>OX297881.1:8963228-10408228 GCA_946478455.1 Eupithecia vulgata
ATCCTATCTACTGCTTCTATAGCTCTGACTATTAATTTTCTTTTAATTGATAATATTATTAAGAAAGAACATTACAATCAAATAATAGAATTAAATTAAAACTAGTATTTACAATAGAAACAATTGAGGTAACTGTAAACAATCTACAGTTACCTCAACTGATCCATATCAATACCAGTCGGAAGCGTGCCCAAGACACTGCCTGCATTGCCCTGCTAATTGCCGTCCATTACAAAAACTTTTAGCGATAATTGCGACTCCATGCCCCTCCTTGTTTTATTTCGGCTAACCGGGTATTGCCAGCGGCTAGATATAGTCAAGTGTCGTGTCGTGACGTCACTCTGACATTTGGGAAATTGTTTTTTTTATTGACACGACATTCGTGGTTAGTTTAGGCTTGAGCCATACCCGGTCTAGTTTTTTGTTTGTGGCCTTCAATCAATCATTGTTTTATGATGTTTGCATACCTATGGACGTGAACCTATGAACCTGCATAAAGACAATAGTTTTACTAGTTTTTGCTTGTGGCTTTGTTTTTGCTATTGAGGTGATATGCGACCTCACCGTATTCGATCTCCATAGTGTTGTCAATACCAAATGTGTCAACTGTCAGTATGAAAGTTACCAGTGTCATACTTTGTTATTAGGAATTCCTGAGAGGAATTCTTTCAGTTAAATAAATTGTAGCTAGGGGTACAAGGGAGACTCCAAGATCTTGTCTCCCAAGCCAACCTAACCTGCACGTGGTGTACCCTGGTAGATAACGAACTAGGCTCTGGTGAAAATATCAACATTCTTCATAACTTGGTAACTCATATTTTACTATTATTTTCCATTACTTGACACTGGCAGAAAAGAGTCCAACCAGACTTATATTGCCATTAACTAAGAATCATCAGTTAAATAAATTGTAGCTAGGGGTACAAGGGAGACTCCAAGATCTTGTCTCCCAAGCCAACCTAACCTGCACGTGGTGTACCCTGCTAGATAACGAACTAGGCTCTGGTGAAAATATCAACATTCTTCATAACTTGGTAACTCATATTTTACTATTATTTTCCATTACTTGACACTGGCAGAAAAGAGTCCAACCAGACTCATATTGCCATTAACTAAGAATCATCATCAAATTGTACCTAAATAAACGAGAAACCTAGAGAAACATTGGTTTTATTTAACTAAATTATTTAACACCTATCACCATTCTTACGTCCACTTATGAATAATGTGCCTTCCCTTGCCTTCAACAAGAGGGGGGGGGGGTTGCCATAATCACCACAGGCAGTCGGATTGGGGATTGCAGACTAGGAGTTCCAAAGTACAGAAGGTAGGTGCCCGTCCCCTGGTACGTTCCTTAAGGCATTAAGGCGCATACCACACCCAAAGTGGCGCCGCTACCTAATTTATCTTATTATTCCGTTAAACAAAGGAATTTTCAAAAATCCATGGTCCAGTTTGTGATACCTTTCAAAAGTTTTTTTTAATGCCTCTGTAATAGTTTTATTGTATTTAGTTTAGGCAGATATACGATAATAGATTTTGGTGGCCATCAAGGGCAACTTCTTGGCGGCGCTAGTTTGGGTGGGGTATGCGCCTCCACCGGATCAGAGAGGTCGATTTTAACGCCACGACTTTTTTACATGGTACCAATTTAACAAACTTCAAGATTTCTTATCAGTTTGATAATACCTATAATACCAAATTTAAAATTTGAAATTTAAAATCTAATTTTTTATTGTTAAGTATATTCTTATCATAACATACAAAAGTAAACCCATTTTTAATTTTAATAACCAACACTTTTAAGCTTATTGTAATTTGGATAGGCTATAGTATGTATTGACTAGATAGAGTAAGTATATAAGTAAAATAGTAATAAGTAAGAGTATAAGAGAGTAGCTACCATCTCTCTCCATTCCATTTACTTGTAAATTATTATGTTTCCATTTTTAAGTACCCTTGTCTTTTTGTAAGGACACAACATTTTACTTTACGTGGGAGAAGCCACTGACTCCTGAAACACAGTTTATACTAGTTCGGGAGTCTATGGATTCATTAACATTAATGTATGTTTATTTGTGTCAAATAAATGATTTATGATTTATGACCTATCCTATAGGTACCTAAGGAACGCAAGCATGTTTGAAATCATCGTCGTTAAAAAGAAACTAAACTGTACGGAGCTTCTTAGAGTCAATAGATATTTGACTCTAAGCGCGTTGTAAAAATCAGATGGGACCTTGTCAACGTAAGTGTGGTACCGTTTCAGTGCGAGATGGTCCCCTCCTATTCTGAACGCGCGTGGTTTATAATTATGTGTGTACCTTACCTACTCTGAACTAACACTCTTCACTTTCTACTTCTGCATCACATAATAACTTATTTGAGCATGGGACATGCTCAAATAAGTATAGAGTTACTATATAGAATTAATTTATTGTATGTATTATTGTAATAGATTATAAGGTATAGTGTGTATAAGTATTTATAGTGTATATTTATGTTTCCGTTTTATCCTTTATTTTTTCCCCAATTATTCTGGTTGCCTGGTAGAAATCGCTTTAAGCGATAAGGCCGCCAAATCCATTGCTGTTTTATTTTATGTTAAATTTAAAATAATTTATTTTTTTCTTAATTGGTGTTGAATAAAGTATTCTCTATCTATCTATCCCTATCTAATAATAATAAATAACACACGAATAAGCTTCGAACAAAGTAAAGGAAAAACATAAAACATTTACCCCAAAACAAAACCCTTCCTGCCGAATCCGTCGCTTTTCTCTCTACGTCCGGTAAAGTAACTAACTGCGGTGTAATCCCTGTAAGGCTGTAACTATGGGGTAATTACCGATAGTGTATTCATGCTTGGGTTGCCAGCTTAAACGCTAGTCTGCCGAAACGGGAGGAAAATAGGGATGAAAGCGTAATAAGAGGTGTCTGTTCCTACAGGGGGTCTAAAATTAAGTCATGTCTGTCTGGAAGACGCTTTCGACTATTACCCTGGTAAAATAACAAAAGATTTACCTACTTACTTTAGAGATGGTGAACTGACAATCCAGCATTATCTAATACTTAAATTCGAACAGCTTTTAATCTACTGATTTCAGCGCTTAAAAAAACCGCTGAATGTTTTTGTTACATTTTAGCTATAATAAATAAATTACTATACTGGACAATTCACACAGCATTATCTAGCCCCAAGCTAAGCAGAGCTTGTGTTATGTGTACTAGATAACTGATATACATAATACAATACATTACATAGATAGATATTTTTTATTATACGTAGAAAACGACCAGAACACCCTGAACAAATGTCTGTAGATTGTAAACACATTTGTCCTGAGGTGGGAATCAAACCCGCAACCTCCAGCGTCCCAGGCAGACCGCCGACTGCGCCACAGAGGTCGTCATATGATATTAATAAATATCTAATAATTTTGTATTTTTGTAAAAGTTGTAACGCCGAAGTTTACATAAAATTATAGCCGAACAACTCTACCTACTTTTAAACTTTTATTCATCTTCATTGTTTTGTGTATTATATCTTCGTCTTTACTATTTCATAAAAACATACCATTTTCTTACCACTTTTCTTTCTCACACACATGTTTTTCTCTACCGTTCAGCTATCGCGTTCTAATACAGTAGTACCAACCTACAAACTTTCAAAATTAGGCTAGGTAGGTAGCTACACCCTCGGCAATCGCATCGAAAGCTCAGTGAGTCGAGTTGCGACTATCGAAATAGAAGCAGGCACAAAAGCGAGCGTCGGAAACGGACGCTCGCGTAGAGAAGTGCTAACTCGAAACTTTTGTATGCCTATTTAATTGAATAAATAATAGTCGTTCAATTTCGTTTAATTTAGCTGATAACTATTTGCAAAGTTATTAAAACGTCTGGTAACTAATTGCAAGTAATAATACAAGTACTAATATTTTTATTCTATTATTTGATTGTAATTTTCTTTCTTATTAAAGTTTTATTTTTTATTTTATTTTAACAATATTCAGGAAATTAACAGCTAACTTAAATACTAGGTAAACAAATGGATACTAAAGGCTAATTACAAATTTCCACAAAAAGTAGTAAAATAAAATAAATATAAAGTTTCTACAAGTACTTCATACAAAGCACAAATCACACATAAAACAGTTGAAATAGATTGGTAACAGACCTATGTCATGCGGATGGCATTTTCTTCCTATCCACAACGGATTATGACACATGGGGGCTATTATACCTAGCCGTGTTACGTTAGGTGAGGAGTTTATTTTTTTTTATTGAAAACTCTAATAAAATAATCAAAAATAATGCAATCACTGAAAGAAAAACGACAACTAATCAATATCAACTTTGCTACAGAGAATAAGAACTTAATTAGGTATCTTATTTCGAACAAATTAATTTATATGCATTAAAAGTTTTAAAAATTCAAAGCAAAACACTTTTCTCTCTCAGCTTTCATTGTCGACCGGTGCCAACCGTCGTCGTCGTCGCGCGTCGGTCTGTCAGCGAAAACCGAGATTATACCGAATTCGAACTAAACTGTGAGTGGATTGGATAACTGTTGCACCTGCCTGTACTTACCTGTACCATTTCCGTATTGTGATAAATGTAGGTACCTAAATATGAGTTAGCCTTTTTGAAGCATCGGACTTTATTTATGGATCCCAATGTTCATACAACATTCACAAAGGCATTTAAATGTAATGTTTTAATAGTTAGTGGTATATGCTTTGGTACGAGGTTTTAGTTAATATGAATTATAAATATTTAATAGAATTATATTGATATGAAAAAAAAAATCGTCTAAGAGATTCAGAAAAGAATTTTAAAGCACCTAACACTCAAGTGCCAAATAACGCCAAAATCTAACAACCAAAAGTTTGAGTTGACCACTCAAAAAATATCAATAAGTACCTATATCAGCATGCTGATTCGAAAAACAACTAAACCAAATGTTATTTAAAAACAAAATAGCATTTTTCAATCATAATGCGATAACGAAATGAAAAGAAATCAAATTAAAACCGTCACTGGCGAACAATTAACTGACGCAATAAATATAAAATTCATATTTTAAATACAGAACAGTCCATATTTAAATCGAATGTATCGTCCAGTTAGATTCAAGTCGGAACTTTAATTTCCTCGGGAGACATTGACGGTTTAACAATAATCGCTTTATTTTATTTCATAACAATTGTGCAGGCAACTGTACGGTACGCTAATTATATTTATGTCAATTTTGTTTAGTGCTGATGATTTACTTTTATTCTGTTTACAGAAAATTTTCATAATAGCGGTCTATTATATTTTCTATTACTGAGACCCCATGTGGAAATAATGTAGGTAGTTTATGTATTATCAAACTACTAACAGTTTTGTAAAAGAATCACTTCCCTTTTGTAAATGGAGCCTGTTATAATCGCGCCAAAACTGATGTTCTAATTACAAAGTGCGCATTGAAACCTGTAAGTTGGCAGCATTGGCTTCGCCGAAATCGTTCTGAATTCAAACAATAGCTCGAGTGTCCTTCCCCGGAATCGGCGCGGAAATTTTTGTTATCTTTTCGTGTTCCCCGAACGGATTTTAAATTGAGAACGTAGTGGGTTTGTCAAATAGTGCTGAAACATTGTTGAAACGTGTGACATGATGCCTTCACTGGTAACTTGGCTGATAGGTATGAATTGATGGGCAGTAAATGAACTTACCCCGTACGAGCAGTTGATTTTTGTAATCGACACCAGACTTGATTTTATTATTGGATATGCATGATTTAGGTAGAAGGTTCTAGGTGTGCCAAACTGTCACACTTTACCCAGATGCCCTTCTTAAGGTGGTTTGTCACCGATTAGCGCGAAATTCAAATTTTTGTGTGGTTTTTTTAATTTTTTTAGCTTTCCACAAGCAATAAACCAGCTTAATCAACTGCTTATTAACTTTGATTAATTTGTATTTTGGGAGCATTTTGGGATAAAGTAGATTTTTAGGCCAAAATTTCGTATTTTCCCGAATGCTCCAAAAATACTTACTTACTTGTAAATCAATGTTGATTTTATCATGAGTTCATAAAAATGGTTTGCGATTTGCTACAAATTACTTTTTTGTAAATTTTATTCCTTGTGGATCGCAGAAAAAATTATAAACCACAACAATAATATTTGAATTTCGCGCCAACCTTGAATTTCGGTCAAACTTAAACGAAGAGAAAAATTCTAGCATTAAACAGTCTCATAGTTACATTATTAGTCTCTAAGTGTTTTTTTTTTATTATTTGTATTAAACCATGTCTCATCTCATCATAACTTAGAAGGAAGCAATATCGTAGTACCTACCCGTACGTGTGATTTCCAAGGACCAAACCAGCATTTTACGGCCCCCGCACTGTTTTGCTATAACCTGGTGATAAGGGTGCATTGTTTATAATACGTTTCGATTTGCAGAGTTTGTCGGCCGTGACCAATGGATTTTAGAACACGGTTGATTGACCCAATGTGGACTTTCCTTCAAGATCTTAACAGTTGGTTACATTATTTCGAGTTAGTGTTGGCTACATTAGGTATTTGATCGGATTTCAGGTGTTGTGTTTTTAGTTGTCATCTAAAGATCATGAACGTTGCATGCTTGTTCTATTTTTAAACGGTAGCTAAGAAGCTATCGTTCATTCGGAATCGAATGTAATAACATTCGATTTTTGAGTTGAGTTATCTTAAGCCACTGCACTTGGTAGGACATTGTTAGTACGTAGCACTAAAAAGTGCAGTGCCGTAACTTATGTAAAGAACTGGTCATTTTCTTCAAAAATCTAATAGTGTCGGTTTTCTGCCTATGGTAGACCCTGATAAGGGTTTATGCGAGTCTTCCGTACTCAAAAAAACCAAGCCCTGATCAGTCTCCAAACGAGTGAAGAATATTAATTTCTTAAGATAAAGATTATAAGTTTAAATTTCTCTCACAAGTAACTGCGTGCGAAGGTTCTCTCAATATTTTACACTGTGTGAAGTTGGGCTACTGCTTTTACGCGTATGCCTATACTGTGCCGGAAGGGTTGCCATGCCACTTCCCGTGATTTTTGACCTTCCAGTTTGAAATTAGAAGGTGGGTGTTTTTCGGCCTGAGTAGGTATTCTCTTACAATGTTTTTTTAGTTGTTTGAATTCACTTTATAAACATTATATAAAATGTCAGGATGTGGAGGAAATTATTCCTACTTAGCTTAAAGTTTTTGCTTTAGTCTCTGCAAATAACTTAACGACAGAATTAACGATTGTACCACCAGCTTAGACGTGAGTATTGTAAAAAAATGTACCATTTTGGTAAAGAGATTAAGATAATTAAAATTAGGATAAATATCTAACTTAGTAGGTACTTACAACCTTAACAAATGTCTCTACAAAAAATACATTGATGGTAAGTAGGTACTTACGCAATCCTTATTCTAAATTTCTAGGAAGAGGTAAGTACTTAGGTACTATGGATATTTTATAATTATTTGTTAGTTAGAATAGAAATGATTGTTGGCAATGTTGGCATCTGCCAACATAACTTCTGGTTAATTGTTGGTATTCATACTACACTTAGATAAGTACAATTATCTAAGTGTAGTATGTATGAATACCAACAATTAAAAAAACACACACAAAATACTATTGCATAGCGTGCAGTGTTCTCCACAGATCCACACACAAGGTGACCGACCTACAGAAGAATAAAAAAAGAAATAAAAAAACCAGTCCCGCTCATAGTCCATTATTAAACTATAATGAAGCGAAAGGGTCCGTGAGAATTACGCATGCGCTAAACACATACTTAGTCAAATAACCGACTCCTGCACAAATTCAATGTAAAGATCAAGACCCAAGAAAATGACAACAGATCGCGACGCGCCATTTACAAACCAACCAATCTAGTTTGATCTATCAGATCCTCTAAACTTGACTTTATTACGTCGCAATAGAAGTTATCTCAGAGGTATTTCGTGTCGTGTTTAGAACGGCTGGAAATGTCAAACCTTAACCTCAAAACCGTGACGGTGGACGCCATGTTAGATGCGTTCGGGTGTTTTCGGAACGCTTCGTAAGCTTCGGATGCATTCGGATAACCAGATAACGTGACCTGCGCTTTTTGAATGTTGTTAGGCGTTTTAGATTAACTTGTGGGGTCTTCTTTAAATGGTCTGGTGGTAAAAGGGTGCTATTGAATTAGATAAGGATACCTTGTATCATGAACTGTCTGATAGCGTGCTAGATGTAAGACCTTGTAATGTTTAAAACTTGTTAATTAGCGTTTAGTAGCCCTAATTAAATATTCTGTTTATGGTAGGTAAATGAAGATACCTAGCAAACCTATTGGATAAAAACTTGTTGGTTTTGAAACTTAGTAACTTGGCATAGGTTAAAAAATAAATCTATCATAACGAGCACCAAATTAAACTAGTAACATTTAGTGTCCTAATAAAAATCTTTTAATATTTTTTTTTTTTTTTAAGAATGGTTTATGTGTAGGTACCTACTACGTATTTTTATCTTAGTAAATAAGTTTTACCTAGTCTACCCAAAAGTACTTACTTACTTAAGTAAAACAGGGAAGCAAAAAAAATTCAATGCGTACCTAACTACTGTACCATTTTTTTTTTCTTGGAAGGCTAATTAAGATAATAGCTTATAGATAGGTAGTTATTATTGGGATAGAAAACTAGAACATAAACTTTCTTACAATGCCACTGCGCTGCCTGTCATGGGAGGGGAGCGTTAGTGCCGTGTGACGAAAAATCCATTAACCGCTGTCAAAATGACGTATCAATTCCTACAACACATTCAACATAAGACCCTATCGCTAAACACTCAAAGTCTAAATTAGACCGCACGCACATGTCAATATGGCGGACCGATTCTAAATTCAAAAATGACTTGGCGAGCCTAATGACAAGGTTAAGTGTATGAAACGCAAGAAACTGGTTCTAACATTCGCTCGGCCGTTAGCGAATAGACAAAAAATGCGGCAGCCATCTTGGAACTCGGATGATGACTTTTCTTGCTATAAAATTACGTATTAGGACTTGAGGGTTTTAAGTGGAGATACGTGAGAAACTTTTTTCAGGAAACTGTGTTTTACTAAATTTTGTATAACTGATGAATTTTACATGGCACCTACCTATACTTACTCCATTTGGAAGCAGGACTTATTATCCGGTCAAAATATCCGTAGACCCGGCTCATACAAAATATTCGACAAGTGGTCCACAGATATTTTGACCGGATATACATAATCAGTTGATAATAAGGCTACTATTGTTTATATAGTTAGTTTCTATGTTAGTAATAGAATCCCAGTTTTAACATACTTAGTAAATAATATATTATATTACATCGGGATATGATGGGACGCTGGGGAAGACCGTATGACACGAATTGTAGCAGAGTTAAGCCATTATTTTCTAATGTTGCCACCATTTTCCTCGACGTCATTTAATGGCGTCGACATATTTTGTTGTCAACATAATAAAATATGGCTTAATTCGGCTACGACTAGTGTCATACGGTCTTCCCCCGCGTCGGATCATACCCCGTAGTGACGTATTATATATGGGATGTTGAGTAAATTGTATAGATAAGCTTCCCTACAATTTTAACGTCACCAGTAAGTAGGTACCTAAAACAAGTCCTAACAAAGAAAAAAATCTTGTATCAAATCGTTACGACGGCGGTAAGTGAACCAACTACCTCTGTATCAAAGTAAGATTTCCTCCCACTAGGTCAAACGGTACATTTAATCATTGGTTAGGTATTTTATAAACAGGAAATAATTATTTTCCTGCTTGGCCGTTTCATTACACAAGTTATCATAGTTTTGAGCCGATAACGAAACTATTAGGATTGGAAGATCATTTTGTGTTTAGTTTTCCTTCGTTATATATATCCATTCATTTGTAAACCTAACTAAAGAAAGTTATTGTTGATGTTCCATTATAATCTAAAATTTTACTTTTTTTATTGAATTTTATTCAAAATATATAGGTAATTTTCAAATAATAAATTAGTACACTCACATAACAGTTTTATGAGACAGTCGCTAAAAAAAAGACAACTGTACTTATAATAAATGGCTAATTTCCCAAATTACATGCACATTTTACCCGAAGGGCAACCCTAAGCGGCCGTGCCCACATGACAGCCTATTTAGTATCGATTTTACATGCACGTCCCAAATCACAAGCCTTAAAATATTAAATGGAGCGTTCGGACACTTTTTTTGTATCCGGTCGATACCTTTGAATAGCATGACAGAAGCAGATTAACTGTAACTAACATTTTTGTGCATTGAATACTGGCTGAAAATAAAAATTCGTGTTCTAAATTCGAAATTTGTTTGATTTAATCAGTTCTTGTTAGTTTTGAATGAATACAATGTTTCAAGTACTAGAGGAAACAGGATTTCTTTAGACACCAAGAAGGCAAGGTTTGTGTCACCTTCTTTTGGTTATGTAGAGGTACACAAATTAGGTACTTGGCACCATGTCCTTTTATAGATGAGCATACACTAACTGTAGGTATGTGTGACGCTTATTCCATTAAAATTTCATAGCTGTTTAAACTTTGCTCCTTAGTCGGTATTTATTCTGAGATTTTAACGAAATCATAAATGAAATTTTATGGAAGACTTTTGAACGATGATTCTCAAATAAATACCAAGTATCAATTACGTTTATTTCTTTAAGCTTACAAAATAAGAACTTAGACAATAGTACAACCAGATAGTTGATTTGTATGTATTCTTAGGTGTATCGTGCTTATTATTTTTTAAATGCCAGACATTAGGGTATTCCACCCATTTTTGAAGTGTCACATTTTTGAAAAAATAAAAAATGGGTGTTATACCCTATTATGTATATTATAGTTATGTACGGTAGATACGAAATACACACTAGGAGTTCTACTGTAATGACTCGCTTACGGCACACAGACAAAACCAGCCAAGGCCAAATGTAGAGTCAATGAATGAATCATCCAGGATATGAGATTACATTCAAATAAAATTTTACGTAGCCTAATTAAAAATATAAGCTTCATAAATGGTAAAAGTCGAAAATTATGAGACATTTACGTTTTTATAAGCGGATGCGTAGGAAAATTAAAAATACCACTCCATATTTTTAAATATGGAACCTGCGTGCATCATCAGATTTTTGTAAATAGTTTTGTTATAAAGGTTGTCAGACTTACCCCCGAATATCAAGTGACGAATTTATGACACATTTTCATTGAAAACTGTCAAAAAATCACGACTTGACACGTGCTTAAATCTGAGTTGCGTTTGAGTATTCTGGCGTTAGACAATAAAGGTTAGCAAAATAGGAAAAAGATGGCAAGTGCATATGCAAATTGTTTACTTTAGCTATTGAAGGTCAATAAACTTCCTAAAGACAGCGGGCGCTATGTCGCTCATTAGGGGAGGCCTATGTCCAGCAGTGGAAAAATATAGGCTGATGATGATCCTTAATATGTATGTACCTACTTAACTGTAGGTAAAGCCTTAAACTTACCTAAAAATTTAATTTAAACTATGAAGAAAATAATACGCAGAATTACTCGCAAGAATAAAACAATGTCTCTTTTCAAACGAACAAAAATTGCCATCATTATTTTAAATGGCGCCAAATGTCCAGCGATGTTTCAGCTGAAAATTTTAAATTTGGAACGTGGCATGCGATCCTTTCGATGTTCATGTGACATTTTTGTTTTTTTTCGTGCAAAAGCAAGCTTGATATAGGTTGGTATTAGGGTTAGTCACGGAAGTTGAAATTATTTAGGGACGACACAAACCAGCAATTTGTAAATCTGGCAACTAATTGTATGGTTACTTCCATTGAGGCTAAAAACTTGGCCATTATTTCAACACTAAACATACAATCATTAAAATTTGATAATTTGAAAGTCTCGTATCACCGACTGGATTAAGGAAAGGTTCGGCAGACGGCATGGTACTATTTACTATTTTTTTTTATTTATCCGTAGTCGCAAGTCGCAAAACTTTCTTTCATTTTTGACGACCTCGTTGGGCAAATTTTGCCCAACGAGGTCGTCAAAAATGAAAGTCTGCCTGCGACGCAGGAGGTTGCGGGTTCGTTTCCCGCCTCTAGACAAATGTGTGGACGATCTGCAGACATTTGTTCAGGGTGTTCTGGTCGTTTTCTATGTATAATAAAAAATATATATGTATTGTATTATATTATGTGTATCAGTTATCTAGACCCATAACACAAGCTCTGCTTAGCATGGAGCTAGATGATGCTGTGTGAATTGTCCAGCATTATTTATTATTTAATTTATGGATGGGTAGGCAATCCTGCAGCGATACTATTGTCATTGTAAAGCGATTCCTCAACAGTCTGTAATGGTCCACTGCTGGACGCAGGCCTCCCCCTAAAAATCGCCTTATTGGGTTATATCTCATGGGGGGTAATGCCCATAATTCCTACGCTAAGCATACGTGTTGGGGATCGGTAGAGCGATTGGTTAACAGAATTTGAGCCTGATGTCAAAGTCGCCATGAAAAGAAAGTCTACTTATACATAGATGAGTTTATGCTGATGTGTAACAAAGAGTGCGACTGCGAAATATCGAGAGCGATAATGAAATGATGAGATGAGATGATGATGTTGCTAAGAAAGGAAGTCTTGTGGCCCGTTTGCGCTGATATTCTGTAATTAGGCTAACAATGGGTCTTTAGTGGTTTGGTAGTGGTAAGTGGTCGATATTGTACCAGTTTAGAATTTTTTTGTTTTGGTTTCAGAATATCTGATGTTTTCCTATCCCTAAAATGATAACACGCTTCTTCCCGTGACTTCACATGCGTTTTTGGAATAAAAATAAGCCTTTGTTATTTCACCCACAGCACAACCAGGAATTCGAGTTTTCGTCAGTTGGGCCATAGGTAATTTTTTTTCCCGAACGGACCAATTTGTTGTGTAGAAGGGAATCAAAGTACCCGCGGCACAACCAGTTGAGCAACGTAGTTGTGCCTTGGGTCCGGAAGGTTCCAGGTCCACTTATTCAAGTGTACAAAATTTTAGCACGTCCGATTCAGTAGTTTTGGCATTGTTTTCGGAAGAACAAAGCAATAGGGCTATTCTCATCGCAGCGGAGATGTTAAAATTTTAAAGTCGCTCAGCGAGCTATGGAGCTCGGAGTTTCTCTGAAGGATAGGATTCGCAACGAATACATCCGACAGAGAACCAAGGTTATCGACATAGCTCAAAGGATTAGCAAGCTGAAGTAGCAGTGGGCAGGTCATATCTCGAGAAGAACCGACAACCGCTGGGGTGAACGAGTGGAGACCGCGACTCGGCAAACGTAGTGTAAGACACCCTCCGACCAGGTGGGATGACGATTTGCGAAAGACTGCTGGCAGAAGCTGGATGCGGCAAGCTGAAGAATGAGCGCTATGGCGCTCATTAGGGGAGGCCTATGTCCAGTGCAGTGGACTTACACAGGATGATGATGATACAGTTACTGCCATTTCTCTGGTAGATTTCCTTAGCTCTTACAACAGCCACAGGCTGAGTTGGAGGGGTCGATTCTAACGCCACCATCACCACGGCATTCATCACATTAATATTATTAATGCAAATGTTTGGATGGATGGATATTTGTTACTACGTCACGCCAAGACTACTAAACGGATCAGGCTGAAATTTTGCATAGATGTAGCTCTATGCCTGGAAGCAAACATAGGCTACTTTTTATCCCATAGGGCAGTTCCCATGGGATAGAAATAATCTTTAAACATTTTCATAGAAAAGACGCGTGCGAAGTTGCAGTCAGAAACTAGTATTCTGATATAAGTACGTAGATCTATGGTGTTTGGTTATAGTTTTACGTTGTGTAACTTTAATGTAACTAACGCATTCACTGCCCATCCTCGACTGGGTGGCTCAGGATCGTAATGTCTGAAACGAATGGGGAAATCTTTGTCCAGCAATGGGATAACTGGGGCTTATAATAAGTCATTCGCTAACAATGTTTAGGGCGCATTTACATAATGGATCGAACTTGCTCGATCCGTTTTCTTCCGTGATTAATCAATCACGGAAAAAATTGGTTACTGATGCACGACCTCTGTGGCGCGGTGGTCGAAGGTCCGCCTGCGACGCATGAGGTTGCGGGTTCGATTCCCGCCTCGGGACAAATGTTTATAAGATCTGCAGATATTTGTTCATGTATTATAAAAAACTATCGATGTACAGTATTATATTATGTAAGTACCATACCCATAACACAAGCTCTGCTCAACTTGGGTCTATAGAGAATGCTGTGTGAATCGTCCAGCATTGATATTATTATTTACTAGTGGTCCGCCCCGGCTTCACACGGGTATATTCTTTAGCCTATGTTAAACATGGATAATGCAGGATTCTAATGGTGAAAGAATTTTTCAAATCGGTCTTGTAGTTTCGTTTTAGAGTCTATTCAATTCAAACAAACAAATCTTTCCTCTTTAGGTATAATATTAGTATACATAGATATAATGCGGCCTTACCTTAGGTATTTTTAGAATTTACAGCTATTTTTTTAAAACTTCAGTCCTACATAAATGGCAATTTGATATTATGTTATATCGATTATTTACAAGTTGGTACCTACTGTATTAATAATAACAAGGAAAACCCCGAAAATTTTCCTTATCGAATAATTTTGGGCATTATTTTAGTATACGTAACCTGGCAATAATAATTGAATAATACAGAGAGGATTTTGTTTGTAAATTATTTGGGATATTTTCAAACGATTTCATTTATTTTCAAGTGAATTAGGTATTTTCTTTTGTTCTGTCTCGCTCCTATTAACGCAAAATCCTATGTCTATCCTTTTCACAAAAACTATAGGCTCTAAGAGAGATCGTGGTCTTAAGAGTGCGCCTAATGCAAAAATCAAGCAAATTGTGTATTTTTAAACCCTTACATCTATCTATGGTAACGAACTTAAATATTCTAATTAAAAAAATACGATAGGTAGGAGAAAAACCCATAGAAGTCGAGTAATCGAATAGAATTTTGAAAAATAAACAGGTTTGTTTACAAAAAATTATACAAAAATCGCTTTAAAAAAACTGTTTTAATTGAACTGCTCTAAAGTATCAGCGACAACACCATATTATTTTTTACGAATTACATAGCCAGACTACTGTTTATTTAATTAATCGTGTAGTTTTTTCTATTTAATGCTTAAATTTTGTATCATTAATAGAAAAGAAGAAAAAACTTGATTTTTGCACTGACATTGCTTTACTCTGTCCCGCTCCTATGAACGCGAAATCCTATGCCTATCCTTTTCACAATTTTTTGCATTAGGCCCGCAAAGCTTATCCATTAAAATAAAAATAATATTTGGTTTAATAAACAACTTGGTAAGTTATTTGTTAGTTAGTTATGTGACTCAGTACAGCATCCGAATTCGGGCAATTATGGCGCGAGGCCGAAACCGAATTTCCAATTATTGATGACAGCTTCGCGTATTTTTTACTGGCTTTGAGTAAAGGAGCAGGTTATATGTACGCATGTATATATGTTTTTTTATGTATGTTTACCAATTTTTCCACCAATTATGAACCGATTTTTATGATTTTTCTGAGTTTGTGCAGGAAATGTTCCCGAGGTGGTTTGTTAAACAATACTCCTGAAGGATTACTAACTATTTATGCCAAACATAAAAAATAAACAGAGTACCTAAATAAGTAAGTTCGACGTCAATAGGTAGATCAACGTACCGACCTATTTAGTTTTTTTTTTATAAAAAATACCAAATTTATTAGGTACGTATTTATTTACTTTTTGTAAAAAAAAAACATTATTCGAAATATATGACTATTATACCTACAGTGACAATCACGTATTTCAAAGTTTTAGATATAGGTTCGGTAAACCTAAAGATAATGAAGTAGGGCTAGAAGGCCATTGGTCTGCAAGGCGAACCCGGTCAATAGCACTCATGTGCACTACACATACGCCAAACAAAAATATCTTTCACAAGTTCGTCAACCCAAATATATCTCCGCACGCGATTTCTCTCAAAAGTTAAACAGGCACCAACTTTATAAGGGCCTTTTTTGCTTGCACAATAATAAATCGACGTGCCCAGCGATACGCACATAAGTGAATTTGCACTCGCAATCTAGGAATGCAGCTCACTAGTGCCTAACTTCAGTGGGCTCCAATCAAGTTCATAGATTAAGATTGGCGTACAGAGACGACAATACACAAACAACGGTAACTTTGACGCGTCATTGATTATAGTCCTTTTATAATAAAAGAAAACTTACCTAAAATTTATGCAGCTTTTGTCCATATGAATGTAAAATATTCCAGTCCATTTGTAGCATCAAAATAGTTCACTTAACTTATTTTAATAAACACTACTTTTATATTATTTTGCACTTTGTCATCACAATATTCTTTAGTTTGTACAGAGAAGGCACTATTCCTACATCACAAATTTGAGCAAAGTGAAAGAAAAAATAGTTTCACTCTATGAGGTCATCGAACGCGCGATTGCACTATTCCGCCTCTTTTGAAAAAGGAACGTTTTGGTCACATACACAGAAAGTTCGAAAAGTCAGTTTGGCGGGATTCGTCAAAGTGCCAGTGTCGGGGTCCATTCGGTGGATTTTCGTATATTTTCGTTTAAGGTAAGAAGCGAGGCGCGTGCGAACACTGCTCGCGCGCAACTGAAGATTGTCGTAGGTTAAGTTTGGAAAAAAAACCACCGCTAGCTCAATTTTCCGCTTACAAACCAGCCAGAGTTTCTCCGCGCCAAAAACGCATCAAATCATCACCAGCACACATCGTTCGATTCATACGAATCCGGAAAGCTCCTTTCGGTCACGAGGTTGCTATTGTTTTGACAGCTCCGTGAATCACAGGCATGTGTACTACGAGCCTCCGGGCCCGGCCAGAGGGCGCCACGATCTTGGATAAATATCCCGATTAGAAAAACAAAACTATCAACCAAATAAACTAGCACAGCGCGTAAACACAACGAAATTACTGAATGCCACTTTTCATTATTATTTCGCTATGCACCGGCCGACGTCACCGAAATAGCAGACGCGTGGAGATACGTCCGTCTCTTTCCTGCATGAAGTTTTGAACGTGCATTTCACTTCTAAATTTGAACATTTGGAATTTGAATTAGAACTGTCATCTTCTGCTACCGAATTGTTTTTGTTATGGTGTTTAGTTGCTGAGGTGATAGCGCGCGGCATAGATCGTGCATGCATGCACGGAACTACAGTACTACTGAGGCTAGATGACATTCACAAAGGCTTAAACTCCAAGTTCAGACGATTGCGGCGTCAATAAACTGGCCGATGCCTCGTCCGTAATGTGTGAACGATGTAATTCTGTATCTGTTACTCGCCGCTCGAGATCTCGAAGGGCCACGCGACTTACGTCACTTATTTTTACTGAAATATCCTCCAATAGAGGAAACAATCGATTGGCATTGTGCATTGTTCGTTGCGCATAAATATTTACTTTAAAATTATCTTCCATCGTAAAGCCATCTTAAAGTAAGCAAGCACTCTATCTAGGTCAAATAATTGCTTTGTCAGAGCTGTTTCTTAAATTCATCACATACAATAGAATGGTAGCTGATTTTACCAACAATATCATCATAATTACTGTTGACCTGGAAATTGGTAATTTCTACGAAAACCAGTTTTAAATTAACACAAGTCGTCAACTCCGGTGCATCTCGCGTAGGTGAGCCGAATTAGTTGATTGCTTTCATTTTAGATTGAACTAAGTCGAAGTTTGCAACCTCTACATAAATGGGATCCGTTTGATAGCGATTTCGATTCAACAGTTCTAACTGCAAGTTAATTTATAGAGTTCTGTTGACTTTCCGTTACTATACTGAGAATATAGTTCTTAAATTTTACAAATAATTGTACCATAAGCTTCTATGTAGCTCTACTTCTTTTGATAGATTAAGTAGGATGTGTATTTACTTTAGGAAAAAGATTTATAAAATTTTGTTTATATTTGTGTATATAACTTCTTAAAAAGCCACCATTTGTTTATCTTATTACATCCTAGACTTCAGTTTGATGACAAAATTGGCTGGCTGGCACTCTATCCATAATAATATGAAAACTGACATGTTGAAAGCTAAACTTTATTTACCTATATACCTCATCTTGTAGAGCTCATAGCTCACCCCCATCTAAAAGCATCTGGAAGTCTATGAATAGCACAATATTACTGTAATAATTACGAAGTTATATTACCTTATCTAATAATACCTACCCAGTGTCGTCTATTTATCCGAATATTTCCTACTGATCTTCTTCATCTAAATAGGTCACTCTTGGCAGGGTTGTCGTGGTTACGATGGAGTTCTCATGAACGTCTGCTCTGGCAATGCACCAACACCGTACCACCTATTATGATGAGAGACAGTGATAATAATTTGTTTTGTGCATGTGATTTAGGTAACAATAATTTAGAAAGCATTGTTTATTGAATCAAGTTTTTATTTTTAACAATACAAACTAAAACGATTCACAGATTACATTCAGCATTCAAAATTTAAAAACATATTTGAAACTATATTTATAGACTCATTCGAGATTCCAAATTCAAAAACATCTGAAACCGAAAATGTAAACAAGCGAAAGTGATGCGGTTTTATTTTTTAATTTTCGACAAAAGCGAATCCTGCCGAATGCATTCAGCCTCGGACTCGGGCGGTGTCATCGACCCCTGCTTTCGGGCGTCGCCGTCCATTACGTTGGGAAAGGTCAGGTTTCATGTGTGTGCAGACTTGCAGTTTGTGTGTGAGCATGCTTTTACTTTCAACTCGCCTTATTTGAGCGGACTCATTTGGAAATTCGTGGGGTTCATCTGTTGGGCTTGATTAAACGGGCTTCTGTCTGTGCTGTACGTACTTGCATAATATGTGAGTTACTTACAGTTATGTGAGATGGTTGTTTTGATGTTATGTATACTGGGACCTTGTATGTTAAAGCTGTCTTCAAGTTAGATTTGATTTTGTGGGCAAGATATAATTAGCTCTTGCCATATTAAATGTAATTATAATATTTTCTAAGGCACCCTTTGGAAGCAAGTCTTCTGATAAGAATCATTTCCTGTAAAAAATTATATGAATACTAAATTCATAAATTATTTAGTTAGTTAGTACTACATAAGACCTAAATCAGGAATTGGGTTTTACGATTATGGTAGATTCTGATCCGAGATAAACCCTGATCAGACAAGTCTACCGTTTTCAAAAAAATCAAGCCCTGATCAGGCTCCAAACGGGTGTATGATGAGATGAAGGAAAATCAGAGGCACATACAAAAACAAATACAAAATTCAGTCAAGTAATTATTGAAATGCCTAAATAAGACTCTATTCTTATAACTTAACTTGGCCTTTTAACCCTACTAATATAATAAATCAAAGATGCTGCACAATCCACACAGGCTGCAGCGCATCAGTCCAGCCCTAAGCCTATCTTCTGAATAGATTCTGTGTTTTTAAAACTTATTTTTTATTTATCTGCTCTTTGTTAACACGAGAACCTCAATCACACAATAGGTACATAGGTAAACTCCTACGTAAAATAAAAACATCTGGCATTATCATCGGCATTATCTATGTTTGTAAAATGATGCTATATAGGTATGACTTGCTGTTAATATATAGACCACCAAAATTGTGATATCATTATCACTTGTTATCAGGTTACTGACCACTCTCGTTTGGCATATTGTGTGAGGTCATGGTCTGAAATCTGTCCTTTTCACTCGTGTTGCTATCGTGTTGCCTTTCTTTTTCTCTACGCGACACTGTTTGTACAGCTGTTTTGTGGAAAATATTTATTTCTACAAATTTTATTTTATTTACTTGGTTTCGAATCTTGTTTTTCTATAGGTTGTTAACCTACCCACTTTTATATTCTTTCATATAGCCCAAAAAATTATTTTATTGAAATTTAAGTACCTACCTACCTAGGTCTTCCGAACTCATAGTGTGTAAAATACCAAAGCTACATTGAAAATAATTACTTAGACGATGCCAAAATTAAGATTATGTAGGTACATTTTTTTATACCAACGTTGATTTACAAAATAGGACTAGGAGGGCCGACCCTAACAGAAATGGGACATAAGGCAAAGAAGAAGAGTTGATATTTTACAAAATATTAAATACATAAATACATACTTTAATACGCAGTAGGTAAAAACATGCATAGACATGTCTGGACGAACAACAAGATATCGTCAGGACAAAATTTGGTAGGCACCAAGTTATTTTTAGGAGTGACCACAAAATTTATTGAAGGGCAAACGGAACACGTACCCGATCTTTTATCGCTTAAAATATTTTAATAAGTAGGTACCTACATACCTTCTGTATTAGTAGTACAGTATCTACAATAATCATCATCTGGTAGACGTACTGAGAAAAATTATTTTTTAAATTGACAAGTACAGTGAAAAATTAAGGTACCTATTGTTAATAAGATCGTCAATTTTTATATAATTGTATTAAAACTAAATAACCTATTCATAAAATGATAAAAAAAATAATGTCAAATGTCATCCGATTTATACTGTGCGCTTTGTTTGCCACATCTTCTAGCAAGCTTTTGTGCGCTCTGTCTGAAAAAAAGAAATAAAGTTAAATTTATTTTCAAAATACCTTAATTATAATGTTCCTAACCTACTACCGACAGTTTCAATAAAAAAATGTTATTTCTCTAGCAAATGAGATTTTTGTAAGTTTAAAGCCGAAAATTAGGACGAAAAATTTAAAGGGCCCTACACTATTCGGCCATTCATTTACACAACTTTTTTTTAGTATATACCTTTATTTGACCACAATCTCAACTGATGGAAAGTGAAGATGTGGCCGACGATGTATCACGAAGGTCTAGTCTAGAAGATACCTATTCACTCTTGAAGAGACCCAGGTTGTACAAAAGCAGCCGAAGAGGGCCGTGTTACAAAACCCAGCGGTACGAATGATGAAGGTGGAGGAAAACCGCTTCGTGCGAGTGGACGGTATATCCACCAAGTAGGGGTGGTAATGCGCTGTGCGTCTGCTGGTCCTGGAGTGGAAGGGGGATGGTGGAATCAGGTCACGTAGTTTCTGTGAGCAGTCTCCGAACTGTATCCTATAAAAGATCGAGAGACAAGCGACCTTGCGGCGGTGTTTGAGACTTTGGACCCTAATCTCTGCAAGGTACTTCTCGCAAATGGCTTTAAATTGGGAACTTAGTTGTTTTTTCCTTATTTTAGGCGTAACCACACGACACGTGTAAGATGATGCAACTACATAATTTAACGAATTGAACCAGAAAACCACAAACAAACAAAATTAACCCGCTTATTTGAAGCCAAAACCAAATTCAAACAAATATTTAACCTCATTTTTGTGCCTACAGACTTTGTGAAAAGTACTAAGGTAGGGACGTTCATTAATATTTCGTCTCTGTGTAGGTACTTTCACAGTTTCGAGAATGTACCGGTCTTCAATAAATGTGGCCATTGATCATAACTTTGGTTTTATCCAAATTCATGACAAGTCCTATACATCGGGATACCTACTGACACTAGACAATTTATGGTCTTTCCATCATGCATTTTGATTTTCATCAGGTGGCTCCTGCGAAGCGCTGATTGAATACCTCGGACGTCGGACCCTCGGTTTCGCTCTATCGCCTCGTCGATGAGGCGCGTGTTGGAGCTCCAAAGGTCACGCCATCTCATTTTCGCAATTCGCTTGTTCAGGTCTAACGAAGTGACTTGGGTGCTTTCCCATTTTTTTTGTTATCAGACAAAGAGTCCGAGAGTTTCATCATCATCATCATCATCAGCCTTTTTCAGTCCACTGCTGGACATAGGCCTCCCCTAATGAGCGCCATAGCGCCCTGTCTTCAGCTTGCCGCATCCAGCATCTGCCAGCAGTCTTTCGCAAATCGTCATCCCACCTGGTCGGAGGGCGTCCTACACTACGTTTGCCGAGTCGCGGTCTCCATTCAAGAACACGTTTACCCCAGCGGTTGTCGGTTCTTCTCGAGATATGGCCAGCCCACTGCCACTTCAGCTTGCTAATCCTTTGAGCTATGTCGATAACCTTGGTTCTCTGTCGGATGTATTCGTTGCGAATCCTATCCTTCAAAGAAACTCCGAGCATAGCTCTCTCCATAGCTCGCTGAGCGACTTTAAACTGGTGGACCAGCCCTACCGTGAGTGTCCACGTCTCAGCTCCGTAGGTCATGACGGGTAGGACGCACTGATTGAAAACTTTCGTTTTCAAGCATTGCGGTATGGATGACGAGAAGACTCGACGTAGTTTCCCAAACGCTGCCCAACCTAGCTGGATCCTCCTCTTGGCCTCCTTCTCGAAATTGTTTTTACCCAACTGCAGAATCTGCCCAAGGTAAGTGTATTCGGAAACAATTTCGAGAAGGTGGCCATGTACGACGATCGGTCCCGGATCAATGTGGCCATTGATCATGACCTTGGTTTTATCCAAGTTCATGCCAAGACCGATGCGTCGTGAGGCTGAAGCTAGGCCGTCCAGCATCAGGTTCAGCTCCTCCAGCGACTCCGCCATCAAGACTATGTCATCAGCGATTCGCAGGTGTGAGATGTAATCGCCGTTTATGTTTATGCCCTTACCTTTCCAGTCCAGCGTCTTAAACACATCTTCCAACGCGCTTGTGAACAGTTTCGGGGATATAACATCCCCCTGTCTCACACCTCTGCGCAGTTGGATGGGTTTGGACTGCTGGCCCTGTACTTGGACATTCATGGTCGCGGCATCATAAAGACATCTCAGCACCTCGATATAACGATAGTCTACTTGGCAACGCTGTAAGGATTCCAGAACAGCCCTGGTTTCGACAGAGTCAAAGGCCTTTTCATAGTCCACAAAGGCCAGACACAGGGGCTGATTATACTCTTCGGACTTCTGTATAATCTGCCTCACCGTGTGTATGTGGTCTATGGTACCATATCCTCCGCGAAACCCGGCCTGTTCCGGTGGCTGGAACTCGTCGAGCCTCCTGGCGAGACGATTCGTGACCACTCGTGAGAAAAGCTTATAGACGTGGCTCAGGAGTGTGATGGGTCTGTAGTTTTTAAGAAGGGTTTTATCTCCCTTCTTAAAAAAGAGCACCACCAAACTCCCGCTCCACGCCTTTGGAGTTCTCCCACTGTGAAGGACGGCATTAAACAGGTTCTGCAGCTCCTGTATAACAGGGGCTCCTCCTGCCTTCAGAAGCTCTGAAGTAATGCCGTCTTCACCGGGGGCTTTTCCATTTTTAAGCTGCCTCAGAGCAATCCCGATCTCGTCTTGACTGATGTCTGGCAGTTCGTCGGTGTAGTGGCGTGTCAGGGTGGCTCGTGAATCGTGGTCGTCCCGTTGGGCACGAGGGGCATGTGCAGCGTATAAACGGCCATAGAAATCCTCTATCTCAGCAGAGATCTCCGGCTTCGACAATACGGTCCTCCCATCGTGCGTTTTAAGCTTCGTCAGGTGGCTCCTGCCAAGCTGCTGAGTGAATACTTTGGACCCTCGGTTTCGCTCTATCGCCTCTTCAATGAGGCGTGTGTTGGAGCTCCGAAGGTCGCGCCGTACCAACTTCGCAATTCGCTTGTTCAGGTCTGACCTCTCTGACGAAGTCGCCTGGGTGGTTTCCCGTCTTCTTGTCATCAACCCGAGAGTCTCGTCCGAGAGTTTGGATTTCTTGCCAGTACGCTGCTGTTTACAAAACTTGATGCCTTCGTGCCTCAGCGTTTCGACCAGATTGTGCAGGGTCTCGTCAGCGTCATCAGTGGGTTCCAAGGCAACAAATCTATCCCCGAGAAGCTGCTGGAACTTCTCGGTGCCCGCCATGATTTGGATTGGGTTAGGTCGGAGCGTGGACTTCATCAGACGGTTTCTTTCAAGCTTCAAGTTGATATTCAGAGAGCCTCGGAGGAGTCGGTGATCAGATCCGGTATTGAACATGTTGATCACTGAGACATCTCTGAATATGTGCTTGCTATCCGTCATGATGAAGTCTATCTCATTTTTAGTCACAGTGTCGGGGCTTCGCCATGTCCACTTCCTTTGAGGCTGCTTCTTAAAGAAAGAGTTCATTAAGAACAGCTCCTCTTTCTCAAGGAAGTTGACAAGCATTTGCCCCCTGTGATTCCTAACTCCATAACCATGCGGGCCTATTCGGGATTCGTTGCCAATCTGGGTTCCCACCTTGCCGTTAAAGTCCCCCATAACAACGTTGAAGTGGGCCTTAGTGGTGTTATGCAAGGCTCTGGATATGTCTTCGTACATATCCTCCACTTCATCATCCGAGTGTGCCGAGGTCGGTGCGTAGACCTGAATTACCTTCATGCTATACCGTTTGGATAGCCGAAGGATCAGGTACGCTACCCTGGTCGACACACTGGAGATTTCTTGGACGTTGTTAGAGAGGGCCTTATTGACGAGGAAACCTACGCCACCCTGGGATGTTTTATCGCCCTCACGAAAGTAGAGAAGATGACCCGAGTCTAGGGTTATGGTGTCCTCCCCCTCTCTGCGGACTTCACATAACCCTAGAACATGCCATTTGATGTTCTCTAACTCCACTTCCAACTGCGCTAGATGTTGGTCAAGCCTCAGAGTGCGTCCGTTATACGTAGCCAGGGTCAGTTGTTGGTGGCAGCCTGCAGATGTAGCCCGGTGATTCCTAGCACCCCCTGCCAAGCCGTTACCATGGCCGCTGCCATGGCCAGGAATAGCGAGGCGGCCGGGAACTGGGGGCCATTTTTTGTTGCGTCGTACCATTGGGGGGGTAATGCCCATAATCCCCACGCTGGGCATGCGGGTTGGGGATCGCAGTTCTGTAGTGGAGTTGTTCTGCAGGGGGCGCTGCTGCCCACCCCCCGGTTTGTGTCCCTTAGTCGCCTCCTACGACACCCACGGGAAGAGTTGGGGTGGTGCAATTCTAAGCCGGCACCACACGGCACCGAGAGTTTAGACTTCTTGTAAGTACGCTGTTTTCGCCAGAACTTGATAACCGCCCCTTAACTTTTCGACCAGATTATGTAGGTTCTCATCAGCGTAATCTGTGGGTTCCAAGACAATTGTCATATTCTTTTTTATGATACTATATATTTATCAATAAATCTTATTGGATTATAGAAGCTGCTGGATGGAAGTTCTCAGTGCCCGCCATGATTTGGATTGGGCTAGGTCGGAGCGTGGACTTCATAAGACAGTTTCTCTCAAGATTCAAGTCACGCTGGACTTCTGCTGAACTTGGACCTCCTCTAATGAGCACTATCATCCAGCCTCTGCCAGAGTCTTTCGTAGGTCGTCATCCCGATTGGCTGGAGATCGTCCTACATTACGTTTGCCGAATCGCTATGTCCACACAAGAACACGTTTACTCCAGCGGTAAAGGTAAAAAGATAATTTTTTTTACTTTGATATTTTTTGCAATGATTGAGTCATGTCATGACACACCTACTGGCTATACCTAATCTTATCTCCAATCGTTCATTGACCTCTGATAACGAATTACACTACTAACCAAGTTGGAAACTGCCAAGGTGGAAATATTTGACCCAGGGGCTTAATTTTAGTCAACTGACTCCAGGACGTGTTCCTATGTTCGGCTGTGTATATATATTTTTATATACTTTTTTATATTCAATAAAATTAATGAATTGGAAAAAATGAAAACGAGTTCGTCCCTATAAATCCGAGTAATTAATTAATAAATAAATAATGCTGGACAATTCACACAGCTAAGCAGAGCTTGTGTTATGGGTAACTAGATAACTGATATACACAATAGATAGATCATCATCATCATCATCAGCCTATACCAGTCCACTGCTGGACATTGCATCCCCTAACGAGCGCCCAGTCTTCAGCTTGCCGCATCCAGCATCTGCCAGCAGTCTTTCGCAAATCGTCATCCCACCTGGTCGGAGGGCGTCCTACACTACGTTTTCCGAGTCGCGGTCTCCACTCAAGAACACGTTTACCCCAGCGGTTATCGGTTCTTCTTGAAATATGGCCAGCCCACTGCCACTTCAGCTTGCTAATCCTTTGAGTTATGTCGATAACCTTGGTTCTCTGTCGGATGTATTCGTTGCGAATCCTATCCTTCAGAGAAACTCCGAGCATAGCTCTCTCCATAGCTCGCTGGGCGACTTTAAACTGTAGATACAATAGATAGATAGTAATTTTTTATTATACATAGAAAACGACCAGAACACCCTGAACAAATGTCTGCAGATCGTATTACACACATTTGTTCCGAGGCGGGAATCGAACCCGCAACCTCCTGCGTCGCAGGCAGACCTTCGCCCACCGCGCCACAGAGGTCGTCATAAATATTCCTACAAGCTCAAAAATAAAAATTTAGAAATTAGAGAAAAACTGACTACCAGACCGTTCATCGTAAGATGCCTTGTATGGAATTACATACAAAACAGGGATCTTACGGTGAACCTCTCTACCGAGGTAACTCACCTCAACAGCCTATAACCTAATGGTCCACTGCTGGACGCAGGCCTCCCCCTGATAATCGCCTTATTGGCTTTTATCTCATGGGGGATAATGCCCATCACTCCCACGCTGGCCATGCGGGTTAGGATTGAAGCTCGGTGAGATCTATTCTGCAAGAGGCGCTGCTACCGGCCCCCCATGAATGTCCCTTCGTCGCCTTTTGGACACACCACAAGAGATGGGTTGGTGCAAATTCTTAGCCAGCACTACGCAGGTGAGGTGCCAAATAAGATGCCATTGTCATAATGAAACAGTTACCTAGTGTAGCAGAATAGAGCCCCAGAAATGCTGATTTACCACAGTCCCTTCTTGAAATATAATAAAAAACACCCTTTACCTTAAATTTAATAGGTAAGAACATCTCAGTTTCCTTAAAATTTATGAGGCATAAATTCCCTGAAATGATAACAAAAAATTTGTTTAAGGATGTTTTGTATATTACGTATACAAAACATCCTTAAACAAATTTTTTATATAAGGCGATATGTTACGACAAACGTGTATGTATATATTTATGTACGAAACAAAATTGCCAAATTATACTAAATTAAATTGCCTACTTCGGAAATCCCTAGAGTAGTTAGTACATTGAGCGTATATACGCTAATCTTGACCGAGGTTACCTAATTTAGCTCTTTGGGGTGGAAATCCTAGGTCCTTGGGGTCCTGGTGCACACGCAATATACAAAGATCTAACAAAACCCCTAATGGAGTCCACAGGTGATCGGATTGCTGGCTTTTATTGCATATACTTATTGCAGCACTCCAACTCTTCCCGTCTGTGTCGTAAGAGGTGACTAAGGGACATACACCGGGAGACGGGCAGCAGCACCTCTTGCAGAATAGATCTACCACCTAACTGCGATCCCCAATCCGCATGTCCAGCGTGGGGATTATAGGCTATGGATTATAGAATATAATTATATCCTTAAGGCGATCCTCAGGAAGGAATTTGTCCAGCAGTGGACCATTACAGGCTGTTGAGGTGAGCTGAGGTTGAGCTCCAAACGCCTCAACGCGTTTATAGGCCACACCCAGCAGTGGGCAAGTCAGTTTGCGGATGATGATAATGATGAACAGCAGAATCTACTGCAATGTATTATTTTTCCTTAATTATGCGCGCACGCATGTATTTTGTCATTGAGCAGGTCAGAGCCACCGGTTCGCGATAACAAAAGTACAGTCACCTTAATAAAATGAAAAATGAACAAGACACGAGTAATAAATTATTATTTATATGAATAATAACCTATTGTGTGTCATTTTAAACTTTCTTACACGTAGGTAGATCAACATTTTTTGTGTTTGGAGACCATCAACTCGATGGACCGACGACATCGTAGCGGTCGCAGGGAGTTGATGGATGGAGGCGGCTCAGGACCGCTCTTTGTGGCATCGTATGGGAGAGGCCTATCCAGCAGTGGACATATTTTTACTGATACTATAATGATGTTGTTAGGTATTTTTTCGTTAGGTATATATATTTACTATTATCTACCCTCGGCTTCGCTTCGCATGCGTTTTTCAAGGGGCCTCTTGCAAGGCCTTTTGTGAAAAGGATAGGCATAGAATTTCTTGTTCATAGGAGCGTGACAGAGCAGAACGTGTGAGCAAAAATCTAAGAAGTCTGCAAAAAGATGTAGGAGTCTAAGAATCTTAGGTTTTATATTTAAACAGCAGTAGGATCTCAAATATCATGAAAATGTTGTTTTTTCGAAAGAGTATCTTTCTTCCAATATCTTGCCTATGTTTTATTCCTGGCCTAGAAATAACTATATGTATGTCAAATTTCAGCCCGATCCAATCAGCTTAGGGATCGCAGTTCGGTTGTAGATCTGTTCTGCAAGAGGCGCTGTTGCTCGCCCCCCCGGTGTATCCCTTAGTCGCCTTTCACGACACTCACGGGAAGAGTTGTTAAATCTGTCTCTGACAGTACAAACCAAAACATATGATCAAACAAATGTAAGTAAGTCGAATAGTCGATGCATCATCAAAACCCAGGTCATTGAACCCGTCTACGTCTGGCATCCATCTCGCTCACTCTCATCTTATCAATATATCTGTCCTTCTCTTCAAAATACTGAGTCAAGATTGTGAAAGGCTGATAAGGTTCAGATTAGACTAAATAAATATATTTATGTGACATACCTGCCTCGTATCATAGTGTAGTAAGTAGGTATAGATGTCGCCACTGCAGTAGGGCTATTAACGATGGCTCGGAAAGATACGCGCAAAATTCAGTAGCGTAATTACTGAATTAAAAAAAATGATTCAAATACAAAAAAATTACACAACACAGAAAATATTTTAAACATACTTACTTACCATAAATATTTATTGCGTTCTGCAAAGAATTAAACTAACAGACAAGAAGTTTTCCACAGATTGTAAACATATTTCTATAAACCCGTAGTATGAAATCATGGAGCAATAAGTAATTTATGTTGATTTATAGTAAAAAGTCTCTTTTAATAATGATTTCTCCAAAAGTAGCTATACCTAAATCGAAGTTTGTCAAAACATACATATGTATATTATGTAGATATACATATATAAACATATGTTTTGACAAATTTCGATGTAGGTATAGGTTCTAGGCCGATTGCAAACCTATGGTAATCGTTCAAAGATCATTAACGTTCAACAAAATGACTCACTTAGCCATATTGTTAGCAGTCTCGTGAATCGTCGTCCCACCTGGTCGCAGGGCGTCCTACATTACGTTTACCGAGTCGTAGTCTCCACTCAAGAAGAACGGCCGTTAAGCTGTGGAATGCACTGCCGAGTCCATTAGGAAAGCTGAATCACTACCTGTCTTCAAAGCTCGCGTCAAAGATTTTTATCTATTGAAAAAGTGAACACTGGTAGGTACTTTTTTTTTTGTTCTTGGTATTTATTTACTCCGTATATATTCTATATTTAATAAAAAATCTACTTCCTAAAGAATAATTGTTAATTATGATTATATTTTATTATGTATATTATATAGGTACACCACTGCCTTTCTCAAATTTTTCAAATTTATCTCTTTCGCTTCTAAGCGATAAGGCCGCCCATTGTACTTTTATGTGTAAGGTCTATGTCAGTTTCTTGGTTTTTTTTTGTGGTGTACTCTAAAGAGTTTTGTATTGTATTGTATTGTATTGCAAACGGTTTGTGTTTTATATTTTCAATTTTTTTTTTTTTTAGATAATAAGCAAAAACTGATTTTACCACTTGACTTTTGTACACGCCGCAATGCTCTACACAATGGCGTCTTATGGTAGCCCCTTTAGTGAGTTGTGTATGCTACGAGTATGGGAAATGACTGCGGAAGGCCTAATACCCAGAAGTGGGTAAAAAAATTATTAGGGAAAAATAATAAAGTTAGCTATAACAACTTACAATCTAATTAGGAACTTCCTCAATTTTTGAAGCCGGTTATAACCGGTTAAAACTTCCTGTAAACAGAAACTTTTGTTAGCAAATCATCTTACGGTTATCTCAAATGCGCAATTATGATGAGATATTACCAACGTCTCACGTGACACGTGCCTATTCCTAATATCTCACGGATGCCTATTCCTAGCGTCTAACGAGAGCGCACGCATTCATGATGATAAAATTATAACAACATTATTTTTCTACATAAGATTTCTTACAAAATTAATGTTGCCTATATAAAACTTTTTATTTGGTTACTATTCCAAACAAATGAATGGAATTAACTTCCTATTTGCTCCAGATTTTTGGTCCGACTATAAAAACTCGTCGATTTTTATTTTCCAATTTGAATTCAACTGATTTGAGAAAAAAACACTACGGTAGAATCATTATCAAAAATCTTTAAATTATATAATGTTATTTAAATATATATTTAACTATAATCTTAAAAAAAGATGCGTTAAATCATTAAATCTGTAAAAAAAATCGTAGACGTTTCGTAGACAGGGACGTGCGTAGAAATAAAACAAGATTCGCCAAGTGCGAGTGTAACTCGCGCGCCGAGGGTTTCAAACATTTGCCAATTATTTGGACAATCAATTTTCTGAAATATTTTAAAAAGTATGAAACTTACAGAAATTTCAAAAAGTGTTTTGAAATGGTCAAAACGATACCTTTCATTTGATACCCCACATGGGTAGGTACCCCTTTTTGAAAAAAAATCCTCTTTTTTGACCATTTTTCAAAAACTATTATTATTACAGACTTTTCTATATTTTTCCTGTAAAATATAGATTGATATCTACAAACGCCTAATACATTGTACATGGATCGCTCTGCAATCTTCGGAGCTAGGGGGGGGGGAATGGTCAATTTTTCGTCTTTTTTTGAAATATTTCAAAAAGTATGAAACTTACAGAAATTTAAAAACGTGTTTTGAAATGGTCAAAACGATACCTTTCATTTGATACCCCACAAAAGTAGGTACCCCCCCTTTTGAAAAAAAATTCCCCCCCTTTTTGACCATTTTTCAAAAACTATTATTATTACAGACTTCTCTATATTTTTCCTGTAAAATATAGATTGATATCTACAAACGCCTAATACATTGTACATGGATCGCTCTGCAATCTTCGGAGCTAGGGGGGGGGGAATGGTCAATTTTTCGTCTTTTTTTGAAATATTTCAAAAAGTATGAAACTCACAGAAATTTCAAAAAGTGTTTTGAAATGGTCAAAACGATACCTTTCATTTGATACCCCACATAGGTAGGTACCCCCCCTTTTGAAAAAATATTCCCCCCCTTTTTGACCATTTTTCAAAAACTATTATTATTACAGACTTCTCTATATTTTTCCTGTAAAATATAGATCGATGTCTACAAACGCCTAATACATTGTACGTGGATCGGTCTGCAATCTTCGGAGATAGGGGGGGGGAAAGGTCAATTTTTCGACTATTTTTGAAATATTTCAAAAAGTATGAAACTTACAGAAATTTCAAAACGTGTTTTGAAATGGTCAAAACGATACCTTTCATTTGATACCCCACAAAAGTAGGTACCCCCCCTTTTGAAAAAAAATTCCCCCCCTTTTTGACCATTTTTCAAAAACTATTATTATTACAGACTTCTCTATATTTTTCCTGTAAAATATAGATTGATATCTACAAACGCCTAATACATTGTACATGGATCGCTCTGCAATCTTCGGAGCTAGGGGGGGGGGAATGGTCAATTTTTCGTCTTATTTTGAAATATTTCAAAAAGTATGAAACTCACAGAAATTTCAAAAAGTGTTTTGAAATGGTCAAAACGATACCTTTCATTTGATACCCCACATAGGTAGGTACCCCCCCTTTTGAAAAAAAATTCCCCCCCTTTTTGACCATTTTTCAAAAACTATTATTACTACAGACTTCTCTATATTTTTCCTGTAAAATATAGATCGATATCTACAAACGCCTAATACATTGTACGTGGATCGGTCTGCAATCTTCGGAGATAGGGGGGGGGGAAAGGTAAATTTTTCGACTATTTTTGAAATATTTCAAAAAGTATGAAATTTACAGAAATTTCAAAAAGTGTTTTGAAATGGTCAAAACGATACCTTTCATTTGATACCCCACATAGGCAGGTACCTCTCCTTTTGAAAAAAAATTCCCCCCCTTTTTGACCATTTTTCAAAAACTATTATTAATACAGACTTCTCTATATTTTTCCTGTAAAATATAGATTGATATCTACAAACGCCTAATACATTGTACATGGATCGCTCTGCAATCTTCGGAGCTAGGGGGGGGGGGAATGGTCAATTTTTCGTCTTTTTTTGAAATATTTCAAAAAGTATGAAACTCACAGAAATTTCAAAAAGTGTTTTGAAATGGTCAAAACGATACCTTTCATTTGATACCCCACATAGGTAGGTACCCCCCCTTTTGAAAAAATATTCCCCCCCTTTTTGACCATTTTTCAAAAACTATTATTATTACAGACTTCTCTATATTTTTCCTGTAAAATATAGATCGATGTCTACAAACGCCTAATACATTGTACATGGATCGCTCTGCAATCTTCGGAGCTAGGGGGGGGGAATGGTCAATTTTTCGTCTTTTTTTGAAATATTTCAAAAAGTATGAAACTTACAGAAATTTCAAAAAGTGTTTTGAAATGGTCAAAACGATACCTTTCATTTGATATCCCACTTGGGTAGGTACCCCTACTTTTGAAAAAAAAATCCCCCCCTTTTTGACCATTTTTCAAAAACTATTATTATTACAGACTTCTCTATATTTTTCCTGTAAAATATAGATCGATATCTACAAACGCCTAATACATTGTACGTGGATCGGTGTGCAATCTTCGGAGATAGGGGGGGGGGTATGATCAATTTTTCGACTTTTTTTGAAATATTTCAAAAAGTATGAATTTTACAGAAATTTCAAAAAGTGTTTTGAAATGTACAAAACGATACCTTTCATTTGATACCCCATTTGCCTTCCTAGGTCTCTTTTGAAATTTCAACATCAAAATTTGTACTGAAAATATTCATTTTCATTTTTCATTTATTTATATATTTTTTTCTTGAAATCAGTAATGGCGCACGAAATGTATCATTATTTCAAATTTCAAGTTAATAGCTGCAGTAGTTACTGAGATATTCAAGAAAGATCGGGGACGGACAGAGCGAGACCATAAGGGTTTCAAAACCGATCTTTGAAACCCTAAAAAAGCGCATCCATGCAGATAGAGTCATCCACCTCTGTTTCAATTTCACCCACTTCGTCAACAAGGAATTTATTTCCCAATAAAGATAAATAGTGTCTTTTTATCATTTTGATAATGAAAACGATATTGTTGTTCAAATAAGTTTATCAACATTTGCAGAGTGTCATTGAACTGTAAAGAAAGAAGGCTAAAGTTGGCCAATGTGATACAATATTTATTTTGTTAAGTAATGTCTTCTGACAAACTTAGATATACTTAAAATATCTCGTATAATGTAAGTCTATCTAAGTTTGTCACTATATAGTCCATTGACTATGATGGTATTCTTAAATTTCGTGTTCTAAGATTTTGGAGTACCTACTTAATCAACAAGAATAGGTACTTAGGACCAACTCTTCCCGTGGCTGGGTGTCGTAGGAGGCGACTAAGATACACCGGGGGGCGGGCAGCAGCGCCTCTTGTAGATGGATCTACCACCGAACTGCGATCCCCAAATCGCATAGGATTATGGGCATAACCCCCCATGAGATACAAACCAATATGGCGCTAATCAGGGTGAGGCCTGCGTCCAGCAGTGGACCAATATAGGCTGGTGAGAGGTACTCAGGTATTTGCATCTTGAGTTTGACAAATGACGAAAAAATTTATGATAAAGTGGGAATTTGATAGCAAAAAAGATTTTTTGGCGTTTCCAACTTATCTACAAAAACAGAAGTTGCAGACTGTTTGGTTGTAGTACCTAAACAGTAAGGCATGGGAATATGATGTTTGTTTTGTTTGCGTTTGTTTCAAATATTCGGTTAAGTCCCCTTATCAATTGTTAGTCCAAATCTTTTTAAAATAATGCGGTCGAAGACCAAAACAGGAAAATTTTAACCGGACGGAGTCTTCTAAAAAATGCTTATTAAATTAACGGTTTACGCATTAATTACATTCTGGGAAAAACCCAAATTTGTTTTTGCTTCCAATTATAGGTATGCACGCATTGCGCGTACAATTTTCAAGGAAGGAAGAAGATAAAAAACTCCACCAACGTAAAATATTCGAAACTTGTTTGAATTTCGAACGCCCCTCGAAATCGAAATCCTAGCGGTCGCCGAAATCCGGTCGCAGCGAGGGGAGACAAACTGCCAAAATTATTTGCGGCGCACAATTCAAGGTCGCAGTGAGGCAGGTCAGCTGCTGACGTCACTGGCGCCCTCCAAAACGTGAGGTCGACGACCGCGCCGCCATTGCGGAAACTGTGCTGTGCGCGTTCGGAATTCAAATTGGGCCTTTTGTTATTGTGTGCGTGAGGCCCGCGCGATTCGGCACTCGTATACAGCCTGACAATGCGCTGGTGAGAGCTCATTGTTGTGTCTATGTGTGAGTGCGTCACGCATTCACGCAATCGTGGATTTATTTTTCTGTAGAGCACAATGTTCTGGACTTTGTATTAATTTTTGCAAGATTTATTATTTCCGCGTTGTTAACATTTGGGTTTAAAGATTTCCAGTGAATACTGGAATCTTAAATGACATTATAATTCAACATAATTTTTATACAGAGCTTTTTTTTATACGTGCTTAGAACATTGTAAAACAGATACGTATGAGTGACATAATGTTAGTATGAAGCCATAATTATCTAATGAAAAATAAAACGGCTAAGAGCAACGAACACTAGCAAGCCTGTTAAACAGGTTAAAAAAGAAAAATGGTCTCGTCCAATCGTCTAACGAGTTTCAAATTTCGGTTGCTAAGAAGTGGGGACAATGTGTTCACATAATGGGCTCTAAGGGGTCTGCCCTTTACTTCATGCTATTATGTTAGATAACTCGTAATACATTGGTTTTAATGTATATACCTATCCAAACACAAAACAAGAAGAATAAAAACAACCAAAATCCTATAAGTACCACTATGAAATATTAACATAGAAAACAAATATTTCCTAACTAAATTAGCATAGCAATGTAAAGACCCTATCTATCTACTAAAGTCAACCAACAACAGCCCACCGAAAATACCTTCTAATTTTTTCTAACACCACGCCCGACCAATCAGAGCGCCGAAATTTGAAGATGCGCATGAGTGGCCAAATTTTTAAACGAGTTAGACGCACACTAACGCAGCTGTGGAAACGTCTGATTTGTTGTTTGTTTGTGAGTGTGTGGTGGGGTGAATTCCCATTAGATTTGGGAATAGAAATGTGTTTGTGTGAGTGTTCCGCAGCCATAACCTATATATAATGACGACCTCTGTGGCGCGGCGGGCGAAGGTCCGCCTGCGACGCAGGAGGTTGCGGGTTCGATTCCCGCCTCGGGACAAATGTGTACGATCTGCAGACATTTGTTCAGGGTGTTCTGGTCGTTTTCTATGTATAATAAAAAATATCTATCTATGTATTGTATTGTATTATGTATATCAGTTATCATATCAAGTACCCATAACACAAGCTCTGCTTATCTTGGGGCTAGATAATGCTGTGTGAATTGTCCAGCATTATTTATTTTATTTATTAATTTATAACTATGCATTGTAAATTGATAAATAACGTACCTACCTAGTTTACTTTTTTTTATATGTTTGATTATTTCATTCATTTATTGTAGTGTTTAGTGTAAGTTTTATGAATTTTTTTATATTAAAAACTTTCCCTTTGTTTTTATTTGTGTATGCTAAATAAAGTTTTATTCTATTCTAAATAAATGACTTTTGTTTTCCTTTTGATCTTGGTTCATATAACAGGTAGGTACAGTTTCAAGATATAGATTTATTTTTAAGATTTTTATCTATCTGTCACAATAAAAACCAAACTTTTACGCAAGTAGGTATGTTGTATTGTAATCGGTAGAAATATACATACTTACTTTCCTAAAATGGAAGAGAAGATATTTTATTATTTTCAATTATAACTTTCCGTGACATTATGATTTAAAGGTCTGTTAATTATTCATCATTATTTTAAATATGGATCAGTTGAGCTACCTGTAGATTGTTTGCAACAGTTTGCAGATAGCTTGATTGTTTCTATTGTAAATACTAGTTTTAATTTAAATTTGTTATTTGATTGTTATTTTCTTTCTGAATAAAGTTTATTTTAAATAAACATCATAAATTATTTTTGTGTATACTAACTAAAATTATAAAGAGGAAAGATTTGTTTATTTATTTGAACTGAATAGGCTCCGAAACTACTGGACCGATTTGAAAAATTCTTTCAGCATTAGAATCCCATTATCCATTATCCCTGATGAACATAGGCTATAGAAAATTTCCTTGTGAAGCAAGGGCGAACTATTCAAAATTCAAAGTGCTTTAATTCCTTTAGGTAAACCTTACCGGACTCTTGGACACGTCACAAAAACTCAGATAACATAAGAAAATCTAGGAAATAAAGTGTTAACTTTGATTTTTTGTCCACTTCAATCTTTTTAGGTAAAGTAAAGAAGCGAACAAGAAATCTTTACCTTGTTAGAATGTTAGTTTTCGAGTTGGACCAAAACTCGCTTTTTATCGTCTAGATAATCTGATATTTTATAGTAAGCCTTTTCACAAAGGATATGTTTGACAATTTGTTTGAATTTATTTATTGATAATTTTTGCAACTGACTTGGAGTTTTGTTGTAGAAGCGTATACATTGTCCTTTAATAGATACATTAATCTTGTGTAGCCTAGTTGTGGGCACAGCGAGTTTATTCTTATTTCTAGTATTAAAATTATGTATATCGCTATTTTTGGGGAACCAATTAATATTCTTATGAGTCAAAAAAGACAAGTTTTCATAAATATATTGACATGGTACTGTCATTATGTTTACTAGTTCATTATATTCACCTATCTACTAGATACCTAGGTGCAACATAGCTTTCTCTATAAAAAGAAGATCCCTCTTCGATTCCCCACCCACACCTTAGCACAAATTTACATGTGTGCGTGTCATTACCATTTAGTGAATAGAGGTGTCAAACGTACGCACACTGAATAATTTATAAGCGGATTTCGGCGTTTGATGGATGTTATATTGTGTTTATAAGCACTTTATATGTTAAATGGTTTAGGCCGGAAAGGATGTCAAGAACACCTATGGTATGTTTTGTGGCACGCCTTAGGAATTATCATCGTTGATGGTTGTTTTAATCTGAGCGATTGGCTTTGTTGGTTTAGGTAACATAGATGTAAAACCCTAAACCATCTCAACCTAATAAAAATCGAATTATAATTAGGACTAACAATTAAGTACTTAAGTACTAAAATCATAGAAAAAAACTAATAACAACATACTGATGGATTAGTTTCTCTGAAGGATAGGATTCGCAATGAATACATCAGACAGAGAACCAAGGTTATCGACATAGCTCAAAGGATTAGCAAGCTGAAATGGCAGTGGGCTGGCCATATTTCGAGAAGAACCGACAACCGCTGGGGTAAACGTGTTCTTGAGTGGAGACCGCGACTCGGAAAACGTAGTGTCGGACGCCCTCCTACCAGGTGGGATGACGATTTGCGAAAGACTGCTGGCAGATGCTGAATGCGGCAAGCTGAAGACAGGGCGCTATGGCGCTCATTAGGGGAGGCCTATGTCCAGCAGTGGACTGGTATAGGCTGATGATGATGATGATGATGATGGATTAGTAATTTATCCCTTTACAAAAGTATCCATAGAGGTACCTAATTTATTTTCGTTTCGTTTTAGTTCCGTGATCGAAATACCAAGCATTGAGCTTGGATTGCAGACGTTTAATTATTGGTTGGATGGCAAGGCTAAATATGGCCGGTCCGAGAGGATCGCCCGGAAAGGCTCTCAGCAGCCTTTCCGACAGTAGACTTGAGCTGCAAGGCGGCGGTAGGTGGTGCCCAGGGCCGCCTCCTTTTTTTTAGTGCGCTAAGATTCGCACCGTACAGGAGTTCTGTGATCTCGCTCAATAGCGAGATCACGAGCCGAGTCAATACTCGGCCTGACAACATCAGGTTGATTAGAGAGGTCAAGACCTCCAGAAGGGCTTCACCTGCATGGCCACCAGACCCGCCTGAAAGTAGATCTTTTAGATGCTGTGGAGACACAGCATTCAGCATCCATCCGGTCGCCGGCAGAGCCATTCTGAAAAGTTTTTTTTTAATTTATTGTTTGGATATGGGTAAATCAGCTTGCTATCATTATTTTACTGAAAGATGCTAGTTTTAAGATCGTTCTATAGCTATCCATAGAAATTAGCTTCAAAAGAAACAAGGGGTCACGCAACTGCAATACCTACCTACTACCTACCCAATGAGATTTTGTTAAGTAAAAAAATTCTACATATATTATTAATTCTAATTCTAATAATGAGGACATTAAGTTTATCTGTAAGTATTCATAATCATCATTATTTTCAAATATCAAATATTTATAAAGTTTATTTCTTTAAGCTTACAAAATAAGCACTTAGACAAGTCAAATTTTATACTATAAACAGGTTTATAAATAGTTATTATTATCAAATAAGAAACAAGGTGTTATTGATTATGTCTACTTAATTTATTTGTCCACTAGTGGAAGAAGTGGAAAATAAACCACTAGTAAGTGTATAATGACTTATAAACTAAATAAAATAAAAATAAATAAATAAATAATGCTGGACAATTCACACAGCGTTATCTAGCCCCAAGCTAAGCAGAGCTTGTGTTATGGGTACTAGATAACATACATAATATAATACAATACATAGATAGATATTTTTTTATTATACATAGAAAACGACCAGAACACCCGGAACAAATACCTACAGATCGTACAAATATTTGTCCCAAGGCGGGAATCGAACCCGCAACCTCCTGCGTAGCAGGCGGACCTTCGCCCCCCGCGCCACAGAGGTCGTCAAACTAATACATTGCTACTAATTCTAAATGTAATTTAGATACAGGTCAATTTTTATATTATGTAAGACTAGCTAAGCTTAACATTATTTTCCTTATTGTCGGTGTGGAACTGAGCGACATCTGGCCATTTTAAGAAATTACCTAGTGATTTCGCGAGATGGTTTTCAAGAATGTTATTTTTTTATGAGATGATGATTATGTCCATTAGGTATTTACTACGTGTCCATTAAGTATTTTATCAGCAATCAAAATGCACTTTTGTTAAAAACTATAAATATAAACCTTTAACTGTTTATCTGACAGCCAAAATAAAAGGAAAATTTAAGAAATCATACCTTCAAGGTTTTAAAAATCAAAAGGGTCTGAATTAATCAAAGTTACAGTTGTTATGAACAGCAGACAAAACCCAGATCTTTTCCGTAACTTTGCAATTTAGTGAATTGCCGTCTGCTACATTCACGGTACACTTCCGAGAAGTTTTACCTCTTATTTACCTTAAAAATAATGAATTACGCACCCAGCCTACAATTTTCACGTTACATAATGCTGTTGCTGTAGAATGTTTTAAGGGTGTGCGTTATTATTTGCCAAAATAACAAATAAAGTTATTTATTATACCACAAGAGCCTATAATGGTTGGTCCACTGTTGGGCTAAAGCCTCGCCCCCTGATAATCACCTTAGGTATTGGCTTTTATCCCGTGGGAGGCAATGCTCATAATCCGCACTCTGGGCATGCGGGTTGGGGATCGCAGATCGGTGGTCGATTTATTCTGTAAGAGGCGCTGCTGTCCGCCCCAGGTGTACATACCCTGGGTGTCGTAAGATCATCTCTAAGGGACATCCCTTAGAGATGATCTTTCAACACCCACGAGAAGAGTTAGGGTGGTGCACATTCTAAGCCGGCTCCACACGGCTGTATTTATTGTACATCCCTTCACATTTTGTTGAGTTCTGACAAGTAGGTAAGTCACTGTGCGAAAAAAATTGTGCTATAAAATTGATAGGTTACTTTTTGTGTGTTTTTTAGGGTTCCGTATCTCAAAAGAAAAAAGAAACCCTTATAGGATCTTTTTGTTGTCCGTCTGTCCGTCTAGTCTGTCCGTCTGTCAACCCTCTTTTCTCAAAAACGCGTGGAGTTGTCGAGTTGATATTCACATCAATATACGCAGGCTCGTAACCTTTTGGAGCCGCGATATAAATCAAACTTCTAAGTCAACGCAATCAAAAGTTACAGATGTTTATGTCTATTTTTTTAAAATATTCCAAGGGAATCACATCCACACAAAACCTGTAGGGTAGTTCTCGATGACCTAGAACCATGAAATTTGGCAAGAAGCAAGGTCTACTAGCACAAATAAAGGGGAAAGTCCGAAAACCGTAAATTTGTGGGTTATTCATAGAAAATAGTACATTGTTAGTGTTACCCGAGGGTTGGAAGTAACTTAGTTAGTCGTTTAGCGTAGCGAGGGCGCCAATAGTTCGAGGGACTAAATAAGTTACGTCATAATCGTTATCAAATCAGAAAATCATTGTGCATGTGCACTATTCTTATGGGTTGATTTCTTTGCTGAAGAGTAGACGTTTGTACGGAACCCTAGATGCGCGAGTCTAACTCGCACTTGACGTTTTATTATTCAAAAGTATACCAATAAATTACCCATACAAACCAGTCGTAGAAACACGTTAACAAAACTTTTCTGGTGAAAATGTCTTCAAAATTCCCGATTGACCCCAATATATTTCACAAGGATTTGTCCTGCAGTGTAGTAACAGTCGTCGTGCAATTTTTAAGCGTAATTATCGCTGTTCCTCAACGTCTCGCGAGGACACACCACATTTGTTTTGCAGACTGTACCTGGTCTGTCTCGCTCGCACTTTGTAGTATATTGAGTTGGTTAAATGTTTTCGGAACAAAAAAAAATTCTTTTACGATTTCGTACAAGTTGGGACGAGTTGGATGGTGTGAGTTGACGAATGACTCGATTTTCGTACCGTATTTTTTTGTTTATTTTTTGTATTATTAATTTTTGTTTTTGAATATTATTATATCTACCTAGTAGGTACAAGTAAGCCTGTTTGATTGAAGTCTTAAATTAATGTTAATTAATGTGTATCTTAATTGTCACTGTTAATTAATTCACAAATTTGAATAAACATAAATATTATTGCAATATTTGCAAAGTCCGGCGAAATCTCTCAATAGAGATTTCGCCAATGTGTCACGTCACCTTATGGTGGCCATGCATTTGAGAAAGGGAGGATATTTATACTACGCAGTTTTGGTCCAACTCGAAAGCTAACATTCTAACAAGGTAAAGGTTTCTTGCTCGCGTCTTTTCTTTACCTTAAAAAGATTGAAGTGGACAAAAAATCAAAGTTATCAGATCACTTTATTTCATCATCATCATATATTTGTCCACTGCTAGACATAGGCCTCCCCTAATGAGAGCCATAGCGCCCTGTCTTCAGCTTGCCGCATCCAGCATCTGCCAGCAGTCTTTCGCAAATCGTCATCCCACCTGGTCGGAGGGCGTCCTACACTACGTATGCCGAGTCGCGTTCTCCACTCAAGAACATTTTTACCCCCTTTGTTGAATTATCGCGGCTTGCGGAATCTTGCCTTAGATATGGAATAGAAACATCCCTCCTAACTTTCTACGTCTTCTTTAAAACCTTTTGCGTTTACGATAAATTTATCGCTAATCCTCGACATATTCTTTTTTGTATAATTGGGGACTATCCTAGAAAGCCCCAAACCAATGTCACCCTACAAATCTGAGGAGAAAGTCGTGACGCGATCCCCCAATTAGCAGACGGCAACCAGCAACCAGCAGCAACCAACAACCGTAGCTCTCTGGCAATCGGTGAGCTGACACCTGCCGTGCCCATCCGACCACCTAGTTAGGCAAATTGATCACCATGAACTTTGGAGCCTACTTAGCGATGTTTGAGAAAAAACTTTTTTTTACTTTTTATACTTTTTATACTCTATTCGTGCCACAGTGCAAATTTTTATAAAATTTGCACTGTGGCACGAATAGAGTATATATAATATATTTTATCAACACACTTGCTCATAAAATGGCTCCTATTTCACCGCAATTAGGCACATAATAAAAATAAATAAATTTAGAACAATACTAATAATCAACTGAAACGGACATTTGAAATTGAGACATTACTTTTTTTGATTTTTGTATTTTAACCTAAACATGAGCAAACAGGGTGTATGTACTAACTTAGGCTAAAATTAGATCTTAAGCTACTAACCCTATGTAAGTACATTAAGCAATTAATAAATGAAATGAAATGAAATAATGACATCTGTAATCAAACTGTGAATTTTTCATTAATATTATTCACAAGTGAGTTATAGGTTTATTTTATTTTATTGGTTGAGTTGCTTTGTTCTTTAAAAAGTTTCGATACAAAAAAGATCGTGTTCAATAGTACAATAAACTTTTTATCTACTAAATAAAATGATTATTTTATTCACAAGTGTGTTGAAAAACGTCGTATGATACACGTGTGTATTGATGATTTCCTCGGCTCTCTTAAGACCCTCGCCTTAATCACCAACATTACACACTTGTACCATAATGTACTATTATATTTCTTACAAAACTTACACAGAATACAGTTCTTAAACTAAGAAATAAAATAAGTCGAAAAAAATACGAAAAAAAGTGTAAAATAAATAAATAAATAATGCTGGAAAATTCACACAGCAATTATATCTAGCCATAGGTAAGTGAAATAAGTGGTAATGGAGTCTTAAAACGAAGTGTAAGCTAAGTAACAAATTTTGTTCTGACTCAGCATAAGTTGGTTGACTAGCAGGCTAGCATCCAACGCTGGTCTTCCATCAGAGAGAGCCTTTTGTGAGCGTTACGGCCAGTATTAGTGGAAGCTGCCCATGGATGGATAAAATTTTAGTGCATTTTATATCCTTCACTTTCACAATCCATACATTGGACCACTTATTTACCCCTTCCTCTCAGAGAAAGTGTTGTTTATTTAAAAATTTGTTTATTATTTAAAATATTTAGGTTTTAGGGTTCCCAAAGGGTGTTAAAGGGACCCTATTTACTACGTCTCCGCTGTCTCTAAGAAATAAGTTCCCAAAAAAATTCTACACCCACCCTAGTTCGAGTCCCGCCAAAGTCGAAAATTTTTGGGAACTTGGGATACCCAGAGTGCGGGTAAGCACTATAACAAAAAAATCTTCGCTGTCTGTCCGCTTGTCGCTGTGTGCTGCAATCTTATGATCCGTAATAGGTAGAGACCAGGTTGAAACAGTTGAAACTTTCACATATTTTGAATTTCTCCATCCGCTACAAAAAATGAAATAAATATTTAAATTAACGCAAGTATCCATCCAAAAAATGTAATTTGGCAATTTTTTCTCTACTTTTTTTGTGGCTGTATCTCTTAAACCGTAATTGGTAGATAGTTAAAATTTTGACAGGGTGTAGATCACTATTGCCACTATATTAATAACTAATTAAAATTTAATTATTAAGGTTCTGGCGCGGTCAATACTTGGATGGGACCGCGTCATGGTGGCTTTTTGTTATATTTTTTCTTTAAATCAGTTTTTTAGTCTTCCTATTTGCGAAATAGTTATGTACTCAATGTAACAGAGTCACATTTAGCCGGTTTTTTTTATTTGCTACATTTTAATACAATAAATAAGTAAATAATGATGATAATAATGTTCCAGGTATCTGATTAGTCCATCCTGTTTCCTAAATACAATTGGAGGACCTCTGTGGGCGGCAGACAGCATTCTTGCTAAACAACGTCTGGCACGACGTCTATTTTTAGATTTTAATACAATTTGTTCAGGGCCCCAATAGGATAGCGTCTTAAAAAATCGAATCAGTCCCTCAGCAAAAAAATATCCCTTTTATTTCATCAGTTAGATTGTTTTTTTCTATAGTCTATAGACTTTTGTTTGACCACAATCTCACCTGATGGAAACTGAAGATGTGGCCAAGGATGTATACGAAGGTCTAGAAGATACCTATTCACTCTTGTCTTGATGAGCACCAGGTTATAATTGACGATCAAAACAGATATGTCAGAAGATGTTGGGATATTGGGATTACGTATTTTTTGTATTATCAATTGAACTTAAAAATTATGAAGAGCGTGCGTGACGTCACGCCGTGCGGCAGTGTAACACTGCGTGACGTCACGAGACCCGCTCCCAAACTATGAATCGCTTTATTTTTGTATTTTTTTGTTGGATTAACAAAAAACGTGTGGAAAAATACATGCCCAATATCTTCTAATAATTTAACTGATGGAATAAATAGAATAACAATAGAGTAATTAATAGAGTCCACAGGTGATCAGAATGCTGGTTTTTATTTCGGTCAACGAATTAGCAATGCCATTCAACGTGGCAATACTGCCAGCATTCTGGGCACTCTGCCTTCCAGGGTTGGCATGATTAAAACAAATGGTTTTAAAACACATGTTTAAAACAATGTTTAAAACAGTTTGATTTTAAACCGTGTTTTTTATCACACGTTTAAAAACACAGATTAAAACAAGTTTTAAACATTGTATAAAACGATGAGAAAAAAACAAGCTTTAAAACTACTTTTCATTGCGAATGAATGATATAAAATGAAAGTAATATTTTTTTGACAAGTTATTTATTCAGTCAAACAAAGATCTAAGTACCTACCAAGTACCAGGATTTATATGGGTAATGGGATAAGATAACACGTATTTTTGAAACATGCATTAGATAGTATAGAATATTAAAAATTTCAATTTAAAATCAATCAAAAACAAAATTATAACAAACAAAATTACCTATATTTAATAAACATTATAAAATCAAAATTGTTTGTCAGTCAGGAGAGTAAGACAATATGACAAGATCAAGATAACAATTATTTTTTCTTTTCCTTATTAAGGTATTTAAAAACTGTAACAAGTTTTGCAGCTTTCTCTGTACCCAGTTTATTTCGTACGTCAGAATGAATAAATCCAAATGTTGAAAACAGTCTTTCAATTCCAGCACTTGAAGCTACAGCAGTGTGAAGCTGAGCCACTAAGTTCATTGTTTGACCATTAATTTGTTTTTTTAATGACTGCCACCATTCGAGAGGTCCGACCTGATTTACTACATGATAAACTAAAAAGGACAAAAAAAAACAAAAAAAACAAAACAAACACTTGTTTAAAACAATTTGAACTGTTTGTTTTATAAAATTAAAAAAAAACTGTTTTTTTTCCAACCCTGCTGCCTTCTGATTTTTAGAAAATATATGTAAGTGTAAATATTAGTTGTAAATATTTTTTGCTGTTAAATAAATGATTACGTTACTGCAAAAAAAAAGAATATTACTTAAGTTCTTCCGTGATCATGGTGCATGAAACTGTGACGAAATATTGGAAAACTAAAAAATCGAATCATGGTAAATATCCCATGACTTTAATACATGATAGTTTAAAAAGTCTTAAATAGATTTTTTTCCCAGGACACTACCCTCTACATATAAATTAATCTTTTACCATAATTATGGTTTTATCTTAGAATTTATGACATTATTCCGCCAATTGAGGGGACGTGTTCAAAAAATTATGTAGTAGGTACCTCGTACCTAATTTTTTTTTATAACACCTTCCAAAATCATCAGAACCTCGACTACATTCGGCCACATTTCGCAGTATTCCCTAATGAAGTGAGCAGTTTGATGTTTACCGACAGCGCGGCTTAGCGGCACTCTTGCGGCTTCTCCACCTAAGTCAATTTATTTCGCGAGCTTCTGAACCATCCTGTAGCTTCACTTCTAAATATGCACGTAAACACCAAAAAAATTTGTTTAAGGCGATTCCCCGAGCCAAACTAGCGCCGCCACCTATTTTAGCTTTATATTTCCTTGAACAAAGGTAAATAACAAACTGCTCATTGAAAATTTTGAGATAACCTTTGTTCAACGAAATAATAAGGTGAAATAGGGGGCGGCGCTAGTTTGGCTTGGGGGATCGCCTTAAAAATTAATAATACGTCAAGTGCGAGTCGGATTCGCGCACAGAGGGTTCCGTAAAATTAAGGGTTTGTTGTGTGTTCATGTTTCATTAAAAATAGCATAATTCTAGTTCAACGGAAAGTAGTGCCTTATAGATTTTGGTCACTAGCGAGATAAAAAAAATCTTGAATTTTTATGTACAAATTTCCGGTTTTCGGTTTTTTCCCTTTACTTGTGCTATATTATTATGACCTTGCTTCTTGCCAACTTTTATGATTTTAGGTCAATGGAAAGTACCTATAGGTTTTGTGTGCATGTGATTCCCGTTTGGAAATTTCAAAATTTTTGGCATAACTTGCATGACTGTAACTTTTGATTGCATTGAATTAGAAGTTTGATTTATATCGCGTTTCCAAGAGGTACAAGCCTGCGTATATGATGTAAATTACAACTCGGTACCTATAAGCGTTTCGGAGAAAAAAGGGTTGACAGACGGATAACAAAGTGATCCTTAAAGGGTTCCTTTTTAGGGTTTCAAAGATCGGTTTTGAAACCCTTATGGTCTCGCTCTGTCCGTCCCCGCTCTTTCTTGAATATCTCAGTAACTACTGCAGCTATTAACTTGAAATTTGAAATAATGATACATTTCGTGCGCCATTACTGATTTTAAGAAAAAAATATATAAATAAATGAAAAATAAAAATGAATATTTTCAGTACAAATTTTGATGTTGAAATTTCAAAAGAGACCTAGGAAGGCAAATGGGGTATCAAATGAAAGGTATCGTTTTGTACATTTCAAAACACTTTTTGAAATTTCTGTAAATTTCATACTTTTTGAAATATTTCAAAAAAAGTCGAAAAATTGACCATACCCCCCCCTCTATCTCCGAAGATTGCACACCGATCCACGTACAATGTACTAGGCGTTTGTAGACATCGATCTATATTTTACAGGAAAAATATAGAGAAGTCGGTAATAATAATAGTTTTTGAAAAATGGTCAAAAAGGGGGGGAATTTTTTTTCAAAAGGGGGGGTACCTACCTATGTGGGGTATCAAATGAAAGGTATCGTTTTGACCATTTCAAAACACTTTTTGAAATTTCTGTAAGTTTCATACTTTTTGAAATATTTCAAAAAAAGACGAAAAATTGACCATTCCCCCCCCCCTAGCTCCGAAGATTGCAGACCGATCCATGTACAATGTACAAGGCGTTTGTAGACATCGATCTATATTTTACAGGAAAAATATAGAGAAGTCGGTAATAATAATAGTTTTTGAAAAATGGTCAAAAAGGGGGGGAATTTTTTTTCAAAAGGGGGGGTACCTACCTATGTGGGGTATCAAATGAAAGGTATCGTTTTGACCATTTCAAAACACTTTTTGAAATTTCTGTGAGTTTCATACTTTTTGAAATATTTCAAAAAAAGACGAAAAATTGACCATTCCCCCCCCCCTAGCTCCGAAGATTGCAGACCGATCCATGTACAATGTATTAGGCGTTTGTAGACATCAATCTATATTTTACAGGAAAAATATAGAGAAGTCTGTAATAATAATAGTTTTTGAAAAATGGTCAAAAAGGGGGGGAATTTTTTTTCAAAAGGAGGGGTACCTGTCCACGTGGGGTATCAAATGAAAGGTATCGTTTTGACCATTTCAAAACATTTTTTGAAATTTCTGTGAGTTTCATACTTTTTGAAATATTTCAAAAATAGTCGAAAAATTGACCTTTCCCCCCCCCCCCCTATCTCCGAAGATTGCAGACCGATCCACGTACAATGTATTAGGCGTTTGTAGATATCGATCTATATTTTACAGGAAAAATATAGAGAAGTCTGTAATAATAATAGTTTTTGAAAAAAGGTCAAAAAGGGGGGGAATTTTTTTTCAAAAGGTGGGGTACCTACCTATGTGGGGTATCAAATGAAAGGTATCGTTTTGACCATTTCAAAACACTTTTTGAAATTTCTGTGAGTTTCATACTTTTTGAAATATTTCAAAAAAAGACGAAAAATTGACCATTCCCCCCCCCCCTAGCTCCGAAGATTGCAGACCGATCCATGTACAATGTACTAGGCGTTTGTAGACATCGATCTATATTTTACAGGAAAAATATAGAGAAGTCGGTAATAATAATAGTTTTTGAAAAATGGTCAAAAAGGGGGGGAATTTTTTTTCAAAAGGGGGGGTACTTGCCTATGTGGGGTATCAAATGAAAGGTATCGTTTTGACCATTTCAAAACACTTTTTGAAATTTCTGTAAGTTTCATACTTTTTGAAATATTTCAAAAAAAGACGAAAAATTGACCATTCCCCCCCCCCTAGCTCCAAAGATTGCAGACCGATCCATGTACAATGTATTAGGCGTTTGTAGACATCAATCTATATTTTACAGGAAAAATATAGAGAAGTCTGTAATAATAATAGTTTTTGAAAAATGGTCAAAAAGGGGGGGAATTTTTTTTCAAAAGGAGGGGTACCTGTCCACGTGGGGTATCAAATGAAAGGTATCGTTTTGACCATTTCAAAACATTTTTTGAAATTTCTGTGAGTTTCATACTTTTTGAAATATTTCAAAAATAGTCGAAAAATTGACCTTTCCCCCCCCCCCCTATCTCCGAAGATTGCAGACCGATCCACGTACAATGTATTAGGCGTTTGTAGATATCGATCTATATTTTACAGGAAAAATATAGAGAAGTCTGTAATAATAATAGTTTTTGAAAAAAGGTCAAAAAGGGGGGGAATTTTTTTTCAAAAGGTGGGGTACCTACCTATGTGGGGTATCAAATGAAAGGTATCGTTTTGACCATTTCAAAACACTTTTTGAAATTTCTGTGAGTTTCATACTTTTTGAAATATTTCAAAAAAAGACGAAAAATTGACCATTCCCCCCCCCCTAGCTCCGAAGATTGCAGACCGATCCATGTACAATGTACTAGGCGTTTGTAGACATCGATCTATATTTTACAGGAAAAATATAGAGAAGTCGGTAATAATAATAGTTTTTGAAAAATGGTCAAAAAGGGGGGGAATTTTTTTTCAAAAGGGGGGGTACTTGCCTATGTGGGGTATCAAATGAAAGGTATCGTTTTGACCATTTCAAAACACTTTTTGAAATTTCTGTAAGTTTCATACTTTTTGAAATATTTCAAAAAAAGACGAAAAATTGACCATTCCCCCCCCCCCTAGCTCCAAAGATTGCAGACCGATCCATGTACAATGTATTAGGCGTTTGTAGACATCAATCTATATTTTACAGGAAAAATATAGAGAAGTCTGTAATAATAATAGTTTTTGAAAAATGGTCAAAAAGGGGGGGAATTTTTTTTCAAAAGGAGGGGTACCTGTCCACGTGGGGTATCAAATGAAAGGTATCGTTTTGACCATTTCAAAACATTTTTTGAAATTTCTGTGAGTTTCATACTTTTTGAAATATTTCAAAAATAGTCGAAAAATTGACCTTTCCCCCCCCCCTATCTCCGAAGATTGCAGACCGATCCACGTACAATGTATTAGGCGTTTGTAGATATCGATCTATATTTTACAGGAAAAATATAGAGAAGTCTGTAATAATAATAGTTTTTGAAAAAAGGTCAAAAAGGGGGGGAATTTTTTTTCAAAAGGTGGGGTACCTACCTATGTGGGGTATCAAATGAAAGGTATCGTTTTGACCATTTCAAAACACTTTTTGAAATTTCTGTGAGTTTCATACTTTTTGAAATATTTCAAAAAAAGACGAAAAATTGACCATTCCCCCCCCCCTAGCTCCGAAGATTGCAGACCGATCCATGTACAATGTACTAGGCGTTTGTAGACATCGATCTATATTTTACAGGAAAAATATAGAGAAGTCGGTAATAATAATAGTTTTTGAAAAATGGTCAAAAAGGGGGGGATTTTTTTTTCAAAAGGGGGGGTACTTGCCTATGTGGGGTATCAAATGAAAGGTATCGTTTTGACCATTTCAAAACACTTTTTGAAATTTCTGTAAGTTTCATACTTTTTGAAATATTTCAAAAATAGTCGAAAAATTTACCTTTCCCCCCCCCTATCTCCGAAGATTGCAGACCGATCCACGTACAATGTACTAGGCGTTTGTAGATATCGATCTATATTTTACAGGAAAAATATAGAGAAGTCGGTAATAATAATAGTTTTTGAAAAATGGTCAAAAAGGGGGGGAATTTTTTTTCAAAAGGGTGGGTACCTACCTATGTGGGGTATCAAATGAAAGGTATCGTTTTGACCATTTCAAAACACTTTTTGAAATTTCTGTAAGTTTCATACTTTTTGAAATATTTCAAAAAAAGACGGAAAATTGACCATTCCCCCCCCCCCTAGCTCCGAAGATTGATGACCGATCCATGTACAATGTACTAGGCGTTTGTAGACATCGATCTATATTTTACAGGTAAAATATAGAGAAGTCTGTAATAATAATAATTTTTGAAAAATGGTCAAAAAAGGGGATTTTTTTTTCAAAAAGGGGTACCTGTCCATGTGGGGTATCAAATGAAAGGTATCGTTTTGACCATTTCAAAACACTTTTTGAAATTTCTGTAAGATTCATACTTTTTAAAATATTTCAGAAAATTGATTGTCCAAATAATTGGCAAATGTTTGAAACCCTCGGCGCGCGAGTTACACTCGCACTTGGCGAATCTTGTTTTCCTTTTGAGATACGGAACCCCATAAACGGATTTCAAATACGCTATGTTTTCAAGGTCACTTTTAAGGTTTTCTGAACAAATGTGGAACTATCTTGTGATTTGTTTTCAACTAGTTTCTGTCCGTGGCTTTGCAGTCGTTGTTTAAGGTTATTTCTGTCCCGTGGGAGCTGAATTATTGGATAAAAAGTAGCCTATTGTTACACTCCATCCTGAAAAAAATATTTTTGAAATCAAACCCACACACTTCGTTAAATCCCCCCACCACTACGCTGCTTCAACTCAGAGTTTAGCAGTATTTTGTGCGACAAATCTTATTAGTCGCCATATTGTACGGTAACGTAGATTGTACGTTATTCACGGGTTTCACGTTACGTTACGTAACTATTACGTAAATTGATTTGGCTTTTTGACGTAGTAATTAATTTAGGAATTGTATTTGAGATGGATGGAGGAGGCCTGAATAAATGGACATTAAAAGATTGCATGATATAGTGAAATGTCGAAGAAATTAAATAATATAAAAAAAAAACGATTTCGGCGAGAGTTGATCCCGCAAACTACCTAGGTTGTGGGATCAAGTACTCGCCGAAAATCTTTGTTAGTTCCCCGGACTGTAGCGCTTTAATTTCTTAGAGATTACCTTAGGTGCGAAGGCTTACTCACTATAATAACAAAAACCAAAGTGAAATGTATTTTATTAATATTGGTGTTTTTCTATGTATAATAAAAAATATCTATCTATGTAATGTATAATATTACGTATATCAGTTATCTAGTACCCATAACACAAGCTCTGCTTACCTTGGGGCTAGATAATGCTGTGTGAATTGTCCAGCATTATTTATTTATTTTATTTAATACATTATTAATTACAAATTTTTTATAAAATTTTATTTTGCAAGAAGACTAGGTCCACTACTCGGACACTAAATTTACAATGTAGGTAGTAACTATTTGACTTTTTAGAGTTATATCACAATATTTTTTTATTGACCAAAATATAAAACTAATTGTGCGCCTTAAACGATGCATAGGACCTAATTTAGTTTTTGGGAACCGTCATTTTACATCAATCATATTGAGCTACCTAAGTAACAAAAAATCGCCTGACAAAAACTAAATTATAAATAATCTTCGAATAAACACTCGTTACTTTAACTTTACCAAATTCTCTTGCGAAGCTTTTATTTTTCCCAACATTAAAGCAGTTTCCCCACTTGTCTACACATTTTACCCTATTTCCTTGTTCTTTTCCCCAACTTTCGGGCAGTTTTCCCCGCTACGCTAGAAAACGTTCATTAGCTCGGACAGTGCGGAAACACACGAAGTTTTCCGACGGCGTCCGAACAGATAATGTCCAGTGAAAATAAGCAAAACTATGGCTTTGTCCTGCTACGGACTTAAAAGGACTAGATGAGGCTGTCGAAACATTATGAAGCGTTTTTCAAATATGTTGGTTGCTTTAAAATGCTACTCCCCTCAACCTCAAGTCAAGAGCCTACAATAGTCCACTGCTGGACGCAGGCCTCCCTCTGACTTTTTTATCTCATTCGAGGGGTAATGCCCATAATGCCCATAGTCCACAATACAAGTGGTCTAACAAAGTTGACAGATGGCGTAAATGGAAGGACGACCGATCCTGGACTGATTATTTATTAGGGTTTTGGACGCAAATCGTCCCAACATACTAAGCCTATCTGTCTGTCCGTCCGGTCGGTCTGTTAGCGGGCTATATTTTAACAGTACTCAGGAATTTCAAGTCGGTGTATAGAATTTTCTATACTGCAAGAGGCGCTGCTGTCCGCCACCGGTGTATGTCCCTTAGTCGCCTTTTACGACACCCACGGGGAGAGTTGGGGTCACAGATATCAGAAACAAAGGTTGGGGTGGTGCAAATTCTAAGCTGGCACCAATCCATAATTGACGGAGAAATCGATGAATATACTCCACTCAAATGACTGACACATTAAGCGTTTTTATTCTACCTGCATCAGTCTTAGCTACCGCTGCGGTTTGGAACACGCTCCCTGCTGCTGTTTTTTCGTCAATTACAACCTGGGTCTATTCAAGTCAAGAGTGAATAGGTATCTAGTCTACTAGACCTTCGTGATACATCGTCGGCCACATCTTTACTTTCCATCAGGTGAGATTGTGGTCAACCGGAGGTCTATAGACCATAATAATATAACAATAATCCGTTTTGACCGTTATTTTTTTAAACAATGTAAGAATAGGTAGAGTCCACAGGTGATCGGAATGCTGGTTTTTATTTCGGTCAACGAATCAGCATTGCCATTCAACGTGGCAATGCTGCCAGCATTCTGGGCACTCTGCCTTCTGGTGACGGCTTAGATTTTTAGAAAATAGATGTAAGTGTAAATATTAGTTGTAATTATTTCTTGCTGTTAAATAAATATATTTCTAGAATAGGTAGTAGATTTTGTTATTAGAATAAAAATGAATTAAAAACTAATTTAATTACTCTTTTCATTCAAGTTATAACTTTTTGTCATTAAGAAAACGTTTATTTGACTGTCTCTTTTAGTCCAGCGGCGGCCGAAAAGGGATAAAGGCCCGGGTTTTAATTCCGGGTCGAGCTAAGATATATTTTTTGGCGACTTTTTTAGCAAAAAAGAATCTCAATAGCAGCGCGTTGTCAGAAAGTTGGCGCTGTTACACCCCCGTTCTTCAAAAAGTATTTCAGCCAACATAATTATTATAAATTCCGTCTCTTCCACTGCGTACCTACAGATCTTTGTAACCTATTGAGCAGTGAATGTGTTAACATGAATATCTGTTTGGCCGCATTTATCATTTCCATGCGTGTCGATAGTTGGTTATAATAGTTTGCTACTTTAACGTTAAAATAACGTTATTATTTACCGATGTTATTTCAGATTTACCTCAACACCAAGGGGAGTTTTCATTCAAATCAATTGAATTTATTTGCTTGTAAGTAAGTTTACATAGGTTTACACAAGTAAACACACATTGAACATTATAAAATGTTATATGGAGTTTGAGGGTTTTTATTTTATATTTATGATAGAATTCCAAAATTCCAGAAGCAACGCTGCCAAATTGGACTTGGAAGACTACCAGGTAAATGAAGAAAATTTAAAGGGACCTTTTTGAATTTTCTCCATTTTCCAAATAATCTCTGTAGCTTAAGGAAAATTTATGCTAATATGATAAATGCGAAAGTTTATATGGATGGATGGATAGATGGATGTGTGTTGCTCAGCCACGCCAGAACGGCTGAACGTATCTGGATGAATTTTGGCATTATAGGTGTCTTAATGAGGGCCCAGATCAAAAAGCTTGGCAGGTGGATTGGTTATAAAATTAAAATTATATCACATTTATTTCAGACACAGTAAGTAGTTACACATACAAAGTCCATAAAACAATAATAAAAATCAGACATACACAGAAAAATATTATACTAATAATACACTAATTTTAACATTAAACTTTACATTACAAAACCACAAAAAAAATACAATATAGTTAAATTGAAATAGACTATAGACATCACATATATTAACAAGAAACTAACAGAAAACATGAGCCTTCGTCCAGTGCTGCATGAAGAGAGAGGCTGTGTCCAGCCTTCCTGCAATGACCTGCAGGTAGCCGTTGGCGCTGCCTCGCACCCTGCGCATCAGTGATGCCGTTCTTTTGCGCAGGATCGCACCGAACCCGTCGACCCGCGCGTCCGCGATCATGCCTGATGCGCTACAGAAGCGAGGCAGCCCCATCAGCCACCTGAAGGCATTGTTATATTGGACGCGAAGGGCGTTCCAGGTCTTCTGCGTATGCTTGATCCATAGGCTGCACGTGTAGAAAGACTGGCAGTACGCTCTAAACAGTGTCGTTTTGACCTGAGCACTGCAACGCGCAAACCTACGGACAACATGTTAGCTCGGACCGTTAACGCACTTCGCTCCCTCTCCATGTCTGCATCATCCCAGTGGCCCAGGTACTTAAACTCGGACACGCGCTTCAGCTGCCTGCCATTGAGTGTAACTGGTGGGACTGTGGCATTAGTTTTTGAACCCGCCTTGAAGACCAGCAGTTCACTCTTATAACTGTGATCAAGATATCGCAATTTATAAAACTCCCAAAGGCCACACCATTACTTGGACCATTTCGAACCGAAAATTGAACTTTCGGGTTAGTAAAAGAAGAGTAAAACTTTAACAACCGTATTGCTGTATGGCACCATCGGCACCCCTTGGATATGTGCTTACCCCTGGAACCCCTACTACGAAGAATTTGCTATTGTATAGACTACTTGGAAATGATGAGTGAGTCGCGTTCGAGTTAAAAAGGCGAACAACTTTGTGTTCAGAAATGAGACTTAAAAAAAACTTAGGAGCGGACAGAGCATTTACGTTTTTGAAACGGCGTTGACGCAAAAATCTAGTTTTTGTTTCGTATGAAGAAACTGGTTCAAGGAACCAAATAATTAGTAAATAGCCTACGAATCAAAACATATCTCATTCTGATAGACCGCAGGATTCCTGATATCAGGATCAAATTACTATATTATGCAAACAAAGCAGTTTCATGTTTTTTATCGTATTTTTTTCTTGACATTTTTGATATAAAGAAGAAAAGAAATTATTTATTTATTTAGTACACAGTATAACATCATAACAAGTTTTAATGTTAAGTTTTATGTTATTCTAGTTTTTTACCCCGGCGATCTCGTGAATACTAAGATCTAGGCCTAGTTTAACAAACAGCCAAACCCTTTAAGTTCGCCTTTAGTAAACCCTCGTTTCAAACCCGTTTAAGGGGCCTCTTCTAAGGCCGTTTTGTGAAAAGGATAAACATATTCATAGGTTCGGAAAAAGCAGATGGCGTGTGCAAAAATCAAGATTTCTTCTAATTAAAAGAGTACGGTTCAAGAAATATTTTTTACTTTATTTGTCAATATAAAAATCAAGTCATATTGTTTGGGAGAAGAAGGAAAATATGTATCAAAATTGAGATATTTTCATTTTTTGTTTCTTCAAACTTATACAACTAGTCAAAAAACTATTTTGGCGTTTTGGTACAGAATGAAATGGAGTATTAGTTGTAGGAGTCTAAGATTATATAATATAATAATATACTTAATATACATAATTGAACAACAGTAGAATTTCAAAAATTATGAAAATGTTGATTTTTCGAAAGCAGCAGTTGTCTTCTTCTCACCCCTTGTAGGGGGGTGGGGATAGGGTATCTTGGCTTGCCCCCTGACCCAGTCTTGTCTCCACCCTTGACTTTTGGGTTAGTGGTATCTCTTAGTCGCCACCGCTGGTGCCGCCTTTAGCCTCGGTGCAATCTGGCCCAGCCAGGTAAGATCCCCGAGGGGAATTTCGAAACCAGCCTTAACAATAGTTTCCGTTCGAGAACCAGTGGTAACGCCAGGGCTAATGCAGCAGGTATTACGAGCACTCTCTATTTATGGTCCACATAAACCGCGCCCCACCATAACTCATTTATCTACGCCGGTGGGTAGGTACCTTTGTGATCGTGTTCTTAAAATCGGCATAGAAATCTTACGGCGAGATCTATTGAGAGTTTAAGCCTGCAGTTCGATTTAGGTAGTATTCTTGAGTTTTTCAGACTGACTTGAAGTCTGATGTGGCGCGGTGGGCGAAGGTCCGCGTGCGACGCAGGTTGCGGGTTCGATTCCCGACTTGGGACAAATAAATAAATAATGCTGGACAATTTTTACGTCATCTAGCCCTAAGCTAAGGAGGGTTTGTGTTATGGTTACTGGATGTTCTATTAACACTTTAAAAATGAGTACTTAAATTAAAATAAAACAAATATTTATAGGGAAGCTCCCATACAACAGAAATGTTTTTTTGCCGTTTTTATAAATAATGGTACAGAACCCTTTGTTTATTTATTTATTTATTGATATAAAATAAATAAAATAATAAATAATGCTGGACAATTCACACAGCATTATCTAGCCCCAAGGTAAGCAGAGCTTGTGTTATGGGTACTAGATAACTGATATACGTAATATTATACATTACATAGATAGATATTTTTTATTATACATAGAAAAACACCCAGACCAACGGAACAAATTTCTGCAGATCGTACACAAATTTGTTCCGAGGCGGGGATCGAACCCGCAACCTCTTACGTCGCAGGCAGACTCTCGCCCGCTGCGCCACTGAGGTCGTCAAATGCAAAACAGAACACAACCATAACATCAAAGAAAAAATATAGACAAAGTTCTTAGACTAGATTGTGATCCAAAACATGCATACACAACATGATTAATAATATAATAAAGCAGTAAATGCGTAAAATGCGTAAAAATTAACTACCTATCTACATGTACAATTAATTTGAGCTATTAGTGCACTCTGTAGCCAGAGTGGCCAAAGCTGCTTTTTAGGGTTTCAAACATCGGTTTTGAAACCCTTATGGTCTCGCTCTGTCCGTCCCCGCTCTTTCTTGAATATCTCAGTAACTACTGCAGCTATTAACTTGAAATTTGAAATAATGATACATTTCGTGCGCCATTACTGATTTTAAGAAAAAAATATATAAATAAATGAAAAATGAAAATGAATATTTTCAGTACAAATTTTGATGTTGAAATTTCAAAAGAGACCTAGGAAGACAAATGGGGTATCAAATGAAAGGTATTGTTTTGTACATTTCAAAACACTTTTTGAAATTTCTGTAAATTTCATACTTTTTGAAATATTTCAAAAAAAGTCGAAAAATTGACCATACCCCCCCCCCCTATCTCCGAAGATTGCAGACCGATCCATGTACAATGTACTAGGCGTTTGTAGACATCAATCTATATTTTACAGGAAAAATATAGAGAAGTCGGTAATAATAATAGTTTTTGAAAAATGGTCAAAAAGGGGGGGAAATTTTTTTCAAAAGGAGGGGTACCTGCCTATGTGGGATATCAAATGAAAGGTATCGTTTTGACCATTTCAAAACACTTTTTGAAATTTCTGTAAGTTTCATACTTTTTGAAATATTTCAAAAATAGTCGAAAAATTGACCTTTCCCCCCCCCCCTATCTCCGAAGATTGCAGACCGATCCACGTACAATGTATGAGGCGTTTGTAGATATCAATCTATATTTTACAGGAAAAATATAGAGAAGTCTGTAATAATAATAGTTTTTGAAAAATGGTCAAAAAGGGGGGGAATTTTTTTTCAAAAGGAGGGGTACCTGCCTATGTGGGGTATCAAATGAAAGGTATCGTTTTGACCATTTCAAATCACTTTTTGAAATTTCTGTAAGTTTCATACTTTTTGAAATATTTCAAAAATAGTCGAAAAATTTACCTTTCCCCCCCCCCTATCTCCGAAGATTGCAGACCGATCCACGTACAATGTACTAGGCGTTTGTAGATATCGATCTATATTTTACAGGAAAAATATAGAGAAGTCTGTAATAATAATAGTTTTTGAAAAATGGTCAAAAAGGGGGGGAATTTTTTTTCAAAAGGGGGGGTACCTACCTATGTGGGGTATCAAATGAAAGGTATCGTTTTGACCATATCAAAACACTTTTTGGAATTTCTGTAAGTTTCATACTTTTTGAAATATTTCAAAAAAAGACGAAAAATTGACCATTCCCCCCCCCCTAGCTCCGAAGATTGCAGACCGATCCATGTACAATGTATTAGGCGTTTGTAGATATCAATCTATATTTTACAGGAAAAATATAGAGAAGTCTGTAATAATAATAGTTTTTGAAAAATGGTCAAAAAGGGGGGGAATTTTTTTTCAAAAGGGGGGGTACCTACCTATGTGGGGTATCAAATGAAAGGTATCGTTTTGACCATTTCAAAACACTTTTTGAAATTTCTGTGAGTTTCATACTTTTTGAAATATTTCAAAAAAAGACGAAAAATTGACCATTCCCCCCCCCCTAGCTCCGAAGATTGCAGACCGATCCATGTACAATGTATTAGGCGTTTGTAGATATCAATCTATATTTTACAGGAAAAATATAGAGAAGTCTGTAATAATAATAGTTTTTGAAAAATGGTCAAAAAAGGGGATTTTTTTTCAAAAGGGGGTACCTACCCATGTGGGGTATCAAATGAAAGGTATCGTTTTGGCCTTTTTAAAACACTTTTTGAAATTTCTGTAAGTTTCATACTTTTTAAAATATTTCAGAAAATTGATTGTCCAAATAATTGGCAAATGTTTGAAACCCTCGGCGCGCGAGTTACACTCGCACTTGGCGAATCTTGTTTAAACTTTGTTAGGCTACTTACAAATATGTCAATATTTACATCGACCAATAACAAATCATTAAACAAGCGACTCATTCTTACAACGGGATTGTAATACGAAGTGTTATTTGTGTAAACGTGAAGGGCAAAGTTTTCTTGTCCTCGGCTTGTGAAAGCAAATAGGGACAATCAATAAGAGAGTGAATTATTTTATAAAGATATATAAGGTCATGATATTTGCGACCTGATTTTTGGCCTTAGCCGGTTTTATTTCCCGTTCAGTAGTTTTTTGGCCTTAGCCGGTTTTATTTTCCGTTCAGTAGTTTTTTGGCCTTAGCCGGTTTTATTTTCCGTTCAGTAGTTTTTTGGCCTTAGCCGGTTTTATTTTCCGTTCAGTAGTTTTTTGGCCTTAGCCGGTTTTATTTTCCGTTCAGTAGTTTTTTGGCCTTAGCCGGTTTTATTTTCCGTTCAGTAGTTTTTCGTAAAATTTGTTAGGCCTAACAAATAAAGTCACTTTCGCATTATGTAATATTTACGATAGTATACGGATTTATTAGGGCGCTATGGCGCTCATTAGGGGAGGCCTATGTCCAGCTGTGGACTGGTATAGGCTGATGATGAGACGGATTTATTTACCAGCTGAGTTCTTCCTATAATAACACAGAGAAGGTAATTTATTAGACAAATACTTACTTCCAGACAGACAGTGCCGTAAAAACGTAAAACTATTCCTTCGCTTAAGCTCTAATCTTTTGAGATAGGATTCCGTTAATTAAAGCAGTCGTTCACTTAATCTGACAATAATGTAGTCATTTCTGGATTGTTTCGCAGACGCTGTCTGCGTAGTAGAACTGTGGCTGTCTCTCTACAGGTAGTCTGTATTGCTGCAGGTAAAGCTGTAGGTTCGACGTCGTTAACCTTATTAATAATAATCATCATCAGCATACCTGTATAAGTCTACCTACAGCTAAAAGTTTTAAGACATAGGCCTCCTATAATGATGACGACCGATGTGGCGCGGTGGGCGAAGGTCTGCCTGCGACGCAGAAGGTTGCGGGTTCGATTCCCGCCTCGGGACAAATGTGTGTACGATCTGCAGGCATTTGTTCAGGGTGTTCTGGTCGTTTTCTATATAAGTATAATAAAAAATATCTATCTATGTATTGTATTATATTATGTATATCAGTTATCTAGTACACAAGCTCTGCTTAGCTTGAGGCTAGAAAATGCTGTGTGAATTGTCCAGCATTATTTATTTATTTATAATGATTGCCATAGTGCCCTGTCTTCTTGCATCCAGAATCAGCCTGCAGTCTTTCGCAGATTGTCATCCTACCTGGCCGGAGGGCTTCCTACACTACGTTTTCCGAGTCGCGGTCTGAACTCAAGAACAGTTAGTAGTGTCGGTGTCGGTTCTTTGTGAGATGGCCAGCCCACTGCCACTTCAGCTTGCTAATTCTTTTAGCTTGGGACATTTTTATATTTCATGGAAAATCCGACAGAGATCCCAATTTATTGGCGATCGTCCCAAAAAATTTCGATTTCGGCAGGATTCGAACCCGCGCCCCACCAACCCTTTAACCAACTAAGCCACGAAACCACTCGAAACCACTACAGTGGTTTCGTGGCGTAGTTAGACACACTCGTACTGAAGGGTGGCGGGTTCGAATCCCTCCGAAATCGATTTTTTTTGTGACTTTATCAAATTTTCGTGTAAAATTTCCCAGTGTGAGTAACGCACTATAAAGCAAAAAGCTGAAGTCTCTGTCGGATGTTACCAAAAATGTATATAGTATATACCTGCTCAATTCTGTCTGGATTGTTTACTAAGTACCTAGGCGCTGTCTGCGTAGCGGAACTACAATGTCTAGGTATACTCGTATCTCTGGAGAATGTAGGTTCGAACCTAGTAAAGTGGTTTACTGAAGAAAATAAAACCATCTAGCAGTAAGACTACGGACAATATTTGATTAAAAACGTGGAAGAGCAAAATCACCTAACACAAGTATTTCCATAATACTTAAAAGTTGTCTTCTGCTATTATTAAGACTTACATAGTCTTAGTCGCAGTCATTTCTATACAAATACAAAATGTTTTATTCATCAATAAAGTATCATCATCATCATCAGCCTATATTTGTCCACTGCTGGACATAGGCCTCCCCTAATGAGCGCCATAGCGCCCTGTCTTCAGCTTGCCGCATCCAGCATCTGCCAGCAGTCTTTCGCAAATCGTCATCCCACCTGGTCGGAGGGCGTCCTACACTACGTTTTCCGAGTCGCGGTCTCCACTCAAGAACACGTTTACCCCAGCGGTTGTCGGTTCTTCTTGAAATATGGCCAGCCCACTGCCACTTCAGCTTGCTAATCCTATGAGCTATGTCGATAACCTTGGTTCTCTGTCGGATGTATTCGTTGCGAATCCTATCCTTCAGAGAAACTCCGAGCATAGCTCTCTCCATAGCTCGCTGGGCGACTTTAAACTGGTGGACCAGCCCTACCGTGAGTGTCCACGTCTCAGCTCCGTAGGTCATGACGGGTAGGACGCACTGATTTAAAACTTTCGTTTTCGAACATTGCGGTATGGATGACGAGAAGACTTGACGTAGTTTGCCAATAAAGTATACATATACGTTATTGATGAATAAAACATTTTGTATTTGTATTTCTTAATATGGTAAGTACCAATTTTACTCTATAATGATTGATAAAAAATGCGTGGGTAAAGTTTTATATAGTGCTGGCTTTTTAACTTGATAAACCAAATTTTTCCCACAAAAAGTCCTCAAGCGATGAAAACGATTTTATTTTGAAGTTTGAACACATTTAAATGGCCTCAGTGATTTTCTGCAAACACACTTTCGATAAACATATTGAAATAACCTTTCAAGCTTTTAAGAACTTTAAACCATTGTTTAACCCTAAAACTCTAAAGTTCACAGGTGATCGGAATGCTGGCTTTTATTTCGGTCAACGAATTAGCATTGCCATTCATTCTGGGCACTCTGCCTTCTGGTGACGGCTTAGATTTTTAGAAAATAGGTGTAACTGTAAATATTAGTTGTAATTATTTTATTCTGTTTTTTCCTTAATTAATCATACAAACAAATACAACCCTTTTAAACGTTTAGCTGATTTAATTTAGGTATTAAATCCACAAATAAAATTACTGACAAAATTATGACCGAAGCTAAACTTAACTTAAGGTATTGTTTGTTTTAATACAAAACAAATACGACGAAAACATGTCATTTTCGACGTAAAGTTACGCAAAATTGTATTTTGCATACTTTTGCTTCAATTTCATTATAGGTGTGTATTATTAAGAAAAAAAAATTACCAGGGACCTAGATAAATACTATTCGAATACGGAAAACAACATGATATGGTGGAAATATACCTACTCGAATTACAAATCATTTTGGTCGTACGTTTGTATGGGCAAATCATCATCCGCAGGCCTCTTAAGTTTAAATATGTCACCACACAGCGCTACCAACTGAACAACGTAAATATCCTCCATTTTTCCGATAGCACGCTTATTTGGGTAGAAGACGTGTCAGTGGACTGGATGGGCTGTAGACTAATAGGTCTAGTGGACCAGGGCTTATGATCAGGGCGTAGGGTAATTGCCCAATGGAGTTCCGATTGGTTGCACTAGGAAGGTCCGCAGGACCAGAAAGGGTTAGTAAAATTATCGTTTTTATAATTTAAAATAAGAAAATTAAAAAAGTACTTGGTACTGCTGCTGCTGTATAAAATGCCTACTACTAAACGCATGTTTGCACCCAAAATGCAAAAGGGCATAACTCAAAATACAGATAACATCATAAAATAATGGCTTATCCATCAATAGCACCAAACAAACGCAGTTTTTATATTTTGAATTAGTCCATGCTAGTTTGTTTTTTCAACTAGGTAATCTATCAATGAATTAGTTGAAAATAATGTTAAGTACCTATCTCACAGCAATTTTTTAAATTAAAGTTTTAAAATGTATGTTTATGTCGACGGTACGTACCCAAACGCATGTAAGCATAAATGTGCTCAGAGGACATAAGCGAATTAATCCATCGCAGATTCGAGTGCTCCATTAGTTACGTTATTTCCGCTCGTCGATCTGTCGGTCATTGGCCTAATCGGACACAGGGTTTTTATTATTTTTTACTTGTTTTATTTTGGATGAGAAATTGAGAAATATTTAATTAAATTTATTTGATTAGGGAAGTGTCTGATTTATACCCTGCAAGAGAGCAAATAAAACATTAAAAAGAATGGACTCCTAGATATCGTTAATTTTTGCAAAAAAAAAACTAAATTTCTTATATGTAAATTTTTTTTATTTCCTTAACAGCCTCTAATGGTCCACTGCCGGACGCAGGCCTATAGTGATAGTGATAGTTTTTCCAAACGTGATTAGATGTTTTTTCTTAGTCACGCTAAATTCACGAAAAGGTTCGAGCTAAAGTTTTGTACAGATGTACAAGTTCTACACCTGGAATAACAAGTTACCCTGTATTCCAAAATAAGGCATTCAACGCCCCGGGCGGAAGCTAAGTTTTGATAAGTAATGCGAAAGTGTATTTATTTGGTTTGTTTTTCCTTCATGCTCTTTCTAAGCAACCAATTGCCTTGATTTTTGGCATAGAGTTAGTTTAGTTGAAAAAATGGAGAGAAACATAAGCTACATACTTTTTATTCCATAAATCAGTTTCCATGGGATAGATACCTATAAACTTAAACAACGCGTGCGAAGTCGCGAGCAGTACCTAGTAGTCTTTAATAAATGTCAGTTCAACTTTAGCCAAACGGGCGTCAACCCTACCTATGAACTTAGGCACTTGCTACGAACCTTTGCACCTGTAGCAGGTGGAAAATGCATACTATCTTAGCCTAAGCCATGGATAGGCCAAATATGGGAGTGCTAGCCCTAATTCCACTATTAATAGTTTTATAGCTAGTTGAATGACTTTTAAAAGGGCGATGGACGAAGATCCGATGGCAAGACAGTCTTTTTTTCGCTGGTTTTATTGTTTTATGGTTTCAAATATGTATTTACTTCGTAGGTTGTTGGGTTTTACTGTAGTTTATGTAAGAGCGGAGTTTTATTTAGCAGATAGGAATAGAATTAAAATAATCTTTGCAATTATTTTATAATTTTATATACAAAATGGCTTTACAATTGCTAGTTTGTTTTTTTTTGGAATCGATTTCAAATCGAGTTAAAGCAGAATTTTAGAGTTTTTTTTATATAATTAAGTAGAAGTAGAATCTTTTTCTTCATTAAAATGTTATTATTTAAGTTACAAAAAGACCATATTTGATTTTGTATTATAGCATAATTATTTTGTACTTCTTAATGTAGGTATCGAGTAGTTTATTATGAATTTATGTACTTTTTTATTATTCTGAAATCTACTTACGAGTACATGACATACCTACTAGATTCTACCTGCTGATTTTCATGTGTTTTTCTATGGACAGGTTTTAATGTCATTTATATTATACCCTATGGGAACTGATTCGGGACTTTGGGATAAAAAGGCTATAGTTTTGAGTTTTATTTATAAAATAATAAAGTATTTGAAGCCTAGAACTACTTGTATGCAAAATTTCAGCCCGATCCGTTCAGTAGCTTTGGTGTGAAGTAATTTCAAACTTCGGCATTTAAAATATTAGTGTGATGTAAACTATGTTAAGATTAGGTCTTAAAACATTATAGCTTCAACTAAATTGTGGTAATCATAAGAGCCTGCTTTAGTTTATTTTCTCTATTAAAAAAAACAGAGTAGAAGTTGTACTTCATATCTGTCAACGCTTTTATAATAATCTATAGTTATGGTAGTCCCACTGCTTTTTTCAAAATTGCTCCTTGGGTTTGCGCCGGAGCAATGAATGGAATTTATGCTCTTGGCCTACAGTTGGCAGAATATGCTTACCCAGAAATAACAGTTTTCTAGTTTTTTTCTCTTAAATTTAAATGTATTGTACTTTTTTATGTAGGGTCTAAACGGGGGAACTTTTGATGTATAAATGTCACAAAATTAATTTTTATATAAAATTAATTTGTTCTATTTGAATAAGTACTTACCTAGTTAGATAACCAACACTTTTAAAATGGCTTCTAATAAAAATAATTTTAGGAAATTGCTTTGTAGGTACCAACGTTTTAAAGTGTAAAGTTTTTAGGCCAATTAGTTTAGATAGATGAAGTTTGTTCCTATCCAAAATTGCTTTGTATTGTTCAGTTTCAAAGTTACCCCATTTCAGCATTCCACATCCGTGTCATCGGGCCAGATCGCGAAGCAGCGAATTCGTCGCGGCCTTGGTAGCGGTCGTCGACTCAGGAGCAGCTTTTTTCTCAAAAATAAGACCTACGTGCGAGAGAGACGGTTGCCATTAGGTACCAACTCTGAACTTGGTTAATAAAAGTAAAAAAATAAGAAGAGTGTGTTTGTTTATAAATAAGCAACGTTATTTTATTTATCTTTGCGAATCATAACCAGATTTTTTCCTAATAAAAAAAAAACCAGTGACCCAAATTCCTAGTATATAATATATAAAAAGGTTTATATTAATATTTTGGCTTACCTAATTATTTAACAAAGTAAAGTTTGTTTTACAAAAATAAATAAAAGTTGAGCCCTAACATAAAACGGACTCAACCCAAGGTCGATGGCCTTAGAAACGTCATTCTTATATTGGCCGCATTTTGGCTTGGTCAAACGAAACGGGTAAACTATCCCCATCCCCCTTACGCTTATGGCAACCTTACACATTTTTCGTGTGCGTGATGCATACCGATTATCTCATTCAAAGTGTTCGCTTTATGAAATTTCACGTTTATGTGCGCAAATGTGACAAAAGTGTGAGTCAGAAAACCTATCTGTTTTGAGCTTTGTGCTGGGTTGCATCAGTTGCTCGATCCAAAATAATATTGTCGTATGAATTTTTATCGCTTCAAATTGTGCGCTGCACGCATTCGTAATAATCACGCACACATTCATAAGTGAACACACGATTTTTTCGTTATCGAAATCATTGTGGTAGGTCGCGGATGTTATGCTTGTGTGCGACAAACAAAGGCGTGATTCGTTTTTGGGATTCTAAAATTCAAACCGTAGAGGACCGGTTTTCGTTTAGATGAAAGCAGCTTTGTTATTGGTGGACTTTGATTTGGAAGTCAGCCATTAGTTTATTTGTAGTTTTTCTATTGAACCAATAAGCGAGAGGCATTTAAACATGGCTGTACTTACGTTTCTTAGAACTTTTTACAAATTTATTTTGTGTAGTATTTGGTTGGACACAAAATAATGAAGACAAAAACCAGGTAGGCACGCTATTATTATGCCTATAATAAGTCATTCACATTAAACTTTTTTATTTTCATCCTCATCATCAGCCTTTGTCAACCCATTGCTGTGCACAGTGTGCACGCATTGCATTTGTTGTTTTATGTCATTCGCCTCGGTGCTGGGGCCTTTTTTTATTCTAATGCAAAAAAGTTAAGCGGTGAACGTTTTCGATACGAAATTAAATAAATTGTTGCAAAAAAAATATAGAGACTAAAATATTTAAATACCTAATAATTCGATGTAAAGTGATGTTTTGAATTCTTAGTACTTGATAATTTAACTTATTTCTGACCACTGCTTGATCACTAATCTAACGTATGATAGTCAGCCATCTTTGAAATTTAAAATGGCTAATTAATTAAACAACATTTGAAATCGCTAATAAAATCTGAAAGTGCTTCTCGTTCACACAAGGTGCTTGACCGCTGCCACCATCAACAATAAGAAGAGTGTGCATCCCGTCACCTGCTCTGCAAAAACACAGGTCCGCGGTCCGGACCGGATCCGCACCGGGTCGGACCGGATCCGACCGGTTGAGCTGATTTAATGATAGCGCATTTTTAGAATTAGCTATGGGCCTATGATTTTTAGATAGCCATAAGTTGTTGGTCCCTTGTCAATACATATATACCTTATAGATACCTTTTCTTACATTAATTTAGGTTACTAATGCTTTTTCTAAATAAATAATGTTGTTTGTATATCTACTAAGATCAGTCAATGAGCCAATAAAATTTTGAAAAAAAAATGGCTTAAATTTCCTACTTTAAATTAAATACTTGTTTACCTTTTTTCTAAAATTCGTATAGTTATCAAACCACCAGCCTACGTACGACCTATAAACTGTTCATCGAAAATAATGTTTAGGTACTAACATCGAACAAAAGATTTCCTCTTGAATAGCTTCATATTTTCCCCACTTTTTTGCTAATTGTTCAATCTAGGCGTATCGAAATCAGCTAAGCATAAATAAATAGCCCATTCGCTTCCCGGTCATTACCCCTAGAACTAGAACCCTCTTAGATTAGCAGCAGGAAAAAACTAAAATGGCGTATTGTTTTGTTAAAAGCCAGTGTTGGCATAAAGGGTGGTATTTTCATGATTTTAGTTATAAAACCAACGTTGAGGCTCCACCAATAGCTGCCGCCCCTGTCAGCAATAGATAGGGGATGATTTTTTGTAAAATAAGCGAAAAGCGCTTCATAGACAAACGCTAGTTCCGGTTGCAGCGCTTTGCAATTTTGCGACGCTTTATTTTGTTTTTTAATGACATGACACCTACAAACCTTCATGGCTTAACCTATAACTTATAAATCATTTCAGTTAGTACCCATACCCACAATAACATTTTTTGTTATGACTAATCCTAAAAAAATGTCGTACTTACCAATATCTATTCTTATATCATAATTTTAAATAAATTATATATTTACTAATGCTTTGAAAACTATAAAATAACGATACTAAATACCATTCAGCAAAATTATGTGAACTCGGTCAAGAAAGCGCTGTATTTATCTATTTAGCGCTGCATCGCTGGAAGGTAAGAAACCTCCCCTAGTTGGGATCTAGGGCCATCCCAGGCCGCGTTTGCACACATTATTGCAGTTTGATGAATTACCCCGCGACGACGCACCGCCACCGGTCATTCAACCTACGAATGCTCTACATTCAAGAAATAGAGATTTTAGCATATACTTAATCATGCCCTTCACCAGTCGATATGCTATTATGATCACTAGTTAAGTAGGTATTTTTTTCTATCAATTTAATAAAACTTGCTTACCTATGTAAATTCTAAGACTGGGTATTACTACTATGACATTAACCGAATAATAAAATAAATGGATAATAAATTAGAAAGTTAGTGTAGCCGTAAATTAATAACATAATAGGTAAGTAGGTACTTAATAAAATAAGTTATACCTAAGATTGGTTAAAAGCCATCAACTTACTACTAATAATTTCCAGATAACACAAATAAAACAATACAACCTAATTTAAAAACCATAAAAATAAAAAGCTACCGTCGTAAATCCCCGAAAACAACTTTCGTTTTCGAAAACGAGTTAAGAGAAAGGTCATCTTTTGATTCCTGTTCCTCAAACAAGCTTACACGACAAGAAATCGAGAAAATTGATAGCCCATTGCTTTTTGATTGAAAATAACATTTGATTAAAATTAACAATTGGAAATAACAAATGAAACTATACAATAACTCAGCAATATCTAGCCCTAAAAATATGAAAGCTAATTCTCGTAAACAAAGGTATTCTTTGTCTTTCTTCGTGGTTTGTTATTGCTGTACTTATCAATATAAACTGCTAATTAAAATATTGTAAACTTCATTAATATTATTTGTTACTGTTTTATCAACATTATTTAATTGGGGAAAGTATTTTGAAAATAATTACTCTTCTACTTTCTTTCTTAAACCCCTAACACAATTTATAAAACCCTTAACAAATCTCGAGCCTCGACGCCCATAACATACTTATTTACTCGTACTTAGTCCCAAATCTAAGTTAGATTTGGGACTAAGTTTATCTAACCAAACGACAAATAACTATTACAACTTATCATGCGCAGAAATCAAACCAGCAATCCAGCACTAAACTAAGGTTGTCAAATATGATTAAAAAAGTGGTACATTGAAGCATTGAACTTGGTGCACTAACCTACCGCAACATGTCATGCGATGGCTGATGTGTGTGTGATGAGTGTGTGTGCGTACATTTCGTGAGTTCGTTCACCTTGCCAGTTGGGGAAGTTACGAGTAGGGAAGGGGGTGGAGTCGAATAAAGCTTTTTTTTTATTTGGCATAGGTATAATTTGTATAAAATCCCATAAAAAAAAAGCAGTTGAAGCTCAGAAGCTTCTCCAACTAGGCAATTTAGAGGGCAACCTTTTAATTTTTTCTGTGGCTAAAACTTTGTGCAGACTCTTACAAATGTAAAAAAAATTAATAGGTACAATATAATTTAGGCATTCTACATTTTAGTTTCAGTATTAAATATTTAGAAGGAAAATAATAATAAAAAATTAGATAGATACTATCTATTTATATGTATAGTAAGTGTCTAATAGAAAACGCTTTTCGATACCATACAAGACAGGAAACAATAAATAAAAATTATTAAGATAAAGAAATTATAAAGGGTGGAGTTATCGCTAAGAGCCATCTCTTTCAGGCAATTGTAATATTTTATTGTTAAGTTTCAGGTAGCTTCCTTAAACTTACGAAACTCATTGAAATGTAACACGAATTGCAAATTCAAAACATACATGGACTTTTGAAATATTTTTAGTGTGAAGCTTAATTAAAGCGTCTCCATACCTATCTCTGTCCGTCCGATATTTAAGCAAGTCGTGGAGTAGCATTTTTGCCATGCACGCACTTCAGCAGCCGTGCGTACACACACACTCTTAACTACGTACATAATACGCACCTACTTATTTCAATATTGAATACGTTTAATGAACAATATTCTTGAGGTAGGGCGCCTGAGTTTTTGTAATTTCAGAGTTACGAGCGTTTTGGTGTGTGCGGTCGAAACACATCTTAGTACCTACCTATATAGGTAGGTACCTATCATTTTATAGGATTGTGCTTATCTTTTACCTACTAAGGTGAATATTAAACTACCTGTCGATTATTTGCAACAGTCTGCACTAGTCTGCAGTTAGCTCAATTGTTTCAATAAAATAAAAGCTATAATTGTTTTTTATAGATTTTGTCGTTATTCTCATTTTTCGATTTCTCATACTTCCTATTATCATTGATGTTTATTATGAACTATCATATCCTCTAGGTGTGAAGATGCATACATTTCGGGAGACCTCTTCATTAATGTGCCCCGCTGGGTTAGCTGCACCAACTCGAGGCTTGGGGCAAGTGTAGGGCGGGCAGAATTCAAGGATTTTTTATGAGCTAAAAAATGAAAATCGAATACCTAATAGTATTTAATTAAAACTAGTTAGTATTTACAATTGAAACAATTCGGCTAACTGCAGACTGCTGCAAACAATCTACAGGTAGCTCAACTGATCCCTAACAATACCAGTCGGAAGCGTGCCCAAGACACTGGCTTGCATTGCCCCGCTGTATAGCAATGCTGATGCGTTGCGCCAGAAACTCACCAGCTCTCGAGTTGCTTGCTTGCTTCGACCAGACGCTCAGATATTTTTTTAAAAACCCGTTGAGCCTCGGTTCCCCTCGGTCTCAACTCCAAGGGAAGCAAATGCGTAGGGCCTGTCGAGACCTGCATATTTACGCCTCTTGAGATCTTCGGCTAAATCTGCCGCCGCACCAGCCCTCACGGAAGTCCTGGGAAGATGGGAAGGCGCGAGTGTGTCGATGCATGTAGCGTCCCACACAACAGGCATCCCCAACTCCCATAAAAGCACTAATTAAATCTTGTACTTATTGACGACCTCTGTGGCGCGGTGGGCGAAGGTCTGTCTGCGACGTAGAAGGTTGCGGGTTCGATTCCCGCCTCGGAACAAATATGTGCACGATCTGCAGACATTTGCTTAGGGTGTTCTGGTCGTTTTCTATGTATAATCAAAATATCTATCTATGTAATGTATTGTATTATGTATGTCAGTTATCTAGTACAAATATCACAAGCTCTGCTTAGCTTGGGGCTAGATAATGCTGTGTGAATTGTCCAGCATTATTTATTTTATTTATAGGAACCAGGTCCATTTCGAAGATATAGCATCGAGACGTGAGAGTTACGTCTCATTTGTCCATAAGCTTTTAGTACAGCGCGCCCCTAACGGGCGAACCAGGAACTACTTAAATCCCATACAAAAAATGATATCACGAGGTATGTGGTATGGTGTAAGGATCAAGGATATAAGCTTCTTTGAAAGGGTACATTTTAAGTACCGTGCAGACCGTGACGTACCTGTTCCCAACGTCCCACGAGAGACACCAGGAACGTAATAATACAATTTATATAGGTACTCTTATAAAATTTTGCATGCAAATGTGTTTTGGTGAAGTATGTGACACTATTCCAATATTTTAAGACCTTGTAAACCTTTAAACCATATTTCTTGCAATAATTGAAATGAAATAAAACTTGGGAATAACTCCCTATTTAGGTAAAGGTTTTTGGTAGTGCGTACTGGGACTATTTCTATGAAATTTGATAATGGCCCAAAAATTGACGACTTCAACGGGACTCGAACCCACAACACTCCTTCAATACGATGCGCTGCTTATTGCTCCACCCCGAGGTCAAGAGACGCTGTTGTAGTCAAAAACTAAGAAAATTCTTCTGGAATCAAGCGCCGATTAGCTCCACCTACAGGAGAAACTTTGAAGTTTTATTCAAACCTGCTCAATGACTAAAGTTACGTTTAATGCGATTGACGAGAGGTGTCGCCGGTGTCGGTGTATTGTGAAGTTTAAGTTCAAAAGTAAATGGTAAATTTCAAAGAAATTTACTAATGAAAAATTGGCAAATCAGCGCTTGAGTCCGACGAATATCCAAGAGTTTTTTGATTCTTACGTCACTTGATCTCGTGGCGCAATATATAGCGCATCCCGTATTGAGGAAGGGTTGCAGGTTCAAGCCCCGTCGAAGTTGAAAAGTTTTGGGACATTAGCATTATTAAACTCCTTATTAAAATATTTTACGACAAATAAAATCAGAAATAATATGAATACCTGTTTGTTTATAATGCATCTGATTTTTTTCAATATAAAATTCACTGTTGCCGCTACTTTTTTTAAGTAATTTACATTAGGATTTTATGAACTAATCACATAGTTCCGGTCTCGATCCCAATTCCAATGAGTCACAGAATCACAAGAAATGTTTTAAGGTCGGTTTTTCATAATTTCATAAACTTGAATAAAAAACAAAAAATAATGGCAATATTGCATAAAGTTTGTTTTTTTTATCAATACCTAACATCTAGTGATGCAAATCTATTGCTAGATAAATGTAAAACTTACGAGAGCTTTAATATTTATCGAGCTGACAGATTACGTGTGTATGATTAATTTCATTCATTCATTACTTACGTCAAAGAAAATAAATGCGTGGACGAAGGCGTTTAGGTCTTCGGACGAAACGATCCTTTCTGCCCGAACTGGAACTCAAAATAATGAGATTCACCCCTCTAGTACATACTTAATAAAGTAATAATCTATCCGCCATCTTCGATCCTTTGCACCACCACACAATTCCACCGACTACCCTCGGTTGGGCCCTCACATTTTTGGCTCCAATTAGAACGGTCTCCGTTCTACCGTTCACAATTAACGAATTCCATCACATGCACCTACCTAGGTACTTCATTGTAGTAGATACCTCATCATCATCGTCTCAGCCGAACGACGTCCACAGCTGGACATATCAATCGTCCACACTGCTCCCTCCAACATCAACTATGCCATAGTTAGAAGTCGATAACTTTGTTTCTCTGTCGGATGTATTCGTTGCGAATCCTATCCTTCAGAAGAAACTCCTAGCATAGCTCTTTCCATAGCTCGCTGGGCGACCTTGAACTGGTGGACCAGCCCTACCGTGAGTGTCCCTAAGATCTGTAGATCATGATAATTAACGCAATGAACTTTCGTTTTCAAGCATTGCGGAATGGATGAGAGCGGCATAGATGATGTTAGAAGGAGCTACGGACGACGTATGTCCAGCAGTCAGTGCTGTCGCCAATCCACCTGCCAAGCATAGCTGCATCATCAATAGCAGCCTCCACAGCTGAACATAGGCCTCCTCTAACGAGCGCCATAAGAGCCCTATCTTCAGCCGCATTCAGCGTGTTTGCATGCAGTCTTTCGCACATCATCATCCCTGGCTAGAATGTGTCCTACTCCACGTTTGCCAAGTCGCGGTCTCCACCCAAGCACAAGTATAAATGCTTATTAAACCCCAGTGGTCGGTTTCTCGTTAAATAATAATGGCCACTGCTAATTTCATGTGGTAGTTAGGAACCGAACTGAAAAACCCAATCATCCTTTTACAAATTAAGATTTATCATTAAGTGTTGCTAATAATTTAAATAAGGAGCTAAAATTGCTTATGGCAAACAAATTGCATACAGGCTACGCGCTGTTTAGAAAAAAAATCGTGAAATTTTTTTCTTTGTCATTGTGATTTTGTTTTCTTAGTATTTACCTATTTCTAGTACCTTGCCCTACGAGAGTTGAGATCGAAGATATAACAGGTGGTTTTATTCTTATTGATAATTTTGGGGCTGCCATACTCAAATTTTATTAAATTTGTTACGTCTTAACCGACTAAACGAAAAACAAAAGAAGAGGAGGTATGTTCGGCTGAACGTTTTTTAGGGTTTCAAAGATCGGTTTTGAAACCCTTATGGTCTCGCTCTGTCCGTCCCCGCTCTTTCTTGAATATCTCAGTAACTACTGCAGCTATTAACTTGAAATTTGAAATAATGATACATTTCGTGCGCCATTACTGATTTTAAGAAAAAAATATATAAATAAATGAAAAATGAAAATGAATATTTTCAGTACAAATTTTGATGTTGAAATTTCAAAAGAGACCTAGGAAGGCAAATGGGGTATCAAATGAAAGGTACCGTTTTGTACATTTCAAAACACTTTTTGAAATTTCTGTAAATTTCATACTTTTTGAAATATTTCAAAAAAAGTCGAAAAATTGACCATACCCCCCCCCCCTATCTCCGAAGATTGCACACCGATCCACGTACAATGTATTAGGCGTTTGTAGATATCGATCTATATTTTACAGGAAAAATATAGAGAAGTCTGTAATAATAATAGTTTTTGAAAAATGGTCAAAAAGGGGGGGAATTTTTTTTCAAAAGGGAAGGTACCTCCCCATGTGGGGTATCAAATGAAAGGTATCGTTTTGACCATTTCAAAACACTTTTTGAAATTTCTGTAAGTTTCATACTTTTTGAAATATTTCAAAAAAAGTCGAAAAATTGCCCTTTCCCCCCCCCCTATCTCCGAAGATTGCAGACCGATTCATGTACAATGTATTAGGCGTTTGTAGATATGGATCTATATTTTACAGGAAAAATATAGAGAAGTCTGTAATAATAATAGTTTTTGAAAAATGGTCAAAAAGGGGGGGAATTTTTTTTCAAAAGGGGGGGTACCTACCCATGTTGGGTATCAAATGAAAGGTATTGTTTTGACCATTTCAAAACACTTTTTGAAATTTCTGTAAGTTTCATACTTTTTGAAATATTTCAAAAAAAGTTGAAAAATTGACCATTCCCCCCCCCCTAGCTCCGAAGATTGCAGACCGATCCATGTACAATGTATTAGGCGTTTGTAGACATCAATCTATATTTTACAGGAAAAATATAGAGAAGTCTGTAATAATAATAGTTTTTGAAAAATGGTCAAAAAAGGGGGGATTTTTTTTTCAAAAGGGGGGGTACCTCCCCATGTGGGGTATCAAACGAAAGGTATCGTTTTGACTATTTCAAAACACTTTTTGAAATTTCTGTAAGTTTCATACTTTTTAAAATATTTCAAAAAAAGTCGAAAAATTGCCCTTTCCCCCCCCCCTATCTCCGAAGATTGCAGACCGATTCATGTACAATGTATTAGGCGTTTGTAGATATGGATCTATATTTTACAGGAAAAATATAGAAAAGTCTGTAACAATAATAGTTTTTGAAAAATGGTCAAAAAGGGGGGGAATTTTTTTTCAAAAGGGGGGGTACCTACCTATGTGGGGTATCAAATGAAAGGTATCGTTTTGACCATTTCAAAACACTTTTTGAAATTTCTGTGAGTTTCATACTTTTTGAAATATTTCAAAAAAAGACGAAAAATTGACCATTCCCCCCCCCCCTAGCTCCGAAGATTGCAGACCGATCCATGTATAATGTATTAGGCGTTTGTAGATATCAATCTATATTTTACAGGAAAAATATAGAGAAGTCTGTAATAATAATAGTTTTTGAAAAATGGTCAAAAAAGGGGATTTTTTTTTCAAAAAGGGGTACCGACCCATGTGGGGTATCAAATGAAAGGTATCGTTTTGACCATTTCAAAACACTTTTTGAAATTTCTGTAAGTTTCATACTTTTTAAAATATTTCAGAAAATTGATTATCCAAATAATTGGCAAATGTTTGAAACCCTCGGCGCGCGAGTTACACTCGCACTTGGCGAATCTTGTTTATGTAGGTATTCGTCGATTTCTAAAAAAAAATATAAATTATGGACCGGTTTTGAAAATTCTTTTAATTATTTGGTTAATGATCCCGTGGAAATTGAAAATCGTATTTCCGAGGGCCAATTGACGACCTTTTTAGCGCGGTGGGCCATGTTTCGCCTGCGACGCAGGAGGTTACGGGTTCGATTCTTGCCTCGGGAAAATCATTTGTACGATCTGCAGATATAAAACATTGTCATTGTTGCAATGAGTATACTTGAGGTTTCATTCTCTTTGGCTGGTTATTGTTTACTCCATGCTCTTTGGAGTTTACTAGTAATATACTCACGCGTAGTATTTATATTCTCTTTGACTATAGGTACTTATAAATCTGTGGTATACAATAACTGCTACCGTAAGAATTTTTTATTGTTGATTTGGATCATGGAGCAACTTTGATTTGGATGTGAAAACATACAAACAAAGAATAAAAGTAGGTAGGTACCTATAGTTAATTAATTTCGTATCAAAGAGTGACAAAGTTCCTCCAACCCATGTTTTGTTATAAAATAAATCGGTACCTATACCTACCTCTAACTCATAATCCACCAGGCAACTTTCTACACCTAGGTGCATTAGCTTCCCCTAAAAGCAGTAACAAATCATGACGTCTCGAAGACTGGAAGAACTGCATGATCTGCTGCTCAGCAAGATCATGTCGCAGTCAGGGTTGGAGTGCAGCAAGTCAGTCCAGCTGTCCCAGGTCTCTGAGGAAGGGACGGGGGAGATGGAAGAAACAGGTAGGGTAAATACTTACTAAACAAGATTCGCCAAGTGCGAGTGTAACTCGCGCGCCGAGGGTTTCAAACATTTGCCAATTATTTGGACAATTAATTTTCTGAAATATTTTAAAAAGTATGAAACTTACAGAAATTTCAAAAAGTGTTTTGAAATGGTCAAAACGATACCTTTCATTTGATACCCCAAATGGGTAGGTACCCCTTTTTGAAAAAAAATCCCCTTTTTTGACCATTTCTCAAAAACTATTATTATTACAGACTTCTCTATATTTTTCCTGTAAAATATAGATTGATATCTACAAACGCCTTATACATTGTACATGGATCGGTCATCAATCTTCGGAGCTAGGGGGGGGGGAATGGTCAATTTTCCGTCTTTTTTTGAAATATTTCAAAAAGTATGAAACTTACAGAAATTTCAAAAAGTGTTTTGAAATGGTCAAAACGATACCTTTCATTTGATACCCCACATAGGCAAGTACCCCCCCTTTTGAAAAAAAAATCCCCCCCTTTTTGACCATTTTTCAAAAACTATTATTATTACAGACTTCTCTATATTTTTCCTGTAAAATATAGATCGATATCTACAAACGCCTAATACATTGTACGTGGATCGGTCTGCAATCTTCGGAGATAGGGGGGGGGGAAAGGTAAATTTTTCGACTATTTTTGAAATATTTCAAAAAGTATGAAACTTACAGAAATTTCAAAAAGTGTTTTGAAATGGTCAAAACGATACCTTTCATTTGATACCCCACATAGGCAGGTACCCCTCCTTATGAAAAAAATTTCCCCCCTTTTTTGACCATTTTTCAAAAACTATTATTATTACAGACTTCTCTATATTTTTCCTGTAAAATATAGATCGATGTCTACAAACGCCTAATACATTGTACATGGATCGGTCTGCAATCTTCGGAGCTAGGGGGGGGGGAATGGTCAATTTTTCGTCTTTTTTTGAAATATTTCAAAAAGTATGAAATTTACAGAAATTTCAAAAAGTGTTTTGAAATGGTCAAAACGATACCTTTCATTTGATATCCCACTTGGGTAGGTACCCCTACTTTTGAAAAAAAAATCCCCGCCTTTTTGACCATTTTTCAAAAACTATTATTATTACCGACTTCTCTATATTTTTCCTGTAAAATATAGATCGATGTCTACAAACGCCTAGTACATTGTACATGGATCGGTTTGCAATCTTCGGAGCTAGGGGGGGGGGAATGGTCAATTTTTCGTCTTTTTTTGAAATATTTCAAAAAGTATGAAACTTACAGAAATTTCAAAAAGTGTTTTGAAATGGTCAAAACGATACCTTTCATTTGATACCCCACATAGGTAGGTACCCCCCCTTTTGAAAAAAAATTCTCCCCCTTTTTGACCATTTTTCAAAAACTATTATTATTACAGACTTCTCTATATTTTTCCTGTAAAATATAGATCGATACCTACAAACGCCTAATACATTGTACGTGGATCGGTCTGCAATCTTCGGAGATAGGGGGGGGGGGTATGGTCAATTTTTCGACTTTTTTTGAAATATTTCAAAAAGTATGAAATTTGCAGAAATTTCAAAAAGTGTTTTGAAATGTACAAAACGATACCTTTCATTTGATACCCCATTTGCCTTCCTAGGTCTCTTTTGAAATTTCAACATCAAAATTTGTACTGAAAATATTCATTTTCATTTTTCATTTATTTATATATTTTTTTCTTGAAATCAGTAATGGCGCACGAAATGTATCATTATTTCAAATTTCAAGTTAATAGCTGCAGTAGTTACTGAGATATTCAAGAAAGAGCGGGGACGGACAAAGCGAGACCATAAGGGTTTCAAAACCGATCTTTGAAACCCTAAAAATAGTGAAATGAAAATCAATTATGATATTTTTTCTTATTTGAATTTCCCTAATCTCCAGATTAAAATTAGTAGGTTAGAGAAATAAAATGTAATAATATATTTCTTATTCCTACGAAAAAATAACAGTCATTCAGAACAAGTGTCTGTCCATGGCTTTAAATACGTTTTTCTTGGATAAAATTCAAAATTCAAAGTGCTTTATTTCTTTTATACCTTACAGGACTCTTGGACACGTCACAAAACTCAGATTACATAGTACCTAAGTATTATTATTATTATTAATATAATAATACTAATAGTACCTAAGTAAGTAAAACTAGGAAATAAAGTGATTAATAATCTTAATAGGCTAAATCAAAAATATAGCCTATTATGATGGTATTATGTAATGTACTAATATTTCATAAAATAATATTGTAAGTCTATTTAGAATTTTGTAATTAGCTTGGTTCTTATTTATGCACACAGATAACCGTTCAATCCAACCTATCCATCCACGGTTGTCTGGCAGAGATCGCTCTTGAGCGATAAGACCGCCAATTGTTATATATTTGTTTTTTACTTCTTCTATTTTTGTTTGTTATTGTATATTTATGTATGTAATAAAGCATTTTCTATAATCTATCCATGATAATCCAGGTCTAAAAGTATAAAAATTCAGCCTGATCCTATGGTCAAACGTCGTCGTCTGGTTCCGGCTTAGAATTTGCACCACACCAGCTCTTTCCGCGGGTGTCGTGAGAGGAAGGTTCCGGGATCGATTCCAGCCTAGGGACAAATGTGTGTACGATTTGCAAATATTTGTTACGTATGCTCTAGGGATTTCTTATGTGTGATAAAAATATCTTTCTATGTAAAGTACTCAGTATATGTCATATAAACCTTGGCAAAACTCGTTGTAGAATGTTTGTACACAAACCGCCCATACTTTAACAATAATTCAAGCTGTTGCCGCGTTTTTAGGGTTTCAAACATCGGTTTTGAAACCCTTATGGTCTCGCTCTGTCCGTCCCCGCTCTTTCTTGAATATCTCAGTAACTACTGCAGCTATTAACTTGAAATTTGAAATAATGATACATTTCGTGCGCCATTACTGATTTTAAGAAAAAAATATATAAATAAATGAAAAATGAAAATGAATATTTTCAGTACAAATTTTGATGTTGAAATTTCAAAAGAGACCTAGGAAGACAAATGGGGTATCAAATGAAAGGTATTGTTTTGTACATTTCAAAACACTTTTTGAAATTTCTGTAAATTTCATACTTTTTGAAATATTTCAAAAAAAGTCGAAAAATTGACCATACCCCCCCCCCCTATCTCCGAAGATTGCAGACCGATCCATGTACAATGTACTAGGCGTTTGTAGACATCAATCTATATTTTACAGGAAAAATATAGAGAAGTCGGTAATAATAATAGTTTTTGAAAAATGGTCAAAAAGGGGGGGAAATTTTTTTCAAAAGGAGGGGTACCTGCCTATGTGGGATATCAAATGAAAGGTATCGTTTTGACCATTTCAAAACACTTTTTGAAATTTCTGTAAGTTTCATACTTTTTGAAATATTTCAAAAATAGTCGAAAAATTGACCTTTCCCCCCCCCCCCTATCTCCGAAGATTGCAGACCGATCCACGTACAATGTATGAGGCGTTTGTAGATATCAATCTATATTTTACAGGAAAAATATAGAGAAGTCTGTAATAATAATAGTTTTTGAAAAATGGTCAAAAAGGGGGGGAATTTTTTTTCAAAAGGAGGGGTACCTGCCTATGTGGGGTATCAAATGAAAGGTATCGTTTTGACCATTTCAAATCACTTTTTGAAATTTCTGTAAGTTTCATACTTTTTGAAATATTTCAAAAATAGTCGAAAAATTTACCTTTCCCCCCCCCCTATCTCCGAAGATTGCAGACCGATCCACGTACAATGTACTAGGCGTTTGTAGATATCGATCTATATTTTACAGGAAAAATATAGAGAAGTCTGTAATAATAATAGTTTTTGAAAAATGGTCAAAAAGGGGGGGAATTTTTTTTCAAAAGGGGGGGTACCTACCTATGTGGGGTATCAAATGAAAGGTATCGTTTTGACCATATCAAAACACTTTTTGGAATTTCTGTAAGTTTCATACTTTTTGAAATATTTCAAAAAAAGACGAAAAATTGACCATTCCCCCCCCCCTAGCTCCGAAGATTGCAGACCGATCCATGTACAATGTATTAGGCGTTTGTAGATATCAATCTATATTTTACAGGAAAAATATAGAGAAGTCTGTAATAATAATAGTTTTTGAAAAATGGTCAAAAAGGGGGGGAATTTTTTTTCAAAAGGGGGGGTACCTACCTATGTGGGGTATCAAATGAAAGGTATCGTTTTGACCATTTCAAAACACTTTTTGAAATTTCTGTGAGTTTCATACTTTTTGAAATATTTCAAAAAAAGACGAAAAATTGACCATTCCCCCCCCCCTAGCTCCGAAGATTGCAGACCGATCCATGTACAATGTATTAGGCGTTTGTAGATATCAATCTATATTTTACAGGAAAAATATAGAGAAGTCTGTAATAATAATAGTTTTTGAAAAATGGTCAAAAAAGGGGATTTTTTTTCAAAAGGGGGTACCTACCCATGTGGGGTATCAAATGAAAGGTATCGTTTTGGCCTTTTTAAAACACTTTTTGAAATTTCTGTAAGTTTCATACTTTTTAAAATATTTCAGAAAATTGATTGTCCAAATAATTGGCAAATGTTTGAAACCCTCGGCGCGCGAGTTACACTCGCACTTGGCGAATCTTGTTTTAAAATGACTTGTTGATTTGAGATAATTCATTCAATACATATTGTTTACAATGAAGAAACTCCAAGCAAAGCAAATTTAATTTACTTAGTTATTTCTCTCAAAGGAATAATTTTTGTCGTGGTTTATTTACAGAAAATTCTACAAAGCACCCATAACACAAGCTCTGCTTAGCTTGGGGCTAGATGATGCTGTGTGAATTGGATTGTCCAGCATTATTTATTTTAGGTTTTTGCTTCACAGTGCGTAAACACTGGGGCAGATTTCTACGAGAATTGCATAATATCCCGCTAATTTTCGATTTCGGCAGGATTCGAACCCGCGCCTCGACCTCGGTACGAGTGCGCGCTAAAGTGCTTAAACAACAAAGAGATCGAAGACGTGCTTCGTCGAAAATTTCTGGTATCTTTTACGACTCTGTAGCGTCATGATCATCATCAGCCTATATTAGTCCACAGCTGGACATAGGTCTCAACTAAAGAGCGCCATAGCGCCCTGTCTTCTGCTTGCGGCATCCAGCATCTGCCAGCAGTCTTTCGCAAATCGTCATCCCACCTGGTCGGAGGGCGTCCTACACTACGTTCGCCGAGTCGCGGTCTCCACTCAAGAACACATTTACCCCAGCAGTTGCCGGTTCTTCTCGAGATATGGCCAGCCCACTGCCCCTTCAGCTTGCTAATCCTTTGAGCTATGTAGATAACCTTGGGTCTCTGTCGGATGTATTCGTTGCGAATCCTATCCTTCAGAGAAACTCCGAGCATAGCTCTCTCCATAGCTCGCTGCATGGGCGACTTTAAACTGGTGGACCAGCCCTACCGTGAGTGTCCACGTCTCAGCTCCGTAGGTCATGTGTAGGACGCATTCTATAGCGTCATTATTTATTTATACAATCCCAAACCTCAACAGGTATGGGGGATGAAGAGCAATCAGTGGTTCCAGAAAACCATCTTGAGGAAGAGCAGATGCCGGAGCTACTTGAGGAGATACCTGCAGAACTGCCTAACATCTTTCCTAGCCCCTCGCTTAGGAGATTAATACCAGATAGCCTCCGGCGAATCGAAGAAGATAACAGAATATATGTTCTACCAGAGACGTTTAAGTAGGTTCCAAATTCCACTAAATTCAAATATCAATTATCAAATCGACGACCAATGTGGCGCGGTGGGCGAAGGTCTGCCTGCGACGCAGAAGGTTGCGGGTTCGATTCCCGCCTCTGGACAAATGTGTGTACGATCTGCAGACATTTGTTCAGGGTGTTCTGGTCGTTTTCTATATATAATAAAAAATATCTATCTATGTATTGTATTATATTATGTATATCAGTTATCTAGTACCCATAATACAAGCTCTGCTTAGCTTGGGGCTAGATAATGCTGTGTGAATTGTCCAGCATTATTTATTTATTAGATATAAATATGAATGAATATGAATATTCGCGAGGCCATTTTACACAGTCTCGCAAATTCTCAATCTTTTTATTGGCTTTTATCTAAGTTATCTTATACCTACCCTACAAATATACACCAGCTTATGGCAAAACCCCGTTGTTTATGTTTAGTGTACTTAGGTAAGTTGTGCTGATGTGTAGTATTATGTTTTCAGAACCAACATAGACCCGGCTTTGATCCCCAAAATATCCATCACCCCTCCGGAGAAGTACATAGACATTCTGGCCGAGATGTTGGGCTGTTCCAAATACAAGAGCAGCCTGGCGGAGTACTGGTTCCTCGAGACCTTGGCAAACCTGTTGCGGAGGGCGCAGGAAAACGATCTCACCCGACGTAAGATAACTCCTCTTAGAACAAGTGTTTATACAAAAATTTAGGTTGAAGCTCTGGCGCAAGACGCAGAAGCCGTGTCCGGCTCCGTTTCGTAGCGGCGACGACGGCGGCGCGGCGGCGCGGGGCGGTGGGCAGTAAATGCGTTAAGGTGAAGTAGGTCCCAAAACTCAGGTTTTTCCTATACGGAAAATCAATTTCAAGGCAAGAAAACACAATTTTTTTAAATCTTTTTTAATGCGCATCGAAAGTTTAGGGTTTTTGTTAGTATGTTATGGGAGCCGAAACACGATTAACTCAACTTGACTCTATAGAAAAAAATCGCAAAGTTTCCTCTAAATTTTGCATTTTTACTACGGAAAACCAGTTTCATTTGCTAGTTACTTAACATAAGCATGAAATATCGTCTAAAAAATACTTAACTAAACATCTTAGAGGATTATGGTTTAATTTTTTTGCGAAAGAGTATTATTTCAGAGCAATAACAAATTTATAAATAAAAAGCAGTGAAATTGCGCGCGGGCCGGCTCTTGCCTCCCTTTCTCGCTTTCACCGCGCGGTGTTCGCTCGTCCTTGTCTCGAAAAAGCGAACCTTTGTGTTGCAGCGACCCAGGTCACGTTGATTCTCTGGTTCTGTGAGTGGATGAAGGAAATGCAGTACTTCGATGCAGCAAGTCGCGAGCGGATGCTGCATAGATTCTTGGTTAGTATTATTCTTGTTAAGGCGCATACAGCACCTAAACTAGCGCCACCACCTACTTTATGTTATTATTCTGTTTAACAAAGGAATTTTCAAAAATCCTTCTTCCAGTTTGTGATACCTATCATAAGCTTTTTTTTAATGCCTCTGTAATAGTTTTATTCTATTTAGTTTAGGAAGAGATACGAAGTTGCACTTGGTGGCCACCAAAATCTATTTTCGTATCTCTTCCTAAACTAAATAGAATAAAACTATTACAGAGGCATTAAAAAAAAGCTTATGATAGGTATCACAAACTGGAAGAAGGATTTTTGAAAATTCCTTTGTTAAACGGAATAATAAGACAAATTAGGTGGCGGCGCCACTTTCGGTGGGGTATGGGCCTTAATATAACAACCCATGTATAAATAAATAAATAATGCTATAAATAAATACATAATATAACACAATAATAGATAGATATTTTTTATTATACATAGAAAACGACCAGAACACCCTGAACAAATGTCTGCAGATCGTACACACATTTGTTCCGAGGCGGGAATCGAACCCGCTACCTCCTGCGTCGCAGGCAGACCTTCGCCCACCGCGCCACAGAGGTCGTCAAATCGCAAAGTTACCTGTAAAAATTACAAAAACCTTAACTTCTCAATAAATACAGAAATAAGTTAAGACCTTAATAATAACTTTCTTTAATAACCACTTTTCTTTAAGGGGTATACGTCTCTACTGCTTTTATCTAAACGGAGAAGTGAGAGGACGAAAAACAAAAGAGAAAAACTACCAAGTAGACTACTAAAAGCTACCATTCTACCGTATTTTACCATTACGAATTTTTCTTTTGTAGGTACTTTAAACGAACTAAAATCAACATTCACTGCCACCAACTAACATGGATGACTTCCTGCAGGAGGTCTGACAGTGAATGCGTTTATCATCCCCAGGACAACATGCTCAGTGCAGCACGCTTCATCTCCAAGTCAGAACACCTGCCCACCCCCGAGGAGGCGCTGGTGAACTACAAGGAGGATCTGGCTCAACCGTCGAAGCTCCCCCCCAGCCCTGCCTCGGAGATAAACATGACACCGTCTGACAAGATGGTCACCTTCGAGGGGTCTGCTTATAGCTGCGCGCTGATTGATCTGGTTTATGTGATGCATTTTATATATGACCTGTTAGTTATTCGATAAAACGAATAGATATAATCAAATCAAATCATCACATTTATTTCAGACACAGTAAGTACCTACATTAAGTACCTACGTGTTCTTGAGTGGAGACCGCGACTCGGCAAACGTAGTGTAGGACGCCCTCCGACCAGGTGGGATGACGATTTGCGAAAGACTGCTGGCAGATGCTGGATGCGGCAAGCTGAAGACAGGGCGCTATGGCGCTCATTAGGGGAGGCCTATGTCCAGCAGTGAACAAATATAGGCTGATGATGATGATGATGAAGTACCTACACATACATAATCCATATAGCCATATTAAAAATTAAACACAGAAAAATATTACAATACACTAAGGATAAATAAAAATTAAATCAAAATTAAATTTTTAGATTTGATAAAAATTTAAATTATAGTAAAATAGAAATAGACATTGGTAGTGATTCTGTTGGCACAAAACCTAAACTAAACTAGCCTAAAACAGTTGCCGTCTCTTTTTTTTCGATTGAAAGAAAGGTGACAGCAACATTTTTACGCTAATTTTATTTACGTTTTGTGCCAACAGAATCACTACCTACCAGTGTAATGTAACTAACAAACAACATGAGCCTTCATCCAGTGCTGCATGAAAGGAGAGGCTGTGTCCAGCCTTCCTGCAATGACCTGGAGGTAGCTGTTGGAACTGCCGCGCATCCTGCGCATCAGCGACGCCGTTGCTGCGATCCTGCTCAAAAGAGCAGGATCGCAGCGAACCCGTCGACCCGCGCGTCCGCGAACATGCCTGACGCGCTATAGAAGCGCGGCAGCCCCATCAGCCACCTAAAGGCATTGTTATATTGGACGCGAAGGGCGTTCCAGTTCTTCTGCGTATGCTTGACCATAGGCGTGTAGAAAGACTGGCAGTACGCTCTAAACAGTGTCGTCTTTACCTGAGCACTGCAACGCGCAAACCTACGCGCCAACATATTAGCTCGGACCGTTAACGCCCTCCGCTCCCTCTCCATGTCTGCATTATCTGTGAGTGCCCAATGTCACCCAATGGCCCAGGTACTTAAACTCCCTCACGCACTTGACCTGCTTGCCATTGAGTGTAACTGGTGGATATGTCTTCACAAAATATATTCAAATAGACTCTTAAAAGTCGAGGAATAGTTTAACTGATCCATATCAATACCAGTCGCGCGCGTGCCCAAGACGCTGGCTGCATTGCCCTGCTGTTATGGCAATGCTGAAACTGTACCAGATACTCACCAGCTCTCGGGTCACACATGGCTTCGACCAGGCGCTCTAATTTGGCCTACCTACTTGCATTAAGAGCAAAACAGTCATAGATGGATACAAGACGCGTTGCTACGTCTAGGTAGGGACGATGTACCAAGGCTTTGATTCAAAGCCTTGGTACATCGTCCCTACCTACAAATTCAAAGCCTTTGAATCATAAGGCTGATGCCGAGGCGGCATAAAGTGATACATGTGAAATGGGCAAATTTGGTTTAAATTAAAACAATTTTCCTCCGTCATTTTTATCGATAGAGCTTTGAAAAAATACCTAATAATCTATGGTATACAAGGCCCATCCCCTTCTTCGAAAATGATAAAAAAAACTATATAAATAGCCAGAAATAATTGTTCAGTCTGTTTTCTTAGTTTTTAAAAATTTTCTCTTTAACTAACAATACTTAACAAGATTTTTTTATTTTCATCACTAAATAGAAGAATACCTAGGGCACTTTCGGCTTATTTTTGAAAAAAAAATCTTAATTAATAGATGATCAGCAAAAACTTGATTTTTGAGCTTACGCCGCTCTGCTCTATCCCGCTCCTTTAAACGCGAAATCCTATGCCTATCCTATTCACAAAATGGTGTCATTATATCGCCCCCTAGGACCAAGGCTCTCATAGTGAATGAACTTTTCGAAATATGATATCAACACTACTAACCTTGTACCTATATCTTCTGATATTTCGCCACTCAAATAAGTATACTCCCCTTCCTACAGAAGACCTATCTCTTCACAGATTCAGCTCGGATTACCAGTACGATCTAGTCCGGTCTGTATTCACATTTTCACCTGACTACGTTCTGATAGACACTCCTTACCAACTGCATACTCCCAAGCGAATCTATGCACCTCTCAAGCTCAAAAAAGAGAAGCCACCGAAGAAGGAAAAACCACCGAAAGCTCGGGGGAAGCAAGCCCCTGATACTGTAGAATATTTGGCGTTAATGGCGGTAAATTATAGTTTATTTACCTAGTTACAATTTTGACGACCTCTGTTGGCGTAAAGTGACAAAAAGAAGTTGTCTATATCCTTTAACCAGCACGGTACTTAACAAAAGGAATGTGATTTAAGACGGTACCCTGAGCCTATCTAGCGCCGCCACCTATTTTATCTTATTATTTCGTGAAACAAAGGTAATTTCAAAATTTAAGACGTTGCACTTTGTGGCCACCAAAGTCAATTATTTACATCTCCTTCTAAACTATACAAAATAAAACTATGATAGAGGCATTAAAAAAGCTTAATATGTATCACTAATTTCCCATTGAAAATTTTGAAATAATGTACCTACAACGAAATAATAAGATAAAATAGGTTAGCGCTAGTTTGGCTCGGGGTATCTCGTCTTAAGATAAATAATAGATTTAAGCGTTACTTTGCGGAAATCCATTGCAAAATATAAAGATGAAAATATTTAGTAACAATTCCGCGCAAAACATTACATAGGAACCTACTTACATTTTGTTAGAGCTTATCAGAGAAGGTTTAGCGCGGAATTGTTACTGAATATTGTCCTCTTTATATTTTGGAATGTGATTTTATTGACTATCTGCTGGTAATAGGTAGCTTACATGTATATTAATATTTATTTTAGGTTGCTCTTTCACAGTTTTTTTAAATTATTTCCAGAACTAATTCAAAACTGTGGTTCACATCAATTAATAAAACATAACGTATTATACATTATATAATAAGTATATAATTATGTACTACGTTTAAATTTGTACTACGTTGATCTGTGTGGAGAGCCCAACTCTTCCCGTGTGGGTTTCGTAAGAGGCGACTAAGGGACATCACCGGGGGCGGGCAGCCTCGTGCAGCATAGATCTACCACTACCCCCGAAATGCTATCCCCAACCCGCATGCCCAGCGTGAGAATTATGGACATCCCCATGAGATAAAAAAAATCAGGGGAAGGCCTGCGTCCAGCAGTTTACATTATAGACTGTCGAGGTTGAGGTGTGGAGAGAAAATAGATAGTCCAAAAGCTAGAAATGTCGAAAAGCGAATTGTCTCTCGTTGGCAAAAAGGTTCTCAACATGTGCCCTTACCTCTAAAACTCAGGAATGCTAGTATTGGTTCTGATATTCGCTATCTTACCTCTAAAACTCATGAATGCTAAGTCTTGGTTCTAATATTGCATGCACTGAAAACCAGCACTGGGTAGACACATCAGTGTATATCCAGCACAATGCTGAGTGTAGGCCATATTTGTCCTAAACCCTGCTGCGCACAAAATAAGCAGAAAAACCTACGTAAAATAAATTGTGTCCTAAGATATTTTTTTATGTATTAGATTTAGGATAAATAAAATTATTTTCATTTTCATTTCATATTCGCTATTTTAGTTACCTCTAAACCTCAGGAATGCTAAGTATTGGTTTTGATATTCGCTATCTTACCTTTAAAACTCAGGAATGCTAATTATTGGTTCTGATATTCTCTGTCTTTGTATTTGTCTTCAGCGAAAAGCTCAAGAGGACAAAGAGATAATTGCGCGCGAGGAAGAGGACCGCGAGCTTTGGAACCAGCGCTGCTCCATTCTGCCGCTAAACCTTGCCGCGGAACCAGCACTGTTCGAAAAGTACTGGCCGCCGACCCCGGAGCCCGAGCCCACGCCTGAACCTGAGCCCAAGAAGAAGGGGAAGAAGAAGTAGAAATAAATAAGTAGTAGAAGCAAGCGGAAGAATCAGCTAATAGTTTGTTATTCATCTGCGAGTCTTCTATTTTTAGGGTTTTGAGATCGGTTTCGAAACCCTTTATGGTCTTGCTCTGTCCGTCCCCGCTCTTTCTGGAATACCTCAGTAGCTACTGCAGCGATTAACTTGAAGTAATGATACATTTCGTGCGCCATTACTGATTTAAAGAAAAAAATATATAAATAAATGAAAATGAATATTTTCACTAAGTACAAATTGTGATGTTGAAATTTCCCAATAGACCTAGGGGGGCAAAAAGGGTATCAAATAAACGGTATCGTTTTAACCATTTCAAAACACTTTTTGAAATTTCTGAAAGTTTCATACTTTTTGAAATATTTCAAAAAAAGTCGTAAAACTAACCATTCCCCCTGTGACATGTTGGAAACCCTCGGCGCGCGAGTTACTTTCGCACTTGACAGATCTTGTTTAAATGCGGCTTTTGTTTTGTATCACGCGGTTATGGTAGGTGATAGGTAGTAAGTCTTACTACTGTGGCCGCCATTTGATGTGTTTACCCCCTGATTTCAAGACGTTCTTAGTTCACCCCTAAACCTTAGGGTCCACACGCACGAACAGGCGATGCGCCTAGAGCCCTTAAGCACACGTTAAACAAGCGACCATTTGGCGACTAGCGATTCAACATTTTTTTTCTTTGGTTCCTTGAATGTGGATACACGATTAAAAAATAAATTACAAAAAAAAACATGGAAGTGTAGTTTTTGCACACAATGTGGTCGTGAGCTCAGGAACCCTGAAGTCTATTGAAATGTTATGGTTTGATTCTTAGGTCAATCATTTGGTTCCTTGAACCAGTTTCTTCATAAGTTGTGTAGTATTCTTGTAAATATGTTTGAAGCAGAGTTATGTTATGTTATAATTATGAATGACTACAATAAAGATTTGCACTAATTCGTTTTATTATTCTGTTGATTTATTTCTGGATCTCTCTGATCGATTCCCATTTTCTTCTTGGCTTATTTATGAAAATAATTAAAAGATTAAGGGGATTTCCCTTCAGGAGATAAAATCCAATGAGGCGCTTTTCAGGGAGAGGCCTGCGTCCAGCAGTGGACCAATAAAGGCTGTTGTGAAAAAATGGCAGTTGACCTATCAGTAGGAATCTATGAATATAGGAGATTGAAGGAGTGAGGGAATAAAGAGTGCACCAGTGTTTGCGCAGGCCAGCAGTGGACCAATAAAGGCTGTTGAAAAAATGACACTTGGCCTATCAGGCCTATCAGAACACACTTGTGCACTAAAATATGTCCGGCTGGAATTCGGCTAGGAGGTCATTTAGCAAAATAAAATTACATCTCAAGATTACAATTCGTCTATAATATCACTGCATATCGAATGTACAAGAATACATCATTTATTTATATTAATTATACTATTTATAATGAGAACTGTGCAATTTTATATTATAACTATCTATATTATTAAAATTATAACTATCTGTATATACCTAACTGAATATCTATCACAAGGTAAAACTATTATAAGAAATTCTAATGGCGTTTATATGTAAGTTTATAAGTAACATTGGGGACACTTCCGATTGGTATTGATATGGATCAGTTGAGCTACTTGTAGATTGTTTGCTACAGACTGCAGTTAGCTCAATTGTTTCAATTGTAAATCCTAGTTCTATTTTGTTTCTAACTGGATTTTAATTTTCTTAGTCAATAAATAAGTAATATTTAATAAAATTTTAGTAAGTTGAACTAAAAACTGGCTAAGTATATTGATACCTTTTATTACAAATTTTCGTTTGAAATCTACTGTTATGAAAATCGGATACAGTTTATGGCTAAGGGGTCAATTCAGACGTCGCTAAAACTGAAACTAACTTATTGGACAGTACTAAAAACTATGCCATCATTTTCAACAGTGACAAAACGTAAAACAGGAGGGGGTATTCTGTGAAGTGTAAGTTAAGTAACAAATTTGGTTCCGACCACGTTCCGACTCAGAATTATATTTGATTATGTATGTTCTTCAATTTCTCCATGAATTAAGGTAGGATTTGGAAAATAACATTTCGCTATTGCATGGAGAATGCCCCGAGGTGGACCCATAAAAAAATATTCTCAAGGATAAATATATGTCCCTAACAACTTAAAAACAGCGTAAAAACATAGTAATATGAAATTGGTTTTTTAGTTTTTTTACAAAAGAATCAAATTATTATTTCGATTGTTATGAAAAAGATGGCAACACTTTAGTGCTGTCAAAATAGTTTAATTAAGCAACATCGAAATTGACACCTGTATTATATAGGGATACAATTTTACGTCAGTAAAGATCTATCTATAGAATAATTTTGAATAAGAAACATGGCGTTAGAAGATACAAAAATATTGAACTATTCAAAATGGCAATATAGTATTTACAACATCAATATACATACATCCTTATATAAGTAACTATATGTTATATTTGGTACAATATTTTTATATACAGGGTGTTTAAATTAGTGCGTAATACTCAAGGGAGTTATTCACCTCTACCGCACTACCCAAGCCGCATACGATTCTTTTTGTTGCAGATTTTTGAATTTTATTACCAACAATCCAGCAATGCCTTTTTATGACAGCGCTGTCAGGTGGTGCGCGAAAGGGAGGCGCGCGATAAAAGTTGCCATGTCTGTTAATACGATAAAAGACGATACCCCGAGCCAAACTAGCGCCGCCGCCTATTTTATCTTATTAATATGTTTTTAGGTAGGTAATATGATAAATTAATCTGTGGTAGCAGGTGAATAATTTCTTTCAGTTTTGTGCACTAATTTGAAAACGCTATATAACATAATTAAATCTTAAGTCAAATTCGGAAGAAATTATTATAGGTAAAAGTTTAGTTATTTATATACTATGAAAAAAAAAAAGTTAAAATACAAGTCATTTTTGGCAATGATGAAGAAATAGATACAGTCGTTTTAGGGATCCGTATAAGTGAAAACGGAACCCTTTAGGCAGTCATTATAAGAATTTGATATTCACAATTATTACAAAATTTAAGACATTTTAAAAATTTTAAGCACAATATAATTTAATAATATTTTACAATAACTGTCTTCACGTCTACAAATCATACTTTTTCGAAAAAATAAATTTTCTGATAGTGATAAATAGTCACATCTTGCGTCAGTCGCCATGTTAAAAAATAACTAAAATTGCACTTATAATGTATATATTCAATTATATGACATTTACTAAAAATTACCTACAAATTTGTACCAAACATTTTGGCGAAATAATTCGTAAATTGACGTTTAAACAATTTAAATTTTGAGCAAAAATGCTAATAATATCACGTTAAATAAAATAACTTGGTCTAGTTAAAACATTATACAATCATATAAAAATTTGGGTTACAGGTCTCGTCACGGTTTAAGGTAAAGTAGGTCCCAAAACCCAGGGTTTGCCTGTACGGAAAATCTAAAAAAAAATTGAAAACTCAATTTTTTAAAACCTTTGATGATGATGATTGATGAGCATCAAAAGTTTAGGATTTAAGTTAGTAAGTTATGGGAGTCGAAACACGATTGACTCAACTTGACTCTATAGAAAAAAATCGCAGTTACCTCTAAATTTTAATTTTTACTACGGAAAACCAGTATCATTTGCTAGTTATTTAACATATTTGTAAACAACATAATGAAATGTCGTCTAAAAAATACATAACTAAACACTTTAGACGATTATGGTTTATTTTTTTTGCGAAACGGTATTATTTTAGAGCAATAACAAATGTAAAAATAAAAAGCAGAGAAATTGCGTGCGGTCCAGCTCTTGCCTCCCTTTCTCGTCTTCGCCGCGCGGTGTTCGCTCGTCCTTGTCTCTAAAAAGCGAACCTACTTCGCCTTCCCGGTGAAAATGGGGGCGCTCTGCGCAGGTGTAAATTCACGCTAAACGGATCTAAAAATCGACTTCTGCGCATTCTAACTCAGCGCTATTAAACCGTGACGCGACCTGTACCAACTAAAAAGCTGCAACTCCTAACAAAAAGACCTAAAATCAGTTCCTTTGAAACTTTTGAAATATTTCTCCAATGGCTATCAGATCTTTATGTTGACAATGGCAAGATAAAAATACCTTCTTTCATCATCATCTGCTTATTTTAGTCCACTTCAGGACATAGTCCTCAATAAAAAAACATTTTGAGCTTATATTTATTATTGTAAATATATGTTTAAATGGGTGTTCAAACATATTATATGCACAATAAGATCGTATAGGCTTGTATTATGAAAGCTTGCTTAGTCATATACATATCTATGCTTGAGTGACTTTTATACGATAGAAAAGCGATACTCAAGCAGAGTTCTATGACTGAGCAAACTTTCATAATTCGGGTCCAAGTCTAGACCAATTTTATAAGAATTTGTTACAAATACACATTTCAACATATAGAGCCAAATTCTGGAACGCTAATTATGAAATTATGCACTAGCTTTTGTCTGCGGCTACGCACACTGGTACTTGCATAAAACGTAGCCTTCATACAGCGGATTTAATTTCCTAGGACCAAAGGTACGTAAAGGGTAAAACGGGAGCCCATTACGAAGGCTCTGCTGTTCTACTAGGCATCATCTGGACGCAGCTTAACCTAGGCAGTTTGCGGTAAGCTGAAATGCGGTCGGTATGGCCGCAATCAAAAATATCTAGGTACGAGAAAATAGTTTTTATGCGCACTGCGGTGCGGCTGTCGACCAAAACGGCTCCGGTTGCTCGGAGCCAGCGTAAGAGCGGAAATTGGTTTTGGTTGTCAAAGTAGGCCTAGATCTCATTACTCACAAGATCTAGGCCTCCCCGGGGTAAAATGCTCGAATAACTTAAAATTCAACATATTTTCAGTTCCTTGAAAGTAAAAAAACGTCAGAAAAAGTACGATAGAATAATCTTGAAAGTAGAAAAAGTAGTAGTAAGAAAAATCTTTTTGCGCATAATTTGGTGAGATCTCTCTCGGCCTCCACTACAGATCTCTTCTGGAGTGCAGGCCGCGGCAAGAGAATTGCCAGCGCCGCTATCCCTACCTTTCGCGACCTTGGCGTGGTCGCCACCGTTACATGGCAGGTACGGTAGGGTCGCAGCGGAGTGCCGGTATTGTGAGAGCGACACTCCCTGCCCTTTACGATCGTGTGGCTGGCGGCGGCGCCACGTGACTGACAAGTCTGAGAGGAACCTAGGGCGTTCGGACACGACCCCGTCCAGCGCCCATTTGGCGAGTAAGGTCCCTGAGCTGACTGCTTTGCGAAGGAGGGTGCTCCACACCCCCCAGGGGCCAGATATGGGTCGCGGATTCCTCATCTCTCACTCTCCTCAACAAGTTTCTTCTGGAGTTCCAACATGTTGACATATTTGATGACAGCTTAAGTTCAATTTACAATCAGTTAAGAACTTATTTAAGTTTTCACTAGTTTTAAACCCTTAAGTTTGTTATTTAGTATTATATATAGTTAACATTTTGGACTAAGTAGTCTGTAAGTTAATTATTAAGCTTGAATAAGCTTGAAATAAATATCTTGTATATGTCTTCACCATCATCGCTTATCTCTTTCCTTACCCATAACATAACCAGCACGCTTTGTTTTACGACTACAGTTAGATTTTTTAAGGCGAAAGTAATTAATAACATAATTAGTCCAGAAATTTGGTTAAAAAGATAATATATAGGTACATGAATGTGATGTTTTTACAATTAAAATATGTTACTAACTTTTAATTTGTAATAAATTCCATTTAATTACATATAAAATGCTTTAGAGGCTTGCAAATTTCAGCCGCCCTCCGATGTTTTGTAATTTAGTTCCCATTGGCTAAGCTCTGCTTAGTTTTGACAAAAAAAAGTAAGCGTGAAATGCACTATTATCTTTAAAAAAATGCATAGTTACTGTTTTTTCACGGGCATGGCACAATTTCTACTGGCTTTTTACGGTGCATTCCGAAATACGATTAAGGCGCTGTTAGCGATCACAAAGATATTTTGCGTTCCAAATTAGATATTACGATATTGACAGTTGAGAGCTATCATTAATTCGGAACACTCATGAGCGCGCCCACGAGTCGACCTGTCAATGTCATTACAATAGTACGCTTTTATCGCAAGAAGCTTAGATCCTGTATTATCGATATGAACGCGCTCCTGTATTATCGATGAGTGTTCCGAATGAGGGGTTTTTGATTTTCATTTATACATAGAAAAAAATAGTTCCAAATATCTCGATAGGTGGCAGAGGCGTCAACTGGAAATTAGGGTATGCCAATGTCAAATGAAAGGAAAACAACCTTACTTCAAAATGGACCGATTTGGAAAAGTCGGAAGTTTTATAATAGTTTCATTTTACATTGACACATCTTATTTCCAGTTGACGCCCTGCCACCTATAGAGATACTTGGGACTATTTTTTTATTTTTAATGCTAATCGAAAACCGCTCCGTGAGCGCGACAACGAACGTCCCGTTTGACCTCTATCAGTCATCAATAAATATAAATGTCACTTTTGACAGAGGCTCTCACAGACACACACATTAAGGTTAGGGGTACAAGGGAGACTCCAAGATCTCATCTCCCAAGCCAACCTAACCTGCACGTGGTGTACCCTGCTAGATAACGAACTAGGCTCTGGTGAAAATATCAACATTCTTCATAACTTGCTAACTCATATTTTACTATTATTTTCCATTACTTGACACTGGCAGAAAAGAGTCCAACCAGACTCATATTGAAATTAACAAAGAATCATCATCATCATTAAAGTTTGTAGTATGGTCGGTGACGTTACAAAATTTTTCGACAATTTTGTGACGTCACACAGAACTGCACTAGATATCGTTGTCACGCTCACAGTAATACGGAATGCTTGTCAGCGCGATAATATATATTTTAGCGAAACTCGGAATGCACCCTTAGTAAAGTATGGAACGGAACTTAGTGACCATACTTTACTAAAAGATTTTTAGTCGAACACTAAGTAGTAATTAAGTGTTTTTGGAATGCAATTTAAATACATTTAGACAAATTCATACTCTTAAATAATTAATACACTTATTAGAATTATTTAACTTATTTTACTATTTCATAGAATAATTTTATCGTAAGATATTGAAAGTACTTTGACAAGCATTCTTCGATTAAAATTTTGTGATGATATTTTAACAAATAAATAAATATATACTTTACACTGTTTGATGATAATTCTCAACAAAACTATACTTGAGTGTCTTTGATAGTTCAGAGTGATAACTCGGTCTCGAAAAATACTTGTCAAAAAAAACTCATAAAACACTGACCATAAGCGCTTAAGTTTATATAAAAGTCCGCTTACGCACTAGGGTAACCGCCGAACTGTTAATCATTAAAAGTTCATTCACAAACACCCCTTTTGAACCCCAATCGCACCCCTATTTAAACCCCACAATCACTTATCAAAACGCGATTACGTTTTTGTCTATGCCAAAAATCATACAGTACGTCCATGGCATATTTTCGTCCCATTTAATGGCGTATAGCGCAACAAGCTTTTCTGTTACCTTAGTAGTAGGCGAGATGGGGTTCGGGGGTACAAGGGGTGAATTGCGGGCGCTAGAGTGGGGTGCGGCGCGCACCCCACCCCGCGAAACCCCTGTTTCATGTCTGCCATCTGAAATAACATGGACAAATTAAAAAAGTACACTGAGAACAGGCAACAAAGAAAGTGTACAAAAAGTAACTTAATTAGGGCACATAATAATAAGTGGCCACCAATATCTATTTTCGATATACCGGCTAAACTAAATAGAATAAAACTATTAGAGATGCCTTAAAAAAAGCTTATATTAGGTATCACAAACTGTACGATGGATTTTTGAAAGTTTCTTTATTCAACGTAGTAATAAAATAAAATAGATGGCGGCGCTAGTTTCATGCGTACCACCGCCTTAAATAATATTCTTATGTGTTGTATTATGTATATCAGTTATCTAGTACCCATAACACAAGCTCTGCTTAGCTTGGGGTGTGAATTGTCCAGTATTATTTATTTTATTTTATTTTTATTATTTCTGCTTCGTGAGCACTATATATATATAAATATTAATAATTAACACTGTATAATTATCACACAATCTAGTTACCTGGCTTTCTGCAGCTCGATCTGTCCCTCGAGAGTCTTGGCCAGGTAGATCACAAACAGCTGGGATAACGCCACAGAGAGCGCCACTATCGCGATGGTGTACAGGTTACGTTCCGCCCAAGAACGGACCACTTCTATGCAGCCGCTTGTCCACACGCGTTTGCTTGCTTCCGCTACCTGAAAATGCAGATATTTGGGGTACAGTCAATAGGCTTGCTTAGTTCGTTAACACGTTCACTGCCAAGCGATGCGACTCAGAGTGCGTCGCTGTATAACGAACCCTTTAAACAACGCATGCAAAGCCGCGAGCGGAAACTAGTAATAAAATAAAATAGTTTTTAATTTGGAAATATAAGAAACTATTTATTTTTCCACCAAACAGCATAACAAGAGAATGGATGGAGTAAAGTAAATTCTAGGTCCCAAAACTAAGTGCTTTTCCTTTAGACCTTACAGGACTCTTGGGTACGTCACAAAACTCAGATCACTTAAGTAAAAGTAGGAAATAAAGTGATCACTTTGATTTTTTGTCCACTTCAATCTTTTCAAGGTAAAGTAAAGAAGCGAACAAGAAACCTTTACCGTTAGAATATTAGTTTTCGAGTTGGAGCAAAACTCGTCCCAAGCTTTTTATTCTCTAGAAGTGTAGATAAACTGATATTTTATATTAAGCCTTTTTACAAAGTTTGACAATTTGTTTGAATTTATTATTTGATAAATTTTGTAACTCACTTGGAGTTTTGTTGCGACTCGGCAAACGACGGGACGCCCTCCGACCAGGTGGGATGACGATTTGCGAAAGACTGCTGGCAGATGCTGGATACGGCAAGCTGAAGACAGGGCGCTATGGCGCTCATTAGGGGAGGCCTATGTCAGCAGTGGACAAATATAGGCTGATGATGATGGAGTTTTGTTGTAGATGTTGATAGTTGGTGAGGTACTTACAGGAAAGTTTTGCGCGCCGTACCCGCACATAATGTTGACTAGCCCCGACGATATGCTTGTAGAGTTGATGCAGCACGAGAACGGAACACCACACCTGGAATACACAGATTAAATATATTATATTGACGACCTCTGTGGCGCGGTGGGCGAAGGTCCGCCTGCGACGCAGGTCGTTGCGGAATTGATTCCCGCCTTGGGACGAATATTTGTACGATCTGCAGGTATTTGTGCCGGGTGTTCTGGTCGTTTTCTACGTTTAATAAAAAATGTCTATTTATTTGCGATAGATAATGCTGAGTGAATTGTCCAGCATCATTTATTTATTATTATTATTAGAATTTTACATTTTAATGCTAAGTGGGGGGAACTGGGATCTGCACTGACATCTCGCATAGGAGTGTATTGTGCATTATCCCCCTGCCTAACCAGGCCCTAACCAGCCCAGCTCCTTGAAGTACCGGACCAGGACTTTTGGAGATTGACAGCTGCGTTTCAGCTTTTCTATGGGTGTGGTTGGATTTGTTGCCTTTATGAGACTCTTTAATCCCGTTTTTCGTCTGACGTAATCCTGTAGGATTACGTCAGACGCTGGGGCAGCCTATATTGATCAGGGATAATGTAATATCCCTGATCAATATAGGCAATATACGCTGCCCCAGCTTCGCACGGGTATATTCTATGTCACTCTACCTCTCTCAGACTGTTACTCAGTGATAATGTAGCTTTCTTACCGCAAAAGAATTTTTGAAATCGTTCCAGTAGTTTTTAAGTTTATTCGTTGCAAACAAAAATACAAATCTTTCCACTTTATAATATTAGTGTAGACAATACCACATTATTTACGAATTACATAGCCATACTATGTTTTATTTAAGTAATCGTTTAGTTTTTTATTTAATGCTTATATTTTGAATACATAATAAGCACATAAACTTTAACTGTCCCGCTCCTATTCACGCGAAATACAATGCCTATCCTTTTCACATTTTTTTGCATTTGGCGCATTCTTAAGACGAAATAGGCTCGCTTTTGCGAGAAAAGGACGACCGAACGCCAGGCGAGGAAAGCGAGAAAGGAAGGCAAAAGCCGCAGAAAGGCCGGCCCGCGCGCAATTTTACTGTTTTTTTTTCTATAAATTTGTTATTGCTCTAAAATCATACTCTAGATAATATGAAATATAAATATGAAAATAATACTGTATAGGCCTCGTTCATAAGCTTAGGAGTCGCTCAGCGGGCTATGGAGAGAGCTATGCTCGGGGTTTCTCTACATTCGGAATATGGAAATTCGTAGAAAGTCACCGACAAAGCTCTCAGAATTAGCAAGCTGAAGTGGCAGTGGGCTGGGCAGGTCATATAGCTCGCAGAACTGATAACCACTGGGGAGTAAAGGTTCTCGAGTGGCGGCCGCGATGCAACGCGAAACGGAGTGTTGGGAGACCATCAACTCGATGGACCGACGACATCGTAGCGGTCGCAAGGAGTCGATGGACGGAGGCGGCTTAGGACCGCTCTTTGTGAAGTCGTAAGGGGGAAGCCTATATCCAGTAGTGGACGTGTATGGGCTGATATGATGATAATGATCCAGTTATTACGAGTTAGAGCCCATATTTGTATGCACATTTTTCACGCTGAACTTTTACCATCACTTACCGTTCAACTGACGGGGAGGAGCAGTTGAAATACTCGTTCTTGGCCCAATCAATGTAGCCGTCCGATGTGAGACCGCAGCAATGGAACTGAAATGTAATAAATAATTGATGGGTTTAGGCAAATCACAACTACATAAACTTGCTAAATAGCTTTATTTTATAATAAAGGTGGGATACCATACCATAAAATACCATAAAACCAAAAATAGGTAATTAGTAGGAAATAAAAAGGCTTTTTTATTTTATTTATTTATTTTACCATACTATCACTACGATGTCACACCGTTAAGATACATAGTATAAATAAATAAAATAAATAATGCTGGACAATTCACACAGCATTATCTAGCCCCAAGCTAAGCAGAGCTTGTGTTATGGGTACTAGATAACAGATATACATAATATAACGCAATACATAGATAGATATTTTTTATTATACATAGAAAACGACCAGAACACCCTGAACAAATGTCTGCAGATCGTACACACATTTGTCCTGAGGCGGGAATTGAACCCGCAACCTACTGCGTCGCAGGCAGACCTTCGCCCACCGCGCCACAGAGGTCGTCAAATAATATGTCAAATAGTATGGTTTCCCATCTTTATTAGAAAATAAAGCTATTTAGCAAGTTATTTGTAGTTGTGGTCCATCAATAATGCTGGACAATTCACACAGCATTATCTAGCCCCAAATTAACACATTGGACAAAAACTAATAACAACAGAAATGTGTTTTCATTACTTATTTACAGAGTAGTAAGGCAATCATGCTGAGTCGAGACCTTTTTGCTGCTGTAACACAGCAGTCAGTCATTTTTAACTTTTTTTTTTTCAAATTATGTTTTTATGTACGTTTTGTACTGCAGCAGCAAATAAATAAATGTCTTTGTCTATTCAAAATTTATCTTTGTTGACATAAAATATCTTGGAATCTAAACGGAAGTAATTTGAAGGCGGGCGGGGCGGGCGAAAGTAAGTCTGCGACGCAGGAGGTTGCGGGTTCGATTCCCACCCTGGCACAAATATGTGTACGATCTGCAAATATTAGAATGACAAACACTTACATCACGCTGAGCGAAATCTATGAAATTTTGCAGATCCGGATCGTCTCTGTATGAGTGAACCACCTGCGAATAAACATACAAATCAATACAAAAATACCTCAAAAAAAGTAAAAAGTCTTTATTAGGAACTAAGGTATGTGTTCACCACTCAGAAGAACTATCGTATAGAACTGCCATAAGCATGTACTTTTCCTGGATACCTAAGTAAACAAATCGGTTGATAAACATGGCGGATTATGGTTAGATTCGGCCTGTTTTTGCTTTGGCATAGGCCACAGCCTGCTACAGAACACTTCACGGTACCTCTTCTATATGATTTTCAATTTATATCACAGTTTTACTTAATAAATAAGTCGAAAACACGGGGAAAACATAAAAATCTCACAATGACATCTCCTCACATGTAAACAAAACCGTAGAATAAAATGGCGTCCGTGACAGCAAAAGTACATCAAAATCAGGAAGAGGGCGCTGATAAAAAGAGTGTGTATGCTTTTTCCTAACGTAAAACCACTGTTGTGAGAAAAAGACTGGTAGTCCATTATTGCTTCCGTGTCAAATTGAACAATACGGCAGTTCCATATGATAGTTCTTCTGAGGTTCACCAACAGATAATCGGACAATTAGGCAGCTTTATCGGTTAACTTTGACGTTTAATGTATGAAAATGTGTGTCAAAAACGTCAAAACAACTGTTTAAAATTTAACCATCTGTTGGCGAACTCGGGTCTTAGACTAGCATACATATTAACAGTTGTTTAAGAAAAAACTAAAAAGCTTTTTGACACTGAAAGCATATTATACGCTCAGGGAATACTTAGAAGATAAAGATATTATGAAGGGGGTACAAGGGAGACTCCAAGATCTTGTCTCCCAAGCCAACCTAACCTGCACGTGGTGTACCCTGCTAGATAACGAACTAGGCTCTGGTGAAAATATCAACATTCTTCATAATTTGATAACTCATATTTTACTATTATTTTCCATTACTTGACACTGGCAGAAAAGAGTCCAACCAGACTTATATTGCCATTAACTAAGAATCATCATCATATTATGAATTAACCTATGTATTTCAATAATTATAAATATGACATTTTCTATATTTTGTGTGCAGAGAAATTATTAATGATGAGATTTAACTTTACTTTTCCTTTTCTTTACTTTAACTTTACTTTTCCTTTTCTTTACTTTAACTTTACTTTACTTTATTCCGTTGAATTGATAATGTATTCTTTTATGTAATAATTGTATTGACATTCGTATGCCTAAAAAGCAGAATATGGTGAAACTTTGTTATTTACGACCAACAGTATATTTAATTTCTACCCATGTTCTAAGCGAATAACTGTTCTGATTGATTGATTGATAACAAAAATTGGAAGCGATGCGACCTGCAGAAGTAAAATACTGTGTCGCAGATCGCAACACCCACCTCCGGAAAAATACTGTGTCGCAGATCGCAACGCCCTTCTCCGGGAAAATACTGTGTCGCAGATCGCAACGCCCTCCTCCGGGAAAATAATATGAGAGTCCCAACAGTAGTGTCATATGTAGGTTTACAAATTAATAAAACGTTAAAGATTAAAGATTTGTCAAGGTCGTTAATTTATATAATACAAAAGGTTTCCATAATATTAAATGGTGCAGGGACCTCTATTAAAAAATTAAGAAATTGGGGAATTAATAAAGAAAAATGGAAAACCTACCTCTGTGGCGCGGTGGGCGAAGGTCCGCCTGCGACGCAGGAGGTCGCGGGTTCGATTCTCGTCTTGGGATAAATATTTGTACGTTCTGCAGGTATTTGTTCCGGGTGTTCTGGTCGTTTTCTATGTACATATAATAAAAAATATCTATCTATGTAATGTACTGTATTATGTATATCAGTTATCTAGTAAACATAACACAAGCTCTGCTTAGCTTGGGGCTAGATAATGCTGTGTGAAATGTCCAGCGTTATTTATTATTATTTATTATATTTTAAACATATGTATAAGAATTACATAATAAATTTAGAGTAAATATTACACTACGTTGTACTCAAATATAATTAAAAGCTTATTAATACTTATCGCTACAGGTTGCTGACTAATTAATGTTAGCAGATAGAAACAGATTTGTTTCTATCTGCTAACATTATAACTAATTTACTACACAAAACTAAACTACTATAAAAACAAAAAAATAAGTATAATCAGCTCATCTGAAGCAACTGAGCTCTTATTAGTAAATTTTAATAGTACATAAAACAATTTTTTTTCAAGAAAGCCTCCGTGGATGAATAACATTAATGATCTTATTGCTTGGCCAGATGTCGTCCAGTTCCGCGTATACAAGGCGGCGCTAGAGTGCACCGGGGTGCCGCCTTAAGAGCCTATACAACCTTAAGTTTTTGTGAAAAGGATATATATAGGATTTTGCGTTCATTGGAGCGAGACAGGGCAACGCAAAACAACGCAACTCAAGCTAAAATATCAAGTTTTAGCTTATTATCTATTAATTAGGACTTTATTTGAAAAAATCAAAACATAAAATGTTCTTTATATTTATTTTTATTACCATGCTTATTCTCAAGATCTTAACTTCTGTATTTATTGAGAAATTTAGGTTTACTAAAATTTAGAGGTAACTTTGCGATTTTTATCTATCAAGAAAATTTTATGGAATCGTGTTTTCGAAACATTTGATCGATAGAGTAAGTCCTGAATTTTACAATATATAAATTTCAAAGTTATATATTTAGTATTTTGGAACATTATGGAGATCTTTCGGAGTTGATTTGAAGTAGTTACTTAAGGGTTACTTTATGTATAAGGGGGTCTTGGTCTGACTCCTGTATAACATTTTTGAATGTAATAATAAAATCAAAAACAATTGCTTACCTTCTCTGTAAAACTAAGCTCGAGCAGCGGCTGTAGCGAACGCGGGAAAACGAACCCGCACACCGCCCCGCCCATCTCCACTAAAAACAGCACCAATAGGCACAGGGAGTACTGTGGAACAAACAAATCGGTGTTTGGTTATTTATCCTGTTATTTTTATACACTTCATTTAAGGCGCATACCCCACCCAAAGTGGCGCCGCCACCTAACTTATCTTATTATTCCGTTTAACAAAGGAATTTTCAGAAATCCATCTTCCAGTTTGTGATACCTATCATAAGCTTTTTTTTATTATTTTTTTAATGCCTCTGTAATAGTTGTATTCTATTTAGTTTAGGCAGAGATACGAAAATAGATTTTGGTGGCCACCAAGGGCAACTTCGTATCTCTGCCTTAACTAAATAGAATAAAACTATTACAGAGGCATTAAAAAAAATAAAAAAAAAAAGCTTGTGATAGGTATCACAAACTGGAAGATGGATTTTTGAAAATTCTTTTGTTAAACGGAATAATAACATAAAGTAGGTGGCGGCGCTAGTTTGGGTGGGGTATGCGCCTTAAGTATTAAACATCTCGTTAAGACGATACCCCGAGCCAAACTAGCGCCGCCACATTTCTATCAAGTCAAGTTGAGTCGTGTTTCGACTCTCTTAACTTTATAACTAAAATCCTACACTTTTGATGCTTATCAAAAAATATATATAAATTGTTTTATTGCATTAAAAATGATTTTCCGTACAGTCAAAACGTGGGTTTTGGGACTCATTTAACCTTAACAACTAGTGGTCCGCCCCAGCTTTGCACGGGTACATTATAAATATAGTGTTCTCAAAAATAACGTGGCTTTCTATTGGTATAAGGATTTTCAAAATCGGTTCCATAGATCCAGAGATTACCCCCTACAACCTCACAATCTTTACCTCTCTTTTTAATATGAGTAGAGATATAGATGTATTTTGGTTGGTCTACTTGCTCTTACAATAAAGCATTTTATTTATTTATTAGAAGGGAACGCCAACAGCGTATACCTACAAAAAGCCTTTTTAAAGATTATAATACTTATTGAAGACTATTTGACGACCTCTGTGGCGCGGTGGGCGAAAGTCTGCCTGCGACGCAGGAGGTTGCGGGGTCGATTCCCGCCTCGGAACAAATGTGTGTACAATCTGCAGATATTTGCTCGTTTTCTATGTATAATAAAAAATATCTATGTATTGTGTTATATTATGTGTATCAGTTATCTTATCTAGTACCCCATAACACAAGCGCTGCTTAGCTTGGGGCTAGATAATGCTGTGTGAATTGTCGAGCATTATTTATTATTTATTTATTTAATAATATTAAGACGATGATGATACTTACGAATTTGAGCAAGCACGTGTTTTCCCTCAATGCGCCGACGCAGCCCGCGAAACTGACGACGAAGACCACGCCCCCCAGAATCGCGATGAGCAGACTTATGTTGAGCATCACATCGTAAACAGTGTCCAGCTGAAACAGTATGTGAGAGTAAAATATATATATTATTTTTTTATCACAGACAAAAAAGAGGCAGTACCTGATTAAAATATAAAGATGATAAGATAAAGATCATTTATTGTCAAATAGGCACACAAATAATAAATATACAAATGATACTTAATTAGATGTATAAACTATGACTTGTCAACCAAAATACAATTTTGCTGTAAAGGGGCAATAGTCGATAGATAAATTAAAAATAATATGGTCCTTATATAATATTAGAATCTAGGTCAGGTGACTTTACGATAGTGTCAGGTAACTTCATGGGGAAATTAATGTCCAGGTGTCTGTAGTCGTTTTCTAAAAACTCTTTGATGCTGTATAGCGTTTTGTCAACTAAAAGATTTCTTAATTCTAAATTAAATCTATTTTCATTTTTAATTAGTTTCATACCTAAGGGAGCTTATTGTAGAGTTTCTGACCCATTATTTTAGGGAGTCTTTTATATATATTTAGTCGGTACATGATCGGCTCTAGCATCATTTTGTTCCGCACGGTGCGTTTACTTCTATCCCCTCTTATATTGTAATCACTTAAATGTATCCTGACAAACTTAATCACTTCCATTATGTAGACAGCATGTTGGTATGCGAAGATTTTTAAAATGATCCCGGCATGATTCTCCCGATGAAAATATTTAGTAACAATTCCGCTAAACCTTCACTTGTCGCGCGGAGCTCGGAGTGGTAACATCTCTGGTGGGACCCTGCCGGTGTTGCTTAGTGCTCTCAATGTCAAGGTCGAGTATTGTGGTGTCCTGATGATGTCTCGTGGAGAGACGAACCTAGTTGACGTCTTGCTTTGATAGATTTCTTTTCATTTTGTAGTTGGTGTGGTTTCTTCTACAACGCTGACTACATTTTGTTAGAGCTTATCGGAGAAGGTTTTGCGCGGAATTGTTACTAAATATTTTTATCTTTATATTTTGAAATGGATTTCGGCAAAGTAACGCCTGAATCTATTTTTTGCAGTACCTGATTAACCGCGCACATAAAGAAAGACATAGGGAAAGACCAATTTTTGTTACTCTTGGGACTCTGCTTATTTTATTATATGTTTAAAATTTTGATCCCAAAGGTTTGTGTTATTCATAATCAAATATAACAATAATATCATGTACCTATGTTTTTTGTATTTCCCTATTTTGTACAACATAATGTGTGGCTATGAATAAATTTCTTAATTCCTATTCCAGCCCACTGCCACTTCACCTTGCTAATCCTTTGAGCTATGTCGATAACCTTGGTTCTCGGTCGGATGTATTCGTTGCGAATCCTATCCTTCAGAGCATAGCTCTCTCCATAATAGCTCGCTGGGCGATTTTAAACTGGGTACCTTTTAAGTGGGTAACTTCCTTTGTATAGTATTATATTATCTGTGCTTTGGGTATGGAATGGAACCCTTAAAACTGACAAATCAGTGTCAACTCAGCATGCATTTTTCATCTTTGGAGACTTATTGAAACAAGTTCTCTAGATTATTTTGCAACTAGATTCAGCCCGCCGCTTCAAACACGCATTTCCATAATGCTGTCCTTCCTCAGGAAGCTAAATTTAATTAGGCTCAATTGAGTTGTTTAGTTGTCACTTATATAGTCAGAGACAAAGTTAAATTTGTTTTTATTAAAGTGCACGGAGTAAGTGCGTGTCACGTGACCTGACCGAAGAAGTCACCTGTTAAGACGATACCCCGAGCCAAACTAGCGCCGCCACCTATTATATCGTATTATTTCGTTGTACAATTGTAATTTCAAAATTTTCAATGGGCAGTAAAGATACGATGTTGCACTTTGTGGCCACCAAACTCAATTATCGCATCTCTACCTAAACTATACAAAATAAAACTGTTATAGAGGCATTTAAAAAATATATACTTATAATAGGAACCTATCACAAACTGGCCATTGAAAATTTTTAAATTACTTTTGTTCAACGAAATAATACGATATAATAGGTGGCGGCGCTAGTTTGGCTCGGAGTATCTTCTTAAGGGATGAATCATTGGTGTCTTTCCAACACATTCTGGTTAATTTCCCGGTTCGTAGTAAACCCACTTACATCCATAATGTATTTTTATTATGTTCATGAAGAAGACTTATTTGAACTCACCTTGATAAGGCCTGTGGCTTGCCATTTATCAATGAACGCATAAAGTCCCACTGCTACTAGTAAACTGCCAAAGAGCTGAAATAGAAAACTTTATTTTATCTAGTGCTGGCTTTTATTTTAGTCAATGAATTAGCTTTGCCATTCAACGTGGCAATGCTGCCAGCATTCTGGGCACGGCTTAGATTTTTAGAAAATAGATGTTACCTATTTGAACCGTTTGGAGTGGATAGCCTAGGTCCTTGGGCTCCTGGGGCACATAAATTATACAAAGATCTTACAAAACCTTAATAGTTCACAGGTGATTGGAAAGCTGGCTTTTATTTTTGTCAAGGAATTAGCAATAACATTCAACGTGGCAATGCTGCCAGAATTCTGGGCACTCTTCCTTTTGGTGACAGCTTAGTTATTTAGAAAATAGATTAAGAACCGCTTGCACAAAGATAATTAACTTGCTTAATTTTGATTAGTGAGTTGTCAAACCATACAAATATATCAAAGTTAATCAAAATTAGACTTTTAAATATTGTTGTGCAAGTGGGGCTGTGTCAATACTAGTTGCTTTTGTTTTTTTTTATAAATTATAAAGTACCTATAAATTTTTATTCCATTAGAAATGAGATAAATGTCGCCGCTGGGTTGTAGAATCATCCCTTTTAAAGAATTTAACATTAAGACAAATAGTTTAGTGTTGATCATCCAAAAAGGAAAATAGGAAATGAAAGAAATTCAGCAGTGACATATACATAATGACACACATTCTTAAATAAGTATGAATAAAACATGATCTTATGAAGAGTCACAAAATTAACACACAAAACAAAAACACAAGAGCAACTAATTATTTCATTAGCAGCCAGCCATTAATACCTGCCTAGCATCTGTTTGTATATTCTTAATGTTAGGGTTTCATCAGTCAGAATAAAAACTCTATGACTGTTGCTAAGACACCGATGTTAATATTGTTTGACATAGGTGTTTTGATAGATAAGTTTTGTTACTCGACAAGTCTGGAAATGTATGTTTATTATCTTTTGAATATCTAATATAATTTGTGTGACCTCTATAATAATAATAATATAAGCCTTTTATTCAGACATTTTACAATCGGTATTACAATTTTTTTTTTTTTTACTTAGCCTAAACCTGTGTGACCTCTACTCGTCTTTAAATCACGCTCAATATAAACCTTAAGACTTAAAACTTCATTGCACCTAACTAAACATACCATAAAAATGCTATCAAAGGAAGTGGCTCATAAAAATCTATGTGAAAAATCTAAGTTAGATAACTATGTTTATTTCCTTATCAATGGTAATACATAAACAAATTTATCATCAAATTTGATTATTTGAAACAGGCAAACGGATGTGGTCACAGCTTTGAATAAGCCATTAACATTTTGCTGTAAACAATGAGATGATTCATCCCACATCTACTTCTATACACCCAGAACTAATAGGTACAGATTCTTACAACTGTACAGTTTTCTGACACAGATATTACTTCTTTTAACCAATTATCTGGTAAAACAATAAGTTGTGTGTATTTTGTAAGAGTAGTTTTACTCACCCAAAATATAAAATTCAACACAAAAATCATGTACTTCACACAGCCACTAACGTAGGTAAAATTTGGCCCTCTCCTGCGATGCATTCTGATTTGTTGATCCATTTTAGCGTATGAGATATAAATGGAGGTTTCCTAATAGTTTACATTGATGAAAACGCTAGTTTTCAAGCAATTGTTGAGATTTTTCTCCAAAACAACTCGTTAGTCTCAATCTCAACACAAAACCAACCATCCATTCATCTCATCTCACTCACACACACTCCCACTAGGTATCTATATTATATCTACCTATTTCACTTACTTTGTCACTCAAAAATGACAGATGATTATTGGACCGATATTTGACATTGACATAACAATAGTATTTTGAGCAAAGATCCTATGTTCGCGGTATACCTTAATAATAATAATATAACCCGCTGTCATGTACACTAAAATCTTAGATTGGTTGAGGACGGAATAAACCATCAATCTTGAAAATAAAAGGCGAGCGCGATGGGGTTCAGCAACAGCAAGTCCGTCTTTTTCGCGCACCCTCTTGAACGCATGGGCGTAGCCAGGTACGGGCAGGGGGGCCTCTGCCCCCCCCCCCTCTAGAAGATGCAACAGATTAAATGAACAAAATCTAATAATCTAATTATGCATAGTAAAGATCTACACGGTTAAATGAATTAAGGTGAGGTCCCAAAACCCAGGTTTTGTCTATACGGAAAATCAATTTTATGGCAAGAAAACACAATTTTTTTATATGTTTTCTAACGAGCATCAAAAGTGTAGGATTTTAGTTAGTTAGATATGGGAGTCGAAACACAATTGACTCAATTTGACTCTATAAAAAAAATCGCAAAAATTCCTCTAGATTTTTATTTTTTACTACGGAAAACCATTTTCATTTGCTAGTTATTTAAAATATTTAATAAAAATTTATAAATAAAAAGCAGTGAAATTGCACGCGGGCCGGTTCTTGCCTCCCTTTCTCGCCTTGACCGTGGGGTGCTCGCTCGTCCTTGTCTCTAAAAAGCGAACCTACTTCGCCATAAGCATTAAATTTTATAAGCATATCATAAAAAAATACCGGCTCTCTTCGCTGACTATTTATTTTGTTCACGATGGCTATATAACAATTGCAACATACTACTCAATTAGAATGGATTTCAGTGAAAATACTGTGCTTGTTCATATAGGTACTTAACTTTAATTGCCGATACCTACAGGCCAAAAAGGGGTTGTTTTCTTCGCTGTTATAACGTTTTGTTACTGATTCGTGCCAATCCTATTTTAACTGGCTTAGGACGTAGGACTTTCGATAACCAAAACTTGTGAAAATTTTCGCGGCTCGCTTCGCTCACCGTTTGGTGTCTTGTCTATATAACCGTGTTCGAAGAAACGTTATTTTTTTAATAAATAATCTTATAAGTATTTCAAGTAGTTACTTATTTTGAATCTTATTACAAGTACTACCTATTGTAGCTATATATTATGTTACCATAAACACCCTCTTCCTACACGGTACTACCTACCTACAGGTATCCCTGTAGGTAGGTAATATCTTTTACTTATTAGCAATAACCTAAAATACAATTGGTCTATGTTGTATCTGTCAATAGAAAACACCCAACACCGGAAAAAAAATGTTCCGGCTGGAATCGAAACCGCAAATCTATTACGTCGCAGACAGACCTTAGTACTATACTTATAAGTCTGTGGACAGACCTTGGCTGCGGGTCACATAATTTGAGATTCATTTGATAACCGGATGAAATTTATGAAATAAAACACAGTTGCTTGTAATTTTATAAACTCATGCTTTTATTGAAAATTATTAAAATGAGTACCTACCTACCTACATATAGGTTACCTACTTTATTATTATTTTATTAACACTAAGTACTTACTTACTTACATAATTATGGTAATTATGGTCACATAAATTAATATTATTTATTAAAAATCTCCAAACAATGACATACTTAGGTACTTAAATAAAAAAATTAACGCCCTTTATCAATAGTAATAGTTATGTTCTCGGGGTTGTAGCTCCTATCAATAAAGCGGTTCTTGACGATGTGTTTATACACAAGAGCGGATTTTCGAGCGGAGCGTTTGCGCGCTGGATCCTGAAAGTCTACTTCGTAGAGACCGAAACGTTCTCTGAAAAATAATTGGGTTATAAAAGAAAACAGAAATCTCAACAGTGACTGATTTTGCGCTGCCCGCATCCAGCGCTTTTCCGTGACGCGACCTTTGCTTTCCGGTACCTGATCACCACTTTTGAGCCCTACAGCACAAACGGGTGATTTCTATCAATTTCTACTCACGTATATCCTTCCATCCACTCGAAGTTATCCATGAGACTCCATGCCATGTATCCTTTCAGGTCAATACCAGCATCAAGGAGATCCAGGACATTTTCCAGTGCTGCTCTGTAGTACATCACTCTGTCATCATCCATCAAGCCAGACCCAGGGGACGTGCTCCATCCGTTCTCAGTGATGTAGAATGTGGGATGGTTGTATTTCTTGTCGAGGTGGGTGAGGCAGTTTAGGATGCTATTTGGTGCGAGCTATGGACGGACATTGCTTGTTTGTCATTGAGTTCATCTTTGAGATCAAATTTCAGGAATTTACACTTTAATACTTCAGCACACGTGTGCTGAAGTATAAAAGTGGTAGTAGGTGGATCCAAAATTCCTAGATCTATATCTACGCTGAAAGTGCCTTCCTAATGGAAGGAATTTCGGCATAGTCACGAAGCTTGATAGGCAGTGGATTGGATTTGTAATAGAGGTGTTAAAACCCTCAATATTAATTCACGCAAATCACAACTCAGTAGGTACAGTACCAGAATTCCATCTAAGGAACCCGTTTTCAAACGAATCCCAATTCCCCAAATTCGAGACTAAAACCCAGACTTTAGAACATCTTCTCTTTTGAAGTTAGTTAATAGAGAAAACAAGACAACTGAAAAGAGAAAGTAGATTAACTTACAAATAACCATGATGACAGCGACGGCATCCAGTCATCAGAGATCACGCCCATAGAACAGCTATCAGTGTACAGAGAAGGCTCAACATCTCCGTAATCATGAGCATGGACCAACAACGCTGTGTAATGGTTTACCCCGAAAAAATCAGAGGAACCATGGACGAAGACCCTCTCCTCTTCTGTGAAGGTTGGGAGACGTGAGTGTGTGTAACCTTGCTGGGCGCTCTTCTCAGCCACGACATTGGCGAGTTCTTTTGGGAAACCGCCTTCTCTGGAGAAAATTGGCTCTGCGTAAATTCCCCACTGTGAATTTAACTTGTTTTTAGTCATCTAAAGTCTGTGTAGGTCAGATTCAATAGGTACATGATGATAGGTACTACATACAAGTCAACATTTAAAAAAACATCATATCCTAAATAATGTTCAATCAAACTAAGTACCTACCTACTTGCCCTTTACAATAAAGATTTTCCCTGACGGATAAAGGATATCTTGTACAATATTACCTCGGCTTGTCGTCTCATCTCAGCTGCAGCCTTATCTTCATCGGAATCAGTCAACTCAGAAATCCAGTTGACGCTTATAGTGATGCCGCATTCACCACCTTGTTGAGCCTTATACTCGTTATTGTAGAGATGATACGCCCTTGCATGAGACATCAAGAGATTCTTAGCGCAGATATAGGTCCCAACATCAGTTACATTTAATAAAGGAGCTTTTATGAGGGATCCGTAACCATCGTGACAAATTTGTAACGGCTCATTAAACGTAATCCAAAACTTTACTCTATCACTAAAGCTTTGGTAAGCTACTTTAGCGTAGTCTTCAAACCATTCGGCCATCAGAGGGTTCGCAAAACCTCCTAGTTCCTGAAGCTTTTGCGGCAAATCCCAGTGGTACAGCGTTATCATAGGTTGGATGTTGTATTTCAGCATTTCGTTGATGTAGTTGTTGTAAAAATCAATGCCGGCTTGGTTTACTTTATGGGTGAAACCGTCAGGTAATATCCTGGACCAGGACAATGAGAATCGGTATGTGTCTATACCGAGTTCTCGCATCATGTCCACGTCCCTTTTGTAGTTGTGATAGGAGTCAGCAGCTAAGTCTCCGTTGCTGACATCTTTGATAGCAGCGGGGTTTGTGTGGGTCAAATGGTCCCATATATTTTCACCCTTGCCTGAACAAATAAAACAGAAACTGTAGGATAGCCTAAACCAACCAAATAATCAGCTCATGGTTACTTTATTTTGCTTACCATCTTTATTCCATGCTCCTTCGATTTGATAAGCAGCTGTGGAAGTTCCAAAAAGGAAGTCATTAGGAAATCGTCGATGAGCTTGGCAGTAAGTGGCTAGGCTGGAACAAATTTAGGCACAAATATTATTAGGTAGGTACTGGACGCGCTATCAGCTTCTTAGTGAAGGAGATTGTTTGTAAATAAACTTAAAACAGTATCTAAAATATTTAATGTGTTATAAGTAGGTATATACATTAAATATTTTAGATACTGTTATAGTATCAACTGTACTGTTTACCTAGTAGGTACTAAAAATGCTGTTAGGATAAAAGAGGAACTTAGAACAGTTAGAACTTACCAGAGTATAAGTACCAGCTTCATCGTAATGTACCTTTAATAAATAAGCAGTTTCAACTTCACCTTTTCTATGGTAAGATCTAGGTTTTATTTGAATATATCTTTGCTAAAGGTGGATGACAAAATATTTTTGCTCTGAGTGCAAAAGAGCTCCAGCGCAAAACAATAGATAAGTTAAGTAGGTAATAAATATGCCTATCTGATAAAAATGTAAAAACCTACTGGAGTTGTTAACCATTGATTTACATATGGATGTTATCTTTCAGCTTAAAAATCGCCTATAATTAAGTTTTCAGTTTGTACATGCCATTTTAAGTCATTTTTTTAATATGTTATTGTTGTAGATTAATTTGTAACAAAGCAATAATTATCCAGCTGTTGTTGTTTTCATAATGCACCAAGTATTGTCATGGAAGTATCTGCTGGAAGGCCAGGCAGTAACCAGATAACGACGGTAAAGGAACTTGGTATCATATTCGATCCTAAACTGACATTTCATGGCCTTCCGAACACTCATAAAGGACTGTTTCAAACGACTAGGCTTTGTAACAAGGAATTGCAAGAAATACAACTCAACCAAGACCGTTCGGTTGTTATACACTGCACTGGTAAGATCTAAATGAGAATGTGCTTCATGCGTATGGAGCCTACATGAATCGACCTATGCCCTGATGCTCGAGAAGGTGCAGAAAAGGTTTTTATTCGAAAAGTAGAGAATGCAACCCAACAAAATACTTGCAAGGATACCTCGGGTTCAATTCTCTAGAATCGTGCAGAATAAACGACCAGATAATAAGCGTGTGTCGTATTTTGTGGGGTATAGTAGACTGTCCCAACTTAGTGAGCGAAGCGAGCCGGCTCTGGCTGCCTGAGCAACGCGCAAGGTTCCGCCCAGGGCGAGTCCCACTGCTTGCGCCTGTGCCCCCACACACTGTCGCCCGGAAACAGTCACTCAACTGCCGGGCTCAAAACCTCAACGGCTTAGTTAAAGAACATCCAGAGGTGGATATTTTTGCTGACACAGTGATTCAAATAGCAAAAGTACCTACATAATTATGTCAAATCTATTCAGAGAGTGTTAGATTGTAATAATTGCGTTTTTATATCATATTAGTATATTCTTTTTTATTTTATATTTGTTTGATACTAGTATTTTCCCTTAATACTGATATGATATTTAATTAGAATCTCGTAGGTGGAATCTTGATGTTATTTTGTTCATAATGTTGTTGTTGTCTATTAATTTATTATCTTTTAGGTCGCAGCCGCCACTATAAAGTCTGTGTTTGTGCCTATTGTGTTAGGTAAGTTATTTTATAAGTAACTAGTTACATAGTAACGAATTGGTTTAGTATAAAACTGTAAAGTTGCAGATATTAAGAAGAATTAATAAATACATTATTTAAATATTTTTGTATTCTATTTATTGATACAAACGTCAATCTAGGTAAACTATTGAGTTTTTGTTTATTTTCGGTGATGGACAAAGTGACATTAAACGGGGGTCGAGTACGTCTAACACATCCCATACCCAGAAGAAAAAGGCAAAAACAATTATCAGCAAGCGGAGCCGCGGAAAGTTTGCAGTTGCGTTCTACTTTTTTCGGACCACAAGTAACAGGCTAGATGCCGTCTGCGAGCGGAGCAAGCCCTATTCGCTAACAAGGCAAAGTGAACTACAATGGTGGTCTATAATCAGGAGCATGTAGAACTTCTATAAAAAATAACAATTTGTTCCTTCTTTCATACAAGGAACGGACGGGGTTGATATATAATTTCTATTATTTTACAGAATCCTGCAGATAAAACTGCACATTGAAATTCCGCAGTGCGGGGTAATCCTTAGAATCATACACATCCTTAATTCACATAACATTTTGTGCGAATTTAAATCGCAACTCGGCGCGGTTTGTTCGAGTACCTAATTATTTCCGTGCGGGTTTTTTCCGTATATAAGTGCGGGTAGCTTCATATGTATGATGTCATCTGTCATAAACACACAGAATGGGAACAGAAGAACTATGTAGGGAATAAATAATATTTATTATATTATATTCTAATGGTATACCAATTTTTGAAAAGTGTCTCAGGTTCTATATTGCTATGATTATAATAAACCACTAAAAATATACGAAAATTTTATGCAGGCGCAGCGGGTTAAATTGTGTAAGAAGCGCTAAGTTCCCTGAAAGTGTATTAATTTTTTTTTCTCGATGGTATTATCAGTTCGTGGGGGCCCCTTCCACTCATCCATTTTTTTGTCCAATGTATATTTAGTTAAAGAACTTGGATAATTTCATCCAATTTACTAGCAACACCGATATTTGATCAAAGATTTGGATACTAGTTTCTGCCCACGGTTTCACACGCGTTGTTTTTATGAAAACGTTTAGGTACAGGGTTATTTATACAGGTTAACTGAAATTTTAAGGGTTAATATCAGGGACGACAATTGGGTTAAATTGTAGCCTGGTTTATTTCAGCTTATGGAACATTTTTGCAAATTTTTAGTCCAATTTGTTGAAATTTTTTGGCGTAAAGAAGTAATAAACATTCATCTATCCCTCCAAACTTTCGCATTTTTAATAATAGTACCAATGAGTATACAATAACTACTACGTTTATTTTCCATTAGTACGATTTTTACAATTAGTACGATGTGTGTGATGTACATACCTACTTAAATAATTTCATTTGAAATTAACTACCTACGCAAATTAATTTATTAGTAATGGACACAGAATAATATATGATATCAAAAAATATTGGATGAGTGGAATGGGCACCTCAGCTATTGTCAGTTTTTCTTTCTTGTCAAATGTGACAAGTTACAAAAGACGGCGCAATTATTTGAACAATTATTATTATTCTTATTATTATTTTAGTTATTTCCATTCCAAGGAGTATGTATTACTTTTCTGTGATTATGATTATTTCTAGTTGTTCGTAGATATTTTATCGTTATCAGCCATGAATTTAATACAGAGGATTACAGAGATAATAATGCAAATAACGACTGTGCCTTAGTTGATGACTTGGTTTTTAACAGGTAGCATAGCATACCAAATAAAAGTGTTTGGTAATGTGATCTTCAATTTGTGAGCTCAAATTGAAGAATTAACTAAGAAAAAATGAAAGTAGTATTAATTTTTGCTATCGGGTAAGGAAACTGAACACTAGAATTTATCTAACCAATTATTTGTAAGTTTTGAAGTTGAAACTCGCGCGGCACAATATTTAGAATTCATGTCAGAAATATACTTTGTAACTAGGTATTTACTCAAAAGTATATTTCTGATTTGGATTCGACCTACTTACTTCACTAAACAAAAGATTTGGTTAGTTTTTTCTAATAGTCTTGTATTCAAATACTGACGCTTTATTCAAGGTAGAGTAGGTATATTTGTTGTAAATATCTTAACTTTATATTAAAATCACTATTGGAATATTTACCATGATTTGATTCTTAAGTTTTCCAATATTTCGGCATAGTTTCATGCGCCATGATCACGGAAACGCTGTTATAAATGACTTTAATGGTAGCTTTAATGTCAATAACCATGATAGTTTTAAAAGTAAATATCTTTATATACTCCATAATGAGCGTTTAAATCAATAGAATAACTGATAACAATGTCTTTCCATCAAAAATAAACTTACAGAATATTATCGAGTGCCAATGGATGGACGGACACAAAGATCCGGAGTTTCCCTGCAGGATTCATGTTTGGAGCGGCCACAGCTGCTTACCAAGTAGAAGGTGCTTGGAATGAAGATGGTAATAACAATGAAATGAATTTCAACTAAGTATTAATTCTGCTGAGTATCCATTTAAACAAGTTCTGAATTTATGAACATAAACAGCATTATAATAATAATTAATTGAGATAGATACTAAGTTTATAGATATAAATGTTTTTAAACTTACGCAATCTGAACACATAATTATAAATACTATTTAACGGGTATTTATCGCGTTTATTTACCTATTTTTCCCGACGTTTGACCACGGCAGTGTGTAAACCTGTCGAAACGTCTGGAAAAATAGGTAAATAAACGCGATAAATACCCGTTAAATAGTATTTATAGATATAGTTAGAATTTTGGTTATAATTAATAATTTATTTGAACCACAAACAAAATATATATATAGAAACTACATTTAAACAAAAAGAATAAGTGCTTAACTCAGACAAAGAAAAAAAAGAAAAATCATTAAGAACAATCTCAACGTAGGTGTAAAAACCATGCTCCTGCTTTTTTTCTTGGTCTGAGGTGCTTAAAGGCTGGTTTAGCCTACCCTCAATCTGCTCAAGCTCTGCTTATCTTGGGGCTAGATGATGCTGTAGAGTCCAGTATTATTTATTTATTTAATAGAGTATTTTACTCTATTGAAGAAAAATTCTTTAAGTGTTTTATTGAGATAGCTGCAGATGGCAAAAAGCAGTCAAAATGTTAGTTTAGTTCATAAAATAAAATTTAAAATTCAATTTAAAGTTTTCAGTTTCTGTAATCTGTTTTTAACACCATAAAATAGTAGGCGTAATGTTGTTGTTAGGTACATCTGTGTAGGTAAAGTAAAAAGTATCAAGTGTCATCAGCAACATCAGCGCATTTATTTAAACCATAAAGCAAAATGGCATCCACTGCGTCTAGCTCTTTCATTATAATAATATTAATAACATTAAATAGTATTACGCTCAGAACTCGACTTCTGTGGCGCAGTGGGCGACAGCCTGCTATGCAGGAGGGTGCGGGTTCGATGCCCACCTTGGGAAAATGTATAAAATATAAAAACATTAATACTAATTATAGGCGGCTAAATCTTTACAGGTAAAGGAGAAAGCATATGGGACAGATTCCTCCACACCCACCCGGAGGTGATAGTAGATGGTAGAAACGGAGACGAGGCAGCTGACTCATACCACCATGCACTGAGAGATGTGGAGATGCTGCGAGAACTCGGGGTTGACTTCCTGAGGTTCTCTATATCTTGGCCTAGGGTACTGCCTACAGGTGAGGGTCGAATTTACGGGTCACTATAATGCACGGCCGAATAATGTACAACTTGATTATCCGTATCATGGCATCCAATTTTAAGGCGCATACCCCACCCTAACTAGCGCCACCACCTACTTTATGTTATTATTCTGTTTAACAAAGGAATTTTCAAAAATCCATCTTCCAGTTTATGATACATATCATAAGCTTTTTTTTAATGTCTCTGTAATAGTTTTATTCTATTTAGTTTAGGCAGAGATACGAACATAGATTTTGGTGGCCACCAATATAATTATAATTACAGTTATGGCATGCGTAATTTTACTAGCTTGCACGCGTTGTGAACTGATTTATGGCATAAAAAGTATGCGCCTATGTTACTCTGTAGGTTACTCTCTATCCTTTTAACTAACTCTATGCTAAAAATCAAGTCGATTGGTTGCTTAATTAGGGCGGAAAAACAGACACAATTTCGCATTTATAATATTAGTATAGATTATCTATACTTTTATGTTACAGGCCATAATTTTTATGTTTCAGGCTTCCCCAACAAAATAAACGAAAAGGCCCTGCAATACTATGACACCTTAATCCAAGAACTGCTAAAGCACAACATTCAGCCCATGGTCACCCTGTACCACTTCGACTTACCGCAGACACTGCAAGACTTGGGTGGCTGGGCGAACCCTCTATCCATAACCTGGTTCGAGGATTACGCTAAAATAATATTTGACAGGTAAACAATGAACTTTTTAGGGTTTCAAAGATCGGTTTTGAAACCCTTATGGTCTCGCTCTGTCCGTCCCCGCTCTTTCTTGAATATCTCAGTAACTACTGCAGCTATTAACTTGAAATTTGAAATAATGATACATTTCGTGCGCCATTACTGATTTTAAGAAAAAAATATATAAATAAATGAAAAATGAAAATGAATATTTTCAGTACAAATTTTGATGTTGAAATTTCAAAAGAGACCTAGGAAGGCAAATGGGGTATCAAATGAAAGGTATCGTTTTGTACATTTCAAAACACTTTTTGAAATTTCTGTAAATTTCATACTTTTTGAAATATTTCAAAAAAAGTCGAAAAATTGACCATACCCCCCCCCCTATCTCCGAAGATTGCACACCGATCCACGTACAATGTATTAGGCGTTTGTAGATATCGATCTATATTTTACAGGAAAAATATAGAGAAGTCGGTAATAATAATAGTTTTTGAAAAATGGTCAAAAAGGAGGGGATTTTTTTTTCAAAAGTAGGGGTACCTACCCAAGTGGGATATCAAATGAAAGGTATCGTTTTGACCATTTCAAAACACTTTTTGAAATTTCTGTAAGTTTCATACTTTTTGAAATATTTCAAAAAAAGACGGAAAATTGACCATTCCCCCCCCCTAGCTCCGAAGATTGCAGACCAATCCATGTACAATGTATTAGGCGTTTGTAGACATCGATCTATATTTTACAGGAAAAATATAGAGAAGTCTGTAATAATAATAGTTTTTGAAAAATGGTTAACAAGGGGGGGAAATTTTTTTCAAAAGGAGGGGTACCTGCCTATGTGGGGTATCAAATGAAAGGTATCGTTTTGACCATTTCAAAACACTTTTTGAAATTTCTGTAAGTTTCATACTTTTTGAAATATTTCAAAAAAAGACGAAAAATTGACCATTCCCCCCCCCTAGCTCCGAAGATTGCAGACCGATCCATGTACAATGTATTAGGCGTTTGTAGATATCGATCTATATTTTACAGGAAAAATATAGAGAAGTCTGTAATAATAATAGTTTTTGAAAAATGGTCAAAAAGGGGGGGAATTTTTTTTCAAAAGGAGGGGTACCTGCCTATGTGGGGTATCAAATGAAAGGTATCGTTTTGACCATTTTAAAACACTTTTTGAAATTTCTGTAAGTTTCATACTTTTTGAAATATTTCAAAAATAGTCGAAAAATTGACCTTTCCCCCCCCCCTATCTCCGAAGATTGCAGACCGATCCACGTACAATGTATTAGGCGTTTGTAGATATCGATCTATATTTTACAGGAAAAATATAGAGAAGTCTGTAATAATAATAGTTTTTGAAAAATGGTCAAAAAGGGGGGGAATTTTTTTTCAAAAGGGGGGGTACCTACCTATGTGGGGTATCAAATGAAAGGTATCGTTTTGACCATTTCAAAACACTTTTTGAAATTTCTGTGAGTTTCATACTTTTTGAAATATTTCAAAAAAAGACGGAAAATTGACCATTCTCCCCCCCTAGCTCCGAAGATTGATGACCGATCCATGTACAATGTATTAGGCGTTTGTAGATATCAATCGATGTTTTACAGGAAAAATATAGAGAAGTCTGTAATGATAATAGTTTTTGAAAAATGGTCAAAAAAGGGGATTTTTTTTCAAAAAGGGGTATCTACCAATGTGGGGTATCAAATGAAAGGTATCGTTTTGACCATTTCAAAACACTTTTTGAAATTTCTGTAAGTTTCATACTTTTTAAAATATTTCAGAAAATTGATTGTCCAAATAATTGGCAAATGTTTGAAACCCTCGGCGCGCGAGTTACACTCGCACTTGGCGAATCTTGTTTTTGTGTTGGAAGAAGACCAACTCGTGAGATAGGATCTAGTGAAGTGAGAAGCTTAGCTGCTAGATAGAATCTGGTAATTTTGACGACCTCTGTGGCTAGATGGGCGAAGGTCTGCCTGCGATGCAGGAGGTTGCGGGTTCGATTCCCGCCTCGGGACAAATGTTTGTACAATCTGCAAATATTTATTCGGGGTGTTCTGGTCGTATTCTATGTAGGTAGTAATAAAAAATATCTATCTGAGTGTTTACTGTATGTATTATATATAATGTATTGTGTATATATCAGTTATCTATAACACAAGCTCTGCTTAACTTGGGGCTAGATAATGCTGTGTGAATTGTCCAGCATATCGTATATCGTTTGTGAAACATTTTGATAAGTTTCCGTAAATGTATTGACAAGGTTATTATGTTTATTTCTTTGAATTTATTTCGTAGGAATTATCTAGGATTTATCCATATCCGTATCTGCAGCGTTCCCCCACAGCAGTAGGTATACCATAAGGCATAATACCATGGATGTAGCTGAAATAGACTTTTCTAGAAGCATCTACGTGGACACTCACAGCAGGGCTGGTCCACCAGTTTAAAGTCGCCCAGCGAGCAATGGAGAGAGCTATGCTCGGAGTTTCTCTGAAGGATAGGATTCGCAACGAATACATCCGACAGAGAACCAAGGTTATCGACATAGCTCAAAGGATTAGCAAGCTGAAGTGGCAGTGGGCTGGCCATATCTCGAGGAGAACCGACAACTGCTGTGGTAAACGTGTTCTTGAGTGTAGACCGCGACTCGGCAAACGTAGTGTTGGCCTCCCTCCGATCAGGTGGGATGACGATTTGCGAAAGACTGCTGGCAAACTTCAGTGTTCCCCTGTAGGTGGCGCTAACGGCGCTGCAGTCCGTAGGAAGTCCCAAAGACTCTGCGCTTACTTTATTTCGTGGCGCAGGTGGTTAGCGCATACCCGTACTGAGTGAGGGTTGGTCGCGGGTTCAAATTCCGCCGAAATCGTTTTTTTTTGGGAAATTATTTTATTTCTTAGAGAGTACCCCGAGTTCGAGGGCTTACGCATAATAATATCAAATAACCTTAATTTTTATCAAATAGGTTAGCTTTTTGCTTAATATTGCGTCACTCGCACTGGGGAAATTTTCCAAGAAAATTTAATTATGTTCCAAAAGAAAGAAATAACGTGTTATTATTTTTATTTTCACTTCAATTAGATTGTAGTTTAACACGTTCACTGCCCAGTCTCCGCGTCCTGATCCCGCAGATCGCTCTCTGTGTTTTCAGCCATGAAAGTGTTAGTTTAGTTTAACCCGCTTTAATTCAAAATTAATACGTCAAGCTTATGATATTTTTATAATGTGACTTTTACAGATATGCGGATAAAGTTAAATATTGTTATTTTTATTTTCACTTCAATAAGAGTGTAGCCTAACCCGCTTGCATTCAAAATGAATATGTCATTTTTGAAATAACAATTATTATCTAGTCATTTATTTTTAGATTCCGTAATTTTTAATTTGACCTGTGTAATTTATTAATTCTATTTTTATTAATTCTATTTTTATCAATTCTATTTGTGAAATGTAGTAATAGCTTAATCGTTAAAATAATTCATGTGACTAATTTTAATAATGTAAATTTTATCCTAATAATAATTTTGATTGTATTTATTTTCTGATGTAAATTTAAGTAACTAATGTAATTGGTTAGTATTAATCGTATCAGTTGCTCATTTAAATAAATAAATAAATAACGCTGGACAATTTACACAGCATTATCTAGCCCCAAGCTAAGCAGAGCTTGTGTTATGGGTACTAGATAACTGATATACATAATACAATACAATACATATGTAAGCATTGCTATACAGCGGGGCAATGCAGCCAGTGTCTTAGGCACGCTTCCAACTGGTATTGATATGGATCAGTTGAGCTACCTGTAGATTTTTTAAATAATATAAAATATTTTTATTTAATAAATTAATTAATTAATTCGTCAAGCTATGATATTTTTATAATGTGACTTTTACAGATATGCGAATAAAGTTAAATATTGGATAACAATTAACCAGCCCAATTCAGTGTGTATCGAAGGTTATGGCGATACTGTAATGGCGCCAGCAGTAAACTCAAAAGGAGTTGGGGATTATTTGTGTATTAAAAATGTGTTATTGGCTCATGCCAGGGCTTACAGACTGTATGAGAGTGAGTTTAGGGATAAGTTCGAAGGTAAGTTTGTTTAAATTAAAACTAGTGTTTACAATTGAAACAATTGAGCTAACTGCGGACAAAGTAATTATATACTACTAGCGGTCCGCCCCGGCTTCGCACGGGTAGTTATTTTTTCGTCAATTTTCCAATGTTTTTAATACTTCTTATCCTATTCCGGACTAAGAAAAATCTAACAAATCAAAAACCATGTTAATCGGTATCGTTGTTCTTGAGTTATAAATGGTGTAACTAACACGACTTTGTTTAATAGATAAAAAATCTCAATAACTTCAAGCACCAATTTACTCTTTTTAAGAGATTTTTTTGAAAATTCCTGAAACACGTATTTTAATTTATTAAATAAATAAATAATGCTGGACAATTCACACAGCATTATCTAGCCCCAAGGTAAGCAGAGCTTGTGTTATGGGTACTAGATAACTGATATACGTAATATTATACATTACTTAGATAGATATTTTTTATTATACATAGAAAACACCCAGACCAACGGAACAAATTTCTGCAGATCGTACACAAATTTGTTCCGAGGCGGGGATCGAACCCGCAACCTCTTGCGTCGCAGGCAGACTCTCGCCCGCTGCGCCACTGAGGTCGTCAGTATTGTTTTTTTTATATATACAATAAATTTCAGGTCAGTTCAGTAGCTCTATAAATTAAAAAGTAACAGCCATTTCAATTCGGAGCCAAACTACGAACCTCAAACTTTAATAACCCGGTTAAACCCATTTTAAAGAAAACTTTGAAAAATCCTGAAACACGTGTTCAATATAATTTTATATATTTAGTATTCTCTGCAAGCTGAAGACAGGGCGCTATGGCGCTCATTAGGGGAGACCTATGTCCAGCACTGGACTGGTATTGCTTGATGATGATGTTGATTTAGACCGATCTTCCTCGGGTTGGCCTAGGCCACTTGTTCAGCGATCGCCAGGTTCTTGCGCACCCTCCAGGATCCGTCTTCTCGTCGTTTTAGTCATGTTGGTTATTCTTATTTCTTTACTTCAACCGTATCTTGTGAAAACTTTCAGGGTCTGTTGGTATCTCCATGGCTGTGAATTGGATGGACCCTGAGGATCCAAAATCTGAGGAAGATAAAAAAGCTGCTGAGATAGGCAGAGCTTTCACAGTAAGTACCTGTATAATTAGTATAACTTCTGCCCCTGACTTCACTCACAAGGTACCTGGTTGCTACATTAAATAAATTAAATATTAAATTAAATAATGCTGGACAATTCACACAGCATTATCTAGCCCCAAGCTAAACAGAGCTTGTGTTATGGGTACTAGATAACTGATATACATAATATAACAGATACACACACACAGATATACACAGATACATATTTTTATTATACATAGAAAACGACCAGAACACCCGGAACAAATATCTGCAGATCGTACAAACATTTATTCCAAAGCGGGAATCGAACCCGCAACCTCCTGCGTGCCATACATAGTCTATACTGACCGCATTGTTCGTCCACCGCTGTAATGAAGTCCAGGTTCTCGGATCATGCCAATCTTTGATAACTGGATTTTTGTAGCAAGAAAAATTCACAGTAGCAGCTTGAAGTCAGGAAGGTTGTTGCACTAAAACTCACTGCCTCGAAAAGCACGTTCAGCCTTTGGTCATGCGGCTGACTTCTCCCCGGTCGATCCATCGTGTTATGAGAGTGGGGATAATGACTGCACCAGTGTTTGCTCAGTTGCTCACACACTAGTCTCCGTTGAGACCCCAGTGACCGAAATTTACCTTGGCGGATATCAAAATCTATATCACCCAGGCATTAGGTACACTAGGTTTTCTGCAAATGCGGAAGGGTAACCTTTAATTCTGCAAGTATTTTTCTGCACATAGGCCTCCCCTAATGAGCGTCATTAACGCCATGTCTTCAGCTTACCGCATCATCAGTGTTTTTGTAAAATGTTTTTTAGATAGATTTATACCTCCACCCGATATGGACGAAGGGGGGCGACTTCCCCGCCATTGTCAAAGACACCATCGCCAAGAACAGTAAAGCACAGGGATTCTCCAGATCTAGGCTGCCTGTCTTGAGCGCTGAAGAGATCAACATGTTAAAAGGTATCCTACCTCTTCAACCTCAACAGCCTAATAATGATCCACTGCTGGACGCATTTGTTGGGAATTATCCCCCATGAAATAAAAGCTAATAAGGGGATTGTGAGGGGGAGGCCTGCTTCCAGCAGTGGACCATTATAGGTTGTTGAGGTCAGGTGAGGGGTCAGGGGGGTGTCAGGGGTCATCTTATTCTCACACGACGTTTTCAACCCACAGGTTCAGCAGATTTCCTAGGAATGAACCACTACACTTCGTTCCTCACCAGTAATGCTAACGAAGAGTTGGCAACACCTTCCTTCGCGAACGACGTAGGCCTCCGCTTCAGTCAGGGGCCGCAGTGGAAGCGGGCCAAGTCTAGCTGGTTGAGGGTATGGCATATCTTATTACGGGCCCTATACAACCTCAAATATTTGTGACAAGGATAGACATAGATTTTGTCGGCGATGAAACCATAGCATTAGGAACTTAGTTGTAATTAGATTAGTATGTTGTCGTTGATAATACCATAGGTTATAAGGATATTAGTTAGTACTTATATTTATTGTTAGGTAGGCTAAGTTTGGACTGAAAATGTTGTGAATATTTTTTTGTAAGTTTTATAAATAAACAATCAGCCAACCTAGAGGCAAGTAGGACTAGCAAACATAGGCTCTAGTTAGGAACTTTGATATAAAAGCCTAGATATCTCCTTATGTATGTAAGTTAGAAAAGGGTACTTGGTATCATTATAAAGCCCATTAAATTCCCCTTTATTTGATACCAAATATCAATAGGTACGCTTTAAAACAGTGTAATAAAAAACAGAAAAACCTCCCGAGCGAAGGCAAAAATGAACATTAAACGTATAAAAAATAAGCCGTCGTCTGCTCGGTATAGCCTAGAGGTAGGTTAGAAAAATGAAAATGTACTACGACACGTTGAACTGGAAATAGAAGCAGTCATTTGAAGAAGTGTTTTATTCTCCCTTCGGAAGTCGAGGTCCACCATCATCAGGTCGTTTGTACCCTACCTACGCATTCAGGGGTGCGTGGCGGCGTGCGACAACCAGCACTAGGAAGAGGAGGAGCGCACGTCGAAAACAAAGGGATACTGTCCCTGGACATACCTACCGTCGGTCAGCGTAGGTGTCCGCAACAGTTGGTCCTTCGAGCCGGATTCCCTGCTAGAAGATTCCAGAAGAAGATACCCAGAAGAACAGAAGATGCCGGTCACCAGGTCACAGAAGGATGCCCCCTCACGCCCTGTATCCCGTCCCTCGGAAAGGGACGAGACGGAAGGAAGGTCAGGGTCAGAAGGAGTCACGTCTGCGACAGGATCGGGATCATCGGGAGCTACGGGAACTTCGGGTACTACTACGGATTCTTGGGGTACAACGACCACACAAGGGACCTCGACTACGGGAGCTACTGCAACCACGGCAGATACTGCAACCACGGCAGATACTGCAACCACGGCAGATACTGCAACCACGGCAGATACTGCAACCACGGCAGATACTGCAACCACGGCAGAAACTGCAACCACGGCGGATACTCACACCGCACAGAAGAAGACCCCAGAACAGGCCGCGGGTCAGGGATCAAAAGGTGAATCAATCACAACCCTGAAGCCAAGGGGGGTCAGTCTTCGAGCCCGGTCCACGAAGACCACGAGTTCTTCAGCCAGAAGACGCGAGCTGGCAGCAAGGGAAGAGTTGGCGCGCCGGGAGCTGGAAGAATCTCGGGCTGCAACAAAGCTGGCCCGTGTCAGATTGGAGCTGGCACAATGTGATGATGAAGACTCCGTGGACGAAGACCGGGAAGAACAGGAGGACAGAACAGCACAGGTGCAGAACTGGATCCAGACATCCATATTAGGAGACGACAAGGAAGAATCGAAGCAGCGAAGCCTGAAACCCCCGGAAGAACCCAAGAAGATGAAACCTGAAGAAGACTCAACAGGAGGGGCCATGGTCAATATTCAAGCACTGACAACAGCCCTGAAGGAAGCCTTCACCGGAGGAAGAGGCCCAGCACCGCAGCCGAACTACATCCACGAGCTACCCTACTTCGACGGGAACAGCTGCGAGTGGTTGGCGTTCAAGGTCGTCTACGCCGATACAGCACCGTTGTTCAACGATGTCCAGAACATGGCTCGACTTAGAAGAGCACTGAAGGGCAATGCAAGAGAAGCCATCAAGAGTCTGCTGTACTCCGAAGCTTCTCCGATGGAAGTCATGGAAGCCCTGAGAAGAAGATACGGAAGACCTGATACGCTGGTTCTGGCTGAACTGGACAAGGTTAAGGCGTTACCAAGGATCACGGAGAACCCGAGGGACATTTGCATCTTCGCGAGCCAGATCAGCAACAGCGTAGCAGCAATAAAAGGATTGAAGAAACCACAATACCTGTATTCACCGGAGATAGTGAAACAAATTGTGGAGAAGATGCCAACAATTCTCAAGTTCCGCTGGTACGACTTCACTGCAGCAACGGAAGAAGGAGAGTTCTCCGACCTAACGCTTGTCTCCAGGTTCCTGAACACAGAAGCAGACAAATGCGGAGCCTTCGCGACATCGGAAGAAAAAGGAGGAAGCTTCAGGAAGACCCGACAAGCGGCGCACTTAACAAACGAAAAGGACTTCAAAGAAAAGGACCCGAAGAAGATCGAGAAGACTTGCCCCATCTGTGAGGGCGAACACTTTCTCGTGGAATGCCAGAAGTTCCTGAGGGCGTCCGTTCCAGACCGGTGGAAAGCCGTGAAGAACAGTCGTGTCTGCTTCAAGTGTCTTCAAGGAAAACACAGGAAGGAGAGCTGCAAGAAGCCATCGTGCAAGGAGTGCAAGAGGTGGCATCATCATCTGCTACACATGGAGTCGGAAGACAAGACCTCGGAAGAGAAGAAAGAAGCATCAGATGTCACTGGATCAGTGAACACAGTCAACAACGCAAGGGCCTACCTGAAGATTGTTCAAGTAGAAGTCTTCGGGTCGAAGGCATCCAAGAAGATATTGGCCCTCATGGACGAAGGGTCAACAGTGTCACTTCTAGACAAGAAGGTGGCAGAAGAGATCGGCGCACAGGGGAACACAGAGGAACTGATCATCGAGACAGTAGGAGGCAAGCTTATCAAGAAAAAGGACTCGCAGGTGCTGGACCTCATGCTGAAGGGAATTCATCAAGGACAACGGAAAACCTTGAAGAGAGTTCGGACCATCGACGATTTGAAGCTTACGCCACAGTTCCTGGACAAGAAAAGGATTCAAGAATACCCACATCTTAAGAAGATCGCCAAAGCTCTACACTACAAAGGGGAGTCACCGCAGCTACTCATCGGGCAAGACAATTGGGAACTGATCGTGACTCAAGATATAAGAAGAGGGAAACCAGGCGAACCAGTCGCTTCCAGAACAGGACTTGGATGGGTGCTCCATGGGACTGACACCAGAGGAACGAGGCCAGTACACTTCCTGAACACGTGCCTACACGTCAGCACGCCGGAGGAGGAGATGCACCAGGCCATCAAGGATCACTTCGCCATAGAAGCACTTGGTGTGCAGCCCAGAAGACCAACGACGGACTCTGAAGGAAGAGCACTCACCATCTTGGAGAAGACCTGCAGAAGACTGGAAGATGGACGCTTTGAAGCTGGACTCCTGTGGAAGAATGAAGAGGAGCCTATGCCAGAGAGCTACACTTCTGCCAAGAACCGCCTCTTCAACATTGAAAGGAAGATTGACAAGGATCCGCAATTGAAAATGGAGTATAACAAGCAGATCCAGCATCTCATCGACAGCAAATATGCGGAAGAAGCACCTGATGGACAAGAAGAGTCCAAAAAGACATGGTACCTGCCACACTTCTCCGTGGTTCACCCTTTGAAGAAGAAGATAAGGATAGTCTTCGACGCTGCATCCAAGTCCAGGGGAAGAAGTCTGAACGACGCTCTATTGCCGGGACCAGATCTACTTCAGTCGCTCTTCGGGGTTCTACTGAGGTTTCGGCAAGGACCATTCGCAGTAGCAGCCGACATCAAGGAGATGTTCCTACAAGTTCGGATAAGACCAGAGGATCGAGACAGCCTAAGGTTCCTGTGGCGAGGGGATCATCGCGACATGCCGCCGAAGAAGTACAGGATGACATCGGTTATCTTCGGCGCAACATCATCTCCGAGCACAGCCATATATGTGAAGAACCGGAATGCTGCAGACTACAAGGGGCAATATCCAGAAGCGGCCAAGGCAGTCGAGCTGAACCACTACATGGATGACTATCTTCACAGCTTCCATTCAGAAGAGGAGTTCCGAAGAATAACAGCTCAAGTGGACCTCATACACAAGAAGGCGGGGTTCGAACTTAGAGGTTGGGCATCGAATCAACCGGAGCTGCTACAAGGGGTGAAGACTGACGCAACGGAGAAGACGGAAGTGGATCTCGGCGAGAAAGAGGAGAAGACTCTGGGACTACGCTGGTTCACGGAACGGGACTCCATCGGCTTCAGGGCAAACCTTCGCAACACACCAGAAGAAATAGCAAGGGGGCTTCAAGTGCCCACGAAAAGGGAAGTCACCAGCGCCGTGATGTCGACCTTCGATCCACTAGGATTGGCATCACCAGTTCTCATCCAAGGCAAGAAGCTACTTCAAGGTGTCTGGCGAAGTGGCATCGGCTGGGATGAAGACATAGAAGAAAAGGAGTATGCAGCATGGAAGACCTACTTAGAGAAGATGAAGCTGCTTCAAGATCTTCAAATCCCGAGATGTCTGACACCACGTCGCAACGAGGGGGAGCTGCACACCTTCACGGATGCTAGCGAGACGGCGTATGCAGCTACGGTCTACTGGAGGACTGAAGATCAAGGCGGGAACTACCACGTCAGCTTGATGGCAGCAAAAGTACGAGTCACTCCATTGAAGCCCGTATCAATCCCAAGGCTGGAACTACAGGCAGCACTCCTAGGAAGCAGACTGGCGCATTCAGTAGAAGAGGAAATAGACCTGAAGGTGACAAGGAAGACGTTCTGGTCGGACTCCAGCATCGTACTCTCTTGGATCAAGACTAACCCTAGAACCTTCAAGACGTTCGTGGCTCATCGACTGGCTGAGATAGAAGATCTCACCAAACCTCAAGACTGGAGATGGGTTCCCACAGCACAAAACCCCGCAGATGATGCAACACGTGACGTGCCGGAGAACTTCGACTGCAATCACAGATGGTACACCGGACCGGACTTTCTGAAGAAAGAAGAGGTACACTGGCCTGCAGCGAGGACCTTCAAGAAGGAGACCACCGGCGAGGAGAAGGAGATGAACATCACAGCAGCAGCGAGCATCATCCATCCATCACCAGATCCAGAGAAGTTTTCGTCATGGAAGAGGTTACTACGAGCTACAGCAAGAGTACTGCAGTTCATCAGACTCTGCAGAAGAAAGGAGAAGGTCAACGTCAGCCAAGCAGACCCCGACTGGAAGAAAACTACGAGGAAACCGAAGAAGACCATCACGTGGAAACAAGCAGCTACAAGGAAGGTGGTAAACTACATACCACTGGAAGCCGATCTACTCGAGCAAGCTGAAACTTTACTGCTGAAGAAAAGTCAAGAAAGGAGCTTTAAAGAAGATATCAAATGTCTTCAGCAAGGGAAGCAAGTGGAGGGCAACAGCAAGATGAAGAAGCTCGACGTGACGCTGGAAGATGGACTTCTACGACTGAAAGGAAGAATCGACGCGATACAAGGCGTGACCAGAGATTACAAACGGCCCATCGTGCTCGACAGCAAGGATAAGACAACGCGACTCATCATAGAAGAGTTCCACCGACACTTCAACCACGGGAATCACGCAACGGTCATGAACGAGATAAGGCAACGCTTCTGGGTGTTGGGACTAAGGTCGGCAATCAAGACAGTTCAGCATCAGTGTCAATGGTGCAAGACAAAGAAGGCAAAACCTCAAGAACTGCCGACGGGGAACCTACCTGCAGAAAGGCTGATGCACAGTAATCCTCCCTTCACGTGCACCGGCATCGACTACTTCGGCCCGATGACAATCACCGTAGCAAGAAGACATGAGAAGAGATGGGGAGCCCTGTTCACATGCTTAACAACTCGAGCTGTGCACATCGAGCTGACTCCCTCGCTATCAACGGACAGCATGATCATGGCGCTACGAAGATTCGCTGCAAGAAGAGGAATGCCGAGGACAATCTACACGGACAACGGGACCAACTTCGTCGGTGCAAACAAGGAGCTGAGGGAAGCGATGGACTGCATGAAGAAAGAAGACCTCATCTCAGAAGCGGAGAAGATCGGCGTGCAATGGAAGTTCATCCCACCTGGTGCACCAAACATGGGTGGTGCATGGGAGCGGCTAGTGCGTTCCATCAAAACCGCACTAAACGCTACACTCCACGAGAAGCATCCACGAGAGGAGGTGCTCCACACCCTCCTGCTAGAGGCTGAACACATAGTCAACTCTCGGCCTCTCACTCACCTCTCCGAGAATCCTGAGGAGGAGGCGCTTACTCCAAACCACTTCCTCCTCGGGCGATCCTGCGGCGCTGCGAAGATCGGCGACTTCGAAGATCACGTGCTTGTGGGCAGGCACACCTGGAAGGCAACACAGCGGCTTGCCGACCACTTCTGGCAACGCTGGCTGCGCGAATACCTGCCTACTCTACTGCCAAGGAAGACTTCGAAGCGGACCAGCACCACAGATCTACAGGTCGGAGACATCGTGTTGATCGTCGACCACACCCTGCCGAGATGCACTTGGCCACGCGGGAGAATCCAGCAAGTGTATCCTGGACCGGATGGGCGTACCCGGATCGTCGACATCGAGACCAGAGGAGGAGTGCTGCGCAGACCCAGTTCGAGAGTGGTGCGGTTGGTGCCGGGTGAATCGCCGAGCCAGGAGGATGGTGCTACGCACGAGGGGGAGAATGTCGGCGATGAAACCATAGCATTAGGAACTTAGTTGTAATTAGATTAGTATGTTGTCGTTGATAATACCATAGGTTATAAGGATATTAGTTAGTACTTATATTTATTGTTAGGTAGGCTAAGTTTGGACTGAAAATGTTGTGAATATTTTTTTGTAAGTTTTATAAATAAACAATCAGCCAACCTAGAGGCAAGTAGGACTAGCAAACATAGGCTCTAGTTAGGAACTTTGATATAAAAGCCTAGATATCTCCTTATGTATGTAAGTTAGAAAAGGGTACTTGGTATCATTATAAAGCCCATTAAATTCCCCTTTATTTGATACCAAATATCAATAGGTACGCTTTAAAACAGTGTAATAAAAAACAGAAAAACCTCCCGAGCGAAGGCAAAAATGAACATTAAACGTATAAAAAATAAGCCGTCGTCTGCTCGGTATAGCCTAGAGGTAGGTTAGAAAAATGAAAATGTACTACGACACGTTGAACTGGAAATAGAAGCAGTCATTTGAAGAAGTGTTTTATTCTCCCTTCGGAAGTCGAGGTCCACCATCATCAGGTCGTTTGTACCCTACCTACGCATTCAGGGGTGCGTGGCGGCGTGCGACAACCAGCACTAGGAAGAGGAGGAGCGCACGTCGAAAACAAAGGGATACTGTCCCTGGACATACCTACCGTCGGTCAGCGTAGGTGTCCGCAACAGATTTCATATTTGAACAGCAGTAGGATCTCAAAGACTGAAAATGTTTTTTTTATTTCAGCATTAATATTTATTTGTTTTTTTCTCATAAATACACAGTTTATTAATACTAGTTATTTAACAGTGTAGAACATATACTTTATCAAATACTCTACGCACTATAAAGGCGCGCGGGCTCGAATACTTTCTCGCTCGCGCATGGCAGCCATCTCGCTCTGCACTTGTCCCCACCAACACCGAGCGGCAGTAGTTATAGTGTAATCTGTTGCGCGCCTTTATAAGGCGCCCACTCGATGTCAATCAGTTCAGCTAGGAACGGACAACCTCTCGGTAATGGCTATACTAGTCATAGCCTCTGGAAGTCTGGTCCCCTGGTTTAGCGCAGCCGGATGGTCCTAATGATTAGGTTCTCAGCCACTGCCTATTCCTTGGTATAAGTATTTCTATATCTTAGCTAGGCTCCACCGCGAGGTACTTATAACCGGTCGCACATATTGATAAAGTGATCGTATCTACAAGTACCTACCTACCTAGGTACGCCCTACGGACCACTGTAAACTTAGCTACTAAGAGCTCTGAGGGTTGTATACCGAGTTCAAAATCAATAAACCTACCTTATTGTCGATTGTGCATTATTTATCACTCACCTACCCTTCAACAGCTAAAAATAATTACAACAAATATTCAAACTTACATCTATTTTCTAAAAAATTCAAATTTATTTGTCGTGTATTTCCAGAGTGTCCCGTACGGTATCTACAAAGCCCTTATACACATCAACCTGCAGTACGAATATCCTGCCATAATCATCACGGAACATGGCTGGTCCACTGACAAAGGTAAAGAACCAAAACCTTTAATAACAATATTGTTATATCGTGATTACGCAAGGCGTGAAGGTTGAAGAGAACTCAGTTGTATCTTAGCAAGTTCTTATTTATTCTGAACCAATACCATCTTATACAGGGCAATGTAGCCAGCATTGCCCCGCTGTATGGCAATGAAAATCATAGTAAATAAAATGCTATAAATAAATTTGAATACTATAATAATCATCATCAATTTGAAATGATTATTTTGCTCATTAGGTCTTAAAGACACAGACCGTGCGGAGTGCTTACGGCAGTACCTATCAGCATTGCTGCTTGCTATGGAGGATGGCGCTAAAGTGCTGGGGTATACCGCTTGGAGCCTGATGGACAATGTGGAGTGGACCGCTGGTACCAGGTACTAATGATGCTTATTCAAAATAATAAAAAAAAAAAAATCCGTAAATACAAAATTGTACACTTAAAAAAAGTCTGTCGGTGATTTAGATGTATTTATATCGACGACATGAAATAAGTGTGATAATCGTGATGTTTTTTTGTTTCAGCGAACGCTTCGGCCTGTACGAGGTAGATTTTGAGCACGAGAACAAAACGCGCACTGCACGCCTTTCCGCGCTAGTTTACAAGCACGTTATCGAGACTCGAGTGGTCGACGATACTTGGAGCCCTGAGAGCTTGAAAATAAGCATTACACCGAAGAAATCAGCTAAAATTGAACTGTAATTTAAGAATGTCGGTGCTTGTTTTTGTACACAATAAATATTTTGTTTGTTTTATGGTTACAGTTATTGCCCATAGCACCATCTGGCAGTGGAAGATGAAAGTGTTTTGTACTAGGTAGTTAGTATGCTCGCATGGTATTTAGTTCACCTTTTTCTGATAGATGGCGTAAAAAGTAAGCTTGCAAGTGGTTCCAAAGCCTTACAATAGAAAGCGTCTAATGGCAATTTATTTTTGCTTGCAATGCTCATAGTATCATGTTCATCTCCTGATAGATGGAGTTAATAGGGATATAGCTTTCAAGTGGTTTCAAAACAATACAAAAGATGGCGCCTAAAGTCATTCTTAAACATTCACAAAATTATTTCTGCATTTAAGTAATGCTCGCATAGTATCATGTTCATCCTTCTCCTGATAGCTATAGAGTTAAAAGGGAAGCTTTATAGTGGTTCCGAAGATATACATTAATAGATCGCTTCTTACATAAATAGGTAGACACAAAATAAATTATTTATTTCCACAATGTAATGCCAGCATGAGCAGCAAGAAATATGAACTAATTACGTTCAGGTTTTTTTCGATAGATGGCGTTAAAAGGCAATGTTTTAAATGGTTCCGAAGCTTTACAATAGATGGCATTAAAGGCTTTATTTATTGGAACTCGAGGGATTTTGAAATGCCTAGAATTTCAATGATTTACTCAGAAAAATGGTATAGCTGACAAAAATGAAGGGAAATTGGACCAATTATATTGGTCAGCTGGCAACATAGCACATATACATAGCTCTGGTGGAAAAGCAAGACATAAAGTAAGAGAGGACTCAAAAAAAAGCAGGTGTTATTTCTAGTAGGTTAGGGCTTGTGAATTGTGTGAATTGCTTTAATATATCGACAAAAGATTAGTCTACTTATACATACCTAATATCAAATTTTCTCATCAGCACTTATTATGCCTTCTCCAAGCAAGGGGGGTTTTGTCATAATCACTACGCTTTTCAGGTGGATTGGTGAGCGCAATGAAGGTGTTAAATCAAAACACTATTCCCTAATAAGCATAGACAAATTATTTGTCTATGATATAAGGTAACTTTCCTCTACTATTTCAAAATATAACAAGATAAACATCAGAACAAGTTAAATAAACCATTGTACAAAAACACCCCATCAAAACAAATCCGACATTATCAAAAGCGAAATTTCTTTATCCAATTTTTACACACATTATTTTCGGTATTTAGCCCCCACTAAATGCAAAAATAACAATAGATCGACAAAAAAAAGGCGGATCTTCAAACAAACGCGGCGGGTGGCGCTTTTCAATAAAAAAACATTGAAACACTTTGAAACAATTACTGTTTGTATATTATAGCTACTGTAACCCTTATGTCTATAGGCGAAAGAGCCAGATTTGTGCAGCTATTTCTAACAATAGCTTTTGAAAATCTCTGATCTGTTAAGCTACCTATAGATTGGGTATGGTCGGCAAAATCACATCATGATTATTGTAAGTTGATAGTGATTCAGTCTGTTATTTTTTTTCTTAAATTTTACTTTTTTTAAACTTTTACTCTCTTTGGCATAAGAGGGTGTTTCGGTCTATTTGTTTTGTGAGACCGTAGTTGAAGTATTCTTTTGAGATTTGTCGGCACTTAAGGTGGCTGCGAAGCCCTAAGCCTCCATACAAACGCACTTTCCGATACATTTGGAAATTACACCCTTTATTGCAATTAGCTATGTCTGTACAAATATGTGTAGAAGTATTCTATTCTATTCTTGTACCGTTATAATTTTTCAAAATACATAATCATTAAATGAGAGCGAACATTTATTTCAAAACATTTTACTATCGTTCTCATTTTGTAATGATGTTTCTGTTTTTGAAAAACTAAAACGGTGCGATCATACCTATCTATTTCTAGTCAAATTTCATTAAAATCGAGGACGTAGTTTCCAAATGAATCGGAAAGTGCGTTTGTATGGAGGCTTAGAGATACGCACCCACCCTAAGAGTTTTTCTATGAAATATTTAAAATAAATAAATAATGCTGCACAATTCACACAACATTATCTAGCCCCAAGCTAAGCAGAGCTTGTGTTATAGGTACATAGATACTAGATAAGTGATATACTTAATACAATTACACAGATAGATAAAACATTTATTTAACAGCAAAAAATAATTACAACTAATATTTACACTCAAATCTATTGTCTAAAAATCTAAGCCGTCACCAGAAGGCAGTGTCCAGTAGGTATGCTGGCAGCATTGCCACGTTGAATGGAAATGCTAATTCGTTGACCGAAATAAAAGCCAGCATTCTGATCACCTGTGGACTCTATTAGTAGTTTTGTAAGATCTTTGTATATAGCGTGTGCCTCAGGAACTCAAGGATAAATATTTTATTACACAGATAGATTTTTTTATTATACATAGAAAACGACCAGAACACCCGGAACAGTTGCAGATCGTGCAAACACTTGTCTCAAGGCAGGAATCAGAGACAGAGGTCGTCAGACTGTCCCCCCTGTCTACCTAAGTGTTTATTTTGTAAGCTTAAAGAAGTAAGTAAGGTTTACTTCTGTTTTTTTTATTTCGTTCCCTCACCCCAACAGCCTATAAAGATGCACTGCTAGACGGAGACCTCCCACTGATTTTTGATCTCGTGGGGTACACATAATCCCCACGCTGGCCATGCGGGTTGGGGATCGCAGTTCGGTGGATATATTCTGCAAAGACGTTGCTGGCCCCCCGGTCCCTTAGTCCCTTAGTCGCCTCTAATGACACCCACGGGAAGAGTTGGGGTGCTGCAAATTCTAAGCCGGCACCACACGGGCAAAAGCAAATTCAGTCTACTAAAATCTTTAGCCCAAAACGTTATGAAAGGTGAAGTTGCAAGATTTTTCAACTTATTTACTTACATGTATGTATGTGTCTTTCCGTGTTACCTCCGCACATACATACCTACATACAAAGATGGCGGATGCCGTGAGTGAAGGGGAGCGAGTTTATTATATTTACGGGCTGTGTGAAAAATGTATGATTATTCCGGTAGTACGGATGATATTTGTGTAAGGTTGGAGTGGAGATGGACTCAGAATCTTTATTGTAAAACATAGTTGGTCTTATGACTACCTACTACAACTATAGGATAGTGAGTGAAACGCCAATGTCATCCAGTAGTCGTCTTTTATTGACAGGCAACACGTTTACAAGCTGCGACTTATCTATTTACAATTGTTCATACACGTATTTCCTGATGTCCCTAACAAGGCGTTGAGGGTCGACTGCAGGCAGCTATCGCACCCCCTAGCCATAATCGTAGGCTAAGCTTAACCTTAACTAAATCTCAATTACATTCTTCAACAGTTTGTCCTTTCGGACATACAATAATTATTATAAGAATATACTTACAATAAAAGTTATTGCACTTTTTCTATTATTTATATTACTTTTTTTGGAAAGTAAGGTAAGTACTATAAAGTATAAACAACATTAATAATAACGAATCATCAGCTTGGACCTCACGACATAGGCTCGGTGTGAGATCCATCAGTGAAGTCGAAGTCTCTTAGTCCTCAGCGATAACTTTTTATCAGTTTTATAGGGCACAATAGAACTTATGGTCATATAATAATGGCCATAAGTAAAGTCGTAATAGTAAGTAATATATATTATATAGCAAAATTACATCTATGAAAATCTAATGCAAAGTTTTTCAACTTGATATCTTCACGAAAATTTAATAATGTTAATGGCGCTGGTTCGAATCCTGCCGAAAATTTTAGGACATTATTAAATTTTCGTGGAAAGTTGCCCAGTGCGAGTAACGCACTAGAAATCAAAAAGCTAAGTTTTGATATCTTCAGATGGAAGCTTGTTAGAGAAGCGTACGCAATGTGCTCATCATAAATGAATTCCCTACTTTTCGTTTCCTACTATCTTTCCAAACATAGAATCGCCTCCTATTTCATTCTTCGTCGGTTAAATATTAGATCGCTATGGTTTATATTTCTATCGTTGTGATGTATGAAGTATAAAAAAAACCATAGAAATGTTTTACATCAAATAATAATAAATAGCGGTCTCCATACCACCGCACCACATCTTCCCATTTGACATTACCACCCCACAAGGAGACACCGCTAAGTAACTTGTTAGAGTGGTTTGTCCGACTGTCTGTCACGACATTTATTATGTAGAGCTGTGACGAGAGGTTCCTTCCATTTTTATCCGGGTTTAAGGATTTTGATACGAATTCTTGGGGTACCTAAGTATCTTTTTTGTATAGGCTTATTTTGGGAATTTGAGATAATCACACTTCCCCCGCTCGCATAAACGCCAAAAATGGTTTATTTTTAAATATTCGAATGATAATGATGCATCAGCACTGCCACACAGCAGCGCCATCTTTAGATATTCGCCTAACATCAGCTACATGTACTTTGTAGGGAAGTTGCACCTCCCTTATTTTAGCTTATCGCAGGGAAGGAGGTTAGACCGCAATCAACCTTCATAGAAAATAATAATTTCGTTCGTTTGCATTTTGAAAGAGGTTTATAGCATTCTTACCCTCCTTTGTTGACCGCAATGAGTTTCTGGCATTCGATCTCTTTTATAAAATAACAAAATATTTTCTTGCTAGGGTAAAGTTGGTTATTTAGCTCGAGAGCAGATGTTTTTTTTGTTTCGTGCCTTTCAAATACCTCGCGAGCGCAGCATTGCAGTCTACTTTAGACTTAGAGCTACTCGCTACGCTCGTGGCTACTCTAGATGCTCGGGATTAATAAGGGCACGTGCAACATAAAATTGTTTTACCCAGTTGTTGAAGAAATAAACTTTGTATTTAAGGGGCCTCTTCCCACCCAGGCCATTTTGTGAAAGGATAGGCATAGAATTTCGCGTTCACAGGAGCGGGACAGGGCTGAACGCGTGTGCAAAAATCAAGATTTCTTCTAATTAAAAGAGTACAATTCAAGTACTTAATCAAATATATATTTTGGTTAATCTGTTATCCTGCCTTTGCTTTATTTTTCAATACAAAAATCAAGTCAGTAAGTCATAATTGTTTGGGAGAAGAAGGCAAATTTAAATAATAGTAAGTAACACCTGAATTTAGTATTATTTGACGATACAAGGCTCCACTGACGCGCACTAAGTAAATACTAAATCTGGTAGTGAGAACCATTGACTGATTATTCCACTGTTTACAGAGAGACTTCGTAAGGAGTATATTATTAAATTTGTATAAAATAATTATTTAAAGAGATAAGCTAAGATAAAAACGATTTATTCCAGCAAAAACTTACACTAGTACTTACCTACACTAAAATAACACACTACTTAGGTACCTACTTAATTATCTAGGACATGCTAATGAGTCTTATATCTTAGTAGTTGGAGCTCTTTAAAGATCTCTTGTCGGTGCAATAATGAAATTTCCTCCACTTCTCTCTTTATAATGTAGTCTCTTTTACTTCTATAATCGACATGACAGCGACTTTCTCCTTTAACTGACTCATATAGTTAATTCTTGGTCTTCCTCTTCCACGTCTTCTTTTTACTTCCTTATATATGTTACTTGTGTACCTAACTGTCATTGTGCTATAATAAATAAAAACTAATTATTTTTTAAGTTACAAATCAAATTAAGACTTGTATTTTCTGCTCGTTGATTTATTTATTTATTTTGTTTATTGACATATTTTTTATTATATATTTTGCTTATGGTTTTCTTGAATTATTTTTATTGACTTGACATATTATTTCGCTTGTTGATTTACTTGAGTGCATAAGGCGACTAAAGTAGGACAAACAAAATTCAATGGTTTTTGAATTTCTGACAAAAGTAGGCTTAAATAGTCTACATTTCGTAAAAAAATCTTAATCCTGTCCATCTATTATAAAGAATCATAATAGATTAAGTGTTGTAAGTCCGTCTGTCCGTATGTAATCTTATTGAAGGTTTTTCTAAAAGGTATTACATATAGTTCAATTGCTATTATAATGGGTATAAAGGTAAAGTAAAATACCTAGTATTTAAAGTACTTGAGTGGTTTTGTAAGAGGATCGGTACCTTTGCGGCTTTTCATTGCTAATATTGTTAAGCGCGTGTCGGACCACGCAAATTCATGTGAAAGCTTTTATTTTTGATTTTGCTAGGTATAAATCTTACCAGTCTTTAAATCTCGCGTCAAGGAGTTTTTCATGTCAGAATAGTGAATATTGGTACATGTTATCTATTTATTTATGTATTTAAGTAGTACATGAATATTTATTTAACAGCAAAAAATAATTACAACTAATATTTACACTTAGTACATCTATTTACTAAAAATCTAAGCCGTCACCAGAAGGCAGAGTGCCCAGAATGCTGGCAGCATTGCCACGTTGAATGGCAATGCTAATTCGTTGACCGAAATAAAAACCAGCATTCCGATCACCTGTGGACTCTATTAGTAGTTTTGTAAGATCTTTATAGATAACGTGTGCCCCAGGACCCCAAGGACCTAGGGTTTCCACCCCAAACGGCTCAAATAGGTAACCTCTGTCAGTAGTACATTATATTATATATTCTTTTTTGTGTATTTATATCACATTGGTAATTTGTTATTTTTATTTTATATAAATAATTATGTTTTCCAATATTCTGTTTTGTTCTTGTTTATTTTATTTTTTGTGCCTTTCTTATATTAATATCATTATCATTACCTGTAATACAGGTTCTTGTGAACCTAAAACAGGCACCAGTCTCTCACAAAGTTAGCTATAATATTAGCATTACTTACTTAGTCAGTTATTCTATCAACTAAGCTTTTATTGTGAGAGAAAATAAATAAATTGAAATTGAATATAATTCATTCCATCCAAAGGTTGCCTGGAAGAGATCGCTTCTAAGCGATAAGGCCGCCCATTGTACTTGTCTCATGTAAATGTTTTTTGTAATGTTCTTTCCTGGTGTACCTATACAATAAAGCATTTTTGTATTGTATTGTATTGTATAAAGACAGAAGAAGGAAGAAAATGGTTTGGTTTGACCCATATAATAAGAACACACACGTAATCCTCTAATATAAACGAAAGGTTAAGTTTCATGAATTATTACATTAGCATCTAGATCTAAGTTTCGTGTTCGCTTCTTTACTTCACCTTGTAAAGATTGAAGTGGACAAAATATCAAAATGATCACACTTTATTTCCTAGTTTTACATATGTACCGTATTTATTTATTTAACAGCAAAAAATAATTACAACTAATATTTACACTTACATCTATTTACTAAAAATCTAAGCCGTCACCAGAAGGCAGAGTGCCCAGAATGCTGGCAGCATTGCCACGTTGAATGGTAATGCTAATTCGTTGACCGAAATAAAAACCAGCATTCCGATCACCTGTGGACTCTATTAGTAGTTTTAAGTACCTAATATAATTTGTGACGTGTCCAAGAGTCCTGTAAAGTCTAAAGGGAATAAAGCACTTTAGTTTTTCATAAGTATTACTTAGTTAGTTTTTTTTTATCTGAGTTCTGCACCTAACTCAAACTCAGAATTAAAATTGAATTCTGATTTCAGCATGTGATCCAAGAGTCCTGTAAGGTCTAAAGGAAATAAAGCACTTTGAATTTTGAATTCTCTTGTAAAAGTCAATAATTTCTCTTCATAACTTTAACCTATCTTCGCGCTTTACATTTTAACCAAATACCATGAGTGACGTCATACGTCATAATCCGCTAGTTTGAATAGGATATTATAAACTATATGAGAAAAAATCTAAAAATATTTATTGAGAGAGCTTATGCAAAAAGCACTCTAAAAATAACATAATACTTAAATTTAAAACATAAAATCAAAGTTTTAAGTTTTTAATCACCATGAAATAGTAGACGCATGTCATACGGGGTCATGTGTAGGCAAAGTAAAAAGTATCAACTGCCATTAGCAACATCAGCGCATTTGTTTAGGTCTCACATCCAACTAACCTCATGACCACAGAGTAATATGGCGTCCACTGCGTCCAGGGTTTTTGTCAAGTTACAAAAAAATAAAATTGCGCGCGATTGAATACAAACTTTATATTTTTTTAGTGGTTCTTTAGCACTATACAACCTAATTAAGACACTGTTAAAAAACGGGTGTAATATCTTATTCTTATTTTTAACCTTAACCTATCACCGCGCTCTACATGTTACCCAAATACCATCCGTGTACTATGACGTCATAATCCATCTTTGAATTACGCAACCTATTCTTATTCGAGAGACCATTGTTGTCGGAAACCACTCGAGTATGATTTTAATGCGATAAAGAGGCTTAAGTTAGGATTTCTTTGCTTTACTTTGTGCGGTAACCGTAAGAATTGATCTGGTCATACCTATTATGGTAGAATGGATGGATTTTTAAATATTTGTTTAGTAGAACTTTTTGAAAGCGTACTCATCTGACGATTGGGAAGGACTTTGAAGGGAGTTTGAAGGCCTGAACGATTTTTGACGGTGTGTCCCCATTTTTGACCGGTTGTTTACTCGTCCTAACCAAAAAAAGTTAGGACACTTATTGCCGTTTATAAAGGTATATGTAGGTACGATTCTAATTTAAAAAAAGTTTTGCAATAGCACCATTGTCAATGCAGCGTTCAATGCTGAGACGGTGGCCAATTTTGTTTTTATTTTTCGTAAGTTTTAACCCGTGTGGTGCCAGCTAGCAATGTGTTGCCGGCTTAGAATATGCACCACCCCAACTCTTCCCGTCGTAAGAGAAGACTAGGGATATACACCTGTGGGGGCGGACAGCAGCGCCTTTTGCAGAATAGATCTACCACCGAACTGCCATCTGCAACCCGCATGCCCAGCGTGGGTATTATGGGCATTACCCCCATGAGATAAAAAATCAGTGAGATGCTTGCGTCCGCGAGAGCAGTAGACCATTATAGGATGTTGAGGTGAGTTGAGGAAGTTTTTAAGTGTTTAAAACTTACGCAAATTTTATTGCGTTTATTCACCTATTTTTCCCGACGTTTCAACAGGATTACAAGCTGTTCGTAAGCATTGTACGGTTTCGTACCTAAATAATTGTTTTGTAATATTTAACTGACTTCGAAAAATCCCGGGTTTGTGTATGTTTTTGTGTATATATACTTCTCTTCGTGAATTATTGAAAAGTTATCCATCCATCTGAGTAGGTTTCATCAAAAAAACTCCGAATCAAGATATACTTGCGTTACACAAAACTATCCAAGATAATCTAAAATAAACACATTCCCAGAAAATGTGACGCAAACTTAGCGCCAAAAGAGTTTTTTTTTATTTATCCTCGAAATCTCTCAAGTCTATTGTCTATGGTTCATTGGACACGTTCGAAAACATCGACAAGCTCTGACGCACTCAGATAAATGCGCTGAATGTCGCGAATTGTATGACAAGTTTTTTCTTTTTAATCTTTTAGTGGTGGGAAACATAGTTATGCATTTATCGATAGAAATAATAGTTTTGTACCACTTTTACAGTGACTCAGTGACCTTAAATTTATTTTGTATCCGGTCTTGATCCAGGTTTTCTTGAAATATAAACGGAGGATCGAATATCGGTTATTGTGAAAATAATTTAAAACATAAAATCTTGTTACTTGTACTAATAATTTAAACAAAAATAACATTCAGGTGGTTACCAATTGCGTTTTTAAAAGCTCCAACTACACTTTACTAATTGAAATGTTTGCGTGCAATTAAAAAAATAACTAATTATTATTTACTTACTACTCGTACTTACCCATTTTGGTAAAATTAATTAGTTCGCACTTGTTTAACTACCTAATGGTGGAGCATTTAAACCAAATATCGATATTATCCCATCCCTACGATCCACAATCGCTATCTCATCATCGGTGTTGCCAGAAACACTTTCAGTGCCATTATTTGGTAACATTATACGTTTGTTTGGGAATTCCATGGAACCCCAACAAAACACCTCTTTGAGACAATCCTGAGGCTACTTAAGCTTTTTTGGGATTAATCTTTGTCACGTCTTTAGAGTTCCGTAAAGTATTATTCAAAAAATCTTACATACACACTGCTGTGCATTTGCATACTGAATTTATGCCATAAAAACTTATAAGTTTGCCAGGAAAAGATTACTTATTAGACCCCCATTCCCTCAACTCACCAGCTGATTTTTTATGGGCGGTAATGCCCATAATCTCCACGCTGGGCATGCGGGTTGTTCGAAATTAAATAATAATATGTGAGTGTGAGGGCTCACGCCATATAGTAAAAAAAATACCTCTGCCTTGTCTTTTAGAAATTGTTTTTTAAGTTTCGCTGTTCTTTTACAAAAAGTTATTTGGTTCTTATAAAATGAAATAAACAAATTGAAAGCTTTTTTATATTTTAATTATAACGATTGTGATTTATTATAATGATTGTTGTTTTTTTTACTACGATTTGAAATAGAATTAGTTTTATTATAACAATTACGGCAATTAATTTATACATAACAATTTATAACTCCACAAATCAGTTTCTGTACGCTCGAAAGAGTAAATTGTAACCGGTGAAGTGAGGAGACCTTCGTTTGATCACAATCTCACCTAAAGAAAACTTTTGTACTGAATTTTACCTAATTATATTGTAGTTTTTAACTGACTTTGGAAAAATCAGGACGACTGATAGACCTATCAGGAATCTATGTTCGGTTTTATCATGGACAAATTATACCGTTTTATGTATGTTTTATCTAGCTATAATAATATAGCTAGCAATAGCTCTTTTGTTGGAGAACCTATGGCACGTCCTGTGATACTCACACTTGGCAGTTTTATTTTACTTAAGATGTTCTATCACTTTATCTTATTGACAGTGAGAGTGAGAATAAAATGCGGGACATTAAAATAGAAATACGACGCTTCAGTAGTTATTTGGGACAAAGTAAAAAGTGTATGTTGAAAAACTACAAAATTGTGGATTAAAAGATTAAATATATGGGTCAGACATAAATAGATGTGTCGAATAAGTATTATTTTGAAGGTAGAAACAAACTTTTAATTATGTATATTTCAGAAATGAATAAATCCGGATGATGAAGGCTGATAATGAGAATGATGAAGTCAATCAGCCTTCATCATTCGTACCGCAACAGCAGCAGGGATCGTGTTCCAAACCCCAGTGGAACACGGTCCCTGCTGCTGTTCATCCCGTCAATTACAACCTGGGTCTCTTCAAAACAAGAGTGAATAGGTAGGTATCTTGGTATACATAATGTATCTTCTAGACCTTCATGATTCATTGTGGTCGGCCAGATCTTCACTTTCCATCAGGTGATGGTGATATTATGATCAAACGAAGGTCTTTTTGACAAATATATATTAAAAAAATACTTCTTTACCTATTACTTAATAATGGAGTTGCTAAGATTTTGATGTATTAGTAGCAAAAAGTTTTGGTTATTAGAGTACCTATGCAAGCATGTATTTTGAAAAGCCATACAAGAAAATGGTGAAGAAACTTTTGAATACCAACTTTTGGTCACCACTCCAAGAGTTTCTAGCACCATGACGTCCGAATGCGTATATAAATTAGTTAATGAATTTAATTTATTGTTCTCTAATAATAGAGTTTGGAAGTGGCCTACGCCTAAACGCAGAAATTATGAATTTACCTATCTATTTGTTACATTTATACCGGATCTAATGAAAAAAAATATCATCGACAAAAACATCGATAGCTAAGTTCCCTTCTCTAAACTATCTCTGAAAACGAACGTAGGTGCTCAACATTCTCAATTCAAATTCAAAAATTTCCCACATCATTAAAGGTTAAAGCGAATTCCATACAAAAGTTTTTCGGCACTCACCACGAAGTAGCGATTTCCTGCAATTTGTTAAGGGGATATCTTTAAATCTATTCATTATTTTAACAAACAAGTAACGTTTGGAGCGTGCCGCCCATTACGTCCTTAATTAAATAAAACGCGGGAATATGCTACCCTTTGCGTGGGCTGAGCTTTATAGAGCTAGGAAGCTATAGAATTGTTGGGTTAATGAGGCTGGTACGATGTTCATATAAGAATTTATTTAATATAACCAAAATAGGAAGTAAAATGGTTTTCAGTTTTAAATTCGCGGACCGACCTAGCTTTTGGTAAATTTACTAGTAACTTGTTAATGTTTTATAACGTTAAGAGCAAACTGCTATCTAGAAACTAAGTATCTATTGAAAAAAAATAGATAAGTAAGAATCTATATCTGCATACAAAACAATGGCAATAGTGAATAATCGTAATGGGTTTTTAAATAAATAATCAAACTTTCTTTTTATCATAATGAGATTCGAAATACACTAATTACACAATAACATTACCATAAAAACATAAAAAAAATTCAAGAATTTTCGTTGGTTCTACTCTTCAAAAATGTCATATTCATTGTAATTGAACGTAATGAATGACATTGCCTGGTTCTAATGATTAATTTGATTTCTAATTCTCTTCCTAGCTCTACACCCATTACCTACCAAAAGCGTGTCGTATCAATACACCTCTCAAGCCCTATTGTTACCCCACTTCACTGTGTGAAGGGCCCTTTAGCTCCCTTTAGCGGCATTTAGGGTTTCATAGTGATCCTTAGTTTATAACAATTATAACAATAACTTTGTAAATGAGGCTTTTTGAATTTTGAAGTTTTTCTCATGGTTTTTAGGGCTATGCACTTTAGGGTTGATTGGAAGAGGAATCAAAAGTAGTAGGTAGGTTAATGTTTTTATAATCGCATTGAAATTTTGAGTTGATATTGTTCTTGTCTGGGAAAAACACGTACCTAAACATACCTTCTATGCAAGTATGTACAAAAAAAAATATTAACCTAAAACATGGACAAAAATTATACTATCTATGTAGGTACTTAGCTTGTGGTAGGTAGATAGTTGGTAAAAATAACTACATACCAACAGTTTATAATACATCAAACTTCTTAAAAATAGCGCAGCAAAGCTAAAACGTACTATTTATTGTACTAAGTACCAAGTAACGGTTTTCTGTAATGGCGTCCAGTACATTGATTCAAAGAAATAGGTTTCGATAAAAAAAATACTAATTTTATGCACTTCAAACAAAACTAAGTTATCCGAGCACCGTAGTCAATTAGCCACCTGTTTCCAGTCTGGTTTCCTCATCACTAAGTTGAGCCGCCTATTCCCGATTGTCCCTACCCCCTGCGTTCCTACTAGGAACAATCGGGAAAAAAATTCCCGATTGTTACTACTAGGAACAACCGGGAAAAAAATATTCCCGATTGTTCCTACCTCCTCTAAACGTTTATTTTATTTATTTTATTTATTTTATTTATTTTATTTATTTATTTTATTTATTTTATTTATTTTATTTATTTTATTTATTTTATTTATTTTATTTATTTTATTTATTTTATTTATTTTATTTATTTTATTTATTTTATTTATTTTATTTATTTTATTTATTTTATTTATTTTATTTATTTTATTTATTTTATTTATTTTATTTATTTTATTTATTTTATTTATTTTATTTATTTTATTTATTTTATTTATTTTATTTATTTTATTTATTTTATTTATTTTATTTATTTTATTTATTTTTTTTTTTATTTATTTTATTTATTTTATTTATTTTATTTATTTTATTTTTTTTATTTATTTTATTTTTTTTATTTATTTTATTTATTTTATTTATTTTATTTATTTTATTTATTTTATTTATTTTATTTATTTTATTTATTTTATTTATTTTATTTATTATTTTTTTATTTTTTTATTTATTATTTTTTTATTTTTTATTATTTTTTTTTAATTTTTTTTTTTTAATTTTTTTTTTTATTTAATAATATAAATACTAAAAAAATGTGTTTTAAACATTTTTATAAAAATGTTTTAAATTAGAATATTAGGAATGAAAAAACCAATCAACAAATAAAGTACAAATAAAATACAAATCTTGCTTTTAATAATGCATTGTTTAAAACACCGGTCCATTTTGCAATTTTGAGATAAGGCATAAAATAGATCGGTACTCAGAGTAAATACTTGTTCTATAATAATAAAAAAATATGTTTTTTCAAATGTAAGCAAGATTTGTATTTTATTTGTACTTTATTTGTTGATTGGTTTTTTCATTCCTAATATTCTAATTTATAACATTTTTATAAAAATGTTTAAAACACATTTTTTATTAATTATATTATTAAATTAAAAAAAAAATAATAATAATAATAATAAAATAAATAAATAAAAAAAAAAAAAAATAAATAAATAAAAAAAAAAATAAATAAATAAAAAAAAAGATTTTATTTATTTAACAGCAAAAAATAATTACAACTAATAAAAAAAAAAAAATAAATAAATAAATAAATAAAATAAATAAAATAAATAAAATAAATAAAATAAATAAAATAAATAAAATAAATAAAATAAATAAAATAAATAAAATAAATAAAATAAATAAAATAAATAAAATAAATAAAATAAATAAAATAAATAAAATAAATAAAATAAATAAAATAAATAAAATAAATAAAATAAATAAAATAAATAAAATAAATAAAATAAATAAAATAAATAAAATAAATAAAATAAATAAAATAAATAAAATAAATAAAATAAATAAAATAAATAAAATAAATAAAATAAATAAAATAAATAAAATAAATAAAATAAATAAAATAAATAAAATAAATAAAATAAATAAAATAAATAAAATAAATAAAATAAATAAAATAAATAAAATAAATAAAATAAATAAAATAAATAAAATAAATAAAATAAACGTTTAGAGGAGGTAGGAACAATCGGGAATATTTTTTCCCGATTGTTCCTAGTGTGATCGTAGGTAGGAACAATCGGGAATTTTTTTCCCGATTGTTCCTAGTAGGAACGCAGGGGGTAGGGACAATCGGGAATAGGCGAGTTGAGCTTGTATCGAGGCTCAACTTAGTGATGAATCCGATGAAAATCTCCTGTGAGATTAACTCAAGAAATTACAAAATATAAATAAGTATTTTAGGGTAAGGTTCGTTTAGATACTAAAAACTATAATGTTTAATTATTAAGATAGTTTAAAGTTAAGTTTTGTATTTGCTGGAATTAAGTAGGTATGTTTTACTTTTTAAAAAATTCACAGGTTTCATTTTTCGAAACCTGATAATTCGTATAAAACTTAAACCCTCCAAACCAATCGTGTGAGTGAAACAAACAACTTCGATCGTATCAACCATCCCTATTATCTCAAAATATATGTCCCTATCAGCCACCTCTATAACCCCAAATCCTCTTAAACCTACGCCAATTCCCCCAAACAATACAACCAAATGGAAAAATCGTTTCCCGCCCAAATTTTCCCGCCGAAATCCACGAATCCATTACGCGACATCATTTCCACACTTACCTAACACGTAATAAAGGGAGAAAATGAAATAAATAAATTCCCAGCTAACTGGAAAGCGCGACAGCGAAAGTTAATTTGAAAATGGAATAAACACGCGGCCAATAGGAACGCGCGCCGAGGGAGCGTCGCCCAATCGCATCGCTAGGATTTTCGCGCGCTGAATTTTTATTAGCCAAGATAATAACGCGCCATTTTGTGACGGTCTGTTTTCGTTTTCGGGTACCGGTGGAAAGGTGGAAAATCTTTGTTTTTAGGTACCCTGTAAATAATAACTGTTACTGCTGCTGTGTATTTTTATCTAAAGAACCTGCGAATTTGGCTGTCTCTCTGCTAGTTCTTATACAATTATAGAAAGCGATAAGCTAAACTTTATTGTCACTCTTAAAATCACGACATTAGTTATGAGGTAAACAAACTAGTTTATTAAAAAAATCGAATTAGACGAAACGAGACGAGAGATTTTGCAATGCGTAAGCAATGGCGTAGCAATGGCCGTGCTAAAGCACGGCGTTTCGTCACGAGCCCAAAATCTTTGAGGCGCTTCATCTTTGTATCTTTATTAGATTAACAATTATAATATATTTACAATTAAATATAAGATAATTGCTATAGTAAACTTGGTAATTCTTTGAATTAGATTTTAGTTTTAAGTTATCTTGTAGCGCCCCAACGGGGTAGATACATGTTTGACACGTTTTACAACTACCTACAGATCCTCTGTAACAATATGTAACAAATTAATAAATAAATAAACAAAAGATAAGTTATCTGATGTTAATCTAACTGACGGACTAAATAGCATACCTACCTATTTAGTAAGAATATTTTTTAACCAGGAAACTACCCAGTAACTACCCATTTTCATATTTTTTTTTTTGCGAAGGCGAGGCAATATTATATATAATTGAAGGGGCAAATTCAATTCATTTTATTTATTTATAACATAGGATCACAAGGACTTAGTGGATGGTTATGTTTTTTTTCTTAACATTACACCTAAACATTGATTTTAACTCAGCAGTAAGTGTTAGAAAGAAGCAATGTACATATGTAAGAATACAAAAATTTAAGAAAATTGTGTTTCTTATTCTCTAAGGGTAAACAAGTCAGCGGCGGAATTTCACCTGACATAGTTACATTAGTTTCGCTACACGAGCGCTAGGTTACGATAGACAATGATTCATTCCTAAAACGCACGCCTAAAAAAATTTAACAGTCTTATAGCACATGGGATATAAAAAAACTATTTAGAGTATCTTTTCAAAAGAAATTTATTTCGACTTTTGAACGACTAAACTATGTCTAAACTTTTCTCTATATATTATTTAGTTTCGCCTAATTAGGGCTAAAAATAATCAGTGTTAAAAAACGAAAGTTTGCTTGTATTTTTCAAATACTTTTTGCCGTTTTGGTTGTACCTATACAAGCATAGTTTTTCAATTGATATTAAACCTTAGTTTTGGATCATCATCATCATCAGCGTACTAGAAGTATTAGATTTGATGGTCAACATCAAAAAGTGTAGTTTCACTTTCACGTTTGTATGGAAAGATGAGCAACTCGTGTAACCAACCTCAAGTGATGGTATAGTGAAAATATTTTTTCGGACGAAATACTGGCAACAAAGAAAATACTAAGAAATACTTGTACGGAACCATCATACATTATCCACGCACGTCCCTGACTGATCCCGGCTTTGCCGCGGGATTGGACGGACGTAAATGGTGATAGGTACGTGCCCAATTTTGCGCCATTACACTGTTTGCATTTATTTCAACCGATTTTGTTATTCTTGAATGAAAATAATGTTATTTTGTTACCTTTTTTACATAAAACAACATCAATCAATGGTTTTTATTGTAATTAGGTAAGGACTGCTAAGAATCCTCAACGAAAGATTTTCGAACGTGCATTTCCTAAAAATATGAATAACCAATTTCTAAATAAAATCCATAGGTAGATGACCTTTCCATTAGTTAGTACCACCTCTCGTTCCTCCCTTCGAAACTCCTGCAAATAGCTAATTCCATTTTCAAATTCAAATTCGGAACCGACGCGATCGGAGCGCGGAAACGGAAAAGGCGGGAAATAATTAGCCAGCTCTGCCTGCGGCGAAGGAAGGCCAGCCATTCTGCCACTCCGGAAAACGGAAAATTTTCCAACGAGTTGTCGTATTTTAACGTCGCACTTGCCATTTTAATATTTTCTGAATTGTAGAGCTGAAAATAAAATGTGCTTTTGCTGGGATGTTTATTGTTGGAGTGGAAAGTTTATTTTTATTTTTTTTGGTTTGAAAATGTTATTAAACAGAAATTGTGTTCAGGACTTCAATAATTCGGAATTCAATGATTCGAATTTCAAATTTAAATTTTCCCAAAGATTATGAAATAAGAAGAGATGAGCCACCTTATATTAGAGGTCAAATTATTGACAAAGATAACTTTACCCCACTTCACTGTGTCACCAATCGACGATTGTTTTTCAATTCGCAGTTTTTTCAAATAAATTTCAGAATGTACTTTTAAAACTGGCCAAAGTATCAATGTAATTAGTTTGTAAAAAAGGTAATACCTACCTACACAAGGTAAAAATACTGACTCCCAGCTGTATTTAAAAAACAGCTTATTCGGAAGCAGCACAAAGTACCTACGTCAAGACTAAAGTATGCAATCCACAATGACAAGTATGAACAAAGCGAACTTGCGTTGCAATCACAACTCGTAGATACGAACTTCAGATTGCAACAAGAGTAATCAACAGCTACATTTGAAACTCGTTGAGACTTCTTGCTTTGACGCTTTTTGCACAGTAGTACCTTAACCACACATTTTTGTTCGAACTTTAGTTAAGTACCTATCATTATCCTATATTACCTATCATATCTTCCAAGTTCCAATTTTAAAAATCTTCTGTTAATTTTTTTGTGAAAAAAATGTGATTAAAGTATAGGTAGATTATGGTAATATATCTACCTACCATTACATTATGTAGCGTAGCTAGAACCTAATTATTCGACTAGGATAGGTACCTAAATCGATCTAATAGGTTACACTTTATACCTATTACTGAAGATTGATATTTCGCGCGTCCAAATATGCGAAGGGACATTATAAATGTCACGGGTAATTGCTGGATTCGTAAAACTCAGGACTTAGAAATTAAGAAAGGTCTTTTCTGTCCAATAGTAAAAAAACTTTTATTAACCTTGTGGCCCATACATTAAAGCTGAGCGCAGACTTGAGTCACAATAGTTTTAAGACAGTCTATTGCTTTTGTTAAGTTGTAATTTTTTTAAAGCAATAGTCTGTCTTAAAACTATCTTGACTCAAGTCTGCGCTCAGCCTTACACAGTTACAAAATTCATAATAATATTTACACAATTTTTAAACACGTATTACATACAGTTGAAAATATGACTAGTTTAAAAACTAACTGACAGTTGAGAGGCAGGTATTTGTTACAAAACTCAAATTCAAACTTATTACCTGACTTTATTTCTATAAGTTTTACAAAAAGTAATTTTATCAAATAAGGTGTTATTGATTTTATCCACTTCAATGTTAAAAAAATCGTGGGCTGAAGTATAAAACTAAAATAGTTTAAAACTAAAACCGTATCAATGGTAGACCAATCTCACAGCATTATCTAGCCCCAAATTAACAATGATGAAGAATATTTAGGTAACTTCAACTTCTTCTTTATGGCACCGCTTGCTTTTCGCCGCGACTCTTCAGTGTCTGTGTCAGAGTGTCCTACACCTACTCGTCTATCTTTGACACTAATTTTGAAGATTCTATCTTCTTTCAAACTTTGTTATGCTCAAAGTTGCCTTGATGCTATAAAACTGAAATGTTCAGCTCAAATTACTGCACTCTGAATCTGAGAACATACTCTATTTTAGGAGAAAATAACTCACTTATGGACGTAATTGTATTTACTTAGTCGTAAATCATACCTTAGGCTGGCTTTACACGATCAGTAATTACGAGTTTGATGCGAGTCTACGATTATTTAAAAATGTTGCATACTTACTTGCGCAAACTTGTACAACCATAAACTCTACAACATATAGGATTTTCTTTTTTAAAGATACCCTGATGATCTTTACAAGCTATGCTTCTTGACAAAACAAATAATCAAAATCATCCGATTGGAAGCTATGGTGCCGCAACGCAACAACCCACGGATAGACATATACTCACAGACACATATGTAGATCCACACGTCAAACTTGTTACCCTCTTTTTGTGTCGGGGTTTAATGAAAAAAATGTATAGTAAAAGATGCTTTAGATATTATTATTACTTTTTCCTGACATGATGTCAGTAACTAAAAATCACTATTATGTATGAGCCATAGACTATAAAACACGTATTAAATTTGTTGTTTTAATTGAGATTATTTATTATTTTGAACAAATAAAACTAAAACACACAGCTATCCGTCATGACAAGTTAAAATCAATCAGAGAATATTGATTTTTGTTGGCATTTAAAATTCATTTTTTCAACATATGCCTAATTCGCGACCTTATTAATTTTCTATTTTCTACGATTATAATAGCAAGTTTTCCGAGTCACCATCACAATATAATACAAGCAAAACTTACTCATTTCCTTAGTGTCACAAAAGCTATATCAAAATTCAAATAGATTATCAAACTTAAATCAACATTGATCCTCTCTTAACTTTCAGTAAAAATTAATCTTTCAAAACGATTTGATCTGTTCTTGACCGTGTATCGCGCGCCTAATGCTCCTTCTACACAGAATTATAACCCACACACATACGCAGCATAAAGTATGAGTTAATATTATAAATAACGCACACACGCAAACTAAGTGTATGAGTTAGTAATTAGCGAGTCCCTCTCCGTAAACTTTATTTATTTCGGTGAGTCGTCTCCATTTAAGAGATCTTGATGCTGTGACGGTATGGTTTTGATACTTGGTATTGGTTAAGTACGCGACTGCGACTTAACCAATATACGGCAAACGTAGTGTAGGACGCCCTCCAACCAGGTGGGATGACGATTTGCGAAAGACTGCTGGCAGATGCTGGATGCGGCAAGCTGAAGATAGGGCGCTAAGGCGCTCATTAAGGGAGGCCTATGTCCAGCAGTGGACTGGTATAGGCTGATGATGATGATGATGATGAACCTTTTCCTTATAAAATAGGTCCCTAATCATTTTGTTGTTGATTGCTTGGTTTGATTCATGTCATTTGGAAACGTAAAATGGATAAATTGAACCCGTAGACCAGGATATTCAGCAATAATAATCATTTATTTCAGACCATAGAAAAGTTACAGATCTTATTTAACTTATGCTACAGTCCATAGTAATATATACCTTAAAACTAACATACACATAATATTAAAAACTTAATGTTTTTGTGATTTGATAACGGCGACGACGACGTGTAGATGACGCAATCAGAGTGTCAGCTGGCGACGGGGCACTGCGGTGTCTAATTGCAGGCGTCCAGTGAACCGTCGGAACTTGACACCCTTCGGCCAAAACTCTGCGGTTAAGCAATAAAATATTAAGATATTAAATCCGCCCTCAGTTTGACAGGGTGTTGCCGTCTATGGTCGCTTAGTTAGTGATCCCACATGATTCTAAAAATAAAAAAAATCCGATTAGATGCTTTGTTTTTGGGTGACTATAGTATATTGTAGAGAATCTGCAAGTGCAAGCCTCAAAGTACTTCCCGTGAGTGGCGTAAGGGAAGACTAAGGGACATACACCGGGGAGCGGGCAGCAGCGCCTCTTGCTGAATAGAGATAATCTATCACTGAACCGCGATCCCCGCAACCCGCATGCCCAACGGATTATGGGCATTACCCCCCATGAGATAAAAGCTTGTCAGGAGGATGCCTGCGTCCAGCTGTGGACCATTAAAGGCTGTTGAGGTGAGGTTGAGAATATTATAACTTTGGACATAGTTGTAATCTGAAATAATATTAATAATTTATTTTAATAATTTTATAATAATCTTCAAAATATCAAGTCCTCTTGATCAAAGTATAAGAGTTTATTCATGCTCTTTAGAAAACATCTCAAAGGTGTAGCCAAGTCGTTAGTGCGGTACCTTCGCGCGGAAAACGCTTTCCTAGAATAACATACTGTTAAGTTGGTTATATATTATATGGGAAATCCCAAATGTTAAGTTTGAAGGTTATCGAGAAAATTCTAAGAATCTGATCATGTTAATATAATAGTACATACAAACAAACTTATGGTTAACAAACTTTGGAATTTAGCGAAGTTTTTTCTTTGCTTAAGTAAAGTTACTTTTACAAAATTTTCGTTGAGAGTAGGTATTATTGGGAGAAGCTGTTCCCTTTTTTCAAACTAATAACTTTGGTCATTTGTAAATTAAGTGTAGCCTCGGGAAAAATGTGTGTACGATCTGCAGACATTTGTTCAGGGTGTTCTGGTCGTTTTCTATGTATAATAAAAATATCTATCTATATATTGTATTATGTAGGTATATCAGTTAGCTCTGCTTAGCTTGGTGTGAATTGTATAGCATTATTTATTCATTTTATTCATTTATAATAATGTAAATCAACTGTCAAAGATGAGCTGTCGAATCAGATAAAACAAATTCAACATCTTGTTACAAGTAATTACAAAAACATCGTTCGTCTCGCTTGTACAAGTAGGTACTCTCGCCAAGATGTCCCCCGCAAATTTGGCGGGCGTTGCTTAACATTTAAATGTGGAATCATACTTCCCTAAGATGGATTTGTGTGGATAAGGTTTTAAGCGGATTATTTTCGGTGAAATTACCGTGGTTAAGTATTCAGAGTCCCACCAGTTGTCAGTTAAGCACTTTAGTAGAGTTAAGGGACAAGGTTATAAAATGGTCGATTAAGATAACTTTATATAAAAGATAAAGCCATCTTAATCGAAGGGGTTTAGCTTGGATTTGTGATCCAAGCTAACATTATTGGGAAGGAATCACACATCTTTTTGATACAACCTGAATTTATGGTAGAGATCGTTCAATAATATAGAATGAACCGCGGTCAATGTATCTTAAAAAGTTGTCCATGCTATTGGTCTGCTTGCTCTTTGCTTTTTATTGATTGCTCTGCATTTTTATCGACTAACATAACGTCTGTTAAATAATAGGATTCACCTGCGAGGTGAAAGATTGAAGTTTCAATTATGTGTGGGTTAACTACTAACCTTTTTTTGTGTTGAAAGAATACCAAATTTTCAAACCTTAACTCGCTTGCTGTGCACGTGTTGTTTTAGGTTATTTCTAAAATATGGGAACCGATTAATGGGTTAAAAAGTTTATTCCAGGCCTAAACCTACCTGTAAGGATGCAAAATATCAGCCCGATTCGTTTATTAGTTTTGGTGTGAAGATGTAACAAATATCCAAACTTTCGCATTTATAATATTAGTGTGCTGTGATGTGATGAGGGACTTCTTAGGGTGAGAGTGGTTCTAGTCGCGCGGGTTTGCGCGTGCACTGTGCTTTATATTTTGCCAAGATTTATTTTAAGATTGGGTACCTACCTATCTTGTTTTATTGTATCTTCTTTGGCAAGAGTCTGGTACCCGTGAAAGTTTTAGAAAACCTGTGGTACCTACTAGATTAAAAGTAGGTATAATTCTAGCTTAAGGCTTGGATTATCCATCCAACAACACCGTCCTCTAACCACCCCAGCAGTGTCGCCAAGAAAGTAAACAAGTAAATTCCCAAGTAATAAGGAACCCGCTAATCAGCCGGGAGTGGTAATTACGATCTACGGCTGTTCTGTCCACGGAGATCGCTATCGTTTTGAATTTGGTTGTCGAAAGGAGTTTGTGCGGAAGGTAAATAAATGATGTTTTTTGTTTGAATGGCGCATCTGCACTTCATGTTTTATCTATTCAAAAATTGTGGCTATTTATGTTCGAAATTCGAAAATGTGTTTTAGTGATGGGAAATAATGTACTATAGGGTATTACTTATGATTAAGGAGTTTTACCCATTAGTGAATTTTTTTTTATGTCTATGGTTTTACCAATGAAGTAAGTTCAAGTTAGTATCGATACCTGATAGTTCCGGTCGTATTATAAATTCTCTAAAATCAAATTTACTTAGTAATTGTTCTACCTACCTACTTACATAACTTAAATACAAATACCTACAATACATAGAAACACAGGTGTTCTTAAAATCCCTGTCACTGAAAGCAGAGAGTACGTCAGACGATCGGAATGGATTCGTAAAGAGAACACGGGAACGCCATCACGCTCCGTCCGTAGATTACAGATTAGGATGATCGATTTGAAAATGGAACGAGAATGGAACGTTGTGGGTTATATTTCTTGCTCATGTAAGTAGGTAGCTTCCTAATTTTTATGTCTATGGTCGTTTTGTCGATTGAAAAAGTCTTGATGTCCCGCCTTATATTTTGTCGTATGTGATCTGATCAAAGCGGGCGGGACAGATTTGAATACGTAGGTGAAATTGTGGTCAAACGAAGGTCTATTATCTATTATTATATTTGCACTAAAAACTGCTACGCACAAAAAAGATTTAGACTAAGTCTAGGATTAATTAAGTTTAGTTATTGTGTTGTATAGTTTAAAGGCAAATAAAAATATTTTATTCTTCTTCTTTTCTTCTTGTTCATAAAAAAATAAAACTAAGCCAAAATCAAAATAGGTTTTTATTTAAAGTACATGTTAGCTTCCAACTACTTACACTTATTCTTCGATTTTGATTCGAAACAGTTAAAAATCATGCTGATTTTAACCTGTATCAAAACTTTGAAACATTTTGCCTTAGAATATTAAACTCGAAAACATTCGAATTCAACTTCCTCACCCATCAAAAGCTATCCAGCTTAAGCGTCTATGGAAAAGTCATTATCCATCGCCGTTCAGTTCACGCTCCATTCGACGCGGCCTCGTTGGAACAGTCTTTGAGCCGTTTGAAAATCGAAGCTGCCGTCAATCAGCCAAATTGGAGGTCTGCAAAGAACGGAACGCACATTGCTGACGTTCTCAATACAAATTTCGAATTCGTATGATGCTAGTGTTGTGTAGGGTAGTAAAATTGAGACTGAGACTGGTTTTGGTTTAAAAGTTATGAAATGAGTTCCAGCCTTCTCTAAAAAAATTAACTTATATGTTTATAACAAGGTAGAATATAAACGTGTAGTGTAGCCTCTTCTGGAGAATTAAACTAATGAGAACTGTTTTCATACCACTCTAACTTTATTATCCTTTGATCAAGTATCCGCCGCCTCCTCCGTAGATGATAAACCTACATTCGAAATGGTCTCGATTTGTTTTTACGTAGACAGTTTGCGCAAAGCCATGACAAGTTCTGTGAATACAGAACAAGATATAAGAGAAGTCGAATTTATTTTATTTTAAATTAATGTATGTGCCTACATGAAAACAAAAATCATTTTTTTTATGAGAACAATCGGAAAATGTAACTTTTATTTGATTTTTAACAACAAAATTAATACAAATCTTTTATTTCAGACTACGAGTAGTAAGTGATTGTGTGTCAGTGTAGAGTCACTCCACTTTGGGCTTAATTGAAATTGAAAATCATTTATTCAGACACATGTTGTTAAGTGTTGGCAATATTATAAAACAAATAGAATGTAACAAGAAAAAAAAACAGTTGCAAACTGTTTTTAACACTAAATTAACTATCTTTGAACGGTAATTGTAAACCAGTAGTTTTATATTAACAAAAATATAACATTTAGAACAGAGTCGATATAGTAACGGTCAATTAGTTAACGCTGAAAAGCTCTTAACCAAAAAATAATTTTCAGCTAACACTGAAAATTATGTCAAACGTGTCTTGAGTAAAGGGCTAATAGCACATCACAGTGCTAAATAATGAATTAAATCTTTACAGAAAATAGAAAACGCCGTCTTTTTTTGTATCTTGGGCGTATAATTTTTCCAATTTTGCTAGGCATGCTTGCAAACGATAGTTGAAATGGAAACCCAAAATGTCAAATGTGTTCTCTTTTGATACGAACGGTTTCTAAGTGCTCTATGTGAATTAAGACTGACGGATACTTTTATCGATATCTAAAACATAGATAAACTTTGGCTTGTGTCAAGGCAGCAAGAGCAACTCATTTTAAAACAGTAAACGATTGCACAAAGTCCCGAATCCTTTTTAAATTGTGCTCTTCTTCACCCACCACTATCAAAGCGTTCCGAATTTGAAATGGAGGTGTGCAAACAGTAAACGACTGTAAAAAGTCTCGAATCTTTTTTAAGCTGTGGTCTTCTTCTCCCACCACTATCAAAGCGTTCCGAATTTGAAATGGAGGTGTGCTTTATTCTACCAGCAGTGCACCTTCTGTGCCGGAGTGTTTTGGCGTTGATTAACTGTTTTTGAGTCCAGTACGATATGATACGAATGTATTGACCATTGAATTGAGAGATATGCAATATGCTCGAATCGTAACGAACGATAGATAAATAAGTGAATATAAAGGTAAAGTCAATGATAAATATGAAACTTTACTTATATCTTTTCGACCTCTGTGGCGCGGTGGGCGAAGGTGTTCTGGTTGTTTTCTATGAATAATAAAAATTATCTATGTACTTTATTATATTATGTATATCAGTTATCTAGTACCTAGTAGGTACCTACTACCTACCCATAACACAAGCTCTGCTTACTTTGGGGCTAGATAATGCTGTGTGAATTGTCCAGCATTATTTATTTATTATTTATCTTGCGCCTGACCTCTCCCTAGTCGTGTCGGTCTGCCGTACCATCGAGTTATGAGAATAAATAAATAAAATAAATAAATAATGCTGGACAATTCACACAGCATTATCTAGCCCCAAGGTAAGCAGAGCTTGAATGAGGGAATAGAGAGTGCACCAGTGTTCGCGCGCACACTTATGCACTATAATATGTCCTGCGCACCTGGCTAGTCTCCGTTGAGACTGGCCGACGTGGCCGAAGATTCCACTCTAATGAAAATTCCACTCCACTTTAATGCAGAATAAGTACCTACCTACCCTGACGTGTTTGGCGATTGCTACAAATCAACCAACATTTTTAAAATTAGAACTAAGCTCAGTCGAATCAATACAATTATAGAATACAAAACACTTTATTGTACACCAGAAAAATAACATTACAAAAAGAAAGACATTACATGAGACAAGTACCTTATCGCTTAGAAGCGATCTCTTCCAGGCAACCTTTAGATGGAAATAACTATATGAATAAAAGAAAGGCAGGGGGTGTACAAAAGATAAAATAAACATGAATATAACAGAATATTGAAAAACATAATTATTTTAAATAAATATTACAAATTACCTAACTTGAGTTAAACTATATAAAAAACACATTAAAAAAAAACATAAATAAATAAATAATTTGTACCAATATTACTATTCCGACAGGAAAAACTCCTTGACGCGAGATTTAAAAACAGGTAATGAAACTTGAGTTGCAATTCAATTTTCGAAAAGGACGTTCTAATTTCAATCGTCATAAAACCAAACGCGTTGAAGTGGCCAGTACAAAGACGACTATGAAACTAGAGTAGAACGAAACGCAATCAATCAAACATACATTAAAACATCCAATCCCAGCCCCAATGCAACACTAAATTACCAAATAACCGATGACAAAACATCAGAATCCTCTTTAGGGCTCGGCTCTTTGTGCGGCCCCCAAATGCCAATCTGGGGAGATTGCTTTTTTCTTTTGTCAGTTTTGAATACGTCTGAATACGTCACCCGTGTGTAGTCGATTCGCTTTGTAGATGATTAAATACTGGGCATTAGGGTTGGGGTAAAGATATCTAAAGATAACGGATTGTAACTTGCTGGATGATTCATATTCATATATTTTTATTCGCCGTAGGAGCACAAGGCACACTTGGTTACGTCTATTTACATTTAAGTATTTATAAAAAGGATATCTTGTATATTATTATGACTAACAAGAATAATTAAAATTTACTAACATAAACACTGATTACCCACTGTTATTTTAACTCTTATTATTATTACGCACGTACACCAAACTAAATTAAAAAATTAAAGTTAAATTAACGACCTCTGTGGCGCGGTGGGCGAAGGTCCTCCTGCGACGTAGGAGGTTGCGGGTTCGATTCCCGTCTGGGAATAAATATTTGTACGATCTGCAGGTATTTGTTCCGGGCATTCTGGTCGTTTTATATGTTTAATAAAAATATATATCTGTGTAATTATATTGTATTATGTATGTAGGTATATCAGTTATCTAATACCAAAATTCAAAATTCAAAGTGCTTTATTTCCTTTAGACCTGACAGAACTCTTGGACACGTCACAAAAACTACCCATAACACAAGCTCTGCTTAGCTTGGGGCTAGATAATGCTGTGTGAAATGTCAAGCATTATTTTGTATCATTTAACTAAATACACATAAGAGATACAAAAAGTAATTGAAAGGTAGCTTGTAAGTCACATGTATATTATCTACTATCCAAACTCAATAGTCGTAAAACCAATATGGCTTAGTCAACAAATACCGCACTAACTGATATTGTTGTTTCACACCAAACGTTCTTTTGATCAAGCAAGAGTAAGAATTACGGAATATATCTTATTATCTTATGAATATAGCAGAAATATATTCCTCAAAGCACCTATGGAACTTAAGAACCCACCATGAAATAAAATAACGGTAATTCGATTTTTATTGATACTAAATGCAATCTTGCAAATTTACTTATCATCATCATCAGCCTATTAGTCCACTGCTGGACATAGGTCTTCCCTAATGAGTGTCATAGCGCCCTGTCTTCAGCTTGCCGCATCCAGCATCTGCCAGCAGTCTTTCGCAAATCGTCATCCCACCTGGTCAGAAGGCGTCCTACACTACGTTTTCGAGTCAGTTCAAGTTTATTATTTAGTTCATAATAACAAAATAGTCCCAGTTTTTCATTTAGCTTGCAAAAGAAAAATAATTATAGAAAATCACTTTCCCATCCCTAGGCTCTAGGTAACTCCTATTGTCACACATAATAAACCTTTTCCAGTCGACCTAAGGTTGAAAACATTTTCAACTTGTGCGAGAAAATTTTCGGCCAGTGTGCGTTCCCGATTGGTTATTTAATGGTTTCCTCATTCGTTGTATGGTGATTAATTCCGCGTTCTATTTTTGAATGGTTTTATTGTTCTGATTTGTACTGTAGAGTGCATGACAAAAGAATAATAGAACTGAATCTTAACATGGATACAAAGCGTTTTTAACAGTCTGCAAGTTTTATTTCGTTGTAATTTACAAAACTCATTCTCAAAACCAAAAGTTACAACGTTAATATTACAATGTTATGTTACATTGCATTCTTCCACCATAAAAATAATCCCTTATATTAACACGATTGTATTAAAAAACTTCCATCAAAATATTGATATTCATGCCGTAATTCTGAACACCTATTTTCCGAGACGGTAAACTCTCCAATACCGATACAAAACCCAAGGGAATATATTGAAAAAGACACGCCTCAACTTTTAATATGAAAAATGGTATTATCATAGAAAACCAGCGTTGGCAGCTCAGAAAGAAACTGACTTGCGACTACAAACTTTATATCATAGAGGCATAAGCTGAAAATTTATCTATGTTTTCAAAATGGAACGCAAATGTAATTTGGCGGTTAGAATTTCAAAACAAAACGTGCTTACGTAAACGCGAAGAAAATTGAACTTTGGTTACTTGAATATAAAGGTGTTTCTGATGGTAAAATTATTGCCAGCGATCTTTTTCCTAACTTGACACTTCTACAGAGGTATTGTTTAGCATTCAGTAAAAGACCGTTTTTACAATAAATATTAATGAGATTCAATGTCATTGGATTTATTCCGTTCTTTGATTAAGAAACTTGTTATTGGCTTATTATATGACATTTTCTTGAATTATTTTTTGAATAATTATCATCGCCCAAAGCTATGAGGCAAAAAACCACTTCAGATTTTATTTTACCAGTTGAATCTACTTTATAATTATGACTTAGCTTTATTAGTAGATTGTGAGCTCTGGAATCTAAATTCCTCAAAATTCTAATATCAAAAGCAACGCCACAAAATATTAAAAATAAACAACCGCCAATGCGTGCAAACTTCAATCGAAAATGGAACGGCGCATTTTCCCGCGCCGTAACAAAAGCCGCCGTCAAAATGCCATTGCTCAAATGAGAACGCAGTCATTCAAAAGTGTGGTGAAACGGAAAAATCATCGGGTGAAAATGTCAGGCTTTCCCGGTAAAACTCAATTCAACTGCATTGATGTAGAAAGGGTAGAAAAATATTTAAATGTATTCGAAGCTTGTATTTCAAAGTTTTGTTCTGTTTCTGTAGCTAGTGATCAATGTCCCTTATTCTTGATACGTGACAAAGAGCTGCTTTGCCTACTAAATATAGGCAATGATAAAATGTTATTTGAAATAATAGTTTGAACGACGTAATGCTTTGTCGTGGTTTTGTTTATCCTGCGTGACATCACCTAAACCGTTGCGTGTTGAACGATTTACGTAGATTTACCTGTGATTCAATTACTTACTTACATTCTACTTACTACATAGTAAAATATATCTATTTAAATAACTTTAGTGGTAAAATTCTAACGCTTATAAAACTGACTCAGTCGCTACGATTTTCGTAGACCGTGCTACGAAATTCGTAGCACACGTTTTAATCGTAATAATCATTATTTTGGATAGTTAGAGATCAAGATACATAGTTATTTGAAAATAAGAAAAATATCCTGTAAGACCTTCCGTTAGACATTTCCATGCTCAGCTTGATATTTGAATCGAACGACTTTTCAAAAATCAATTTGAAAACTGGAACGCAGCGTTCGAAATGTGAAATTCGAAACAGCTCTATAGGCGCCTGTTTGAGGTGAGCGCGGGCGTTGATTAGACGAGCGAAGTATTAGGAGCAAGTAGGGTTGACACTTTATTTTAATGGTACTATGTTTATCATATTTTATAGAAAACTACATGGCGTTGAGTTTTTATGAGTTTTCTATAAAATATGATATATATACATCAGGAAATCTTTAAAAAGATTCGTGACGCTGCTGAAATTCTATGCATAACAATCTCACACCCTCTGCTGTGCGTCAGTGGCCTTCTCTATTGTGCCGATACGCCTAGGCCTCCATCATCCACTCATCTGGGTGATTTTAGACTGGTATACCCACAGACAGGCCTATTGCTTCTGTTAGCCTCATCTCTCCTGGTTTTATGATTTCTATTTCCGTTACAATTATTGAAGTGCAATCTAGTTCAGCAGCCCTAGTTCGTACAGCATATTCGCATCCACGATTGCCGCGTCTTGTTGCGCGCTGGGAAATCATTGCGCGTCACAACGAGAAGTACAAGCGTTTGCTACTTCCAATATTAAGTACCAACACAAATTAAACTACAAACCTAGAAGTATTTGATCAGTGAGCTTAAAGTAAGACACCTTGGGTAAAGTTTAGATCCTGAAATTAAGGAGGCTATTTTATAATTTTGATTTAGGAATGTTGTCCAAGATACAAAGTATTTTTGTGTTGATGTATTCGAAATTATACTAATGTACTATTTATAATTCTGCCGTCCGTTATCTAAAAAGCGGCTAAGTGACATTTGGTCAATTTTGACTTTTAAATGCCTCGATAGACAGTTCAAAATTCTCTATCGATCTGTCTAGGACACGTGTTCGTATCTTTTATAGTTTCCGATTTAGCGATGGGAAGAAAGCCGTTAAAAAATGCAAAATATTAAAATTGCAACGCTAAATCGCGGCTGTCTGCAAATACTTAGCTAAAAAGCATTTAAAGTCATATAACTAGTTTTGTTTTTCTATTATTTATTGCAGTTCTAAGCTACAAAGCGGTTAGGTGCAAATTACTACGCTACAAAGAAGTTAAAGTCTCCTAACCACTTTATAGCTTTGTGTTTTGATTTGATTTTGATACAACCACAATACTATATGGCGGTTATGTCGCACTCCTTCGCTATAAAGCCGTTATCTACGCTCGGCCATGCGCCCTCCCACCCCCGCGGCTACGTTCCGCCAGGTTTTTGATTTGAATTTAGTGCGTTACAAGGAGCCGTCGCGAGTGCACTCCTGTCACCGTGGGACGGGATAATTGCAGTGTCCAAAATAAAAATTGGTTGCAGTATTCGTTGTTAGTACACTTGATAAATAGTGATCTAATTGCCACTGAAAGTATCATACTGTATTATTTTTAACCATACATTGATGAGCGCTGACCAGGTACACCACCAAATAGAATTAGCTATGAAAAGGAAGGTGAAGATATACTACTTTGAAGATTTGGAAGAAGCAGTGCTACAATAAATAACTCTAAAGTGGTAGTAAAATCAATGACGCCAGAAAATTTCATCATCTTCTTAAATATTGTATCTGATAGGCGCATTCAATTTCTACCCCCAGAGCGTATTTGAAAAATATGGTAGAAGTATGTTTCAAACGAAATAATTATGATCTCCTGTACAGAAACGATTTCAGTGAGGATTTTAAGTCATTGAGATTTTTAAATGACCGTTATTTAAAGAATAACAATATGTCGATAGTAACTTTCTGATCAGAGTACAAAGGTGTGCAGCCTGAAAGAAAAGAAGCTCTTTCGAGCAAACTCTCTACAATTATTCCACCACACAAATTAACATTTTGGCAAAATTTACCTGTCCGCTAAAATGCACAGACAAGCACTCCAAGGAGTAGGAGAACACTATAATTTCTCAACTTACAGATTAATAAGTAGTAAAAAAGTGCCATTTTATGTAGAAGTAAGAATCTAGTGGATAAGAATGCATGTTACGCAATAAATGTGATTATTTTATTTTTAAGATTTTTATTGTAGCTCTAGAAGAGCATACCTAATTAAGTACTTAACCTACTCTGTGCCTTGATTTAAAAGTACCTTCCTACCCAAGTACAATTTAGTATAAGTTTTGTTTGACTGATTTTTTGATAAGCATTTAAGTAGGATAAATTATGGGCGTACGCGATAAGTACGTATCTTGTCTAAGAGATTAGTCTGTAAGTACATAATTGATCTCAGAAAATTTGATTTTAAGTAATAAACCATTGCAATTTGCAATATTTTTTTTATTATTTTAGCATTTAATGTTGTTTTATAGTAGAAACCCTGAATTATCAATAAAGGAATACTAAACTATAAAGCGGTTATTAAAACAGGTTTTGCATGTAGCTGCCTTTTAGTCATGTGTATCAAGATATATAAAAAATACAATTTACGTGCTAATGCTAAGCTTAAAAGCCGTAAAATACAGAAACCCTGTTTTAGCTTTGCAGGAGCCACAAGTCAAAATAAACTATCCTACGCAATAAAGCAGTTATGTGCAAATCCTTAACTACAACGCCGTTAAGGTATACATAGCCGCTTTATAGTGGTGTAAACTTAGCATTTTCATTAAATCATTGCTAAAACTAAATGCAAAAAATCATTTCGTGAATTATTGTTATCAGGAATTGAGTTTATAGCGAAGCTATTCGATAGTACTCACGTCATTCTGTCTTTCAGTGTCAAAAAATCTGTTATACGAAATATAGTAATCAAATGGCAGCAATTTCAAAATTCTTACCGCGTTTTTTGCGTTTTTCTCGAAACTTGGTTTTGCGACTTAGCCGCTTTTTAGATAACGGGCGGCAGAATTACATAGTACTTTATTCAGAAAGAAAATAACAATCAGATAACAAATTTAAATTAAAACTAGTATTTACAATATTAAATTAGTACTTAATTTTGTTTGCCAACAAGAAATAGCTCTAATTTTTCATTTAGTTATCAAACTGAAAATGGAATATCTCGACAATTTCAATTTATCATTTTTCGTATCAAAATTTTCACGTCGTTATGAATAGCTAACAAACAGCCTGAGGGAAAACAGTGACACCACGCGCGTTTGAACCATTGTCCAACATCCACGACGGGTTTTCAAACACCATTCAAAATATTCCATTTTCAAAACTTTCATTTATTCGAGATGTGTTTTTCTATTAGCGAGTTTCGGTTCTATTTCTTTTGTTTTTGAATGCAACCTGCATACATTGTGTTCTATTTTCGAAAATATTATTTGAGCACAATTAATTTCAGAAACTAAGGTAAAAAAAGTGCTCATCAGTCATGAAAAATAACTTCATTTAATAATTTAGAAAATAATAAATTAATTATTTCAATTGCTATCTTTTGACACGTAATTGCCCAAATAAGCTAAATAACTAATAACTACAAATCAAAATACGAGCCCCTGAACCATCAAATACGTTCTCTATTACAATAAAATTGAACACAATTACATTACTACCAACATAATAACGCTAAGCTAAAAATCATTCTGTTCACCCTACGAACCCAAACAGACATTTTAATTTACTCACATAGCACCATTCCCCATTCTAATTTCCACCTTCTTCCACCCACATACAGCACAAAATAATTTAGCTACCGATCTAACATGTACGGCTTTTGATCGCGAATAAAATTGACTTGTATCATTAAAGAAATAGGGTATAAATTCGTAGAAAGGAAAAAAGACTGTCTGATACAATCATAGAAATCGCTCGAATGCGAATGAAAAAGGTGTCAAAGATCGAATTTACGATTCATTATACTTAATCCTGACGAAAATGGGGGAGAGATTTTATTCTTCAATCACATATCAACCTTATTTCTTAGAACTGAAGGTTGATTGTTTGTTGGGGAGAAGAGATTCGTTTTAAAAAGCAGTGAGTACTATTGTGGCATATTGGCAGATGGTGCTATCGTGTTCTAAATTCAAAATAAGTAGTTAGTGTTTAGTAACTACTTTATTGATTAGTTTTGGCAATAGACAAACTTTTTTTTTTAATTATTGTTCTCATCAACATAGAATATCTACTAGAGTTTACCGACACAGCGTACCTAGCATATACCTACTAACACTTTTATGGCCTATTACGCAGAAGCCGATCTGCGGATCCGTGTCCTTGCAGGTCGCACTCCGGCTGGGCATTGAATGCGTTAAATCATTAGGCCTAATAGGCACCAACAAAAATATATAGGTATATTATAAAGATAAAAAATTCTTTATTCCACACTTATCAAACACATAACAAACAAAATTACTATCGAAAATTAATTATTGGAAAATAAATAATAAATACACATTTTTCAACAAAACGCAATTTCACCAAAACAACAGATCGATTTTCCGAATTAAAACCATAGACAAAATACAATGATAAAAAACATAATTAAACTCAAAAAGTCATAAAACTAATAAAAGCCCACTGACACCAACAAAGCTTAACCCTTATAATGAAATGATCATAAAATGCCCTGCAGACCGCACGGTGGCATATGAGAGGAACGAATTGAAAATATGTGTCGACCCATTAGCCGGTCGTAACTCGCTCCCGCGGGCCCCGGACTAATGTAGCCGCATAGAGCAGGGGACAGATGGGGCAGTGCGGGCTTCGCATTTTTAGTTACAGTGTCAGGGCTTCGCCATGTCCACTTACTTTGAGACTGTTTCTTAAAGAAAGAGTTCAAGTGTTGGTCAGCAATAAGCGTACAGCTATCGCAGTTGTTGTATCAGAGTTCAGTTTTAACCGCGATACAGTTAGTTGTGTTTTAAGTGCGATACAGTTAGTTGTGTTTTAAGTGCGATACAGTTAGTTGTGTCTTAAGTGCGATACAGTTAGTTGTGTTTTAAGTGCGATACAGTGCGATCAAAGTGTTACTCGGAGCGGAGGATTATATAGGTGCTTAGTGTGACTAGTGGAATTTTCAAGTACAGTTTGTGTTAGTTCTGTGTTAAATTTGTAGTAAAGTGTTTGTTTTAATTTGTGGATTAATTAGTGCATTTTGATGACTTCAGTAAAAAGAATCAATTCTAAATTCCAAATTTGGAATTGACTCTTATTTAACTACTCTTACGACTAATTAGTATTACTTGTAAATATGGGTCATAGGAGATGGAAGAATAATTTTAGGTGGGCACCATAAATGTTTTGCGTAAATCTAGGGCATGCTAAAATAAGTCGGTAGGAGAACTTCGAGAGCAAATTAAGGTACCTACGCATTGACACGTTGGTTTGTTTTTAAACCACTTCAAAAACATAAGGAGGTTATGGTTTTTATGCAGCTATATTTATAATTTTTTCCGGCAATCGTGGAAAAAATTATAAATTATATTTAATACATAGTTATTTTGCTTTTGTAAAGAAAAAAGCACTTATAGCAACAATTCCTTAACTTATAACAACCATAAAATCCATAAGATCATGTGTCTTAATAAAGAAAACTTATTATTATTATAAAAATGTGACCATGGGATTAGTATTAGTAGAGAAAACTTAAAAAAACAGTTCCTAAATATAGGGTTTATGTTCGGGTCTAATAGGTTTTATATAGTATATTTTCCAATAATTCCGTCAATCGTGGACTGATTTAATACTGAATTATTTTTAATTTGTAAAATAAAATAAAAATATACAAAATACACATACAAAATATAAATAAAGCAAAGGAAATAGTCCCGAGGTGGTCCTTTAATTTTTCTTTAGCATTAGATCGGTATTATTTCGATAAAACTAAAAAAACCGTGAATATTATGGGATTTCAAGTAGGTTTTTAGTTTTTCAAACAATCAACAAGCCAAAACAAACATATTATTATAATATATATTGTACTATTAAACGGTAAAGCGTCCTGTCTTCAGGTTGTCGTAAATGTCGCCTGCAGTTCTTCACAGGTTTTGATCCCCCCTGGCCATGGCTTCCTAAAATACAATCGCCGAGTAGGGGTCTTCTCTTAAGAACAGGCCCAAAGGGCCCAAACCACTTCAACTGGTAATTCTTAGAATTTTTTTCGTCATAGTATTTAATTAACTATTTCTGATTCAATAAATAATTTTAGAATTTATTCTACTAATGAACTGAAGTTTTTAATCGGGGAACGCGAATACAAAATATGAGTATGTACCTACATAATATTTACAAACTTTTATCCACTTTCATCTCAACTAACAAACATTTGACCATCATTACAAAAAAACTAACAATAGAAAGACAATAGTCTATGACCGCTTTGTCTAGTCTATGGCCGCCCCAGTGTTTTCGAATCTACGAGAGGGTCGGATTTCGCGCCATTTGGCCAACCGGTCGTGTAATAGCCCCGTTAGGCGCGATGCAGACTGAACGGTACCAGCACTTAGACAGATTAATTTTTACCAAACAATAGGTTTCTTACATACAAAAGAAAACATTTTGTGAAAATTCTAAGAAGATCTAGTGACAAACGTGTGTTATTTTATTTGTCTTTCCTAGGACATACTGTACTTGATATAATCCTAATTTTTCTGTAGTAAACTTTGGAACATAATAAAAAAAACATTTATTTCAGGCAATATTAGTTTAGTACAAGATGTAAAATACTTAAAATCTACGATTAATAATACTTATTTAAAAGTTTTCGATACAGGTAGCTAGGTTACGAATTTTCTTTAAATAATTTTAACTACCAAACATTAATAAATTATAAAAAATAATATTACCGAAATGCTAATTTACCTAGTAGGTCTTGGTGTACCACTGCCCTTACAATCTCTAATGTTCCTCTCCAGCCAGCATTGTCTATTTGAATTCGAAATAAGCCTGTTCGAAATTCGAATTGAGATGTTTGTTTATGATTCAATGGTCTTTGATTCGTCGACACTCCCGCTTGAGTGGTGTTGTTGTATCCGATTACGGTTTTCGATTGGTTGTTTCTAATTTGAATTTAGAATACAGAATTTCGGTACCTATACGAACTAGTAAAGGTACGATTTATTTAAGGTTCCATTCCACTCATCTAATTTCTTTGTCCAATGGAATTTGATCAAAGAACTTGGATGACTTCACCCAGTTTACTCGCAACACCAATATTTAATCAAAGATTTGGATACTAGTTTCTGCTCGCGGCTTCGCACGCGTTGTTTCTATGAAAACTTATAAAGGTTAGTTCTTTCCCATGGAAACTGAAATTTTATGGTTTTAACTGTAGCTTATGGCTTATTACAAGTCCAGAGCTACACTTATGCAAATTTTCAGCCCGATCTGGTGAGAAATTTTGACGTGAAGCAATAACAAACTTTCTTATATCCACCCAAACTTCCGCATTTTTAATATTAGTTTGATGTGACGTAATTTCTTTTGAAATTAACTACGCAAATTATTTAGGAATCTTGGACAAAGATATTGGATGAGTGGAATAGGCATCCATCCAAGAAATTTAACTAAATATTGGACAAAGAATTTGTACAAAGATTATGTTGGGGTAAACCTGTTCTTGAGTGGAAACTACGACTCGGTAAACGTAGTGTAGGACGCCCTCTGACCAGGTGGGATGACGATCTGCGAAAGCCAGGCAGATGCTGGATGCGGCAAGCTGAAGACAGGGTGCTATGGCGCTCATTAAGGGAGACCTATTCGACTAACATAGGCTGATGACAATGATGATGATTTCATTGTAATTTTCTATGTTAATAAACACCAACCTGTTATTCTGACATCTCCATGCCCCATCCTCGTCTCTCGATCATTTAACCAGTGTTTATAATCATTAAGTAGTGTGTCCCCATAGACCTACCCTGTCCCCTCAGACCTACCCTTGTCTCTATAGACCTACCCCTGTCCCTTAGGACAGTTAGGAAGGACATGTGTGCTGTAGCTGGTGCGGTTGAGTGGTTTTTAATATTTTTTGGCAATTATGGCCAGACTCTGGAGGAATTGTGAGATTGATGTGTTTTTGTCGTTTGAGGGTAGTTGGTTCTCTTTTTATTGTGTTATTATTTGGGCGCCATATTGGCTTTTTAGGGGTTGCAGTGCAAACGTTCATTTGAATGTGTTGACACTATCAGGTTCTGCTTATTTATAATTTTATATTAAATTTTTCAACGAATTATAAGACATTCAATTTATTATAATTGTTTGCAAAAGTCTGAGGTTAGCTCAATTGTTTCAATTGTAAAGGGTCACTATAATGAACGACAATTTATTGCACGGCCGAAAAATGTACACCTTGATAATCCGTGTCAAAACCTATTAAAATTGGAAGCCATGACACGGATTATCAAGGTGTACTGTACATTATTCGGCCGTACAATAAATTGTCGTGCATTATTGACCCAATTGTAAATCCAAGTTTAAATTTGTATCTAATATTTGATTGTAATTTACGCTTAACAAGGTATATTCTTGACATAGTATATCGACATATCGACGACCTCAGTGGCGCAGCGGGCGAGAGTCTGCCTGCGACGCAAGAGGTTGCGGGTTCGATCCCCGCCTCGGAACAAATTTGTGTACGATCTGCAGAAATTTGTTCCGTTGGTCTGGGTGTTTTCTATGTATAATAAAAAATATCTATCTATGTAATGTATAATATTACGTATATCAGTTATCTAGTACCCATAACACAAGCTCTGCTTACCTTGGGGCTAGATAATGCTGTGTGAATTGTCCAGCATTATTTATTATTTATTTATTTATAAAGGAAGTACAAAGGGCGGCCTTATCGCTTTGAGCGATCTCTTCCAGGCAACCTTGGGAAGGTCTGCGTCCAGTAGTAGACCAATATGGGCTGTTGAGATTGTACAGTCACCAGCATAAATGTATGACTGTTCGCAGCGCTGCAAAAATATCTGATTATCAATTGAAGGTATAATTTATGTGACGATACGTAGCTGGTAAAAATATGTGATGATTTACACCCGGCATAATAATCGTTTGCCTTGTAACAGCATAAGTATCGGATGGGACCGAGTAAAAGTATGTGACATTATCAGCAGCGTAAATATCTATCTACTGTAAAAGCATAATTATCGGATCACATATAGACTGCATTAATATATGACACAATGAACAGTAAAAAATATTTACTCCTTCGCGTATGACAGTTGACATAACATTCGATTATTAGAAATATCTTTTTTTGTTATATTTATGAGCCAGATATAAATATCATCATCATCATCATCAGCCTATACCAGTCCACTGCTGGACATAGGCCTCCCCTAATGAGCGCCATAGCGCCCTGTCTTCAGCTTGCCGATATAAATATAAACCATATAAAAAAAGATATAAATATTTTTGCTGGTGACTGTACCAATGAACCCAGTATCTATTTTATTGTAAGTATGTCGTCCTTTATGACAAGCGACCGGCAGCGATGTTCGTCCTCTCCAATTACCTCCCCTCGAACGGTCAATGCGTCTTATGTCGCTGTAATGGTAATTACATGGGGTAGATTATCTTTTGATGTTTCGTTTGGTTACTTGTATGAATTAATAAGTTCTGATATTTTTGCAACATTGATAATAGGGTATCTTACTAAAAATGAGAAAAAAGCTAATAATATAAATCTAATAATTTATTATTGACATAGTTTAGGTGTAAAGCATTTGCAAAAAGTTTAGATTGTATAGAAAATTATAACAAAATTTATTAAATTCAATATAAAGTTTTCCGTTTTGCATCTGTATCTAAACACCATGAATTTTGGTTTGTTTTGTATTGATTCAGCTACTTAAGATGGGCACGGAATAAAAATAGCAGGCATAAACAAAAAAGTAGGTTGTCTCAATAAAACTATTATTATGTATTAAAAAACTATTATTATTACAGACTTCTCTATATTTTTCCTGTAAAATATAGATCGATATCTACCTAACGCCTAAAACCTAACCTAACGCCTAATACATTGTACATGGATCGGTCTGCAATCTTCGGAGATATGGTCAATTTTTCAACTTTTTTTGAAATATTTCAAAAAGTATGAAACTTACAGAAAATTCAAAAAGTGTTTTGAAATGTACAAAACGATACCTTTCATTTGATACCCCATTTGCCTTCCTAGGTCTCTTTTGAAATTTCAACATCAAAATTTGTACTGAAATTATTAATTTTCATTTTTCATTTATTTATATATTTTTTTCTTGAAATCAGTAATGGCGCACAAAATGTATCATTATTTTAAATTTCAAGTTAATAGCTGCAGTAGTTACTGAGATATTCAAGAAAGAGCGGGGACGGACAGAGCGAGACCATAAGGGTTTCAAAACCGATGTTTGAAAGGAACCCTAAAAACTATCTATTAGATTTTACGCATCTCAAAAACGCTCGTTGGGCCTCAGCCTATCCTAAGTTATCTAAACTTACACTTCAAAAATCACAACACACAAATTGACTACCCTAAACTACCCACTTCCAGTAGGGTAGCAAATATAACGCGGTGGGGTTACACGATTCGGCAATTATCTGGTGGATGAGGTAGTGATTTTTAATCTGCGTCTAATGGGTGGTGCGTGGTTTGAGGGTAGTGAGGATTGTCTCGGATCGTTTGATTTTGTTATCATAATTTGGGCGGGGTTGTTTTAATGCTTGGCCTAAAAGAAACAAGGAGGTTAGACAATGGATCGTATAATCGCACAAAACATAGGTAAGTACCACATTTAGTTAATTGTAGAGGTAATAAGATATTATACTTTACTGTGTAATTATAATCTAGAGTAATCCCGGGACTAGGTATTAGTCAGTTGAGTTCACTCTTCGGCGGTCAGGAGCAAAATGAAGAGTTCTCGCGGCTCCCTCGATCCGATGGCTAGTGTTGAATCCGCTCGGCTCGGTCGCAGGTTCGAGTCGCGATGTGACGCGATGCTCAGTTCGGTCGGACGGACGACGGTCTGTCGGTCGGTCAGTCGGACGATCAGGTGGAGAAAAGGACAGCGACAACAGGCCGGATATTTTTTAACTGGTTAATAAGAGTTACATTACACTCAACTTCACTCAAGTTATATAATAAATATAGAAATAGTATAATTGAAACAGTTGAAATAACTGAAGGCTGTTGCAAACAATCGACATTTAGCTCAACTGATTTATACCTTGTTGATTTTCTGAGTTGAGCAACTTGAGTTGAGCAATGGGGAACAAAATAAGTTTGTTAAAGAAGGGTCTCGTTAAGCAATTTGCTCAACTGAGTTGCACAATTGAGTTGCACAAAATGGAACTCGCGGTTTCTTGTTATACGATATTATTGGGATATTACAAATAATGTCAAGTGAAGAAAGTCATGTTATTTCTTGAAATACAAGTTATACGAGTACATAGTTGGAAAATGGTGTCTTAGGGATCAATGTATTTATATTAGCGTCGCGGTGTGCTAACATTTTAATTTACAGCCGTAGGTAATTATTTATTTTACATCTGACGACCGATGTGGCGCGGTGGGCAAAGGTCTGCCTGCGACGCAGGAGGTTGCGGGTTCGATTCCCGCCTCGGGACAAATGTGTGTACGATCTGCAGACATTTGTTCAGGGTGTTCTGGTCGTTTTCTATGTAGGTATATAATAAAAAATATCTATTTATGTATTGTATTATATTATGTATATCAGTTATCTAGTACCCATAACATAAGCTCTGCTTAGCTTGGGGCTAGATAATGCTGTGTGAATTGTCCAGCATTATTTATTTATTTATCCACTTATATTTAAGTAATTAGGTACATTTGTAATGCGAAGTGTAAAATAAAAATACCTACTCAAGTTTTGATAAGCACATGCTCTAGCTTCTAAAACGTTTTTTATTCATGTGCATTTATGGTTTTAATAAAGAATGTTTAATAATGAAATTAAATCGAATGGCATTGTCACAGAATCGTCCATAGATGAAAGAAACCATAGACAGTGCGTGCGGTGCTACGAGTACTTACACGAAGAGATTGATGAAATGGTTTATACTTGCTTTTGACAAGCATCCCCTCCATCTTTAGTTGTTTCATCAATTTTGTTTTTAGTTTCCTGTTTTGTTTTTAATATTTTGGTAAATTCTCACAGCATATCTAAAACCAAGCTAAGCAGAGCTTGTGTTATAGGTACTAGATAACTGATATACCTACTTAATATAATACAATAGATTATACATATAGATATTTTTATTAATAGGAAACGACCAGAACACTAGAAACAAGTACCTGTATATCGTACAATTATTTGTCCCAAGGTAGGAATCGAACCCACTACCTCCTGCATCGGTCATCATAATCAATGGTAAAATAATCAATCATCTTAATTCTTTATTGCACTAATAAAACCTTATTTAAATCTTATTACAAGAGAGGTATCGCAAAGGCGAGCTTAACCCTAAAAAGAGTTCTCTTCCAGCAAACCATAATGAGAGAGGGAGACATGTGTGTACAAGTGGGCAAGAGTGCAAAAGGTATAAAGATAGAAAATACCTACACTAATTGCATAAACTAATACATAAAATAATATAAAAATATATGTAAAATACTATAAATCTGAATAAATACGTAATAAAAATAATAACGATTCTACATATATTTATAATAAATACATAAAATACTTATACCTACATCGAAGTCATGAAGATAGGTAATGCTCTTTGACTTTACGCTTGAAGATTCATAATCATCATAAATTCTTTAATTTCAAAAATGTTAAATTCTTAAAATAAAACACTGACACGGAAAGAAAGTGTTATTTTTTATTTCTGTCGCAATAATAGAATGTCAAAATGTGTCATTCTGTGACGATATTTACCATTTGCGATAGTAAAGAGTTTTATTTAGCAGAATTAGAGCCCTTTTTCATTTTATTCTCTCCTAATATCAATACGTAACAAAAGAAAATTACAATTCCCTGAAAATCTATTCCAATTATTATAATTTCAAATAACACAAAGTGGGGTATCTACATATCGTTACCCCATTTTCGGGTAAAATCGGAGAGTGGGTAACATGACCGGTTGTAATTAAAGAGCTCTTCAAAGCGCGGATAAAGAGGGTTAAACTGAGTTATTGTTATAATTAAGGGTTTTTTTGGGTTACAGGGTTGTTTAGGTTTTCATGTTTGATTATGTTGTCATAATTAGATTAACAACGAAAATTATTATCAGCAAAAAAAATTAGAACAAGTATTTTACTGCAGACAATTTCAAACCATCTAGAGGTAACTCAACTGTTAAATGTCGATACCAATGCTGAAATACAAGTACTTACTGACATACATAGAAAAGTGTAGAGCTCCATGATTTTTTTTGTTTCTCTTTATTCTAGTGCTTATTATATATATATATAGGCTATATATATAGGCTAATTTCCAGCGGTGGACTAATGGAGGCTGATGATGATGATGATAGGACTATAGCTTGTTTTTTCTCATTTATGATAATTGGTATATGGGTATATTATATCTATGTTTTGTCTATTGTATTTATGTTTTCCGTTATCCTGCTAAAAGCTTCATGACAATACGGTGAACAGTGGCGTCAAGTTTAGACAAACATCAAAAAATATAATATAATAATAATAATGCTGGATAATTCACACAGCATTATCTAGCCCCAAGCTAAGCAGAACTTGTGTTATGGGTACTAGATGAACTGATAAACATAATACAATACACAGATAGATATTTTTTATTATACATAGAAAACGACCAGAACACACGGAACAAATACCTGCAGATCGTACACACATTTGATCCATATCATAATATGCAGATTATTATATTTTTAACGATGGTGAGTATCTGGCACAGCGCATCAGCATTACCGATGATGATGACTCAATTGTAAACTGTAGATAATGTCCCGTTCATCTGTCCAAACAATTATCACAGTACAACAAATAACAATAAAATTGTCAACAAATCGTAATTCTAATTCCAAAATTACCGCCATCTGCTCCCGTTTGGCAGATCCCAAAGGGTTTTGGCGCGGTTTTGCAGCGGCCATTTTCGAACATAGACAAATTTGCAATTTTACGCACCATTGATTACAGTCTTGTTAAATTAGGCGAGTCAAACCCGTTTGTTTTTTTTTCTTTTGTTGAGTTGGGCTCAGACTTTAACTGTAGAGCAAATTAGCGGAAATAATGAAGGCTTCGTTTTCAATATGTTGCCCCTACGTTATCCAAACTGTTCTAGGTAGATTTTAGGACCAACTAATTTCTTTTATAAACACGTTTTTCCAGCAAGCATAAATATAAAGCCAATATTTTTGTAGATTTTAATATTCCGAAGTCCAAAGAGTTTTAATTCAGAGCTTTGTCTAAAATCACAAACCGCCTTCAGATATACATATACTCCTTGAATCAAGACTCCTTTGTAACTTTGCAACATAGCCTTCGAATTTTGAATTTCCCTACACGCCCCAAGCCTCATTCAAATCGATATTCCAAATACAAATCACGGCAGCGGCGGCAGGCGCTCCATCCTACCATGCGTGAAATATTCGAGCTTTCGACAAAAGGGCTAATAACTCGTGTGAAGTACCCTTAGCACAACTTGGGAGGGTTTCTAAGAAAGGCGGAAGCGATAATGCTCGTATCTACATAATCAAAAGAACCGAAATTAGCTGGTTGCATTCTGTGAAAGCGGTCTGAAAGTAGGTAAATAAGCAATATAAACTTCGTATAAAATAGGTCGAAATAAAATACGTTTAATATAGACTAGATTTGGTCTATAGAATGTAGTATACAATAAATAAATAATGCTGGACAATTCACACAGCATCATCTAGCCCCAAGCTAAGCAGAGCTTGTGTTATGGGTACTATATAACTGATACACATAATACGATACATTACATAGATAGATATTTTTTATTATAAATAGAAAACGACCAGAACACCTACCTGCAGATCGTACAAATATTTGTCGCAACCGCAACCTCCTGCGTCGCAGGCAGACCTTCGCCCAACGCGCCACAGTGGTCGTCATAAATAGAAGGCTTTCTTTTAAACCAACGTTTGTGTTCATCTTGTGTTTGGTTGTATGTTTTTTCTGTGTTGGTTCGTCGATTTCGTTTATGAACCGATTTGGATGATACTTTTGCGGTTGTAAAAGTATGATCGTAGTTGGTCCCATAAAAATTCACGGTTAAATATTAATCAATAAGGGATTAATATTATATTTAACCGCAAAAATTTAAAACGTTTAAGACTAGGATACGAAGTCTGTTTTTTTTTTAGTTTCTTCAAATCAATCAAATTATAGCTTAATTAGTTCCCATGACATCTTCATCTCTTAACGCATTCACTGCCCAGCTTCCGCGCGACACAGAGCTGGAAATCGATTTCTGTGTCTTGGGCTATGAAAGTGTTAATACGTCAACATACTTTATGTTGAATCTGTGCATAATTTTTCATAAAGTCTTGGTGTTTCAATATATACTAATATTATAAAGAGCAAATATTTTTATTTTTGTATGTAACGAATAAAATTAAAAACTACTAGACCGATTAAAAAAATTACTTTGCAGTTTGAAAGATACATTGTCACTGAGTATCATAGGCCATAGAATATACCGGTTCGGAGCGCCTCAGCTTCATCTGGTATCTGTTAAAAATCTCAAAATGCGAGCTCGTTGCAAACTTTTCTTTGAATAACTATAACAACTACAATAAGGCAAGTTTTGTAAAAAGATCCATCGCCAATCGCTTCAGCTCATGCCTTGTCCCACCCCACCATATTGGCGGTATAAAATATTATTTATCTTTAGTACAATCGGTAATTCCTTTGTCGGCTATCTCTTTATCCCAAGATGTTTTTCTAGTGGCGTCTGCCATTTTTTATTTATTTTATGTCGGATTCTGTCTTATTATGGATATAAATAATATTGAAATTTAACAAAGACACAAATAATGGGATGACTTTGTAAAGTTTCATGTGGGAGTCAAAGCTTTTTACCTAATTGACTCATATGACTCATATCCTAAAATTTTATGTTTAGGATATGATTAAATATGTATTAGAAGAAAATATTTTTATTTGCCTTAAATCTACACAACACAATAACTTGGTAAACTAAATTAATCCTAGACTTTGTCTTAATTTTTTTTGTACGTAGCAGATTTACTGGTTAAAACTTTTAAAACTATCATGGTTATTACCACCTGCAATTGGCGGTCTTATCCCTTGCAGGGATTTCTACCAGACAACCAGTAAATCATTAAAGTCATTTAAAACGGGATATTTACCATGATTCGATTTTTGACGGAAGAACTTCCGTGAAGTTCTTCCGTGATCATGGCGCATGAAACTGTGCCGAAATATTTAGAAGAACTTCCGTGAAGTTCTTCCGTGATCATGGCGCATGAAACTGTGCCGAAATATTTAGAAGAACTTCCGTGAAGTTCTTCCGTGATCATGGCGCATGAAACTGTGCCGAAATATTGGAAAACTCAAAAATCGAATCATGGTAAATATCCCGTTTTAAATGACTTTAATGATTTACTGGTTGTCTGGTAGAAATCCCTGCAAGGGATAAGACCGCCAATTGCAGGTGGTGGATAATATACAAATAAGTTTAAAAATTAATGTTAGATTACCATCATATGTTTTGTATGTACCATCTTTCCTGCAATAAAGCTATTATTATTATTATTTATAATGGCAAATATGGCCCACACTCAGCATAGTGCTGGGTAGACCAGGTGTGTCTTGTCTACCCAGCGCTGGTTTTCAGTGTAAGCCAAAAAACAGGTGACGTCACGACCATCTGTGGTAGTGCGATTTTACACATAAATTTTACGTACCTGTTTTAACATACTTTAAAAACTCAACATTGTTTAATTATTCAGAAAATAAAATATTAAATCAAACTAATATTATAAATGCGAAAGTTTGTATGTTTGGATGGATGATTGTTACCTCTTCACGATTAAACTACTGAACTAATCAGGCTGAAATTTGCATAAAGGTAGTTCTAGGTCTGGAAAAAAACAGGCTACTTTTTATCCCATAAATAAGTTCCCATGGGATAGAATAACCTTAAGAAACGCGTTAATGTTAATCGTTGAGTTTATAATTTTTTCTGCGTTCCACAAGCAATAAAACTAGCGAAAAATTATTTTGCCGCAAATCGTTAACCATTTTCTATAAATTCATGACAAAACCAACATCGATTTACTAGTATTTTTGGACCATATGGGGGAATACGAAATTTTGTGCTAAAAATCAGCATTTTCCCAAATGCTCCCAAAATACAAATTAATAAAAGTTGTTTTTACCATAAACTCATAGATATAAATCGATTTGCGGCAAATTAATTATTCGCTACTTTTCTTCATTGTGTAAATAAAAAAAAACAGAAAAATTGAATTTCGCGCCAATCCGCGACAAATCACCTTAAGGCGCATACCCCACCCAAACTAGCGCCGCCACCTTTTCAAAAATCCATCTTCCAGTTTGTGATACCTATCATAAGCTTTTTTTAATGCCTCTGTAATAGTTTTATTCTATTTAGTTTAGGCAGAGATACGAAAATAGATTTTGGTGGCCACCAAGGGCAACTTCGTATCTCTGCCTAAACTAAATAGAATAAAACTATTACAGAGGCATTAAAAAAAAGCTTATAATAGGTATCACAAGCGGGGGGCGGCCAGCAGCGCCTCTTGCAAAATATATATACCACTGAACTTCGATCCCAAACTCGCATACCCAGAGTGGGGATTATGGGCATTGCCCTCCTGAGATAAAAAAATCAGGGGGCGGCCTGCGTCCAGCAGTGGACCGAAGGCTTTTGAGGTTGAGGTATATATTGTATTGTATTATGTAGGTATATCAGTTATCTAGTACCCATAACACAAGCTCTGCATAGCTTGGGGCTAGATGATGCTGTGTGAATTGTTCAGCATTATTATTATTTAAATAAAAAAATAGTAGAAAACTGAATAATTCCCAACCAATGACTAATGTGTACCCATCGTAACATTTGATTGCAAGACGATCTGATAAGTCGCAATCATTTTAGTGCGACGCAAACGGGCAATTTCTTATGTCGTTGTTTTGTTGTAGAGTGATCGCAAAGCAACTTGAGCTCTGTGGTTTTAGCAAAAGCAGCAAAAGTGCGCAGGTACTATCAAATAGAAAAGTGATATTTAGTTAATTTAAATATTATAAACCTAGATTAATTTGTTTCTATGTATCTCATTATAAGTGAACCACGTGTTTGTATGAGAATAAAGTTCTTTAAACCTATATTTACCAACACTAGGGACCCACCCCAGCTTTGCAAACTGAGCGAGACATTGGGTATAGCAAATGCACTAACACGCTAGCAGTGTATTTTCACTATTAATCCCACCATCTCCCTTCCACTCAAGGACAAACCGGCTTAAGTTAGTATTACCACACTTATCTTGTGAGATATACCTTTCTCTCGTACTATGCTACATAGACCTGCCTTTAAAATTCGTAACAGTTCTGTTCACTATAAAATAAAACGCCAACTAAGAGTCGACTCGCGCAACGAGGGTTCCGTATAGTTAAATATATAAAAGACCAAAAGACCTTATTGATATGTCATGATTCTAGGTCAACCATAGACATGAACCAATGGGGTACCCTCCTGCATTGGTTCTTGTCTATGGCGAATTTTTTTTGTCATTGACTACAAAACGGTTAATGGCTAACAGCTGAAGACAGCTGTTAGCACTCTGACGGAGAAATAAAAACGGAAATAAACTTCATTACGCTGTTTCTAGAATCTTAACATGTTGTATTTTTTTCACGACCAGAAAGATAAGCCAGAAAAACTAGTGTACCTATTTTGGCCTGAAGTCAAAGTGAGTCAAGTCTTGTTTATTTAAGCGAGATTTTAATAATTATGATATTTTTCACGGAAAACGCATAACATGGTAGAATGGAAGGCTCAGCTATCCCAGCTCACAGCAGCACTCAGAAGGTAGATAATGTAATTTAGGTTAATTTTGTCTTTTTCGCCGGTCTATTTGACATCAAATTAACAATCTGTTTTACGCCTATAACAAAATTTGGTTGTTTTTAAGTATCGAAATAGTAATTTAATAATAAAATAGAAAATAGTAATTTAATAAATAATAATAATATATCTAATACGTTATGCGTTTAGTACGTATAGTAAGGAGTAGTAACGGATAGTAAGAAAAAAATTCTTAATTGTTGAAGTCGCTCGAATAAAATCTGTCATTGTCAGCAACCCACACCCCATTTGGTATTCCATCGCTCGTCTGCACCTACCCTAATCGGCAACCATCGGTTAACATAGTTAATCTAACGCGTCCAGTCACAACACGTCAGTAATTGTATATTTATTCAAATGCCTCCGATAAGGGGTAATTTGGGGTGTCGGGGGTTTTTGTGTTGCAATGTGTTCTAACGGCGAAGGATTGTATCAAATTTATATTAAATGCTACAAGTCTGTATGTTTGTCGACCTCTGTGGCGCGGTGGGCGAAGGTCTGCTTGCGACGCAGGAGGTTGCGGGTTCGATTCCCGCCTCTCGGGGCAAACGTGTGTACGATATGCAGATATTTGTTCAGGGTATGCTGGTCGTCCAAAAAGGGGATTTTGGGATACCAAAAAAATACCATAGTATTGAAATAAATGATTTTTATTATTATTTAAAACGCTCGTCTGACTTCCAGGAGAATTCTTAGCTACATTTGAAGGCCGTTGCGAAAAATGTGAAAAAACACGGACCGATAGCACCTAAAAACTTTTTGCCAACAAAAACACATGCAAACCCGCATGCAGATATTAGTACAACACAAAACAGATCCATCAAAGAAATAAAAAGCGCAGATGGGACGTGAGGAGAGTACCTACAGTCTGTATTCGTTACGCGGCACTCACCATCGGAACGTATGTACGTACGTACGTATCGTTCATACGTACGTTCATATCGTACGATAAAATGGCGGACTAATGACTGAATAACTGATATTTATGCGTTTTGCTGGGCTTTCAGTTTTCGCGGTAAGGTTTTGAGATTAGGTTCCATGCTGGCCAAAATATCGAAAGTATTCGGATTGACTGTGAAAATCACGAGATCATTCCTAATGTGAAAAGTGATGTCATTTCAAAAGAAGCACACGTAGATTTTTGCTTTTGTGTAGTTTTGTGCACATTGTAAGCCATTTGTTACGAACGTTAAAACAAACTACGAATAAATTGTCGTTATAAGCCTATTGACACTAGGAAATCAATATAATATCGAACTTTTAAAACTATCATGGTTATTGATAATAACCATGATAGTTTTAAAACATCGATTAAAGTCTGTCTCAGTGAGTTCTTCCGTGATCATGGCGCATGAAACTGTGCCGGAATATTGGATAACTCAAAAATCGATTATCGAATCATGGTAAATATCCCGTTTTAAATGACTTTAATAAATCGATCGATAGACTCCAAAACTAATATTGATTCAAATGTTGGTTTTTAGCAAAGATTAGCTTGGCAAATAGCATAAATAATATAAATTACCTATAAAAATTCCTCATGGCTGCGCAACACTTCTAATCTTCTTTCTAAATAACTAAAATAGTAATTTTTTGACCCGTGACGTGCGTGACCAACATAATTATGCATATTGACATTGATAGTTGACACTGGTTGATGGCAAACCTTTGACAACAGTGATGGTTTTTAAAAGTTTTACAGATTTATATAATTAAAAAACGAATTTGTGGAATGTTCTATTATTTACTAGGTACATTTAAAGATCATTAGGTGTTAGGACATTTAAATATTATTTATATCCCATGGGAACTCCTTTATGGGCTAAAAAGTCTATGGTGAGTTTAATTAACGTATCGGGCTGAAACTTTGCGTAGTTGTAACTAAGCCAAGTTTCACATTTCGCAAGATTCGATTCGACTGTGATTATTATTTAGAACGACGGCAAAATCTGGCACTACACAATTTGGTTTCTTTTTTTAAATAATGGTGGACAATTCGTTTCTGAAATTTTCTAGAAGCTTGTATGTAGTACAACAACAAGTATCGAATGCGACGTCCTAAACGCGCTGCCCGACTTTTACCGAAGCCCGCCAAAAGTAATACTCCACGAATAAAAAAGCGTTCTTTCCATTCCTAGTTATCATTGTAAAACGAATTAAAAACCAGACTGTACCGGTACCTACCGTACGGTAGCGGTACTGACTATACCGTACGGTTTCGGCAAAGGATTGGAGTGAAAAAATTGAATATGAGCGAAATGGACGGATTATAGAGTTAGAGATGGGCTTTGTCGATGAAGTTTTGTCGATGGAATTTTTGAGTCTTTAACGATCGCATAATTTAAGTTTGAGAATGAAAAAATAAGTTTTATCGTGACTTCATTTCATACTAATATTATTTATTGGAAAGTAACTTTGTCTGTCTGTCTATCTGTGTGTTACTTTTTCAGCTCTAAACGGCTGAACGGATCTTTATGTAATTTGGCAAAGAGGATGTTATTTATTTTTTTGTGTACTTCTGTCTGGGTCTTTTTACGTGAGTTTTCTTTGAATAAATTTTATTTATTTATTATTTATTTACTTAAAATGCTTTTACTTCTACCTAGGCTTAATCTACCCTCTTAAGCTCACCCAATTTTCATAATAATTTTAAAACTCAACATAATTTTTAATAAGTACGATTTTTAAAACACTATAGATCATTTAGTGATCTAAGTTATCTAAGAAGTTCCTTAAGTTTTTCAATGCACTCGTGTCGTAAGAATCGACCCCCGCCTATTCCGCCCGTGGATGTCGTAACGGTCTAAGGGAACCTACCAGATGTTACTTTAACACCTACACTGCGATCACAAATCCGGCTGACACATAATAAATAATGCTGGACAATTCACACAGCATTATCTAGCCCCAAGCTAAGCAGAGCTTGTGTTATGGGTACTATATAACTGATATACATAATACAATACATTACATAGATATAATATATATTTTTTATTATACATAGAAAACGACCAGAACACCCTGAACAAATGTCTGCAGATCGTACACACATTTGTCCCGATTCGGGAATCGAATCCGCAACCTCCTGCGTCGCACGCAGCCTCGAAGGCAGACCTTCGCCCACCGCGCCACAGAGGTCGTCAACATGCGCAGTAGTTATTCAAAACCCCCGGCAAGTTCCGCAGTCGGCGAATATGAGATTGTGTGTTAATAATGTGAATATCGTACTTAAAGATGAATTCGTCGAATTTACCCCTCTCTCCCCTAAAAATCCGTGATGTACAGTGGCTTTAAAAGAATTAAAAAATGGTAGTCAAATGGAGATAAAAAGTCGATAGAGAGCTGCGGACTTATTACTGGTACGGATTACGTCTCGAGTAGTGCGAGAGGCGGTGTTAGAACTATTACATCATGTAAGTACAGTAAAAAAAAAACATTATTACTTATCAAAAAAAATTACAATCAAATTATAGAAATAAATTATAACTAAAATAATAATAAATAAATAAATAATGCTGGACAATTCACACAGCATTATCTAGCCCCAAGCTAAGCAGAGCTTATGTTATGGGTACTAGATAACTGATATAAATAAACACAATACATAGATAGATATTTTATATTATAAATAGAAAACGACCAGAACACCCTGAACAAATGTCTGCAGATCGTACACACATTTGTCCCGAGGCGGGAATCGAACCCGCAACCTTCTGCGTCGCAGGCAGACCTTCGCCCACCGCGCCACATCGGTCGTCAACTAGTACCTATTACACCTATACACTTAAACAATTAAGTTAACTGCTGACTGTTGTAAATCAACAGGTAGCTCAAATGTTCCATATCAATCCGTCTTTATCAGTTATCAGCATTGCCATACAGGGCAATGCAGCCAGCGACTTGGGCACGTTTCCGACTAGTATTCATACCTGTAGATTGTTTGCAATAGTCTGCAGTTAGCTCAATTGTAAATACTAGTTTTAATTTAATTTTATTAAATATTTCATTGTAGTTTTCTTTATTAATAAAGACATTTCTTAAAGAGGTATTTTATTTCAGGTTTCAACAATAACATGAGTTAGTGCAGTGTTTTTGACTTAGTTAACCAGATTTCATTGCAACACCTCGCTCTACCATAAAATTTAGATGAGGTGGAATAACTACACTCTGTCTCTCGAACTATAAAATCTCTTTGAGTATGACATGGACATCACTAGTTGATTAAACGAGTTTTTAGTTTTTTTAACTGAGTTTAATTATTGGTCTTTGACGCTCTAAAGATTTTAATAAACTTTTGTCTTATTTGGCGAAAGGCAAAAAATCTCACAAATCACATCACACTTATAATAAAAACGAAAAGTATGAATGAATGAATGAATACTTTATTGCACTTAAAACACAACATAAAAAAACCTTTTAGTCATTTTATAACGGATATTTACCATAACTCGATTTTTTAGTTTTACAAATCAATTAAGATCGAATCATGAAAATATCCCGTTATAAATGTCTATAATGTTAATAAGCATGATAGTTTAAAAAAACCTTATATCTAAATTTAAAATATGACCAGTACAATAGGCGGCCTTATCGCTGAGAGCGATTTCTCCCAGGCAACCCAGGTGGATGTATGTTTGTTCATGCCATATCTATGGAACTGATAATTTGCTCAGTAGGTAAGTCCAGACCTGGTATTAACACAGGTTATTTTTGTCCCACAAATCAATTGCCATATAAATAACAGTAAAAATAATAATAGTGGATAGAAATAATCTTTAAACGTTTCCATAGACACAACTCGAGCGAAGTCCCGGGCAGGAGGTCCTGTACGGTTTACGTCTCACTTTTTGTCTTAAGAGGCAGGTATTATGACACCATTTTGTGAATAGGATAGGCATAGGATTTCGCGTTTAAAGGAGCGGGATATTAAAATTATTTTAGTCATGAGCGCCGTAACTGCGAATTTTTTCATGGCTTTCCTTGTAATTAATACCGTATGAGCCCTTACGGTTCTTTTCCTTATCGCGATTATATGAATTTGACCATGCATCCATATTTGTAACCTTATGAATAGCACCGTATAGTTATATATACGGCGGACATATTAAGTTTTTTATTTATTTTACTAGACTATAACCTATAAAAACTATAAATTACAAAGATCATTCATCACAACACAAGCTCCGTTAAAATGAACAGCGAAATTATTTAAAAGATATCATGGCAGTGAATGTAGAAAGAGGATCTTTTACTCTGAAATATAAAAGTCACAGTGCGGAGTTTGAATCATCCTTGGAATTTCTTCAAACAAAAATTTTAAAATCACACTGTTTTCCAGAAACAAACTAGTGCCACACATGCCAGAAAACAGGCGAAGTTTCTGGAACAATATCCCAACTTGTAGCTCCGGTATAGATGATTTAACAAGGGAATACTGAGTCCTCAATAAGTCTGATTTTAGATTAATTTGGTATAAAAAGCATAAAAGAGTCAAGAGTTCCTATTGATATCCTATGTGATCTTGTGTGAAATAGTCTGAACCTGATTTAAAAATTGGAGTAATAAGCATTTTATAAGTAACTGTAGTTCATATTTGTATTTTTTTATATATGGCAGATTTTTATATTTTGTAAAGGGTACCTAGCTATGTTGTAAGTCTGATGACTGAGCTAATTATAAAAATGTAGTGTGTAAGATTTTATCGCCTATTTCCATATTTGAAGTATTTTGAAGTGATGAAAGTGACATAGAAAACTTCATAAATAAGTAAATCACTTTTAAAAAAGTAAGATTTTATTAGTACTTAGATTTTGATTGTATAATATAAGATTTTGTTTGCATGTTGGTCTCATTAGAATATTTTATTACTTGATAACTAGTTGTTTTACTTACAATTTTTTCCATTTTCTTCCATATACGTTTATATATAAAAATAGTAAGTGGCTGTTTGATAAGCAAAGTAAATCCAATTCCTTGGCATAACAACTGTAACTACTAGACATACGGTTCTCATGCTCAGGATATGCACATTTAATATTTGTATTGAGCTAAGCATGTTTATTACTTGCTAAATTAATTTAAAAGTAAAAACGCTATCACGACATTATACCAATCATTCTGTAGGGAATCATTGCAGCTACACATTTAAATATTCAAAATCAAATATTTCTTAAAACTGCGACACTGGTCACTTTTTTAACAAAAAAACTTTAAGCGCGAATATCTCGAAACTGAACTTTTAGTAGTTACGGTTGTCTAAATTAGGAGGGCAGAACAGAGCGGTGTATACTCAAAAATCAAGTTTTTGCTGATTATCTTTTAATTAGGACATTAATTCAAAAAAATAAGCCGAAGGTGCCCTCGGTATTCTTTTGTTTAATATGGTGATGATAATAAAAAATCTTGTGATTGATAGTTTAGGAGAAAAATTGTAAAAACTTAAAAAAACAGATGTTACTTAGCACAATTATTATACCCAAATTCGCCCAATTCAAATCTACTGGGCCTTAAGTAAGTATCATATAATTAGATTAAAAATTAATTTTTATTATATATTATATAATTATTATATACATAATTATTATATAAGAAAATAACAATCAAATAACAAATTTAAATTAAAACTAGTATTTACAATAGAAACAATTAAGCTATCTGCAAACTGTTGCAAACAATCTACAGGTAGCTCAACTGATCCATATCAATACCAGTTGGAAGCGTGCCTAAGACACTGGCTGCATAAGTATTATATAATTAACAATATTCAAGTACGTACTTAAGGTATATGGTATGATCTTGTAGTTCTGGATTTTATCTAGAGTTTGTTTTACTGTGTAATGTAAAATAACTGTATTTATTTTCATCTTTTTGAAACCAAATATTTTAGTAAATTATTTTATTTTATTTTATGGTGGCTATTTACTTACCTATATTGAATTTTTTTTTCGTAAATCGAATTAAAACTACTACGTCACAGGCCAGATGTCAAAGAAGTAAAAACATAAAAAACAGAGGTGACAAACGTATGTTTACCCCTAAAAGTTTGCTACAAACTTATACATGCAGTAGGCGGCGGCGTAGTGGTCGGTATTTTACTAAAAAGCTTAGTAATTTTGAAGTAACTGCTTTAGTTCCTTTTTTGTCCACCGGTAAAGATAAGTTGGGATTCTCTGATGTTTAATTGCCTCACTAATTTCAGTAACAAATTAATGGCTTTTACTATTCGGAGTTCACAGCGCGGAACCATTATACCGATAATGGTTTCTAATGGAATGACAATTTAAACTCATCATGAATATCCAAGGTTTTTTATTTAGTTAATTCTATTGTGTCCTTAATATTGTTTTCCAACGATTTTACTTAAGAGCCGGAAGAGCCGTACCTATGTACGGACACCCTAGCCCCCATACAAACGTAGTTTTTGATTTAATTCGATTTGTCTTCGTTTTAAGCTGAAATTTTAGTTGCTTTCTGAAATTTTCAGCAAACAATTTATAGGTTTCTGTTTGAACAACAAACAAAGTAGGTACTTTGTTTACACCAAGGTGAGGTTTCCTGAATGATAATCGGCCGATAAGCAGCTAACTATGTCAGATAGGAACATATATGCAAGCAAATAATTAAAACGTATAAAGAATTCTGTCAAAAACGTCAATTTAAATGTTCCTAATTATCCAATTACGCCACTAAGATGCACCTTATTCATCGGCAACAAGATGACATAATAAAATAAAAAATATACAGTAGGTACTTATCTACTGACAGGCCTACAGACCAATAACGAAATTAAACCATTTTCACGAATATATAAATTTAATTAAGCGATTCGCGATATTAATTCGATTATTACTCGTCGTAAAAAGGTTACTATCTCTCCCGCGCAAACTGCGCGCCAACACGGAAGGCGCCATTATCATAAACGAATTAAAATAATTTGGATTTTATCGTTCGGTAATAGAGATTACATTGGTTTATCGCAACAATCCTTAATTACCGAGGTATGTCCGAAAGCTCATTCCACATTTAAAAAGTCGATCCTCTTCAATTATTGCATTCTAACCTCAAACTTTTCCAAGCAACATACAACTTTAAAAGTTTATCTTAGATTCTATTTTCGAATGGCTGTGTGTATAGTGCCATCTATCGCATGTTAGATCGAGTTGGTCGTGGAATCTCAATTTAATTAAAAATGGAGGGTTTTAGCTTTATCTGTGATCGCGCGTGCGCCCAAGTGCCGCCACGCTCCGATTGTCGAATTCTTTATCAACTGTCACTTCATTAGTGTGATTGACTTGGACGTTCTGGGCTTGTAGCTCTTTGATTGATTTGTGCAATGAGGGGTTTTCGATTTGCATTTTTAAAAAGAAAAAAAATAGTTCCAAATATCCTGATAGGTGGCAGGGGCCGTCAACTTAGGGTATGTCAATGTCAAATGAAAGGAAAACAACCTTACGCCTTACGTCAAAATGTACCGATTTGGAAAATTCAAAGTTTTCTTTTCACTCCAAGATCTTGTCTCCCAAGCCAACCTAACCTGCACGTGGTGTACCCTGCTAGATAACGAACTAGGCTCTGGTGAAAATATCAACATTCTTCATAATTTGATAACTCATATTTTACTATTATTTTCCATTACTTGACACTGGCAGAAAAGAGTCCAACCAGACTCATATTGCTATTAACAAAGAATCATCATCATCATTTTACATTGACATAGCTTATTTCCAGTTGACGCCCTGCCATCTGCCTGAGATACTTGGACCTATTTTTTTTCTTTTTAATCACAGATTTAATAGTATAGTACCTACTAAATTTTTAATGCAAATTGAAAACCTCTCATTGAAATGTTGGTTTTGAGCACCTAAGTATTAAAAAGTTTATTAAAAAAATATTTATTTAATTAAAATAAAACTAGTTTCCCGCGGCTTCGCACGTGTTATTAATTGTATTCCATGGGAAAGGATTTATGGGATAAAAAGTAATAATAATAATAATAATAAAAACCTTTATCTTTGTAGGTCTTACATAGGTACAAGTTTGTATTTGTGTGCTTAAGACCTAATTCACCATTTGGTTCATCACCTCGCTCTAAGTTTACAAAACTTGAAAAAAATAGCCTGTTTTATTCCAGGCCTAGAACAGTATACAACTACAGCTCGATCCGTACAAACTTTCCAAACTTTTACAGTGTACATACTTACAACAAACATCAAATTATACGTCTTATAGGTACATACGTTTAATAGTCATTGCAGCAAATAGGTATCTTACCTGCGTAGTGTAGGACGCCCTCCGGCCAGGTGCGTCAAGCTGAAGACAGAGCGCCATAGCGTTCAATAGGGAAAGCCTACGTCCAACATTGGACTATTGTGGGCTTATTTATGAGTATAATAAATAAATAAATAATTCTGGACAATTCACACAGCATTATCTAGCCCCAAGGTAAGCAGAGCTTGTGTTATGGGTACTAGATAACTGATATACGTAATATTATACATTACATAGATAGATATTTTTTATTATACATAGAAAACACCCAGACCAACGGAACAAATTTCTGCAGATCGTACACAAATTTGTTCCGAGGCGGGGATCGAACCCGCAACCTCTTGTGTCGCAGGCAGACTCTCGCCCGCTGCGCCACTGAGGTATTATGAGTCTACGGGTATAGGTAAAAGGGGTCCTATTCTAAAACCAACACGGCTTAACTACTTAATTCCAATATAACCTATGAGTTTTCTAATGGCCACACATTAACCACACTCTATCCATTCCATACAGTTTTTATTACAGGATGCTCCATTTTTAGAGGATCAAACGAAACGGTAAAAACTGTATCAAATGGGTCCTGCGAGTATTCTTTGATTTTTTCGGTTTAGAAATTACCATGTGCATGATTTACTATTTTTGCCATTTTCACCAACGTTGTTATTTTTGTCTAATTTGGCAGTCACCCTTTCGGCAGATTAGAACCACAATAATAAAATAGGTACACTTATTTATCCACATTTATTTCATTATTTCTCTTTATACCCTTAGGTTTGCTGTAAAAAAACTCTATTGGGCTTAAGCTCGCCTTTGCGCATAGCCATTAGTTGTTAACTTTCATGTATGACTACCTAATATATATAAAATTCGACGACATTGTAATATTGTGTACGATAATGTAGGATTCTAATGGTGAAAGATTATTTTAAATCGGTCCAGTAGATTAGGAGCCTATTCTATTCAAACAAACAAATCTTTCCTTTTTAAAAACATATAAAAAACATAACAAATACATATTATGTTACCTATCTTATATGTGTGTGCTAGTGGCTCGAAGTGACTCGACTAAGCTCTATTAATATGCTATGAATGCTGTAACACCCCTACCCTATCTATTATAAATAAAATAAATATAACTTCAAATTTACAGATTTTAGACATTTATTACAGAACTTATTAAACATAGATCATTAGATAATTTATGATTATCTTAAAATTCAGAGAGAAGCTGCAAATCTTCCTATACCAAAGAAACGTCCTCCAAAGAGATAGTTATTGAAGATAAACGAATATATAGAAAAGTGATTTATAATGGCCAATGTGATCGTCTAGTGTCGTCTAGTGGTAGGACACCCGTTATGTTGTAGTAACTCAGATTCTTTTAGAAGCTAAGACAAAACGATCTAACTACAAAATACCCTAATTCTGAAGAGAACCTACCTAAACCTGACAAACATGAACCTCCGTTTACACAGTCGAGTAAAATAGCTAGAAGATTAGAGAATATTATTAATACAAAACATGAACTAACTATTGAATTGCTAGATACTCAAACTAGGATATTTTTTAAATATCCTGGAAAGGCCTCCGCCCATCCCCAACACTTGAACCCAAAAGAATCAAATGTTCCAACATTTACATTTACTGAGATTCATATTAATCTCTCCCAAATCTAGGAACCTCTGATTCCTGTAGATTCAGGTGTGCCTCCCCTCTATTCCTCCGGTCTAAGCTACTCTAAAACCTTAAAATCTGAATTCCAAGCTTCACTATAACTCTTAGACCGAAAGAATATATATAATAACCCTGAAATATCCGACGAAATGATCATCTAGGATACTCCTTCAGCCGAGAACTTTGTCTCACGAATTATGGGAGACGACCGCCCCGAATTCGCTTGCCGAATTTAAAATCTTCAGTACGGTTGATTTTCACATACTAAAGACCCATAAATACAATATTCAATTTAAAGATAGTTATAGCAAACTTGGAGTCCACACTCTTTAGGTTATATACAATTTAGTTACAATATAGTTGAATCGAAGATGACCTAGATGATGAAATAGGAATGATATACGCACGAACTTGAAATAGCCCTATAATTATTGGAAATAAAATAGATTTCTGACCTCATTCCGGTAAACGCTACTACCAAATGTTGGAAATCTTTTCCTTGTATTTAACGTATTATAACCGCTGAACGTTGTATTCTTTCGATATGCATTATTCGTTTCTCTAGGTAAAATATAAATTATTTTTTTACAAAATTACATTCGTCCCGTCTGAAAGCAATTTTCCAACCCACTCCCCTTTTTTTTTCCCTCTTCTCCTTATGTCCGCGCCACGAATTCAAATTATTTGTCTATACTAGAAGTTTAAAGAGGTCTTTATGTAGTTCACCAAAGCAGTTTTATAATTGATTTATTTTAGGGTTAAATATTATTTAAAAGAAACGCTAAATGTAAAATATTTGCATAAAACAGTGTAGCCACTGTCTGGACTGTTACAATGCGCTAAAATAATGGAACACCCTGTATACCTACGTATCTACTGTGAAACAATAATGGAACACCCTGTATACCTACGTATCTACTGTGAAACAATAATGGAACACCCTGTATACCTACGTATCTACTGTGAAACAATAATGGAACACCCTGTATACCTACGTATCTACTGTGAAACAATAATGGAACACCCTGTATACCTACGTATCTACTGTGAAACAATAATGGAACATCCTGTATACCTACGTATCTACTGTGAAACAATAATGGAACACCCTGTATACCTACGTATCTACTGTGAAACAATAATGGAACACCCTGTATACCTACGTATCTACTGTGAAACAATAATGGAACACCCTGTATACCTACGTATCTACTGTGAAACAATAATGGAACACCCTGTATACCTACGTATCTACTGTGAAACAATAATGGAACACCCTGTATACCTACGTATCTACTGTGAAACAATAATGCGATATTAATGTTTTAACGAGCTGATGTCGTGCTGGCGATGTTCATGATCACCGAGGTGTCCTACTACACGGTGTGGAAAGACGGTCCTACTAAGACTCAATAGCAATTCTCTTTTATCCAGTTTTGCAATGTATAGTCAAATCAAAATACACATACACATTTTTTATTTTTTTTAATACATTGTCAATTCACACAGCATTATCTAGCCCCAAGCTAAGCAGAGCTTGTGTTATGGGTTCTAGATAACTGATATACATAATACGATTATTCATAGATAGATATTTTTTATTATACATAGAAAACGACCAGAACACCCTCAACAAATGTCTGCAGATAGTACACACATTTGTTCCGAGGCTGGAATCGAACCCGCAACCTCCTGCGTCGCAGGCAGACCTTCGCGCCACAGAGGTCTTCATTATTTATAGATAGATACGTATTAAAAGTCTACTCAGTATTTCTAAAATTTTACGACTTGTCAAAGCGACGTGGACACTCACGGACTGGTCCACCAGTTCAAAGTCGCCCAGCGAGCTATGGAGAGAGCTATGCTCGGAGTTTCTCTGAATGATAGGATTCGCAACGCAACCAATACATCCGACAGAGAACCAAGCTTATCGATATAGCCCAAAAGATTAGCAAGCTGAAGTGATGGTGGGGCGGCCATATCTCGCGAAGAACCGACAAGCGTTGGGGTTAAACGTGTTCTTGAGTGAAGACCACGACTCGGTAAACATAGTGTAGGACTTCCTCCGGCCAGGTGGGATGGCGACCTGCAAAAGACTGCAGGCAGATTCTGGATGCGTCAGCTGAAAATAGGGCGCTACGGCGCTCATTAGGCGAGGCTTATATCCAGCAGAAGACCAATATAGTCTGATGATGATGATGATTAAGCGACGCGTGACCCGAGAGCTGAGTATGTGTTGCGGCGCAACAGTATTGAGTGCCATACAGCGGGGCAATGCAGCCAGCATCTTGGGGACGCTTCCGATTGGTATTGATATGGATTAGTTGAGCTACTTGTATATTGTCCCAACAGTTTGCAGTTAGCTCAACTGTATCAATACTAAATACTAGTTCTAATTGTTTTCTATTCTTAAATTGTTGTTTTTTTGATAATCAAGTCATAAAAATTTTACTTTCAATAATTGGGAGGGCCTACCAATAACTTGTGAGTCGTATTTAACTATAACAATCCGCATTTATAACCTACGAACCGTTAAAGCGACTTCAAAGTAAAAAAACTGAAGTTACTTGAAACAGATTTGCTAAAGACAGAATAATTTATGTTTCAACTACTAGCAACTCCCTAGAACCATATTTTTTTTGATAAATTCTTCGAACTTGGCCGCCTTTCTGACTGATACTTGCTCTTAAAGAGTTTTAATGAATAGTGTTCCAATTATTGTACCTATTTTAAAAACAAAGCCTATCGTATTTCAACCTATGCTCATAAATTTACGCCGTGATTGTTTCTAGAAACAACTCAGATAGGTACTTCAGAAAACACCAATCTCTACAGATCGCATATTGTAAAATCTCTAGAGAATCTGATCTGAAGTATTCAACCGTGTAGCAATATTTAGCCAAACACACTACATATTTGAATGGTCATTTGAGGCCAATATCAGAAGTGGGTGTGGAATTTAATTGGTAATAACTGAAAGCATTTTATACCTAACTACCTAACTTAACTATCTCGTAAAGTTCGTGTGGACTTAACTTGCGAGACCACCGTCAGTATTACTAAACTAAAAGACCTTACTAATCTAACTAATAATTTAGTTAGTTTAGTTTGTAAGTAAACTAAAGTTTCGCCATTCATTATTAGGAATTCGAAGCGCAAAGACTATAAAAGATCACCATCAAAAGCTATGCTTGTGAGACTTACAGTGACGTTCTAGGGTTCCGTAGCCAAAAGGCTCCAACGCGACCCCACGCCTGACAGCGCAAGTGCAAATTTTTGGGTTTGTGTAAACGGATCCCGGGATCAGATTTAATTGGCCACTGATACCGCCAAGTTTTATCCACCGATACCGGGATCGGTTTCCAATGAAAAACTATTAAATATTTTTATCCACTGATCCCGGTATCCGTGGCTACAAAAAATTACTTAAAATAGTTTTGGAAACGGATCCCGCTTGTAGTGTTTAGAAGTTTAAATTAAAACAAATGTACCTATATTATTGAAAATATGTTATATTAATCAACAGTAAATTATTTTAATAAAATTATTACTCTTACTAATCGAGAATTGTTTATTTTATTTATTATTATTTGTTTATTTTTTTGATTACGTTCACTACTATCACACACCGACGCTCATGGTTCGAAGATTATTTATTTTATTAAAGCTTTAATCTTACTCGAGGAGCAGGAACCGATTTTGAACTATGAAACTGGTACTAACTTACGACGCGGTAAAATAATTGACAGTAGGTACAAGAAAGCGATATGCTTCTGTGATAGTTACTTAAATTTTCCAAGCTAATTTTATAAATGCGATAGTATGTTTGTTTATTTGTTTGTTAGTCCTTCATTCACTCTATAAATAATCAACCAATCGACTTGATTTTTGGGATAGAGTTTTTTGTTTTTTAGATAGTCGAAAAGATGGAGAATAACATAGGCAGTTTTTAACGCGTGTGAAACCGCGGGGAACAATAATTGATTAATAATAAAGAATTATTTTATATTTATTAAGGTGAAGTTTTTCATTAAAAATAAATGTCTTAGTATTAAATTATAAGAGAAAATAATTATTTATGCTAGCAATACACAGTTATAATAAAACAATTCTCGATTAGTAAGAGTAATAATTTTATTAAAATAATTTACTGTTGATTAATATAACATATTTTCAATAATATAGGTACATTTGTTTTAATTTAAACTTCTAAACACTACAAGCGGGATCCGTTTCCAAAACTATTTTAAGTAATTTTTTGTAGCCACGGATACCGGGATCAGTGGATAAAAATATTTAATAGTTTTTCATTGGAAACCGATCCCGGTATCGGTGGATAAAACTTGGCGGTATCAGTGGCCAATTAAATCTGATCCCGGGATCCGTTTACACAAACCCAAATTTTTGACAAAAACCTTGTTTATGGAGACGCGGGGCGTCGCGCGTCACGTGTGGCGTGGTGTCTCTCTCTAGCACTCTACCACGCCATATATGAATTCAGTGCGGACCGCGCCCAACGCAACGCACGACGCCCGCGTTAGATCTTAGATCCCTTACGTTTTATTTATTTTTTTGTATTTTTGTAACTGGTCTATGTTCAAAAAATTTTACATTGCAGCATACTTTAACATGTTCACAAAATGAATTAATTTCCCCACAATAATAATACTGTCAACGCTTCGATGCTCAAACAATTACACGAATCATTTAATTATAGGTTAGAGATGATGACTTTAATTCTAGCCCCATTCGAAAAACAAACAGAAGCAAAATATTAATACTAACGTTAAAATTACGTCACAGAATAAAATGACCGAAATTTTAGAAATGTTACTTTTTGCAATAATGAACTCTAACATCATGACAAAAAAGCTCATTTTTCGTAATTTTTCTTCTACTTTCGGATAAAGTATAATATTTTGAATTTAGAGCCTAAAGTTATTGTGATACAGTGCGTTTTAAATTCAACTTAACTAAAGAGGAGTGATATTCTAAAAGCTATCTCGCGGTTAGATCGCTAATTTACGATCGAGCTGCGATAACGTTTTTAGGGGCGCAAGCGCAGACAGTGAATTTGGTGATAAATTAAGGTGACACGCTATTTTTGCATTTTATTTGAAAATTACAACAATGAGTTGTAAAGTTTGACCGTAGGTAGGTAGGTACATAAACTTGATTGAGGTTTTTAATGACTACTGCCGCATATTAAAAAAAATCTTGTCACAAAGTTTCTTTCACACGACTAATTTACAACAAAATCCCGCTCTTCATAAGAGAATGGCCTACTGTGATGTTTCGGAGAAAGCTGAAAAATAGCCCATCTGATAAAAGCTATTACACATTTAAGAATTTATGAACGATAATTTTTTTGACAAATAAGTATATGTATATTTATTTATTTATTTTTATTCGTATTGCCATCAGCTTAACTATTAACAATAGAACTTAAAATAGATACAGAAAGCTAATAATAGGCACTCGCTAATAGAAACATAATAAAATACCTAAGTGTGAACACAAAACAAAAAAAAAATCGTCGACAATTTCGTACTTAATAAAGTAATAAAAGAACAAGTACAATAAGTAAAAATTAAAAATATAGCTACATCAAGTGCAAAAGAATGAATGAAGAATATGTTTTTTTTATATTATTTAATTGACTTATGCAACTCAAACTTAAATAATATTAGTTGATTCCATGCTTTAAAATTTTTATAAATGTATTTTTTTATCACTTTGTATAATATATAATGTAAAAACAAATAATTGCATGCCCGTAAAGGGTAAATTACATTGTTACCCATTCTGTGTGTACCATCTTTTCCACGTGTTATTGCAATAAATAGGTATACTTTTTTTTTACTTTTACTCAGTTCAGTGGTGAAAAACTACCTACATAACAAGTCATCCGTAATCGTAAAACAAAGCTAATTAACTAACCAGCTGCTGCCCGAAGCTTTGCATTTTTCCGGGATTAAAGCCTCGATCTACCATGCAAAAGTTTAGCCTTCAGTAGTTTTAGCTTGAAGAATTAACAAATATCCAAACTTTGGCATATATAATGTGACGTCACATCTAGCTTCCCCTTATGGGCCGCACGCGCAGAGCCACCAAATTCGGCAGTTAATTAATACGGAACACGAGCTCGAATTAAAAACATTATTTACGTAATTTATGGATCATCATCACGGCATGTGTTGCCAGCTTACGGACTTCTGTTTAGTGTTAGATTTTTACTTACAAAACTGGTTTTTTAAACCAATGTTTCTAGGTAATTATTTTAGGTTCCTAGTTAGATTCTTTGTGCGGATTTATATGATAATCTTATCGGCAACACGTTTATATCTCTATTTATTAAGTTATTAACAGACTTGTTGAAAGCCCTAAGCACGCCCTAAAGTATCTATCAAAGAGGTTTCGTAAAAATATTTTTTAACAGCTTTCAACATGTTCTGCAAAAGTTTCTTTAAAAAAAATCGTGTATATAATTTGTGTACAACCATGTTTTGGTTGGTCCTTGAATATATTTACATAAAATTATTTTGAGCTGTTTTGTTTCATGGACGGGGCGATGAGCATAGCGGATTTGTAGAGAGACTTAATGCGCCTACCTCACTTGTTAGATTCACATTTTGCCCCGAAAGCAGTCATAGCTTCATATTTTTGATATGTGTTTTATTTTTATTTCAGTATTGTAAATTTATCTTGTGTGACATTTACACACAAGATAAATTTACAATAAATTGTAATAAAGATAAGCTTAATGTAGTGGCAAATAAATGATATGTCTATGTCATAGCAGCTGTTTTAAGGCTAAAAGCATAAAATTGTGAAGTAAATTAACATTATTTGACATGAACTTAGATTTTTCAACTATCTAGATTTCCCACAATCATTCTGAGTTATAGTGACCTGTACCTAACCTACTGACCTGATTATAATAAAAATAATAAAAAAACTATGTTTAAGAATATTTCCGCTCCGCTTACACTAAGAACGAGGCCTTATAACAAACGGACACACGGAAGACAGATATACACGTAATTAGACAATAAATTAGGCGACTTATAAACGATGCGTAGCTTGTTATGCCCTAATGCGATTATGTTATCTGATCATCTATGCGTGGAAATGCCCTTAGATTCGGCTTCGACAAATTATTCACTTAACAGTTATTTTTAACTACCTACATATTACTGATAAACTTTTCTTTTGAACTTTTCTATGTGTGTGTATATTGTTTTGAATAGTAATGTATGTAGTAGGTATGTTAATTTTTATTTTATATGTTATGTTTAATTAATTTTCAACTGTTTGTGCACTACCAACTCTTATAATGTTTATATCTTTTTCTCCATCCCTGGGTTGATTGGGAGAAATCGCTCTCAACGATAAGGCCGCCTATTGTACTGATCGTTTTTAAATTTAGATATAAGGTTTATTTTTGTTATTTTTTAAGTGCAATAAAGTATTCATTCATTCTATCGGCGTAGCAAGGAAATGCTTAACTTTGTATGTTTGTTAGGTACCTCTTCACACCAAAATGACTGAATGGATCCGGCTGAAATTTTTGCATAGAGATAATTCTAGGATTGGGCATAACAGGCTACCGAAATAACACGTGCAAAGCCACGGACAGCACCTAGGTGCTAAACATGAGACCGCACTTCACGTACACGTTGACAAAAAAATGTGAGACTTTGTTTGCCTCTCAACCTCACAAAGTAGGAACTTGAAATCCGATTCAATATCGATTTTAAATCGATTATCTTCAATCATTCTCATAAAAACTCAAGAATAAGGATGTTCATACACAACTCAATCACTTTTGACAATTTATTTTGAACTTTAAACCAACGTAATAAAGTTTGAATAACTGCATGAAGGTCTAAGTAAGATTAACGTTGTGAAATCTGAGGTGTTAATAGGTGACAAATTCAAGTCCCATTGACGTTTGAATTTGAAAAACATTCGATTCCAATTTCAAAGAATGTTGGTACGGGGGGAAGAAAATGCTGGCCATGATCAGTCAAACTGATTTAGTTTGGAAAAAAACTAGCTGGTCTTAGGCCTATTATTTGACGACCGATGTGACGCGTTGGGCGATGGTCTTCCTGCGACGTTTTTTGTAATTGTTGCCTAGTTTTTTCGCCGGATTACAACTACATCTATGCAAAATTTAAACCTGTCACGCTCTGTACTTTTTGCGTGAACAAGTACTTCTAAAGTTCCTAAATCTCGTGTAATATTATAAAATCGCTTTAAAGCTTGGTGGCGTGGTAAATGCTATTGAGCGCTGTTTGGAGGATTTGGAGAGCATTCAGTACCAATCCACAATCAAATGCCTGTACTACATATTCCTACATTATTTACTATAAATCTTTGGACAATGAGATTTACATACATCAACAGTTTCAACCAACAGTCACAATGCTCCAAGCAATGGTTTATCCCACTTCGTGATGTTACTTCGTGATGTTGCAACTAGATTAATTATGTCTGTTTCATTTTGGTCTGATACTTCGCTTTCAAACGTTGCGTAATTGATTGTATTTACGAGAGCCTGACAAGCGTTGTTAACGCGCAGTAGGTACCATGTGATTATATCCATTTAGCGCTCGCAAACTGTAAATTGTGGCTTTCGGATGATTTCGTATTGATGCCATTTGTGTGTTCGCTGTAAAATATTGCTGAAATGAACATTTTATTGTTTATGCGTGCGAGTTTCTGACCTCTCTCGTTTGTTCATACGTTGTATCTAAAGTACTTGGATCTGAACAGTTTCTCGAGCAATTCGCATTTGAATAATCCTGAAGGTTACTTTTATCCCCCCGTACACAAAGGGGAGTGTCCAATGACACCTCGCTGATATTTTGAAATAAGAATGCCGCATTCGCAATTCGAAACTACGAATTACAACATTAAAAAAGTAGGGAGCTTTTTTAGTGTGTTCTATTACGTGTATTTATGTTGATTCGTATTACAGTGAATTAAGGTTTATATTAAAGAGAACTTTAGCTAGAAGTTAACTTTGTTGAATTATACAAAGCAGTTTATTTTTCTTTTTGTCCAGTATTAAATGCGTCGATTTGGGCGTTAAGTTCCTTTTTTAAAATGAATAGGTAAATACAGTCAGGTCGAGTTACAGAGATTTGAAATGATAGTTATTTTCCTTTGAAAAGCTGAAGGATATTTAAGGCCTATTCGCGGCGTGATAGAGCTCACTTTGCATTGGAATAGAGACGCTTAAAAATAATTTGCAGATTAAAAGCTTTTTAATAGAGCGATGGGATTTAAGGCTCAAGTAATTATCATGGTAAATGGATGTTTTTAATATTTAATTGTTTTAATTCATTGTAAGAGGTGTGTAGGTAGGTTTCTAAATATTTATTTTAAATTTTGGATAGATATTCGTTTGACCACAATCTCACCGGATGGTACCTAAGTAACGATATTGCCGAAAAATTAAATTCAAAGAATTCATTAAGATTTTTTTTAAGAATACCGTAAACTTTTTTTTGTCAAGAAATGTTTTGACCTTCGGTCAAAGCCACTTATTTTTGTTCTATATCTTATCCTGGGGTAAGTCATAAAGCCATAGAGTATAGAGTGATCAAATCGCTCCCAATATGTCACTTCCGGTAGAATGATGGCTCTGCCATTGCCACCTCCTCCCATCCAATTTGAAAGCTCACGCGTGCTTTTTTGGGTCATTTAATTCGAATTAAGTCCCGTTTGGGGTATCATATCAATTAATAACGAGATACCGGATAATTTACGGGAAACGTCAGTTTTAAAATACAGGAATGTGCGCGTGCTATGGGGTGGATGGGGCAGTTAGAACCAGCTGTGGTGATTGCAATTTTGCAGTTTGACTGGCGCAAAATGCAATTCATTTACTATCATAAATTTTTGAGTAATTCCTTAGAAACTAACAAAACATAGAAAAAACAAGTAAAGATACGTAGCAATAACTATGTACAAAACTAGTAATTGCTCTTACGAGGCAGCCTTAACTGTGAAAATTTAATTTATTATGGTTTTTTAATCAGTTCTATGCACGGCTGTAGGTACCTACATATTATGTTTGTTTTATGTATGTTCGTCGAATTCTACGTCAATTATAAGCCGATTTTCAAAATTAATAACCTACAGAGAATTTATTATTCCGAAGTGGTCCCATAAAAAATGTTGTCCCGAAGGATTAGTGTTTACCCCGCAAAACTCAAAAACAGTGTAAAACTTTAGGAATTCGAAGTCTGTTTGGAGGTTTTGGAACAAAAAGAATAATTATTGTATTTTTCGTATTTTTTGTACACACGAATGCTCGTAGATAAACTTGTGATGTTAAGTTGCGTTTCTAATTCAGGTCAAATTCATAATCTTCTGAATGCAATTTAGATAAATAGTGTATGCGATGTGTCTGTTTCACCTCAATGCACGCACACCTCTAATGGCCAGTTCGCTGTCACACGTGTTTGTTTTGAAACTTGTAATTATTCAAATTTCGAACGGCAGATGCGCGGTAATCGGGTTGACGAAATTAATTTGTTTTTTTAAGTTTATCAAAAGTTATCTCTATGATATCGCTTCTTTTCAGTTAAGTACCCAAAAGTTATCAAAAAGTTTTTAATATATATTCGTGGTGGTCCATACATATTTATTTGATCTAATTTATTTTAATTTGTTTTGTATTTAATAATTCCGATTTTAATTTCAATTACTTTAAATTTAACTATTGTAGGTAGGTACTTTGAATATACTAACATTAATTATAAGAGATTTTTGTTACTAACAAATTATGGATCCCGTTATCTGAAATAAAAGAATTTTATTATATTTATTCATACAAGGGTTTTACGCCCATTCTACGTTGCGATGTGATCAAGCCGAATTTCGACTCACCTTTCTACTTTGCGATGTGATCAAGCCGAGTTTCGACTCACCTTTCTACTTTGCGATGTGATCAAGCCGAATTTCGACTCACTTTTCTACGTTGCGATGTGATATAAGGGAATCCGTACGATAAGGAGTCTGTAATGTTGAGAATCTGTAGCATTACGCATCTGTAGAGTTGGAAATCTTTTGATTTAAGAATCTGTTGAGTTGTAAATCTGTAGAATCGAGAATCTGTAGAATTAGGATTCTGTATGATTGGTAATCTATTAATTTGGGAACCTGTAAAATTAAGAGTCTGTAGAATTGGGAATAAGCCATTTATTTATTTATATTTTTATCTAAAACTATTTAAATTCAGTTTTAAAGGAGACTCAAGCTTTGTAGTCTGATAACCAACAATTAAAACCACCCAAACAAACGCACCTTCCTAATTTATTTGTAGAGCTCGGGTCATTAACTTCACTAATTGTAAAGAACCTTTTACTACTACCATTAAAATTATAGCATACGTTTTCAATATTAGTTTAGGACATAGTTACGTACTTTACTTATAATATCATGAAAAAACGGGAATATAATAATTGTGTTATTAAAGAGGAACCCAAAGCCAATAATAATAATAATACTTTATTTCAGGCAACAAAGAAAGTGTACAATAAGTAACTTAATTAGGGCCCATATAATAAATACCTTGGTTAATAATGGTCCGCCCCGGCTTTGCACGGGTATATTATATCGCCTATGTTTATCAGAGATAATGTAGAATGCTAACAGTGAAAGAATTTTTGAAATCGGTCCAGTAGTTTCGAAGCCTATTCAAAAAAATATCGCCTTTTCAAATTAATAAAAAAAAATAGGAAATTACTGTACTAGGATAGAGATCAATGAATAAAGAAATAAACTTATCAATACTAATTTATAAGTAATTTTATAAAGACAATCTTTATTATCATCATCAGCCTATACCAGTCCACTGCTGGACATAGGCCTCCCCTAATGAGCGCCATAGCGCCCTGTCTTCAGCTTGCCGCATTCAGCATCTGCCAGCAGTCTTTCGCAAATCGTCATCCCACCTGGTAGGATGGCGTCCTACACTACGTTTGCCGAGTCGCGGTCTCCACTCAAGAACACATGTCGGATGTATCTTTATTAATAAAGCTTGAAATAAGCATTTACAATTGTAATAATTGAGCTAACTGCAGACTTTTGCAAACAATCCACGGATAGCTACAATTCAATACCAGTCGGAAGCATCTCCAATATAATAATGTTAAGATCTAATAATTTTATACCTATGCAATATTTAGCTTAAATACAATATATTTCAATATATTGTAGAAAGCTTATGTATTCTATGTGTGTGATGTGTATACCTATATTATATAGATAATAAATGGTATATGTTGTACTTTGAGGCCACCAAACTCAATTATCGCATCTATATAACTATTTATCTACTATTTATATTCATCCTAAACTTTACAAAATAAAACTATAACAAGGCATTAAAAAAGCTTATAATAGATATTACAAACTGCCCATTTAAAATTTTGTAATTACCTTTGTTCAACGAAATTATAAGATAAAATAGGTGGCGGCGCTAGTTTGGCTCGGAGTATTGTCTTTCGAAAAATATCAACATTTTCATGATATTTGAGATCCTTCTGCTGCTCAAATATGAAATCTAGGATTCTTAAACTCCTACACCTAAAATTCCATTTCATTTTGTACAAAAGCGCCAAGATAGTTTTTTGATTAGCTGTATAAGGTTTTGAAAAAAATATCTAAAATATCTATTATCTATCTTATATCAATTTTGATACAAGTTTGCCTTCTTCTCCCAAACAATATGACTTACTGACTTGATTTTTGTGTTGAAAAATAAAGCAAAAACAGGGTAACAGATTCGCCAAAATAAATATTTGATTAGTATTTGAGCCGTACTCTTTTAATTAGAAGAAATCTTGATTTTTGCACTTTATTTTTGCACACGCGTTTTGCTCTGGCCCGCTCCTATGAACGCGTAATACTATGCCTATCTTTTTCACAAAATGGCCTGTGAAGAGGGGGAGTTAAGGGGAGTTCAGCTTCGATCACAGAACAAGGGAAAAACAATAAAAAAAATCCGAAAAAAATAATGTAAATGAAATAACCACTACCACGAAGAAAGTTCTTCATCCTGTCCTTCATTTTTGTTACACCTGTGAAACTAATTTCTACCTGAAGAAGAGATTGAATTTTTACAAATTTCCTTTTTTATGCTCTTTGAATCAGAATATTCTCTTATAGTTACTTAGGTATTGTTTTTGTGTTCTGTATAATATATGTTTTTTTTTGTAATTATTTGCTGTGCAATAAAGTATATTTGTATTGTATTGTAGGTAATTAAATAAAAAAAAAATAACACGGCATTTAATAAATATTCCTATTTTTGAAAAAAACGTTTTAAAAAGTCATTCCATAATACGTCGTTAAACGGAAGTGGTCGGTTTTTGGCGGCAACACCCGCGCGTGCCGATGTTTTACCGCTTAGCAATTTAAAAACGACTTAACATGAATTTAACATAATTTTTATTGAATATAGGCGCGTGCCCTCTTATCGCATTCTCTGCTTAGTCGCGCCGCTGCTACACGAGGCCGAAGAACGACATCTGCGTCTTGGGCCATGAAGGTGTTCAGAGGCAGGTATATGACACCATTTTGTGAATAGTATAGGCAGGCATCGGATTTCGCGTTTAGAGGAGCGGGATAGAACAGAGCGACTCAAAAATCAAGTTTTTGCTGATTATCTTTTTCTACCAGAAGAAGAGATTGAATTTTTTTACTAACTAATAAATAAGATAAGAGATCTTTTAATTAAGACATTAATTCAAAAAAATAAGCCGAAGGTGCCCTCGGAATTCTTTTGTTTAATATGGTGATGACAATAAAAAATCTTGTGATAGATAGTTTAGGAGAAAAATTGATAAAACTAAAAAAACATTTCTGATATTTAAAATAGTTTTTTTTAAATTTTCGAATCGAAGGTATTGCCATCCCATAGATTATTATGTATTTTTATCAAAGCTTTTACAATAAAGATGACGGAGAAAAATTGTTTTAAAAAAACCCTAATTCGGGCGTAATGTACGAGAGATTTAGTTGTCCCACAAAAATTATAAATAAAAACAGTACAAGGCATTTGAAGTCAGCCTATATTTTCATTTAATCATATGGAATAATTTCTTAGCTTTCATACGATTTTTTTAGTCTAGACTTGTTATGGTTCTGAGATTAGTATGAAAGAATACAAATGCGATATAATTTACTAAAATGTTTGTTCTTACCCAACTCTCCCGTCTATTTTAATAACATAAAATGATTCAATGCTCTACAATTTTTATTAAAGTGTTTTTTAAAACTTTTAAAACTATCATGGTTATTAACATTAAAGTCATTTAAAACGGGATATTTACCATGATTAGATTTTTGAGTTTTCCAATATTTCGGCACAGTTTCATGCGCCATGATCACGGAAGAACTAAAGTCACTGCGAGTTGGTTTTTATTGGCAGATATATCGATCTACCTTCATTCTTTGTCTTTTTCTACGAGATTGGAAAACTCAAAAATCTAATCATGGTAAATATCCCGTTTTAAATGACTTTAAAGTGTTTTTTCTCACTATGTATAATATAATATATTATAGAGATAAATAATTGCATGCCCATAAAGAGCAAATTACATTGTTACCCATTTTTATGTACCTACCATCTTTTCCACCATGTAATTGCAATAAAAATAATTTAGCTTTTACTCCTTTGTTTTTGTTTTCGACTGAAGAAGCAACTCGAGCGCTTCCAAATGTCCCCTATAGACAGGAAGCGTGGACGGAGGAAAACACCCCCATTTGGCCCTCCCAAATGGGGGTGATTTCCTCCGTCCATTTATTTTCCGTTCAGTTATGTTATGATTAAGACACATGCAAATTCTGACGAATGAAGAATCTGAGGAAAATCGCCTAAGCGTTTACTGAGGTAAACGCTTAATGAATGACATTGAGCACCCTCTGTCTTCTAAATTATTATTTACAAGCAGGGTCTAGCGGTTTCATCCGTTTAGTTTCCATTCCCGTGAGAATTCCTTGATAAACTGTAAAAAATGTGCAATTTCAGACTAAAATCTATCTCTGTGCCAAATTTCATCTAGATCCGTTCAGCCGTTCTGGCGTGATTGAACAACAAACATCCATCTAAATTTTCGTATTTAAAATTTTAGTGTGTATATTAGCTTTGATTATTAAAAAAAACATCTTATTGTCTTCAACCGCCGCCGCTTGCATACAACTTTTTTCTTTGGGCATTGTGGACAGCTAATGTAAATAATCACTATTTCTGATGAGAGTTTTTTTACAACGACATTCTATCTAGACATAAATCAAAGATATACTACCTTACTATAGTTTAAGCCTACCAACGTACGTAGTTTAAAGTCCATTCTACCAACAAAACTCTTAAGCACCCCACAAGTACTTGTTTACCCGCCGGAAGTGGCGAACGTCCCCGGAAATGCCCCGGATGTGGCAACACCCGCGCGTGCCAGCGTTTACACGATTACCCCATTTTCTGGGTGTTTATTCTGATAAACATCGATGTTGACTTTTGATGTTTGATTCGTTGATTGATTATAATACGGAATTGCGAACCCTTGTTTTATAATTACAAATAATTATGTTGTTATTTTTTTTTACTAAAGGGTTTTAATTTAATGTAGTTATCTACATCATTGTAATAAAAGTTTTTTATGTATTGTGAAAGTTCAAGCCCCTTTTTTACAACTTGTAAGTATATTTATGTAAGCTGTCAATTACCTGGTACTGTTAGCCAACTCAAACAGTTTTTCTTTATTATAACATATTTTTAATCACACAATATTATTATAAATGAGAAGCCGCGGGCACAAACTAGTTGAATATTATGAAAAAAAAGTCTACGTACCTACATAGTTACTCAAACAGCTCTCTAGTTGTTTGTAGTTTCGATAGAACATCTTTGTTGGAAAATAAATAAAACAATATAATTTCATTTTGCTTGTTTTAATTCTTCTTCCGACCACAGCATAAATATTACAATGCATAGAAGATTCAACTACTATAAATAAATAACATTAATATTTATAGAAATACAAAGCATTCACATTGATATATTTATTTAAGCTAGCATGTACAGTTTTCGCGCTAGATATGGCAACACGTTCATTCTTCCTTATTTTGAATTAAGAATATTACCAAAAAGGTGTTTTCAAAATGCAATGAAAACTTCTTCGAACCGAAAGCAAGGTGGAACAAAAAGTTGCCAGAATCTAAGAAAAATAAAATAAATACAAAAATTAATTAACAACAGTGAATTAATAAGTCACAATAATTATTTACATCTTAAAAATATTTGAGATTTAATTATCTAATTATTGGCTAAATTACCTAAACACTTATAGTTACATAAAATAATACTGTGATATGACTGAATAAAGTACAGTTTTCAATATTAATTATTATTTGACATTGTTGTGAGAAATCACATCACTAGTGATGTGATTTCTCTAAAACTGAAAACTGTTTTTTGTTTAACTTATTCAGTTCTTTAACTAGATATTTACAACGTTATTTAGCTTATAACATAAGAGAATAATTTGTAAAACTTTTTTATTTACAACATAATTTATTTCATTATTTACATGGAATGATGATTTTTGTACGTTACGTTTTTTTCTACTCTTACTTAACATAAATACGGTTTTACTAAACCTATCCACATAAAAAAATGTTCAATTTTTCTTGTACCTACATAACACATAATCAAGAATAAGTTTAGTAAGACCATGTGATCGATTCAGGTGTATTCGTAAGTCATATTCGTCCACTCTTATTATTTTCACCTATCATTGGCAGCCATATAACTGGATACTGATTGGTGTAAGGTGTCACACAGTGAGCGCTCGTGCAGTACAGGGAAAGAAGGCGCTTGACATAACATTGTACATTGTAACACCAATCAGAAACCAGCAATAAGTAACGAATAAAAATAACAGTAAATGAACAGTAAAAACAGTATTATTGTTGCACTAAACTCACAAATAAATCTGAATCGAAACTGTATAATATTCTAACATTTAAATTTCGATCGATTTGGCATTTCACACTCATAATGACTAGGTTATAATGTTCAGTATCTATCCACTGCGTATCTTTCAGCAGCTTCAAGCGAGTACTACACTAAGCTCGACAGCGGAGCTCTAGACGTGACTGGGGACGCCGGCAGCGGCTGCATCTGCTGCGGCGCTTGAGGGGTAAAGTACACGCCAGGCTCGTTTGAAAACTGAGGGTGGAGCGGCATTGGAGTGTGTGGCATCGACGTTGGTCGAGATTCGTGGTACAGGATTGGCACGCGGACTAACCGTTGGGCAGCATGAGCCATATTGGCAGCCTCTAATTCAGCAGCCAATTGTCGTTTCCATTTATTCCGTCGGTTCTGGAACCAGATTTTGACCTGCGTCTCCGTCAGGTGCAAGCTAGCAGCTAAGCCAGCGCGTTCCGAGCTACTCAGGTATCTCTTCATATCGAACGTTGACTCGAGTTGGAAGACTTGCGAGCGGGAGAAGACGGTCCGTGTTTTCTTCTTTCGTTTTCCTAAATTCGCGTTTGGGTCTCGTTTCTCGTCTTTGTCGAAGTCGTCGCTTTCGTCGACGTCGGGGTCCGAGTCCTGCGGGTCTTGTTGTTGCGGGTAGAGTGCGGGGTGCATGCGCGGGGAGCGGGGGGAGGAGCGGGAAGGCGAGGGGGGAGTGGGGACGCGTGGGGGGCTGCGCGGGCGCGGGGAGCCGCCAGCTGAACCGTCCTCGTTGGTGGTGGAGTCTTCTGGAACAAAAGGGATTGAGTTATTTTCTTATTATATATTAAGAGAAGGCTTACGTCGAAAGACAAGTTGGAAAGGGAAGGTTAATGTCTATTTAATAGTGCAATAGAAAACACTAAAAGCCGACTTCAAAATCCCCTTAAAAGTTTTCTAAGTTTTACGGGACCTTCTGGAAATCATTCTCTTGCCAAAGAGAAATCGACGTTCATGCTTAAAAACATTGTAACAGCCGAAAATAGAACCTCCTTTTTTGAAAATCTGTTGAAAATGCATCACTAATTGATAAAGTTTATAAAGCATCGTAGCGATAACCAAATAAAAAACAATAGATCAAACAAAATAAAATCCGTGAAATCGTCCAACAAAAGGCGTAAAGTATCCTTCGATTAGTATTTATACGGATTTATTACAACCGTGCTATCTGATACGAAGCCGTATGAAGCCGCCGTGATTAGTAAGTTGACGAGTCGATAAAAATGCATTCTAGGTGCTTGTAACGGTTATTTGACACTTATAACGGATAACGGTTTTTTATTTGAGTAGGTAAATTTAATTAGCTCAGTTTTTTTATTTAAGTTTGCTTTTTAGATTGCTTTGAAGATTATGTTGCGATAGTCAGAGTATCTTTTATCTATAAGTAATGTTACTTAGAGATAAAAGATACATTGACTAAGTAACGTAGGTTACTTAGCTCTTAAAGCACAAGCAGCATTTCTTGTTATGTTATATGTGAGATGTTCTACTTTTCTTATTCTACCTACTGTATGTTACAGAAGTAAGCAAATAAATGTATATTTGTCTATCTATAATCACACTAATATTATGAATGCAAAAGTTTAGATGAATGGATGGATGAATAAATGGATGTTTGTTGCTCAATCCAAAGACGATTTAAATCTTTGGCTAATTCACGTCAGAATGGCAAAACGGATCTGGACGAAATGTGGCACACAGATGGATTATAGTCTGGAATAGCACATTACAATAGCACACACACAATAGAACAATTAGATTTAGCAGTGATCTGGCCAGACCAGCACGCAAGCTTTGCTTAATTTGGAGTTTTGATGTTGAAGATTTGTTTTATTTTTAGATTTTTTCTGTTTTTCTTGTCTTTTTGAGTAGTTATTCCGTAAAGCCAACATGTGGCTCTGACGGTAGACCAGCATTGGTTGCTAGCTTGCTAGTCAACCAACACATGCTGAGGCAGAGCCATTTTGTTACTGGGCTTTCAGTTTGTATTTTAATCTAAGTTTATTATGTATTTAAGTCTAAGTTTAGTATGTGAAGTCTTTTAACAAATAAATTTATATTCTGTTCTAATAAAATACCAATACAATTTTGGAATTCCTAATAAGAAAGTTACGAATCGTGTCGAGTCCAAGGCGTTCACTAGAGTCAATATTGCTTTGGTTTGTAATCGTTGCATTCAATAATAATCTTTGGATAGTAAAACCGACACTAAATCCCAACCACACACCAATACCTATATATTTAGCACATCGCCTGATCTGATACCCTGTCTACAAAGGCATCGGTGACATAATTTGAGAGCAGGCCGTAATACCGTGACTTGGCTGTTGTCACATACCGTATCGGTTACGAAGCTGCTATAGCTGAAACTGTAACGCTGGTATCATAAATTGTTATTAGATATCGTTATTACCGTTATTGCTAAAACGAATAACGGACAATACCGAAGAAGAAGAAAAACATAAGAAATAGATAGGTAAGTAAAATAAATCAAAAAGAAAACTCATTCAATTTGTAATCTTTTCTTAGTTGATTGGTCGTTCAATAATATTAATGTCCTGGAGGATATTTATTTAACGATAAAATATAAGTTTATAGTACCTACTGTGTCAGTTTTAAAAGTAGAGCAAAACCTATAACTTTATCGTGAGCCTTGGATTATTTCAATATGACGACTTCATATTTTTTACGGTTTGTAATCGACCTTTGTACGACTAAATGGATGAAAGGATCCGAACAGATTTTTATTAAACGCTAAATTATATTAAAAAATTCTTTAAAATGTATGATCGTTTTACTGTAAAATCCTGTGAACAAACCAAAAAATGTAACAACATAACTCGATGACTCAAGCAGGACCGACCCCCAAAATAATCAACAAAAAATGCAGTGTCGTTTTAGGCTCTACCAACTCTACCTCGAGTATTCAAATGTCTAGACACTTTTCACTCAATATTTGAAAGTAACCACGTAAAATCACATTAACGAATCGCGAAACGTTACAGTGACCTGGCTGTCTCAGGGGGCACCGTTCTCGGGCAGTGATTCCATCGATTTTCGAAGCCTCCTCCTAATCCTTTGTTACCACGCTTGCTGTTTACACAAACGCTTACTAGTTAAGCTCTTTATGCAAATGTATGTTTAGTAATTAGTTAATGTGATTATGACGCTTGGGAATTGGGTGTCAAAGCGCGTGGAAGAATATTAATTTTTCGTGTTGATAATGCTGACGGAATTAGGTTGAGGGAAACCCACCGATTACTTGCGAGGTCATTTTACAGTAAATTTTTGGTAATTGCAACTTTACGGATTCTTTTCAGCAAGTACTTCAACTATAACTTTTAATGCTACGGAGAGATACCTTTGTCCTATAAAACAAATACGTCTGAATAATCAAAAAATATTTTCTTTTTATTCACGTAAAATTCATAGCACACTGTAAACGAAACATTACATGAAATAAGTTATCAAGGACAGTTGTAACGGTTATGCGAAAACAAAAAGGATCAACGTTTACCCATCACTATAAAAAAGTAAAAAGGGCAAGCAATCACACAAAACTACGCGCCGAATAAACCGCATTCCAAAATTAAAACGAGCGACATGTTTCCCGACACATAAAAATGCGAGAGGGAACGAGAGTTTTTGCTAGGTGTGAGAGGGATAGATGTACGTTTGACGTTGCTATGGATAGATAATTATAGCGAGATGAAAAATAGACTTGAGGGAAAGCGTCGACGTGGTTGGAATCTTTTGATATTTGCAGACTTTAAGTAAAATTCCATCGGGACTTGATTTTGGGGATTGTTTAGGAACTTCTACAGAAACAATTTTATTTTGTTCAGTTGAAGTGACAAAGATTACATTAATTTAGGAGAAAAATCTTGTTTTGGGACTTGATTGACAAGAGAAACATATTAAGACTTTTTTTTTTACACAGAACAAAGCATAGTTACTTACACAATTTAAATAATAAATAAAATAATAAATAAATTTTCGTGATAATTTTGCCCAGTGCTAGTAACGCACTATAAAGCAAAAAGCTAAGTATCAAATGCATTCATGGATTTTGGAAGCACATAAAAGAAAGGTAAGTATCTAACTACAGAGTCATTGAGTGAGGTGTAGGAATGATTTTTATGTTATGAAAACCGCATATTAAAATATATTGAACTGTCATAACGTCACTTAAAAATCCATCTCTTTTTCGAATCCTACGTAGATGGCGGATTCAGGTTATTTAATTCTTTACCTACGGAGATGAAGGCATCTTCGAGTTAAAACCAATTTAAAAGTGACCTCACCCAAATTCTGCTGAAAGGATGTTTCTATACGGTCGATGAGTTCCTCAACCGTGGCAGTTAAATAAATAAATAATAATAAATAATGCTGGACAATACACACGGCATTATCTAGCCCCAAGCTAAGCAGAGCTTGTGTTATGGGTACTAGATAACTGATATACATAATAAAATACAATACATAGATAGACATTTTTACTATACATAGAAAACGACCACAACACCCTGAACAAAATGTCTGCAGATCGTACACACATTTGTCCCGAGGCGGGAATTGAACCCACAACCTTCTGCGTCGCAGGCAGTCCTTCGCCCACCCCGCCACATTGGTCGTCCTATAAAAACAATAATAAAGATAACAATGACTGTTTATTAAGTGACTTGTATTATTTATTTTAGTGTGACCTCCCAGAATGCCTGAATAACGTGACATAAGCAAGTGTCACTCCCGGAATGCGTGAATTTTTCATTCAAATGTGACTATCCCAACTCTAGCCCTCATTGTACGGTCGGTTTGGACCGCGTGAAATGGCGCCGCTTTTGTTTCGCCGAGGGTTTCGGGAAATTAAAGTGGGGTTGCCATGTGATGACGATTAGTTTGTCTGTACTGCTTGCGTACAGTTTGTGTGTGCTGTGCTGTGATGTTGGAAGTTGCGGGGTACGGGGTTGCCATGCTGATAGTAAATCTACTTAATGAAACATATTGCGTTGACAGCTTAGTTTCTAAGCTTGAAGTCGATTCATATTCATCCAGAACTGTTTTACGTGAACAAGTACCTACATATGACAACGTTTTTGTTAAAATCAAAGTTGAAACTAAAACTATGATTGTTTATTTTAGTATGGGTTTACAATAAATAAAAAAAAACTTTATTTCGGACAACTTAGGCTCCATAGAGTGTGAGTATTACATAAAAATAAAACAAGAATTAACCTAGTTGTTAGTATAAAGTATTAAATACATTAAAAGTATGTCCTCTCTAGATTGCATTTTGGATATGTTTTAAGTTTTTTTTCTTTCTTTGCCTTTATTTTCGCGTTTCTTATGGTAAATGGTTCTAAATGGTCTATGATGGTATCGTTAGTCAGCTCTTAGAACATCCAGGGGCTGAGTTAGAGGGGTCGATTCTAACGACGCGACCAGCCCATATATTAACAAATAGTTGTTATTATTCACCTCTAGGTGGCGAGGTCCGCTGCCAGTACCAGGGGGCGGGCACCAGGCCTCCGTAGCGGCCCGCCAGCGCGCTCCATTGAGATATAAGACCCAATCTGTAACAAACGACATGTGTTTAAAAATCGGCTGTAGCAGTGTGTTTTCTTCGAAGGTTGCCAGGAATAAAGTTCTTTCGGTGATGGCCGCCTGTTGTAGTGTTATTTTTTATTCATATTTGGACGTAAGATATTTTAAGTTTTTTGTATTATAGTGCTTAACACTAAGATATTTTATTTTTGTTTTATGTCTTATAATATTGTGTGCAGTGTTAATTCAATTCCGTTCAGAGAATCAGCTGCAGTGGAACGTTCTTCTAGACCTTCGAAATACAAATTCGACAACATCGTCGAAGGTCTATTCACGTTAAAAAAACAGGTGGAAGAAAGCGAGCCAATAGTATAGACCTAACTACTAACTAGAATGGGTGCCGAAAATTGTATAGTAATGACGCTGATATTTTATCTACGTGTTCAAAAAATAAATAAAAACGTATTATTATTAATAAACAAGATTTCGAAAAAACATATATTATATTATGTATGACCATGATATTACACGCACCAAAAAATGCTTGAGCAAACGTAACTCAAACCACCACCGTTAAATCGAAATTCAAGAACCTCTCACTCAACCAAATCGACCTTCGCTGTAATATTATTTTTCCCCTGACTTTTTACGTCTAAATATATTTTGGGGTGATAAGACAGTGTTCTTAAGAGGGTGCCATAAGGCTTTACTTTGAATTATGGGATTCCAACGGGGAGGTGACAATAATACGGTGTTTGGACGACTTTATAATGTCTTAGGGAATTTGTTCAGGCTTTGCTGGTAACACTGAAGGTATTAAAGATGGCGTTTCGTTTTCTACATTAATTTTGTAGAGGTGTTTTGTATTAAAAGTAGGTTTATAATACTGAAATTGCAATCTGATTTTTTATAGCGAATCTGAAGTATTCCTAAATACACCAGTTTACTAAACTGATTTACAACGGGCCGGTTTTGTTTTTACAACGGGCCGGTTTTGTTTACCGTGGTCAGATTTTAAGGTTTCAAATATTTCAGCGCAGAAGGAATTTTCAAAAATCCATCTTCCAGTTTGTGATACCTATCATAAGCTTTTTTTTAATGCCTCTGTAATAGTTTTATTCTATTTAGTTTAGGCAGAGATACGAAGTTGCCCTTGGTGGCCACCAAAATCTATTTTCGTATCTCTTGCTAAACTAAATAGAATAAAACTATTACAAAGGCATTAAAAAAAAGATTCGTGGATAGGTGAAAGCGTAAGCGTTCACCTATCCACGTACTAACCGCGTTAGACATTATTTAACTTCAGTGATTGCTACTCAACTTGGTATGGACTTTGGTTCAAGACATACACCCTCGACAAAAGTAGACCAAAATGTTAAGTTTTTTGTATGAGAGTCCCATTTATTTTTTTATTTTTACGTTTGTTGTTATAGCAGCAAGAGAAATACACATTCTGTGAAAATTTCAACTGTCTACCTTTTACGGATCATGAGATACAGCCTGCAGACGGACAGGCGGACAGACAGCAGCGGAGGCTCAGTAATAGGGTCCCGTTTTCACCCTTCGGGTACGGAACCTAAAAATAACTAAATACAAAGAACGCAGATTACTTTTAATTCTCCAACCAATATTCTGGTATATATATCTGGTATATAAAATTCCTGGTACAAAATATATTCCTTTATGAAAAAAAGGCTTCAGCTTTTCAAACCAAGCAAATCACACCTCCAGCACTTATAAAACTAACAATTGCTAAAAGTAACCTGAGATAAATCAGTGTTACCAGCGCTGTGACAAATAACAGTGAAATGTCTCGCCCATTGTCGAGAATACAAGCTTTCTCACTTACTCGTCGATCGAGTATCGACGTATAAATATCGACGCGACAAAGAGGATTGCAGCACTAGGCATGCTCCTGGGAGCGCTAACTAGGGAGGGGGTAAAGTGGTGTGCCATGTAAAGTTGTCGATAACTTTAGTTTTTATTTCACGATTTGATGTAGTAGCGGATGTCATTATGAATTAGGGGTACTTATTCTAAAAAGCATGAGACAACAACCCTAGACTATATAGAGACCCAAACAGTACATTCTCATAGAAACTCCACATTCAGCTAACTGCATAAAAAGCTGCGATGGGTAACAGCGTAATAATATGATACTAATTAACCAAAACGAATGAATCAATAAAAAAAGAAACGTACCAATCAAATAATAGAATTAGTATATCAATAATAGTATTTACAATTGAAACAATTGAGCTAACTGCAGACAACAGGTACGAGTAGCTCAACTGCTCCCCTTGTTGAGTCGAGGTCTGTAAGGTAACGAGGCTCTCCGGGTTTTCAAAAAATTATCTGAGCGTCTGGTCGAAGCGACGCGTGACCCGAGAGCTGGTGAGTATCTGGCGCAGCGCATCAGCATTGCTATACAGCGGGGCAATGCAACCAGTGTCTTGGGCACGATCAATAGAGCTACTATCGAAATGTTGAATGATTTAGTGACCGGAAATTAATTGACGTAAATTAATTTTTAAATCTTAAATCAAAATTCTATTGCATGCTAGATCATATAGTGAGACATGAGGTTATTATACATATTTATTTCCCGTTTTTACCTTGTCTGATGCAAATAAATATCTTTAAATTTTTAATTGATAATGCGCTGGAAATGGTTACCGCAATGAAGGCATATAAATACAAAAAATATTGAGCTTTTGTAATTACTATGTATTAATTTTCATCATAGATAATATCCTAAATTACAAAACCTGTAAAATAAATACGATAATGGTTTTCTTGCCCTGATTTCACTCATTCGGGGTCAGAACAACATTATCTGCATCATCTTTCTATATCAGCTGTCTCTATCTGAACACACGCTCTTTTTCTCAGCTATAAGACCGCCTATTGTACTTGTTATTGTTAATAATTAGTCATCAGGTTTCTTATTTTGACCTATACAAACAGGTAATGGTGAAATAAAGTGTTGATTCCATCATTCATTTCATTATTATCGACTAGGTGCTGCCCGTGGCTTTGGAAGCGTTGTTAAACGTTATTTCTATCCCATGGGAACCGATCTAATAAAAAAAAAATAAAAAAAAAATATCTACCTTTCTATAAAAAATGGACAAGGAGAAAAAATCTTTAATTCGTTTCTATCAAGATTTCGTAGACGTGCTACGGAGCTACGAACGCCTACGCGCTACGCCGTAGCAAAAATCGTAGAGCTCTGATAGAATATTGATTTACAATAAATCTTTTCAAGATTATATTTGACAAATTATGCCAAATACCAATATATTAATCGTTATTATACTGAACATAATGATTTAAGGGATTAGAAAGTTTTCATACAAAAGATTTAAACGGAAACCATTTGCCAAAATATTTTCTCCAGTTGTTCTTTTTTAAAATTCTGAGCTTCGTATATTCCCGGCATATTTATTTATTTAGTTAACCGAATTATTACACTGTATTATTATTACCTTATTATTTATTTAACCGTACATATATTAAATGCGATAAAAAAGCAATATATTACAATCTAATAGTTACAAAGGAGAAATTCATATTACACCAAAAATGTTTGCATAAAAATCTATCGACATCGCCCATCCCTAGCTCATTTATTCTTATTAGAGGAGGTTTTATTTTTATCGATATTCCGGCACAATAGCGATCGCGCTTTTATCGACAATATTTTATTTAGAGAAGTGTCGGAGAATCCCACTAATGGGAAAATAGTAGAAGCTGTCGCATCGTGCTTCAAGTTCAAGGTGGAAATTGAGAATTAATCTAGCTTTTTAATAAATAGATCGATTTTGTACATTTTATTATACCTTTAGAATTCTTCTTTTGGGCTCAGATCAAAAGCAGTTAAAGTGAGAAAATATCAAAAGAAGGCATCCAATAACTATTGAAGGACTTAGTTTCTTAAGTAAGTTCTTTAAGTAATTAATGAATACAAATTCTTCATTGTTTAGAATCTTGTTAATAGATATAAGAAGTACGGCTACAAAGGCATTGGATAATATGTTTACGGACTTATATACAAAAAAACCTGTTAATCAGTATTTTTGTCGCACAACTGACTAAATACGCCTTCAAAATCTTTAAAAATAGACTTTTCCTTCTCAGTACATTTATCTAAGCCGATAACATCATTACGAACCTCCTTAGGGTAAAAACTTCCAAAAACTCCTTCCAACAAAAAGTAATTGCCCAAAGAAATCGACAAAGTATAAAAAAGGTAATATTACCAATTTGCATCGGCTAATCCGCGAGAGAACTTCGCGCAAATTCCATTACAATGTTTGAAATCGGAACGGCGCCAGCCGCGGCGTGATTGGTCGGCTCACCGCGCTCTGATTGGCAGTCTCCGTAACCCCGCCTCCCCCGGGGGGTATAAAAATCGATGCGCGCTATCCGAGCTTTCTTTTTTCCACGACGCTTCGCCCGACACTTTTCACTTGTTAGTAATAATGGCATTTGTACTTTCTTTTATGGTTTAAAGTGTTTAGTTGTATCCGTTGTCCGTGCAAGCGACGTGGGGCTCTTTTGTTAGTGCAGATAGGGTATTCTACGTTAAAAAGCATGTCTTTCTATTTTCTTGGTTGTGGATGACACTCGAGCGTGCTGTGACTGCTTTTGAGTACAGTGATTATTACCTGAATGGCGACTGGTTCTTTTTATTACAAGGGATAAAGGAATACAAGGATTTCTGCGGTCTTTCTTTGGAAATTAGGATAGCGGATAGATGAAGTATAACAAATGGTCGTATTTGATCTCGTTGCTTAGTTAGAGCGCACCCGTACGTACTGAGGGTGTGCGTGCACGGGTTCGAGTCCTGCCAAAATCAACATTTTTTGGGTCAGTATTAAATTTTCTTAGAAATACAGTAGTTTCGTTTACCGTAACCTAGCATGTCAATTTTATATACCTGTATGTCTTGTTGTTGATAAGTCAAAAGCATTTATCCTTACCTTTACATGCAGCTGTTTGATTTTCGTCATAAAAAAAAATATTCAAATAAACTCGTAAATAGAATGCATAAAAATAGACCGGCATCTCCTAGAGAGTTGAAAAATCGGTTCGTAACGTGAACTTCGGTTCAATTATGGTAAGAGTGCCAATGGATCGACTCTACGGATATGGACCGTGGGTTTTGGCCGAAAGGTGTCGTTTTCAGGAAGTTCATTGGACGCCTGTCAAACGACACCGCGCGTGCGTCATCGGAGCGTGGATGACTCGGTTAATTTTTAATGTTTTTTATGTATGTCTTTAAGGTTTTTACTATATGGGCCCTACTTTTTGTACACTTTCTTTGTTGCCCAAAAATAAAGTTTTATAATTATAAATCAATAGTCTCAATTTTTATGAACTTTTAATTGTACCTACTTTAATTTAGCTACCTATTATTATACGCTAAGTGTAGGGGGAAGTCTGGTTCTCTGTAATACAGTTCAATTTGAACTAAAACGGAAACCAGGGACTCCTTGCACTTTTTTGTATATTTAAATTTGAAATAAATGATTTTGTATAAAGTGCACTAAACGAGCGTGTAAGATCAGGCCTGTACTCGCGGGCAGGATATATTATGTAGTATGTTATATAACTCAAAAGCCGCAACATATTCAGACATTCCTCTGCAACCCTCGAAGTAAACCGATAAGTGAGTAAGTACCTTTCCTTTCCCCTAAAGACGCTGAGTATGTACTTACTCTACTCAAGTCAATGGTGTGGGTGGTGCAAGTCATAGGCGGTAATGATCACAAATTATACTAGTAACTTAAATACTAGAAATAAGAATTAACTCACTTTGCCCACAACGAATTCATGGATCTTATAAAGGGCAGTGTAATTCTTTTAAAACAAAACTCCTAGTGAGTTGCATTTATATTATCAATAAATAAATTCATACAAATTGTTAGACATTGTCACAGACATTGTACTGGCTTACTACAAAATATTAGATTATCTAGAGGATATAAAAACCTTGGAAAGAGTTTTGCTCTAGCTTGAAAAGTAAGAACCTACCAAACAAGGTAAAGGTTTCTTATTTGCTTCTTTACTTTACCTTGAAAAGATAGAAGTGAACAAAAAACAAAATGATCACTTTTTGTATTTGCACGCTTCCGACTGGTATTGATTTGGATCAGTTAAGCTACCTGTAGATTGTTAGCAACAGTCTGCAGTTAGCTCAATTGTTTCAATTGTAAATATTAGTTTTAATTTAATTCCATTATTTGATTGTAATTTTCTTTGTTAATAAAGATTATCCTACATATTTTATTTTCTAGTTTTACTCATGTAATTAGAATTTTTGTGACGAGTCCTGTAAGGCCTAAACTCTAAATACTGTATAAAGGAAATTAAGCACTTTAATAGTTCAGAATACAAAATTGTGTTGAAATTATACATGAAACCATAAAACACACACAACATCATCTAGTCCCAAGCTAAGCCATGCTTATTATAATAAAATAGATACCTATTCAATTAGCACATTATATTCAATACTTAGTTTTTGATCCGCCATTTTGTCATCCCTTACACCACACAAAATGGTGCTAAATTATTTACATTAACAAGGGGAAGATCTCAAGAAGGGCGTTTCGGTTATTTAGTATTATTAACTTTTCTTCAGAAGGGCGCTTTTGATTTATTCTTGGGGTAGCTGGGTAATTTGATGGGCCGCCGTGTTGAGTTTTGATTTTATGTAATAGTCACCCATTTATGGGATTTAATAAGATTATTTGCAAAGAGTTTTTTCTAATCTAAGCGGCTAAAAAATTCTCAATGAACACAATAATATTTAATAATGTCCCAAAGATTTTTAAAGAGAGAAAAAGTTTAATTTTATTTACAGAAATGATGCATGGAACCTAGATTGGACGTCAAATATTTTAAAGTTACGTTTAGTATACTCAACAGAACTTGTGTCATGACAACAATAAAAATAATTGAGTTTTGAATCTCATTCATAGGTCATTGTGCCTGAGTACCAAATAGACTTTTGCTTTTTTTAAGATGCTAAATATAAAAGACTAGAACCTAGAATATCAACTGCAAAAACCCGTGTCAAGTAAACCTTGATACAAATACCTATCAAAGCTGAAAACAGGGTATCACCCTCGGAATCCAGGGATCCAAGCAAAGTTGTAAATAAGCATTATAAGATCAGGGGGACTGAGACACAAGATGTCGTCATCGGCTATTGAGAGAAGAGAAAGCGAATTGTGTCGAAATGTCTTGAAGGAAAGGTTATTTTGTGCAAGAAAATTTAAAGAAGAGAAAAAATGTCGAAAGTGGTATTCAGTGAGGTATAAGTGTGTTTTTTTCTTTTTACATCGACTTCTAAAAAGGAGGTTTTATGTTTGGATGTTTTTCCACCGATTTTTTTGATGATCCTCGTGGTTTTGTATTTAGAAGGCGGGGAGTGTTCCATAATACTTTTATTTTGAGCTAGTAAAACTTAAAAAAAACCGTGTAAAATTATTGTCATGGTAAAGGTTACAGGACTGACTCGTTAATAACACTCATTAATAATCTCTGTGGTTTACTTTTCTCATGAATGTCATAAATTGCCTTGAATCAAGGATCGAATATTTACAATTGAAATAGATAATAAATAAATAATGCAGGACAACTCACGTTACAAACAATCATTTATCCCACGACTTGCATCAAACTAGCGACATCTGTCTTAGGCAGACCTCTACGCCAAAGAAGTCGTCTTAGTAAACATATCTATGTAAAATAATTCCAAAGAGATAAGACAAGGCAGCAAAAAATAATAAAACGAACAAAAATCTTCAATTAAGCCTCCCCTAAGCAATTATTTAATTAAAAATTAACTAGCCAAAGAAAGCCGTCTAAACACGGATAAACAAGCAGAGGAAATTAAAAAGAAAACGAACAATGACAGATTGTTTACAATTTCACAAAACGTCGTCTTGTCACTTTGACGTAATTAGTCAAGGAAAAGTTAAGGAAAACGGTTTGAACGTAGTAAAAAAATTCTATGTCTATGGTTTCTACAAAATTGCCAGAATGTCAACGCTCAGCGCTTTGAGCATTTATTATGATTTTTCTGAAATAAATCTTTTGTAAGGAAGAAAATTATAATCAAATAATATAATTAAATTAAAACTAATATTTACAATAGAAACAATTGAGGTAACTTTTGTTCAGGGTGTTCTAGTTACAGTCTGCAGCTAAATAAAAAAATGCTGGACAATTCACACAGCGTTATCTAGCCCCAAGCTAAGCAGAGCTTGTGTTATGGGTACTAGATAACTGATATACATAATACAATACATTACATAGATAGGTATTTTTTATTATACATAGAAAACGACCAGAACACCCTGAACAAATGTCTGCAGATCGTACACACATTTGTCCAGAGGCGGGAATCGAACCTGCAACATCCTGCGTCCCAGGCAGACCTCCGCCCACCGCACTACAGAGGTCGTCATAGAATAGATAAACTTTATATAAATTATCAGCGTTAGAGTTATCATTTCCAATCCCTGGTCAATAGCTATAACAATTTCTATGTTTTTCTTCGTGTATAATAATGGCGACTCAAATCATACTTGACTACGACCTAGGGCCCAATTCTGCTAATATATTAAATGTAAGGGGAACTCAACTGATCCATATCATATATATATATATAAAACAAAGTCGTGTGAGTTACACCATTCATAACGCAGGAAGGACGGGGCCGATTTTCATGTTTTTTGATTTGTTGGATTTCTCTTAGTCCGGAATAGGATAAGAAGTATTAAAAACATTGGAAAATTGACGAAAAAATGGGCGGACTGCAAGTATACAAATAAATCACGAATAAATACAAAATACAAATTCTTTTTCCCACATCTGACCCTCTACCCAACCAAATTACAAATCCCCGGAAATAACCCAACCAAATTAGAACTCCCACTATCCCTTAATAAAAACAGTCGTACAACCATTTGGTAGCCGTCATTCTGCCATCTAATCAGGGTACAGTGGGGTACAATGTACTCCGAACGGGTTTTTTATCTGCTGACAGGGCTGTAAACGGACGAGGGTTAAATTGAGTCGTGTAAGGTTAAGAATGTGATCATTTGACATTTGACGAGAGTTGTCTCAGTTTGTGGAATTTTCTGTAGTTTTTTTTAAATTATTTTGAGGTTATGCTACGTTGCGGTATTCACCGCCAAAGGCCTGATGTTGCTGATGATATACTTTTTAGTTTGCCTACGTAGCCGTATGTCATAACAACATATCACCAAATATTTCATGGCGTTAACAGATTAAAAAACTGAAAGCTTAGAATTGGGTTATAATTTTTTGTTTTGTTATTTTATGAGTTAAAACGACTTTTTTTTTGTGCCTGAGCTATCTCAATATATATATTCTTCACATTGAGTACACTCGCCCTTTTTGGATCTTTTTTGTTTGCGAGTGTCACTGCCCACAGTTGGGAGCGGTACACATTGAGTTCATTTCTCAAAACAAACCATTTCAAACAATGTCTAAAAAAAGTAAAAAAAAAAAGGTGGGGTGATTTAAAATACGTTCAGTTCTTATAGGTCACAATATAACATATGAACATTATTATAATATTCTATTCTTTATTCAGAAAGAAAATAACAATCAAATAACAAATTTAAATTAAAACTAGTATTTACAATAGAAACAATTAAGTAATTATAATGTTAACTTTAAGTACTATTAAGTGCCTACTTCTTTTGAGGTTTTTTTTTGTGCCAGCAACACAAATCAGAAAAAACTTGTTTAAAAATAAATTTAAGATATATAATTGTAATAGATTATAACACGTACAGCCATGTGTCAAAGAACTGCGGTGGGTTTTCAGCTGCGAAACTCTTATTATTATCTAAGTAAGTTACTAAGTTCGGAAGTTAAAGTAATAAAACATAGCTTCAAAGTTGCAATCTTGAAAAGAAAACTTAAAGGCTTATTAAAATATCTACTGAATACAGAAATTGTTACTTTGTTTAACAAGTTTTAACTTTAAACGATGCTGTGCCTCGTTTGCCTGGCGCTAGTGCTCATCTGATACTACTAGAATGAGGCAAGTGCTTTGTTTAACTTTGACTTATGAAGTTATTTCCAATGTATAATTTCAAATAGCTTTCACACATAATCACTCTCAACAGATAGCTCCAACAAATCGTGTATCTGGATGAATGACTCTGGTAGCATATTATCAAATCAACTCACTCACTGACTGGACCTATGGACTTACGATTAGCAGACATACCAACAACTTGCAGGTGTAAAAGCTGTACTTACATTGTATTGACCACTAATCACGCTTAAACTCAAACCACTAACGCCATTTTAACGCGTATTCGATATTTATTGCATTGCCATAGTTTTGTTCTAAATTTAGGTTACTCTAACCGATCTATCCAGTCAAGAAAGTCATCCATGTAAACGCATGTATTTACGCACAATGAGTTACCAATTAATCAATGTGCTGACCGAGTGGGCTAGTCAATGTACTTCAAACCAATCCAGTCACTCACCTATATAAATGCTCCAGCGATCTTCGCATACTGAGAACTAATGGATCTGCTGACTAAATCGCCTAGCATAGATACCTAAAACCAGTCCATTCACTCGCCTATGTAAACCCCAAAAGATCAAGGTAAGATCTCCCCCCCCCCCTCCCCCCGCTCTCAAGCTTGCAGTACAGCGTAAAAGTGCTCTCTGTTTTAACGGTTCTTAAAATAAACGCTTGAAGTAACTTTGTACAAAGAGACCTACTAATTGATGTGTTTACCGAGTGGGCTAGCCTATGATCCTGAAACCAGTCCAGTAACTAGTCCGATGTAAACGCTCCAGCTATCTTTGCATAATGACCGCTAATCGAAGGCTACCCTGCGGTCGGAGCGAGGCAAGTGGCGGCAAACTACTAGTTTTCTATACATTACCTATACACTTTGTGGATTACAGGCGGAACTACGTGAATTGAGACCATTTGAAAATAGATTGGATTAACGAAGGCTTCTAGGTTTGATGGGATATGTCAGTTGTTTGGTGAATTCATGAATGGTAGCGTAAAGCTGCTTTCCCATCGCTGCGTACGCACATAGGCGCATTTTAGCTGTGTGAATTCGTTTGTTTCACAACGCGGGTCTACTTTACCGCATTACGTGAATCTATTGATGCGTATATTTATTCTGTTTAAAAGGAAGGTACCTCATTAAGTAGATAATTTTTTATTTTATTGCTATTTTAGGTTACTATAATTTCTGTTCTGTATTCCTAAGATTTTTGTTCTTTTTCTTTTGTTTTACCTACATACTAATCAACTTTTCCCTGATACATCTGTGATCTGATCTCTGTTCTAACTCCTCAATTAATTATACCTTTATATCGTCGTGTTGTGCCGGCACCACACGACGACATAAAGGTACGACATAAAGCCGGCCTAGAATTCGCACTACCCAAACTCTTCCCGTGATTGTCGTAAGAGGCGACTATGAGACATACACCGCGGAGGGCAGCAGCGTCTTTTGCAGAATAGATCTACCACCAAACAGCGATCCCCAACCCGCATGTCCAGCGTGAGGATTGTAGGCACTAACCCCATGAGATAAAAGCCAATAAGGCGATTCGGGGGAAGGCCTGCGTTCAGCTGTGGACCATTATATGCTGTTGAGGTATCTTTACCGCATGCATAGCGTTTGACAGCGTTAAGGTTGTGGCAGACCACATGCGTACTGCTTCTGCTACCACGCAGCGTAAAATGTTCATTAAAATATAGGTTTTAATTCGTAACTTTTAGATTAATTTTATATTGACGTTATCCGATGACAGACATCCCAGCAAGAGGGAATTAAATAATTTAATCGTTTTAAAAAAAAAACTAAAAACTGTCTCTAAAGTTTTTTAATACCTATATCCGGAGTTTTTTAGGTTTATCAATGCAAAATTATTATCTTTTGGTAATGATATTTTAATAGGACCACTTTTGTCTAATTTTTCATACAATACCGAAAGAATACTCTAAATCAGTTATTAATTGACGGAGAAATTTACGAAAATAATGTTTTTAATTTCGTCGGTTATCACTACATAGTATAAAACAAAGTCGCTTCCCGCTGTCTGTCTATCTGTCCCTATGTAGATCTTTAAAACTACGCAACGGATTTTGATGCGGTGTTTAATAAATAGAATAATTTAAGAGGAAGCTTTATATGTACGTCGCAGACTGTGATAATCTAAAGGCTAATAATGTAATTTCAAACAATTCTTCACGTTTTATTAAACGCTAGTTGCTTGAGTGTGTTCGACGGTGACGTTCGTCTATCCTACAACGAAGACCATAGTGCTTGTAATGAAACTGTTTGGTTACAACGGATGGACTCCTTGGTCATACCAGTTCGAGTTGTCATTTTTGAAACGGTAACTACGCAACGATTGTTTAGTGAAAAATGTCAGAAAGAGAAAAGTTTTAGCGTGGCGTTATATTCTCTTTGGGGAAAAGTCATTATCCGGAGCGTTTTACGGTTTACAAAAGGATTGAATTATCTTAGTCGGAGCGTCACGGTCGACTGCACTGCATTAAAAATCATGTCTGATGAGAATGAAGGCTTTCCGAGCACAACACGTCCCCTTCGGCATGTATAGTATAATACATGCATAGGTAATTTAGTACCCGTGTAAAGCCGGGGCGGGTAGCTAGTAAAATTTAATAAGAAAACGAAAATCTTACCTCGACAACATAGCATCGTTTGCGCTCCCAAAATGATTGGAAGCTAACGCCGCCTCCAGAACATTCGAATCTCTTCTTGGTTCTGCTCTATTCAATATCGAACTGATCGAAAAACTCGTGTAAGGCGCGCTACCAGTCGCCTTCTCCTCTTTGTCCTTCTTCAAATCGTAGAACGGACTCTTTTCTTCGTTCCTGTCGTAGTACGGACTCTTGTTGGGCGAAGAGGGGATGTCTGGGCTAGATGCGCCCGAGACGACGTTGACTTCAATATCGCGGTCATCGTGAGAGGAAACTGGCGAGTCCATTGCTGGGCTAGTGCATTGCGGGCTGGAAGAGAAATGATAGTTGTTAGTGTTGTTGAGTTGATAGTGACGACCTCTGTGGCGCGGTGGGCGAAGGTCTGCCTGCGACGCAGGAGGTTGCGGGTTCGATTCCCGCCTCGGGACAAATGTGTGTACGATCTGCAGACATTTGTTCAGGGTGTTCTGGTCGTTTTCTATGTATAATAAAAAATATCTATCTATGTATTGTATTATATTATGTATATCAGTTATCTAGTACCCATAACACAAGCTCTGCTTACCTTGGGGCTAGATAATGCTGTGTGAATTGTCCAGCATTATTTATTTATTTATTATTTAAAATGAGACGTTACGATCACGTGTCGTTACTAACATCAAATTGACTCAAGCTCAGTTGTATTATCATGTTTCCATGTCCATCCAATTTGATGGATCAAACTCTTTATTCTATACATCTAAAGATCTCATAAACAACCTCCTTTATCCACTGAGACTAGTAAAATAACAAAACGAAAACAGATCAAAAGCTAAAAGCCACAAAGATATTTAAATAATCTTATTCCTCTCAGAAGGAGCATTATTCAATCATATCAAATCTCTTATAAGCTAACACATCTTGCTATAAATATAGTTATTACTTATTCAACAATGGGGACCCACCCTCTATATTAGATAGGATAGAGTAATGGGTACAGAAGTGAAACTCCGGTATTGTAAAATGATCTCGTAATGTTATTTCTGCAATTGGTTTGGTCCTAATGGTCATAGTAATGGTCTGCTCGCTTCCGTTTACTATTTCCAGTGTAAAATTAAATTTCTGGTAAAAAGTGTAGCGAACGGCGCTAGATTAAATATAAATATTGCTGGACAATTCACACAGCATTATCTAGCCCCAAGCTAAACAGAGCTTCTGTTATGGGTACTAGATAACTGGTATACATAATATAATACAATACATAGATAGATAATTTTATATTATACATAGAAAACGACTAGAACACCCTGAACAAATGTCTGCAGATCGTACTCACATTTGTTCCGAGGCGGGAATCGAACCCGCAACCTCCTGCGTCGCAGGCAGACCTTCGCCCACCGCGCCAAAGAGGTCGTCATGTCAAATATCAATCACGTTTATTTCTTTAGTCGTGTGGTGCCGGTTTAGAATTTGCACCTCCCCAACTCTTCCCGTGGGTGTCGTAAGAGGCGATTAAGGGACATACGGGAGGCGGGCAGCAGCGCCTCTTACAGAATAGATCTACCACTGAACTGCGATCCCCAACCCGCCTGCCCAGCGTGGGGATTATGGGCATTATTCCCCATGAGATGAAAGCCAATATAGCGATTATCAGGGGAGGCCTGCGTCCAGCATTGGACCGTTAAAGGCTGTTGAGGATGAGGTTATTTCTTTAGGATTACTAAATAAGCACTTAGACAAGTCAAATTTTATACTATAAACAGGTTTATAAATAGTAATATTATCAAATAAGAAACAAAGAGATCCGTAAGAGGTCCCTAAGATTTTCGACGAACCGAATAAGGATTACTTGGTTTAGTTGGTTAGTGCACACCTGAGCGCGGGTTCGATTCCTGCTGAAATCGAAAAATATAATTTCCTAATAAGTATATGTTTGAAGCCCGTAGCAATTTTGCTGTGGTATAAAATTACCGTGGCGTGGGTTAAATTGGAGAGGTCGATTTTACGCCTCGACGGCGTAAAATCGACCTCTCCAATTTAACCCATTGATACCGTAAGAGTCTACTTAAGGAACTTACCAGAGGAAGGGCAACAGCTTCCTTCTGTGTATTTTTAACACCTTAACTGCGATCACTAATACACCTGCCAAGCGTAGGGATTAAGGCAAAACTTTTTGTTTTGGTTTGGCTTGTTCAGCAGTGAACGTATGTCTATTGCAGTAGTTACATTTAAGAAAATCCTTTATGGTGGTCCATATATGGCTCTTGTACTCTCCTCCTCCTCAACAGCCTATACTGGCCCACTGCTGGACGCAGGCCTTCCCCTAATTTTTTTATCTCATAATAATACCCATAATCCCCACGCTGGGCATGCGGATGTTTCATTTACGCCTTAGGAATGTTACTTCATTTACAGAGGCAGTTTCACATCTATCCCCACATTACTCCCTAAGACCATGCCTAAGGGACGACGTTAAATAAAGCTAAGAACAATAACGCACTTAACGGTCTTGAATTATAGATCAGTCTTGAGTTTGAGCCTAGGCGGAGTTAAGGTAAGTGATTCTGAATTTTGATCCTAATTTCTAGTTGTTTTTGGGTTTAAATTGTTATGGTTGTAAGAAGTTTAGGTGATTTTTTTGGTATAACGGTTTTGTAGCTTTAATAAAGGTGATGTTTAGGGTTCCGTACCAGATGGGTAAAAACGGGACCTTTTTACTAAGTCTCCGCTGTCCGTCTGTCGGTCTGTCCGTCAGCGGGCTGTATCTCATGAACCGTATAAAGTAGACAGTAGTTTTTTTGTGAATATGTATTATTATATATATATTAGTGTTTATCTTGGCGCTACGACAAGAAATCATAAAAATTAAATAAAAAAAAAATTATTTAATGAAAAAATTTAATAATGTCCCAAAAATTTTCGATTTCGGCAGGATTACATATTTTTGTATTTATAATTGAAACAATTGAGCTAACTGCAGACTGTTGCAAACAATCGGATTAGGAAAGAAACGCCATTCTGTACACAAAATACTTAAAAATATACCTCCACTACAAAAAAATAATAATCCGTCACATCTGTCTATCATTGGGATCATTGAATGGAGGATAGTCCATAACGCATGTCGTCCGCCCGCCGGCAAACACATCCAACCCGAAAATCACAATTTTACAAAATACGAGCTTTTCATACGAAATCGCTGTGCGATCGCCACTTACCGACATTAAATTGATGTATTGAATATCGCCGGTGGGTAATGCGAGTTGTCACTTTGCTTTTAATACACCACTTTGCGTTTTGCGAAAACTGACTGTTTTTCGAGGTTTTGGGTTTATATTTGTTTTAAAGTTTTAGTTAACAGTAAAAGTAAATAGTTACGAATAATTATTTGCTCTATAATATGATTTCGGTGCGTTTTTACTTAGCTATCTTCTTGAAGCCTTTCGATTAGACTTAAATGAGTAAAAAAACGTAGGTTTTTTTTTTTATTTGTTGTTCTTTGAATGAACAAACAAAACAAGATAGATAATAACTGATGTTGAGCTACTTTTAGAGTGTTTGCAACAGTCTGCAGTTAGCTCAAATGTTTCAACTTAATATACAAGTTTTAACTCTGTTATTTGATTGAAATTTTCTTTGTAAATAATGATTTCCACTGATGTTAGAAGATAACATATTAAGGTGGTTAGACGCGGGTTGACGCGAGCTATTTTTTTCTATATTTAAATTATTTCTGCGTTCCACAAGCAATAAAACTAGCGGAAAAGTTTCTTACCGGAAATCGTAAACCATTTTCAATGGACTAATGATAAAACCAACATTTATTTGATTCATATGTATTCTGGGATCAATATTTTTTTTTGGAGAAAATGTTGATATTTAGCAAAAAATCGCATATTTTGCCAATTGCTCCAATTCGATTCACCATAAATATTATATAATATCGGATATTTATCATGTAGGTACCTTTTGTTTTATTTTGCCCTGTTTCGGTTTCGGTCTTAAGGGCCCATGCAACCTCAAGTTTTTGTGAAAAGGACAGACATATGATTTTGCGTTCATAGGAGCGAGACAGGGCAGGCTAGACTGGATGTTTAGATGTTCATTGCCTCTTCACGCCAAAACTACTAAAAGGATCGGCCTTAAATTTTACATCCAGATAGTTCTAAGCTTGTTATAAAACATACGCATACTTTTAATGCCATAAATCAGTTTCCATATGATAGAAATATCCTTAAACAAAAAGCGAAACCGCGGGCTAGTAAGTAACCTTTAATAATTACGTTAGCAAATCACAAAAATTATAAAAAAATCGTAGCAAATCGTGAGTTTAAAAAGATTTGTTAGTTTAGATATGTCAACACGGACAGTTAGGATATTGCAAGGTTTACTTTGTAAATCAAAGTAAAACGGAAAGAATGTAGACACAATTCAGTCAACAAAAAATATTTCAAAATACTCGATCTCAATTAACTGTCGTATTATGAAAACTTGATCAGTCATAGATCTATTGCTTGAGTGACGTTATTGCCAAAGAAAACCGTTACTCAAACATAGATTGATGACTGATCAAGCTTTCATAAGCCTTTAGGCTGAGCGCAGACTTGAGTCAAGATAGTTTTAAGACAGACTATTGCTTTAGAAAAAATACAACTTAACAATAGCTATAGTCTGTCTTAAAACTATTGTGACTCAAGTCTGCGTTCAGCCTTAGTGTCTCACTCTACTCTTTATAAAAAATAACTAGATTTTCAAAATTTATCAAATATTAAAACCTTCTTTTAAATATAGAACGTTTGCAATCATCTATTTAAACATAGAACGTTTCAAACCCACTTCTGATTGAAGCGCGTAGCGAGCCGCGATAAAATCGATTGAAAGCATGAAAGCATTCACCACACGCGTGAGTGATTTCACAGAGACATTGATTTTACTTAGGTAATTGTTGTTTCCATCGTTGATTTTGTATTTACATACTAATTGGTAAATAGGTAGTAATTTGATAAACCTGCGTTCATCACGAAGTTATAGGGTAACCTATTCCATGTGTCGTAAGAGGCGACTAAGGGACATATTCCGGGGGGGGGGGGGGGGGCAGCAGCGCCTCTTGCAGAATATATCTACCACTGAATTGCGATCCCCAACCCGAATGCCCAGCGTGGGGACTATGAGCATTACACCCAAGAGATAAAAAAACAGGGCGAGTCCTGCGTCCTAGCAGTAGACTATTATAGGCAGAGGATGAGGATTCCATGAAGTCATATAATAGAAAATCATGCATGGAATAAAGAAGAATCCTTATCAATTTTTATTAGTTTTAATCAAAAAACCCGTTAGAGTCTAAGTCTAAGATTTTTATATCATCTTAGACTATTATGTAAAAAAAATATCCCATTGAATTATTCTTATAAGATATCTTTGCCTATCCAAAGACACAAAATTTAAGTACAAAAAAATTACGCATCTAATACCATAGACATAGAATTTTTTCACTACACAACATTTTAACACAAAACAATTGAAATAATATTTCAAACGAAGAGCGCAAAAGTTTAATATGAACCTAAACAATACACCAAAAAGTTTGCGATCAAATTTTTAATAACCTCTTTATAAAGACCATAGAACAGAAATATTTGAAAACATTTCAAACCTAGAACGCAAACTTTTTAAATGTAAAGCTGATGCGCTGGTAGAATCGATGGAAAGGTATCAGTTTCGTTGCGCATCAGTGGTTCCAAACACCGGCCGTGTGATTTTTATCTATTAACTTCGTAGTATCGGATTTCATTGTTTAAGGCCCATACCCCACCGAAAGTGGCGCCGCCACCTAATTTGTCTTATTATTCCGTTTTACAAAGAAATTTTCAAAAATCCTTCTTCCAGTTTGTGATACCTATCATAAGCTTTTTTTTAATGCCTCTGTAATAGTTTTATTCTGTTTAGTTTAGGAAGAGATACGAAAATAGATTTTGGTGGCCACCAAGTGCAACTTCGTATCTCTTCCTAAACTAAATAGAATAAAACTATTACAGAGGCATTAAAAAAAAGCTTATGATAGGTATCACAAACTGGAAGAAGGATTTTTGAAAATTCCTTTGTTTAACAGAATAATTACATAAAGTAGGTGGTGGCGCTAGTTTAGGTGCTGTATGCGCCTTAACAGAAATAGGAAGGTTAATTTAAAGTTTTTGTTACAAATACTTGCACAAAAGATTTTTAATAGCATCAAATAAATACGAAACTGTGTGGCCTTTTAAAAAACCGATGAATTAGTTTTCCTATATCTATTACTTTAAAAAGAGGAAAAAGTTGGTTTGTTTGAATTTCTCTGAAACTACTGGGCTGATTTGAAAAATTCTTTCAGCATTAGAATCCTACATAACCCCTGATGAACATAGGCTATAGAATATACCCATGCGAAGCCGGGCGGATCGCTTTATCTCATAATTTTAAAAATAGTTTTCACATGGTGAATTTTTTTTTTATTCCAAATTAGTGTATGTTACCTATTAGTACAATGATAGATAGAACTTTTAAATCCTAAATTGTTTTTAACCTCATCTTGTCCATGATCCTTTTAAAACGTTGCCTTTGTTTATGTTTTACTTATGTAATTGAAACAAAAAAAAATACGCATTTTAAAACTAATTAACTCAGTAACCTATCGTGACCTAACAATAATCGTCCATAACCAGGCCATTAATTTGTGTACACCTCGGCCAATAAAGTCAAGTTCTTTATTTGTTGCCCGCAGAGGCGCGGTCTGACGTCACGATTTATTAAACGCAATGACGTCACTATTAGGATATTTAGTAGTTACTGACACGACTCTGCTAAGTGTAGTTAATTTCATTTAGTAGTTGACGCTCAACAACTTATAATAAATAAGCAATTGTTAGCTTATTTAAAATTAATGTCGAGATTTTAGATCCTTCGTATACATTTTTATATTTACTTATACTTTCAAAAATAGTAAGTACCTAAGTAAATCGTTTATAAACACACACATATAATTGGTTTTTGGAACTAAGTTCCTTATCGCGCGTTGTGAAAAGGGGCTGGACGGAAAAAATTCTCACGAAAAGTTGTAACGACACTTTTTGCCATAGTAAGCTATTGTAAGCCGTGCGGCGTGCGCATGTTTCTCTGTCTGTCTCTCTCTCTCTCTTATAGAAAGGGACTTCGTTCCATTCGGGTGTCCCTTGACACCTCTCAACTTTTTTATATATCAAAAGTAAACGTAATTTAAATATAAAATAGAAAAAACAATGATGTAGAGACATTTTTCAATTATGAACGGGTTTTTGTAGGCAGTTTCCTAGTGTTTGAACTCGTTTAGTTCAAACACTAGGAAACTGCCTACAAAAATGATGCTGTAATTTCATTGTAACACTGCACATAGAATATTGACTTGTAAAATCAACCTTTAAAGTTCATCTTTAGTTATATTTATATATTACGTTTAGAATATTTAAGGGTCTCACAGACTGAAGCGGCCTGCGGTGGCGGTCAGTACAATTTGACGAGAATGTGTTGTCACAGGGCAAGGCGATGCATAACTCTTAACTTCTTTTGCACTTGATGTAGCTATATTTTTAATTGTTACTTATTGTACTTGTTCTTTTATTACTTTATCAAGTACGAAATTGTCGACGATATTTTTTTTTTTGTTTTGTGTTTACACTTCGGTATTTTATTATGTTTCTATTAGCGAGTGCCTATTATTAAAGAAAGAAAGAAAGAAAGAAAGATACATTTATTTGACACAACAAGAACAGCACAGACAGACATACACAATTACACACAGGGTAGAATACAAAATTAATGTTAGCTTTCTGTATCTATTTTAAGTTCTATTGTTAATAGTTAAGCTGATGGCAATCCGAATAAAATAAATAAATAGTACTGACCGCAGGCCGCGTCAGTCTGTGAGACCCGCTAATGTGATTTTACCAAAATTAAAACTTTTAGTTTCAGTTTTGCAAAAATCCTCCATCAAAACCATTTTCACGCCGCTAAAAAAGATCGTACGCTACCTGCGTACGCCTAAAGACACCTTGAGAAACCAAGGGTGTATAAGATTGACTGCAGCTGTGGAAGCTCCTATATAGGCCAAACGAAGCTCACTATTGCCTGCAGAGTCAAGGAGCACATACGAGCGGTCAAGAATCTGGCAACTGAGAAGTCTGCCATAGCGGAGCATCTTCTCGAGTCTGGCCCAAACCACTGGATCGAGCTAAACAATCTATAAGTAATTTCAACAGAGCGTCATTACATACCAAGACTGGTACAGGAGGCCATTGAGATTACCAAACACATGCAGAAACTTCAACCGAGAAGAAGGTTTCCAATTATCGGGAACCTGGAACCCTCTTGTGAGAATGTGTAACCGAAGAAATGATGATGACCAACCAAGCCGTGTTCAGATACCGTTAGTGTTGTGTGTTGTGATCGAATTGCGTTCGTAAATGAAACCGGTGGTAGTGGTAACATTCGTAGCAAAAGACAAAGAATGAAGGTAGATCGATATATCTGCCAATAAAAACCAACACGCAGTGACTTTAGTTATTCCGTGATCATGGCGCATGAAACTGTGCCGAAATATTGGTATAAAAATAATTTAATAAAATCGAATCATGGTAAATATCCCGTTATAAATGACTTTAATTTACCAATATTGTAATTATTCCGTAGCACAAATGACTACTAACACTCCGTTTTTTTTTAAATTAGGCCGAAAAATTTCCGTTACAACGGACGCTTCAATCGGCTTGGAGGGCAGTGGTAATTGAGCTACAGAACAAGAAGGTTGTCTAGAGTTCGATATTGTAGCGTTCTGTAATTTTAATAAAAGTGAGAAGTGAAACCTCGGACGTTTTCATTATCCCGGAAAGTTAAAATTAACAAAATAAATAATGCTGGACAATTCACACAGCATTATCTAGCCCCAAGCTAAGCAGAGCTTGTGTTATGGGTACTAGATAACTGATACCTATACCTAATAGAATTCGACGACATCTATGGCGCGGTGGGCGAAGGTCCGCCTGCGACGGAGGTTGCGGGTTCGAACTTGGGACAACTATTTGTACGATCTGCAGGTATATTTGTTCAGGATGTTCTGGTCGTTTTCTATGTATAATAAAAAATATCTATCTATGTAATGTATTGTATTACGTATATATCAGTTATCTAGTACCCATAACACAAGCTCTGCTTAGCTTGGGGCTAGATAATGCTGTGTGAATTGTCCAGCATTATTTGTACATTTTGAAAATTTAAATAACGTCCTAAGCGGGTAGGTATTTCATTACTGAGCCCAAATTATTTCAAAGATAAAAAAAAACATCATACATTTTTACCCAATCACCTAAACCTTCATTTATAGTTAGGTCTTTGACCTAAACTGTACCGTAAAATAAACGAAAACCCAAAAATATTCATAAAACCATCAAGCTTACTTTTTACAAAAAAACTAATTAACGCTTACAGGAACTTCATGGCAATTACACAAGTATTCTAAATTGCGGCGATGTTGTAAAATGGCTAAATAACATTACAAAGTCAAATTTTGACAACCCTTTTACAACTGAGATGCGTTGACTTGGTAATAAATTGTTAGTTTATTTTCATGATTCACTGGGCTTACTCACACCGAATGGCGAATTATATAAAAAAATAACTAACTGACAAAGTAACTAAACTAAACTCAGTCCAAGCCTTTTTTGACTAGATGTAAAGATGTAGCAATGCAATTTTTCATAGACACGTAATCTATCCCGATATTTTTCGTATTTTCTGATTCACATCATATCTTTCAAACGAAAGAGCTTATGAACATTTGCACTCTTTCATTCAGTCAAAGAAATAACCCTCCCCATTGGTAGTCGGGTGAAAAAACGCATGAACGGATTCCATTGTTTTTTTTTTTGGAAATTAAACACAATATTTTCTAGATACCTCTGATTATAATCCACTCTCCATAAAATATACTATTAAATATATAGTTATAATATGGTTCTTGTAGCTAAAATGACAACAAATTGATAATGAAAAAAACCTAAAAAGCTCTATTCAAACTTACGTATGAATAGAGATTTTTAGGTTTTTAGATGAATATAGAGCGAATACTCACCACCAAACTTCCTTATTTTGCATTAAATACCAGCTTTTTTCCTTTTCATAACATCTTTCAACCACCACAAAAATATAAATAAAAAAATATTCCAAATTAAACAAAACGTCTAAATTAAATTAAATTAATTATAGCGGTGTAACCCGGCCTGATTATACGCAGGGCGCGTAAGGGTTAGGTTAACCAAGTTTATGGGCTGATAATGATCTAAGTGACCATCTGCCATCTGCCAATCTTGTTAGAATGGAGTCACCTTTAGTATCCGACGCGTGTCCAGAAAAAAAACTTATCGGCGCACGATTGGGTTAAGACTGTATCTAAACTAAAATTTAGACGCTCGAGGTTTGATGGGTTAAGAAATAAATAAAAATAGACTGAATTCTAGATGAAACTTAGTAAAATATCACTTATATAACTTAAAATAAATAACATCAGTTATAGTAAAATTATAGTGGCACCTTGTCACGGAAGAGCTTATTCTAGACAAAATAAGCTCTTTCAAAATATGACACTTACAGCTATAAGCTATGAGACGATAACCTATAGCTGTATGAGTATCCTATTCCACTATTTGATAAAAAAATAATGTAAAAAAGGTTTAAAGAACTTTATTCTCATACAAACACGTGGTTCACTTATAATGAGATACATAGAAACAAATTAATCTAGGTTTATAATATTTCAACTTAACTAACCTCTGGTACCTAAAATTATATTATAACTAAAAAAAACCTTAGGTATTGATGTTAGGCAGTTTTTTATAAACACCCTTACCGGCCTTAACGTTACAGAGCGATCCCCACCAGGCAACCCAAAGGCATGTGCACGGGGCACATGCCTTTGGGTTGCCTGGTCAAATTAGATATAATGTAGATCACCTACTTTTATAGTATTTTTAGTGAACTTAGCTTGTGAATGCCACACCTTGACACAACGATTTAGAAAAACCACCGACATTTGTAAAATTAATTAATATAAATGCGGACAGGGGAATTAATTATATTAATTAACTAATGCAAATGTATTTGAATGACAAGCGGCGGCTTGTTACAGTCATTTATTTTGTTTTCCCTGAAGATTTACATAAATTAATTTTTATATGGTAGGCTGATAAAACTTTGGAACGCAATCAGGTTAAACATCTTTACCTTAGTTAAGATAATAATAAACAATGTTTAGAATTTTAAATAAAAATGAATGGTTGTTAGCAGTAAGTTCAGAACGCGTTTTCGTTCTATTACAATTTTAGACGCGATTTAACTAACACGCTTTTCTATTACCTTAATGTCTTAACTTTTATAAATCCTGAGAGCAGTTGAAGGGTTAAATGCTTTTTTCTATTTGTTTCAAAGGTGTGACTAATCTAGATAAGGACACCTTAATTATCAATAATAGTCAAAAATTTGTTACCTACATTAAACGTTCTGTAATAATAAATAATGCTGGACAATCCTTTTCCATTTTAAAGTCGCCCAGCGAGCTATGGAGAGCGCAATGCTCGGAGTTTCTCTGAAGGTTAGGATTCGCAACGAATACATCCGACAGAGAACCAAGGTTATCGACATAGCTCAAAGGATTATCAGGAGACCGCGACTCGGCAAACGTAGTGTAAGAACGCGCTTCGACCAGGTGGGATGACGATTTGCGAAAGACTGCTGGCAGATGCTGGATACGGCAAGCTGAAGATGGCGCTATGGCGCTCATTAGGGAAAGCCTATGTCCAGCAGAGGACTAATATAGGCTGATGATGATGGAAAATCCACACAGCGTCATCTAGCCCCAAGTTAAGCAGAGCTTGAGATAAGGGTACTAGAGATGACCGATAAAGAAACTTAATACACTACATACATAGATAGATATTTTTATTTTGTGTGTTTTGGATTAGGACCGAGGTGAAGCCTCTAGGCTGTTAATTATTACCAAAAAACGGATAGGTATATAAATATTTAGGTTCTTAAAAGCTCCATCTAGAGCTGAAAAAGCTAAACGAAGATTTTAAAGAAGTGGGCAAGTATTGTACGAGCCTATTTAACAGGTTCATATCGTATTTCTGGTATATATCCACGGTCTAAACGAGGAAGTTTATTTCTTCGTTGTCTCTACGAACAAAAAAGAGATTAACCTTCTTTGAACAGTTTGAACAATAAGGTGTAAATGTGGCGCAAACTCTTTAATACTAACCTTAGAACAAAAAGCGAGAAATCTCCTCCAATCACCGCCACAGAACTCCAAACATCACAACACAAACCAGTCACATAAAATTCAACTCTGCAGTTACAATAATAAGTCCAAAATAGTTCTTCAGCTGTTAACGTTCTAGATTCAAGAATTTAAATTGAAAAGAGGTTTGAAACTAAGAAGGTGGCAAAGTGATCAACCAAAAAGTTCCAGATCTAAATTTGAAAAACAACAGTTTCGGTGACGCGACTGCGCGGGAAGCAAAACCTCCCCTGCGTTCGACCTTTGCAAGTTTACTGTAGCAACTGACAGCTACCCTTAGAATTTGGGGCGTCACTATTCTGTAGAACCACCCCTTACGCCAACTGAACGCTCTCTCCCCATCCTTTTCCTGCAAAAATACAAAGATATTTTCGAAATCACACGACGCAAACTGAATCTTGTTGTGGTTGGAATAGGGTGGTTGGTAGTTGAAAGATTGAGTGTGAGGGTAGATAATCGATCGTAAAAGTGAGACCGCGAGTGTAACACAATTAAGGGTAGGTACTTAGGGGCAAATCGTCGAAACTACTTAGGTGTTTATGTTAAATCTGTTGGATGTTGATCATTACAGCTTAATGGTTGGTTTGGGTTGAATTTCGAGAGGTCGTAAAAATGTGGTTTTTGGTTAAATATTTTGGTTAATCGACTTTAGTCTTTGGGCGTTTTGGTAAAACTTTATTTCAGTAAGTTGATAGTAAGTTGTACAATTATCCACACTAGAGAAATGCCCGTATTTTGAAAGCTTGCTCAGTCTTAAATATATGCTTGGGTAACGATTTTGTATGGTTATGCCATAAAGTTATGCGTTATATGATGTCTATGACTGAGCAAGCTTTCATTTTACGGGTCTTATTTGTTTATTTTCAACCTAATGTCTGCTCGCGGGTTGGCACGCGTTGGATAAAAAGTACTTAGAATGCAGGATGCCAGGATTCTATCTCCTTGCCGAATTTCATCATTTTCAGTTCAGCGGTTATAAAAATGAAAGGGTAACAAATAGGCAATAAGACAGAGTGACTTTCGCATTTAAAATACTAAATATATATAAATTATGGATGTTGAAACGTAGGTTTTATTTTAATGAATGAATAGGTAGGTATCTAGCGCAGCGCATCAGCATTGCCATAGGTACAGCGGAGCAATGCAGCCAGCGTCTTGGGCACGCGCGCGACTGGTATTGGTATGGATCAGTTGAGCTACCTGTAGATTGTTTGTAATATTCTGCATTTAGCTCAATTGCTTCTAGTTTTAATTTGTTTCTATTATTTGATTGTTAATTTCTTTGTTAATTAAGATTTTTATTCCTAATTAAAAAAAAGCTCTGCAAGCTCATTTTGGGGTTAAATAATGGAGTGTGGATTTCCCAGTATTTTTCATTTATTTATTATTTGGTATAATTTTATTGGTTTATCCTACTATAGTTTTAAAATAATAATTATAAAATCAAAAATAAGGTTGAGCCGTTTGAAGATGTTTGACCATAGACAATGAATGAATTCATACAACACAGTCCATATTACAAAACAAAAACAATGACATAAAATACAGAATAATAAATAACTATTTAAGTAATAACTACTATTATGCTATTAAATAGGTGCCTACAACAATAAAATCTAAATATCTAATAGGAATATTATTTTCTTACAATACTTTATGCTAAAATTGACTGGAGTTTAGGTACATACATATTGCTTACTAAATTCTAGAGGATAGTTTTAATCATGACAATGCCAAAACTAGTAAATAGATTATTTATTACACAATTTACACATAATGTTCTGGATCTGGCATAATACAGCTTCTTTTTACAAAGCTGAGGGCAAAAGCTAGAATATAATAAATAAAACCTATGTGTAAGTATTAGATAAAAGCCAATATCAGGGGAAAGCAGAAGTGGGGAGGTATTAAGTCAAAGTAAATTTGGTACTTTATTTCTCTAGGCTTACAAAATAAGCAGGCAATTCAAATTTTATACCTACCATAAACAGCTTAACCTCTTTGCGTTTAGGTTCTCCTTGCCTAGTATAGTACCACACCGTTGCCAGTGCGGTGAAACCGTTGATAAGTTCGGTCACCATGCACTGGCATGTGTCTCTAGTGCAGGACGTGTGTCCCGCCATGGTTCAATTAATGACATCATTCGTCGGGCTTTTACCAACGTCAGTGTGCCAGCTACTCTCGAACCACGTGGCCTAATGCGAGATGATGGTAAAAGGCCTGATGGTATGACTCTGATTCCTTGGAAGATGGGTCGGCCTTTAGTTTGGGATGCCACGTGTGTAGATACCCTAGCACCTTCTCAACTTGCAGGGACATCAGTGAGGCCGGCTCCGCAGCAACATCAGCGGAGTTTCTCAAACGGCGAAAATACGCTAATCTTTACAGAGGTTACCTATTTGAGCCGTTTGGGGTGAAACCCTAGGTCCTTGTGGTCCTGGAGCACACGTTATCTATAAAGATCTTACAAAACTACTAATAGAGTCCACAGGTGATCGGAATGCTGGTTTTTATTTCGGTCAACGAATTAGCATTCCCATTCAACGTGGCAATGCTGCCAGCATTCTGGGCACTCTGCCTTCTGGTGACGGCTTAGATTTTTAGAAAATAGATATAAGTGTAAATATTAGTTGTCATTATATTTTGCTGTTAAAACAAGTTAGATAATAATATAATGATGATTATACGAACTGATTTGGATCCAGAAAAGACTAACGCAGTTAGCAAATGTTATGTTGTTTATTCCATAAACAGCTTTATTAATAGTTATTGTTATCAAATAAGAAATAAGGATGTAATGCTTGCAATGCTTGAAAACGAAAGTTTCAATCAGTGCGTACCCGTCATGACCTACGGAGCTGAGACGTGGACACTCACGGTAGGCCTGGTCCACCAGTTTAAAGTCGCCCAGCGAGCTATGGAGAGAGCTATGGTCAGAGTTTCTCTGAAGGATAGGATTTGCAACGAATACATCCGACAGAGAACCAAGGTGGCAGTGGGCAGAATAGATCTACCACCGAACTGCGATTCCCAAAACGCATGCCCAGAGTAGGCATTACCTTCCATGAGTTAAAAGTCATAAGGTGATTATCAGGGGTAGGCCTGCGTCCAGCAGTGGACCATTATAGGCTGTTGAAGTGAAGTGGGAAGAGACGTTTTTCACCTAAGCTGAGCGGATTTGTGTGCTGACTAGAGCGGAAAGGGTTAAAACCCTCATAAATAGGTACCTGATCCGAAATATACTTACGTAGGAATGTCGTTGGAATTGGAAGTCATGTTATAAAAAGTCGGACTCCGACCAAAGCGGGGTCCAGTCGTGCTAGTAAACGACTATAGGGATAACTCTGCCCAATAAGTAAAGTTGTGGAATTATAAGTTGCTAAAATACTAGCTAATTGTTTTATTTGCCAAACCCATAAATTAGAGTGTGTGTGTGTGTTACACCATATGTTACCAAATACGTTTGACACCTCCGCCAATTTTCAAGAGAATAAGACTTTAATATTATATTATCGTTTCTTATAACAGTGTGTGAATACTTTAAAATACTATACATATAATCGTATTTTATCGTATGATATCATAAGATAAAATGTTATAGCATCTTCACCGTGTGTGACCTTTAAGGTCCATATTTGCATACATATTTTTGCGCCTGATCTACGACAAACTTTACTCTAAACTATCCAACACAAAATCAACAACAATTATCATTAGGCACATTTGACGTCCACCATTCATTGCAATTAACTCAAGCTTTTAGCTCCCCCTCACTCTTAAGCCTTAATCCGTCCCCTTTGCACTATTATTTACAAATAAAGCGCCCCGAGGCTGTAACCGGTAAATTAGTGTGGTCGCTCGCGGCGTCCTGTCGCCTGTAGTACCTACTTAGGCCCCTTATAATTGCCCTTGTAGCCTCCCTGTGCTTTTCCGGGAGGGGGACAGTTGGTTAGTCTCTGATGGCTTTTGTCTTACGAAAAAGTGTAGCGATGAAATATGTTTATTGTTGCAATAAAATGAAATGGCATTTCATTACCGCCATTTCGAAAATAATTTGAAAATAATATTTTACGGTCAAAATTATTAGGTAGGTACCTACTACATTTATTTTCCTTTTATTACCCAATGGCATTTAGAGAAGTAGGTATTTGAAAATAAATAGCTACCTACTAGTTAGTACTTACTTAATTTTGTTTTTTTTTTATCAGTCGTCTTAAGTTATATTTATAGAAGTGTAAAAATTAAGCTAAGTTGTAGAAAAAATAAAACAGTTTTGAGATAAGTACGTCTAAGTAGGACCTAACTCCATAATATTTCGAGGACCTCTGTGGCGCGGTGGGTGAAGGTCTGTCTGCAACGCAGGAGGTTGCGGGTTCGATTCCCGCCTCGGGACAAATGTTTGCAAGATCTGTAGACATTTGTTCTGGGTGTTCTGGTCGTTTTCTATGTAAAATAAAAAATATCTATCTATGTATTGTATTATATTATGGATGTCAGTTATCTAGTACCCATAACACAAGCTCTGCTTAACTTGGGGCTAGATAATGCTGTGTGAATTGTCCAGCACTATTTATTTATTATTTGCCGATAAAAACTGATATATTTTTTGTCCAACAGTAACAAAAATATCGTAACGGGCTAATAATGGCGAATGAATTTGGTGACTGATTTTCCATCATTTACCTTATTATAAAAACTACATACATTCTACATACGTGTATGTAGAATCTATACTCATAATAATCCATACTAATGTTATAAATTTCAAAGTAACTCTGTTACCTTCTCAGGCTCAAACGGGTAAAGTGATCAGAATGAAATTTGGCAGGGAGCCAGATAATACCCTGGAGAAGAACAAAGGCTATTTTGAATCGCGAAAAAGCATGTTCAAAGTCGAAAGCAACAATCAGGTTCCTTCAGTGAAGTGATAGTCGTAGAAGTTTTAATAATTTCAATGACTTCGTAGCAAATAAACGCGCGTAGCGGTTCTACGAGAGCGTAGACCTGTCTACGAGCAATCATAGCAGGGCTACGAAAGCTCATCTACGATCGTGTAACGCCATCTAGTGAGTGGATGATACGTTACGTTATAGGTAAGTGTAGAGTGGCGTCATCTACACAAATATTATGGAAAGTAAGAATTTAGTTATATTATTTTGTTACTACCAGTATACTTACTAGTTTTATAGTTACTACAGAGATGGCGTTAATTGCGAAAACATGTTATAGGTTTTTCGGTGCTAAAATATGAATATGTAGACGAGGCGTGTATTTTCGGTAGCGGTAAGTGGTTTTATTCTCATACTTGGGGGAGCTTCTTTGGTAAGGTCGTTGAGATGTAAATCCATCCTCTGTTCATGGTTTTGTTTGTCCAAATGATGACATTGACAATCTTTGGAAAACTGACACTGACAACTGAACCGTGTTGTCTATGCCGGTCGGTGAAAAAGGGCAGAGGCAAGATGGCGGGTGGCGGGCATCGGGCTCTTGGTATCGACCATGCGTAGAATTCACGATTTTATCAGTTGATTGGTGGAGTTTTCGGTGCCGTAGGGCTGCGCAGGGCTGTTCTGATTGTCTTAGCCTTTATCAGAAGATGGGATGTAACCCTGTCTGTCTTCACGCCCACTGATGGTTTACCTCGAATGATACTAGGAAAAGTCTGACTCGCACATCCACACCAATAATGGCGGAAGACTCAAGCGACTTTACAACGGGAGTTCTGTGCCAATTACTTCAGTACTACCAGTACTACAGTCGGTTCCTTCTACTATCCTAAGAGAATGAGATTAACAAGTGCTATGGATGTTCAGAAATGCAATTGGTTTGTAATAGAGGTACCGGTAAGGTCTGATCGTTTCATGCTAAAATTGTTGGTTTTGTGAATACTTCTATTGGATTGATTTGTAAATACTAAAGGTAGTATGGTTATTAAGCAAGCAGTTTGGGTTTTAGTTGGTTTATTGTGATGTGACCATACTTTTGATTGATTAGGTATAAAGAATCTTGAGAAAGAAACTAAACAAATGTCTTTCGTCAACATAAGTAGCTAATCAAAGCTAATCGAGTAGTTGCCCAATGATAAAGCATAGCCGGTGTAAATATGTCCCAATGCTAATAATCATAGCCAATGTCTTGTCAATGACACAACTTGCCCATCTGTTGCAATGTTTTCTTGTGAATTATTGTTTTCAGGGTTCAATGGAAGTGGAGGATGCCTGACACTAGATATTGGCAGACCACATCAATCATGGAGGCACATAAGGATTTAGTGATTGACGGAGCCAAATATGTGTGTGATAGTGCCAGAGAATCTACTTAGCATAGACTGTCTGGGAATCAGAAGTGCCTTATTATAAAGATAAGTCACACCTTCACAAATCAGATTTGTTTCAATTCCAAAGTAAGTATATGTTTATTGAAAAAAAAAGAAAGTAAAACAATAAAATTAGTTTACTGTTGATAAAATTATAAAACCTGAATATTGTCTTGCATTTTGTTGTTCTGTTCATGTATTTGTTCAGTTACACATGTTACAAAGACAAGACTTGATTAAACTTGATACATATTATGGAGTAAGTATGGGTGCTAAGATGTGTTCTAATTTAATAATTCCATGATCAGATCACTAAACACTGATCCACATGCTATGTGTAAATCTTGTGTGACTCTTTATCATGTCATTTGCTTTCCTACTTTGTGTTTTTTTCTGATGTAGTCTGCTGATATATTTTGTTGTTAGTTCTTGTTCATGTAGCATCAGTCCTTCAAGGATGATATTGTTTGGTTCTGATCTTTGTTTCTGTTTCGCTGTTTTTGCTGGAAGGTGAGGTCTTTGTGTCGTTATTTGGTTATGGTGCTGCTTGGCATAGCTAGTGTGAGCATCTTGGGTTACTACACCCAAGATTGGTCCTTGTTGGCATGGTGGCCATCTGAGAGGACGCGTGTGGGCATATTGAGTACGGTGTCTCAATATGAGTTCTACAGGCATACGGTGTTGCTTGTAAGAGCTGGTGAGAGAGTCTTGGGTTCCTACACCCAAGATTGGTCCTTGTTGGCATGGTGGCCATCTGAGAGGACGCGTGTGGGCATATTGAGTACGGTGTCTCAATATGAGTTCTACAGGCATACGGTGTTGCTTGTAAGAGCTGGTGAGATAGTCTTGGGTTCCTACACCCAAGATTGGTCCTTGTTGGCATGGTGGCCATCTGAGAGGACGCGTGTGGGCATATTGAGTACGGTGTCTCAATATGAGTTCTACAGGCATACGGTGTTGCTTGTAAGAGCTGGTGAGTGTCTTGAGTTCATTCAAGATTGGTTCTCTAGTCGTGGTCTGAGTCGTCTAGCTAAATGTTGTGTAGTCTCTAAATGGTGATCAAATGTTGTTTTGTGGAATATGGTTGCATCTTGTGAGTCTGTTGTTCTATGATCTAGTTATATGTGTCTTGCTTGATGAAATTGGTGTTGACCTGTGTTGTGGTCAAGCAGTGTTTCTGGTTTCGGTCCCCTCATCTCTCTGGTGGTGCCACTGTGGATCTCATCTGTGGTCGGTAACTAGCAATGGTTGATCAGGTGGTAGTAGGACGTACCTAGAGTATGTACCTGCTAAGAGGCTGGAAGTCGGTGTGTAATGTGCAGGTGCCCAAGCCCATAATCAGGCTGTTCTTAAAAAAAAAACAGTTTGTGGACAGCTCTGTATAATTGGCTAGAGTACCAATGTTATTGCATGTTGATGATGTGTTTTTCGACAGAACGCGGCTGAAGCGAGTAATGTGTGCGGTTGGTTGGTAGGGGTGGCGGAGCGTCCGTGCTGCGGTGTTGGCTTGCGTCTGCCTGGTGTGCGCATTAATCATAGCAGGAAGAATGATGTCAGGTTGGACGAGCGAGTCTATGGCGATATGGCGATATCTTCCTCTTTTTATTTGGGTGCTGTAGTAAGTACATGGAACGTAAATAACCCGGGGTGTGTATCTTTATCAACAACAACAAACAAGGCATAATCGGCTAATTGCTGCGTTTGTTCATTACGAGGCTATTTCTCAGGGCTGGGAGTGTGGTGAAGCCGAAGCGATGACTGACTATTTCTCCGGGCTTGCAGTCTGGAAAGGAGATGGCTATAGTGTTGTGAAAGTGGCTAAGTATCGTAGGGTAGCCAACAACTGTATCAGTCTTCCTGTAGTGCGGTTGAGGTGGCCAACAACTGTACCTGATAGCGTTTGTTGGCGTGGTGGCCAAAGGCTGTATGCGTTACACTATAGCGTCGTCCGTGGACGGACTCATTGTCAGGCATTGGCCGTGTAGACGAGGCGTGTATTTTCGGTAGCGGTAAGTGGTTTTATTCTCATACTTGGGGGAGCTTCTTTGGTAAGGTCGTTGAGATGTAAATCCATCCTCTGTTCATGGTTTTGTTTGTCCAAATGATGACATTGACAATCTTTGGAAAACTGACACTGACAACTGAACCGTGTTGTCTATGCCGGTCGGTGAAAAAGGGCAGAGGCAAGATGGCGGGTGGCGGGCATCGGGCTCTTGGTATCGACCATGCGTAGAATTCACGATTTTATCAGTTGATTGGTGGAGTTTTCGGTGCCGTAGGGCTGCGCAGGGCTGTTCTGATTGTCTTAGCCTTTAAATACTAAATACGTTTTTGTTAGGAAATTGAGAATACCTAAACTGTTGTTGGTGAGCATCTGAATATTAATAGATGCATAACAGCAGAAATCGGGTTGTTTAAAAAAAATCATGAACCTTTTATTTAATATATAAAAATATCTATCTCATAACCACATATTAATGTGCAGTATGGCAACCATTTCTAATTATTATAGCAGGACAGCTCCTGGTATAATAATAGAAATGTGGTCTATAGCAAAATAGGCTGTCCTGCTATCATATTAGTAATTTTGGGCTATAGGCAAAATAGGCTGTCCTGCTATCATATTAGTAATTTTGGTCTACCTATAGGAGAAAATAGGCTGTCCTGCTATATTAATTAGTAATTTTGGTCTATAGCAAACACGGAGCACATAACAAAATAAGTTTTGTAGACCTTTCCTTTCATTGTCACATAAGGTGAATAAAGTTTATCTTATTACTTTTAGAACCTATGAAAATGTGACTTTGAGAAACTCTTTATTTCCTTAACAATAAAGATAAATTACAGAATAAAAGATTTTTTTTATTTTCGTTTTTAATTATAAGAAAAAACTATGTAACTTATACATAAATCAACTAAACTTAAAAATAAGATAGCTCTTACGATAATGACTTAAAATTTCAAAAACTTAAAATCATACTTATAATATGCTTAACTTGACATAAAATAAATATCATCACAAATATAAACACTTTTTTTTTATGAAAAGACACGACAATCTTTAAACTTTAAATTCAAATCTATTCCAATTCGTTCTAAAGGTATAATATTTTTTTCTTACACTAGTTACCCTCGTTTTAGATGTATTTACAACAAATTAATAATTCTCAGCATATACATCAACATACAATTTAGTACCTTGTCATAATTCACATCGCTTAGTGACGAACAGAATGCAGTCATTGAAAAGGTTAGTTTAAAGCGACATGGTCCTAAAACGTTTGTTATGTACAGCTGAGCTTACAAATCAATCTATTTTTTTTCACAATTCGTTTGGATGTTTGTATTTTTTATGACAAAGATCTGTACCTATAACTAATCATGTCGTTTTTAAATATTTTTAAACCATGCATTTATTCTGACAGATATCACTTTATTAAGCTTTAATTGGTGCTTGATACTCGATTGAGCTACCTGTAGATTGTTGCATAAACTGATTAGTGATGTGACTAATTATTTTCTATCATTTTTAGTTCATGAAGTTCAAATGAATCAATTTTTTAGATTGTTTGCATCAGTCTGCAGTTAGCTCAATTGTTTCTAATGTAAATACTAGTTTTAATTAAATTCTATTATTTCATTGTATTTTTTTTTAGGTGTAGTATTACTGTGTTTTATAAAATGTAGGCATCAAAAGTAATTTTTACTTGTTTCTTTAAAAAAACATCAATGTTATGTGTAGTTTTCATATCAGTCTTCTATTCTAAAACCTTTTTACAAGATTTCAATACAACATTGATAATTTCTGATGTTGATTTAATGAAATTTACACGATGATATAGAAAATAAATACTACTAATAATACATAAATGTATAATATTAATAAATGTATTTCTTTCCTCTTTATCTGAATGTTATTTTGTTACATTCGCTGTTGACTTTATGACAGTTTCTTTTTTTGTTTGCTGACAAAGTCAGAATTAGAAAAACACGGCTTAGATATTTCTTACTACCTACGTCTGCTAATCAATTCGTACCTATACATCTGAATTATTCAGCTGCATTATATAGAGTATCTTGTTTATATGAACACTTGGACATTAATGATTAAAAATTATACGTCCCTATGGAATTAAGGCCCCGACTTGCATTACGTCAATTGTAGCGCCACAATAGAAACACGAAACAATTTGAAAGTTACATTTTCAGCAGTGCACAAGTGTGTCCTTGGTGTGACTCCTATGCGTGTTGATATGTTATGTTGGCGATATATGTGTCGTTTCAAATTTGGCGCTACAATTGTCGTAGTCTGGTGTACGGCCTCACTAGGATTTAAATTAAAGGTACTTTGACTAGTGCTTGATAGAAACTTAACCACGTTTAACAGGATAATGACCTTATTCAATTTCTTATTCATAAGAGCTAAAGCCATGTTTACGGGGCGTCGCCCGTTGCGTTAGGCGGCGCGGCCCGTACCGAATTCAATCATGTGGCCGTTGAGTGCGAGAGAGGAGTGACGCTAAGCCACACGCGACGCGCTACGCCCCGCGTCTCCGTAATTGCCCCTAAGGGCCACGCGCACTGCAGTATTGTAGCTTGGATGGTATGAAAATAAACGGAACCCGCCACACAACAAGCGTAATTATTAGTCTTTTTATTATACTCAAGCCATACAAGGTGTTTGTAAAAAACTCAATACAATAATTCAAAATTATCTTTTATGTATAACTATCTATGTTAAATATTGTATTATGTATACCATACAAGTCATCTAGAACCATAACATAAGCTCTGCTTAGCTTGGGGCTAGAATCTAGAAACAAGCTAAGCAGAGCTTGTGTGAATTTTCCAGCGTTATTTATTTATTTATTATATCTATCTGGTTTTGGCCGGAGTAAAGCAGCCTATCTACCATTTAGCAGTGCGTCCGTGACATGGTAGTTATTCAGGAAATAAAATAGTTTGGTAGCAAATGTACTTGGATGTATGTAGTAGTAAATTTCTTATGTACTTATTTTTTGTTTGGATAAATTTTAGGAACAGTTTTTTCTCATTTTGGCACAATCTGATGATAATGACGTTGTGCGTATAGAAAATTGTGTCATTTTACGTTTTTTTTTCAAACAATTATTTTCTATAATTTTTATAAAAATATAATTCTCTTAGCTTACGTTTTTAATTGCGTTCGTAAGTAGAAATGGTAACACAAGCGTTTACTAAAACTAAAGTTATTTACAGACAAACAGCATAAAAAAATGTTTTACAAGCCTCTGGAATATTAATAATAATAACTAATAAAATAACAAATGAATAAAAATGTGAAACTACATATTTATGTTTTTGATCTTTTTTAAGTTATTTTTTGAGTAAATCTTACTTAGAGCAACGTAGTTAGTGACTTGTGTTTTTTTATTTCTTCATTTAGTTTCAATTCAAAATGACTCTTTTCTTCAGTTAATTATTAATTCGGTTTCTAGATATTTAGAAAATTTATAAAATAAACTTAAAACTAAAAAAAGTGGGCAGACTGGAGAAGCTTTTTACAGTATCTTACAAAGAATTACGTACGCCATCTATCTCGCCAGTTGGAACTTCTTTAAACATTTCTTAGTAGTTTTATTCTTACACAATCTTGGCTTAAAGACGCTTGGCGTGGTTTTTTAACTTAAACTACACGATTTACACGATTTAACGACCAATATGTTCAGTCTCAGTTCCTTATTAATAAACATGGATACATTCTAAGGCCCATATTATAAAAGATTGCTCAGACATCCACCTATGCTTGAGTAACGATTTTACATGGCTTAAATGTCACTCAAACATAGATCTATGTCTGAGCAAGCTTTCACAATACGGACAAGTCTTAAGAAAGGCCTGTTTAGAGATATTATACGGTAAACAGTAGGATTACCGTATATCCGCTGACTTTCACCTTTCACTACAGCTCTGGATAGTCAATACCGCGAAGATCATTGGCCTCTAGACATGATGATAAAAATTTCTGGCAAGTTCTGCTAGAAATTTTAATTAAAAAGTAATTCTAGATTATATTTTAGAAGAGTACTTACTTAAAATTCGAATAGGATAATGTGTTGCCATGTTTACCATTAATTACAAATGAACTTTTTGAGCGAATTAGGACTTTTATCAATTTGTTTACTAAAAAAACCGCTCGACTTAAATTATGAAACATAAAAATATTTACAATAAATATTTACAGTGAGGTAATCAGGATTAAACAAAAACTCTGCACTAAGAAAGATATGATGGACAAATATTCAAAGAAATAGTTGATTAAAACAAATATTTTATACGCAAAATTTAAATAAATTTCTAAATTTTCTGTGGTTTTGTGTACATTGACTCAACTCAACCGTTTATATAATAACCATAATATTGTATGGAGTAGCATTAACCCGTACAGACGGCACTAGGATATTTACTTAAGTACCTTTTCAGTTATCATACTTATCATACCAAGTGGTGAGTAAGTAAATTTTAAACCAAAAAAGTACTTAACTGTATCTTAATCCGAGGTACAAACAGTTCATAATCTTTTGTAGAAAAGCACCAAATTAAACCTAAATATTTCTTTTACATCATACGCTACGAATTCACCGCAAAAACCATGCAATAACATTTTTGGTTACCTACGTACATAATTTAGATATTGAGCAAAAACCTTACAATATTAATGTAATAGGAATTTTGGATTGTATTTACTTACATTAAAGTTCAATATGGACTATATGCCAATAACATTAAAAACTATTTTAAATATACGGGATACCATCAAAATGTAGCATGGAACTGTCTATAACACTAATATAAAGCTGCAGACGGGTATTGCACAACCCGGTATACTTATGTACGTACAAATAATATACAAAAACACTGCACTGTTCAATATACACTGTATATAGTTCACTAAACTGTTCCTGTGTTAACAGTATCACAACAAGCCAAACTAGATTGACAGACATCAAGCTGTGACTGTTTCCAGACAGTATGAATTCACGCAGATTGACTTCCTTGTTATTGGATATTTGTCGTCAGTTCGGTTTGTCAGTTTTCTAGACTGCTCAGATTTGACATTTTACAGTCATAGAGGTGTAGATGTCGCAGTTGGATTGTAGAACGCCTAGGCCGCTTACAAAACGAAAGCTGATTAATAACTGACTAATGAATAGGTGTTCCTCTATATCATTCGAGGAGGTGGCTGAGTGACGTTTAGCCATATTGTTGAACGTTGATCGTTCATGGCGTTTTGTATACCTAGGAATTCCACAAACGGGCTGATTCCACGATCAGTCGGCGACAAACATACTATTATATGATCTGTGACTTCATAAATGAATACCACCAATTATAACAAACCATACTTGCCAAACCAACACAAAGAAATCAAAACCGCGCGTATTGCAACAGTAGCGCCACTGTCTGTCTGAAAGCGGCCAGGTTATGCCATTGTCAAGGATCGTCGTCCCGTTTTGTGTCGCTCTTCCGCTGGCTAAGTTTCTTCTTCATGTCTAGAAGCATTTGTTCGAAAGACATGTCGTTGGTGCGCCGAGGCGGTAAGGCCGCCGAGCCGTGGAAGGCGCTCTCTGTGTACTTCGCTTCCAGACCATCTATAGATGAAAAAAAATATTGCATCTATTGTAATTTGTATAAGTTCAAGCATAGATGATGTAGCAAAGGCGAGACATTAATCACATCACGCTAATATTATAAATGTGTAAGTTTGGATAGATGTTTGTTACCTTTTCAAGTAAGGGCAAGGAGCGAAGCGAAGCAGAGCTCCTTGCTCTAACTTGAAGAGGTACGTTCACAAGTAACTTTCTTAACTAACCTATCCATTTTTTTTATGTCATTTCTGTGTTATTATCGGTAAATTGGTAACACTACGTGAACTGGAGTTTCTGCCCATCATCACTAACACGTTTGTGAAGACACCAGGTCTTAATTCTCAATCTAAGTATTGGTAATAGGTACTCCTCTTGATTCAATAATCATTTGATGAAGAGATTTTATTTGAAACTTCATTTAAAATGGGTTCTACCCTGAATCAACAGTGGGTATGGGATTGGAAGATCGGTCTTTTGCAACTCGTGGGGGTCCCAGACTAAGGGGTTTCTTCATATAATATCAGAGGTGATTTCATCTTTTTTAAGAATGAATTGAACCTGGCGTCTTCACGTAGTTTTACTAATTTACCTCGATGTAATTTACCAATAACCCTGTATAGGGTGATGATGATAGGACTCTGTGTAGGTGATGAATATTCTATGTTTATGGACGTACCTAGATCTGCATAGCTCTGTCTGCAGAAAGCTCTGCGCCCTCCAAACCCCACGTCGTATTGGGGGAAGGTGGCGGCCGCTTCCACAGCCGACCACGCATCTCTTGGCCGCTGGTACGTGACGAAGCCGTAGCGGGTTCTGGAAAGAATTACCAATTCAAAATATCATATCAAATCAGTCACTTTTTGTTCAGTATTTACGGAACCAACTTTAAGGTGAAGTAGGTTCGCTTTTTCGAGACTAGGAAGAGCGAACACCGCGCGGTGAAGGCGAGAAAGGGAGGCAAGAACCGGCCCGCGCGCAATTTCACTGCTTTTTATTTATAAATTTGTTATTGCTCTGAAATAGTACTCTTTCGAAAAAAATAAAACCATAATCGTCTAGTGTTGGTTAAGTATTTTTAGACGACATTTCATTAAAATATGTTAAATAAGTAGCAAATTTAACTGGTTTTCCGTAGTAAAAATGAAAATTTAGAGGAAACTGCGATTTTTTTTATCGAGTCAAGTTGAGTCAATCGTGTTTCGACTCCTATATCTTACTAACTAAAATCTTAAACTTTCGATGCTCATCAATAAAAAATTTAAAAAACGCGTTTTCTTGCCCTAAAATTGATTTTCCATACAGACAAAACCTCGGTTTTGGGACCTACTTCACCTTAAAGATTCGATTTTAGAACTGGGTATAATTTAAAAAAAAAGTTTTAGTTAATTTGGAACAATCTCTTGATAATATTGTGTTGTGTACATGTTGACGACCGATGTGGCGCGGTGGGCGAAGGTCTGCCTGCGACGCAGAAGGTTGCGGGTTCGATTCCCGCCTCGGAACAAATGTGTGTACGAGCAGACATTTGTTCAGGGTGTTCTGGTCGTTTTCTATCTTTAATAAAAAATATCTAAATATGTATTGTATTGTATTATGTATATTAGTTATCTAGTACCCATAACACAAGCTCTGCTTAGCTTGGGACTAGATAATGCTGTGTGAATTGTCCAGAATGATTTATTTTTATTTAAGTACATATTTTAATTATATTGCTGTTTTAGTTAACTTCTCAACAGATCGAGCTAAAAATTAACATGTGTAGCTCCATATGCTGAAATAAACCATAGCATAGTTTCCATGCGACTTACCTTACCTGTAAACGTTTTCATAAAAACAACGCGTGTCAATCTTTGATCAAATATCGGTGTTGCTAGTAAGTTCGTTGATCAAATGTAAATTGGACAAAGAAATTGGATGAGTGGAATGATGACCTAAGCTACATCACGTACCCATCTTCCTTGCAGTGCAGCCTCACTTCAATGACATGTCCGAACTTGGAGAACTGGCTGCGCAGCGTTGACTTGGTCACCTCCTTGTCCAGCTTACCCACGAACACTATCCTACGCTCCTCGACTGGCGTGTTGTTCTCTCTGTAACAAATATAATTATTTAAAGACCTAGCTTTTTGCTTTATAGTGCGTTACTCGCACTGGGCCGATTTTCAACGAAAATTTTATGATATCCCAAATTTTTTGAAATCCTGCCGAAATCGAAAGTTTTTGGGACATAATTAAATTTTCGTGGAAGATTCAAACACCCTTTTAAAAAATGTGTAACTTTATATCCGGTAAAAAACGCATACTTGTTAAAACGAAATCGAAGTTACTGATGATTCGTGCAAACGTTAATCTTACGCAATGACGTAAGGGTTCATACCGAGACGCGATGCGACGTGACGCTGCAGTTTGATTCAAATTATAACTTTATTCACAACGCAAAAAGATACAAATTGGCGCAAGGCGCGCGTATTATGTCAATAATTTTTGTACCTTTATAGAAGCAAATAAAGTTAAATTTTGAATCAAGTGCGCGCAGCTGTGATCTGATCCGTTAGTTTGTTTCGCACGAAAACGAATCAGTAACATCAATTTCCTTTCCCAGTAGGCCTCGCTCAGTGACAAGTTTTGCGGATGTGGATTTCAGGGCGGAGAAATCTGCGGTAGGCTGGCATTTGTCCGCGTTGTCTACTAAACTTCTAAAAATGCTTTCTATGGGAAAGTCATCCATGACATTTTTAAAGAAGACAGAGGCTAGTTTTTTCGAGCACCACGAAATAAGCACAGTTCTGTCAAAGTAGCAAGCTTGGTTTTACATACCCTACATTATTGATCTATCTTAACAACATCACAAAAATAAGAAAAATGAAACTTTTTGCGACCTAGAATGTTTTAGATAACCAATCATCTAATAAAACATTCTAGGTAACACAAAAATGTACTCTTGCAGACCAGGCTGATATTTTTAAGATAAATGAGAAAATAATTGTGGAGGAAAAAATTATAAGAATTTAATTTAACGAATAAATAGGTCAAACACGTGTTCCAATCCAATGCTATTTACAGTGGTTGATACGAAGACGTTGGTTACGAATAAAATAATAATATTATGGGTTTTTCCCTAAGTTTTTCCTGTTTCTAGAATGTTCGCTGAGGATTTAAGCTGAGGTATGTGAGTGATAATAAGTGACGATGCTTGATAATGACTCACGCTAGCGCATTCGACTCAATGATTACTATTAAGTAGATAAGTACGTAATTTCATATCACGTAATATAATCTTGTTTTTATGCAAACAAACTTTCATACAAACACAGCAGACGAAGGTTTTCTCGAAAAATAGCAGGAACATAGCGCTGCACTTAGTATAATATCATCATCAGCCTATGTTAGTCCACAGTTGGACATATTTGCCGATTGAATGCTCGCCAAATTTAATAAAGACGTGATCGTTTTGTGTAGGCGCAAAATTATTTTTTTGTGGATTTTAATTTTTCTGCGATTTTCAAAGAATACAAACAGCGGGAAGTATTTTTTCGCAAATTGTAAATAATTTTCTATTAACGTATGAAAAAACTAACTTCGATTCATTGGTATATTAAACTTTGTAGAACGTTGAATTCATTTAAAACCTGGTTAAATCCACATAAACATTTGAATCTCCGATCAACCTGCAGATCCGAATCTGTTGATATATGAAAGAGACATTTTTTTCAATCGACCTTCGTTTCTTCGGTTCGTTCACGGTAGGGCTGGTCCACCAGTTTAAAGGCGGCCAGCGAGCTATGGAGAGAGCTATGCTCGGAGTTTCTCTGAAGGATAGGATTCGCAACGAATACATCCGACAGAGAACCAAGGGTAACGACATAGCTCAAAGGATTAGCAAGCTGAAGTGGCAGTGGGCTGGCCATATCTCGAGAAGAACCGACAACCGCTGGGGTAAACGTGTTCTTGAGTGGAGACCGCAACTCGGCAAACGTAGTGTAGGACGCCCTCCGATCAGGTGAGATGACGATTTGCGAAGATTGCTAGCAGATGCTGGATGCGGCAAGCTGAAGACGGCGCTATGGCTCATTAGGGGAGGCCCATGTCCAGCAGTGGACTAATATAGGCTGATGATGACCTTGGTTTGACTACAATGTCATCTGATCGAAAGTGTTTTTATAATATTTTAATACCAGTGAATCAAAGTGAACTGATTATAAATCCATATAATCAGTTCATAGAAAATGGTTAGCGATTTGCGACAAATTACTTTTTCGCTAGTTTTATTGCCTGTGGATCGCGGAAAAAACCACAAAAAAAATGGAGTCTCTCGCTAATCCGTGACGAACCATCATAACTACGAACTTTATTTCTTCAAACACAATTATGATTCGTTGTTAACCCGCTTATATCCGTATTCAACTCCTACATACTATCATGACCATACTTACTGCTTGTTGGTAGCAGCTTAAGATACCTACTGATTACATTATCAAGCTAAACATACCTTCACTGCTGTAAAATTACATAACATATTATCAGACCTTGGGAGTTTCAGTAAAATTTCAATCGAACCAGTGTTTTGTGCCAGCAGGCGGCATTGGGCTCATCTATAAACAAAGGCCTGACCTCCAAATTATTAGGAAATTGAGAGATTTCTCAACGTTTTCCCTGTGATGTTGTTTTAAACTTGACTTTGTTAAAGACAATGTTTAAAATTGAGTTTAAGGCGGTGGTACGCGTGAAAGTGGTGCCGCCACCTATTTTATTTTATTACTACGTTCATCATCATCATCAGCCTATATAAGCCCACTGCTGAACATAAGCCTCCCCAAATGAGCGCCATGTCTTCAGCTTGCCGCATCCAGCATCTGCCAGCAGTCTTTCGCAAATCGTCATCCCACCTGGTCGGAGCGCGTTCTACACTAGGTTTGCCGAGTCGCGGTCTCCACCCAAGAACACGTTTACCCCAGCGGTTGTCGATTCTTCTCGAGATATGGCCAGCCCACTGCCACTTCAGCTTGCTAATCCTTTACTACGTTGGTCAAAGGCAATTTCAAAAATCCATCGTACAGTTTGTGATACCTATTTTAAACTTTTTTTAAGGCCTCTAATATTTTTATTCTATTTAGTTTAGCCAGTATACTGCCGTGCTAAGCGCAAAAGCGGTATCTCAAAAAAAATCGAAAACTTGATTTTTACGCCATCGGATAGCTTAAAGAAATGCGCATCCAATGATCTAAGCCAAATAGCGCTATATTACTTAAAACATGTAGAAAAAACCTTAAGAAAGTTCTCCCTATCTCAGTTTTACCTTAAATTACTAAGAGATGAAGAGGTATATCAATAATACGTAGGCAAATAGCCGAATATTAGAATACCGCCAAAACTAAAAAAAAAAACGACGGTTATTCATTGCAATTTTTCGAAGGCAATTAGCGGCAAGTATGACGAACTGAATCGAATACTGAGTTACCGCTATAACGCTACGTATATTTGTGAAATATCGTTTTCAGAATGATTGAGATACCGCTCAATAGTAGATTAAATTGATCCTTAAGATTTGAATGATAAGGCCGGATTTCTAATCCAAATTTGTAGTGCCGTTGCAGCGGCACATTAAATTGATCCTTAAAAATCGTTTGTTATGGCTGAATTTCTAATACATCTAATAAAATACATCTAATAAAATACATCTAATAACATACATCTAATAAAGCTATGTGGTTCCTGTACTACGGCATGAAGGAGTATTTGGGCGCTCAAAAGATGAAATTATAAGCGCATATTACCATTTTTTATTTTTCACTGAGATAAAAAAAATATCATCCTGTGGGTTGACAATTGCTCATCACAGAATAAGAATTGGACATTTTTTTCATTCTTACTCTACGTCGTCAATTCAAATGACATTAACGCCGACAAGATTGTGGTAAAATATTTCGAACCAGGCCACACTTTCATGTCGACTGACAGCTTCCACCATAAGGTCGAATTATCAATGAAACGCATGAAAAATAAAATAATTTTACGATTTTGCAGACTTTTCTAAAGCAGTTAGTACTGCAGGAAAAAACGTGAAGCCCAAAGAGATGACGGTAGAAAATTTTTATAACTGGGAAGATTACACGACACAATATAAACTTTCACGAATTAACCCACGTCCATACATTAGTGAAATGGTCCAAGTAGAAGTCAATAGAGGCAGTTTTGATCTGACGTACAAAACCGGATTCGATAAAGACCCTATTAATGCGAGCATAGTTGGAAATAAAATCCTGAAAACCCAAGTTTTACCTCCACCCAAGAAGAGAACTTCACCACACGGCATTTCCCTAGACAAAAAGGAAAATATTTTGAAATCTCTTCAAAATATTATCCCACAAAATAGAATGTCCTTTTTGAAACAACTCCCTACCTTTAACTAGTAAAAATTCATAGAAAACGTTTCGTTTTTTAATATTTTCATATGTGTTATTAAATAAGTATAATAAAAGAGTTAAAAAATATAATTTTATAAAAAAAATTCTTTAAAATAATATGTATTTTATTTCCTTTAAAAATCATATTGTTTTGTATGGCAGCATGTACGAGAATAGCTAACAAACAAGCGGTAACTCAATTCTTAATTCTATATACACTAAGCGACATAGCGGTATCTCACGAAAAAAGGTAATACACTAGCAATTTAGATATTTTGACCAAATGAAAAAAAAATATAACCAACATTATGTATAAATACCATTAATTAAGTACAAAAATCGACCTGCAAAGTAAAAACAAAACACTATTTACAAAACCTCAATTTTCTCGAAACTAGCTTTTCTGAGATACCGCTTTTGCGCTTAGGACGGCAGTATATTGAAAATAGATATTAGTGACCAAGGGCAACTTCGATATTCTGCCTAAACCTAATAGAATAAAACTATTACAGAGGCGCAGAAAAGCTTATAAGTAAGCTTATAAGTATCACAAACTGTACGTTTGATTTTTGAAATTTTCTTTAATCAAGTTGGTAATAAAATAACATAGGTGGCGGCGCCACTTTCACGCATACCACCGCCTTAAATACCTATTGGATACGATAAAAATAGATTGTTGTATGAAAGAAAATCGGTTTATTAATATACTTACAGTTTTTGTCAAAGGGGGAGTAAAACAACAAACAAGGGGAATCTGTGCAAAGTCCTAAAGGTCTCAAGGTGGATGTTCGGAAGTTGGAGTCCACAGCTCGAGTATTACATTTTTTTTAAATATCAAAATCCTGTATACTCTGAAGAAATCATAGTTATGAGAGTCAGGCTTGGGACATTGAGTACAGTTCAAATTGTAAAATAATGGTCCAACAGATATATTTTTATTACATCAGTAAACTTTGACTGATTTAACTAAAATATCAAGGTGACACTGAAACCCAATTATTTCATTAACACGGCATATTGCATCTGTGCTGAAATATTGGTGAACTCAAACACAATCGTGCTTAACGTTCTGAAAAAGCTGCTTTGAAGGTATGTGTTCTTTGAAAAGACACCTAATTGATGATGTAAATGCTTGGTCAGATGTCACGCACTTCCGCACCGACAATAGTATTAATCTAGTCTAGTCTAGTCACGATCACTGCTAGCGTCGGCGGTGCGACCCGCAGGGGCGCGCCGTCGGTACAAGTAGTTGCATATCGCACTCTGTGTTTTCAGCCATGAAAGTGCTAGTCTAGTATTCTAGTCTAGTCTAGTATAAGGAAAATAATGTTAAGCTCAGTCAGTCATATATAAATATTAACCTGTATCTAAATCACATAATATTTAAACTTAGATCTGCAAATAATGATATATTAGTTTATAAGTCACATATACACTTACTAGTGGTTTATTTTCCACTTCTTCCACTAGTGGACAAAAAATTTAAGTGGACAAAATCAATAACACCTTGTTTCTTATTTGATAATAATTACTATTTATAAACCTGTTTATAATATTAAATTTGACTTGTCTAAGTGCTTATTTTGTAAGCTCAAAGAAATAAACGTTATTGAATTATGAATGGTAAATTGACGTTTTCAATGAATTTTTCACCAAACGAAGCTGCTAATTCTCCGATTTTCTTTTGGTGTACACTGACCTTAATTTTGTTTTATAAAGTAAATATGAGATTTCTTACCTATCCTCGGAGCTAAAGCTTCTATAGTTCTTCCTATACGCCTCAAGCTTGTACGGACTACAAGAACTTCGCGATTTTCCGGACGATGACGAGCTCGACGATGAACTTGACGACGATGAGGACGATGCACTGGAAATAGTTACAGAATTAAGTTAGATGTAGTTTAGTTGAGTTGGTATTCACTCAGATCCAAATAAAGAACATGAATTATAAATAAGAGTTGAAATGATGTAGGTAATTATAAATCACACTAATATAAATGTGGAAGTTTGGACGTTTCAGGTGTTTGTCATCCATCACGCAGAAACAACTGAACGGATCAAGCTGAAATTTTGCATAGATTTAGTAGGTCTAGTGTGCTGGCATAACATGGGCTTTTTATCCGGACAAATTCTAGCAAAGACGCGGGTGTAGCAATTAAATTATGTGCCTACTAAGAGAAGATAATTTGAAGTAACAAACGCAATATGCAGTAGTGCTGAATGTAGCTAAAGATTGCGTTCAAGCGCTCATTAGTTTAGGCCGTCGCCGCCCAGCAGTGGGCTAGCACAGCCATAGACGGATGATGATGACTATAAGAATCGACTCGATTCAACTCGCAAACTTAGTATAGTACCCATTAAAAAAAGAAAGAAACACACAGAAATCACCTAAAAATCATCTAGATAAAGCATTAACCACTTGATAAGTATACAAATAAAGCCTACTAGGAATATTCCATTCGAACTGCGATCACATTCATTGATTCACAAGTGTAAATACGTACCTTTTTGGAGATAACCTATAAAATTGGGTTTTAATTATTTTTCTATCAATCTCGAACGCCCTTAGCTTGTACATTTTTTTTCTACGGTGCTTTTACCTTCGCTATAGATAAATACACACGAAATATATTCAGTTTCGATGTCTCATTGCTTACCTAGTAGAATCTGAACTTTCCGATACAGTAGGTTTCCTCAACGGAGGTGTCATGGACTTGATAGTCTTCCTCTCAGCGCTTTGTGGACTAGGTTTGGACTTTTTAGCGGCAGGGCTTTTAGATCTAGGTCTCGATCGAGATCTTGAGCGATTTCTTCTGGTAGAAGGTGACCGTCGGGGTGTCGAGCGTCTTTTGTGATAAGATCGAGACCTTGAGCGACGTTTTCTCTTGTATGGGGAGTCAGATCTGTCCGATCTCTCAGATCGTCTGTAACGACGGAATCTACCGCGTGATCTAGATCTACTGCGAGTAGGAGACCGTCTTCTTCTCCTGCTGCGGGAAAGAGACCGCGATCTTCTTCTGTACTTCGATTCGTAGCGGTCTTTCGATCGGGAACGCTTGTCTTTAGATAGCGAACGCTTTTCTGCGCGAATCGGTTTTAAAACTTTAGCTTTTTCTTTGTCTTTGACTCTGATAGGGCTGCTTTCGCTTGACATTGACATATCACTGTCGTTTCTTCGTCGGTTTACTGATGACTTTTCTTTAGCTATCGTTTTAGCTTTGGGTGTCACTGTGTCTACTCTTTTTGCTGGTGGTTGGGTGGCTATTGCTGCTGGGTCGGTCTGTATTGTTATATGAGCGAGAGCCGGCTTGTTTCTTTCTTTGGCGAGATGTAGGATAACTTTATCTTCGCCATGATCAGCCTTCAAGTCATACTCTCTGATGATTGTTGCCCTGCCGAATTTAAAAACTTCTCGTTTTTCTACAGGAGACCTGGGCTTAGATAGTATTTTCTGTTTCTCTCGTTCCTCATCTTCGGGAGCCTTCTTCATGACCACGTCTTGTATGCTTGCGAAGAGAGAATTGATCGACATTTTCGTATCAACCTGCTTGCCAACACTTTTGAGTGTAGCGGTTATATCTTTGAACCGTTCCTTATCTATCTTAGTTTCAGAATGCTTCTTATCTTCGGGTCGCTTATCTTTCTTGACGTCGAATACATTCTGTTTGAGAATGTTTTCAGATTTGTTTATCTTGAAATTGATTCGGGATTTTAGGTCAATTGGTGGAGTTAGAGATTTTTCAGTATTTCTTTTCATTTTTTCGATCATTTTCAAATCTGCGTCTGAAAGTTTTTTTAATAAGGTTTCGTCTGTGTTCGTTCCCACGCTTACAAGGATAATTTCATCGTAATCGGTTGGAAGTTGCGGTTTTTCGATAACGGGTTCTGGTTCCGGTTGGGTCATACCGACTATTTTCAACATTTCAGCGTCACTTATAAGAGGTTGCAATTCCAAATTTTCTACTTTAGGTATTTTGCTCATAACTATATCTTCATCTCGTTTCCTTAAAGCTTCAGCTTTTTGCTTTTTAGCATTAGCTACGATCTTTCTAGATGCCTCACGAATGGGATCATACAAGTTCTTGGGTGTGTCGTTGTTCGGTTTCTGTTGTTGATCTGGAAGTGTCAAAATTACGGGTTTTGCAATCTTATCAGTGATTAATGGATGCGGCATGTCGGGGAAAATAGACTCAGGGCTAACAGCAGTGGAGCTGTTATTGGAACTAGCTCCTTTCCTAAGTTTATATTCTTTAAGATTGAGTTTTTTCTTTTTGTGAGGCTCTTCTTTCTTGATCTCGTTGGCTTTGTTCAGTTCCTCTTCAAATGCGTTTATTTCCTTTTTGATCGGCATTATTAATGGTATTTTAACGTCTTGCTTATTACTAAAAAGCGCAGTATAAAAATGTTCATCTTTTTTCTCCTCTTTTGGACGGGGTTCCTCTTTTACGATTACATTTTCAGCCTCAGTACTACGTAAATTTTTATTTTTTATTCTAATTACCTCTTTTATATTCTTTTCTACTTCTTTTATATGGTCTTTCACATGTTTTTCCGAGTCCTTGACATATTTTTCTTCTTTGACACGCTTTTCGTTATCTTTGATAGGTTTTCCATCCACGTTTATATGTTTTTCCTGTTTAATTTCGTTGATAACGGTTGTAATCTCACTAACACTACTACTTACTCTACACTTTTCTACACTATCATTAAATTTAATCTGAGAGTCTTTATGATCACAGTTTAGAATAACTTCAGATTTATTTTTAATAGTTAACTTAATGCTACCGTTTGAATTTTGACTACAAGGAGTATCACTTGCTTTAGAAGCACATTTGTTAATCACAGAACTGTTGCTTTTAAGAACTACATCGTTTACACTGTGCGTAGGCGAGAGTTTTTTACGACAGTTGGACTGTGCGGGAGGTTTCACAGCCGGCTTTACGCTTTTCCTTTTCAATTCACTGTCACTTATATTTTTTTTGTTTTTAGTGTTCTTTTCGCTTTCATCGTCACTGCTGAGGTTGTAGACAACCTTTTTGTTTTTGCAGGATCTATGTCTGGAGCTCAAGATTCTGTTGTTGCTTGACAGAACCTCAGGCTTGAGGAGGCTTTGTCCTCCTTTCAAGTTAGGGAGACTGTGCCGCTTTTTGGACGAACAGTAGTCATGATCGGAATGAACGGGCGATGGAGACCGCCTGACGGCCGTGTTAATCGTCGTCGGCATCTGCAATAACGTTAAAAACGGTGAAACTGCCCTTCGGTTGGATCTGAGGAACACTTATACAGAGATAGTGGTACTTACCAATATTTGCCGCATTTTGTTGTTTTTCAATTGCACCCCCGCGTCCTGTATCCTCATCCCGTTGGTGAGAGATTTATTCATTCTCTTCTGTTCTTCGACTGGCACAATCCTCAGTGGCTTTTTACTTTTATTTAACTTTTCAGTCGCCTCAAACTGTTCCAGAAGCGAACTCAGATTGTTCGCTTCAAGGACAGGTATGACTGTATCATTGCACGATTCCACGTCAACAAAATCATCTATATCAGCCGGAGCCACTTTAGATTCAGCAATTATTGGTTTTGCTACAACAGTTTTCGGAGCAATTGGTTTTGAAATCGATTTTACAATAGGGATTACTGGTTTTGAAACAGGAATAGGTTGAATTGCAATAGGTTTCACGATAGTATTGGGTTTTACTTCCGCTTTAGGAGAATTGAAATTGGGCTCTAAGGGAACTATTTTAGCTTTGCGCGGCGGCTCAATCACCATTTTTTTAGGTGTTGCTTGAGAATCCAGCACACTTACACTTTTGGCGTTTAGCTCTTTACGTGCAGGCGGTGGAGTCTTTTCTACGCAAAACTCGAGAACCTTCGAGGAAGGAACGACGCTCGGAAGGGGTGTAGACGTCAATTTTCTAAAAGAGTCATCTGGCGGTGGTATAACAGTGATATTAGAATCTATCGTTTCCTCTATTTCCATTTCCTGTAGGTTCAAATCGTCGTCATCTTTCTCGACTTTAGCAACCGGTTTATTTTCAGTTATTAGAAAACTGTTTACATCTTCATCTGTTAGAGTACGTGGGATGTCATCGCTTTTATTTGACTTATCTTTGTCATTGTCAAACGTTAGATCTGACAAGTCAAGATTCAGGTCTTCGAAGCTTAAGCATGTTTTGGCATCATCGATGTCTAAACATACATTCGATGTATGCATTGGAGAATGAGGAAGAGAGCATGACTTTTGTATGCTTTTAAACTTGTTGTATGTCATTTCTTCGAGCAGGTACCTCTTTAGGTCTTCTATATTTGGTAGAACTTCTAATTCAGATTCGTTTATTACATCTAATTTGCTTTCAGGTTCTACTTCGGGTACAACTTTTTCAGATTTTACATCTGGTAACACTTCTTCAGGTTCTATTTTTATAGATCTTTCTTTTTTTAAATTATTTGCTATGACCATAAATTCGTCTACGTTAGGCGTAGTTTCTGGTATATGAAACTTAGTACTGTCCTCTTCAGGGAGTTTGTGCTTTATGAAAAAGTCGTCAACATTAGGCACTGTTGTTTCTTCTTGCTTGCCTTTGTCTTTTATAAAGTATTCGTCTACGTCTTTTACAACAGGGCCATCTACAGACAGTATGTATTTCTCTTTGATAAAATATTCATCGACATTTGAAACGACTGGCGGGTCTATATTTAGACCTATGACGTTATCTGGTGCGGATTTTGATCCGTAGGTAATACTACTGTAGGTAGAATTGTCTTCGGGGTTGATATATTCGCCATCATCATATGCGTCATCTTTTTCAGTCATGGCGAAGTCAGGTTGACAGCTGTCATCGTCTGAAGATGCCTCTATTAAGTCCATATCGGGGTTAACTTCGTAGACAGTGATGACGTCGTAATCATGGCCTTCTACAAGAGTGTTATCTTCGAGGTTTCCCTCTCTGCCATTATGTGAGTAATTTTCTTTGACTGGTACGTTTATTTCATGTACGCTATCATCCTCCACGTCAATGTTTTCGTCTGAATCATCAACATTGATTTCTTGTATAACAAAATCGTCATCAAGGTCCTCCTCGTCATCGGATTTATCCTCCTTGATGACAATATTCTCCTCGGTTTCATCTAGGCCGTCGGAAGTCTCTTCGTCTGAGCTTGTATCTTGACTTGATTGTGTGGTGTTTACCTGAAATGAGACAGATTGATGAAACAAAAATCAAATTAAGTCACGGCAATGTCTAGCCATCAATATTTTGTATAGGGAGAGACTAAAGGAAACTAGTCATTGAATCTAAAAGAACTTCTAAATACCTAAAGCTATAACGTTGATGGAGCGAATGATGTATCGTCATACCTATGATGAAAACTTTCTCAATTCTTACTTCACTAAAACCTAGTCTAAGGGTCAACGGAATTAGAGGGCATTTTGAGGCTTAGAGAGCCTCCATGCATATGAGGCAGTCATTCCGATCCCGACTCTAGCAACTTATCAATAAGACATTATCTTCCATACTCACTATCTGGCTCTGGCACCATTCCTCGGCATCTTCCTCGCTCTGGGCGACAGATGGCGTCCGCTGCAGCGCAATCTGTGGGTATTCCGGGCTGTTCTGGTTGCTACCTGTTAGGTTTATTTTGAAATTCTTGTATTCAGATCTAGATAATAGGTTTTTGAATATATATAATTGGTATTTGAAAGCAACAAATTTCGCATCTAGGCAAATTTGTGACAAGCTTGGGGATGGAGCATATTTGTATTTTATTGGAAATCATAAGAAAGACGATCAAGCCCAATTTAACGTCTAACTAGAAGATTTGTAGTAAAAAAAGCTACAAGGCTGCGATATGCCTCTTCTTCTCCCGTGATGAAGCACGGGTTAGAAAGGTATAATATTATGCTTGTTTGGTGACAGCATTAATCATAAGGTATGTATTATTAGTATATTATTATAATGAGTAAGCCGCATTCTGATTAATCTCTAAGAAATGAAATAAGTTCCCAAAAAAATTATATTTCGGCGGGAATCGAACCCGTGACCCACCCTCAAGTACGTGTGGGCTCTAACCAACTAAGCCACGAAATCCGATACTGTTAGCTCCACCTACAGGGAAAACAGGGTTACAACCGGTTCCGAGTCCCGCCGAAATCAATTTTTTTTTGGAACTTATTTAATTTCTAAGTATTAATTATGTTTAAGATTTTGTATTAAACTGCGTAAGCCCTTGCACTCTTGAAAATCAGTAAGAAATTAACCCTACAGAAATCGATTTTTTTTGACACTTAATTAATTCTTAATTATGTTTTGTGAGCGTTCCGTACCCAAAGGGTAAAACGGGACCCTATTACTAAGACTCCGCTGTCCGTCTGTCACCAGGCTGGATCTCGTGAACCGTGATAGCTTAGACAGTTGAAATTGATGATGTATTTCCGTTGCCGCTATAACTACAAAAAAAAAACAGAACAAAATACTTAAATATTTAAAGTACCCTACAACAAACGTGATTTATTTGCTCGTTTTTGCTCGATAAAACAAATATTTAAGGGTGGCTCCCATACAACAGACATGATATTCCCTAGTCAACAATCCCCGTGATAGGCCTGGCCTGTGCGGCTGTGCCTACAGAAGATCTAATGCAGTCTTAAAAAAGATAAGCATGTCTTACCATCAGAAGATAGAGAGTCGCTCTTGGCGCGCAGTATCTTGTGCCCGATGCTGCGGTAGCGGGCCTGGTGGTACGAGTTCAGGATGTGCGACTCCATGTCTGTAACAATAGAAAGATAAATAAATAAATAATGCTAGCCAATTTCTTTTTTAGGGTTCCGTACCTCAAAAGGAACCCATAAAGGATCACTTTGTGATCCGTCTGTCAACCCTTTCTCAGAAACGAGTAAAAAAGGTATCGAATTGAAATTCACATCATAATTATGGGTACTCAAGTTCGTTACCTTTACCTCTTGGAGCCGCGATATAAATCAAACTTCTAAGTTAACACAAACAAAAGTTACAGTCGTTTATGGCCAAATATTTCGAAATTTCCTAGGGAATCACATGCACATACTTTCTATTGACATAAAATCATGAAATTTGGCAAGAAGCAAGGTCTTATAGCACAAGTAAAGGGGAAAATCCGAAAATTGTAAATAAAATACTTAATAGATTTTTATTTTTATCTCGCTAGTGACTAAAATCTGTAAGGCACTAATTATCAATGAAATAGAATCATGCAATTCGGAAAGAAACAAGAACACACACAACAAACTCTTAATTTTAAGGAACCCTCGGTGCGCGAGTCCGACTCGCACTTGACGTGTGTACCTTCGTTTGACCACAATCTCGCGTGATGGAAAGTGAAGATGTGGCTGACGATGTATCAAGAAGATCTAGAAGATGCCTATTCACTCTTGTCTTGAAGAGACCCAGGTTGTAATTAACCGGAAAAACAGCAGCAGGGAGTGTGTTCCAAAACCCAAGAAGGTGGAGGAAAACCAGTTAGTGCGAGTGGACGGTATATCCACCAAGGGACTATGTAAGTATTAGGACACCACAGTGGCGCCACCGGTCGCGCCACCGTGGTGTCTAGAGCTACCAAGCGAGAAACACCAAAACAAACACTGACCATCAGCGGGTGATTTGGTTGCCAGCAACAAATTTTGTTGCGCAAAAAGATGAGGTACCCTCCATACAACTGTACTTTATTTGATGGTGGCGCGACCATCCTATAGAGATAGGGCCCTACAGGCAGGGTTTGATACCGGTACCAATAATACCGGTACTTTTACGGTAGTAACGGTACTTTCATTTCGTTAAATTCGAGTATCGATACTTTTGAAGTACCGGTACTTTGCTTAAATTCGAGTATCGATACTTTTGAAGTACCGGTACTTTGCCTAAAAGTACCGGTATTCTAAGCGGTTCTCGCGTCGTTGCCAGCTCTCCGGTCATAGCATAGGTAGGTACCGACCGGGGGGCGGGTTGCGCGTGCTTGCCAGCTTGTGCATATTTTGCGCTCGGACGGAACATTTACGGAGCAGAGTGTTTTATGTTAAGTAAATGTATTTCAAGGGGCATGAGCGGGCGATGGGGTGAAGAGGAACGAATCGGTCATTGTCATTCGTTCAGACAAGCGCCTTAGGCTTATAAAAAATTTCCACAAAATAAAATTGTTGAAAAGTACCGATACTTTTCGAGCATAATTTCGGTAATTTTACCGATATGTTAGTACCGGTACCAATGAAAGTACCGATACCACACTAAGTTCAATTATACCGGTTCTCAAAAAGTACCGGTATAATTTGTATCGATACCAAAGAAGTACCGGTACCATGTCAAGGTCAGTCGAACCGGTATTTATAAATACCGGTATTCCAAGCCCTGCCTACAGGTGCGGATAAATAACGCGCGGCAGCCGCGCAGCAGCCGCGCGAGACATGGAGGCCGTGTTCGGAGGGAGTAGAACGGGTGTAGAACATTTGCCACGCGAGCCAGTTTGTAGCGCGATCCATTTCGAACAGGCCGAGCGATTTCGATAAAATATCTCATTCAATGGATCGCCATCCGGGGAGGCTGGGTGTAAACTATTTCGGATTCTATCACCACATAAGTTACAAAAATAAAAACATAAAATTGTCGACGAAGCTGAAACGTCGAAATATCACAAATGTCAAACTCAATTGTAATGTTTTTATTTTTAAGTTACTGAACATTAGATCTCATACCTATAACCTACTAATGTTAATCACAGTGGAGTGTTTCACTACTGCAATGTATTATCTTATCTGTTTATAAATTTTAATCAGAATTGCTATACTCGAGCAAAAAAGGACAAGAGTGAGTAATCTAACAATTGATTTTTACTATGGTTAAAATATCTTCGACCCCATCCCGCCAGAAAGTTGTATGCATTTAGTACCATATTGGCCACCGATATCGTTTATGACTATTCACTACTGCAATGTATTATCTTATCTGTTTATAACTTTTAATCAGAATTGCTATACTCGAGCAAAAAAGGACAAGAGTGAGTAATCTAACAATTGACTTTTACAATGGTTAAAATATCTTCGACCCCATCCCGCCAGAAAGTTGTATGCATTTAGTACCATATTGGCCACCGATATCGTTTATGACTATTCTTCCCGGATCGCGGATGGCCCATTCAATGGGAATGAGATATTTTACCGTAATCACTCGGCAACTCGCTGTATATTCTTGTAAACACGCGAGATAGAAAAAGACCTACTCTTGTGGCGTAGTAGGTCTTTTTCATTTTCAAATCAGAAATAGGCAAATCCATTTTTTTACCTATTTCTACCCACGCATCATGTATCAGCAATTCATTGTGGTATTTGCTGTTTGCACGACAAGTCATAAGCGCCATACAATTGTTTCAGAAGACCTCACTTTACGTTTTCCATTTTGCGTAAATGCCGAACGAGCTAAATTACAAAAACGACGACCGTCCCAACTGCGCGCGAGCGGTCGACTGAAAAGTTGGTATTCATCTTTGGACTTTTGGACTGAAGCTCATTTGATGCGGTATAAACCCACAGCGAGCGGGTAGCGCTGCGGCACGTTCGAACGTGGCAATGCTCGCGCTGCACGCTTGCTGCTGATGCTGCACGCGGCAACCCCGTCTCCAGAGAGCGCAGCCGCCGCCGTCGCGCGAGGGTTCATCACCGAGCGTAATTATGAAGGTTGTTCGTCGCGACATTATTTTTTTTTGGTTTTTAATTTATTCTGCTTTCCACAATCAATAAAACTAGCGAAAAAGTCATCATCATCATCAGCCTATATTAGTCCACAGCTGGACATAGGCCTCACCTGTCTTCAGCTTGCCGCATCATCACTACGTTTGCCGAGTCGCGGTCTTTACTCAAGAACACGTTTAATTCAATTTTAATTTTAATCCTATCCTGCAGAGAAACTCCGAGCATAGCTCTCTCCATAGCTCGCTGGGCGACTTTAAACTGGTGGACCAGCCCTACCGTGAGTGTCCACGTCTCAGCTCCGTAGGACATGACGGGTAGGACGCACTGATTGAAAACTTTCGTTTTCAAGCATTGCGGTATGGATGACGAAAAGACTCGACGTAGTTTTTCGAACGCTGCCCAACCTAGCTTGACCCTCCTTTTGGCCTTCTAAAAATAAGCGAAAAAGTAATTTGCCGCAAATCGCAAACCATTTTTTATGAACTCATGATAAAACCAACTTATATTCACTGGAATTTTCGGAGTATTTGGGTAAATACGAAATTTTGTGCTAATCTACATTTTCGCAAATGCTCCCAAAATATAAATGAATCAAAGTTCATTTTCGTCCAGGTCATCCCGCTCTATGCCTAGGCCTTTTAACCGTTGTCCGTCCGGGACCCAGTCGCTGGCGATCCTCGCCCACGGCTGGTCTGACATACGGCATACGGCACACATGTCCAGCCCAGTCATATCATAATTATATGTATCATGTAATACGTACATTATCATATTTTATTTTCAAATTACTTGATCATCTTGCTTCAATCACTCTATATTAAAATTAAAAATAAGATAAGGTTTGCGAGTTTGTGAGGTTGTAGGAGGGTAAACTGAACCGATTTTGAAAATTATTTTACCAATAGAAAGCCACGTTACTTGTTAGTGTCATAGGCTATATAAGTATGATATATTATGTATAATTATATATAAATCTACCCGTGCAAAACCGCCCCGGGTCGTTAGTTTACAATAATGAGCATAAATTATTTATATAGTATTTATAGAAAACATTAACCAAGTAGGTATTAAAACAAAGGCAAGTAAAGATGAAAAGAGTTACCCACCGTCATAAAGGACCTTCCAGGTAAAAATAACAAACAAAGTAAAAACCTTAGAAATTCTACAAAGTCCTAGAAAAGAAAGACCAAGGGCAAAGGTGCAAAAATAACAATGTAACTTTTAGGTATTCTTTATCAAGAAATTACGTGGTTATGGTGTTTTTTGACTGAGCGATAGCAACCTACCTAAATAAGCAAATAAGTAGGTACCTACCCACTTTTCAAGATGTTAAAGACCTACTTTAATTAGGAATGCGTTTCAATCATCTATTATTAAGTAAACAAAGTTAATCTTATCAAGGCACGTGATAAATTGTTTTGAACTCGAATGATAGCAATTTTGTAACTGAGCGAATCTGACAATTGACACATTTTTATCTTAGCGAATTTTCTCACGTCTTGATCTACCTCGACCCGGCACCGGCTAGCCAGCGGTTATTTTTTATATATAAATTAGGTATGCCGGTACGTCAAAAGTCAAAAAAGTCTTTATATCCACTTTCCTGAGTGGGGTATCAAATGAAATGCATTGTTTTGTAAATTTTCAAACAGTTTTCGAAATTTCTGTAGGTTATATAATTTTAGAAATATTTCCATTCAAAAAAGTCGTTTCAAATCAAATAAAAATTAAATCAAAAAGTCTTTATTTCCATAAATACAAAAATGTACACTTAGAAAAGGTCAAATTCTTAAAATAAAACATTAACACGGAAATAAAGTGATGTTTTTGATTTCGGTCGCTCGCTTCAAGCTTCGGTATGTAGCCAAAAGTAAAGAAGCGACGAAGACACCTTTAGTTAGCCTGTTAGTTATTTTTCGAGTTGGAGCAACACCCGTCCCAAGCTTTTTTATCTTCTAGATAATCTGATATTTTGTAGTAAGCCTTTTTGCACAGAAAGGTTTTGACAATTTGTTTGAATTTATTCACTTACTGATAGATTTTGCAACTCACTAGGAGTTTTGTTGTAGAAGCGTATACACTGCCCTTTAAAAGATGCAATAATTTTGTGAAGCCTGGTTGTGGGCACAGCTAGTTTGTTTATTTCCAGTATTTATATTATGTATGTTACGTGTGATAGATAAATCGTACTCTCATGAGCTTCGCCACCGGCTAACCGGAAACCGGGACTTTTGGACTTAGCTGTAAGCCGTAAAGCGAGTACGGGTTCAAAACCCAGACATACCCGATATTATTAATAAATAATGCTGGACAATTCACACAGCATTATCTAGCTAGCTCCAATCCAAGCTAAGCAGAGCTTGTGTTATGGGCTGTTACTATACTAGATAACTGATATAGGTACATTCATCATCAGCCTACATCAGTCCACTGCTGGACATAGGCCTCCTCTAATGAGCGCCATAGCGCACCGTCTTCAGCTTGCCGCATCCAGCATCTGCCAGCAGTCTTTCGCAAATCGTCATCCCACCTAGGTATAGGTACATAACACAATACAATTAATAGATATTCATTTTTTATTATACATAGAAAACGCCCAGAACACCCGGAACTATCAAAAATAAGAAATATCTGCAGATCGTACAAATATTTGTCCCAAGGCGAGAATCGAACCCGCAACCTCTTGCGTCGCAGGCGGACCTGCGCCCACCGCGCCAGAGGTCGTCAAATTATCATCATTTTAGAATAACGACGTCCACAGTTGGACATAGCCCCAACATCGCCACAATCAATGACCGGTCCTCCGCGAAATATTTAAAATTAAAGTTGTTATCAATTTATCAGAGTACCGGAGCCATCTGGTTTCTATAACTCATAATAGTTAATATAGTTACATACACAGGTACATAATAGTTTTTGTCTTGGTTGTCTAAAGGTTGATTTTAAGCTGGTATAAAAGATTACTTATTTATATTCCCGAAGAATTTATCAGTGCGCCTTAAAACGGACCTATCTATAACATCGTCACATGATAATTTTCACTATCTCTAGGCTACTGGTTTCCATGGCAACTGGTGTAAACAAACTAAAATGACTCGAATTTCAAATCACAAACACAATTAATTGTCGCAAGCGCGGCGGGGAAGTTTTCGTGTTGTCAATAAAAAAATTACCTTTTTGCGAAGTAAATAAAGTTATATTTTAAATCAAAAATCGCGCATCGTCGCCTCGCCTTGCATTTCAATGTGAGCAGACCCTTAGGCCAAATGTAACACTTTCGTCATTCAGTAGCCAATATCTACTTTGGGTCACTGAGACATAGGCGTAAGTAAGGTAGCAAATTACTATCATTTCATTGGCCGTAACCATTTATCAATCACCCACCCCACTGTCACACATAGATAACCTAAAGATAAGCTTTGATAAAGCGACCAATGTCAGTTTTTGTTATTAAGATAAGATAAAACTATTATTTCAATTTTCTTGACGTATTCAGGGAAGATTTGGATTAATATTGATTGAGTTCTGTAAGGTCCTGCATCTTGGCCAGACATTGTGAGGTGAATCACAACAGCCACCCAAAAACAATGAATATCTTGGTCACCATAATAAAAAATATCTATCTATGTATTGTGTAACATTATACAGTGTGGAAATTAAACTCAGGCCCTGGAGGGAAACTACTTAAAATCCTTAAGCTAGCTCATTTTACTTAAAGGAGACATTCCTTTATTTTTAAAAAGAAACAAATCTGCATTAAAATATTTTTTTAAACTCGCTTGCTTCGCCCGGGACTCGAACCAACTAAAATTTAAAAAAATAAACACTCTTTATTTTATTATACTAATCGGTAGTATTAATATTCAGGATAAAGTTTCTCTAACAAACATTTGGTCTTAAAAATAAAAATAATCGTTAAATCTAACATCAACTTTATTTTACTATCAATTTTGTAACACTTAAATTATTTAACTGATAAATTGTTCGAAATGAGCCCCGTCGTTCCGGCTACACAACATTAGTCGCCGTTGAAATTCATTTCTTGTAGCCTTCAGCAAAGTGTTGTGGTGTATGCCCCTGATAACATTTTCTACCGCAATCCTTAGCTCTTGAACGGTTTCATAGCAAGTTTCATAAACAACATTTTTTACATGACCCCATAAAAAGAAGTCCATGGGCGTCAGGTCTGGACTTCTTGCAGGCCATCTAATCGTGTTGTGTTGGAGAGATAACAGAACTGTTACGTGTCTTTTACTTGTTAAAAGTGAACAGTAACCAAATATTTTTTAGAGAAACTTTATCCTGAATATTAATACTACCGATTAGTATAATAAAATAAAGAGTGTTTATTTTTTTAAATTTTAGTTGGTTCGAGTCCCGGGCGAAGCAAGCGAGTTTAAAAAAATATTTTAATGCAGATTTGTTTCTTTTTAAAAATAAAGGAATGTCTCCTTTAAGTAAAATGAGCTAGCTTAAGGATTTTAAGTAGTTTCCCTCCAGGGCCTGAGTTTAATTTCCACACTGTATACCTATATATCATTTATCTAGTACTCATAACACAAGCTTTGCTTGGCTTGGGGCTAGATAATGTTGTGTGAATTGTCAAGCATTATTTATTTATTTATTTATCTCGACCACGACTCTCTGACAAGAGTGTTACGAAGATATGGCCAGAAATCTTTCTGGTTCGAGAACAAAGTTATTCTGTGTTACTTTTTATTGTCCTGAACTAATAAAAAAATAAGACTTGTGTACCATTACCAAAAAGTTACTAATGTAAGTAGGTTTAATGGTTTACGTGACCAGCAAAGTGATTACTCTCAATGGATCAATGGATGGGCGACTGGGTTTGATTCCATCGATGGGACAAATTGAATTTCACTAAATTTTATGGCTGGATGGTCAATGTGAGTGAACACGGAGTGAACGAAGTAGATTCACCATTTTACATTTCGTTTTCGATTTTGCCTAAATATTGTCCTAAAACTAATGATTTAAACAAATTTTAGAAAGACATACCAAGTACGTTAGGGGCTTCATACTCTGTGTTAACATAATAAATATTTAGGCTGAAACATTTATTAGATGTGTTGTCTAAGAAATAAGGGTAAATTAAATAAAAATACCATGAAGATTGCGTTACTGTATTTGAGTCAGAATTGCGAACTGCTGGGTAGAACATATCATATTATATGACTCAAGTATAATGTAGCTATTGGAAAATTTTGTAAATCTTAAACTTTGATGTTTTTAATATTAAGTAGTTCTGTATGTCGCCACTACTTATTTAGTAAGATTCATCAAAAAAACCTGAAGTACAATACCGTGTGAACCTCCCCTTAGTCTAGCACAAACTATACCAAAGTCTTTCTCTGTTATTTTAAAGAGCAATACTTAATAGACTATAGTATGATGACTTGAGGAATTAAAGAATTTGGCAACAGAATTGCTGAGGTAGTGTGTAGGTAAACCTTGAGTTAAATGAAATGTTTTATTTGTTAGGCAGATTAAGTAAGTAAGGTAGGTTTTTGTTAAATTGCATTGACCTAGTCCTTGAGATGAAACTATTTATTATGTGTTTAATGGAGTAGATAATAATATTCTAGATAATAATATTTATTATGTGTTTAATGGAGTAGATAAATATAACTAATGTAAATTAACATCCGAAAAAATATCTGCAAGTAAATTTATGTAGATAAAGTGGTAGTGGACCTAAACTCATTAAAGTTTGTATCCTCAACACCTCATCTCACATCAGCCTATAATGGTCCACTGCTGGATGCAGGCCTCCCCCTGATGTTTTATCTCATAGGGGATCAAATAATGTTCATAATCCCCACGCTGAGTATGCGAGTTGTGGATCGCAGTTCAGTGGCAGATCAATTTTGCAAGAGGTGCTGTTGTTTGTGTGTAAAGATTTATCTCTGAAATAACAGCTCAGATTTTGATAATTCTCACTATAAAATTGCCATAATTAAGTCTAGTGGCCCAAGAACTAGGCATCTGGCACAGCATGCCAGCATTGCCATACAGCGGGGTAGTGTAGCCAGCATCTTAGAGCGCTTCTGCTTGGTATTGTATTCGATTAGTCAAGCAAATCAAGAGTATTTTACTACAAAACTATCTATTAGTTTGTTGAATTAATTAGTGATGTATGCAGATTAACTTAGAACCTTATTTGTGTTAGCAGTGCATGCACGGTGCATGCAACACTCACCCTGAAGTAGTCCTTCGTGAAGGGATGAAACATTGGTGTTCTTCCAACACAAATAAGGTTCATAGTTAACCCGCTCAGAACTCAGAAGTTCTCAAGAGTAGTCTGCTGATAGCCCAACTGTTACATAATGTATTTGTTGTAAGTACCTACCATTAGGTGTAAATATCTTGATAGATAATCCTAAATATACTGTAGTTCTGTAATCAAGTTTAAAAATAAATAAATGGTTTGTTGAGCAACTTATTAATCCTGTTTACAACTTGATACTCAAACTACTTACCTAAAAATAAAACCTATTTGCTATAGAATTCTCCTTATGTCAAAAATGAAAGAAATGTCAGCCTACAGCTGATCAACATTATTAATTTGTCAAACAACAACAACAATGTACAAAAAAATCTATAAAAAAATCGAAAACTAAGAAAAAGCTAAATTATAATGAATAATAAGTTTAACAGGATATTGATTGGGAAATAAGGTTTGCTAAGTTTTTGTTGGTTTATTTTAGGCACTGTCGTCTTGGACCATGATGTAAGTTAGGATAGTTGAGCCCAGCGGGCTGATAAGATTTTATGCCCTATATACAAAACTCATCATAGATTGTTATAGGTATAAAACTGTTTTTTACGTAAAATACATACAAAGATTCAAAAGAAAAACGACAACAACTTCTTTCTTTTTCTCTATTATTTAAGGCTTTGATAGCATGTAAGTAATGCTAAGTTCATGGAAGCAACTATGCAAAGTTATGCTTAGTAGATTTATTAGTTTAGACATAAATGGGCCAAATTAATAGATAGACAAAATTAATTCTAATTGCTTAGGTAGGTAGGTACATTATAAGTTTGAGTATTCCTGTGATAAACAGCAAAATGAAACAATGGTTGGTTCATTTAAGCACTTCAGGTACCTATATTTTTCCCTTTCAATATGAGCAAGGTTGGTACCATAAATTTTGGGTATGTATGTAATTTCAGGATACAAATTTGGAAACCCAGATGTTAGCAAACATATTTGGGATCCCAAGAGTTACTGATTATGAAAGGAAGAAAAAAGGGAATAGGATAAGTGTAACCTTCATCAATAAATTTCTAAATTCAGATTTACCTTCATAATATTTTGAGAAGCATAAGATTTGTAAAGATGTACAGCTACTTATTACAGCAATTAGTTTTTTAACAACTTTCTCATTTGGTTTGACTCAATATTTATTTAATGTTCTTTAGGTTACAATCAAAAGTTTTAAATCGAAATGCATCATTGTCAGCACAATGATTTTGCACTATTTGAATCTGATGGTATGAATGTTGGAACATTTTAATAACTCAGCCCACAATTTGAGACTAGGTTGCCAAAGTATCGTTTTTAACCTAAAATACAGCATTGTTTACTTACTCATTCTATGTGCTTATTGAAAACATTTTGCTGCTTCTACCAGAATTCTGCAATTCCAACATCATTCTCAGTAGATAGGTTTATGGGAAATTAAACACTCGGAGGCTCCAAAGCCGGTGTATAGCAACCAAAATATTTTCGCGCGAACTGTCAAACCATGTGTGTGAGTGTGACCCATTCGATTCACTCAAAACAATGAGCGAATTTACGCCGGTCACGTGATCAACGACAATTTGCACAAATACACGCGTGAAAACACCTTCCTGACCACTAATGGTAACAATTACACACGCGCTCGACGAAAGATAACGGTATTCCTCGAGTTGTAGCAAAAAATCTGCACCAAAATCGGACACTTATAGGTTAGGTTCGCGATTGCTAATTTTCACGCTTTTATACAGTTCTAATTGCCTTTTACGACATGAATTAAAGTATCCTATGAATTTTCAATGGTTTTTCATGCTGTTTCGAGCGATGTAAACAAAATTTACAGAGTAATGCGACAAAAAAACACCCGCGCAAACCTAACCTTGATTGAGCAGACGTAAAATTTTCTAGTTCAAGGTCCTATGAAAAACTGAAAAGTCACATGAAGGCGTTACACAAACAAAACTGAAATATCATTACGACCCGCACAGAAATCTATTTATAACAAACAACAGACGAAAAAAGCACTAACCTTACAACCTCAAGTGACGGCTTTACCCATGTACAATTTTACAATGTACTTTTCAAGTTTTCGTCACAAAACACCATACACATATCACAAACACGATTGTTTTAGCACTTTCCGATCACACAATTTTCACTTTAAATGCTTTTTTTGTAAAAATTAGTACTTTTCACGAAACATCACATGTTACGAACTTCACGACAGCACTAAAAATCTGATGAATGATTGCCATCGTCAAAATTTCATCTGTCAAATCAAATTGACGTATAGTAAAGAACAGCCGCCGAGTGCGTTTTCGATAAAAAAAATAATCGAATCACGGTTATGAACTAAAAAAATCATATAAAAAAACTTTTATGTAGAGGGTGGATTTTTTTCAGTAGCAATGATTTCCTACGAAATATAAGGGAAGTTTTTTTGTTATTTCTGAGTTTTAAGTAAGTTCCTATACCTACCTATTCCACCATCCTGTTGGTCCGATAGAAGTTTTTGACCTATGTTAGTTAAATGAAACAGGATCGATTAGCATCAAAAAAGTTTTCGTATAAATGAATGTTTTGCTAACCGTATTTTGTCCTCTGTGGGGATGGAAAGTTTATCTCAACTATATGAATAGGTCTAGGTATGACCACTTTCCTGTAGCTACACCGGTTATGGTAGGTACCTCCCCAAACTGTCCAGTCCAAATAAGCCACCAGGTATCAGTGTTCTAATAGCCCGGCAACACGCTCCGTCTTACTTGCAAGCATGCCTGCACAAACCAGTTTGCGCAAGAAAGAAGGAGCGTGTGGACGGCAACGGCAAAACACGTTAGCTCGCGCAAGCCCGGAAGCGCGGCATGCGTAAAATGCTGAAGATTGGACGGGGCGGTAATTTAGTTTGCACGTGTTTGAGCGTGAGGCTGTAATTTAAGCCGCGCTTCAGCCCGTCAAAAGGTGTTTGACGCGTCGCTTGTTTTTATGTTGCTTTTTTATCAGAAAACATTACAGGAAAGCTGCCAATAAAAAATATCTTCTGTTAGTGACATCGTGACACCAATACCCGATACTATTTTCGGTGTAAAAATATCAAAACATTATTAAAACCTCTCCGTACTAGCAGTCCTTGCGCAGTCCAGTTTGCACTTTGCACGACCCTTGCACGTGCGGCCATTATACCTACCGTGTTTGGTCTTTTTGTAGTGTTATAACTGCACACTGAACTACGCTTGCTTGCACAGTTCAGTATGCGTAGAGTTGCTAAAAGAGTTGTTAAAATTTTATCCAGCCTCTATGAGATCTACGGGGTAACAGCTACCTTCAGTGTACACAGATCCACCAATCTTCCTGCCAAGCTTTTTGATTGTATTAGGTAATGGTAAACCAAACCTTGGCTCGGCTCCCCTAAACAATGAGGGAAGAGATCCCCCCATTGTTTAGGGCAGCCAGATTCAGCTGTCATGTGGACATGTGCGCTGCTGAGGTGAGGTAGGTAGTACTAAATATTAAAATTGAATAAACAAAATATCCAAAATCTTATTCTTTATAACCATTGTTTTACGGTTTATTAGATTATTTCGAAGACGCGCGGAAGACCAGAAAATAGTTTAGGTAATACACAAAATAATGGGTATCAAACGCCGTTTTAATTTAAAGATTCCACAAGTAGAAAGTGACAAAGATTATAATATTATTCCAGATATAATGGACCGAATCGAAGAAAATATTGAAGATAACATAATTGGGGAAGAAAATGAAAAAGAAACACTTTTTAACGTAAATCAAGTAGAAGAACTTTTAAGAAAAAAAGAAAAAGAACTTAAAAAATCAGCACAAGATGAAATGAATAGAGAAATCGATTTTTTGAGAGAAAGATGTGATTTTATTCTTCAGTAAGTATGTAGACATCGAGCCTTTGGATTACTTTATGTAGGTACTCAGTTGAGTGAAGCCGAGAAGTAGGTTAGTTACATAATTAAATGAAGTAAGTAGTATATTATACTTAATCCATTATTACATTACACAAGCTACTTAATTCATATAGGGGGGCGATATTTATGACGCCATTTTCTGAATAGGATTTCGAGTTTAAAGGAGCGGGGCAGAGCAGAGTGGCGCCGTAAGCTAAAAATGAAGTTTTAGCTGATTAACTAATAATTAATTTGTATGCAAAAATAAGCCGAAGGGGCCCTGGGTATTATTTTATATCACCATATTAAATAATTCTTTATTTATTAGGTATTTTTTTCAAAGCTTTATCAATAAAGATGACGGAGAAAAATTGTTTTAATGTAACCCAAATTTGCCCATTTCACATGGTATCGCTTAAATAATCGCATTAATTGGTGTCACAGAATAATGTAATAGTGCCATCCAGTCCAGTAGCATTAGGTTCATTCATACCCTTCTCGGCTTTGAAGAAATTATTTGGAAAAAATATTGATTTTATCATTTTTAATTTGGCTTATTATTAACCTGTTAAAGTTTATTATAATTATTTGCACCTATACAAAAATAATATCTTGTTTTAAATTTGTTTTAAAACCTTTATTTGTATTATAATGAGTAACGATACTAAAATTTCAACACAATTTCATTTGAAACTTTGGTGCAGAATGTAACACAGTTTTCTCGCTGCACACTGTAATACCCGCTACCTATGATTCCTATCGACGGAGGTATTGCGTTTATTTATCTTTCAAATTAATCTTCTCCTAAATAAAATAAATAAAAAGTAGTTTTTATAATAAAACATAATTTTGGGTAGGTATACATTACACTTCCTTTTATTAATTTATATAAGGTTTTGACTACGTAATAAAAAAAACGTAATATTACACATAGGTATTATTTAGGTAACTAATTTATATTTTTTGCTTCATAGAATTTAAGTAATAAATTTATAAATCGCACAGTGAAGTGCGATGTAGGTAATCTTTAGCTTTAACAATGTTTGTAAACATCGTTTAACCCGTATAAACACTGCAACTTCAACATTATGCTAGGTGATTATATCTAGGTACTCTTACACTTAATAACCCGGCCATACGCTCCTTCTTACCTGCAAGTTTGCATGCACAGTTCAGTACCCTATGCGTGGAGTTATAGTTCCATCCAGGCTCTCCCACGATATGTTAGATGTTATGTTATGGAAAAGCTCTCTCCCCTCATTGTTTAGGGGAGCCAGATTCAGCTGTAGACATGCACGCTGCTGAGGTGAGGAACAAGTAATATTCAAAATCATTAGTTAATTTAGTTATTCTTTATAACCATTATTTTACAGTTTATTAGATAATTTCGAAGACGCGCGGAATGTCAGAAAATAGTTTGGGTAATAAACAACATAATGGGTATCATAGCCACACGCTCCTTCTTACCTGCAAGCATGCTTGCACAAACCCGTTTGCGCAGGTAAGACGGAGTTTGTACGGCAACACGGCAGCTCGCGCAAGCCCGAATGGCTTGTGCAATCGTTGATATGCTGAACATTAGAGTGCCCAAATTTAGTTTGCACGAGTTTACTTCATTTTGTTCTCGGTCATTAAAGCCGCACTTCGAAGTCAGGGGCAACGTATTTTTGACGCGTTGCTTCAGTTGCTTGTTTGAATGTGGGTTTTTTTTATCAGCATATTATAAAATAAAACTCCTATTATATACAATATCTTCAGTTGTCGGCATGTCGCTAATAGAAGATATTTTTTTTATAGTTTCGTGATACCGAGAATATAGAAAAAAACGTAATATCGCTCATTTGGTGGAACAAAGTCGAAACTACACTTTTTGGCAAAATTGAGTTAAGTGTGTCAAACATTTTCTTTTGGTTGGTTACGTTTGGAGAAAAATTGACAAAATTCTATCTCCCACCGTTTTGGCTAGGTGGCGTTGACATAACTGTCACATTATTAAAAATTACAAACATTTTGGAGCAAAAGAGTCGAACTTGGCACTCTCTTGGCAGTAGTGCGGGGGGCGCCGCGAAGTGTAGTCTTGTTTGGGTGCTACAACGTCGAATAAATAATTATGACATCTGTTTATCTATTGTTTGGCGGAACAATGTCGAAACTGTCGTATGACAATAGTGAGATTCGTTGTTGTTACCCCAAGTAAAAAAAATAATAAAAAGAATGATTTAAAAGAACTTATAAAATATAATACCACGTTATTATTGCCCTTTCTATGAAAGTATTTTTTAATAATGACGTAAGAGGCCGTAATTTAAAATAGGTAGGTATTTAAAAAAACTGTGATTATCTGTGTCATTCCGAATAAGACTCATAATCATAATTGTGATCTCTTACGGTCCGAATTATGAAAGCTTGCTCAGTCATAGATCTTAGCTTGAGTGACATTTATGACCACAGAAAAACATCGTTACTCAAGTATCGATAGATACAATACAATACAATACAATTCTTTATTAATAACGCCAAGTTACAAGTCAAAAAAAAAGAAATAAGGTAAACAATAAATTATAAAATATTGACCTTAAAATATCATAATAAATTATCAATTCATTATTTTAATATTAAATCCATTTAAATTATATAACAGGCAATGTGTAGAACTCATCTACAGAATAAAAAGTACTCTCTAAGAGCCATTTTTTCAGTCTATTTTTAAACATCATGGTGGAAGTTGCATTCTTTTTAATAGTGTCCGGCAGTCTGTTGTAGACCGAAGGACCCATAATATACACGGACCTCTCCGACTTGCGCAGCTTGTGCGGGGCATGGGGGGAGATGACTGAGCAAATTTATATAATACCAAGTTTAAGATTGATTAATAGTTACTAGGTAAATAACTAAATACTTGTCAACAATACTCTTTATTATTTTTATTATGAGAGTTGATATTGGTAATAAAAACTCTATTCTTTTCGATTATGATAAACCTAACAAAGTTAGGAGATAGATAAAGTAAGTGAAACTAAGTACAATTTAATGTGATTTCTTTATGTCGGTCTGATCCTAATAAACAAATAATAATTAATGTTAATTTTAAGAAAAATGATTAGATAAGTGAAACTATGTGTGATTTTTTGTATGTCTGACTGTTCCAAATAAATAATTAGTGATAGTTAGGAGGTAGATAAAGTAAGTGAAACTAAGTACAATTTCATGGTGATTTCTTTGTCTGTCTGAATCGAATAAATAAATAATAATTAATGTTAATTTTAAGAAAGATGATTAGATAAGTGAAACTATGTGTGATTTTTAGTATGTCTGACTGTTCCAAATAAATAATTAGTGATAGTTAGGAGGTAGATAAAGTAAGTGAAACTAAGTACAATTTCATGGTGATTTCTTTGTCTGTCTGAATCGAATAAATAAATAATAATTAATGTTAATTTTAAGAAAGATGATTAGATAAGTGAAACTATGTGTGATTTTTAGTATGTCTGACTGTTCTAAATAAATAATTATTGATATTGATTTTAAAGAAAGTGTTTTTTTGTTTCAAAATAGTACAAAATGTATTGATGCTTAACACACAATAAAAAATTTCCTGGAGACATAACGACACAATTGTAGGTACCTAACCGATTTCTTTTTAATATTTCGTAATTATGATGTCTTAAATGATTAATTTAAATTGAAAATAAAACTATAATACTTTATTATTGTTTTTAGTTAAAATTAACGCAGCTATGTCTGAAAGAAGATTCATAAATGCTTAAAATACAATAAACAATTTCTTGGAGACATAACGACACAATTGTAGGTACCTAACCGTTTTTTTTTTATATTTCATGACTTAGATGTCTTAAGTGATTGATTTAAACTGACAATAAAACTATAATACTTTATTCTCATTTTTAGTTAAAAATAACGCAGCTATTTCTGATACAAGAGATATGAATGGAAAACAAAAATGTAAAAAAACTTAAAAACGCTCTCCTGTAAAATTGCAAAATATGCAGTTTCGACGATGTTCTACCTAATGAGCGATATAACAGTTCAGTTTAGCGCAGTCTAGTTTCCACGAGCTTACGTGCACGTGTGGCCACGGTACCATTTTCAGTGATTATGCACAATCATAACTGCACAAACAGAACTGCCCAAGCAAGATGGAGCGTGTAGCCGGACTTACATTGTGCTATAATTAAATGAAAAAATAAAATAGAAAAGTTCCAGTACTGGCAATGAGAAGTTAGCCAAACCTAAGTAAGCCTTTAGATTTGATTTAAGCTGGATGTATGTAAAATAACCAGTAGGTATTGCGTTATTTCTAACGAACGATAAAGCAATAACGACGACGCACGACGTAAAAGGTCTCGGTTTTGAATCCTGCCGTGGAACACAATATGTTTGTAGCTACGATGGACCAAATGAAAATCCCTCGAGAATAAAAATTCTATGAGACCATCTCGGGATCATAATTGACGTAGAAATCGACTAACATACAATCTTAACAAAAAACATACCTAAAGGATAGGTACAGCCGAACATAAAGACTACTAGATTTTATTAAAAAAAAACTAATTATTTTCTCTACAGAAATGAGCAAGTTCGAGCCTCATACATGCTTCGTGAAGCTCATCGCGAAAGGCAAGAAAAGATAAAGGCTTTACAAACACAGTTGGAATGTAAAAATTTAGCGGGCTTGATGTACGTCATGTGTGCGGAAAGAAAGAAGAGCAAGATGGAGAAACAGAGGCTCTCAGAAGGTTTCTTTTATTTAATTTCATAAAGTTGACAAACATAATACTAATAAAACACAAGAGATTACATTGTACGCTTATTTATAAATTAGTGTAGTTAAGTATACTTTTAAAAAAAGATCGATTTTCGTAATCGAGTTGTAATTTTATAGTAAGGAGATTGCTGGGCACTTTCTTTCTACTTTTGAATAACGTTGCGTGAAACGGAACGCAGCAAGTCGCGCGCGAATGATTTTCTTGTTTCTAACTGAACCTGAGAACTGAACACCCCCAAGCTTATTATTTATTCGTAGCCCCTAAGTCAACGTTTCAAAATAACCATGTTGTACAAAAGTTAGATACTTAGGGGAACTAAACTAACCATGAACCCGACTACATAGGTCCAAGGAACATAAATAGTTAAATACTAGGGCACACAACAATTTTCATACATTCCATCACTAGTAGGTGAGATGGCTCTATAAAATTAGGGGCTTCATTGATACGGACTTAGTGACAATCTAGGTGGTTGGTGGCTTTTTTGTAGTACCTACTACCTACCTACTGTACTTTATTTGTTAACTTACCTAGATAGTCTGTTGTAACTGTTGTAAGTGGTAGTTTTAGTAGTCGTTCCTACATTCCAACTTTATTGTAGGTTTGTAGGTTTCGAAATTCGAATCCTCCTTGCTTGGTGGAATGCATTGTGCTTGTAGTCTATGTCTATGGCATTAGGCTTAAAACCTTTGAGTAAGTATATTCCGCTTACTCAGCCGAAAACGCACTGTGGCTGGCGTTATTCGGCGTGCGTGCCTAATGCCTATGCGGCAGGCGCAGTAAGTAAGTAGGTAAGTAAATCACATACCTAGTTATCTACTTAGGTACATATTTTGGATTATTCGGAAATATTCTTTAACACTTTCTTGGCCCAAGACGTCGAACTCCGATTAGGGGATCGGTCGGACAGTAATCAGATTAAAATCTAAAATGTACTTAGATAAAAGAAATACTGTTTGTCGAATAATAATTTGATATAACTACCTAATACATTTAATTTTTTTTAATACGGGCTAAGGAGGCAGATGTTAACATCATCTTACCTACATTAGCCCACAACCGGGTCATTATGCGACCTTCTGCGGGTACTTTGTGTTACGTTTCTAACTCGATGGTTAGGTTACGTTCCATTATTGTCATTTTTGTCAGCTTTACGACAATGACGCGATAATATTGTAGTGATGCTATTGGTCGGCTCAAGTCGGCTGGAAACAGCAACGTGGCACATCTCTGATGGAATAGCACCCTTACATTATCCAAAATCTGCCTGCCTTAAGTTTGTTGGATGGTTTGGTTGTAATTATATTATTGTACCATGGTTGTAATGAAACATCTGCATGTCTTAACTTATGAGGGTACAATACGCGCCATTTTGTGAAAAAAGGTCGACATGGATTTCGCTTCCATAGGAGCGGCGCGGGGCAGAGCTTACTTCTTTCTTTACGGCGTTTGCGAGAAATTCAAGTTTTTGCTTATTTACAAGAAAACTACACAACTAATGAAGAAATTGATTCAAGAAACCAAATCATTAGTAGGTAGTAGGTACCTAGGTAATAAAATAACCTACGAATCAAAACATAAGAGGCGAACCTAGCGTGTTTGCTAGTCAAACTAGGAATAGAGCTCTTAGGTACCTACTTACGGGATTCCAGTGGTTAAAATCTCGAATTAAATAGACTTCTAAGGTAGGTTATTACTAATTACTTGGTTCCTTCAGATAGGTTCTTCATAAGTTGTGTAGTTTTCTTGTAAACAAGCAAAAACTCCATTTTTGTACTTGCGGCGTTCCAAGAATTCATGCTCTGCACCTGAACGCGAAATCTATCTATCCTGTTCACAAAATGGCGCGCAATGCGCCCTCTTTAGTCATTACAATAGAGTGCAGTCTTTTTTTCTATTTTTTTTTTCTTAATGGTACTTATACTTACTACCTATTTTAAATTCAAGGAACCAAAGAAAAAAGTTGAGTTTTATGAAATTCACCCGTTAGGTTCTCCTCAATGAAACTAAGTAATACTTATTTATATTTTCAGAGTATACAACCTACATCCGCACTCTGCAAGACATTCTAACAGATGCACAGAAGTTGATCCTGAACTTGTCGAGAGGGTACAAAACAGCTGCACGAGTAGATGACGAATGGCGGAATAAAATGAAAAAAGTTTTATTTGAGGTAAGTATACCTTTTTAACCCGACATTTTTTTGTCCTCCGACCAGGTGGGATGACGATTTGCGAAAGACTGCTGGCAGATGCTGGATGCGGCAATCTGAAGACAGGGCTCTATGACGCTCATTAGGGGAGGCCTATGTCCAGCAGTGGACTGGTATAGGCTGATGATAATGATGATACCTTTTTAAATCCCGTTTCCACCAAATTGTAAAGAATCTGTAGTTTTTGGGTTTAAACAGTTTTAACAGTCTGCAGCTCAACCTATCAAGTACCTAGCTCAACTGACTGCAAACTGTTGCAAGCACTCTAGGGGTAGCAAAACTTATCCAAATCAATGCCAAAGAAGTCCCTCATGCTGCGCCAGGTAGGTACCTGGTGAGTATCTGGCGCAGCATAACATTGTCTTGTCACATTTTTTTCTTTCGGCCCAAGCGTCTCCGTCGTCGTCGGCACGGCGCGCGGCGGCGGCGGCGACGGCGCGGCGGCGCGACACGTTCCCGCGTCTAATCTTCGATCAGACGGCATATCAAAATTATTAGGCAATCATATTTCTTAGGACCGCTCTTTGTGGCGTCATATGGGGGAGGCCTATGTCCAGCAGTGGACGTATATGGGCTGACATGATGATGATGATGATATTTCTTCGTCAAAACTTAACGAACCCTAATACTTAACAAAATTTAAATCAAATAATAGTAGCAAATTAGATCTTATATTTGCAATTATTAAAACAATTGAGCTAACTGCAGACTGTTGCAAACAATCTACAGGTAGCGGTATATATGGACTTCTAATCTACCATATAATCTACATGTTGAGTTTTTTTAAATTTTCGAATTGAAGGTGCCCCTGCCTTGTATATATTGTATCCCATAGATTATTATGTATTTTTTTCAAAACTTTTACAATAAAGATGACGGAGAAAAATTGTTTTAAAATAACCCAAATTCGCCCAAATCAATTCATTTATTGCAGGAAATATGATTATAAATATAATACAGGATAGTGTCACATACTTTCACACACACACACACAAAACACATTAGCATGCAAAAATTCTTAAAAGTAGGTTTCTAAAGCTAACATTTAATATGATTTTCATTAAAAATTATCAAAATATAAATAACAAAATTAAATGTGAATAATGTAAAATGCATACTAATTTTTTAATTTTTAGCTCCATAATTTCCTTGGCACTATAGAAAGCTTTTTCAATAAGCCATTTTTTTTATAAATAATTTTATGGGTAAATTTTAAATGTCACTAGGGATTTTATTATATATAGAGCCACATGGCATGACAGTTCTTACTGTATACGGCTGTCTTAGGAGCCCTAGACAGAACAATTCTTTCTGGGTTACGTACACGTCTAGGGTATCTATCATCAGCTTTAGTATAGGTAAATAAATCCGAATGTTCTTTTACAAATTTAGCATCTCTACATTATTATCATCTTCAGTCATCACTCTGGGAACGAGACATGCGTTTGTAAATAATTTAGCTAGGTATTTAACTAGTAGTTACCTATTTAAGTTATGAATAAATAAAGTTGAAAATATTAGTTGTACCTAATTATTTTTTGCTGTTAAATAAATATTCTCATTATTTAAAGCTTGTCTCGTAAAACTTATAAAAGCCGGTTTTGAGTACTTTCAAAACAATCTATACAAATATTAGGTCCTTACATATGAAATTGGCGTTTTTCGTACTGGCCACTTTAATCACAAATTTCTCCTCTTTGGTAAGGAATTCCAAATTCAAATTTGTACAGCTATAGACTCATGTATTTGTGCTTCGATGATCGTCATTCATTTGTTTTTTTTCTTCTGTTTTTTTCTGTTTGCGTCACTCATTTTACAAAATGGAAAACTTAAAATATCGCATTATTTACGAGTACGAGTTCCGCCGTGGCACTAGTGCTGCGGAAACAACTCGAAGGGTGAATGATGTGTATGGCGGTCGTGTTGCTGGGTTCTTTACGATAATCGGAAGCGCTCAGCGCAATGGTTGGATCCTGGCCAGCCAGCCAAATCCTGCCCCAAGCGAAAATTAACCCCAAAAAAGTTACTTGTAAGCGTTTGGTGGACTAGTGCCGGTATTGTTCATTACAGTTTTCTCAAATCTGGCCAGACTATTACGGCTGATGTCTATTGTCAGCAATTGCAAACCATGATGGAAAAGCTAGCGGCTAAACAACCTAGGCTGGTCAATCGCTCCACGCCACTGCTGCTTCACGACAACGCTAGACCACACACTGCGCAACAGACGGCTACTAAATTAGAAGAGCTTCAATTGGAAAGTCTAAGACATCCTCCGTACTCCCCGGACCTTGCTCCAACAGATTACCATTTTTTTCGAAATTTGGATAACTTCTTGCAAGGGAAAAAATTCAACTCCGATGGGGCAGTCCAAATCGCCTTCAAAGATTTTATTGATTCCCGTCCGACTGGTTTTTTTAGTAAAGGGATCAATGAACTACCTATAAGATGGCAAAAGTGCATAGAAAATAATGGTTCATACTTTGATTAATTAAATATATTATATTAAAAAATATTCGACTTTTTGTTCCTCCCATACAAAACGCCAATTTCATATGTAAGGACCTAATATTATAAAAGTTATGAATAACCACTAACACTCTTTCTTTCTTTTTAATTGTTTATGTTTGTGTGCTTACTAACCCAATATGGATCCTAGATATCCGAAATAAAGAAATATAATAAATATAGTGTAGGTAGGATCTTGTGATCATAATTGTTTCGGCAGAATATCAGCGCCTATCTACTTCAGAGTAAGGCAATCATGCTGAGTCGAGACCTTTTAGCTGCTGTAACACAGCAGTCTTTTTTATCACTTTTTATCAAATTATATTCGTATATATTTTTGTACTGCAGCAGCAACAGCAAATAAATAAATGTCCTATGTCTATGTGTAGGTACAACAAGTTTTCATAAATATATTTATTCACATCGAGATGTTGTTATCAGTTTCAATCGTACGTCAACGATTTCACCCGCGGCACGCCCGAAGGGAATCAGTACTTCTTCGATATACCAAAATTACTGAATACTTCCACGCCGACGATAGACAACCCTCAAGAAGATCCTTGTGAGGCAGAAGAAGAAGAGGTCAAAAAAGAAGAACCTGGTAATTTATGATTTTCCCTTCATATAATTTTCGAAATATTTCGAAAAAAGTCGAAAAATTTACCATTCCCCCCTCTATCGTCGAAGTTTGCAGAGCGATCCATGTATAATGTATGTGGAGTTTGTATGATTGTGAATCTATATTTTACAGGAAAAATATAGAGAAGTCTGTAAAAATTACCATTTTTTGAAAGAAATGACATTTTGAGAATGGTCAAAGGGGAGGATTTTTTTTTCGACAAGGTGGGCTAGGCTACCTTCCTGAGTGGGGTATCAAATGAAAGGCATTGTTTTGTAAATTTTCAAACAGTTTTCAAAATTTCTGTAGGTTTCATACTTTTAGAAATATTTCCATTCAAAAAAAGTCGTAAAATTTACTGTCCAAATAATTGGCAAATGTTCGAAACTCTCGGCGTGCGAGTTACACTCGCACTTGACGGATCTTGTTTGTTTGTCTGTCTAATAAACAAATCTTTCTTTCAAAAAGATATCCCGATATCTTCATGACAAAACGTATAACGCTGACGTCACGTTTAAAAGTTTTAAGATTGAATCTTTAAACAAATACTATTCAATAATCAAATTTCATAATAAAAACATCAAAAAATATATAATAAAATATATAAATACATATAATCTTATAATTATCACTATAGAATACAAATATATACATTATACATAAACTTACCCTATTTTGACGTAAGAGTCGAAAAACTGGGATTTTTTATCGTGTCGTGTGTGTAGGACACCTACTTGCTAGGTATAGAATGGGACTTCCTTCGGACTCTAGCGTCTAGGACTTACAAACTATGATAAAAACTTTATCACAAATAGTTTTTGTTTTTCTTGTTTTTTCTTTAATGTTTTTTTTGTTTCCGGTTAGTTCAAACCTTATTTTCATTAGTACCTATATTTTTAGGTACCTGCATGTATAATACATATTTAAATAATAAAGTTTAGCATCTATGTTTTGTAAAACTTATATTAGCACGCCAACCATCTGTATAAAACATGTGTTATTGGTCGGCAGGTAGAAAATGCCTCGGCATTAAGCCCACCCTTTGTACTTTAGTGCAATAAAGTGTTAAATAAAATAAAAACCTTATCCAATTGCAGAAAAACCATGGTGGGAGCGCATGGGAGATGACAGTCGACCATTCCTATTATACGGAGACATGGCTGAGTTCAAAGCCCCAGAAAGAAGAGAGGTTCTAAGCCAAATAAAAGCACCGAAAACTGCGCCGAAAAGGTGGAAGGAATATGGTGAGTAGCGCCATCTAGATAATGCTGTGTGAAATTGTCCAGTATTATTATTATTTTATAGCATTTAAGTTTGTAATTAAGTAAGTTGTTATTAAGTAGATAAGTATTCTTAGCTCATATTGGTGTTGGGTAATTTAAGAAACTACGAATGCTAGATAAATAAATAATAAATGTTTATTTCGATAACTTATAATTTATACATACTTACATGTTTTGGAGTCCCCCTTTAAGCAAAATTTGCTTGTATTGGAGGACACCGCTACTACCAGAAATATGAAAGGTTTATAAGTTGGTGCAGTAACAGATATTTAGCTAAATAAAAAAGTATAGTGAATTAAAACTATACAAAACTATGCTATACCATACAAAACAATAAAATAAAATGATTTGCATGACTCTACGATATAAACAAACATTCAAAAGTAATTTGTGTAATATTTAAACTAGAATATTTATCAATGATGAAAATGCTATGAATAAAGATTTTCTTACTCTTTTCTTTTTCTAATTTTCTTTTTATTTTATTTTCTTTATTTAGGACAATAAACAATTTTACAATACAGACTTATTATATAATGTACATAAATGTAATCCTAAATGAACCATAGCATATGGACATCAGACGAATGTTAATAAAGTGGACCAATGCTCTCTCTGATGCCTATAGGTTGGAGTGCGGGGTAAGACAGGGGGGTCATTCCCGCTCGGTAACACCCCGTCGTCAACACTGTTGTCGATTGGGAAAAACTGTGTGGATTGTCCAGCAATATTTATTGATAAGTATGGTTTTAGTACGTTTATTATAATGCATATGGACAGGTCACATGATCAGAGGTAGAGAAAAATGGAGCAAAAAAGTTACACAATGGTATCCAAGAGAAGGAAAAAGGAAAAAAGGTAGACAACAAAAAAGATGGGACGACGATATCAGGCAGGTTACAGGCGCAACATGGAGTAGAGTGGCTAGAGAGAGATCAGAATGGAGAAGATTGGAGGAGGCCTATGCCAACTGGCAAACGGACCTACAAAAGATTAAGAAACATCAAATATGTACACGAATAAATTTGAAAATAATACATATAGTTATAGGAAACAGTGCATTAGTGTAAGCAAATTGTATATTTAGTAGTTCGAATAAAGGCTTTATTATTATTATATTATAATGCATAAGCCCTCGCAGTCCTCTCACTGTGGGTAATCTCTAAGAAATTAAATAAGTTCCTAAAAATTTAAGTATATTCGATCGTAAATAATCGTAATCGATATAAATAATAAATCGTAAATTTTTGGGAACTTATTGATCATCAAAATGTGTGATTTTTTATTAACAAGGAGAACTGTACGTACAATGAGGTCTTACTCGAAATTCAAACTAACCTCTGTTCAGAAAGCGGAAAAAACAACGAATGCCACAAAACACTAAACTTTTACTATTTTCTCATATATAGTACCTAATTAATTACCTACCTATGTTAAAAGAAAAGTATAGTATCCTCCTCACACATAGAGCAGTCTTCGTCTTGAGCATGATTTCATCCCTCTCGCACTCGTGATTCTAGTAACTCCGTTTTGGGTTCTTCTTTAATTAGAAAAGAATAGAAAAAGAAGAGTTGCGCTTGGAATTGAATGACACTAATAATTTATTGAGTCGTGACGTAAGACTTTGCTTTACATTCTGTACTAAATCTACTTAAAAGGCTTAGGTACTACAAAATATCAGATTATCTAAAAGATAAAAAAGCTTGGGACGGGTTTCGCTCCAACTCGAAAAATAACTAACAGGCTAAAAGTTTCTTCGTCGCTTCTTTACTTTAGTCTAAATAACGAAGCGACAGAAATCAAAAATATCACTTTATTTCCGTGTTAATGCACTTTCAATGTTTCATTTTAAGAATTTTACCTTTTCTAAGTGTACCTACCGACATTTTTGTATTTATGGAAATAAAGACATTTTGACTTTTTTTGACTTTTGATTATTATCTTCTGCTTTCAGTCTTCAGAAATATGTTTGTATCATCTGACTGCAACAACGCGGATGTTATCAAAGATGAGTATCCAGAACGGATTCTGGAGGAGCGCTGGGAGTGTCCAGGGTCTAATGGGAGAGTGGATATGTCTTCTAGAGTAGTGAGTAACGCCATCTACTAAGTCAATGGTGGAACTTTGATCATTTTTACAACGATAAACGTTCCTTTCTCTTACCGTTTGATGACCTCTGTGGCGCGGTGGGCCAAGGTCCGTTTGCGACGCAGGAGGTTGCGGGTTCGAATCCCGCCTTGGGACAAATGTTTGTATGATCTGCAAATATTTGTTCCGGGTGTTCTGGTCGATTTCTATGTATAATAAAAAATATCTATCTGTATATTGTATTGTATTATGCAAGCTCTACTTAACTTGGGGCTAGATAATGCTGTTTAAATTATCCAGCATTATTTATTATTTAATTTAATAATATAACTTTTTTTAACCGTAAAAAACGGTCATTATTTTTAACTTTTCGCCTGTTAACTTTCTACCCTATTTCGTTTACCTCTAATAAACCAGAGTCCCGAGTCTTGAAAACGAAAGTTTTCAATCAGTGCGTCCTACCCGTCATGACCTACGGAGCTGAGACGTGAACACTCACGGTATAGGGCTGGTCCACCTGTGGGTCCACCAGTTTAAAGTCGCCCAGCGAGCTATGGAGAGAGCTATGCTCGGAGTTTCTCTGAAGGATAGGATTCGCAATGAATACATCCGACAGAGAACCAAGGTTATCGACATAGCTCAAATGATTAGCAAGCTGAAGTGGCAGTGGGCTCGCCATATCTCGAGAAAAACCGACAACCGCTGGGGTAAACGTGTTCTTGAGTGGAGACTGCGACTCGGCAAACGTAGTGTAGGACGCCCTCCGATCAGGTGGGATGACGATTTGCGAAAGACTGCTGGTAGATGCTGGATGCGGCAAGATGAAGACGGGTGCTATAGCGCTCATTAGGGGAGGCATATTTCCAGCAGTAGAATAATAAAGGCTGATGATGATCACGTCTCGATATGATCGTAAAATGACTCGAGCACAGATCAGCGCCTGCTTCTTAAATAAATAAATAATGCTGGACAATTCACACAGCACTATCTAGCCTAAGCTAAGCAGAGCTTGTGTTATGGGTACTAGATAACTGATATACATAATGCAATACAATATTATACACAGATAGATATTTTTTATTTATATAGAAAACGACCAGAACACCCTGAACAAATGTCTGCAGTTCGTACACACATTTGTCCCGAGGCGGGAATCGAACCCGCAACCTCCTGCGTCGCAGGCAGACCTTCGCCCACCGCGCCACAGAGGTCGTCAAGGTCTTGTTGTTGATGTTATAACAACGTCGATTTTTCAGTCTCTTGCGGCGAGTCGCCGTACAACGCGGCAAAGCGAAGACATCCGTGGGAACATGGGGTCTATCCTCAAGATTATGTAAGTAGTGTTAAATAATAAGGAATATGTCATGTCAAAGTTAATGTGTCAATATCAATTGATATAATTGAACACGCACAAGAAGCTTATATCCCTTGTTGAACACTCACAGTGAAATTTTAGTGCCTGTGGTACCTAATCAAACATTTGTTATTGTTTGATTACCACAGACACTAAAATTTTACTGTGCCTACTTTTTGGGTGGTATTGAGTGGAGACCGCGACTCGGCAAACGTAGTGTAGGACGCCCTCCGACTAGGTGGGATGACGATTTGCGAAAGACTGCTGGCAGATGCTGGATGCGGCAAGCTGAAGACAGGGCGCTATGGCGCTCATTAGGGGAGGCCTATGTCCAGCAGTGGACTAATATAGGCTAACGATGATGATGATTTATTTATTGGGACCAGTGTACGTCGTCGCGGTTTGATCGCTGCGCGCGCAGTGTCACTATAATGCACGGTAACTTATTGTACGGCCGAATAATGTACACCCTGATAATCGGTGTCATGGCTTCCAATTTTAATAGGTTTTGACCATAGACATAGAATTTTTTCACTACGTTCAATAGACTAACAAAGCGTGGGAGCGAGAGGTATTTAGTTAATACACACTGCCACGAGAGAAAAAGAGAGCGACACAAGATGTCGATATGTCATTGTTTTAGCTGAGTAAGAGGCCTTAAGAGCCCACGCTAATCCAAGTCGAGAAGAATTTTGTGCTTTTAATTAATAATCTTACGATTAAAACATAAAATCATTATTCTGCCACAATGGTGTCTTGTTCAGCGAGTGAATGTGACATTACAAACGTAATAACTCGCTTATAAACACGTTTTACAGGTAATTTATGACTGTTTTTACTGAAATCTTCATAATCATTATTTCGTCATTTGCTGTATGAAAATGAGGCAAAAGAGCTATTGAAAGCTTAGATAATAGGTTTCTCTTAAGACTTATCATCAAATTACATTGCTAAATGAAGAATTTTAGGAAATTTTGAGTAAAAATTAAAATTGTTTGTTTACGATAGGGATTGACAAAGTGATGATGTCATTGTATCGATAGTCGATAATACGTGTCGGCCGGTAGGTTCGACGTGATTGGCTAGGATTATCATTACATTACAGGCTTAGATTTGTAAAGTACAATAAAACACTACTTTCCATTCCTGTAAAATAAAAAGAACGTAATGTAATGTACAGGGTGGTTATTATAACATAATATACAGGACTACTAGCAATTCAGCACAATACTGTATTTAAGTGCTTATTGGGGAGGTACTAATCTATGAATTGAGCGCCATATAATGTTCCACGATAATTTACGGTTTTGAAGTTAATAAATTTAATTCGAAAAATTTACATTAAAAATACATAGTGTTATTTTCTTTCTAACTATTTATATTTTATTATCTTGTCACTTAGAAATAATATCAGAGTATTGTTGTAATTAAACAAATTAAATCTACTCGCACCCTTTTAAAAAATCAAAACTAAGAATATATTTTTTTTTCAGATTATTTTAAAAACATCTCTGTTTTAATATTTTTGCTTTTCTTTTAACCCCCGTCTTTGTTTCAGTGGGTCCGCTCTCTTAAAAAGCTTTCGTTCGAAATATAAAAAAATCTGATAAGGGGTTATATGTAATAGAAAACTCGAGTTCACAACGTTATCATGGAAGCTCAAAACACTGAAACCACCTTAAAACTAGTTAACACAAGACATCAAAATTTTAAACAAGCCTAAACAGAAGAAGAACATGAGATTATCTCTTTATTTAAGATTTTTATACAATTTTTATTGAATTAGTTAGCCAATAGTATTTTTTTTGTTTTAGTAGCCATTATTTTTGGATATAAATTCTTCTTAGTCACAATGTGTGAATGTGATTAAGGAAGCATATAGTTAAATTTGTTAGCGGAAGTCAAATACTGATAAAGTTTTATTTTAATTTTGTGATGATGAGACGTACTTTTGACTTTTATTAAGTGCTTTACATTGCCTACTTATAATAAATGCATTGGACTTTCACACAACAACTTTGGATACGTTTTATTTTACAAACATGGTAATAAACAGACACACAGAAATATCAATTTTATATGTATATAAACATACATTATTTCATATTAACTGAACCAAGTAATTTCATTTATAAATAATAGGTTACCTAGCTTTAGCTATGTTGCTATTTGTTTACCTATTTGAAAAGTATTTGATTTTTTATATTATAAAACACTTTTTATATCACTTTGTTAAACTAACTCATTATGTCCTGTGACTTCGCCCGTAAGACTATCGATAATATTATGTTAGAGTCAAGGCAGCACTATTTCACGCACACATTTACATTTCATTTTTTGTAACACCTTTAATCTGTCACTGTTGGTCTTGTACATTCTAAGCCTATGGTTTTGACACGAATTATCAAGGTGTACATTATTCGGCCGTACAATAAGTTGTCGTGCATTATAGTGACCCCGCTGCTGCGCGAACACAACGTGATAATTATATTATGTTGTTAGACTGAACAGAACTGCTTCTTGTTTTTTTTAATCTGTGACATTTGAAATTATACAGTCCCACCGAAGTCGGAAATTTTGGGAATTTATGTCATTTCTTTGAATTTATACAGTAGTGCTGTTCAAAATCCGGCTCATAATGAGAAGACAGCTATTCTTGGAGCTAGGGACTCCATGGAGATCGCTTCTACTACCAAACTGGTAAGCTGCATATCACTATAAGGTGGGATAAATCTCTCAGCGGTAAGGCTGCCAGTTGTACTATTGTATATTTTTATTGCCAGCCTATGTCCAGCTGTGGACTAATGTAGGCTGATCATCATCAATGATGATGATATTTTTATTTGGATAGGTATTATGTTATTTTTCTGGGTGAGATTGGCGCAGGACTGATTTATAAACAACTATTCACACAGTCATATTATAATAAATATTTTATTTATATTATACATAGTAGTATATTTATATTATGTAAATAAAATTAATTTCATTTCATTTCATGTATTTGTATTCAAATATATACATATATTTATATTTAAAGGTAGTAGTAGGTATTTGTATAAAACTAAATATTTTTCTGTATATCATCTACACTTGTTCTATCACTCCCAATCCATTCAATGGTTGCCTGGCAGAGATCGTTCAAAGCGATAAGGCCGCCCATTGTACAATGTAATCTAAGTTCTTTCCTGTCCTGTTTACCTGTCTTATTTGGTGTGCAATATAGAGTAATTGTATTGTATAAAGAATAATTGTATTGTATTGACCGTGTGGAGTGACCCAAGAGTTTGGAGGCCTAAGGCCAGCGGTGTTGGAAGTCGGGTTGCGGATGATGATGATGATGAAAAGATCTTTATTATGTTAATTCCTAGTATAATAAAGTTTTAATTTATTCATTGCAAAGGTAACGGACAGACAGTTACTTTAGAATATATAATAATAATATGGATAAACTATACCAACAACAGGCTACTTGACTACTGGGAAATAATTTCTAACGTATGGTCTGATAAAAATAATGTAAAGTGTAATTAATATTTCTTCAAGGCCAGACGTATTAGTTATAAAAACTAATTTTAAAGTTTAAATAAAATAATAGCGCGCCAAAACGATAATCTCTGTCATGGCTACTCGATGACGTCACACCTTAAGGCACCAATAAGACAAGAAAACAAGAAGAAGAACACGCACTGTAATCTGTTCTAGGGGTGATGTCACAAGTCATACACCTACGAGACCTAAACGCAGATCGTTTTCGGTCACGTGATCATATTATATAAAAAATTGTGTTATATAGCATAGTAATATTGATCCCGTTTTTTATCTAAAATAGGTATATTTTTTTATAAAAATCTCATGATAACGCTTTGTTACGTTGTCAATGACTAGGATGAAAACAATTTGCAAGTTATTTTCAATATAGTCAAATAGCCTATTCGAAAGTAACTATGTCTGTCTGTTTGTTACTTTTTCACGCCAACGGCTAAACAGATCTCAATGAAATTTGGCAGGGAGGTAAATGGTATCCCGGGGACAGATATAAACTATTTTTTATCCCACGCGAGTGAAGCCGCGTGAAGAAGCTATTAATCTAAAAATTGCAGCGAACTACCGATGGACGAACAAAATCAGCGGAACGCACCAACGGCAAAGTGGTCATCCAGGTCGGCAGCAGACGGCAATCCTTCTTCGACGAAGAGTTGGAGAAGACTCGAGATAACATGAAAAAAGCTTGTGAATTGTTAGTGCAACCACAGAGTATAACTAGTATACCAACGCATTGAAACCAAAGACATTTTTCCACTGGACGCGTTACTCTGCCTCGCGCCCGGCACCCTTCCCTGTTGTCACTCATGCAGCCTTTAGCCCCACAGATACTTCGACCACCGTCACACTGCAAGCGAAGCGAGGCTTGCTGTGTGGATCGCTATAATGCACGACAATTTATTGTACGGCCGAATAATGTAAACCTTGATAATCCGTGTCAAAACCTATCAAAACCTATTAAAATTGGAAGCCCTGACACGAATAATCAGGGTGTACAAGTACATTATTCGTTCGTACAATAAATTGTCGTGCATTATATATGTAATAAATATGATGTATTATCGACGACCTGTATATGACGACCTCAGTGGCGCAGCGGGCGAGAGTCTGCCTGCGACGCAAGAGGTTGCGGGTTCGATCCCCGCCTCGGAACAAATTTGTGTACGATCTGCAGAATTTTGTTCCGTTGGTCTGGGTGTTTTCTATGTATAATAAAAAATATCTATCTATGTAATGTATAATATTACGTATATCAGTCATCTAGTACCCATAACACAAGCTCTGCTTACCTTGGGGCTAGATAATGCTGTGTGAATTGTCCAGCATTATTTATTTATTTATTATTATTATTTATTTTAAACTTTATAAATGTTTCCGGCTTTCTAGTATGTAGATGTACCTAACCAGAGCTCTGTCCCCCGCACTAGGTCTCTGTAGAGCCTGTGTGGCGAGGTAACGAGGTTACAGTGGTTGGCTTGGACAGTGGACACTCTTAGCCTAAGTGGTTAACATAATATAGTAAATTAATTAGTTTGTTCGACAAAAACAAGAATAAATGAGATGATTAAGAAACAGACAATGTAGTTTCTGATCGCACGTGTTTTATTTTAGGTTGCAAGAAACCAAGCCAAACAAAATGGAGGAAGATGATGATAATTTATCAATCACTAAAACGTTAGTAAATGGTGCTCATATTCTGTTTTTCTTACTGACGACCTCTGTGGCACGGTGGGCGAAGGTCTGCCTACGACGCAGAAGGTTGTGGGTTCGATTCCCGCCTCGGGACAAATGTTTGTACGATCTGCAGACATTTGTTCAAGGTGTTCTGGTCGTTTTCTATGTATAATATAAAATATCTTTCTATGTAATGTATTATGTATATCAGTTATCTAGTAGGTACCCATAACATAAGCTCTGCTTAGCTTGGAGCTAGATAATGCTGTGTGAATTGTCCAGCATTATTTATTTAAATCACATAGCATACTATAGTTACCTATTTCTGTTGTGGTTTGTTTACGAAAATTCTATAACGATTTTGGCTAAGGTATACTAGGTACCTTATTATAATAATTAGGTCTCTGTCGTGAACATGAAAAAATATCAATTTTGATCGTTCGGCGTTGGCTATAAGGCTAAGCACCTAACCTAAGACCATTGCTAAAGACCACCTAACCTAAGACCATTGCTAAAGACCACCTAACCTAAGACCATTGCTAAAGACCACCTAACCTAAGACCATTGCTAAAGACCACCTAACCTAAGACCATTGCTAAAGACCACCTAACCTAAGACCATTGCTAAAGACCACCTAACCTAAGACCATTGCTAAAGACCACCTAACCTAAGACCATTGCTAAAGACCACCTAACCTAAGACCATTGCTAAAGACCACCTAACCTAAGACCATTGCTAAAGACCACCTAACCTAAGACCATTGCTAAAGACCACCTAACCTAAGACCATTGCTAAGGACCACCTAACCTAAGACCATTGCTAAGGACCACCTAACCTAAGACCATTGCTACCTACCAATGTAAAATATTTTGTATGTTTCCAGGAAAGTGAAGAAAACGGATAGCAAAGAGGTCATTGCTCATCACAAGCACGACGTGGACCATAAAATACATTACGAGAAGGTAAAAAAAAACATCGTCAATTCTTCACTCCTCAATCGTCTATGTATAATGGTCCACTCACAGATATCAGAAACAATGATCTCTGTGGGTCCACTGCTGGACGCATGCATCTCCATGTTTTTTTCTCATGACGCCACAAACGACTTTTCATAAGAAATGAAATAAGTTCCCAAAAGTTTTCGACTTCGGAAGGACTCGAACCCACGCCCCACCCTATGCACGGGTGTGCTCTAACCAACTAATCCACGAAATCTCAGTCGGTTTCATTGAAAATCATTGGGACCTCTTACGGACTGTAGCGCCGCCGGTGCACACCCGTAATATACAGCGTTTTCGTCAAGTTACGCGCTCAACTTGAAACTAAATTTTAAATGCATTTTTGGATACTTATCGAATTGACAAAAATTTAGTATTTTTTTAGTGGTTCATTAGCACCAAAAAATCTAATTGAAACACTTCAAAAATGTAATAACCTATTGGGCTACAGGTTTGTCCGGTGGAAAAATGTCAGCGTCTGAAGGCCGACTCGTTTATCCGCTCTCTGCCATATTACATGCGCGCAAATCCCTTCACGCACTTCGAACAGACTTTCGAGGAGTACGAACCGTGTTCCCCAGGTTAGTATAGTACATAATCTAAAGTCTTTATCTTAATATATAAAAGAACAAGTGATTTTCTAAGGACAACATCATCATCCTGACTCTACAGCTGCGGTTGGGCCTTGGTCTGGTCGAGTAAATTTCTCCATTCTTAAAACCACGGAACAGAAAAAATAAGTGGAAGTGTTAAGTAGGCGTGGCACGCGTGCCACAATTATGCGTAGTTACGCTTAACTGATCTCAGTCGTGTTCTTACATCACGTCGAGTTGCTAGTCTCGCGGCGAATTCATTTTTCCGAAGCTATGCCGTATTGTTCCATTTTAGAGTGTAAAAATTATAGTAGGCGAAAAAACCTCGAAAACGAGGGTGTTTTATACCATCAATAGGTAGCATTTTCATTGCATTGTCATAAAATCTTATTTTATTAAAATTTACAAATAAATTATTAGAACGGTTAGTCAAAATCGACCTTATGCGATTAGCATAAAGTTGATTTTGGATTGTTTCTATTCTCGAATGTTCTTCGCTACTCGTTTAGTGATGTAGTCAAGTCGGCTATTGATTTGATCGATACTACAAATTATGTTTACCTACTTAGTGCCTACAACATACCTTATCAATAAATAAATACAATATCTAGACATTTATAAGTAATAAAAAGTGCCTAAAACTAAAACCTCACAAAACTCAACAAGAGACATTTTTTATTATACAAAAAGGTAAATAACTTTAAAAACTAATTATCCTATTTACCTAATACAAGCGGTAAAACTAGTTTTAGGCCTAAACATTTCTTTTTGTACTGTTTTTACTACAAAACGACCGTAAACAAAAAAGTACATTTTCAACTTACGTAATAATACGATCTTACCAAATTCCTATAAAAGAGTTTCTATGCTCTAAATAGACACAAACTAAGATAAACTAACCAATAAGAGTGTAATTAGATCTAAATATCCTTATACTAGGGTTCCGTCGTCGCCTACAATCTGTGGCAAAATATCTATCGATATCGATAAAGTAGTTCATTGTGCTACCTGGTGCAGCCTTAGACGAGTCGCGACCTATCACGCGAATGTCAATCATATGTCTAACGAAATTAAGTTTATAATTGCGAGCACTGAGAATACCGCCATCTATGGTGAAGTAGCGGAACTGACTCGACAGTCAAATGTTTGGTGAGTAAGTCCGCGACCTATCACGCGAATGTCAATCATATGACTAAGGAAATTAAGTTTACAATTGCTAGCACTGTGAATATCGCCATCTATGGTCAAATAGCAGGATTGACTCGTCAAGTTGCTGTTTGGTGAGTGTAGCTCGTAAATACGTTCTGCTGCTAAAGTAAAATAAATCTTATGCAGTAGAATTCAAGGTTTATTTTCTAATCTGTGATGTTGGCTAATTTTGACTAAACTTTTAACTACCAATGAAACGAATTGTTTCTTTGTAATGCATTATAAGATTAAGGGTTTATTTGTGTGAGTTTGGCGACACCGGTGCCCATAGTAATTTTGTTGCATAACACTTCCACTTATTTTTTCTGTTCCGTGCTTAAAACTTACAAGGAATAATAAAAATATAAAATTATTAAACACGTGTTTCAGGATTTATCAAAATTTTCCTGAAAATGGGTTTAATCAGGTTATTTGACGACCAATGTGGCGCAGTGGGCGAAGGTCTGCCTGCTACGCAGAAGGTTGCGGGTTCGATTCTCGCCTCGGGACAAATGTGTGTACGATCTGCAGACATTTGTTCATGTATTGTATTATAATATATTATGTATATCAGTTATCTAGTACCCATAACACAAGCTCTGCTTAGCTTGGGGCTAGATAATGCTGTTGGCTCCGAATTGAAATGGCTGTAACTTTTTAATTTTTAATGTTAAATTGACCTTAAATTTTCTGTGTATATAAGAAACACAATAAACTAAAATACATGTTTCAGGAATTTCTCTACATTTTCCCAAATGCTTCTGAAATACAAATGAGTCAAAGTTGATCATAACTTCATAGAAAATAGGTTTAATATTTGCAGAAAATTACTTTTTCGCTTGTTTTGCTTTGCAGTTGTTTGTGTATTGCTTGTCGAACGAAGAAAAAAATTAAAAAACATAAAACTTTTAAAACTATCATGGTTATTAACATTAAAGTCAAAAATCGAATCATGGTAAATATCCCTTTTTAAATGACTTTAATAAAAAAACATAATTTTGATCACGCACCAACCTGCGACGAACTACCGTAGCAAATATCAAATATCAATGCTTACAAAATAAGCACTTGACAAGTCAAATTTTATACTAAAACACGTTTATAATAGTAATTATTATCAAATAAGACACAAGGATTTCGTCCACTGAATTTTTTTGTCCACAAGTGGAAGAAGAAGACATAAGTTCTCATATCTTTCAGAACAACTAGCGATACTAAAACAGCGCATGTCAGAGAGAAAATCACGTGTTATGGAGCAAGAGGAGAATCCTCTCAACGAATGGACACCCAGCGTGGATGGCGTCGCTGTTCAGACCTCTGATATTTCAGTCACGTTGCCTCCATGCACATGCAGGGATCCATTTAACAGCCCTGCGTCAAGCCGCGGCATCATTTATGATTGTAAGTACATCAGTTTTCAAACATCTTTATTTATAACCATAACAAGTAAAAGTAAATAAAAAATCATTTATTGTCTATGAATTTCTTAACCTAAATTAAAAACGTTAAAGTTTTCAATCAGTCCTACCTGTCATGACCGAGAGCTGAGACGTGGACACTCACGGTTAGTAGGGCTGGTCCACCAGTTTAAAGTCGCCCAGCGAGCTATGGAGAGGGCTATGCTCGGAGTTTCTCTGAAGGATAAGATTCGCAACGAATACATCCGACAGAGAACCAAGGTTATCGACATAGCTCAAAGGATTAGCAAGATGAAGTGGCATTGGGCTGGCCAGATCACGAGAAGAACCGACAACCGCTGGGGTAAACGTGTTCTTGAGTGGACGCCCTCCGACCAGGTGGAATGGGATGACGATTTGCGAAAGACTGCTGGCAGATGCTGGATGCGGCAAGCTGAAGACAGGGCGCTATGGCGCTCATTAGGGGAGGCCTATGTCCAGCAGTGGACTAATGTTGATTAAGATGATGATGAAACTAAAAACTACACAAAAATACAGAAATTACTTATAGGCATGGGAGTAGATTCAGCTTTGTGCTGCATGAAAGGAACATGGCGCTGATTTTAAATCTACTCCCGTCGGGTAGGTGGTCACCGAGGGCTTGGAATAGCGGGTCGTAGCTTTCTTCATATACTACATACATCCTACATATTTTAAACGTACAATCAGCAACTCCATCTGCATGGTTACTTACATGCGTTGAAAACAAACAATAAAAGAACCTATATTTTAAGTAATACGTAAATCCGGTGTTCATTTTATCCTAGATAATATTAAACTTAATTATAAACACGTTTATAAGCGTAATGCTTTTTCAAACTTATTAACTATAGAGAATAGCGAACATCATACGTTGCGAATAGCAGGGAATAGCTACAATACAATACAATACAATACAATACAATACAATACAATAATATATTTATTAATAACATAATGTTATAAGTCGCGTACTCCAGTTGCAGTTGGTTCTATATAAAAATAGGTACCGACTATTAAATATTTTATATAAATTTTCAGGAAATAGGTAATACTAAAATAAAATATAAAAATTAATTATTCATTTCATTATACATTCAACAAATAATAGGCAGTTCGTAGAACTCATTGATTGAGTAAAACGAACCTTCTATAAGCCACTTGCGTAGTCTCGATTTAAAGGCCGTCGTGGAGGTTGCATCCCCGCGGACTGTGTCCGGCAGCCTGTTATAAACAGAGGGGCCCATGACGAACACGGACCTCTCCGATTTGCACAATTTATGAGCCGGTGTGACTAGGAGATGGGCTAGCTTATTGCTGCGGAGAGCACGGGTGGTGTTTACGCCTCTACGTTTGAAAACGTCGATGTTTTTGTGGGTGAACATCGCCACCTGGTGGATAAGTTCGCAGGCGACCGTCATTTACACTACTTACGCTACAGGGAATAGCGAACATCACTTAACCACTAACAACATGTTGCGTAGGTTACGTATCTTATTATTTTATAAGTTCATGCAAGCTTTAGTCGAGCTTTACATTGTGAGTACATCAGTGATTGAAGTGAGCGAAGCGACTGATTTGTTAAACCTTAGACCTTAGTATCTAAGTAGTTTACTAACAATTATGGTGAAAAACTGAAATAAAATAAATTGAATTGAATTAGACAACCTCCTTGTAGAATTTTTGTAAACAAACCTCCCATACATAAAGGGGCGATATTAGGACGCCATTTTCTGAATAGAATATAGGCATAGGATTTCGCGTTTATAGGAGCGAGACAGAGCAGAGCGGCGTAAGCTCAAAAATCAAATCTGCTGATTATCTATTAATTTAGACATTTGAGCCGTGTGGTGCCGGCATAGAATTTGCACCACCCCAACTCTTTCCGTGGATGTCGTAAGAGGCGACTAAGGGACATACACCGAGGGACGGGCAGCAGCGCCTCTTGCAGAATAGATATACCACCGAACTGCGATCCCCAACCCGCATGCCCAGCGTGGGGATTATGGCATTACCCCCATGAGATAAAAAATCAGTCCAGCATTCTTGAAAGTTCCTATGTTCAACGTAGTAATAAAATAAAATAGGTGGCAGCGGCGCCACTTTCACGCTACCACTGCCTCAACTGGACCACTCATTTTGTTTTCTTTCCCGAACTAGGCTTTTACAATGTGCTCTACTTATCACTAAAGAGTCCTAATACGTTCGAATAATGTTTATTTTGCAGTGGCTGACCTGATTCCCGTCAAGCAGAATTTAGACACTGTTAACAAGGAATGCTTCTATGATGATGAAATAGAGTTTAATCGCTTCAAAGTCATTGGACAAACTGAGAGCAACAACACCATGTAAGTAAGGTGTCCATTCCACTCGTCCAATTTCTTTGTCCAATGTACATTTGAGCAAAGAACTTGGATCACTTCGTCCAATTTACTAGCAACACCGATATTTGATCAAAGATTTGGATACTAGTTTCTGCCCGCGGCTTCGCATTGTTTTTATAAAAACATATACAGGTTAATTAATACCCATGAAAACTGAAATTGTATGGGTTAAATTGTAGGTACTGCAAATTTTTGAGAAGTTTTGGCGTAAAGAAGTAACAATCATCCATCTGTTAGATGGACAGATGGATGATTGTTACTTCTTTACGCCTTTAACTTTCGCATTTTTAATATTAGTGTGATGTGATGTAATTTCATTTGAAATCAACTACGCAAATTAGGAATCTTGGACGAAGATATTGGATGAGTGGAATGGGCCTTAATCCACGAACCTTGATCAAATATTGGACAAAGAACTTGGACAAAGATATTGTATGTGTTTATTGGGCCTTAATCCACGAACCTTGATCAAATATTGGACAAAGAACTTGGACAAAGATATTGGATGAGTGGAATGGGCACCTAATGTATTTAGTGTATTTACCCTACGGAAGGTAGGATTCTAGGATCTTTGGTATTTACAAGTTTCTACCTTCTATGCCCTCGTGAAGATAACCTGCCTGGTACTTAATCTTATTTCGGAAGGAGAACTAACCCCCGAACGCTCACATGTAATTTAGGCCCGTATTTTGAAAGCTTGCTCATTCTTAAATCTGTGTTTGAGTAACGATTTTGTATGGTATAAGCGTTACTCAAGCATAGATCGATAACTGAGCAAGCTTCAACAATTAAAACAGTTACGCAGACTAGCAAAAGATGTTTTATGTCGGTCAACTGATCCAATCAAATTTCAATACCAGTCGAAAGCGTCCCGACGACGACGCTGGCCGCATTGCCACGCTGTATGCTAATGCTGATGCGCTGCGTCAGAAACTCATAATAATAATGACATTTCAGTAAAGAATCAACGGATATCCAAGATCGATACAGAACCCAGGAAATAACACATATTCTGAAGAAGCATCCGAGTTTACTAGATATCTTTGAAAGCAAATGAGAATTTAAATTCCTCTGTGTTTATACCTGTACCATGGAAAGTCAAAGAAAACCAAGTCAATAAAATACCAGTTTGTGAATAACAAGATGGCAAAACGTAAAGACCAGATTTTCGTCTTGTATAAGAGGAAAGATGAAGATCCTAGATGGACACCTACAGATCTATAGACTCTACAGTCGACTGAGCTGATGGACCAAGACCAAGCACCAAACGTAAACTGGAAGTAAAAATATTTGAGTAGGTACCTAGATGATTTGATCTTTATGCTGATTTTGTGATTGCTCTTTTTAATAACCTATGTGTTGGGATAAGTAACAAATTACAATGATTTAAAATTGACCAGCTTGTATAAGTAACTTTATTTATAAATTAAACGTAACAAATGACTAAAACCTAATAAAAATGGAAATAACAACGACGAATTATCATTAAAACTATGTTACAAAATGACAGACTAGAAATTTGTTTTCAGACATTTTATAGAGAATGCAACCATGCTCAACATCGAAAGATATGAAACAGTAATATCATAAAATAAGACTAAAACATTAATTAAATTATGTATTCCAGAATTATCTATTGATAGTTAGCTTTCTGGATATTATATTCTATAGGAATAGGATGTATGATGCCTTTAATCTCCCTCTGTATGGAGTCTTCAATAGTGGTCAACGGATTCTGTACAATAGCTTTAAGCTCTATCGCGTCTGGAATGTAGTCATTAGCGTCGTCGTCTTCAACATCCTTAAACACATCAGATTTTATTCTCTCCAAATTATCAACGTCTATATGAACCACCGCATAATCATCTTTTACACTGTCCTCTTCTTTAGTGGTTGTAGAATCTGTGATTTTGTGTTTAGACTCTTCAGTGTTTCTGGAGTGTAGAGAGCTTTTAGACTCTTCAGTGTTTCTGGAGTGTAGAGAGCTTTTAGAACTTACAGATTTCAATGAAGATATTTTACGTACTACAGGGATTATAACCTCTGTATCTGTCTCAGCGAGGCAAGTTTTGCTGTTTTCTTTGACGAGTTGCTGAGGATTTTCAATTGTAATGGGTGCAGGATTAGGCACTGTTTCGAATGGCACGCACAAGCTGTTGATAAGTGTCTCGGCCTCTTTACGCCTTGATTGCTTTCTTTCGAGTTGTTTATGCAGTTCATCAATTCTTTCTTCTTTAAGCTTCAGCAGACTATCAACGTGTTCCACCTAAAAGAGGATAAAGTTTATTAAGTGTGCATTTGTAAGGTTTGCCTTTAAACCTGGCACTGACTGGGGTTACGGTGGTATAATCAGTAAGATTTATTAAGGGGATGATATGACGCCATTTTGTGAATAGGATAGGCATAGGATTTCGCGTTTAAAGGAGCGGGGCAGAGAAGAGCGGCGTAAGCTAAAAAATCAACACACACACACACATTTCTTTAAGACATTTTTTTGAAAAAATAAGCCAAAGATGTCCTGGGTATTCTTCTATTTAATATGGTGATGAAAAAAAAATCTTGTGATCGATAGTTTAGGAGAAAAATTGTAAAACTAAGATAACAGATGGTATTTTTTACAATTACTTTTGGTATTAAAATAGTTTTTTTTAATATTTTTGAATCAAAGGGTTCTGCTAGTATCCCATAGATTATAATTATAAGGTATTTTTTTCAAAGCTTTATCTATAAAGAATAGGGAAAACAAATGTAACCCAAATTTGCCCATTTCACATCTATCGCCGCCTTAAATAAAGAGATAGAGAGAGATAGAGAGCTACCATTCGCTACTAGCAAGAAAAGTCCAAAATCCGTCTTGTTGCTAGTTGCTCGCGTGACACATTACATTAAACCCCTTAAGGCGCATACCCCACCCAAAGTGGCGGCGCCCCGCCACCTAATTTATCTTAATATTCCGTTTAACAAAGGAATTTTCAAAAATCCATCTTCCAGTTTGTGATACCTATCATAAGCTTCTTTTTAATGCCTCTGTAATAGTTTTATTCAATTTAGTTTAGGAAGAGATACGAAAATAGGTTTCGGTGACCACCAAGGGCAACTTCGTATCTCTGCGTAAACTAAATAGAATAAAACTATTACAGAGGCATTAAAAAAAGCTTATGATAGGTATCACAAACTGGAAGATGGATTTTTGAAAATTCCTTCGTTAAACAGAATAATAACACAAAGTAGGTGGCGGCGCTAGTTTAGGTGGTGAATGCGCCTTAACGTAACACAGTCAGTATTATAGGATTATGACGTAACTTCCTAAGTTAAATCAATAACGTTTATTTCTTTAGGCTTACAAAATAAGCATAAATAGTAATTATTATCAAATAAGAAACAAGGTGTTATTGATTTCTCCGCTTCAATTTTTTGTCCACTAGTGGAAGCAGCAGCGTTATGTCCCCATTTGACAAGTATCATGTACTTAATTTGTTAAATCTACCGATAGAATCTAAAAATAATTTATTCAGAAAGAAAATAACAATCAAATAATAAATTTAAATTAAAAATTATTTACAATAGAAACAATTAGCTATTTGCAAACTGTTGCAAACAATCTACAGGTAGCTCAACTGATCCATATCAATACCAGTGGAAGCGTGCCTAAGACACTGGCTGCATTGCCCCGCTGTATGGCAATACTGATGCGCTGTGCCAGATACTCACCAGCTCTCGGGTCACGCCACGCGTCGCTTCGACCAGACGCTCAGATAATTGAATCTTCATCACCATCATGGTAATGGTCTTAAATGTCATTATTATACACTAAATATTTAAAAACCCAAGCTAATGATTTTCACTTATCCTCCTCCACCTTCATTGATTAGCGGAAGAAGCAGTGTTGGTAGCCTAACAAATAGAAAAATAAATAATGCTAGACTGACGTGATATAGCTTGTGTTATGGGTACTAGATAACTGATACATAATACAATACATTACATAGATAGATATTTTTACTATACATAGAAAACGAACAGAACACCCGGAACAAATACCTGCAGATCGTACAAATATTTGTCCCAAGGCGGAAATCGAACCCGCAACCTCCTGCATCGCAGGCAGACTTTCGCCCACCGCGCCACAGAGTTCTTCATAATATAGATTGATTGGGACCATTAGAAAAGTAAATAATTGATATTCAGCACTCGATCCTCCACTTTTGAACTCCAATCCTCCCAATCAAGGCATTTACGCCAAAATCAACTTACGCACCACACAACGCTTAGCAGGCGGATTGGTCGCATCAGAGGTGTTGAAAATACAAAGAAGGAAAGTGATGGTAAGTTTCTAAGTGTCTCTTACATCTAGTTGCGTTGTAGGGTCGCTTTTACGCCACGACTGCCAAGGCGTTTTATACTAGACTAGATTAAGAGGCGTACAAATAAATTTACCTTCTGCTTAAGCATATCCACGGAATCCTTAGCATCCTTAAGTTCTTCCTTCAGCGCGAGGTAAGACTCGTAGCCCACCACCTTCTGCTGATGCGTCTCCAACACGCCGTTGATCCTGGTCTTGACAGGGACCACCAGCACGTGCTCTGGAAATCGCACCCGGTAAGTGGAGGAACCTGGAGTCAGCATTGCTCACTGCTCAAGTACGTACTCAACTCATCAGAACAGCCTATATTGATCCACTGCTGGACGCAGGCCTCCCCTGATAAGCGCTACTGACGCGTTACTGACTTTAATCTCATGGAGGTTCATCATTATCATCATCATCAGCCTATACCAGTCCACTGCTGGACATAGGCCTCCCCTAATGAGCGCCAGAGCGCCCTGTCTTCAGCTTGCCGCATCCAGATTCTGCCAGCAGTCTTTCGCAAATCGTCATCCCACCTGGTCGGAGGGCGTCCTACATTACGTTTTCCGAGTCGCGGTCTCCACTCAAGAACACGTTTACCCCAGCGGTTGTTGGTTCTTCTTGAAATATGGCCAGCCCACTGCCACTTCAGCTTGCTAATACTTTGAGCTATGTCAATAACCTTGGTTCTCTGTCGGATGTATTCGTTGCGAATCCTATCCTTCAGAGAAACTCCGAGCATAGCTCTCTCCATAGCTCACTGGGCGGCTTTAAACTGGTGGACCAGCCCTACCGTGAGTGTCCACGTCTCAGCTCCGTAGGTCATGACGAGTAGGACGCACTGATTGAAAACTTTCGTTTTCAAGCATTGCGGTATGGATGACAAGAAGACTTGACGTAGTTTGCCAAACGCGATCATGGAGGTTAATGCCCATAATCTCCATACTGGGCATGCGAGTTGGGGATAGCAGTTCAGTGGTGAAGAATGGAGAATCGTTCTGCGGGATGCGCTGCTGCCTGCTCCCTGGTAGATATCCCTTAGTCCCCTCTTTCGACATCCGCGGGAAGAGTTTGGGGGTTGCAAATTCTAAGCCACATACACCATAATGGCTAATTGGCCACAGATCAGGACTCCCCAAATAAAATAGAAGAAGCCCGCCCTCCGAGCATGAGGGATAACCTGCGAAAGACTGTAGCCAGGTGCTGCGTATGACTTTATTAGGATTTATGTTTTTAGGGTTCCGAACCTCAAAAGGAAAAAAGGAAGCCTTATAGGATCACTTTGTTGTCCGTCTGTCAACTCTCGAAACGAGTAGAGGTATCGAGTTGAAATTCACATTAAATATACTCAAGTTCGTTAGGTACCTCTTGGAGCCGCGATATAAATCAAACTTCTAAGTCAACGCAATCAAAAGTTACAGTCGTTTATGCCCAAATATTTTGAAATTTCCAAACGGGAATCACATGCACACAAAACCTATAGGATACCTACTTCCCGTTGACCTAGAACCATGAAATTTGGCAAGAAGCGAGGTCTTATAGCACAAGTAAAGGAAAAAAATACGAAAACCGGAAGTTTGAAGAAAAACTAAAGTTTTTATCTTACTAGTGACCTAAATCTAAAGTAATAATAAGGCACTACTTTCCTTTAATTTAGAATCATGCTATTTGGCAAGAAACAAGAACACACACAAAAAAACTCTTAATTTTACGGAACTCTCGATGCGCAAGTCTGACTCGCACTTGACGTTTTATTTACTGATGACTTAGATCTGGAAAAAAAGGAGTATTCTTACCATCATCTCCTAGAGCCTCGTAGTAGCTGCCACCGCTGGACAAGTTGGGTTCATCGTCCTTGCTCTTGGCCTCTACGTCACGACGGATCTTGTCTCTGACTGGAATAAAATTAACAGTTAAGGCGCATACTAAGGCAAAAACAAGAAAATTAGGTGTTTTCGAACCCGTTTTCCGACGAAAACATTGATTGTGGAGCTCTGAAATTTATATATCCTGTAACACACATCCTGAAAGATCCCTTGGAGGTTCCAAATATTTGCTGTTAATCATGTGTAGTTGTTATACTGTTAGTTATAGTGTATGTGTAGCGGCGTCGAACCCACTTTTTATCGGCGTCTCAAATTCGATTAGTACCAAATTCAGTATAGTTCATACCTACCGCTTGGAGGTCCATTAGCTTCGAAAAGCAGTCAAATTAATGAAATCAAACGTAAAAACGTATTTGCACAAAATCTGTGATTCAAACCTGACCAGTTACACGTCGCCCAACCGCAGAGGATCCTATTATTTGGTTGATTATGGCACTACATAGTATGCTGAACCGAAAACAAGCACTCTTTGCTGCATAAAGGCGCGCGGAAAGGTCCAAGGTCATTTGCCTTACTATTCGTCTTAAGGGCCTATAAAACTTAATTTTTTGTGGGCAGACATAGGATTTCGCGTTCATAGGAGCGAGACAGAGCATAGCAACGCAAGCCCAAAAATCAAGTTTTAGCTTATTATCTATTAATTAGCTTTTAAAAAAAAACGAAATATATAAAATGTTCTTTAGACTTAGTTCGCAGGTAGAAAGTGGTAATACGACGTGCGAAAGAATGCAGGCGTTTGCTAGATGCGGCAAACTGAAGACAGGGCACTATGGCGCTCATTAGTGATGGCCTGGAGCTAATGTAATGAGGCTGATGATGCTGACTAACCCATAACCAGCACCCGCTCAATGACCCTCGGTGCGCAGTTGGCCAGCTGCTCCATGGTGTTGCAGCACAGGTTCAGCTTCAGCTTCTTGAGCACCTTCCGGTTGAGGGTCATCCAGTTGTTCAGCTTCAACGAGTGGCTGTTCCGGGGCGGGTAGTTGTGCATTTCTACGAGCTTCGGGTAGTGGACGGCTAGGATTTCTGCCAGGAGGACTGTGGGGCGAAAAGAATCTAAAATGTAGGTGAATGTGCCTGGAATGATGAGGATGATGAACTCCCAGCCGATTTCGACCACAATAGAGTAGCATTACCAACAAGCCCAAACAAGTGCATTCTCTATTCGCTCACTCTCATAAAATCAATCCTAAAATTTCTTGCACCAGTAGTGAATATTCGGTCAATAGCGTGAGCTGATTTTTGGCAATAGAAATCTTGCGTGCTCAATTGAAAATTGTAAAAAGCTAGTGGCCCACAGAAAACAGCAAAAAAGAACAACTACCAGTGACGTCACGCCAGAACACACGGTCAGCGAGCGAAACTTTGGCACCTGCGAGATTACGCTTTGTTACAGCAATGCGCAATGTTTGCTGTGCCGCTTACCCCAGGCGTTTTTAAGTAAATTATAAATTTATTATGTATTAAATAGACCACACCACCATAACATAGGCCCAGGTAACCACATGGCGCTGGTCGAAATAACAGGACAATCTCACATTCATCATCATCATCCATGTTGTCCTCGAATTTCGGCCATAGCGCGCGGTCAGTCTCAAACTCTCAACGGAGACTAGCCATGTTCGCAGGACATGTTAGTTTAGTGCACTAGTGTGTGCGCAAGCACAGTTGCACTATATTTCCCACGATATTTCCTCACTCTCATAATCCGATGAGACGGCTGACCGACACGATCACAGAGCGGATAGGTATTCTGAATAGCCGTCCAAAGTCTTCGACGTAGAAAATGATCTACGATTTGTGGAAAACTACTTTTCTGCCAGTTTTATTCCTCGCAGAATATAGAAAATAATAAAAACCGATAAAATACCTCAATAGTACATATATATATATAGATGTAAAAAAAATATATTAAGTATAATTTCGCGCAGATACGCGCGAAATTTCAGATTCCGTGTCGAAAACTCTGAAACAGAGAGTCTGAACAGCCCTAAATGTTCAATTCAGTCCTTTATTTAAAATCAATGTTTACATCGTTTAAGAATACTTATTACTTAGGTATCACTAATGGTACTTATAGATTTTCCGGTGGGTTCTAAATGACTTAATAATGATGATGTGGAAAAGCGGACCTGCATCTGAGAAGTCACGGTTTATCTTCTTGGTCGGGCGAGACAATTTGAAGCCATCCACCCATCCCAGCACCGACTCTATCTCTGATAGTGGAATCGGGGTATCGTACGACCCCATGGCGTAATAACAATATTACACAAAGGTGTAGCTAAATCAGATTATTTTATTTTTATTTATTTTATTAGAAATTGTAAAATGACAAGATAATTTTGACATGATTGCTTTGCTAATTTCGTTATTTTTATTCTGACGTGGGTTATGTCAATTCTAAGCAGAGTTTATTGGTTTTAGAAAAAAGGCTTTACAAAAACGGTTTTCACTGATTTTCCAGGGAAAATATTGTTTTACGAAACGTTGGATTTTTTTCGCAGCTATCATTTAATAATCTTATTATCTTTATGGCGACAAGATTTTTTTGTCTTTCCCGCGAGGAGTGAAAAGGGAGAAAAGAGAGCCTTTGGTTAGCCCAGCAGTGGGTGGGGGAACAGTAAGGGCTGAAAATAAACATCTACCTAACAAGAATTTAAAACCCATCAACTAAAAAATGTTGTTAAAAATGTATAGCGGAAACAGTGGCATATGGGGGTGGGTCTTGTATGATGTAAATTTCAAATGGTATACACCAATCTGCAGTTTATTCCATGGAAACTGTAAAATATGGTCTGCAGAAACCAGCGATGAAGTGATTCCAGTTTATAGCTCGCAAGTGTATATTCACTTTAAAAATTGATCATTACATTAAAATAAAACATATATTTAAGGGGGGCTCCCATACAACAAACTTTGATTTTTTGGCCGTTTATATAGATAATGGAACCCTTCGTGCGCGAGTCCGACTCGCACTTGGCTCACACTCGCAATTTTGTTAAAGGGGTGTTACTACTCTATAGACGATTTTATTAATGCTGACATTGTATATACTAATCCAATACCACTGTTATTATTATTATTCTTTGAATTCACAAATGTTTGTTATTATTGTTATTGATTCTTTGTAAACTTGTATTTTTGTTTTTGTGTTTGTATGACGTGTTGTTATATTTTATTAATTATTTGATGACCGCATGTAATTATTTATAAAATTTCAGATACAATTTAATATTGTTAATGAATAAAGATTATGAATTATGGCCGATTTTTATCTATTCTTATGACACTATTCAAAATTGTTTTAGCGTTTATAGATTCATATCTAGATTTATAGTGATAGTCAATTTGTTTTTAATTGTACAAAAAGTAAATCCTGTATTGGCCTTCAAAGTTAGTAGTGTTTAGTCAATAAGTACCTATGTTAATTTTAGATCATAAGGGCTGTGGATTTTGTTAATTAAATAAATAAATAGACACAACCACCACAATCCTCTACGAACGCATCTCACCGCCTCCAGCGGTACTTGCTACACGTAAGATTTCTCCCCACTATTGTGTTGACATGACATCAATTTGTGACCATACAACTTCCATACAAAAGTCAATAAAGCTTTCTAAAATAACAAGTTACGACTGATGTGATGGCTCTTCAAGTAAATCCATTGAAGTGTTTGAAGATGTCATGTCTTTATTTACCTACTGCGATGAGATAAACAGAGGTGGTTTTATAACAAGGTGCAGTTTAACGTAGTGTGAAGTAGGTATAAGGTTTACTACTTTTGGATAGATACATACAAGAAGATCTTTTTGAAATCATCATCATTAGCCTACATTAGTCCACTACTGGACATCTACATATATAAAGGAGAAGAGAAAACTGGGTGACATGTCAAGAAATCTCTGAAACTACAAGAGCTACGGAGCTGAAATTTTGCATGGAGTTTCCTTTTAGGACCGTAGGCACTCGCTAAATAAATAAATATAAATATTGCTTGACAATTCACACAGCATTATCTAGCCCCAAGGTAAGCAGAGCTTGTGTTATGGGTACTAGATAACTGATATACGTAATATTATACATTACATAGATAGATATTTTTTATTATACATAGAAAACACCCAGACCAAAGGCTAAGAACAGGCTAAGAACGGATTTTTGGAAATTCGTATGCTAAGGTAGTTAAAATGAGGGTCAAAGTTCATTTTTATAATAACTTCAGAACCGTTACTGTTGACCTGTCGAAATTTGTACCTACAATAGAAGGATGACTTAAAATTAACAGACATGTGTTTCAGTGTTTTGGGAAATTCATACCCTAAAGGTCAATGTATGGAGTCAAAGTTAGGCCGCTCGCTGAGTAATCAAGAAATCTCAGTACCTAGACAAGCTACGAGGCTTTTGCATGAAAATGTAGTTTAAGAGACTAAGGTAGGAAAGCTACTTAGGAATTAAGAATAGCTGTTTTTGAAATTCACATTCTTTGGTTATTGTGTACCTACCTGCCTAAATTTCATCAAATACGTATCTGATGTCATATAGCTTTTTTATACAAATCTTCTACGCGAGCGAAGCGAATTTATTATTATTATTATTAAACTGGTTTCGACTGAACCCTACTATCACGTTCTGAAAGGATCGGGGTTTAGTTACAAATAACAATATAAAAATATTTACTTACTTAAAATTATGTTATCTAGAAAATGACAAACAAATAATAGAATTAAATTAAAACTAGTATTTAAAATTGAAACAATTGAGTTAACTGCAGACTGTTGGTAACAAACAATATACAGGTAGCTCAACTAATCCATATCAATACCAGTCGGAAGCGTGCCCAAGACACTTTCTGCATTGCCGCATCATCTCAGCCTATATAAGTCCACAGCTGGACAATCATAGGCCTCCCCTAATGAGCGCCATAGCGCCCTGTCTTCAGCTTGCCGTATCTAGCATCTGAAAGCAGTTATTCGCAAATTGTCATCCCACCGAATCGGAGGGCGTCCTACACTACACTTCCCGAGCCGCGGTCTCCACTCAAAAACACGTTTACCCCAGCGGTTATCGGTTCTTCGCGAGATATGGCCGGCCCACTGCCACCTCAGCTTGTCGATGATTTTTGCATTGCCCCGCTGTATGGCAATGCTGATGCATTTTCTAGTGATTATTTTGAACTTTTTTAGCAAAGTTGACCTTCATTTTAGTTTGTATTTAAATTACTCGCATTGTTTTGGTAAAGCACTATACCAGCCTCGGTCCGCAATGACTGCACGTGCCCTGCTGACCACGCTATGACTTGCGAATTTGTTTAAAAATTTTGTTCAATTTATTTAACAGCAAAAAATAATTACAACTAATATTTACACTTACATCTATTTACTAAAAATCTAAGCCGTCACCAGAAGGCAGAGTGCCCAGAATGCTGGCAGCATTGCCACGTTGAATGGCAATGCTAATTCGTTGACCGGAATAAAAACCAGCATTCCGATCACCTGTGGACTCTATTAGTAGTAAAACATGTAGGTAGGTTCTTTAGTTAGGTACAAAAATGAAATTTAAAATATCAAGTTCAGTCTTTATTCAGAAAGAAAATAACAATCAAATAACAAATTTAAATTAAAACTAGTATTTACAATAGAAACAATTAAGCTATCTGCAAACTGTTGCAAACAATCTACAGGTAGCTCAGTTGGTAGTTCAGTCTTAAGGCGAAGTACGTTCGTATTTTCGAGACAAGGACGAACGAACACCGCGCAGTGAAAGCGAGAAAGGGACGCAAGAGCCGGCCCGCGCGCAATTTCACTGCTTTTTATTTATAAATTTGTTATTGCTCTAAAATAATACTCTTTCGCAAAAAACTAAGACCATAATCCTCTAAAGTGTTTAGTTAAGTATTTTTTAGACGATATTTCATGCAAATATGTTAAGTAACTAGCAAATGAAACTGGTTTTCCGTAGTAAAAATGCAAAATTTAGAGGAAACATTGCGATTTTTTTCTATCGAGTCAAGTTGAGTCAATCGTGTTTCGGCTCCCATAACTTACTAACAAAAATCCTAAACTTTCGATGCTCATCAAAAAAGATTTTAAAAAATTGTGTTTTCTTGCCTTAAAACTGATTTTCCGTCTAGGCAAAACCTGAGTTTTGGGACCTACTTCACCTTAAATTTGGAAAAAAAAACATTACAAAAAGATGTAACTTTCATTGAATTACTTTATTACTTATACTCAGTGGGTAACTTTGGGTTTTTTTTTCCAGTGTAGTTCATTAGATCTTAACTGAAACTGAATATTAGTTTGACTAGTCTAGACAGATAAACTTTAGAGAACTTTAGATATTTTTTTTAACTTATATATGTACCTATTATGTATAATAATTAGATTTTAAACACTATTTTCTATGTCTCAGATGATTTTAATGATCACTTATCTTTACCAAAAAAGCTTCAAAAAAATACATAAATATTCTATGGGATATAAGGCAGATCCCACTTTTTTCGAAAACGAATATATAGGTACTATTTTAAATATCAGAATTAATTATGCAAAGTACCATCTGTTTTCTTAGTTAGTACCTACCGTTTTTCTCCTAAACTATCTATTTTATTTTTATTTTATTTTATTTGGGAAACAAACAGTACTTATCAACTAAACTAAAACTACTCAAATAACACTTAAACCAGCAAAGTTTCCACCATTAAATGGAACATAAATAGAAATAGAAAAACAGTCAGTTCAGACACCAGTAATGTAACGACAAATGCAACTAAAACCTATCATATATTACCTAACATAAATTAATTAAATTGATCAAACACATTAAACTCACAATCATTATATATGAGAAGCAAACAAATTACATATGTAAATGAGAAACAAAAAATAAGGAGCAACATCATCTATCATGCATAAAATAACATATTCTATAACTAATAAAAAAAACAAAAGATTTCTTTCTTTTCATCACCATATCAAATAAAACCAAGTTAACATCCGGGTCCTTTTTTCAAATAAATGTCCAAATTAATAGATAATCAGCAACTTGATTTTTGCGCTTTTGCCGTTCTGTTCTCTCCTATTTACGCGAAATCCTATGCCTATCCTTTTCACAAAATGGCATCACATATCGCCCCCTTAAGTAACGCACCTACCTACTCGGATGCAGCTAGAACTAAGTTACAATAGCACTATTCCAAGTGCTAAGTTTCTCCCAACAGATTCCGTCGAGAAAGCTTTGTATGCGCGCGCGCAGTCTCGCAGATACCGAAGCAAGGCAAGCACGTGTCAGTTCTAGTGGTATCTACTGAAATATCTAGGTAAGTTTGTTTTACTTTTGGTCCGTCTGCGACGCAGGAGGTTGCGAGTTCGATTTCCGCCTTGGGACAAATATTTGTACGAACTGCAAATATTATTCCGGGGTTCTGGGTATCTTCTATTTATATAATTACTAGCGGTCTGCCCCGGGTAGTTATTTTTTCGTCAATTTTCCAATGTGTTTAATACATCTTATCCTATACCGGAGTAAGAGAAATCAACGACCAATTTTGACCAATTTAGACAAATTGACGACCGATGTGGCGCGGTGGGCGAAGGTCTGCCTGCGACGCAGAAGGTTGCGGGTTCGATTCCCGCCTCGGAACAAATGTGTGTACGATCTGCAAACATTTGTTCAGGGTGTTCTGGTCGTTTTCTATGTATAATAAAAAATATCTATCTTGTATTGTATTATATTATGTATATCAGTTATCTAGTACCCATAACACAAGCTCTGCTTAGCTTGGGGCTAGATAATGCTGTGTGAATTGTCCAGCATTATTTATCTATTTATTTTTATATGCGAAGTAGGCAACTTCTACCAACATAAATCCTATAGGGCAGGACCATTGAAATCTAAATAATACGGTCATTTTATATGGTAGGGCAGGGTGCATTAATATTTACAAAACACTTTAATATTTTTATTTTTAGGCCTGCGGATGATGATTTGCCCATACAAACGTAGTACCTACCAAAATGATTTGTAGTTCGAGCTTATTTTCCTCCATATCATGTTGTTTTTCGTATTCGAATAGTATTTATCTAGGTCCTTGGTTATTTTTTCTTAATAATTTATTTATTTATTTATTTTACAGTACACATATTATTTACATTGCCATTACAGTGCAGCACCAAAGCATAATACACATTACACACCTATAATGAAATGTAAGCAAAAAAACATGTCATTCGACGTAAAGTTATGCAAAATGCAATTTTGCAATGTTTTCGTCCTATTTGTTTAGCATTAAAAAACAACAATACCTTACGTTTTGTTTGATAAGGAACATAACTTTTATACACTGTCTAGTTACAGAATAACAACTTCTTGTCGAAAATACAAAAAGGTTTCAGTCATCACTTTTGGTATTACGGAACACAATAATTTACGAATTGAAGTTGCGAACAGCTGTCGCCGAAGCCTTAAGTAATAAAATATTGAATACTGAAAACCGGATACGGAAATTGGCTTAGTACCTACACTTGTCTAAGTGCTTATTTTGTAAGCCTAAAGAAATAAAGTTATTGAGTTTGAGTTTGAGTTTTTGACACCTACTAGGTAGGAACGAGGGACCTAACCTTACTTCACCTCACCTCAACAGCCTATATGGGTCCACTGCTGGACGCAGTCCTCCCCTGATTTTTTTATCTCGTGGGGGTAAAGCCCACAATCCCCACGCTGGGCATAGGGGTTGGGGATCACAGTTCGGTGGTAAATCTATTCTGCAAGAGGCGCTGCTGCCCGTCCCCCCGGTGTATGTCCCTTAGTCGCCTCTTATGACACCCACGGGAAGAGTTGGGGTGGTGCATGTTCTAAGCTGGCACCACACGGCTACCTACTTGGTGCGTACGTATCATACCGCATTTATATAATTAGAAAAGAACATAGATTAAATACTTATCTTAGTACATCTACGAATTTGCCAAATTAACAATTAATTCTAATTTCTGTATTCGGAGCGTAAACTTGTGTAATTAACTTTTCATTAGCGTTATTTCTACTACAGTCACGTGCATTAAATTATGCTACCACTTTCATGGCCCAAGACGCAGAAGTCGATCTCCGGCTCCGAGGCTGGGCAGTACCTAAGTGCGTTAATATTAATACGCTCTTTCAATTTATTAAAAAAAAACAGGCTAAGTGCGATTCTGACTCCCGCACGAAGGGTTCCGTACCATTATCTATGAAAACAGCAAAAAATTTATAAAATAGAAAATGGTTTCCATGGCAACGGTTGTATTAAGAGGTATTTTCACTTGTCGTGTCATCCATCACTCATCGTCATCACGTCGTTACTTGCAGCTAAGCAGAGCTTGTGTTATGGGTACTAGATAACTGATATACATAATACAATACACTACATAGATAGATATTTTTTATTATACCTACATAGAAAACGACCAGAACACCCGGAACAAATACCTGCAGATCGTACAAATATTTGTCCCAAGGCGGGAATCGAACCCGCAACCTCTTGCGCCGCAGGCAGACCTTCGCCCACCGCACCACAGAGGTCGTCGTTTGCGCGTTTTAACTATCGAAGCGGAAAGTAAGACACTATAAAAGACCTACAAAAACTAAATATTGTTTCTTCTGAGCCCACTTTCTATGACATCAGACACCTTTCTGAGCCTTTCACTGATAGATTACCTACCAATATAGTAAACTAGTTTCTCCCCGCGGCTTCGTACGCCCTTTTCTGAGATAAAATAAGCCAATATCGGATACCGAAATACCGTCTTGGACTCCGTGTGACGGCTTAGAATTTACACCACCCCGACTCTTCCCGTGGGTGTCGTAAGAGTCGGGCAGCAGCGCCTCTTGCAGAATAGCACCGATTGCGATCCCCAACCCGCATGCCTAGCTTGGGGATTATGGGCATTACTCTCCAGGAGATAAAAATGTCAGAGGGAGGCCTGCGTCCAGCAGTGGACCATTATAAACTTTTGAGGTAAGGTTAGTTTAGCGACATTACGGGTACCGTGGAACCGTGGTGCTCCCGGGGAAGTTACTGGTTCTCGTCTCCGCTTGTTGAGTGGCATCCCAAGAGAACCAGATCCCCATCTCTTGCTGTCTTTGTTGGCCGGCCTGAGTGGAGTCGCGAGAGATGCATATTAGGATGTAGACTCGGGTGGAAGTGTCTAATGGAAGAATAACGAGGAATCCCGCTCACGGGCAGTCTTCGTGATGGTGAAATCGGGGCCGCACCTCTCGACACCCCTCAGTCGTTTGCGACGATGCTGTTCCTTTTCGGCAATTATACGCTAGCATTTCGAGCAACCCATCCAGTATTCGGCAAGCCATCACCTGCCGCTTTCAACAGTTTTGAGACTATGTTTATGGCAGGCGTGTGGTAACGGCTTAGAATTTGCACAACCCATAACTCTTCCCGTGGGTGTTGTAAGAGGCGACTAAGGGACATACACCAGCGTGGACATGGGCGGGCAGCAGCGCCTCTTGCAGAATAGATTGTTAGCATCAATACAAAACATAGCCTCCTTTTTTTTTAGAAGTCGAGTAAACATGTAACTTTATGTATGATAATAGTCTGTTTTTTTAAAGAGTATAAAAGTACAGAGCCATTTCCAGCCAACGGGATGGGCCATGGAATAAGAAGTTGAAGTTGAGGAGGACAATTGTTAGATTATTATGAAAAAACAGGTGTGAGAAATATAAAATAAAAGGGAATCGATGTAAAGCATGGATAAATGTATCTATTACAATGCTGTACGGTAAACGTAAATCATTAAAGTTACTATTTATTAATTGATACTCGCGTTTTAACTGATTTTTCTAACAAATCAGAAGCGAGAAAAACCTTCGCCCCACAATGGTATGTATGTATTGACTTTATTATTATGATATCTGCTGATCAATGGGCCTCCACAGAGTGTTCCTATAACCTGGTAATTGTTGAGTCAGTAGTCTTACAGCTTGCACCTACTTCAACAAGAAAACTCCCCATCAAGGTCAATTGTTGATTCCTTTGAAACACCAATTGTATTTATTGTACCTAGTTACAAAATACCAATAGTTTGAATAGGTAACATAATCAACAAGCATTAAGTATGTGTAAACATCAAGGTGCTATCCAAACCTAACCTTATGGAAGCAGCAAGATGCAATGCAAAGAAATGCTAGAGTAGGTATAGACAACTACACCTGCCGTACCTGATCTTTTCATATAGGTATCATATTTACATATACACAACTCATCCCATAAGTACTGGCCTGGACTATGAAGATAATGTTATATACAAAGGCATATCATTAACACCATCAACTACAAAACTAATTACAAGTCTGGCCGGTCCAGCTTACTATTTTCTATAAAACAATAGGATAGTTTACCTATCAAATCAATTCTACTGTTTATCAGATCAGGTACTTAACGGTGGAAGAAAAAAGAATTTTTGGTGAGGACCTAAGTTTCCAATGGCCCGGATAACTCATGATTATCTGTTTATGAAACATCTGGGTAGTTCAATCCAACTTAATTACTAAAGTATTTATTACTACCTTTTATCTACCCATTTAGAGCAGGTTTTCAGGATCTAACTATCTACTTACAAAATTAGTTTTATTTTGAGATAGTTATCATCAGGTTATCCCTTCATACAATAAACTAAGCAATCGCAATGATCTGGACTTCTTTTGTTCAAGTGTGTTAATTGAAACCCAATTTTGGTTCTACTCGGTCAGTAATAATTGAGTTCAAATGAACTGTACAGTTATCTAAACAATTATGATTTAATTAAATCACCGACCTGAAGGGACATGTGTTACCTACACATCCTAAAAAAAATCTGTTGAGTACGATCTACAACATGAATCAGGATACAATGTTTCCCAGCGCTTATTACCATTATATTAGTTGATAATTATGTTGCAATTTCATGATCACCGATTGTTTACAAACTGCTGTCTATGTTGATTGTGCATGAACTAGAAATGCCAATGCTCCATTAAATTTAACTACCTAGTTTGTACTAGCTATTCAATAACAATAAAATATATACTATAACTATGCATATACATACCAAATTTAAGATTCAAAAGTTTATTATGATATGAAAATTGATCTACATTATATTTTATAGCTATGTGCTTTATATACAGCATGTTTTGGTATTGTATACACCCGTTACTTATTCCAGAGAACTCTATCCAATTTACCAAATGTCTTCCTAGCCGAATGTTCTGGCAGTCTCAATGGAGACTAGCTAGGTGCGCAAGACATATTATTGTGCCCAAGTGGATGCGCAGTCACACGGATGTAATCTCTATCTATTATTATATACCACTTTCATAGTCAAATGGGACAGCAGATCAATGAGCTTAATATGCTAACAATTTATTTTCAATAAAATTATTAAAAAAAAAAAATTTCAATATCTTATAATTTAAATATATACATGTTTCGGAGTCCCCCTTCAAGCAAATTTTTCTTGTATTGGAGGACACGGCTCAAATTAAAATTAATTATTTATTACCAATTGATTATTATTTAACCACGAGGTGTTAAGAATAAAAATAATAATACACATTATAACTACCTACTACTCTTTAAAGTATCTATGCTATCGGAGCACTGAAAATTATACCTATGCCAAAATTGATTCATGAAAAACATTATTTTAACCCTTCCGTTGCACATTATTGTAATTAACCCTTAATGTCATTTTTTTTGTACAGTCAAATATGCTCACAAGTTTAACCCTTAATAGTGCACATTATTTAAATCTTAAGCATGTGTATTTCATAATGCACAAATAAATAAACATTATAAAATATAATCATAAGAATCTACAAAAAAAAAAACGTATTATTACTTTGTCATAATTAATTTCTTAATACCGACTTATATTAACTATGTATACCTATTCGTTTAAACTCTTTTAATTAATGTAATTAGTGATATAATCCATGGTCACTGTATACAATAGATACAAATAAAAATAAAAATCCTGTAAATTGGGCATTTTGTATCATGTCACTAACAGCCGATAATAACATACTTTTTGTATAAAATCGCACTATAACTATTAACCATTAATGTGTCCTCGGAAAAACAAGCTAAAAACTGCTTGCTTGTGGAGGAAATATATAGACACAGTTGCTGCTCTCTTTGTTTACAATAGTAATCAATACAATAGTAAAAGAGTAACCAATTAATAAAATTACTAACAATGATTTATAAGAAATATGACTGAAAAAGAACTAACGAGAAAAAAAAAGGGAAAATAGAGGGATTTCCACTATAATCATTTTGAAAAATGTGGATCATCCTGATTTTTACTGTTGTTACTAAATTTATGTCATTAAAATTGCCAAAGTATACAAACAATAGATACATAAATTACTAAAAATAATGCTAGACCATTCACACAACATCATCTAACCTTTGCATTTAGATATAAAAAAAAAAAAGTAAAAAGTGTAAATGCTGTGTGTGTGACAAAAAGTTTTTAAATTGGTTATTTCTACAAAACAAGAAAGGTTGCTACCAGAAATTTGCCTAGAAATTTAGATTGCTCTAATGTAAATAATATTGATTACTTTTATATGCATAATATATAAATAATCATATTGTAAAGGCCATGTGCACTGAAAGTATATAATAAGTTGATAAATGACATCTTTCAAAAAAAAATGTATTATTATATCAATAAATAGAACAATTTAAAATATATGTATGTGTATATAACTGGTTATTTCTTTTTTTTGCTTACTATCTTACCAGTTGTAAATTACAATATAAATAGCGCACGACACTTATAATATGTAATATAATATACTCCAGTAAGCAGATAATAAAAAAAAAAAAAAAAAAAAACATAAATTAAAGACCATAAAGACATCCAATTAACACTACTCATAGCGCTACTATCTGACAGCAATCAAGAATATCGATAAGTTACTTTTAAGAATATCACTAAAAGTTTTGTACGTACTACTATAAATGAATATATTATAATAGTAATGAATTAAATATAATAAAGTTTTAATATAATAAGCAATATTTATATTTGTTCCACGGCAAAATAAAGGCTTATAATAGCAAACTATCGTTAATATACCCCGTTGCATATTATATTATTATAATCTTATACCAGGCAGGAACTAAATGTCTGTCATAACTCTTTAACCTTTAAAAGTTGTTAAACGATGGCAACCACCTGCTTCTTGATCTTGATTATCAAATCCCACGTAACATCTATAGCTGACACTTTGTTTTATAAACTTGCTTTGGATTGGTCCAAAGTTTTGTATGCAACTTCTAAAGTACCAGCTCCAAAAGGCTCGTGTGGAGTAATATAGTCTGCTTTAGGGTGGACCTTGAATCCTGGATCCTGCGCTTTATAGCATTACTGCTAGGTCTTCAAAAGTTCATTTATTTATTTAAGATACATAGATACCACACCACAGAGAATTTCACAGATAAATTTAAGAGCTCTGTGAGCTATTATTAAGCGTACAAATTTTACATAATAACAAAGAAATTGAATTACTAGAAAATCTATACAATACAATACAATAGGTAAAGGATAAGTTAGGTGAATTAAAAATAATGCATTTACCAAATGTCACCTAAGTAATATGCACATTCCTACATACTAATCCAATAATCATTTAATGATAAATGTAGTTGTGTTTTCACTACATCAGAGGGTACTATACATTTTCCAATTATTCTATTTTATAAATTTAATCTGGGTCGAAATATTTATGCAACACGAAAAGTTTGTCATATATTTAATTATTCTTAGAAGTTTGGATTAAAATATATTATAATAACGTCATCATTATTGCTTAATGCAATTGCAAATTGTTATATATTTTGGTGCCAATACTAAAACACAAAAACACGTTTGTCCTGAATTGCAATAGTACTGTCGTCGCCTGTTGCATTCAAAATATGGTCTTGGGGAGCTCCCACGGCAACACAGAAAGTGAAATCATTAACCATTTACGATTGTGAGGACAAAATTAGAACTTGAGATTAATTATAAAGATTTGTAAATCGTCTACATCTACAATGAAAATCAGTACCTCGTAAGAGGAAGAAACTCATAAGGGTTTAATAATGATTTGCAAAGTGCACTTACGAAAATGCTTTAAATTTAAGTAAAATACTTGAAAATGACCTTAAGATTAAAATAAAGACGAGGAAGTTAAAACGTCAATAGTGACAAATCAATATGGCATTTATGAGTCTCCTGCGCTGAGGTCGTACCATCCGACTAGCGAGAACTATAGACAATGCATTGTGAATGTACCTAAGGAAGTTAACGGTGTGATGGTGAACTTATCTATGCTTCAACACGACACATTACAGTTATCACACAGTTAGTCGAATTACCCATCAATCGAATTGAAATGTAATAGCAAATTATAAATATGTAAATATTTAACTAATTACATTATTATCTATATCGTTATCAAATGAAAAATAAATGGAGATATTTCAGACAGAAACCTAACCTAAACGCTGTCTTGTATAGTCTGACCGATATTTGCTGACTTGAAATAAATGCCAGGACAACTACCGAGCGCATAATGTGAAGGTCCGATAAGACAATACCAATTATTTTTATTTAATCGAAACATACAAACAACTATTAACTCTTACTAGTTTGAATCAAATATAAATGATTACACCCAACCCAACCATTCTTTGACACTGAGAATCTTGTTATGATCTCTAATCACAACATTGTTCTTGTAATGGTAAAAACAAAATGTTGTCAAAGGTTCTTACAAAGCACAGAAATACTTAAAACAAACAATCGTTATGAAATATTTACTACTACTCAGAAGTAGTATGTAGAAATTAAATATAAAGGCATACATCCCGAAGAACAATAATAAATATAAATAAAATATTTATAAAGCTATGTACATGCCGAACGAAGTGATTATTGCTAATCCCAAATACGGTGTTAAAATAAATATTACCTTATTATAGTTATCTAATAATTGTAAAGAACTAGCTCAAATAACAATAGCTTAAATGAGCTTATAATGGATTCATTATGGATGTAAGCGGGTTAACTATGAACATTATTTGCGTTGGAAGAACACCCAACATTTCATCCCATATCGAAGGATCTCTTCAGAGTGAGTGCGGTTCTATGCAAGCGCTTACCGCGTCTCTCCGATCACTCACAGCAACTTACAATGACATAAAATTTTATCCTATTAAGATATAAAGTACCTATAAGTATAACACCTATTATGGTATTTCTAAATATGTACCTAACTCTCTTGCATATAACATAGACAGTAATAATTAAAAGGAGATTATCGTTATGAGCACAACATGAGATCATCTATGGACCATTTTGTACTCATGCAATAAACATGCAATAAACTTTACTCAAAATACAAAGACACTGGTATCTTATAAATACGCATGGTTTGAACCCATAATTTATTGCAGAGGGACAGAGAATGTTTAATAGTTGTAAATGGTGCAGTATCTAAAGCCCTTGCATCTTTTACAATAAATAAATGTGTGAATATATATATAATATTTTTGTAATTGTTTACAGAATCAAGTATTGTGAGTTTGCCCGATTACGAGGACTCAAATACTAATAAATGAGTTTGCCCGATTACGAGGACTCATGTAACTGTTTGTGAGTTTGCCCGATTACGAGGACTCAAAACAGATTATGATAATTACGAGGACTCACTGTAACTGTTTATGAGTTTGCCCGATTACGAGGACTCAAAACATGTTAAGGAGACTCCTCGACTTCAAAGACTCGCTGTAACTGTTTGTGAGTTTGCCCGATTACGAGGACTCAAAACATGTTCAGGAGTTCTGTTTATGAGTTTGCCCGATTACGAGGACTCAAAACACGTCAAGAAGTTTGCCCAACTACGAGGATACAAATGACTGTTTGTGAGTTTGCCCGATTACGAGGACTCAAAACACGTCAAGAAGTTTGCCCAACTGCGAGGATACAAATAACTGTTTGTGAGTTTGCCCGATTACGAGGACTCAAAACAGGTTATTGAGTTTGCCCGATCACGAGGACTCAAATGGTGGTAATGTTGGTAAAAATGGTATCATTCACTGTTTATTTTTTTACTATGTTATTATGATAATAAATTAATTAGATGATGAGAATTTACTATTTCAATAGAGATTCTTCAGTTTTTACTAATATTTCTAAATGAAAGAGCTTAGCACTTGTCGGTGTGATTATGCAATTTTCTCCACTTATGTTTTAATGGTGTTTATGATTTTTTTTTTTATCTATGTAACTCTTTTCAGCACCTCCTCATTATTAACCATGTGCATCCAGCTAATCCTTCCCGTCTAATACTAATAATAGCTTTTTACCGAATTATTAAAACACTACTAACGTTTCGTTTTGTTCTCTGTCACGCAGACGCCGTATCATTATGACATCTTTAATTGCCTGCTGACCACCGCCATCAACGATTATGTTACAGGTCACTTTAAAGGTATCAAATTAAAATTAGTACCTATTATGTAATGAACAATTAAATTGGTAAACGAAAAATACAAAATTATAAAAAAAAACTAAATATATAAAAGAAACGCTTCGTTAAAGTTCTTATTCATAAATTTGATAATATCATAAATTGAAAGCTTATTACTAAAAATTCGCATGGTTCGCTAGTCACTTCTTTAAGCACACAGTAATTTAGTGAGATTAGAAAGAAATTGTAATTGTATTATTTATTTTTTTTCTTCTTCTATTATTTTTTGGTATGTTTTGTATTTGATGACTGCTTCATTTATTTCGTTATTTAGTATTGTTATTCATCATTTCTTGATTATAAGTTAGATATAAGTTTTGTATAACTCATTGAAAGTAATAAATTAATAAGTATCAAACATGACATTGTCTGAGGACATACAACAACTGTAATGGCCGAGCAGGACCAGAGACGTTCCTGTTCTCAGGATGCCGATCTGTTAGCATCAATACAAAACATAGCCTCCTTTTTTTTTAGAAGTCGAGTAAACATGTAACTTTATGTATGATAATAGTCTGTTTTTTTAAAGAGTATAAAAGTACAGAGCCATTTCCAGCCAACGGGATGGGCCATGGAATAAGAAGTTGAAGTTGAGGAGGACAATTGTTAGATTATTATGAAAAAACAGGTGTGAGAAATATAAAATAAAAGGGAATCGATGTAAAGCATGGATAAATGTATCTATTACAATGCTGTACGGTAAACGTAAATCATTAAAGTTACTATTTATTAATTGATACTCGCGTTTTAACTGATTTTTCTAACAAGATCTACCACCGAACTGCGATCCTCAACCCGCCTGCCCAGCGTGGGGATTATGGGCATTACCTCCCATGAAATCCAATATAGCGATTATCAGTGGGAGGCCTGCGTCCAGCAGTGGACTGTTAAAGGCTGTTGAGGTTGAGGTTATGGCAGGCGTCCGCTGTCTCCCCATAGCCTGATACCCAGCCCATCCTTTCATCACAATAACCTGGTTTGTCATTCCTTTGATTTTCCTTTGCAATAGTCTCTACATCTAGCGGATATCATCTACGAGTGTATCATTTTACAAACGAGAATGATACCCGCTATGTGTAGCCCGAGCCTTTAGATTAACTCTCATGAAGGACCTCTGTGCTGATGCCCCCCCCCCCCCCCCCCCACGCAGGCCTCCCAAAGGACTGGGTCACTATTTGGCCCGAGAGTAGGCCCGAGATCATGGAAATGGGAAACAATAATAATGCTTATATTATAATGAAATTACTTTTAACCACAGACTATATTGGCGGCTGCGCTGTGCTTTTGACAAAATGATGATAATGTAGGTAAAGTAACGGTGGTTCGTCGCGGGTTGGCGCGAGATTCAAATTGATTTCTGATTTTTAATTGTTTCTGTGTTCCACAAGCAATAAAACTAACAAAAAAGTACGTTGCCGCAAATCGTAAACCATTTTCTATGAACTCATTATACAACCAATCTCAATTCACTGGTTTTATAATTTATGTTTTCGTAAATGCTCCCAAAATACAATAGAATCAAAGTTGATTTTAACATAAGTTCAAAGAAAATGGTTTTGTATGTAGCAATTTTGTTTTTAAACCTTATATGCTGCGAATATTAATTTTCAAGCTGTTTTACTACATTCACTCTCATTTAATAATGATTAACATTACTAATGTAAGTATACTTATTAATATTTTGTTATTAAAAACTAAAACGGTGCAAACATGGCTATTTCTTATCCGAATCGGAAAATACGTTTGTATGGGGACATAAGAATAGAGAAACGCACCTACAAGAAAAAAAAATACAATCAAAGAATACACTACAAGTTCTAAATAAGAACTTATATTTAAAGTTGAGCTAGCTGCATACTGTTGCAAACAATCTGGTAGCTCAACTAATCCATAAGAATACCTACCAGTCAAAACAGTCCTCATAAAATCTTATCTTAATCATCTTAGTACCACCAATATCTACAGATTTTTAAAAACGATTTTTAAAAACTATTATTTTACTAAAAAACTTAATAACCTTGCTACGGGATTTGATGAAAGGTTTATAAATGAAAATATAAATTTTGAACTAAAATTGTATATAGTTTCGCCGTAAAATGGAAAAATTGCAATAAAATGACGATTTTTGACGATTTTCAAGATTTTTTTGTATCGAGGCAAATTACTGTAATCATGTTTCGAAGATAATGAAGCTATTAGGCATATCTTCTATCTTTTTGACGGTATGAATAACAATGTATGAATTTTAGCGGTTGATACCTAAAAACAGGTTCAAAGATACCCTATATAGCGATATTTTACGCTTCTGGCCCTACTATGTCATCTTAACTAAATTTGACTGCCTTATGGGCATGGCATCTCGACGGAAACTCGGCTTGCTCAATTGCTGCTTAATTGTATTTAAATTTATGTAACAATATTATTGTTTTGTGTTAACAAAACCCATTGTTACCATTGCTTATATGACAGATTTCAGTAGGTAGTTAGCCTTAAACTTTAGTACTGAGCTACCTTTGAACTTGTTTAAAACTCAATCATGACAGTAGAGTCATTAGTACATTACTCATTTTCAAAGTTGTTGGGCTACACGGATTGATTTTCAATATGTGACCGAAAAACATAGTTACATTAGGTATTTAACTAACCTAACTCAAACATTAGATTTACATAGATAAAAAAATGTATACTACACTAATATTGTATAGAGGAAAGATTTGTATTTTTATATGTAACGAATTAACTTAAAAACTACTGGACCGATTTCAAAAATTCTTCTACATTACCACCAAGTAACATAGGCTACCCCAGCGGTTGTCGGTTCTTCTCGAGATATGGCCAGCTCACTGCCACTTCAGCTTGCTAATCCTCTGAGCTATTTCCGCTATGCTGGATGCGGCAAGCTGAAGACAGGGCGCTATGGCGCTCATTAGGGGAGGCCTATGTCCAGCAGTGGACTGAAAAATGCTGATGATGATGATGATGATGAACATAGGCTATAGTGTAATACCTACCCGTACGAAGATGGGACGGACCGCTAGTATAACATATTTTGACAGTTCTTGCCATATTCTGCCATTTTCTGTATGCTGTGTATAAAATTCAAATACAATTTGTAAATTCATTTAATTTCAAGCCTTTATTTAGAAAATATTTTTACATAATGTTACTTAACTATTATTGCTACTATTTTTACGACACCGATATTTATTCTGTTTGCCCTCTTTTGGCAAAGGCCTCCTCTAGCCCTTTCCACTTTATTTATTTATTTATTGATATGCAAAACAGAACACAACATCAATTTAAAAAGAAAAAATATAGACAGAGTTCTTAGACTAGATTGTGATCCAAAACATGCATACACAACATGGTTACTTGTCTAAGTGCTTATTTTGTAAGCCTAAAGAAATAAAGTTATTGAGTTTTGAGTTAAATAATAATAAAGCAGTAAACGCGTAAAATTTAAAAAACTATAAAATTAGGTTTAAAGTATGTCACTTTGCTCTATCTCTCTCCAACCTTATCCATGTAGGTATTTCCTGCTATCTCTTTTAATTCATCCTCCCACCTTTTAAACTGTCTCCCTCTATTTCTTTTATTATACTCTCTTATTATCTCTTATCCATCAGCGTTTTGCTCCATTTATCTTTTCCCCTTGCTGGGTGTCCAGTTCACCTTCATTTCAGTTTCTTTACCTTGAGTGTGACGTCTTCTGTTTTAGTTCGTCTCCGAAGTGATTGGTTTCTAACTTTATCTAACTTGTTTTTTCCCAGCATGCTTCGCTCCATTGACGTTTGTTTGACAGACTTCTAGCTTCTTGGTAGAGCTTTAGTTAGGTAGGGCCCAGGTCCGGCACCCGTATACTAAGAAATTGTAAAAAAATTATAATTTGTAATAAATAAATGAAAATGAAGTGAAATATTTTATTGAGTGGATGGATTGCCTGAATTGCCCCTTTTGCTTGCCGCTAGCCAGGGCCAGGATACATAAGTAACCTAATAAAATATCTATATCTAATGACTTTGATCTTTATTGAAAAAATCACTAAAAAAATCAAAAAATACGTTTGCAATTTTTGTTTTCTCATAACTCGAGGTCTTGTCTCCTTTCACGATTTTTCTATATCACTCATGGTTTGGATTTGGACATCCACTCCATTATCAAAAAGCCACCCTGTCAAGTCCATGTCACTGTGCGAAAGACTCTGCGAAAGGCAAGCGGCACCATAAAAAAAGTTGAAGTTGAATTTGTGACGTCACCAGCAAAGGCAGAGCGTTTTCGATCACGTGATCGAACTTAAAAAAATTGCAATATAAATTCTTTTTTTACCTAAAATAAACATGTTTTTTTATGAGATGTTTGGTGTCTTTTTAATGAAGTGATCAAAATAAGCTTTTTTGCGTTATGTTATTTATAACTGACTAGGATGATAATACCTTGATAACATTGAAAAACAAATTTAATAACAAATAATGCTATTCTGAACTTGGAACCGTCTGAATGAATCTCGTATCGTTTATACATGCGTGATTGGCAAAAAACCGTTCTATATTTCCATTTTGTACTGTATTCCAAAAAGTCGTCGTTCGTTATACATTATATAAACGGTTGATGTCAAGTTGTATAAAATCCAATTTTATTCTATCAAGCCAACACAAAATTAGCCAAGTGTGTCGTCGTTAGCATGATCTAGAGCTCGTCCACTTTTATTAGCGATATCTTGTTATAATTTACGTCAGCATATTTTTACGCGATGATTTTTGTGATTAATTTCATTGAATTCTCCATTTTGGTGAAAGCAAACCTTTTATATAATACCTAATAGTTTCCTAATTAGTGGAAAATCTATGTTTTGTTGTTTCAGGACTTTCTCGTAGCAGAAGGATCACGTCAATGACTAACCCCCGAATAGGTACTCAAACGCAACTTACATAATTTAAGCTCGTCTTAAGTCGCGGTTTTTGTGTCAAAAAATCGTCACTTGAGACGTGCTTAAACCTGAGATGCGTTTAAGTATTCGGGGGTAAAACTCTGTATTCCTACATGAATATTGTATACATAGGTACAAATATAAGAAATTAAGCAATGTTTTAGGATAAGGGCGGATAAACTGTTCATTCAGTTCCAGCACCATTTTCTACGATTCTTCTTGAAATTTATCATGTAAAATGTATTGAATTGAAAATATACGAAACTTGTATAATGTATTTGCTATCATGATGATTGCACTGCACTAACCTACAAACGCTGCTGATTAAAATTTCTAGGGAAAAGGTTACGGAGTACTATATCAGATATTAAATAATAGACAGATAAGATACAAGATACTCACATATGAGCATCATACAAAAAGAAAATCGTAAGAAACAGAGCGATTTGACAATCAACTCATGTTTATAGTACTATCTGGATGTTAGTGTGTGTAGGTAAGGTGATTAGTACCTGTACTAGAAACTAGAAAGATGACTACAGAGTAAAACTTAACCTAGAGTCTTAACCTAGAGTCTTAACCTACACTACACACACACACGACTATTTCTATGCTTTAAATAATGTTATGGTTCTGAAGCCATTTAAAACGTGAAACGCTTCGTTAGCGCGATCTAGCGCTCGGTCAAAATAAACAGCGACATCTAGTTATAAAATGTGGAACTAAAAATAATTTTCCAGAAAATTGTTTTTATCAATACCATGAAAAGCTAGAACTACCTACATGGTGATAAAATTTGACCTTATCTATCTTAAATAAAGATGCTCATTAATATTGGACATTTCACTTAACAGACCAACATCTAGCCCTAATTTTTAGGTTATGTGTGTGTGTATTACTGTGTAATTGATTAGTATCATCCTTAGACAATTTAACCCGCTGTCAAATCTTATTTTTCAAATATATAGTAGAGAAAACAATTATTTTAGATCCCACAACACAACCTTTTGTTCGTTTTCAGCGTTCTACAAGAATAAAACAAATCGAATAGTAATTTGCCGCAAAATAAAAACATAATCTACCAGTGTGAACCCGCACAAAAACGTACAAAAACACTTTATTGTACACCAGAAAAAGAACATTACAGACATTAAAGACATTAGGTACATGAGACAAGTACAATGGGTGGCCTTACCGCTTAGAAGCGATCTCTTCCAGGCATCCTGTATGGAAAGAATTACATGAATTTAAGAAAGGGGGTGTACCAGAGATAATAGAAACATAAAAACTTGGACAAAGATATTGGATGAGTGGAATGGGCACCCTACTTACGAAGTAAAGTAACATTATATGAAATAATATTAAAAATAAAATACTTAAGCCTTTATTTCTGGATTAAATTTGGTTTTTCTTATCCTAGATCCTTGATTCTATTTTTCCTATAATCCAGTTTGTCCTTCGACATAGGCCTCCTCTAAGGTTTTCCACTGGTTCCTGTCCTTTGCAGTGCGTGTCCATTCTGGGCCGGCCACCCTTTCGATATCATCTTCCCATCGTTTGTTTTGTCTACCTTACTTCTTTTACTTTCTCGGGGATACCATTCCGTTATTATTTTTGTCCATTTCTCCTTTTCTTCTCGTAGTATAATGTCCTGTCCAGCGCCATTTCAATTGTTTGTCTATTGTTTGTATTTTTTTAAATTTAGTTTTTTACTTTTTATGTTTTCTAATCTAACTTTGTCTCTTCTTTTGACTCCGATTACACTCCTTTCTATTCCATTTTGACATACCTTTATTTTGTTTAACTGTTGTTTGTTCGGTTAGTGCTTGAAATAACATTACTGCTGTGACCTGTGACCCTACCCCTACCCTACAACCCTACCAAACAACACTGCTAACTTCTGTTTGTTTTGATTCAACAGTCTGTGAGTTCTAGTGAGGCAAAACGGTTGTCTGTTAAATACGAGTTTTTTTACTACGTTTCGGATTGGAGATAATCTGCGTAAGTTGATATTGTCAGGTTTAAAGAACCTTATTTCTCATACAAACTATACAGTACATTGACAATGAAATAAACTTATAATATAAGTAATAAGTAGGTATCTACTTTTAAACTTAAATGTGTGTCACCTCTGAGATCTATAGTAGGTACCTAATTAACAGAAAAATACCTTGCTACATAATAGAAAAAAATATATATTTTAGTAATTTGAAGTAACTAGCTGTGTCATACTTACATAGGTATTTAAAAAATTAAATTACTGTAATGAATGAGTGTGTGCTGTAATTTTATTTTATTCTATACTAATATTATGAAGAGGAAGATTAGTTTGTTTGTTTGAATTGAATAGGCTCCGAAAATACTGGATCGATTAGAAAAATTCTTTCACCATTTAGAATGCTACGTTATCCTTGATGAACATAGGCTATATTTAAATAGAATATACCCGTGAGAAGCCGGGGCGGACCACTAGTCACTTAAAAAGCAGTATCAAAACTGTTTTCAAGCAAAAAGGACAAGATATCTTAGCATAATAATGTGGATTGTTTTATTAGCCACAATTTAAAATAGTTTACATTAAAATGTATGCTTTGATTTATCTACCTTTATTGTAAAAATAGCTTTAGTCATACACTCCCAAAGATTATAGTATACGTAGGATCCTAGGACCTTTGTACACTACCGTATTAGTGTTAATTTAACTGAAGGATAAATAAATAAAAGAACAAATAGGTACTTACCCTCAAAGTAAAAATTTAATTATATTATCCCAACTCTGGAAATATCCTCAACTTACACAGCAGTTGGACAGCATCATGCGCGACACATTAATCAAAATTTTTAATATACCTTTAGATGATAGAGCGTGGCACCAGGCCACTCTTCCTATTAGATTGGGGGGTCTAGGTGTCCGCGAAATTTCTAGTGTTTCACTCCCTGCTTTTATGTCTTCAATTCACGGTACAAAGGATCTTATATATAAAATTTTGGCCAAATGTTCACAAAATTGTCAAATAACAGGTTTCGAGCAAGCATTAGCGTCTTGGAAAATAGCCTGTCCTGAAACTAATCTGCCCAAAGTCCTCTCTTCTCAGAGACTGTGGGATGAGCCGCTATGTGAGTTGGTACGGAAAAATCTTATTAATACGTCTACCAGCTCATCAGAACGCGCTCGTCTACTCGCTGTTTCCGAGTGGGAATCAGGACTTTGGTTATATGTTTTGCCTTCCAAAAATTTAGGTACCCTTTTAGACAATAACTCATTTCGGGTGGCTACCTCTTTGCGTTTAGGTTCTCCTTGCCTAGTGCCACACCGTTGCCAGTGCGGTGAAACCGTTGATAAGTTCGGTCACCATGCACTGGCATGTGTCTCTAGTGCAGGACGTGTGTCCCGCCATGGTTCAATTAATGACATCATTCGTCGGGCTTTTACCAGCGTCAGTGTGCCAGCTACTCTCGAACCACGTGGCCTAATGCGAGATGATGGTAAAAGGCCTGACGGTATGACTCTGATTCCTTGGAAGATGGGTCAGCCTTTAGTTTGGGATGCTACGTGTGTAGATACCCTAGCACCTTCTCATCTTGCAGGGACATCAGTAAGGGCAGGCTCCGCAGCAACATCAGCGGAGTTCCTCAAACGGCGAAAATACGCTAGTCTTGACAGAGGTTACCTATTTGAGCCGTTTGGGGTGGAAACCCTAGGTCCTTGGGGTCCTGGGGCACACGTTATCTATAAAGATCTTACAAAACTACTAATAGAGTCCACAGGTGATCGGAATGCTGGTTTTTATTTCGGTCAACGAATTAGCATTGCCATTCAACGTGGCAATGCTGCCAGCATTCTGGGCACTCTGCCTTCTGGTGACGGCTTAGATTTTTAGTAAATAGATGTAAGTGTAAATATTAGTTGTAATTATTTTTTGCTGTTAAATAAATAAATTATATTATTTGATTGTAATTTTCTTTGTTAAGGTGAAGTAGGTCCCAAAACTCAGGTTTTGCCTAGAAGGAAAATCAGTTTTAAGGTAAGAAAACACAATTTTGTAAAAACTTTTTTGATGAGCTTCGAAAGTTTAGGATTTTTGTTAGTAAGTTATGGGAGCCGAAACACAATTGACTCAACTTGACTCGATAGAAAAAAATCGCAAAGTTTCCTCTAAATTTTGCATTTTTACTACGGAAAACCAGTTTCATTTGCTAGTTACTTAACATATTTGCATGAAATATCGTCTAAAAAATACTTAACTAAAAACTTTAGAGGATTATGGTTTTAGTTTTTTGCGAAAGATTGTTATTTTAGAGCAATAACAAATTTATAAATAAAAAGCAGGGAAATTGCGCGCGGGCCGGCTCTTGCGTCCCTTTCTCGCTTTCACTGCGCGGTGTTCGCTCGTCCTTGTCTCGAAAATACGAACGTACTTCGCCTTAATAAAGAGGTAAAATTTGTGAGGTTGTTTGTAGGGGTAATCTCTGGATCCAATGAGCCCATTTTGAAAATTCTTCTGCCAATAGAAGGCCACGTTATTTGTGAGTGTCATAGGTTATATATTAAACCGAAAAATAGGATACATGAAAAGCAGCAACTAGTTTAAAATAAAATGTCAAGTGCGAGTCGGAATCGGGCACCGAGAGGGTTCCATAGAATAGAAACCCCGCACGGGCGCACCCTTTATTGGCTCAAGGGTGTTGCAATAATCCCGACGCGCAGTCGAGGTGTTAAAATACACAGAAGAAAGCCCTTACTCTGTTAGATTCTCTCCTTTTACGACATCCACAGGCCAAGCTGTAGGGGTCAATTCTTACGCAGCGAAGTCCACAGACCCAATAATCAAGTAGGTAATGATTGATTATTGTGAAGTTCATTCAATGATTTTGATGATCATTCCTATATTAATAAATCCTAATCCGTTGCGTAGCATACATAGAGACAGACAGACAGCGGGAAGCGAATTTGTTTTATATTATCTATGTAGCGATGCTAATCAAATCACCACGCCGCCACCTACTGAATTCAATACTCATCAATGCATCAACCCGACCTTCTTTACATTGGGCAACATTAGGGCCATGGTCACTATGGTCAGCCATTTTTGATTCTTTGTCATTTGAATTCAATTGTTTTGTTATTAGCTAATTACCTACCTACCTACATAAAACAAAGATATAGTGGCGTAAGAAAAAATTCTATGTCTATGAGTGTAACCAGGCGTGTAATTATCAGCACAGGCAGCTAAGATGTTTAACTACGCCCCGCCGCCGCCGCCGTCGCCACCTAATTTATCTTCCGTTTACCAAAGGAATTTTCAAAAATCCATCTTCCAGTTTTTGATACTTACTTATCATAAGCTTTTTTAATGTTTCTGTAATAGTTTTATTCTATTTAGTTTAGGCAGAGATACGAAAATAGATTTTGGTGGCCACCAAGGGCAACTTCGATTCACTGCCTTAGGTATAGTATAGACTAAAAGAATAAAACGTGTGTCTACGAGCGTCTAGTGACTAGTCGAAGCGACGACGACGCGCGCGTGACCCGAGAGCTGGTGAGTATCTGGCACACAGCGCATCAGCATTGCCATACAGCAGCGGGGCAATGCAGCCAGCGCGCAGCGTCTTGGACACGCTCGCGACTGGTATTGATTTGGATCAGTTAAGCTACCTGTAGATTGTTTGTAACAGTTTGCAGATAGCTCAATTGTTTCTTTTGTAAATACTGTCTGCTATTAATTTAATTCTATTATTTGATTTTAATTTTATTACTTAATAAAGATGTAATTGTAGGTAAAAATATAATTAGAAAAAATATAAGTCAAATTTAAAAAGTAATAAGTACCATAACTAGTACCCATAACACAAGCTCTGCTTAGCTTGGGGCTAGATAATGCTGTGTGAATTGTCCAGCATTATTTATTATTATTATTATTAATTATTACAGTAGGTATGATGTATATGTATAGGTAGGTACTTATATTACGTTTCTTGTATACATGAGAGTTAAGCTATACCGTGCCATAAGTTGTGGTTATGTCATAGCCATAGCTTCACGTATTTCTAACCTTGAGTCCATTTTATCTATTGCCGGTAGAAAGTTAGATAATCAGAAAGCAAATGATGTTGTAAGAAACCGAGAGTTGAGAGAAAATGATTGACTCTGAATTATTATGATCGTTTGTGATACTTAGTAAGTAAGTATTAAAATAAGTATAAGTACCTATTTTAACACTAAATGTTAGATTAGCTTGTGCGATAGGTACCTACCTCTACCGTTTAGTTGCAGGTTATTTCGTGATTGGACACAACATGGACAGAACCAACATTTTTAACATAAAATAACTATGAATTTGTAAAGTAAAAAACATGCCTAACCTGCATCGTTATGAAAAAACATTAAATAAATGCATACGCAAATTACACTGACAAAAAAAATCTTGATCTAACACGTTTGTCTGGTAAAGAGTAGAGGTGATAGCTCTTGAGCGATAAGACCGCCAAATATCACATTATTTTGCCTGTTAATTATTTCGTTAACTGTGCAACAATCTATTTTCTATCGATTTTTTGGGTAGCAGTTTCCGGAAGTATCTATACCTACCTACCATCTCATGATCTTCGTCATCATCAGCGGCATCTTTCCAAAGCCTACCTTATCTTTTATTGCATATTTTTATAGGTTGATTAGTAAATAAAAGTGTCATTAATTCGTAATTAGCACAATAAACTCAATATGATTTGTGTTAGTAGATATTTGTTCTATCAATTAAGGTTAAATGAAGCAGTTATTAGGGTCAAGGGGGGGGTGTTTGTTACAAATCTACAACGCGCGGTACCTATATATATATAATATGGTACTTAAGTCTTGTAATTAGTTAGGATTATTGTCAGACAGATGGACTCGAGGCCCTGATGGCACCTGACTTTTCTCTATCTTTTATACCTACCATGTCACACAAACTCATTAAAACCTTTTCCTTCCAGCCATGTTAATCGTGGAAGCTTGGAAAGCTCACTACCTGTACTGGCTGCTGCCTGCAGTGTTCATCCTCGCTCTTCTGGCGGCTTTGGGGCTGGTCTCCGTACTCCTGGCTGTCAAGCTCTACGCGATCTATACTTGTGGACGGTGCGCGAATAAGAACAGGTATGAACTCTGTGGAGACTGCGACAAATGAAGTGTAAGACGCCCTCGGGCCTGGTGAAATCACAACCGAAAGACTGCAGGCAGATGCGGCAAGCTGAAGACGGGCTCCATAAAAGCGGAGATCAATAGCTAGACTGGAGCGGATATATGTGCTTGTAAGAGCGGCTGAGCTGCGTGCGAGAGTCGGATGTTTGTCGACATGAATGCACGAGCAATTACGGCTCAAATCTCCGCTCATCTCTTCTCGTCTCCTCTACTCGACGTCACCAGATTGCTATGCTCACATCTCCGCTAGTCTCTTCTCGTCTCCGCTGCGTGACGTCACCAGCTTGCGAGGCACAGCTCACATCACCGCTCATCTCTTCTCGTTTCCGCTGCGTGACGATGCCAGCTTAGGCACAGCTCACATCTCCGATTCGATCTTTCTTTGCCTACAAATATGATACATGTCTGCTCGGTGGACCACTGAAGCATAAAGGAGACGAGATGTGCGAATAACGACTATTTCTTCACCGCTTTGGTGGAGTCTGGCCCTAAGGGAGGCTTATGATCAGCAGTGGACTAGTACCTAGCTATACCTAGAGGCTGCTGTTGTTAATAGAATATATCTACCAGAAAATTATAAATCTTATATAGAACAAACTTGTTTTTTTCAGGATGGACGGGAAGACTATAATAGTGACTGGATGCACCAGCGGTATTGGATTGGAGACGGCTCGCGAGCTGGCCAACCGGGGAGCCCGGGTCATCATGGCTTGCAGGAATATGGAGGCCGCTGAGAAGGTTAAAGGTTGGGGATTCTCTTTTGCACGATCTTAGTATCAATAGGTACCATTTTATGAAATACTAGTTTCTGTCCGCAGCTTCGAACGCATTGTTTATTTGAAAACGTTTAGCTTTTAGTGTCTCCATAAGTTAAAGGTTCTAGTAATTTTTTACCATTTTTTTTCTACTAAAAATTTCCATTCTACTATGGAAATAACGATAGTTATTTCAGTTATTTCCATAGTAGAATTGGAAATTTTTAGTCAAAAGAAGTAACGACCTCCGAGCGTTTGATGAGATGGATTGGATTGGACCTATTTTTAATTTAAGGGTTATGGTTAGGCTGGCCTATGTTACTCTCCATCCTTTGATTGAACTCTATGCCAAAAATCAAGTCGATTAGATGCTTAGTTAGCCCTAACTAAGCACGCCCGTGAAGAAAGACACTTTCGCATTTATACCTTTAGGGCGCAGCCGCCAGTATAAGGTCTGTGATTTATACCTAATAATTAGTTAGGACTGGCCCATTTAAGGACAAGATAATAGGTATTTCCTAAATGTTTAAATAATATAACGAGAAACATTATTAAGACGACGAATAGATACAGAAATCTCATAAAGTCTCAAAAATATAAGAGAAACTTAAATTCTCTAGTTGGTTCAGACAGACCACACCCTGAGGGTGGGGCGCGAGTTCGAATCCTGCCGAAATCGAAATTTTTTGGGATATTATTAAATTTTCGTAGATAAACTTATATAGGTAGGTATGTTTATTTAGAATAAACAAAAACGTATTTTATCTAAGATATATAGAAGATATATAGCATAAGTTTCAAACTGTGTGCACCTCCTAGCAGCGCCCAAACTCGGGGCCATTTTCACTGAATTAGTTAGGTTCCGAGATTCTTAGTTAGGGAGTCCTTAGTCTACTAACTTAATCTACTTTATGTAAGAGTCTAAGCTAAACTTAATCTTCCAGACGAAATCATCGACTCAACGAAGAACTCAAAAGTGATAACCAAGAAGCTCGACCTGAGCTCCTTCGCGTCCATCCGCGAATTCGCCGCAGACGTCAACAAAACAGAAACAAAACTCGACGTACTCATCCACAACGCAGGCTACGCTGAAACATTCAAAAAGAACCTCTCAGTCGATGGCTTAGAACTTACAATGGCGACAAACCACTACGGACCATTTCTGCTTACACATCTTTTGATAGACTTGATGAAAAAAAGCGCTCCTTCAAGAATCGTTGTTGTAGCATCATCTTTGTACCGTTTCGCGTCTGTCAATCTTGAAAAGCCGAACCCTGTTGATACTTTACCTGGATATCTCTACTACGTCTCAAAAGAAGCGAACATACTCTTCACAAGAGAACTTTCGCGTAGACTCGAGGGTACTGGAGTGACAGCAAACTGTCTACATCCAGGGTTGATAGATTCTGGTATATGGAGATCAGTTCCAGCTCCTTTGAGCTGGGGGTTGGCTCTGATTATCAAGGGATTCTTCAAGACGCCGAAGCAAGGTTCTCAGACCTCTGTATTCTTGGCTACGGATGAGACTTTAGAAAAGGTGTCTGGGAAGTATTTCTCTGATTGTGCTGAAAGTAGTCTCTCGGCTAGTGCCAGCGATATGGGCAGGGCAAGGAAACTGTGGGAGATTTCGGAGAAGATGGTTAAGTTGGAGGATAATGACCCTAAAATCTCAGTTTAGAAGGAAGTCGATTAGTTTTAAGTCACGTACTTTGAGATTTTCGTAAAAACTTGTTTAAAACTTTATTACCTAGTTGATGAATTATTAATAGATAGATTTATTGTTGTTAGTTTCATAGATACTGCTTTTAAATAATTATTGTAAAGCTTTTGTCACAATTTAATTTAATATTAGGTACTACTTTTGCTTTCTACAATGTAAGTATGATACTTTTATGAATCATGCATGGTTGATTAGGAAGGTATAAAATTTGTGATAGACATGAATTTTAAAAACTTCGTTTATTTACATTTAAACATAAGAGCTTAACTCACGTGTATGATACAGTTCGTTATTAAACTTTTTGAACAAAACTTATATTACTTTTTATTTCTAGTTTTAAGGAAAACCAACAAGAAACTAAAATATCATGACGCTCAGTCTAATAGTCATAACAATAGCAATTTAAAGTGCTAAAACTAATGGCAATGGTAGTGATTCTGTTGGCACAAAAACTAAATTAAACTAGCCTAAAATTGTTGCCGTCTCACTTTTTTCAATCACGAAATAGGGGACAGCAACATTTTTACACTAGTTTAGTTTAAGTTTTGTGCCAACAGAATCACTACCAATATATAGTTTTTTGATAATTTTATCAAAAAAACTACTAACTTCATAAACTTAAATAATACACATGAAATATATACATGAAAGGAATATTGTTTTATGCTAGTGTGCTCGTGTGAGATACATAGTTTTATATAGAGAGAGACTAACCTGGCTACCTGGCTAATGATATAGTAAAGAAATAGACAAGGAACAAAAAAAGAGTATTGTTAAAGTCATTTATAACGGGATATTTACCATGATTCGATTTTTGAGTTTTCCAATAACTATAATAAAAGTAACCAACTAAACTAGTAACTAACTAAAGTACTAATTAGTTTTGCAAAAGACAAAGAATGAAGGTAGATCGATATATCTGCCAATAAAAACCAACTCGCAGTGACTTTAGTTCTTCCGTGATCATGGCGCATGAAACTGTGCCGAAATATTGGAAAACTCAAAAATCGAATCATGGTAAATATCCCGTTATTAATGTTAGTAACCATGATAGTTTTCAAAGTTTTATGAGTATTGTTGTATCCAACTACACAAACAAATAATTATCTTCAAAATAGTAAAGTATAAATAGTTTAAGGCTTTATTTAACCCATTACCGCCCTCTGTACCCATCCGTGTACACCAATTGAAATGGTAGTTTAGAATGTTTTGTCGATCGTTATGTCGGATGAAATACAATAATTGGAAACTAGATGTCACCAGTGTTACCACCACTAGTTACTTACTTTACCGGAAGTTGGCGCACTTTGCTATTGTTTTTTTCATTTCTATCATGGACTGCGAGTAACGATTTTGAGGTCAGTTATTTTAGTTACGTTTTTATGATTTAAAATGTAGTATTTGGGTTTAATCTTGAATAAAATCAATTATTAGACTGTATTATTACTCGTGACACAGTAAATAAGAGAATTTATCAGTAAAATAGGGTACTGGATGTCACTTTGTTGTTCTGTACACAAGCGTGTACAATGGGCGGTTCCATATAGTAATCACCATTGATCCACAGGTGTTGACGAAGGTTATAAATAATGGCGAAACGACGTGTTTTTACTAGTAAAACAACTATTCAAGACTTGAAGATGCCCTTGAATCAATATTGAATGAAGATGATGACCAGGAGTAGGACGTAGTTTTGGTGCCACCAGATCCTGCGGTTGTGAGTGATGAAGAAGAAGGAAATGAGGAAGATTTGATTTCTCTAACTCTTCCAAGGGACGTTCTTTGTACACTTGAGGTGATTCAGAGGTATCTCGATCATACTGATTCAGACTGGAACGACAGTGATGATGAGGTGCTTTCTAATCAAGAACAACGTCAAAATCAGACAAGGCAAGACGTTTCTATTCCCGTATGGAGGAAAAGATTACCTATATATAGTACAACAAACGAAGTCACCGATGCTATCAAAAATTGACAAAGAAATGTTTGCGATTCCTTGAAAAACTGTAGCCCGGTAACGTTGTTTGAGAAGATATTTGATGATGTTTTGAATTTGATCACGAGTAATAGTGTACCTACTATATGCAGGTCAAAATAACAAACATAGCTTTGAACTTGACATTCCAGACTTGACTGAGGAGTCGATCAAATGGATCAGTCCATTGGTCTGTACCGCATAGCTATAAAAGGGAAAAAATGGTGGTGGGTAAAATTTACGTACTTCCTTGACATGGCTATTGCTAATGCTTGGCGTCTGCACGTTTTACTTAGCTAGACTGATGAAGACGTGACTTATACATGGACCAGTTATCATTCAGAAGGGCCATCGCACGAGCGTACTTGCGACCAACCAAAACAAAGAGCCGCCGGTCTTCATCAGCTGTTGATGGATTGGAACGGAAAAACAATGGAATTAATCCGGAGCGAATTGGAAAGCCGCTGAGATGTGTGGTTTATCACAGCCGAGATCGTTGGCGCTGCGAACTATGCAAGAAAACGTTATGTGTGGAGCGACCTTGCTTTGGGCAATTTCATAACTGAACCGCCCATTGTACACAGCTGTGTACACCCTCACAACTCGACAAATGTTATAATTTTTCGTAATTTTTCTTCACAGGTCTTTTATATCATCCCTTAGCATGTAATAAACAATAATAAAACCAAAAAGTTACGGACGGTTTCATTTTGGACGTTAATGGGTTAATATATTCTAGTAGAAGATGAAGGTTTTTGAAGGCGTTCTTATGAACTATACCTACTACGCAGTCTAAGCGTAAATCGCTTTCACATCGTAAGCTCAGTTTTCTTTAATTTTTATTTACAGCTTTCAGTCTATCAGATCAAACTGGTCCAAGAACGTCTGGTCCACGCCCAGCGCTGTTCCCAAACTCTCTCTCGGCTTCCTCGGACCCCAATCATCAGTGTCTATGCACATAACATCCAAATACTGGTCTTCCGGCTTACCAATAACACTGCAACTTGGACTTAACAGATCAGGCAATAAGACCTTGTTCACTGTGAATGTATCGATATGTATATTTTCTTTTTCCTCAACAATGGCTTTGATATCATTGGGTTTCTCTGGGAGTACGCTGGCACGAACTTTTTTGAATCGATTGATGATTTTCTCTAAAGAACTCGTCTTTGTGACCAATCGCTCGTTATTTTTTGGGGTTTCAATCTTTTCGGTTTTCAAGGTATCGTTAATCGTTAAGTTTTGTTCAACATTATACTCTATCAGCATTTGATTGAATTTTAAGTCCGGAGAACATCTATTTACCATGATAACTGGCATGCTAGCTGTACTTTGTAAGCTGTCTGTCTGTCTGGTGTCTGCATTAGTCGTTGGAGTGCTATGATTGCTATCTCTGTCTAATGCAGCGATACCTGATACTTCCAACAGTGAGTTGTTGGCCTCTTTCATTATTGATAGCCTTCTCTTTTCCGCTTTAGTATGTCTCTTATTCTCATACAAGTTAGGAGAGGAATAACTCCTACACATACCATTGCTCTCACCTGAGGAATTTGTAGAATCATTGAACAACCCACCCTTTTTAATATGTATGTTCAGTCTGTCAGTCTTGTATTTGAATTTTTTAGAACTACTGGATTTCTTTGTTGATAGAAGTCTTTCAATCTGTTGTTTTGTGAATCCTGATTTACATTCTGCTATTGTTTGATTAGCTCTTGGTATTGCAGAGATGTTCAAGTGATCTTGAGACAGAACAGAGATGTTATGGAAGTTATGACTTACATTAGGGTTGAGATGGTCATATGAACTAACTCTGCAAGATATTAAGCTCTTGACAAAATCATCTCTTGGTTGGATGAATGGATTTATCAAGGGCTTTGGCTGTAGTTGTGTGAAGCTGTAGCTGGTTCTTCTTTGAAGGTTGAACTGGTGTTTGGACAGGCTGAGTGGAGTGAAGGTGTCGAATAAAGCGGGTCGCTGCAGTTCTCTGATGCTCCTAAGGTCCGACAGGTCAGGTAAAGGTGGTATTTCAGGGATGTCACTCACTGATATTGAATGGTGGTACACTGGTGATGGCTGAAAAAGATAGGTCTAATTAGGTTTGTGAACAAAACTATTCTGAGAAGAAATACTTTACTTAAATATTTAACAGACCAGTAATCTATTTAAGGAATCGAATAATATTATTGACAAAATAAATATGGCTGGTTGATGATTAATGATTATATTCAGTAAAATAATAATGCATTTTTAACAAATTTTGAACGTAGCGTTTAAGAACGCGTCCTGTGTTTCTGATTAGATAAGCTTTGGCTAAACCTGCATGCATGTCGAACACCGCGGACGACGCGGAGCGGGATTGTCAGCCGCGCTTTGCGGACGCTTCAATGGCGGTCGCTTAAAGAAGCCTTGCACACACACCTAATTTGTAATAAGGTTAGACATTGTATTTCGCGTTCATAGGAGCGGGACAGAGCAAAGCAACGTCAGTTCAAAAATCAAGTTATTGCTTATCATCATCAGCCTATACCAGTCCACTGCTGGACATAGGCTTCCCCTAATGAGCGCCATAGCGCCCTGTCCTCAGCTTGCCGCATCCAGCATCTGCCAGCAGTCTTTCGCAAATCGTCATCCCACCTGGTCGGAGGGCGTCCTACACTACGTTTTCCGAGTCGCAGTCTCCACTTAAGAACACGTTTACCCCAGCGGTTGTCGGTTCTTCTTGAAATATGGCCAGCCCACTGCCACTTCAGCTTGCTAATCCTTTGAGCTATGTCGATAACCTTGGTTCTCTGTCGGATGTATTCGTTGCGAATCCTATCCTTCAGAGAAACTCCGAGCATAGCTCTCTCCGTAGCTCGCTGGGCGACTTTAAACTGGTGGACCAGCCCTACCGTGAGTGTCCACGTCTCAGCTCCGTAGGTCATGACGGGTAGGACGCACTGATTGAAAACTTTCGTTTTCAAGCATTGCGGTATGGATGACGAGAAGACTCGACGTAGTTTGCCAAACGCGGCCCAACCTAGCTGGATCCTCCTCTTGGCCTCCTTGTCGAAATTGTTTTTACCCAACTGCAGAATCTGCCCAAGGTAAGTGTATTCGGAAACAATTTCGAGATATTGCTTATTTTGTCGCTGATAATTTATGCCATTTCAATGAAAACAGTTTATTTTGGCGAATTTTGTATTATTTTTATAAATGGACCATTATATTTATTAATGGACCATAAGGAGTCCAAATGCGGACAAGGGAGTACTTTTTTTTTTTTTTTTTTTGTTTTTTTTTTTAAACCAGTTCAATAACAAAAATTCTATTCCATTACTCGACTTCTATAGGTTTTTTCCCTACCTGCCGTATTTTTATAATCTGAACATTTACGTCCGTTACCATAAATGTACCTAAGTGTTTAAAAATACACATTTTGCTTGATTTTTGCATTAGGCGCACCCCCATTTCGCGTTTTTGACGCTCCCGCTTCGCGCTGCCATCACATCTGACGCACAAATGTAAATTGATACCATCATGATAGGTACCTTAAAAACATACCCCATAAAGGTAGACTTTTGTACCTATTCATAAGATAAATTAATGTACAGTGAACTGTTGTGTGGTAAAGTAAAGTAAGTTTCTATAAGAGGGAACTTATTAATAGCCACCTGTTATTTTTACACATCTCTTATATTGTATTTATGTGTTGAAAGATCCCCTAAAATAAATAAATAAACCCTGAGAACGAAGCAGCAAAGGATTGTTTCCTTCCTTAAAATGGTTTTCAATTGGTTTAAAACACCTCCTGACCTCTGTCAGGGCTGTGGCGCACTGAGCTTAGGTCCGTTTAGGAGCAAATGTTTTTACGATCTGCAGTTATTTGTTTGGATGTTCTGGGTATTTTGTAACTATAAAAAAATAAACTATCTTTGTAATGTATTGTATTATTTTTATCAGGTATCTAATACCCATTCCCCAACATTCAGCTTCGCTTGGGGATAGATGATGTTGCGAGAATCATGTTAGGTCTTAAGATGGGGGAAGGCCTAAGCTCCCATACAAAGGTACTTTACTTTTAGAGTCTAACTTAGCGTGTTTGCTTTTCTAAGTAGGACTAGATCTCAGTAATCACAGGATGCCCTTGGTTAGAAACTAGAATTACATAAAATTCTTCATTTTTTCTTTGGATCATTTTGCGTGAAAACACATTACATAAAAAAAAGTATGATAGAAAACTAACATGAAATGCACTGTTTTACACATAATTTGGTCAAGATCTCGAGGAACCCTGCGGTTTATTGAAATGAATTACTTAGTTCCTTCTGACAGTTTTCAAAGTTGTGTAGTTTTCTTGTTAGCAGTTCTAAAAACGCATGCTATGTCCTAGTATTATGAAAGCGCATTGCGCCCTTCGAGTAGTGTACTCAAGACCTAATCTTATACATAAAGGGACAATTTAAAATGATACTACCTCTAGTTTGGTTTCAGCATTCCTGACTTTCTCCATCACCAACTTCATACCCAGCACAAGCTCATGATAGTTCTTTCTGCCGGCATCCAAATACTCATTGAACTTGTAAATCTCATCTCCAACCACTTCATTCTTCATCACAAAGCCTACAGCGATAATGAACCCTCGAATAAGGTTCGGAAAGCTGAGTTTCTCTTCTTTGACTATGTTCTTGAGTATAAACTTCTGTTCACTATTCACTTGTTTCTGTAGTTCTCTAGTGTCTATGTAATCTGTTTTGTGGTTGTATTCTATCATGTATGTGTTTTTATCAGCTTCCCCTGTACATCGGGCTATTAGAGACTCTGTTTGTTCTTGAGTGGTTTTGCTTAGTGACAGTAGAGGAGAAAGTTTCTCAGTCCATTTTGATTCGAGTTTGTCAATTTGATGATCTGTTTGTATTAACCAGCGGTCGAAGATTGGTGCTGGCTTGCTGACATCTTTTATCTTCAATATTTCTTCGATTGCCCCTTTATCTGGTTTTTCTTTAGCTATGAAGCCATCAACTAAGTCGTCTATGTACTTCTGAGGTTTCAAAGTCGTTAATTTTAATTCCATTTGTGTTATCTTATTCCTCATAATTTCAGCTGCTTTTACTGTAACTTTTCGCTTTTGTAAATAATTATTTAACTTATTCTCACTACTTCTAGTTTCCTTTTCAACATACTCCAAAAACCCTTCCTTTTGTGATTTGTACTTTTCTGTCATATCATTGTACAGTTTCTTCTGGCGGTCATTCATTTTAGCAAGCAGTATCTTCTGTACCGCTAGTTGTGACATTTGAAATAGGAGCATTGTGACTTTAAAGCATGCTGGATTTACCAGGTAGGAAGACATGACTGGTGATAGCAAACCTCTGCTACTGTAGTCGCTTATGAAGGAAGCGAGCTCGTTTCGGTAGGCCCTCTCAGCCTTGGTGTCGTACAGAGGCCAAGGCAACGATGCTGAGGCCGCATGATCGATGATACAAACAAGATAGTAGGAAAGATGATTGAACAAGGCCTGCGCTGGTTTCTCGAGCGCGTTCTCTTTAAAAACTTGGAGAGAAAGCTCTGAAGGCATCGCCTGGACCTTGCTGAGAATCCCAATATTCAAATTTATCTCTTTTTTTAGTCCATTAACAAGATCTTTCTGCTGAGATACTGTTGCCATTTTAGATCACTTATTCGGCACTTTTCCGGAACCAGAACTTATCCTATTGGGACGGAAACCATTCTGAACTTAAACTAAACATTTTGAAGACAAACAACTATACTTATAATCTGTGATGAGCTTATTAATATGAAATGTAAGGCAAGACAAGTACACTACACAAGTACACAACACAACGCAATACAGAATACAACACACACAAATTTGAAATGTCAGAATTTCCGTTGGTTTGGATTCGTGGACGGAAGAAATAGCCCCATGGATTTTGTTCATTGCTCCTTGCTTAATTGATTGAGCATAGACAATAGCTGATTCGGTCGGATGATGAAGGCTAGATCAATTTAAGATCTTTGTACTTACAGCATGTTCCGCAATAAAATATCTTGAATCTTGCAATTCTCGCAATAAAACTACTCGCTATATGGCAAAAACTGTCAAAATATCGAGTGATTGCTTCGAATCAAACAAGCGTATTCTCAACATCTACAATTCGATATTTATCGAGGGTTTTTTTTTCGATAAGTTGCTCGATATGCAACGAGTGGTCCTAGGCACTCGTTCGTACTATCGAAGAGTGAAAGAACATCATTAATATTTCTCTGTCGCTCACTTTCTTTAGTCTATTGTGGGGCCAATTCTGAGCATCACGTGATATTTATCGAGTGATACACAATATCAGGGGATAAAATTATCAAGTGATAAGTATCAAGCCTTCGATGATATATCGAGTCCCGCCAATGATTGCCAATGATTGTCTGTCTGTGTAGCCGCTTCTTCGTCAATTCTTGTGCTGTAATGTGAAAATATTAAAATAAGAGAAATGTGATGAGGCGAAATGTGTCAGATGGTGTGAGGGCGGAAGAAATGGGGCCAATTCTGAGTATCACGTGATATTTATCGAGTGATACTTCACGGGATAAAATATGAAGATAAATATGAAATATGAAGTGATAAGTATCAAACCTTACATAATTATATCGTGTCCCGCCAAAAACTGCATTGTCGTGCACTCTTCGATATTTCTAGCATAGACTATTTGATTTCTGCAAGACGTTGTGCTGCGAATTTATGATGAGGATGGTGTGCCGCTGGACGCTGTTGAGGATGGCGTATTTTTAACCCCGGATACCCACTCATTGTATGTGTCGACTGGAGAGCGTGAGAGAGATGAACGCAATAGAGATGAATGTAATAGAAGAAGAACGAGTGGGCGACGAGGTGGCCGAAAGGGTGTCAGAGGTGTGCGAGGACAGAGTACACGTAAGGGTGGGTATCCAAACCGGGGCCGAGGGACGTCGTTAGTAAGACACCGGACACCCACTCAATGAGATTTAGACGAACGATGAAGACGTTCCTCCTGAATTGGTTTGTTTGGCGACGGATATAGGGATTAGGAGGTGTTAGGAGACGACAGATGAGAATGCAAGATGATGTCATGGTTGATAGAAACGCTGAACGAGGAGGGGATGCTAGCGATAGCGATAATGATGATGAATTTGTCGACGCTAGTGATGGAGCTGATGCTCTCCCAAGACTGGAAAGCCAGAACCTTCACTTTGAATGGTCTTCTATGGAGACCTTTCAAGGTGAAAAACATGATTTCAAGCCAGAGCGTACCTACTGGTTCAGTTCACGTCTTCGATTCGGCGCTTTTCGTGCTTATTGGAGCGATGATTTATTAGGTCTAATTATTGTGGCTGTTTAGCCCACATGACCAGGGCCGGAACATTGCTGATATAAAGAAAAAGGTTTATTGGTACCATTGTACATAAAAAAAAAATAACATGAAAATTTTCAATACAAATTGTGATGTTGAAATTTCAAAAGAGACCAGGAGGCAAATGGGGTATCAAATAAAAGGTACCGGTTTGTTCACTTTCAAAACATTTTTTTAAAATTTCTTTAGGTTTTAGACTTTTAGAAATACATATTTTGTAAAAAGTCGAAAAATTGACCGCCCCCTCCCCCTATCTCTGAAGATTGCCGAGCGATCCATCTCCAATATAATGTGGCGTTTTATATATTTGTAAACGAGGCGTGTTTAGGTAGCGGTGAGTGGTTTTATTCTCATACTTAGGGGAAGCTTTGGTATGGGACGTAGAGATGTAAATTCACCCTCTGTTCCTAGTTTTTGTTTGTCCAAAAGATGACATTGACAATCTATAGAAAACTGACACTGACAACTGAGCGTGTGGTCTTTTCCGGTCGGTGAAAAAGAGGGAAATGGCGCATGGCGGCGGCGGGCATGGGCTCTTGGTATCGGCCATGAAAAGAACTCACGGTTTTTATCAGTTGTTGGATGTTTTGATGTGATTGTGATGAGTTTTCGGTGCTGGCAGGACTCCGCTTTTTGTCTTAGCCTTTATCAGAAGGTGGGATGTAACCCTGTCTTCACGCCCACTGATGGTTTACCTCGAATGATACTAGGAAAAGTCTGACTCGCACATCCACACCTGAGCCACACCGGGAGTTCTGCGCCAGTTACCAAGTTACGTTACGTGATTATTGTCAGTTCCTTCTACTATCCTATGAGAATGAGATTAACAAGTGCTATGGATGTTCAGAAATGCAATTGGTTTGTAATAGAGGTACTGGTAAGGTCTGATCGTTTCATGCTAAAATTGTTGGTTTTGTGAATACTTCTATTGGATTGATTTGTAAATACTAAAGGTAGTATAGTTACTATGCAAGCAGTTTATGTTTTAAGTTGGTTTATTGTGATGTGACCATACATTTGATTGATTTTAAAGAATATTAAGAAAGAAACTAAACAAATGTCTTTTGTCAACATAGGTGGCTAATCAAAGCTAATCGAGTAGCGTTGCCCAATGATAAAGCATAGCCGGTGTAAATATGTCCCATAGTGCTAATAATCATAGCCGATGTCTTGTCAATGACACAACTTGCCCATGTGTTGCAATGTTTTCTTGTGAATTATTGTTTTCAGGGTTCAATGGAAGTGGAGGATGCCTGACACTACATATTGGCAGACCACATCAGTCATGGAGACACATAGGGATTTAGTGATTGACGGAGCCAAATATGTGTGTGCCAGAGAATCTACTAAGCATAGACTGTCTGGGAATCAGGGGCGCCTTATTATAAAGATAAGTCACACCTTCACAAATCAGATTCGTTTCAATTCCAAAGTAAGTGTATGTTTATTGAAAAAAAAGAAAGTAAAACAATAAAATTAGTTTACTGTTGATAAAATTATAAAACCTGAATATTGTCTTGCATTTTGTTGTTCTGTTCGTGTATCTGTTCAGTTACACATGTTACAAAGACAAGACTTGATTAAACTTGATACATGTTATGAAGTAAGTATGGGTGCTAAGATGTGTTCTATTTTAATAATTCCATGATCAGATCACTAAACACTGATCCACATGCTATGTGTAAATCTTGTGTTACTCTTTATCATGTCATTTGCTTTCCTACTTTGTGTTATTTCTGTTGTAGTCTGCTGATATATTTTGTTGTTAGTTCTTGTTCATGTAGCATCAGTCCTTCAAGGATGATATTGTTCGGTTCTGATCTTTGTTTCTGTTTCGCTGTTTTTGCTGGAAGGTGAGGTCTTTGTGTCGTTATTTGGTTATGGTGCTGCTTGGCATAGCTAGTGTGAGCATCTTGGGTTCCTACACCCAAGATCGGTCCTCGATGTGCATGGTGGCCATCTGAGAGGACGCGTGTGGGCATATTGAGTACGGTGTCTCAATATGAGTTCTACAGGCATACGGTGTTGCTTGTAAGAGCTGGTGAGAGTCTTGGGTTCCTACATCCAAGATAAGATTGGTCCTTGGTGTGCACGTTGGCCATCTGAGAGGACGCGTGTGGGCATATTGAGTACGGTGTCTCAATATGAGTTCTACAGGCATACGGTGTTGCTTGTAAGAGCTAGTGAGATAGTCTTGGGTTCATACACCCAAGATTGGTCCTCGATGTGCATGGTGGCCATCTGAGAGGACGTGTGGGCATATTGAGTACGGTGTCTCAATATGAGTTCTACAGGCATACGGTGTTGATTGTAAGAGCTGGTGAGTGTCTTGAGTTCATTCAAGATTGGTTCTCTAGTCGTGGTCTGAGTCGTCTAGCTAAATGTTGTGTTGTGTAGTCTCTAAATGGTGATCAGATGTTGTTTTGTGGAATATGGTTGCATCTTGTGAGTCTGTTGTTCTATGATCTAGTTTCATGTGTCTTGCTTGATGAAATTGGTGTTGGCTTGTGTTGTGGTCAAGCAGAGTGTTTCTGGTTTGGGTCCCCTCATCTCTCTGGTGGTGCCACCGAGGATCTCATCTGTGTTCGGTAACTAGCAATGGTTGATCAGGTGGTAGTAGGACGTACCTAGAGTATGTACCTGCTAAGAGACTGGAAGTCGGTGTGTAGTGTGATGGTGCCCATAAACGGGCTGTTCTTAAAAAAAAACACGTTTGTGGACAGCTTTGTATAATTGGCTGGAGTACCAATGGTTATTGCATGTTGATGATGTGTTTTCGACAGATCGCGGCTAAAGCGAATAATGTGTGCGGTTGGTTGGTAGGGGTGGCGGAGCGTCCGTGCTGCAGTGTCGGTTTGCTTTTGCCTGGTGTGCGCATTGATCATAGCAGGAAAAATGATGACAGGTTGGACGAGCGAGTCTATGGCGATAAGGCGATGTCTTCCTCTTTTTATTTGGGTGCTGTAGTAAGTACATGGAGCGTAAATAACCCGGGGATGTGTATCTTTATCTACAACAACAAACAAGGCATAATCGGCTATTTGCTGCGTTTGTTCACAACGAGGCTATTTCTCAGGGCTCAGAGTGTGGCAAAGCCGAAGCGATGACTGACTATTCCTCCGGGCTTGCAGTCTGGAAAGGAGATGGCTGTAGTGTTGTGAAAGTGGCTAAGTATCGTAGGGTAGCCAACAACTGTATCAGTCTTCCTGTAGTGCGGTTGAGGTGGCCAACAACTGTACCCGATAGCGTTTGTTGGCGTGGTGGCCAAAGGCTGTATGCGTTACACTATAGCGTCGTCCGTGGACGGACTCATTGTCAGGCATTGGCCGTGTAAACGAGGCGTGTTTAGGTAGCGGTGAGTGGTTTTATTCTCATACTTAGGGGAAGCTTTGGTATGGGACGTAGAGATGTAAATTCACCCTCTGTTCCTAGTTTTTGTTTGTCCAAAAGATGACATTGACAATCTATAGAAAACTGACACTGACAACTGAGCGTGTGGTCTTTTCCGGTCGGTGAAAAAGAGGGAAATGGCGCATGGCGGCGGCGGGCATGGGCTCTTGGTATCGGCCATGAAAAGAACTCACGGTTTTTATCAGTTGTTGGATGTTTTGATGTGATTGTGATGAGTTTTCGGTGCTGGCAGGACTCCGCTTTTTGTCTTAGCCTTTATATTGATCTATTTTTTTATAGGAAAAATATAAAAAGTCTGTAAAAAAACCACTTGTAAATAGTCAAAAATGGGGATATTATTTGAAAGGGGATGGTACCTTATCCGAGTGTGATATCAAATGAAAGGTATCGGTTTGTACATTTAAAACTATAGGTTGTATAATTTTGAAATAAGTCGAAAAATATACCGTTTTCTTTTGGGTTCCTTCTCTTAGCGACCCGTGGCTTCTATACAAAGCAGACGTTTTCATTACGACGAGACGGTTCATTGTTTTCGGGAAATCTGTAACAATTAAGAACATACTTAAGATAATTTACCGATGTAGAGATTTATGAATATAGGTACTTATCAATAGGTATCAATCAATGCGCCTTGATATTTGGGGAATTTTATTGTCAAGTGCAGGCAACCCTAAATTTTCGTAATATTTTAGTAAATAAATCATAATTTTCGTAGATATAATTTTTGAGCCTTGTGTTTATGAAAATCTATGCAACTTTAATTTGAACATTTTTGAAAGCTACGAAGGTTCGAAGTTCAAATGAACTTTCACTGGAATAGGATCCTTCGTCGCGTTGAAGGTTCAAGCTACGTCCGTCGTTTGGGTCGTTTGGTATTTCGACACTGACTGACAGTTGACTTGATTGACGTGACGCTATTTTCGGTAGAACGTCCTCGCGCTCGCGCAGCCGCTTTCAGAATTTTGCGATTTTAGCTGCTAAGCTCTGGTGATAGAAGCGAAAATGTTTCTGTCACATTGTCATAAATAGAAATAGATAAAAATCGTGAAAACAATCACAAAATAAATTCCAATCCCACGTTTGTTTGTTTGGTAAATCCTATTTTTGCAGAAAATTGCGTAACTTTACGTTCCGTGAAAGTAAAAAATGGAAGAAATCGAAAATGAAAACGACCAAAAGCGCTCCAAGGTAACTGATAGTTTTCTGGAAAGATCCCCTCTGTTTTCACGAGCTCTTTCCAATGCTCTAGCTAGACACTCAAGAAACAGTTATCGGAGCATGAATAGGGAATTTTTCTACCTCCATAAGCAATAAATTACCAGGAAATAGATCACATGGTCCCTTTTTTTGTACATTACTTATACAACCTACTGAAACTTTTTAATCAGTCACAACAGTCCTGATTAGTTCTGCTGGCGTCTGTCGGCTGTTTCTCTTCACTACAACCTTATTTCCAGGAGCGCAGTCCCTCGCCAGGAGTAAAATCCACAGCAGTGGTCAAGTACACTGCATTCCAGAGCCCCGTTAGCTATGCTCGGCTGCAGTGTAATACAGACCTCAACCTGCCTCCGTCGAACTATGGCCCCGCTATCGATTCCTACGGGCTAAAGCAGATACTAACAGAAACTGGAGTTTCAAGGTTCGACTATTAAAAACATTAGAAGAAATAAAAGTCTTTATCAAAGGCCTGAAAAAATTCTTGATGCAATTACAAATGTCTGTATTTTCTAGAATATTCAATTATTTAGTACTTACATACTTTATGCATAACATAAGCCATTCTATGGATTCAACAAAAAATTATTGTAATTAATATAATAATTGTAGTTTACCACAATAACTCAATCTGTCTTATTTTTTTATGATGGTAATACAAAAAAAAATACTATTTTATTCTATTGAATATTCTCGATTTCTAAAATATATTACCTACATTTATTAAGAAAGAAAATTACAATCAAATAATAGAATAAAATTAAAAGAAGTATTTAATTATTATTAACACGCACACAAGCGCAGAAACTAGAATCACTCTTCGCTACTACTCACACACCGCCGCCGCCCGGTAGAACAATACAGTGCACCGAGTACGAACAACCGTAAATCGCTTACCTACTCAAACGTGTTTTTATTTTATTTATTTATTTAATAAGTGCCTACCCTCTATTATGGTTGCATGGTTGGAGATATAATTTTTATTTTTAGTAACTTACGCTCGCATTCTGTATACTATATACTTAATTAATTATGGAGCAGGTCAAAATTTATAGCCTTAATGTTATTATTGTATTCGTACGTAATAAAGTTTGAGCGCGCTAGCCTAGAAACGTAGTAATAAGTAACCATATTATAATACTCATTATAAGTGAAGTTTTTTATGAGTAAATAAATTCTTTAAACCGAATTATTTCTAAAATAAAGTCATTTAGATGCACAACGAGTCTGAAAAATAATGAAAAATATTATGTATTAGTAACAAAATCCGTTATTACTTTTCATAAAATCTATTTGATTGTTAGCTGAACTAACAAAAATTAATCATGAGACTGGAATAACTGTAGTAACAATTATCTCTGTCTTTGTCAGTTTCCGCATGGCACACATGTTCCCCGACTGCGTGGGAGAGGTGGATGTGATAGCAGGTGCTGAGTGCATTAAGAAGCTGCTCAAACTGCCTTACCAGCCCAACGGCACTGTAAGTTACATGATTTTGTTTTACACCAAAGTTTTTAAGTTAAAGATTCAAGATGCTTTATTGTGATACCGGCGCTGTAGTAAGAGTACATGATAGGTTTTATAATAACTTTAGAGATATCAAGCATGCACCCCTAGGTCACTGCAACATTTGCTAGTTGAAAAAATCCTTGCAAATAGAGTTCTAGTCTAAGGTCTGAAATGCACCAGTGGCTGGATGTGATGCAGTAGGCCACAGCATACAGGTTTCAGGTTAAGTCAACCTAGATCCTGGAGGGGGTTGTAGTTTCTATTTCTATCATACCTGACTGATTTGGGTATGAAACACCCTACCTCAAACTTAACCGTTTTTAAGACTATGAAGATTAAAAAAAACGATGTTTTGCCTATTGGCCTATATTTTTTTTGGGAAGCCCCATATTCTTAATTGTCTGCTAACTTAAACCATTGCTATTTCTCATTCCGTCTTCTTTTATTTAAACTAGATTATACTAGACTAGATAAGTCGGAGTGAGAAATAACACTGCTTGCTTAGTATCTGTTATCATTATCATATAAGTTACCATTAAGAATGAGGGTGTTAGACTGTAATTTAAAAAAACTTGCAGTTAACATAGAAGCTATTATTCTGTTGTGGGCTATTCTGGCCACAGTTACAGTCATTATTTTGCTATGGCCATTAATCAACAAGAATCACTAACTGTTCTCTGAGAATGTGGTTGACAATCAGCATTTTCTCATGTTCTATACTAATATTATAAAGAGGAAATATTTGTTTGAATCCAATAGGCTCAGAAACTACAAACATACTTGAAAAATTCTTGCACTATTAGAATCCTACATTATCCCTGATGAACATAGGCTAAAGAATATACCCGTGCGAAGCCGGGGCGGACCGCTAGTCGTTCATATATTTGTGTATGTTGAATAGAAATATATTTAAGGATTTTTGTTACAGTGCTTACCCGCCCTCTGGGCATCTAAGAAATGAAATAAGTTCCCAAAAATTTTCGACTTCGGCGGGACTCGAACCCGCGTCCCACCCTTAGTACGGGTGTGCTCTAACCAACTAAGCCACGAAGTCTCTGTCGGTTCTCGTCGAAAAGAACTTATTAATATAAAGGAACTTATTTCATTTCTTAGAAATATATTTAAGGATATGACACGGCTGTTGTCTACCCTGAGATGGTTATAATGTTGTCAGTAAGGGGTAGCACAAAATTAGAGGCCTATCAGCAGTGGGTAAAGTCAAGCTGAATATGAATCATCATTTATTTTTATACTTGTCTACCTGGGCAGAAAATTAATATACGTAGTAACATTGAAAAAAGTCTTAAGTCAACATAAAATGTTTGTTTCTTTAGCAGTGGCCTATTGACCTTAAAACAGAAAGATTAAAATGTGACTTGGCAGAATAGATTTAAACATTTAGTACTTATTTCAGTTTAATGGAAACCTTTATTTCGCATGTTTGTACTTAAACATAAATACGTAGTTAATAAAGTTTTTTTAAACTTACGCGAAAATAGGAAAACAAACATTCATGAATATTTATACGTAGGTAAGTTATAAATAAAAATATAATAAATAAACTACTAGTGGTATGACGATTTGCGAAAAACTGCTGGCAGATGCTGGATGCGGTAAGCTGAAGACAGGGTTCTATGGCGCTCATTAGGGGAGGCCTATGTCCAGCAGTGGACTATTAAAGGCTAATGATGAAGTTATAAAATACCTACGATTTTTTATCTTCTGTTCATATTATTTTAACAGGTTAGTATGATGGTCCACCGTGTAGAGAACACCTTGTTACTTGATGACTTCGACGTCTACGACTATCTGATGAAATCTGAGTGGTCCTGGCTGAAAGACTTCTTCTATGAGAACATCTTGAAGACTATGTCGGAACAGGTAAGTCAGGTCTTATAGTAACTCGCAGCACTCCTTTTTTTATTAGCCTTTTTATCCCACTACTGGGAAATCTCTTCCCTTCTCCACACGTCTTTATTTAAGACTCCTGGTTAGTGTTATTTCTATTTTTTGGGAAAATGCATAGTTATATATTTTCTATTTTAACAGCGCGATTTATCAAAATAATAAAATCTGTAGCTTTTATTAAGATTCAGCTAAAACATGCCTCCCTGATTAAACAATAGTATATTAATGCCGAATTCGGAAAGAATCAAGCAACTAAATAGAAGTGTGTCTTGAACAATAGGGTATATGCGTAGTTTTTTTTAAATTTGTTATTTTAATACCGAGAAAAAATATAACACCCACAATTTTTTAATGAATAACGCAAAATAAAACATCACTCAGTTTCGGATAATAAGAACGCTGCCCTTTTTCTGTGACGTCACCATTCAGTTTTTCAACTCGAAGTGCGACTGTTCGTTCAATCAAAATAAAATGACTAACAAATAAATCATGAAACTATCTTCTTTATTGATACTTACTTTTTTTTATTATTAAATATTTTTAATTTCTTTCTATCATGCTAAAGCTTCATAACAGCGGTGAACGGTGATGTCAAGTTAGAATTATTTAATCGCGTCTTAAAATGTCTACTTTTCAATGATTATATTTTACAATAAAAACATAAAATAGATAGATAGATATAACTTTATTGCACCATCAGTTAATATACAAAAATAATTAAACATAAACTAAAAATAATTAAAAATAATACTAAATTAAATATGCACTTGTATTTCTATATCAATAGAGAATCTTCATAAAAATAATTAGCACTTTTGAAATCATATGCATAATATACTCTATTTGGAACGCTTTTGGTCCCTTCTCTATCTCAAACATTACCAAACTTACAATTTATAATATCATCATCATCAGCCTATACCAGTCCACTGCTGGACATAGGCCTCCCCTAATGAGCGCCATAGCGCCCTGTCTTCAGCTTGCCGCATCCAGCATCTGCCAGCAGTCTTTCGCAAATCGTCATCCCACCTGGTAGGAGGGCGTCCTACACTACGTTTTCCGAGTCGCGGTCTCCACTCAAGAACACGTTTACCCCAGCATTTATAATATAAAGTGTGTATAATTGTTTTTTCAGGAGAAGATGTCCCTAACTCTCGCACCGGTATCAAACTCAGCTCTACAGCTGACGAACATGTTTCTATCGCACAGCGTGGCTCAGCTCCCGCCGCGTCACATCCCGCATATTGACGCCCCGGCTTGCATCCCTCCTGCTTGCATCACTGGTAAGATACTTAGTCCTATGATTGAGCGACCCAAAGTGGATCTTGGATATCGAGTACCTATACAAGACTGCAGGCGTCAGAATAGGCTAGGTATTTTCTTTAAAAATTCTAACTAGTTCCTCAGTAAGATTATCAGAAGATATCAGACCCTTATTTTTTTTGTCAGTCAAACAAAAAATGGGGCAAAGAAGGGCGTGACGTCACGCGGAACTTTAATTGGCTTTTACTTTATAATTTTATGTTAAATTGACAAACGACAAAATACATGTCCCAGTATCTTCTAACAATCTAACTGACAGACTAATTCGTTTTTTTAGGTCACTAGCCTATTCTAAATACCTTCTAGGATTAAACTTAGTTACGAACCAATTGTTTTATGTACAAGGTTTTGAATAAAGAATTATCTTCCAAACCATTCCAGGCCCATTCCTCCCAGAGCCAGAAACTAAACCCGAAGAGCCAACGGAGTACCCATCCGAACATCTGTACAACAGAAACGTGCACTGGACCTTCGAGGACATACACATGCTGATCGGCAGCGACCTGCCTATCTTCGGTGACAAGGATCGGCCCTGCGTGTCCTTGAGATTACGGGATGCAAGGGAACCTATCAATGTGTTGACAGGTATACAATTGTATTCTTATTTTATTTTGCATGAGGCAAGCTGAAGACAGGGTGCTATGGTGCTTCTGAGGGGAAGCCTATGTCCAGAAGTAAACGAGTAGAGGCTGATGATGATGATGATATTATTTTCTACAAGTTTCTGTCCGCGGCTTTGCTCGCTTTGTTTAAGGTTATTCCTATCCCATGTTAACTGATATATGAAATAAAAAGTAGCCTATGTTCTATATCAGGCCTTGTATTATCAAAATTAAGTATGCAAAATTTCATCCTGAACCGGTCAGTAGTTTTGGCGTGAAGAGGACACATCCAAACTTTCGCTTTTTAATTTTAGTGTGATGTCATACATAATTATGTATTCATTGTTAACTACTTATCAGTGTAAAGGACATCGTTTATACATCAATAACTAAATTATCCCCAGCATAGACTACATAATATACTGTTTCTTCAATACCTAAAGTATTCTCAGGCATAGACTACATAATATACTGTTACTTCAATAATTAAACTATTTCCAGGCATAGACTACATAATATACTGATACTCCAATAACTAACTAATTTCCAGGCATAGACTACGTAATATACTGTTACTCCAATAACTAACTAATTTCCAGGCATAGACTACATAATATACTGTTACTCCAATAACTAACTAATTTCCAGGCATAGACTACATAATATGCTGTTACTCCAATAACTAACTAATTTCCAGGCATAGACTACATAATATACTGTTACTCAATAACTGAATTATTCCCAGGCATAGACTACTGGCTAGACAACCTAATGTGCAACGTCCCAGAAGTCCTAATGTGCTACCACATCGACGGAATAGTACAAAAATACGAACCAATGAAAACCGAGGACCTACCAAACATGGAGAACTCCAAATTCTCACCGAAAGTTATACGAAACGTGGCACAGAACATACTCTCCTTTCTGAAGTCTAATGCGACGAAGGCTGGGCACACGTACTGGTTGTTCAAAGGGCCCGATGATGACGTAGTTAAGTTGTACGATCTGACGTCACTGTGTCCAGATAATATGGATAACCCGTTCACTGCGCCTGTTGCTATGCTGCTGTATAGAGTGGCGAGGAATATGAGGTGAGTTGAATGCACAAAACTTGGCTAAGTGAGAGTCTGCGAGCTTACGACGATGAACAGATGGTCATAGGCTTCGTAATAGGATCATGTTTGTGTTTTGACGACCTCTGGTGCGGTGGACGAAGGTCTGCCTGCGATGCTGGAGCTTGCGGGTTCAATTCCCGCCTCGGGACAAATGTTTGTACGATCTGCAAATATTTGTTCAGGTTGTTCTGGTCGTTTTTTATGTATTGTAAAATATCTATTTATGTAATGTATGTATTGTATTATGTAGGATATCAGTTATCTAGTACCCATAACACAAGCTCTGCTTAACTTGGGGAAATATCTAGATAATGCTGTGTGTATCGTCCAGCATTTTTTTTATTTTATATTTATCACTTTTCGATATTAAAGAAACCTAAAAACTAGTTTAAAAAAATATATTCAATGTTAGAAAATTTTTACGACTGAGTGAAGTGTTTTTATAATTTTCATTTGTACTTGTTTATGTATTTTTTAATTTCCAGACTAACAAACAGATCAAGACACGTCCGTCAGTTGCTAGAGCATGTCGTATCCCTGCTGCAAGTATCAAGATATCCGCAAATAGTAGCGTCGTCACACTACATGCTGTCAGATTTATATCTTCCAGCCACTACGAATCCTGCTTATCCGGATTTTAAAGGTAATTTAACTTCTCACAGCCTATCTCTTAAGGACACCATAAATAAATAATGGCAGACAATTCACACAGCATCATCTAGCCCCAAGCCTGAGCTTGGGTTGATAACTGATATACATTATATAACACAATACATAGATAGATATTTTTTATTATACTTACATAGAAAACCACCAAAACATGCTGAACAAATGCCTGCAGATTGTACACACATTTGTACCGAGGCGGGAATCGAACCCGCAACCTTCTGCATCGCAGGCAGACCTTCGACCACCGCACCACGTAGGTCGTCGTCTACCATGGTAGCTCCAACAGTGGCGCCATCGTGGTGTCATGAGCTACCAAGCGACAAATACCAAAACAAACTCCACCACCAAGTGGTGCTGGAGTGAGTGAGACGCCAAATAGCTCTATACATATGAATGGTTGCGCCACCAGCGACTGATTTGGTTGCCGGCAGCAATTTTGGTTGCGCAACCAAGCTGATATAAGCCGATTCAATAGAGAAACGAATCTAAAATGGCGGCTTGTACTTGCGTTAACAGAATGTACAGTTGTCATATAAAATTTCAGATCAAATATTTTTTCAAATTCATAATAATAAGAACAAGACCGGTTCGTATTTATACAGTTAGACGTAATAGGTACCACAAGGTATCTGTTTAGAATTGATTATGGTTAGGATACGATCTGCCTTTGACATCTTCTACATTCGTGACTTTGACAGCTGGCATCGCGTAATATTGTTGACAGCTAGCTTCTTCCCGCGAAATTGTGAAAAATCCATTCATTCGGTTTCGGACTTCGGACATAACTAACGGTCACATTTTCGCGCGCGCATATTATTTAACGGAAAATAATCGTCTCGTATCGTTTTCTTTATAAGTACTTGCGGAGCAACCCTTTTCGGATTTGGATTAGGAGTGATATATGCAGTGATCCAGGCTACCTCAGGACTCCACACTGTGCTGCACCCGGGAAAGCTGGCCTACATTTTACTGAACCAGGGAGTACGACTTGATAGGTATAGTGTTAGCGCAGTAAGCAGACCCTAGGTGCAGAGCACATGCCGACTCGCCACAACACATCTGGACAGGTTAGTGGAATCCTATTGTGCCTCACATCACGCATTTCATCCTATCGCTCATTCAAATCATTGTCATTATCATTAGTTTAGTTTATTTCATTTCGTAATACAGTCCACTCATTAATTTAAATTCTTAATTAAATAATCTCATTCTCGTATTGTAAGCCTGAGCGTCGAACATTTGGCCCTACGACCGGATTAAACTAGCTTTTTTAACTTTCGTTATACATTTTTTGTTTGGAAATTGCCGTGGGAATATTGATTTTAACTTGTAAAAAGGTAAATTGTCGTTTGTTGCCTTTTCAGCAATAGTTTCTTTGTTTTCGTTTCGTTAAAAAACTATTGTTGGCGGTATAAAAATCTTTATTTCAACGGTCGTACCTTATATTTTTAAACCTACCGTCTAAATTTGTGATCTTGCTTGTAACTTATAATTTTCTTGCTCGGTCCGTTGGTATCACGTCAACATCAAACCAAGTTTTCAAGGTAGAATTTTATTACCTGTGGTATCAAACCATTCACTCATTCACAGCTACAGATAATTTTGAGGTTTGACTTGACAAAAGGGTTATCTGTGGTGGTGTTTGTTTACATTCATCGTGGATGTTTTGATTTTCGTATGATATTTTTATTGATTGTGTAAGTAAATCGTTGATTTCAGTTAATTAATAATGGAACCTGACATGGAAATAAGCCGCGACGAACGTGGAATGCAGGCCGATCAATTCAGAGTCGCCCGCGATTATTGTTATATGCGAATGGAAATATTATCCGAATCTCCAACTGTGCTAGGGATTAGTGTTGAAGATTTAAATGAAATTTCAAGGGATTTTCACACAGCTCAAATCCACGTTTTAGAATCAATGCCAAAGGCAGATCGTAGTGCTGAGTTTGCGCATACCATAAGTTTCGATAAAAGGTTCCTGAGCCTAAAATCTAGGATAATGCAGGCAAGTAAAGAAAGTTCTTCGTCAGACAAAAGTTCTACTGGTGGGTTAGCTAAACTGCCCAAAATTACTATGAAGCCGTTCGATGGGAAACTTGAAAGTTGGGTATCATTCAAGGAGTTGTATGACTCTCTCATCCATAACAGGGAACTAGCAGATGTGGAAAAACTTCACTATCTATTGTCGAGTGTTCAAGGAACTGCATACAATCTAATAAAAAATTTCCCACTGACAGGTAGTAGCTACAAAGCTGCCTACCATGCTCTTCATAAATATTATGATAGAAAACGGAACATTGCCACTACCTATTATGAGAAGTTGCTTAAATGTGAGTCAGTTAGAAACAAAAGCGGTTCTGAATTGGAGAGAATTCATCGCACCTTCAGTGAGAACTTGGCGATCTTGGCTAGGTATGAGCTACCAAACCAAGATTACATGCTTTTTCAGATGGTGTGGTCCAAGCTTGACTCAGCAACCCGCGAAGCATTTGAATTGCAACTTGGACCCAATATTGATATTCCACAATTCGATGACATAATGGATTTCCTAGATAAGCGTTCGCGGGCATTAGAAAACTGTTATGGATACCATAATTCATCAAAGCAGGTGACTTCAAAGACAAAAACTTCATTAGTGGTACATCCTCAATTTAGTTGTGAGTTTTGCCATACTGAGGGTCACATCGGTGAAGCATGTCCAACATTTTTAGAGCTATCTCCTGCAGGACGGTTTAAGGATGTGAAGGAAAAAAGGTTGTGTATTTTGTGTTTGCAGCCTTCACACTCAGTAAAACGATGCACGGTCAAAGTTTTGTGTAGTAAATGTAACCAACGGCACCACACATTACTTCATTTTGAAGACCCCGCACCTACTCAGTTTTCTGCCCAGGAACATGAAGAGGCACCTCCGGTAGCTCTAGCAGCATATTCCTCCAATGCAGATGCCTTGTTTTCCACTGCCATTGTGCTGGTAAAAAATGATCATAACAAATTCATTAAAGTTAGAATCTTGTTAGATAGTGCTAGCGCTTGCAACTTTATAACTCAGTCATGTGCATATCGTTTGGGACTAAAAATACAATCAAATGCCCAATCAGTCCATGGGATTGGTAGGGTATCGACCAACACACTAGGGTCGGTCAAGTGTGAATTGGGTCCTCAAAATCATGGTTTATCAGGGAACCTAGTTGTGGAAGCTGCGGTGCTCCAAACCATCTGCCAGAATATGCCTACTGGTTATATAGATATTTCTTCGTGGGAGCACCTCAGGGGGTTAGAGCTTGCTGATCCAGAGTTCAACACCCCAGGGCCAGTCGATATGTTGGTCAGTGTAAATGTTTTGTCGTCGGCATTAATGCCTGGTTTGAAGAAGGGTGCACCTGGTCAGGCCATCGCTATCTCCACTATTTTCGGGTGGATAGTGATGGGCGAATGCACAATGGGCACTGACTTCTCTTGCCTTCGCACCAACTCGAATGGTAAAAAGGACTGTTTGTTCGTGTCCAATTTGTCTTTAGATGAATCGATAAAAAGGTTTTGGGAATTAGAAAATATAAATCCGCCCATGCCCACCACATTTTCGTCGAAAGTGGAAACTACTATTAGTAGGTATATGGAAAATGCCTGCCGACGGAATTCTGATGGGAGATTGGTGGTACCGTTAACCTTTATCGATCCTAATCAGAAACCTAACTTTTCAGATTCGCGAAAAATAGCCTTGAAGCGGTTCCTGAACCTTGAAAATAAGTTTAAAGTGAACGCGCAATTCAAGGCTGCGTATGTTGAGTTCATGAGAGATTACTTGGAGAGCGGGCATATGGAGGAGGTGAATCCTCCTGCGGCTAGTGCTGGTCCATTCTTTTATATCCCGCACCATGGAATTTTGCGTCCAGACTCCGTCACCACTCCGCTCAGGACCGTTTTTGATGCTAGTGCCAAGGATATCGACGGAAGGTCGTTGAATGATTCACTGGCACCAGGTCCGAAACTTCAGAAAAAGTATTTTCGATATACTTATTCGATTTCGCTGGCACAAAGTTGTGTTCACCGGAGATATCAAGAAAATGTACCGTCAGTTCTTAGTGACACCTAAGGACACTGATTACCAGCGAATCTTATGGCGCGATGATGCGGATTTGCCTATCCGTGACTTTCGGTTGCTTACGGTCACATATGGTGTGTCGTGCGCGCCATACCAAGCTCTATGGTGCATGTCTCGTTTGGCATCGGAATTTGCTTTTCAGGTCCCTCTCGGTGCATCGATTCTCCAGCGAGATACATACGTTGACGACGTCGTGTCAGGGGCGGATTCCATTGAGACAGCAGTCCAGATTCAACAAGAACTAATTGAAATTTTGTCGTCGGCTGGTCTTCACCTCCGAAAATGGACTTCTAATTCCGAAGAGTTCCTTGAAGGCTTGCCCCCATCAGAATTGTACTCCGAAAAGATGTGCAATTTTGAGGATCTTCAGGATTTATCGCTAAAAATCCTTGGCATGTTGTGGATCCCCACCGCAGATCAGCTCGCATTTAAAACAGCATCAGTTGAAACCCGATGTACTAAGCGGTCTATTTTATCGGACATAGCTCGGATCTTCGATCCCTTGGGCCTATTGTCGCCAGTAGTCTTCTTGGCTAAGTACATCATGCAGCTGCTGTGGATGGATGGTGTAAATTGGGATGAAGAGGCTCCACAAGTAGTTTCTGTTGAATGGCTCAAAATAAAAACCCAATTGCCCTCGCTTAGTTCTGTCGCCTTGCCTCGAAGGATGGTATCTGAGTTCAGCTCACTTCAATTTCATGGATTTTGTGACGCCTCTGAGCGTGGATATTGTGCCGTTGTCTACTGTCGAGCAGTGCAGAGTAATGGAGTGGCTGAAGTGCGACTGTGTTGCGCCAAATCCAAGGTAGCCCCGCTACGTAAACGTTCAATACCTCGCTTAGAATTGATGGCAGCTGTCTTACTGACTGAGTTAATGTCATCGGTGACTTTTGCTTTGGAGGGCCTTTATCAGCTCGAGAATATCGTTGCATGGTCTGACTCCAACGTCGCTCTTACCTGGATAAAGTCTTGCCCTTCGCGTTGGAAAACTTTTGTCGCCAACCGCGTGACAGAGATTCAAGATGGCATCCCTCCTGATTGCTGGAATCATGTTCCAACCACCGACAACCCAGCTGACCACGGTTCGCGTGGCTTACTGCCTGACGAGTTGATCCCGTGTCAGTCATGGTGGTCGGGTCCTAGTTGGTTAGTGAACCCGCCGGAAGAATGGCCACAAACATCGCTAATATTGAGAGATGAATTAGAACTCGAAAAAAGAAAAGTATTAACGTTTTTCACAGAAAACAATATAACTTTCGTCGATGGAATACTAAATCGGTTTTCATCTTTTTTTCGTATCGTCAACATTCTTGCGTATTGCTTTCGATTTATTCGTAATTTGAGGCTGTCTGCAAAGACAATTGGTGCCCTATCCACGATCGAAACCAACGAGGCGCTGCACTTCCTTATAAAACACGTCCAGGAAGTCACATTCGCTTCCGAAATTCGTTGCTTGAAGCAAAACACGCCTAATTCGCTTCCAAAAGCGCTTCGGAAGCTATGTCCTTTTATGGATACCAACGGGTTGTTGAGAGTAGGCGGTCGTCTTTCGCATAGCGACCTGAACTACAACCAAAAACATCCGCTGTTGCTACCAAGAGAACACCGTTTAACACACCTCCTAATCGAGGATTATCACCGCAAGTTCCTGCATCCCGGTCGGCAGACATTGCAGAATCTGCTAGTGCGGGACTTCTGGATACTTTCGGTAAAGCGAGCCATTTCGTCCGTAGTGTCATCCTGCGTTAAATGCTTCCGCGCCAAGCCCCGCTTGACCGCACCACCGCTTATGGCCAACCTACCATCTTATCGCATTAATCAAATCAAACCCTTTTCGTCATCTTCGGTTGATTTCGCTGGTCCATTTGATATTGCGCTCGGACGTGGTCGCGGTGTCAGAACGTACAAAGGGTACGTTTGTGTATTCGTGTGCACGGCTATCAAGGCGGTTCACTTAGAGCTCGCATCGGAGTTGACTTCCGAAGCATACCTGGCTTGCCTCCGGCGGTTCATTGCACGACGGGGGCGTTGCTCGCGTTTGGTATCAGACCAAGGGACGAATTTCGTCGGGGCCAGTAATATGCTTAAGGATCTTATGTCGCAGGCGGCGCAGACTGAGCGGGTGGAATTCAGGTTTAATCCTCCTGGTAGCCCACATTTTTCGGGGCTAGTCGAGGCAGGAGTTAAGTCTGTAAAGACCCACCTTGCTCGCGTCGTCGGCGGGCAACGCCTGACATACGAGGAATTTAACACATTGTTGATCCAAATCGAGGCCTTATTAAATTCACGCCCTCTGTCCCCCCTGAGTTCGGATCCGAACGACCTCATGGCGCTGACCCCAGGCCACTTCCTCACTCTTGAGCCACTGACTCTATTGCCCGAAGCGCCTATTCTGGAGAATCAGGTCAATCCTTATCGTCGATGGAGACTCATCCAGAAGATGCATCAAGACTTCTGGGCCAGATGGCATCTGGAATACATCCACACTCTGCAACAACGCCATAAGTGGGTAGACGCACGAGACAATATTGTCGTCGGAACTCTCGTGCTCATATCCAATGAACAATGCAGCCCTCTGAAGTGGAAGTTAGGTCGGGTAACCCAGCTTCACTCTGGAACTGATAATGTTTGCCGGGTGGTTTCCCTAAAAACTCAGTCCGGAGAATGCAAACGGCCGGTCGTAAAACTGTGTGTACTTCCGGTCCCACAGGATGTCGAATCTGGCCCCCCATCGACCTAGCCCCAAACGACGACGGCTTCATCGTAAATTAGTTATCTTGTTTTGTCGAAAAAATTGTAAACTTAGCTGTAAAAAATCGTTTCGTATCTCGTGTTTAATTAGATTAATTTATTATGTTAATTTTCGTATACTTTTGTTAAAAATACGCGTCCTGCAAGAATAGCGTATTTTGGTGGTCGGAATGTTTAGAATTGATTATGGTTAGGATACGATCTGCCTTTGACATCTTCTACATTCGTGACTTTGACAGCTGGCATCGCGTAATATTGTTGACAGCTAGCTTCTTCCCGCGAAATTGTGAAAAATCCATTCATTCGGTTTCGGACTTCGGACATAACTAACGGTCACATTTTCGCGCGCGCATATTATTTAACGGAAAATAATCGTCTCGTATCGTTTTCTTTATAAGTACTTGCGGAGCAACCCTTTTCGGATTTGGATTAGGAGTGATATATGCAGTGATCCAGGCTACCTCAGGACTCCACACTGTGCTGCACCCGGGAAAGCTGGCCTACATTTTACTGAACCAGGGAGTACGACTTGATAGGTATAGTGTTAGCGCAGTAAGCAGACCCTAGGTGCAGAGCACATGCCGACTCGCCACAACACATCTGGACAGGTTAGTGGAATCCTATTGTGCCTCACATCACGCATTTCATCCTATCGCTCATTCAAATCATTGTCATTATCATTAGTTTAGTTTATTTCATTTCGTAATACAGTCCACTCATTAATTTAAATTCTTAATTAAATAATCTCATTCTCGTATTGTAAGCCTGAGCGTCGAACAGTATCAATCAAAATACTTGCAAGTATTTTATCCCAGGTTTTTTATACGCGGACGTACTTGGGAGCCCTGGTAGTCGATTTTATAAGTACGTAACATCGCTAATTCGTAACAATGATCACCGGGCGCGTCAACACAGCGTAAAAGCAAATCAAGACTGTTTTTTTTCCTGCCGTCTGTACGCGCGTGAGTCAGTATAGACGGCACTAGTGTGCAAGCGAGAGAACATGATAACCACCGCCATTTTTTAAAAATTCGTTTCTGTAATGAACCGGGTCATAGGTGCCCATTCCACTCATCCAATATATTTGTCCAAGTTCTTTGTCCAATATTTGATCAAAGTTCTTGAATTAAGGCCCATTCCACTCATCCAATATCTTTGTCCAAGGTTCCTGAGTAATTTGCGTAGTTGATTTCAAATGAAATTACATCACATCGCACTAATATTAAAAATGCGAAAGTTTGGATGGACAGATGGATGTTTGTTACTTCTTTACGTCAAATCTTCTTAACAGATCGGGCTAAAGATTTGCATAGGTGTAGCTCTGGACCTGAAATAAACCATAGCGTACAATTTAACCCATAAAATTTCAGTTTCCGTTCAGTGTGTAAACGTTTTTATAAAAACAGCGCGTGAGAAGCTGCTGGCAGAAACTAGTATCCAAATCTTTAATCAAATATCGGCGTTGCTAGTAAATTCCAAGTTCTTTGATCAAATGTACATTGGACAAAGAAATTGGATGAGTGGAATGGGCACCATAGCTGCATCGAAGGCGGACCTCCCCCGTGTCTCATAAAAATAGGTCTCTAAAACCAACCTTAACCTTCCAGACGAAAGCGACTCGGACGGCGAAGACTTTGATTTCGACGACTTCGACAAAGAAAACTACAAAGACTCGAGAAAAGAACAGAATAGAGACGAGAAAGAAAATGAGGGAACCAGCGAGAGTGAAGAGAGAAGCGATGAGAAGGCACTCGCTGTGCAGATTAGGGGACTGGCGCTCCGGGATATAGGGGACCGGATGGGAGAAAAAGGCGTAAGTCATTTACATTATATAATATAATTTCATTATATAATTATTATACATTTCGTGCGCTATTACTGATGAATGAAAATTAAAAATTACAGTGCAAAATGTGGTTTCGAAATTTTGAAAGAGACCTACGGGTCAAATGGCGTGTCAAACGAAAGGTATTAGTTAGTACACCTCAAATTATTTTTAAAGTTTTTGAAATTTCTGTAGTCAGAGCGAGCATAGAAGTTAAACAGAAGCAAATGAACTGATATTTGAAAGAATTCGTATGACATCATTTTTGAATTTGGCGCTAGTTGTTGCAAAGATATCCAAGTCTACAAAATGTTTATTATTGTTATATTATGTATATCAATTATCTAGTACCCATAACACAAGCTCTGCTTTGCTTCCTAGCCCCAAGCTAAGATAATGCATAAATTGTCCAGCATTATTTATTTTTATTTTATTTATTAATATTAGAAATAAACATAAACTCGCTGAGCCCACAACCAGGCTTCACAAGATAAATGTATCTTTTAAAGGGCAATGTATACGCTTCTACAACAAAACTCCTAGTGAGTTGCAAAATATATCAGTAAATAAATTCAAATAAATTGTCTGAAAACTTTTCTGTGCAAAAAGGCTTACTACAAAATATCAAATTATCTAGAAGATAAAAAAGCTTGGAACGGGTTTTGCTCCAACTCGAAAAATAACAACTAACAGGCTAAAAGTTTCTTCGTCACTTCTTTACATACTTTAGTCTACGTACCGAAGTGACGGAAATAAAAAATATCACTTTATTTCCGTGTCAGTGTTTTATTTAGATACCTATATATTATAAGAATTTGACGTTTTCTAAATAAAATAAATAAAGTCTCCAAGTTTCTAAGTGTAAATTTTTGTACAGCGCATCAGCATTGCCATACAGCGAGGCAATGCAACCAGTGTCTTGGGCACGCTTCCGACATGGATCAGTTGAGCTACCTGTAGATTGTTTGCAAAAGTCTGCAGTTAGCTCAATTGTTTCTATTGTAAAGACTAGTTTTAATTTAATTCTATTATTTGATTATAATTTTCTTTCTTACTAAAGACATATTTGTATTTATGGAAATAAAGCATTTTTGATTTGATCTGATTTTAGGTCATTAACTTTTTTAAATTTGTTTGCACAGAGGGAAAAGCAGAAAGCCAACACGACTAAGGGGCTTGGCGTATCACCATTGGACAGATGTGGCCGTGCGCTTTCCCACGCGCTGAAGGGGTTAATGGCGCTACATAATGTCACATTCGATAAGTGCAAGGTAAATGTTTTTGAGCATGGGGGTTATTGGCATTAACCCCATGAGAAAAAATATCAGGGGAAGGCCTGCGTCCAGCAGTGGACATTATAGGCTGTTGAGGTTGAGGTAAACGTTTTTAATTGGTTTATGCTTTTTATAACACAAGCTTTTGCTTACTTTGAGACTTTACTTTGATGCTAAATGGTGATTGTAGATTGTTCAGCTTTTTTTTTCATTCTCAACATCCTGTAATGGTCCTTTGATATTCGCCTTAATGGCTTATTATAATTATGTGTCAAATATTACATTATTAATTTTAAAAATTCACAATAAAATTTGACTTAGCTTTTTTCCTTTTTTTTATTTAGTCATTTATTTATTATTAATTAGAGCGGCGGCGATTGCCAATTACACTAATAAATAAATAAATTACAATTTATATACAAACAATAAATCACACAAAAAAAAAACACATAAAAATAGGGACAATATTCTAATCTTCTATAACAAATGTCAAAATAAAGTTATACATTGTTAATGATAATTTTAAAATTGGATCTAATTGGCTGCTTTTTTTTTTCATTGTATATTTATTTATTTATTTAACAGCAAAAAATAATTACAACTAATATTTACACTTACATCTATTTACTAAAAATCTAAGCCGTCACCAGAAGGCAGAGTGCCCAGAATGCTGGCAGCATTGCCACGTTGAATGGCAATGCTAATTTAAAATAGATATACAAACTCGGTCATTCTTCTCTCTCACAATAGATAGAGCATACAAAGTGACATTATGTCCATCCATTCGTCCGCAAATATATCACAGTCCGGAAAAACCTTAAGTAACCCGTTGAGGGCGTCGAGAGCGTGAGGCAGCGGTAAATGCTTTATTTGTTATTGAAGTACTTCAGTATGACAGGAAGAGATATTACGGTATAGGTACCGTAACCTTGACGTCATTATCTTGTTCAGTATATCTATGCTAATATTATAAATTTGAAAGGATGTCTGTAACCTTTTCAAGACTGAACAGATCTTAATGAAATTTAGCAGGGGGTATAAGCGGGACAGACAAAGACCTTTTACTCGCTCTGGGGAAAATTTCCACGAAAACGACGATTTTTGGGACATTATTGAATTGTAGTAAAAAAATGACTTTTATCTATTTTCAGGAAGAAGAGCGCGATCGTCTAAAAAGTCAGATTATAAATGAGGAGCAGCATCCGAAAATGGCGAATCCGTACGAACCTATCAAATTGGACTACGAACCGCTAGCGGCGAAAGAAGACCCTAAAGGTATAATCACCATCTTGTCCTCTGGCGAACCACGTCACAAAAATGCGCTGAATGTAATTGCAAGGACCTTTGACGCAATTGACGACCTCTGTCTCCCCCATGAGATAAAAAATCAGGGGGAGGCCTGCGTCCAGCAGTGGACCATTAAAGGATGTTGAGGTGACGTGATCTGAGGTGGCGCGGCGGGCGAAGGTCTGCCTGCGACGTAGGAGGTTGTGGGTTCAATTCCCGCCCTGGGACAAATGTACTATCGATACGAGTTTGTACGATCTGCAAATATTTGTTCTGGGCATTTCATGTACTGTATTGTATTATGTTTATCAGTTATCTAGTACCTAAAACAGAAACTGCCTAGCTTGGGGCTAGATAATGCTGTGTGGATTGTCCAGCATTATATATTTAAGGACAAGTTGGTAGGCGGCTAACTTCTTGACAGTCGTATCGATTATTCGAGACAGTCGCGTCTATTATTAGTTTTAGTTGGAAACAATGAACGAGCGAGGCAAAGCTATACGAAGCTATACCTATCTCTTTCACCTGCTGCGTTTTCGGAGGCATATGAATCGAAACAACCATATTCACATAACATATTCTGTATAATGTCCAGCAGTGGACTTATATAGGCTGATGATGATGATGATGGTTCTATCGAGCTTAAAATGGGAAATGAAATCTTAATCACTTATTTTTATAGAGCACACATCAAGAAGTAGAAGAAGAAGACGTAAGAGCGAGAGAGCCAGTGAGAAAGAGCAGGAGAAAAGAGAAGAAATAGCAAATAAAGTGGAAAACTCTTTAGTAGAGTCCAACATTGATAAGAACGCTATACTTATACGGAAGGAGATTCTACAGCCTTCGTTGCAAGAACCAAATAGGTAAGTTCCAGAAATAATAAAAAAGGGTCCAAAGTAGTTCGGAATGATAAAACTTTTGTTAATGACGACCTCTGTGGCGCGGTGGGCGAAGGTGTCCGCCTGTGACGCAGGAGGTTGCGGGTTCGATTCTCGCCTCGGGAAAAAATGTTTGTACGATATGTAGATTTTATTATATTATTAGTTCTGGTCGTTTTCCATGTATAGTAAAAATATCTATCTGTGTATTTTATTACTTATTTTCAGTTATCTATAGATTTTATTCGAGAGCGGAGATGTGTGCTGGTTGGAGTGGCTGAGCTGCGTGCGGCGAGCGTCGGATGTTTGTTTAGTGGTTTATCGGTGGTTCTTGCCTAACCTTTTTGTGGTCAAGGACCACTTTGACCAGAAACTATCCGACACAAAATATATTTCTGGCTTGGCACGGACCCCTAATTGTTTGTTTGGAGATGAAAATGATGGCCAGATGTCGCCCAGTTCCGCACCGACAATGGTATTTAAGGAAAAACTAATTATTGAGAAATATATAAATTAGACTATATTTAGACTGAGATAATGTACTTACTAGTGGTTTATTTTTCGCTTCTTCCACTAGTGGACAAAAAATTTAAGCGAATAAAATCAATAACATCATATTTCTTTTGATAATAATGACTATTTATAAACCTGTTTATAGTATTAAATTTGACTTGTCTAAGTGCTTATTTTATAAGGCTAAAGAAATAAAGTTATTGACATTGACTTTGAAAAGCAAGCTGTAGCGAGACACTGATTGATGGTATGTCGTCCCCAAACCCAGGAACTATACACGTTACCGGCGAATGAAGCGAGCCGCGAAAAATGTATGTGCCTTGTTAGATTTTCATGTAATTTGGCCACGGGAATATAACCTGTGTTGTTGTGCTGTCGAGTTGAATTGAACATAGTAAGCAGGAAATAATATCCGTAATATAGGCGAGCGGAGCGATCCGCAATTTTTTGTCGCAGTTAAAGCCCATATGTAATCATTAATCAATTTATAGAAGTTAACAGTTGGTAGGTATAAAAGTAAATAACCTAGAAAAAACATAGTGAGTGTTGAATGAAATATTTCGGGGGGTTTTGGGTGGCGTCGCGGACCAGTTCAAGTGGTTCATGGACCACTTCCCGGATGCTTCCCGGGACCAACAGTGGTCCCCGAACCACCGTTTAAGAATCACTAGTTTAGATGAATGCCCAGCTCACATCTCCGCTCATTGTTTCTTCGCATACAAATATTAAATTCAATTTCGTTTATTTCAGACAACAATAAATTATAATATAAAATTAAGAGTGTCTATATCCGATATACATAATAAAAATTTAATACAAAATATAAATAATTCACACAGCATTATCTAGCCCCAAGCTAAGCAGAGCTTGTGTTATGGGTACTAGATAACTAATATACTAATACATACTATACGTATTGTGTTATATGTATTCAGGTATTACCTAGATAGAAATTTTTATTATAGGTACATAGAAACGACCAGAACACCCGGAACCTGCAGATCGTACAAATATTTGTCCCAAGGTGGGAATCGCACCCGCAACCTCTTGCGTCGCAGGCGGACCTTCATCCACCGCGCCACAGCGGTTGTCATTATAAAATATTTTTTGTATTTTTATGGATTGTATTGTATATCTTTGCAGAAACGACAATTTCGCGTGGAAGCTCCACCTAAAAACCCTTTTGTACGAAAAGATCTGCCTCGCGTACGTAACACTAGCGGAATACAGCTACGCGCACGAACAGTATGGCTTCTCCCTCAAGTACATTGACATGGCGAGCCGCTGTCAACAGCTGCTGACACATATGATCATCAAGAGCAAGGTGGTCAACGCTAGCTGTCTCACAGGTTAGAAGAGTTATAAGATAGTCTGCCATTTTGTATTCTATAAGTCAACAAAATGGCTGACTCACAGCGTAAGCCAGGAAAACCAGTCAGCTATAAAAAAAATGTCTTTATTTTATTAATTATAATAATAATCATTTATTTCAGACCATAGAAAAGAAACATTATAGAACTTTCTAAGTACATATAGTTCGGCAAAGCGCCTCTAATGGCGTCTGTGCGAACCACGTAAGGAGCAATAGTTTAATGTAGGCAATGAAAAGTAATCGAACCCAATGTAATACAGCCGTTGAGTCACAGATGGCGCTGTGTCCAACTAACAGGTTAGTAGCAAGACCATTGAACGGTATGGTTTCCCCCTAAAGTAAATCGACATGGCGAGCTACTGCTAACAGCTGCTGACCTATATAATCATCAAGAGCAAGTCAATGCAAGCTCTCGCACAGTTTATTGGAGTTAGGAATAGAGTCCGCCATTTTGTATCCTCGAGTAAACAAAATGGCTGTGTCAAAAAATCGAGACGACAGGTGCTGTCCGCCATTTTGTGTTCTTGAGTTACCAAAATGCCTGTCATGAAATAGTCGGTAAACGACTATCAAATCAGTATGGTCAAGAAAAAGATTATCTTCAATCTTAAAAATTAGTGTACCTAATACACGATCGAATCTTCGAATTTTTGAAACAAGCCCCCCGGCTTCGCACGGGTAATAATTTTTTCGACAATTTACCAAGAAAACAATCTACAGGTAGCTCAACTGATCCATATCAATATCAGTCGCGCGCGTGCCCAAGACACTGGCTGCATTGCCCCGCTGTATGGCAATGCTGATGCGCTGCGCCAGATACTCACCAGCTCTCGGATCACGCGTCGCTTCGACCAGCTCAGATAATTTTTTGATACCCGGAGAGCCTCGGTACCCCACGGACCTAGGGTCTCGACTCCAAGGGCAGCAAATGCGTAGGCTCTGTCGAGACCTGCATATTTGCGCCTCTTGAGATCTTCGGCCAAATCTGCCGCCGCACCAGCCCTCACGGAAGTCCTAGGAAGATGGGAAGACGCGAGTGTGTCGACGCATGTAGCGTCCCACACAATAGGCCTCCCCAATCCTCTCCCATGGGACTAGATCTTTTAGATAGTTTGAATGAATTTGTTTGAACCAAGGTTATCGACATTGCTCAAAGGATTAGCAAGCTGAAGTGGCAGTGGGCTGGCCATATCTCAAGAAAAACCGACAACCGTTGGGGTAAACGTGTTCTTGAGTGGAGACCGCGACTCGGCAAACGTAGTGTAGAACGCTCTCCGACCAGGCGGGATGACGATTTGCGAAAGACTGCTAGCAGATGCTGGATGCGGCAAGCTGAAGACAGGGCGCTATGGCGCTCATTAGGGGAGGCCTATGTCCAGTGGACTGGTATAGGTTGATGATGTGATGTGATAGTTTGAATAATGTATATTTCAGGTCGAGTAGGTGACAACTATTTTCAACTATCCAAACACTGGCACCGCCTCGAACAGTTCCGGGCGCAGTATGGGACCGACCACGACATCGACGCGAAGCTGCGCCTAGAGATAGAACACGATCTGCGGGAGGAAGTGGACGATATCGTCTCTCAGGAGTACGACATAGGTGAGATTGACAATGTTAGGTGCCCATTTCACTAATCCAAATCTTTGTCTAAGTTCTTTGTCCAATATTTATCAAAGTTCTTGGAAAAAAAACCAATCCACTCATCCAATATCTTTGTCCAAGTTCTTTTGTCCAATATTTGATCAAAGTTCTTGGATGAAGGCCCTATATATCTTTGTCCAAGTTCTTTGTCCAATATTTGATCAAAGTTCTTGGATGAAGTACCATTCCACTCATCCAATATATTTGTCCAAGATTCCTAAGCAATTTGCGTAGTTGATTTCAAAAGAAATTACATCACATCTCACTAATATTAAAAATGCGAAAGTTTGGATGGATAGATGGATGATTGTTGCTTTATTACGCCAAAACTTCTCAACAGATCGGGCAAAAAATTTGCATATGGGTATGTACGTTATGGGTAGGTACTAGATAACTGATATACATAATATAACACATTACATGATAGATATTTTTTATTACATAGAATGCAACCAGAAAACCCTCAGCTAATGATTGTAAATCGTACACACATTTCTCCTAAGGCGGGAATTGAACCCGCAACCTCCTGTGTCGCAGGCAGACCTTCCCCACCGCGCCACAGAGGTCGTCATGGGCTCGCGTTAATATGCACTGTTCCGCTCCTATGAACGCGAAATCCTCTGTCTATCCTTTTCACAAAAACATTGAGTTTCTATAGACCCATAAAGGCAGATACCACATCTAAAGAAACCATCTTCTGATATCAATCTTCCTTCCTAACCTCCCAATCTCTTTTCCAGATATATGCCTGCCAAAGAGCGAGACAGAAGCAATGCTGCTATCCTGCATCTTCTACCGACGCGCTTTAAACGACACGGGTACGAAGAGAGCCGAGCTTCTCCGAAGATTGGCGTCTGTTAGCAACGAACTGGCTGTCCGGTACATGAATGATGCACAACGTATGTATTCATTTCGCCTTTATAATATTAGTTTGGGCAGCGTTTGAGAAACTACGTCGATTCTTCTTGTCATCCATACCGCAATGCTTAAAAACAAAAGTTTTCAATCAGTGCGTCCTACCCGTCATGACCTACGGAGCTAAGACGTGGACACTCACGGTAGGGCTGGTTCACCAGTTTAAAGTAAGCGAGCTATGGAGAGAGCTATGCTCGGAGTTTCTCTGAAGAATAGGATTCGTAACGAATACATCCAACAGAGAACTAAGGTTATCGACATAGCTCAAAGGATTAGAAAGCTGAAGTGGCAGTGGGCTGGCCATACCTCGAGAAGAACCGACAACCGCTGGGGTAGTATATGTGTTCTTGAGTGGAGACCGCGACTCGGCAAACGTAGTGTAGGACGCCCTCCGACCAGGTGGGATGACGATTTGCGAAAGACTGCTGGCAGATGCTGGATGCGGCAAGCTGAGGACAAGGCGCTATGGCGCTCATTAGGGGAGGCCTATGTCCAGCAGTGGACTGGTATAGGCTGATGATGATGATGAATCATTATTTCTAGAACTTACCTATTTGGTTCTTGCAACGAAGGCTGTAGAATCTCCTTCCGTATGAGTATAGCGTTCTTATCAATGTTGGACTCTACTAAAGAGTTTTCCGCTTTATTTGCTATTTCTTCTCTTTTCTCCAGCTCTTTCTCGCTGGCTCTCTCGCTCTTACGATAGGGCGCTATGGCGCTCATTAGGGGAGGTCTATGTCCAGCAGTGGACTAGCATTTTCGTTTCAATAGCAAGGTAAAATTAAACCCCACCTTATAGATCTATCCTCGATATTATTAATTTTAAAATCTCTTTCCAGAAATCTACCTAAAATATGTAGAAGAAGACCCAAAAGACCCAAAAGCGAAGCTCCTCCACAAACAGTTCGTCACCATCTCCAAGAAATCCATGGAATGTCTCGACGAAGCCACCGAGATTTTCCGTTCCGTATCAGATCAGGCGAATCTCGCCCTTCTGTACTGTAATAAAGGACGGTACTTGAGGTTCAAGGCGCATTGCGATCAGGGTGGATTCACGTAAGTTCATTTTCTTTTAACACCCAGGCCATTCCATTTCTTAAAACTGCAACTACTACAAAACAGCTTAGACGTTCAACTCAAAACGTCTCGTGATACAGTAAAATTAAAGTTTAGCAATTTTTTTGACGGTTTTTGGTCAATGGCAGCGTGGCAGCATACAAAAAACAAGAATCGTCTTTGTTTTGTACAAATCAAATCAAAAGTCTTTATTTCCATAAATACAAAAATGTACACTTAGAAAAGGTCAAATTCTTAAAATAAAACATTGACACGGAAATAAAGTGATTTTTTGATTTCGGTCGCTTCGGAACGTAGACTAAAGTAAAGAAGCGACGAAGAAACCTTTAGCCTGTTAGTTGTTATCTTTCGATTTTGAGTAAAACCCGTCCCAAGCTTTTTTATCTTCTAGATAATCTGATATTTTGTAGTAAGCATTTTTGCACAGAAAGGTTTTTACGAATCATTTTATCTCTATGTTGATCCGGTATATTCCTGTCTAAAATTGTTTTTAATCACGCAAAATAAAGCCTCTGCCAGACATCGTCTGTTTGCGGTGGCGGCTAATACAAATTGACAACACAGGTTTGTGGAGAGGCGTTATAATTGCAAATTTTCCCAACTGATGACTCGAGAAGTCCTAATTTATATTTCGATCCCAGAAAACGTACCTTTGTTCCTTTGACGAATCCTGTGGCGCGGTGGCGAAGGTCTCTGCCTGCGACGCAGAAGGTTGCGGGTTCGATTCCCGCCTCGGGACAAATGTGTGTACGATCTGCAGACATTTGTTCAGGGTGTTTTGGTCGTTTTCTATGTATAATAAAAAATATCTATGTATGTATTGCATTATATTATGTTTATCAGTTATCTAGTACCCATAACACAAGCTCTGCTTACCTTGGGACTAGATAATGCTGTGTGAATTGTCTAGCATTATTTATTTATATATCCTTCATAATATAATTGATTTTTATTGACATTTCTAGATAATTTGCTGATTTTGACTTAGTTTAAGTGATATGATTGTGTTTAGGGATAAATAATAAAATATGATGTACCTACCTGACTATATTTATAATTTGTGTAATAGGCTTCATCATCATCATCATCAGCCTACACCAGTCCACTTCTGGACATAGGCCTCCCCTAATGAGCGCCATATCGCCCTGTCTTCAGCTTGTAATAGGGTTAAGTTCGTTCAAATTATTAAATAAATAATAATTTTGACAATGACATCTTTATGTTTCATTCTATACCAACAGAACAGAAAAACGCATTCTCTACAAGCAAGCCGAAGAGCTGTACCTGCAAGCACTCAGCACCCTCGGAGACAACCACGGCTCCATCTGGCACCTCGTCTGCTGGGAGCTCAGCTGTCACCTGTACACGCGCGCCGTGCTCATGCAGGAGGAGCCGGGACTCTATGCACTGGTGATAAGGACTATTGTACTATAGCATGATCTTGTAGGCTGTATAATGAATGTGAAAGGTCATGTGTGAGCTACACCAGCACACAATGGGTCTCGCGTCGTCACAAATGTGCGGCAAGCAAAAGCTCTAACGGGTCACAGTAATGCACGACAATTTATTGCACGGCCGAATAATGTACACCTTGATAATCCGTGTCATTTTAAATATTTTGACACGGATTATCAAGGTGTACATTATTCGACCGTACAATAAATTGTCGTGCAATATAGTGACACCCTATCACTCATAATTAGGCCGATATTAGCGGTTTAATTACGATTAAAAATGTGTCCACGGTTTGGAACGCCGGTAAATCATTCATATATTCGACTCATATATAAACTTTCATATATAAACGATCTAAACTGTGCGTGTAAATTGATTTAAAAGAGTTTCGACTGCAGTATGGACTGAACCGACAACCGCTGGGGTAAACGTGTTCTTGAGTGGAGACCGCGACTCGGAAAACGTAGTGTAGGACGCCCTCCGATCTGGTGGGATGAGGATTTGCGAAAGACTGCTGGCAGATGCTGGATGCGGCAAGCTGAAGACAGGGCGCTATGGCGCTCATTAGGGGAGGCCTATGTCCAGCAGTGGACTGCTATAGGCTGATGATGATGATGGACTGGCGCGTGGAACGTTAAAATTTTTAAAAGTCTTGCTTTAGGATCGAACTGTCAGCGCCCGCGTATCTACACGTACGTTTCGGAGCGCAGGTTGTAATGGCGCGTGCGATTTCCCGCTGTCCGAACCGTACCTGTGCATGCCGCTAATATCACACCATTATCTTTGACAGGAAGTATCAGAGGTGGCGGAGGCGCTGAAGCACGCGCTAAAGTACTGCCTCCTGAGCCCCGGCCCGCGTCAGTACATGTATCAGTTCCGAGCCGCCATGATCTACCACCGGCTGGGGCAGCTGTACCACTCACAGTACCGGTGAGTACCGGTCTCTTTGCTCGCCGACTAAGACTCGCCGTTACGTGAACTTCGGTTCATTTCATTTATTGCAAGAAATATGGTTTAAATCATCATCATCAGCCTATACCAGTCCACAGCTGGACATAGGCCTCCCCTAAAGAGCGCCATAGCGCCCTGTCTTCAGCTTGCCGCATCCAGCATCTGCCAGCAGTCTTTCGCAAATCGTCATCCCGCCTGGTTGGAGGGCGTCCTACACTACGTTTGCCGAGTCGTGATCTCCACTCAAGAACACGTTTACCCCAGCGGTTGTCGGTTCTTCTCGAGATATGACCGGCCCACTGCCACTTCAGCTTGCTAATCCTTTGAGCTATGTCGATAACCTTGGTTCTCTCTCGGATGTATTCGTTGCGAGTTGCGAATCCTATCCTTCAGAGAAACACCGAGCATAGCTCTCTCCATAGCTCGCTGGGCGACTTTAAACTGGTGGACCAGCCCTACCGTGAGTGTTCACGTCTAAATACAAGGTATGTAATATGGTTTAAATACAAGGTCTTACATATTGCAATAGTGTCACATACTTCACCAAAACACATTGACATTCAAAATTTCTTAAGAGTACGTATATAAATGATTATTGTATTACTATTACGATTTTAATTATTAAAAATTTAAACAAAAAATGTTTTTAATGTTCTGCATGGACAAAGAAAATAAATAATTTTTAACCGATTTCGAAAAGAGGAGAGAAAAAGAGGTTCTAGGTTCGGCTGTATCATAGACATAGAATTTTTTCACTACGTTGGCTGTATACAAGACTTATGTAGCTTATGTGTCTGTCGATTTCTCAATTTATGGATCGATTTAGAAAATTTCTTAAAAATAGGTTTCTGTAGCTAACATTAAATATGATTTTCATTAAAAATAATCAAAATATAAATAACAAAATTAAATGTGAATAATGTAAAATGCATACTAATTTTTAATTTTTAGGTCCATAATTTCCTTAACACTGGAATGCTTTTTCAATAAGCCATAATTTTAGTTTTTTAATAAATAATTTTATGGGTAAATTTTTAATGTCACTAGGGATTTTATTATATATAGAACCACACATGGCATGACAGTTCTTACTGTATAAAGCTGTGTTTTTGCACGCTTTGACGAGGCAGAATGTATTGGAGTGTTATTTTTTATTATTAAGACCTTTTTACTGTACCTACATTCCTACAAATAAATGATTATTATTATTATTAACTCTTCCAGCGTAATCCACGAAGAAGGCGCCAAACGCCGCACACTAGGCAGCATGTGCCGAACAAACTACCAGCAAGCGGCCAACATGTTCGCTGCGCTCGAGGACGCAGCCATGTTCCTGACCGTGCAACTGGAACACGTGCATGTGCTGGAGACTCAGGCCACTTGTAAGTACATGTTGACCACGAAGTCGCAACGGCAAAATTCGTCTGCACAGAAGAGACCATTTCAACCCGATTGAATACGAATGCCAAAGTCGTTGAAATAATAGACTTTATTGCGTTGCGTTAAGCTTTTAAGTCAACAAAAACAGAGGCTCAAGCTATCTCGCTCACAAAAACAGAGGCTCAAGCTCACATGATATGTACACGTTTTGTTTGTTTTTTCCTAGTTATTTATTTAATGCAAAAGTTTTACATACGTAGATTAACTAAAAACTGTTTAGAACCTAACTAATTGCTAGACAAATTAATAAATAACTCAACATGCTACAGACGCCTATAAAAGTTTTTTGATAAATTAACCATTTATGATAATTAACACTTATTACATCCTTATAAAATAAAAATTTCAAAATTATACACAATTTTCATCAGAGATTTCTTAACCTAGTTACGGCTATATGAGCACTTTGTATAGCGCGCATTTTTATAGGTAGGTTAGGATATGTACACGGGAAGACAAAAAAGGACCAACGTATTTTCACATGTATCCCACTCAAAATACGACTCGCGACTGTCGAGATGCATCGTGTGTTTGTACTTGGCCGATATTCTACCAGCGCGTAGCCATCACCGAATAGCAACCACACTGGTTTCGCGCGCAAAGGCAGAGCGATATGATTGGCTTGGATTTTTTCGCGCCTGCCAAAATTAAGACTTCTGCGCAGGTACATCGGTGTAACTTATTAAAGTGGTACTACTGTAACTACATATATTCCGATTTAGAATTCAAGATATTTTATGTCAACAAAAACATTTGAATGAAAGCTTCTTCGATAAAATGTAACTAAATGTAGGCCGCGTTGTAGATGAAAAAAAAACCACACCAACTACAAAATTAAAAAATCGATAGGTATTTTCAAAGCAAGGCGTCAACTAGTTCAGTCTCTCCACGAGATATCATCAGGACACCACAATACTCGACCCTGACACTGAGAGCGACAAGCAACACCGGCAGAGTCCCTCCAGAGATGTTGCCACTCCGAGCTCCGCGCGACAAGTTCATTTAGTTAGATCTTCTCGGAGAAGGTTTTGCGCGGAATTGTTACTAAATATTTTCATCCTTTTTTCCCTCTCATTTTCCAATGGATTTCCGCAAATTAACGCCTGAATCAATTATTTATCTTAACTATAAATAACTAATAATACAGTTACTTATTTCACTTGTATCTGTTTATTATTTGGCCGCGGATTGAGGATAGTCTTACGTTCCCGCATAGTCCTCTTCTCTTTTGATGTTTATCTTAAATCTGACGCCAAAAGATAGGTGTAAGTTTATCTTTTTCACCAAATAAATAACCCGATTTTAATACATTTTGTAGCTTTAAAAGTTTCATCTGAAAAGTGTATTTTTTTTTACTTTTAAATCAATGCATTCTAATACCTAATTGTTTGTCAGAAGAGGTCTATAAGAATCATATTTAGTCTTCAGAGATTGACATCAGTTAGAGCATATTTTAAAAAGTCTAAAATACTTACAGTCATATCTCTCTTTATTATGAATTCTCTCCTAGAAGTGCACTCTAATAAATCAGATTTTCCTATGAAAATGCAAATCCATAGCTACAATACCCGAAGCAAACATAAGTTAAATATACCCAGAACTAGACTAGTAAAAACCTACAAGCAGGGACAATGCATTAAACTGGCTATGTACAACAAATTACCTCGAGAAATAACGGAGCTACCTCTATGCCAATTCAAGAATAAATTAAAATTGTTTTTCCAATGTCATCCATTCTATAACATAAATGAATTTATGAAATGTTCATTCAGCGATTTGCAGGGTGTGTAAGGTGTTATAATAGCTTATATTGTTAGGTAAGAGTCACGTTATGACCTATAAATGTAATTATTTTATTATTGTGAATTCAAATTATTTTTATGTTATAATTATTGTTAAACTAAGAAATTGACTTGCCTGTTATGTAATATAACGTTATGGTAAATAAATGAAATCTGAAATCTGATACCAAGCGAAAAAAACAAACTGAAATCGTGGTTTTAAATTTTTTGTAAAATGTACTTCTTTTCACTCGTTTTCAGTCTCATCGAACATCAGACTAAAATCCCTGCAATCTGCCATCCAACTTCTCCGGCAAACGCACTCCGTCATGAAGCTTATCAAAGACCGCGATGAAGACGAACCAAAAGAACCCAAATCCGAAGACATAGACGACAAATCAATCAAAAGCGAGCACAGTCTACTCTCCCTATTCGAGAATAGACTTAACTTCGCTTTAAAAAGTATTATCCAATACTGTAGATCGAAGAGTAATAAGGATTACGAGAAGATGGGGGATTTATATAAGAGGATGTATTGTGCTAGCTTGAAAATTAAGAAACATAATGATGTAAGGTTATACGCGGGGAGCATAAGTGAAGTGCTGGCTGATATTGAGGAGATCTGTAAGGAGTTTGAGTAGATTTACTATATTGAAGAGATCTGTGAGAAGTTTGAGTAGATTTACTATATTGAAGAGATCTGTGAGGAGTTTGAGTAGATTTACTATATTAAGGTACGTTATAGAAAAGTGCTGTGAATTAAATGAAAAATTAATAATATTAAAGATTATTGATCGGGTATTTATCGCGTACCTTTTGCTTTCTTTTCCCCAACGTTTCAACAGTGTTACAGCGATCGTGGTCACGGGGCGTGGGGTAACGTTGGGGAAAAGAAAGCAAAAGGTACGCGATAAATACCCGATCAATAATCTTTAATATGTTAACAAATCGCGAAAGTTTAAAGAATGAATAAGCTGGACAATCCACACAGCTAGGGCATGGACACCGGTATTCGGTATTACCGAAAAACCGGTAATACCGGATGATTTAAGGCAGATCCAAATACCGGTATTGAAATTGCAAAAACCGGTAATTCGGTATTTAGAAAAAAAAAGTTTGATTAATAAATATGCGTGAAGAAAACCCTTATGGCGGCTCTAAAATACGCAAATATTTACTACCAAACAACTTCTATATAAAATATATAAATTTTATTGTAAAATTGATAGCCAGTCTATGTTTTTGGTCATAATGGTTTCAAAAATTGATAAACCAACGCGCTTTTCCCTTCCACTCCAAGCAACACAAACAGGACAAGCAGATTCACATCGCATTACCACGGTATATACAGCAAGTAGGGGAACTTGGTGAACGTCCACTCGCATTAAGCTGTTTTCCACCGCCTTTATCATTCGTACCGCTGGGGTTTGGAACACGCTCCCTGCTGCTGTTTTTCCCGTCAATAACAACCTGCGTCTCATAAAGACAAGAGTAAATAGATAACTTCTAAACCTTCGCGATACATCGTCGGCCACATCTTCACTTTCCATCTTGTGAGTTTGTAGTCTATAGACTATAAAAAAAGTATTTTAACGAATAAATGCGTGTAGAATACAATTAAGTAGTACTGTTCCTGTATTTTTTTTTTTGAAAATACCCTTTCTTTCTTTGCTACGCACATTTTCATGATTTTTTTATATGTTTTTATTATTGTGGCAAATATTTGATTGTTCATTGTAAATATTTATTTGTTTTTACATTAACAAAGCAAATCACAATCAAATATTACAAACAAAAAGATGGAATTAGTATTTACAATTGAAAGTAGGCTAGGCAGCGTAGGATCTGTCGAGATCTGCATATTAGCAACTCTTGAGATCCTCAAGCCAAATCTGCCGCCGCACTAACCCTTACGGATGTCCGAGAAGATGGAAAGGCACAAGTGTGTTGATAAGTAGCTTCCCACAAATTGGTTTCCCTAACTCAACTCCCATGGGACTACTGTCATACCGTCGTCGTAGCTTTTTACCATCGTCATGCAAAATACCATTCGATTCAAGAGTAATTTTTACTTTAGCGGTGACAAAGGCCCGATGATGTAGCATGGTATGGCAAGATATCTGACTGGCGGGCGACCCTATAGTACACGACAAGACGTAATGAGCTATGACAGCAGTACCTCACTGGCATTGATGAGACGCGCAACAACTTGCACCCAACTGAAGATCGGAAAGTTACGAGATCCGATAAAGTGCCAGTGTTATAATCATATAGAAAGTGCTTGCAATTAATTTTCTGAATACCATTTAGAAACGGCCAGGAAACGAGCACGATCTGCACAGCTGGAGCACGTTTTTATCAAACAATTCTGTGTCAACTCGCACAAAATCCCGTCCTATTGCCATTAGGACAAAAGAGATTTTGGGGAGCCACATTGGGGCAAGCACTATGCCAAACCGTTCTAATTAGTTTAAAAACTAAATATTGATGAAATTCCAGGTCCAAATAAGACGACTTAGGCTCTAAGGAAAAATAAACTAAAGTGATTTAGATGGAAGTCAGGAACGACGTCAGGGCTACATTTTTGAGAATACTAAGCTCCCAAATTTGACAGGCAGAGATACAGGTAGCAGGCTTTGCCATCCTAATCTGGATTTGATTATTTAAGTAAAAGAAAAACCATAATTATACTAGTAAGGACCATTTTAAATTGTCAATAAAAGTTAAACTGGTTTCAAATAACATTTCTTGGTACATTTATTCAGTCTTATACAATATTAAATGTACCTAGTGGATTTTTTTCTGTTATTTTAGTATTTATAGTGTAATACCGAAAAAATACCGAAAAACCGGGATCCCGGTTTTAAGAATTTGGATACCGGTAAATTACCGGTATTGTAATTTAGCCCATTACCGCCATGCCCTACACACAGCTTCATCTAGCACCAAGTTAAGCAGAGCACATCTATACCCTGAAATCATAGCAGTGGAACCGCAATAGTTTCGCCATGGCTTCTTCGTAGTACGACAAGCCGAGCAAAGGCGAAACTGCCTGTTCTAACGCATAGATTTGACTATGATTCTGTCTTTTTCCCACGCGATTCCGCTGATCCGTTCGGCCCGCCATTTCTCTGCAAAACCGCGTTTTTACGTACTAGAATTTTCTGCTTATTATTTCATACCTATACCGAGAATACATTGAACGCCCCTCGTATGTTTCTTCTGGTCGTCGCCAATTTATGTTCCACTATTCTAAATAAATACTATACATATTGTATATTGCACTAAATAAATAATAATTTATTCAAAATATCTTAGAAATATTTTAGTACATAATATAGCAATGTTGCGCAGAAAAACTCGCTTTGCAGTTCCGCTGCTATGATTTCGCGGCGGAGATGTGCTACGGGCCTTGGTAAATTGAGCAGTTTGTAATCACTCTTGTGCCATATCAATCGTGTCCTATCGCTGCACCATAACAATAAAATTTCGTCTCAGAATGGGTCACTATAATGCACGACAGTTTATTGTACGAACTTATAATGTACGCCTTGGTAATTCGTGTCATGGCTTTCAATTTTATTGGGTTTTGACACGGATTATCAATGTGTACATTATTCCGCCGTGCAATAAATTGTCGTGCATTATAGTGACCCCTCACAACAACACATATTGACACAGAAACACACAAGCACAACCTAATTTACTGTCCCTTTGTTGATTCAAAAGTAAACCGTCTCAACTCATTGAGGGCGTTTTATTCTTCTTTTTTGTGATCCAATTTGTGGACCAAACCTTTGATGAAAGCAACTACAGATGGAGAGACGCGTGTAAGTGTCAGGTTCAAACCATTCTATCAATCTCCATGCAAATAGCACCTCAAGCACTGTCTATAGTTTCTTTCATCTACGGTAATGTAAGGATTTTTAACCCCGCACTCTGGGTATCTTTAAGAAATGAAATAAGTTCGATAGGTAAGATAAACTGACGTTTAAAAATGGTTGTAGAAACACCGCAGAGTGCCATTTCCATACAAAGCAGTTACGGAGCGTTATCAAATATAAATAACGTTTATTTCTTTAAGCTTACAAAATAAGCACTTAGACAAGTCAAATTTTATACTATAAACACGTTTATAATAGTAAATAGTATCAAAAAAGAACAAGGTATTGATTTTGTCCTCTTAAATTTTTTGTCCACTGGTGGAAGAAGTGGAAATAAACCACTAGTAAGTGTATATACGACTTACAAACTAATACGTTGACGGTAACCACCACCCGTTAGTAACAAACTGTTAGTATTTTATACTACGAGACGTTTATTATAGAAACGGTTTACACTTACGCTTGGTATCATATTTTACTGTTCGTAGGTAAAAAGAAGCATTTTATTTTATAGGAACCGGGCATACAATAAGGCTGCGGGTTAAGACCCCAACCCCCATACAAACGTACTTTTCGATTCATTTAGAAGCGAAAGTTATAAGTCGATTGAAAATTGATAAAAATGAATTTTCGCTCTCTCTTAATGATGATAATCAAAAAAGTACGTTTGTATAGGAGCTTAAAAGTTCCCTCTCACCTTAAAGGTTCCCTCTCACCTTAAAGGTTCCCTCTCACCTTAAAGGTTCCCTCTCACCTTAAACGCTTCATAACTTCTTCTTCTCATACGAAGAATTTCTTCGTGTGAAGAAATCTAGTAATAATATTCTATTTTAGTAATACTTCCTATCCTTAAAATTTCTGGTACTTGCCCTTCACGTCCCATGTCCGTGGGACTCCCGGTAGGTATATCTTTTTTCTGACTAAATAGAAGCTTGATGTAAAAAAGAATAACTTCAAAGAAGTAAGATGTTGGATTGAAATCTGTAAGACTGATGTTTTAGAAGTAAGCTTATTCTTTAGTTATCTGTTACGTAAATATATACCTTATTTATTAAAACTGCTTTTTATTTCACCTCTGCTGATTTATAATTACACTAGCTGTAAACTAGGGAACTTATTAATAAGATAAAAACCCATGTCACCACTCTCCGCCCTTTCGTCTAACACTATGCCAAAAACCAAGTCGATTGGTTGCTTAGTTAGGGCGTAAAGGAAGGATAAACAAACGAACACACTTTCACATTTATAATATTAGTACAGATTGCTCTATATTTTTAACGGTCTAGCTAGTTATGAGTCTCACGAAAAATAACTTTAATGACTAGTGGAGCCACATTTGAACTTTAAATAGGTAAGTACTTACACCTTTTACTTTCTGCCTTAAACTAGACTAGCACTTCCATGACTGAAAACACAGAGTGCGATATGCGGATCAGTCTCGACGCCGACGCTAGCAGTGATCGTGTTATGTATTTCAAAAGAGCCGTGACGTATAGGAACTAATCCACCCATATCCATACTAACGCATTCACTGTCCAGCATTGGCACGGGCGGCCACGAGGGGCATGGCAGCAGGGGGGTGGATGCATCTTGGGCCATGAAAGTGTTAATGTTAAATTAAATATAAATAATAATTTATATACTCCTAGATTATAAAGTAAAACCTCTAGGTTCGCCTCTACTGCCAAGTAAAGTCACCACTATAGGTTTTATCCCTATGGTTAATAAACCGAACCTTGAATAAATCAACTGATAACACTTAACAAAATAACTTTATTCGTACAAATACAGTAAATATTTACAAAACACGGTAATTCAAGTATAAATACACTATTATCACAACACTTAGCACCTGCATCTCTGTACTGGATCATTTAAGGCACTTTCATACTACAATACAATATTTTAAATTACAATATTATATAATTATGCAATGTCATAATTTTTTTTTTATTTTTCATAAATTCGATTCAATGAGTCAACATTTTATATATATTTGTGATATGATTAAATAAAATTATTCTATACTACTTTTCTACATTATTCTAAAATCCCTGTAAACAACTGTTTGTTCTTATAATCCTTATATTTATTATTCATAATAATAATTATGGTACAATAATAATAGTGTTAGTATTTTGTTAATATTTAATCTATAACAATTTCGTTAAAAATTCTGCATCAGATAAAGAAATTAGGTATCTCTACCTACTTATTTTTTTTAGAGCAATTGCAATATCATTATATTACCTATATTTCAGTAAATATTTTATAGAACTTACCTAATTCCTAAATTTCATTGTTATACAATATTTCTTAGTAACCGAGTAACTACTCTTTGGTTTATAGAAATTAGTACCTATCGGTCATGCTTCTGTTGAGTTTAAAATAAAGTATTTAACTAGTTAAATTAAGTTTAAGTTACTTTCCTCGTATGAAAGCGCCTTAAGAGCACGGTACTCAAGCCCTTAATTTGACACTGACAATATTATTCGCAATATTGTCCATATATTACTGGCAATGTTGTTCAGATTACTGGCAATATTGAGCATATTACCAAAAATATTGTTAGTGTTTGCGGGCATAATACTATAATCTAAAACTAGCGTTTTTATCAAACAGTATTCGAATGTCTTCAAGCTTTCTCCAATTTTGATGGCCTGGAAAAGAAAAACATAAATTAGTCGTTGGAAAATACGAATCGATGTTAATTGTACCTTGGCAATAATGGCAAATTCTACAGAATGGTAGCTACGGCGTAGCGTGTACAAAGTTCGCTACGGCGTAGCATCTACGAATGTTAGCTACGGCGTAGTACCCACGAAAGTTGCTACGTCGTAGCATCTACGAAAGCTGCTACGTCGTAGCATCTACGAAAGCTGCTACGTCGTAGCATCGTAGCCTCAGCATAAATAAGGTATTATAATTAGGCCACATCATCAATTCAAATGAGATGGTAGCCAAACGCTTGACCATCACCAATAAAAAGGGTACCTTTTTACTGTATAATTTCTATATCACTAAATATAATAAGAGTTATATAAAAAAGTAGATTCAACTGCTTACTGGTTAAACACAAATAGGTACTGGTATTATAAGTTTATCATTGTCGTGTGAAATTATCATCGATTTTATATTTGAAAAGATTTCTATTGTGTTAGCGACGTCATAGCATCTGCGATAGTAGCTACGCGTCGTAGCTTCTAGAAAGCTCGTGGACGTTGGTCTATGGCCTTCCCTAATGAATGCCATAGCGTCCTGTCTTCAGCCTGTCTGCATTTAGCATCTACCAGTAGTATCTCGCTGATTGTCATCATACCTCCAGACAGACAGATTGCGTTTACAGAGTTGTGGTCTTACGTGTACCCCATCTGTTGTTGGTTTTTTGGGAGAAATTACCGGCCAATAACTACTTCGCTCGACACAATTTAAACCCCAACATCTTACTGATAATGGCTATACTCACTTGCCAGCCAGCATCTCCTGAATCTCCTGGAAACTCTTGCCCTTAGTCTCTGGCACCAGGAACAGCGTGAAGAAGAAAGCCACCACACAACACACCGCGAAGATCAGGAATGCGACCCCCATGCCGATGGCGTCCGCTATCGGGTTGAAGTATCTGGAAATAAATTAAGACTGAAAACTCTGGGGTTTTATGTGGAATGAAGTGGAATATGATAAAGAATTACTACTAGCTTTAAAGTTATTTTAAGAAAATAAAATCGGAAGCCTTAATTATATGGCTATATTTTGTTTTGAGGTATAACTCACTACAAAACTTTTTTTAAACATTATTGCCAAGCTGTGCATCTTTATATGTAAGTGCTGCCAAATTTTCACTGCTTTGTGGCTTGTGGGTAAAGGTGGAATAAAATAATATCCCCCCTTCCCCCCTATAATGTTAAGGCAAACCTTCATTGCCGTGATGCTTTTTGCTTCGTGTTTTATCTTCGTATTGTGTATGCAGTAGCTAATTCATGCTTTATCTATGTAGGTAGGTACCTTCTCGGCCCAAAGCAGAGACGATGCAGGTCTGCTCTATGCCCAGCTAGTGTACGTACACGATTTAGGTACATTAAAATTGTTGTTGTCAAGTTGGTAATAATAAGCCAGATGGCTTATTATTACCAACTTGACGTAGTGGTGGTGTAGTAGTAAGAATTTGCACCACCCCAACTCTTTCCCCCGTTGTGTCCCCGTTTGTGTCGTAAGAGGCGACTAAGAGACGTAGGTACTCAGGGCAGCAGCGCCTGTTGCAGAATAGATCAACCACCGAACTGCGATCCCAACCCGCATGCCCAGTAATAGGTATTATGGGCACTACCCCAACATATAATACAGAGGCCTGCGTCCAGCAGTGGACAGTTATCGGCTGTTAAGTTGAGTACTAGATACTTAAAATATTTTGCTTACGCGTTCTACCAATCTTCTAACCCCACCTTGCTATGGTTACAATGTCAGCTGTAGTTTTCATTGTCAGCCTATGTTGGCATCATCATCTGCAGCTTTCGCAATCTTGAGATCACTGCAAGCCATCCCATGAATACCAACCTTGTTACGAGGAAAGACAGCGCCCAGCAGTAAGCTGTAGCAATAGGACTGGCGATGGCTTTCACTTCAATGGGGAACAGCTCGCCCATCACAGCCCAGGGCAGTGGCCCGAGGCCCCAGCAGTACGTGACGATGAAGAGGACTAGAGCCAAGATCGGGAGGAAGGATATCTTCTCCGCTATAGGGGACTTGTTGTCGGCTAGGATGAAGTACATGCCGAGGAGACCCTGGGAAGAATTATCATTATTAGTACCTACCAATCCTTTGTTACCGTTGGAATATCTGATCTTTTTCTAATACCGAATTTAAACTATACTAAAACAAATTTATGAAATGTGCGATTTATAGTTCACTAAGTATGAGTGAGATGTCATGGGCCCCATGAGAACACCAGTTTCACACTGAGGGAAGGTCGCTGGTGAAGTTATATTTAAACTTTAGGGACAAACTTAGCTAGTTATAACCAATAGTACATGGGTTTGCTGATGTATAATATATGGAATACTCACAAGTCCAATGGCAGTTCCAGCGGCTGAGACGAGCAGCAGCAGCCGACGGCCGAGTCGGTCCACCACCAGCGGGGTGATGAACGACGCTACCACCTGCAGACAAGAGGATCTTAACTTTGCTCTATGGCTGCTTGATGTATTTGACTTAAAGTTTCATTGCGTTTCTGTTGGACAGCATTTTCGAGCGTGGATTAACCCTGACACTCGTTTGGACCCATATCAGCCCCCCTAGGAGATTGTTGTCGAAGGTAGAACAGAGAAAAATTACGTGACTTTGTCATAGAATGCGTTAATTCATTGAGACGCACTCCTTCCACTTCGAAAAATTCCGAAATGTATAGTGACGCGATGTCATTATTGTCTATTCTACCATAGACAACAATCCCCGTGCTAGGGGGGCTGAAGTCGGTTTTACGGCTATGGTAGACCCATATCAGGGCTACCGTAGCCGTAAAACCGACCCCGATCTGGCTTCGAACAAGACTTTGTTTTGCTCCACTGTGTTTCATTAAGTACTGCAATTTCAATCCATTTGTAAATTTGAATCAGAATTGCTGGAATCGAGCAAAAAAAGGACAAATGTGGGTAATCTAACAATTATATAAAACTATCGTAGTTTGACGAATTCATTACGGAACGTTGGTGTTCTTCCAGCACAAATGAGGTTCGTAGTTAACCCGCTTACATCCGTAATGATGTATATCTTGACGTTGACGTTAAAATTTCTGTCGACGATCGACTCCATCCCACCAGGCAGTTGTGTGCATGTTAGTATCATATTAGCAACCGAAATCGTTCATGACGATTCTCCCCGGATGGCCCATTCAATGGGAATGGGATATTTTACCGTAATCGCTCGGCAGTGAGACGTTTGCCTTTTTATCTGCACAAGCTATCTTAGCTTAGTATGTATGTATTATATGTATGTCTTGTATTATATTGTATCGAATTGCTACTTGGAAGTGACACAATAAATCGGGATTTAGAACAGTGAACATCTTTTCATTTGAGCGTCAGCGCACCGACCACCGAACCTTATGTACATGGCGACCTTGCCAGTATCGCCATATAGGATTCGGTTGTTATATAGCCTTATAGCAGGAAGCAGAGCGATGACGTAATGTTCGAACGACATTTAACCAAAAACAATTGGTCGAATCCCTTCTGTATCCGCCAGGCTTCAGGTCCTTACCTGTATAGCTCCAATAATAATGGTCGCAATTGGCGGATCCAGGGCAGAACCAGCTGCTGTGAAGATGTTTGTCATGTAAAACAGTACTGCGTTGATTCCACTTAACTGCTGGAAAGAAACCAGCGCGCAGGATATGTAGAACGCCTTGAAGTTGCCTCCGCGGAAGATATCAGCTACCTGCAATGTAAGGAACAGATTTTTGTAAATCATCTAGCTGCTCGCGGCTTCGCACGCGTTTAAGATTATCTCTATCCCATGAAAACTGGTCTGGGATAAAAAACAGCCTATGTTATTCTCCATCCTTTTAACTATCTCTATGCCAGAAATCAAGCCGATTGGTAGCTTAGTTAGGGTGAGAAGGAAGGACAAACAAACAAATAAACAAACTCACTGTCGCATTTATAATATTAGTATATATAAAGCAGTTTTTAGACTTTTTAGTTTCTCATAAACTAAACTCGTGACTCTACAGTCTACCTAACACGACTTCTTTAAAAATCACTTAATTTCTGATTCGGCCATACCTTTGACAGCGGGTTAAATTGTCTAAGGGCCATACAGTTCTGGGGCATAGAAAGGTTGTAATATAGCCTTATTTTGAAAGCTTTCTCAGTTATCAGTCTATGCTTGAGTAAAGCTTTTCTATGACATAAACGTTACTCAAGCAGATAGATCTATAGATAGATCTATATCTATGACTGAGCAATCTCATAATACTTGCCTTAGAGTACCTACTGGCATCCTATTCTCATATTCTAACTGAAATTCTATTTGAGGTTCGTATTCCTTAATAAATAAATAATGCTGGACAATTCACACAGCATTATCTAGCTCCAAACTAAGCAGAGCTTGTGTTATGGGTACTAGATAACTGATATACGTAATATAATACAATACATAGATAGATATTTTGTATTATACATAGAAAACAACCAGAACACCCTAAACAAATGCCTGCAGATAGTACACACATTTGTCCTGAGACGGGAATCGAACCCGCAACCTCCTGCGTCGCAGGCAGACCTTCGCCCACCACGCCACTGAGGTCGTCATATCCTTATAATTTAATGGTGCCTAAGTCGTTTTCAAGTAAAAATTTAACGAATTCAGCTCGGCCTATTCTTTTAATATTTATAATACGTATGGATATTTTCCGAATAACACATGTGAAGCCGCAGTCACAAGGTAGCTTACAATCATCATCCTCATATCAGCCCATACACGTCCACTGCTGGACAGAGGCCTCCCCCATACGCATACGACATCCATCCATCGACTCCCTGCGACCGCCACGATGTCGTCGGTCCATCGAGTTGATGGTCTCCCAACACTCCGTTTCGCGTTGCATCGCGGCCGCCACTCGAGAACCTTTACTCTCCAGTGGTTATCAGTTCTGCGAGCTATATGACCTGCCCAGCCCACTGCCACTTCAGCTTACTAATTCTGGGAGTTATGTCGGTGACTTTAGTTCTACGGGTTTCCGGATTCTATCAAGTAGAGAAACCCCGAGCATAGGTCTTCTCATAGCCCGTTGAGCGACTCTAAGCTTACGAACGAGGTCTATAGCTAGCGACCACGTCTCGGATCCGTATAGCTTACAATACCTACCTGATAATAACTTTATTGTACCGATGTATATGGAGTAGGTAGGTAGGAATCTCAGTATAAAATGCCTACGATAAAAATCAGCAAATGAAGGTCAATGTTAAGGTTTCTGTATTTAATCAACCATGTATCGTGCATTTGTTAGGCCTCTCAAGAAGCTAATATTGCTACATATCAAATACAGCTTTTTAGTTCGAACTTGCGTGGCGTCACGTTATATTTAAGAAAGTAAATTATGATGGTAATGCGCAATCTATATAAATCTTAAGTTTTTTTAACATCTTGTCATCTGCCTGCACGCCCGCGCTCGACTTACCTCGGATCGTGGCGAGGCAGTCCGCCGGATGGCTCGCTGTAGGACTAGTGACTCACCGTAGCGGATTTGGACAAGGACTCGTTGACTTCAGCCTGCATCTTGTCTAGTTCTGCCTGCACGCCCGCGCGCGACTTCCCTCGGATCGTGGCGAGGCAGTCCGCTGCCGCATCCGGATTATCTGAAAAGATTTTTGTTTATTCCAACCAGTTTAACTAAAGATTGCTACTTTCGTAAAGAAAAATAAAACAACAATTAGGAGAATAATCTATGAAGTTAAAACAAATATTCTATCGACTCTAATGTCTTCGTCATTTTCTACACTTCCACAGTTATTTCCATCGGTCATGATAGACAAATATGAAAAATGAAACGAGTAGATAAAGGTGTCACAGCACGGGTCAATACAGTAATTGTCAAAATGGCGCAAGGATTTCTGTAGTATAAAAATCAATCTAGCTTGAGCAACGCTTATCTATGCCCTATAGATCCCTAAGGATAGGAATGATTGAGCAAGCTTTTATGACAAGTACAGGCCTACGGCACCCAGCAGGGCTGCGAACAAGCTTATTTACTGCAGATATCTATACTAATATTATAAAAAGAAACTAATGGACCGACTTAAAAAATTCTTTCACCATTATAATCATACATTATTCCTGATTAACATAGGCTATAGAATATAAGGACCTAGTAGGTAATAATTTAGTAGATATAAGTACCTAGTGAAACTAAATTCACTTAGACCAAGATATTAACGTTGATAGACAGTAAAAAATACTTACTCTTAGTCAAATAATAAGTCGGCGACTCAGGCATGAAGAAAAAAGTGACAGTGAAGACTGCCACGAAGCCCACGCCCACGTATGCGACCGCAGAGTACGATATATACGGTCCTATACCGTACACCAGCAGGAAACCCAGGGTTATGAAGGCTTGGAGGAAGGAGCCTAGGGCGCCTCGGGTGTCGTCCTGAAAGAGGCGATGTTACGATAAATACTTTTCAATGTCATTAGGTAGAAGATATTCCAAAACTAGAGCAGGTAGTTTTATCCATATCAAGATATCCCCGATAACAGAGATTTTGATGTTGTGGATGTAATGATTATGACAGACTAAAGGACAGGCTTTTATTAGAGAAGGATTAGGTTTAGCAGTTGACAAGCATAGGGTGATAATTATTATAAAGTAATAGTTAATAGATCACTTTATGACATACCGCAACCTCATCTCAGTACAGACATTTCGATCCGAGATTTTCGTGATTTAAAGTAGGTAAAGTTCAGACTATGTCAATGGCCGCTATTATCTCAGCCTGTCAATACGGGTTGCAGCTCCCTTGCAATTTTCCTATAGTTTTCATGACAATATATAAAATCACACCACATTTCCGAGTGGTTTAGAATTCGCACCACCTTAACTCTTTCCATGGGTGTCGTTAGAGTCCACTAAGGAACATACACCGGGGGTGGGCAGCAGCGCCTCTTGCAGAATAGATCTACCACTGAACAGCGATCTCCATGCATACCAAGCGTGGCGATTACGGGCAGTACCCCCATGAGATAAATGCCAAAAAGGCGATTATCAGGGGAGGATTGCGTCCAGCAGTAAACCATTATAGGCTGTTCAGGAGTATGAGGTTAGAACTCACCACAGCATTCTACACAAAATGATGAAGGTAGATAAAGTTAGGTAGGTACTTACTGTAGCAATCTCAGCACAATACATAGGCGATATCGTGAACAGCATTCCGACAGCAAGACCCCAGAAGATGCGGCCCCCGTAGATCATGCCGACGCTCGTGGCTGCGGCGATGAGGATCCAGCCGATGAACAGAGGGATCACGGTGGTGAGGAGGCCCCATTTCCTGCCGATCTTGGACGCTGCGAAGCCGCCGAGGAATGGACCTGGAAAATACCAACAGATCTTGTTAATTGCAGAACAGTAGTTGTAAAAGCAGTCCCGCTATTACAAAAATGAGACAGTAATAATACTCGTACACCATTAGACTGGTATTGATCGAATAATGTTGTTTTTTATAGTCTATAGATCTTAGTTTGACTACAAACTAACCTGATAGAAAGTGAAAATGTGGCGGACGATGTATCACGAAGGTCTAGAAGATACCTATTCACTCTTGTCTTGAAGAGACCCAGGTTGTAATTCACCGGAAAAACAGCAGCAGGGTGTGCAACAGCGCGTGTTCCAAACCTCAGAGGTACGAATGATGAAGGTGGAAATGTGATGATTGCGAGTCAATGCAGGATGTCTGGTGTGGTCACCAGCGTGTTTAGAGGCGTCAAGCTGGTGTCGTTCAACTTACCAAAGATAGCTCCGACGGTGAGCAGCGAGCCGATCCAGGACGTCTGGTCGGTGGTCACCAGCGTGTCTAGAGGCGTCAAGCTGGTGTCGTTCAGCTTTACGTTGATGGGAGACGTCCATCCCATCGAGTAGCCCGTCGAGGCGATCGCGATGTTTGCTGGAAGATAACGCAAAATATGAAACTGTAGAAATTAACAGAAACTTCGTTTTATTACAGACTATTAGACTGTTTCTGGCCAGGGACTTCGCACGCATTGTTTAAGGTTATTTCTGTAGTATGAGTCAAGATCCTAAATAATTATCATTCGACGAGATGGCTAAGGGACGTTTAACCTTTGAATTCCGTCGTTTTGCAATCGGCCTAGCCATCCACACACAGGCTGATTCTATGATCCGGCGACATATACCAGCTAGTCATCCATCCAGTTTTCAAGCCCACGTTGCATAGTGTAGGGGAGGTTTACATGAGCAAGATCACCTGATTCTGACTCAAGACGTCGTAGTACGAGGGAATCCGGAAGCTGGGTGCATGCCAGATGCAGTGCTACTCGCATCACCTTGGGCTATTTGTCATAATGTCACTGCTATCTAGTGAACCAGAACATAAACGATAATTTCTAACATTGAGAGACAGAATGAGTGAAATTTCTAGCTTTGGACACGTCAGAAATAATCAGCGGACCTCGAAGGACCAGTACGTTAATGCCTTCGCTGTCTGTAGGTAGGTATATCGAAAAAATCAAACTACCTAATAATTTTAGCTTCTGATGATTTTCTTAGAGAAAATACTCCATAATAGATTTCGCCCTGTAGCGTCGTCGTCCCGAAATAGCGTTTTGCTAGTGAGTACCTATCTATGAAAATTTCATAGCTAACTACTCTACAATAATATAAACCCATTAATTTTAAATCGGTAGGGTAACTACCATGGGTTCAAACGAAATATAAATTACCTCTATAGTTTTGTTGCCAGCTTATACACACTCACAAATACACACTCACAGCTCGATAATTTACTCTGTCTAAGTCAACATTTCAATGCGTTTCCCTTTATTTGCCACATGGTTTATGGAAGCATAAATTACACTAGAACAAACCGACTGGCTTGCACTTTGAATGACTAATGTTGGTATTGGCTTTAGCACGCGAATTTGCATGCATCTTAAACCAATATAAAGTAGAAGTAGCTCTATTTTGCCTCTGCCTGTGTTTTTTACGTGAGTTTCAAGTGTTTTGAAATTTCAACTCGATTAATATTTTCATTTAATACTTTATTGATTGGGGTAGGCAGGTATTTTTATTTAGTCTTGTAAAATTAAATGCCTGTATTGTTTTCCTTATTAAAGAAATCTGTCTTCAAAGCGTTGCTTTTTTAAGGAATCCGTATATTTTATACACTTGAAAAAAATTATATTGCGCTTTTTTGCGTTGGTAAACTTTTTGCCACCGAGCAAATAAAGATTGGGTTTTATTATATTATTTTAAATAGAGATATTACATCTTGGTATAAAGTAAATAGAGTTAAATGTAGATTGTTTGATATAGTTATATGATCTACAATTTAGATAGTGCATAGAAGCATTACATAATCTATGTATTTGTTTACAAGAAGTAAATAACAAGTGAAGATTGCCAGACGACTAAAATAGTTATTCACGTGAACTGTTTTCAGTGTGCTACGAGATATTATATCAATTTATAATGTTTTTTTTTAATTCTTATTTAATTACTATATTAATTACATACAGATTTTTACTAACGGGCAAAGTTTTTCAGTGATTTTCCGTCGCGAATTGTTCGCGACGGAAAATCACGGAAAAACTTTGAACAACGTCAAAAATAGTAATGTTATGGTAATGTAGATTACTTTCTTTTGCTTGTGGGTTATTTATAAAGAATAATACTGTATGATTGTCGTTTTAAAAACAATATACGTATTTACCTCGAATATTACAGTCTATTTACAATAATCGCAGCTGTTGTGCAAGGTCATTTACACATATCAGACTGATTATTATTCTGATGATAAATGTTTTTTTTATCTAGTTATTTGCCTAATAGCTACTACGATAGAATAATTTAATGATTTACTGCGATTAGTACAAAGAAGGTCCGCGACGCATGACGTTGTAGGTTCGATTCCCATCCTGGGACAAATGTTTGTATAATCTGCTTTACTTAGGTGTTTTCTGTGTATGATAAAAAAACTAACTAACTTTTGTAAATGAGATTATTATGGGTACCTATTTAGATACTTTGCAGTTATGTAAAAACAATTTTGAGAAGGAGGCCAAGAGGAGGAGGATCCATCATGGTTGGGCAGCGTTTGGAAAACTACGTCGAGTCTTCTCGTCATCCATACCGCAATGCTTGAAAACGAAAGGTTTCAATCAGTGCGTCCTACCCGTCATGACCTACGGAGCTGAGACGTGGACACTCACGGTAGGGCTGGTCCACCAGTTTAAAGTCTCCCAGCGAGCTATGGAGAGAGCTGTGCTTGGAATCCCTCTGAAGGATAGGATTCGAAACGAATACATCCGACAGAGAATGAAGGTTATCGACATAGCTCAAAGGATTAGCAAGCTGAAGTGGCAGAGGGCTGGCCAGATCTCGAGAAGAACCGACAACCGCTTGGGTAAATGTGTTCTTGAGTGGAGACCTCGGCAAACGTAGTTTAGGACACCCTCCGACCAGGTGGGATGACGATTTGCGAAAGACTGCTGGCAGATGCTGGATGCGGCAAGCGACAGGGCGCTATGGCGCTCATTAGGAGAGGCATAGTCCACTGTAAGCTAATATAGGGTGATGATGATAATGAATTAGTTACTCGATCGTTAATCTCTAACATGAACCGATGTACTAACGACCTACGTACTTCCTGCTAGATACTAACACAAGAGAACCATTCTCGTATATGCTCAGAGCAGAGAACAATGGGTGATAATATGACAATATCACAATGACCAGCCTAAACGGATAGTACAGATATCTACCAAACACTGACCACATGGCGAAGTAAGATAATAACATTACTCATAGCTAACATGCTTTTAAACAGGGTTATTGGTAAATTGTATACTACGTGAACTGCAGTTTCTGCCCATCATCACAAATACGTTTGTGAAGGTGCCAGGTCTTAATTCTCAACCTACGTAATATTTTATAATAGGTATATAATACATAGTTCATCATAATTAGAAAGGCATGATACCTGGCCAGTCTTCCATTGCAACACCCTAAATGGGTACATACTGTGAACATTTTATTAACACTCACATAATCACTAAGACCTGATGACTGTATGAATGCAATTAATAAAAATACTGAAATACTACATATTGGTAATAGGTACTCCTCTCGATTCCATAATCGTTTGTTAATGAGGTTTTATTTGAAACTTTACTTTAAATCTGCTCTGCCCTGAATCAACAGGGAGATGGGATTAAAAGATCGGTCTTTAGTAACTCGTGGGGTTCCAGACCAAACTGTTTTTTCATATAATATCAGAGGTGATTTCTAATCTTTTTAAGAATGAAGACCTGGCGTCTTCACGAACGTGTTCGTAATGATGGGCAGAACCTGCAGTTCACGTGGTGTTACTAATTTACCAATAACCCCGTATATATTTTAAAATTAATATTTGACCACTTAAGTGAGTCGTGTCGTAGTTTGGAGCCTTTATAACTAACTTTACTCTTTGCTTGGAGCTATTTTAGTTACTATTTTTTTTATCGTCTCCAGACCTCAGTTTGCCCACAATCTCACCTGATGGAAAGTGAAGATATGGCCGACGATGTATCACGAAGGTCTAGCTAGAAGATACCTATTCACTCTTGTCTTGAAGAGACGGGATAAACATAATCTATTCCTATGATTGATTAATAGTAGATAATCAGTAATATTACCTAAATCGTCTCTAATGACGGCAGAAGACCACGAGGTGGATAGATCATCAGGATGATGATCTATCCACTTCGTGGTCTACCGTGTAACCAATCTGTTTGATACCTATCAAAAAAGGTTTCTAAAGAATGGATATTATAAAACTTGAAAACTGAATCATAAAACTACAAATAACCAGTATTATCAGTAGCATACAAAAATAGCCACAGTTCTTGGACCTCTCGGATATGAAAATTGAACGATTACTTCATTGAAATACAATGCGATCTCGTGAATTGAGCTGCGATCTAAACTCGCATTTCCTGCGCACGCGACGATGGATGTAAGATGGTTACTTCTGTCTATTTGTGGACTTGAGTGGACTGTGGGAATCACAGAATGAAATAAGTAGGTAGGTGCTAGTTATCATCTACCTACAGCCATTGGTCCACTGCTGGACGCAGGCCTCCCATCTGATAAAAGCCTTATTGACTTTTCTCCTCGCTTGTTCCTTTATATATATGAAGATATGTTATAGCTCCGTCTGTTATGGGCTTATAATAACTAATAGCACTAGCGGCTGGTCTAAGTACATACGGTCTGCCGCAACGGTTTTTAAAAATTGAAGTGCGGCCTGCCGCAACGGCACGCCGCCGCCGTATCACGGCGAGACGCCGCATCACGGCACACCGCCTCATCACGGCGAGCCGCTAGTAAGATTCAGGCCTTAGACTAGCTGAGGCTAGGTAGGTGTCAATAGGTTCGGAATAATTAAACAATGTTGAGTTTTAAAGTATGCTAAAACAGATACTTACGTAAAATTTATGTGTAAAATCGCATTACCACAGATGGTTGCGACGTGACCTGTTTTTGGCCTACACTGAAAACCAGCGCTGGGTAGACACACTTGGTCTACCCGGCACAATGCTGAGTGTGGGCCATATTTGCCATAAAAACTGCTACGCACAAAAAAGATTTAGACCAAGTCTAGGCTTAATTTAGTATAGTCATTGTGTTATGTAGTTTTAAGGCAAATTAAAATATTTTATTCTTTTTGGAACTAAGTACCTTATCGCGCGTTGTGAAAGGGGGCTGGACGGAAAAAAATCTCACGAAAAGTTGTAACGACACTTTTTGCTATAGTAAGCTATTGTAAGCCGTGCGGCGTGCGCATGTTTCTCTGTCTGTCTCTCTCTCTTATAGAAAGGAACTTCGTTCCATCCGGGTGTCCCTTGACACCTCTCAACTTTTTTCTTTTCTTCTACATGCAGGTACGCCAAGACACCATGGTACCTAGTCACGTTCCGACAATAGAAGCTTGAAACGTTATGGTAGGTGACAATCATAACTACATAACTATATTTTTAAATCACAGGTAAACGTGTGAAAATAACTCATAATTGCTTCCGTGAATCATACCTAAACGGGCTGTGACTAGGGTTCGTCACCATCATCAGAATGCATACCAATATTTCGTACAATACTGACATTGCAGTCTGGATACAGGAGCCCTATTATAATTCACCATATTTGGGCATTTTAACTCTCAACGAAAGTCCCTATTCCCTTATTTGCCCGTGGGTGTCGTAGGAGGCGACTAAGGGACATACACCGGGGGCGGGCAGCAGCGCCTCTTGCAGAATAGATCTACCACCGAACTGCGATCCCCAACCCGCATGCCTAGCGTGGGGATTATGGGCATTATACCTCATGAGATAAAAAATCTGGGGGAGACCTGCGTCCAGCTGTGGACCATAATAGGCGGTTGGTCTAATTCAATGTACCACAGTATATGTATTACAGTACCAATATTACCTGGCCCAGCCTAGTGAAAAGAGCGATAATAAATTTAAATTTTCTTGTGTTTTAGGGAAAGTTTAATTTGTACTTATTTTGTGTTACAAATATTTTATTCATCATCATCATCATCCTATACCAGTCAACTGCTGGACATAGGCCTCCCCTAATGAGCGGCCATAGCGCCCTGTCTCAGCATGCCGCATCCAGCATCTGCCAGCATTCTTTCGCAAATCGTCATCCATTCACATACACTACGTTTGCCGAGTCGCGGTCTCCACCCAAGAACTCGTTTACCCCAGCGGTTGTCGGTTCTTCTCGAGATATAGCCAGTCCACTACCACTTCAGCTTTCCTTTGAGATATGTCGATAAATATTAATTAATATAAAAATATTTTATTACTGAGTTACTATTACTGAATAATAGTTCAATGTATTTTACACGTTTTTTACTGCATACCTGTACTCATCTTAGGTATCTACGTCATAAAATTGCAAAATTATCCTAGAATCTCTAAATGTACTTCTTTATCTAGATTTAAGTAGGTAGGTACCGGGTTATTTATTACGCTATTACGAGTTGAGTAGATAGGTACTCGCCTAGGTAATCAGTTTTATGATAATCGTCGGAAACTTCTGCCTGAGTCACGTAAAAAACACTGAAATTTTAAAAAATTTGCTGCCCACCTCATTGGTAAAGTGAGAAAAACAAAAAATCACACTTATACTGCCGAAACTTAAATTGGAAATTTATGGGACATTATTAAATTTTCGTAAATAAATGCGTCAATTACAATATATAGATGGGTGTTTGTTAGGTACTTGTTCACGACAAAGCTACTGAACGGATAGGGCTGAAATTTTGCAAACAGGTAGTTCTTATAGTGTAGAGTAGTTAGAGTGCCGAGTCTAGCGAGCGCCTGACCGCATGTTTGTCAGTTTGAACCTTAGTTAAAAAATATAAGTCGCGGCAAAACTAGTTAAATCACAGTGAACTTTATATCAATGTAATCTGTAAAACATTATCTATCGATTGGTGTGTGTGTCATATATAATCACTCAGTGTCGGTGCTAAAATCAAGCAATTATTAACTCGAACACCGGAGTTAAAAGTGTTATAACCTTATAATTGAGCGACGACGTCGTGACCTTGCCACGGAACCGGTCAACACTCCCCACTACGGGCTAGCTAAAGTAACGTTGCTAGCTAAACGCTTCTATTGCCTATTTTCGGTTTGCTTCTTATCGCTCTGCTGGTGTGGCGGTTTACTATTGCGCTTCGCAATACTCACCCGGTGGTTCGGATCCTCTACAGCAAGTTCTTACATTTTGCATTTTGTGCTAGCTACTGGTTTTTACTTTCGAAAAATGTCAAGAACAGGAAGGTGTGCTGGCTGCAAAAATCCAGTTGTGGGAAGAAATTACATCAAGTGTTGCAGTTGTACGCAACCCTATGACTTCCAGTGTGCAAATTTCACTGAGAGCAAATTTAAGAGCTTGACAACGGAGTTCAGGTCTAAATGGAAGTGCGCTCTATGTATTAGCAAGCAGCCTAAAACTGACAACACCCACACCCCGGTACGTGGAGACACAAGCCATTATGGTTCGGGCGACGGAGTAGTTGAAGGAGCCGCGTTGGTGCTAAGCCCTGCAGCCTCCGAGGTTGGTGGTGGTCAGGACAATTTTGCACACATAGATCTGCAAGCGCTTCTGTTGGAGGTGCGTCAGTTCAGGGAGGAGATGAGAGCCACTCGATATCAAATGGAGATTTTAAATGAAACTATGGCTGACCTATCTGTTAGAATTAGTGAGTGTGACCAGAAAATTGATGCATTGGAAGGTCGAGTGGTAAAGCTGGAAAAACGTCTATCTGATGGTGGTGTGCCGGCCAATGAAAACTTACTGCTGGAGAAAATCGAGCAGCTGAAATGTGATTTAAATGATCGCGATCAAGAGCTGCTGATCAATGACATAGAGATTGCATGCATCCCTGAGGAGAAGGGCGAAAACCTAGTCCACATTGTTACCGTTCTAGGTGTGAAGCTGGGCGTCAAATTAGCTGAGGAAGACCTGGTCAGTGTCACACGAGTGGGGAAGATTCATGTATCATCAGAACAGGAGCGTGCGCCCCGCCCGCGGCCTATCGTCGTACGACTAAGCAGGCGTTCCCTGAAGGACCAGGTGCTGACGGCAACTCGCGTCCGTCGAGGCACCACCACTGAAGACATGGGATTACCTGCTCCGCACCGCCGGTTCTATATAAATGAAAGATTGACTAAACAGAACCGGCAGCTTTTCCGGCAGGCACGTGAACTCGGAAGTAGACTCGGTTGGCGGTTCATCTGGACAAGGGAAGGCAAGATATACGCAAGGAGGCAACAGGACTCGCCGCGTCTTCGTATCCGTACAGACGGTGACTTGCAGCGTGTTTTTGGACCTGAAGTTGTTGGCGCGTCTCTTACAAAAGATGATTAATAATAGTTTTTATATCTACTTTTTGAGTTGTGCGTTTGTTAGGCTATTGCAAAGCGAGCTATTAGCTATTATTTGTGTGAACTTTAACGATTATTTAAGTTACGGCAAGCTTTTATTTTTATTTTCTACCTACTTTTTTGGTGTGTTTTTGCTCTATGCCCTATTATTGTTTCATTTAATTAGTACTTATTTAATTACCAAAAAATCTCGTGCACTAAGGGTAACACTGATCATACTTGTATACTTTAACGATTATTTAAATTATGACAAGCTTTTATTTTTATTTTCTACTTACTTTTTTGGTGTGTTTTTGCTCTATGTCCTATTATTGTTACATTTAATTAGTATTTATTTAATTACCAAAAAATCTCGTGCACTAAGGGTAACACTGATCATGCTTGTAAACCTAACACATGAATCTTATTTTAGCATACTGCAGTTTCTCCACTGCAGTTACTTGTGGTTATACATATATACGTCCTTGTGGGTCATGGGCGGTGACAGTGTTAATGCTCCGAGTTTCGTACGTTTTCAACAATGCGAGTGTTTATCAGTGTGCATAAACTATCTTCGGCTTATGGCGCAGCTTAGCACAACATGTCCATCTTACTATGCTTTTGTTTTAATCGTTCCACCATATCACCGAACGCTAAGTGATCTTTCTGTAAATAAAAAACAAACATTTAGCCCCACTTGCACAACAATATTTAAATGTCTAATTGCACTTAGTATTTTATGTTATAATGGGTCCTAAATCAAAGTTTATTAAGTTAGGACTTTATAATGCGGGATCATTAAATACCGGACATGACGATTTTCTTTTAGCCATGAGTAGTCATAGTGCAGACCTGGTTGCAATAAATGAAACATGGATACCGAGCGGGCAAGAGGCGTGCGCGCCGTCCGTCCCTGGCTACCGATTGCGCAACACCCCGCGTCCGCTTCATATGCGCGGTGGCAGGGGAGGCGGCCTTGCATTTTACATAAAGCGTGGTATAAATGTGCGTTATCTTAACAGGCCTAACGATGTTATTGAACAAATGTGGCTGTCCACTCGCGTAAATGGTCAACGCCTAGTTATAGGAACCGCATATCGTCCACCTTGGATGAATGTCGATACATTCATTGACGCGATTACTGACTCGGTCCATTTTTTCTCTAAGTACGACTCTCTCGTTTTATTAGGAGATTTTAATATCAACATGCTTCAAGAACAAAATACAAACACGGTAAAGCTGGCACAATTCCTAGAGTATATGAATCTCCGTCAAGTGGTTAATGAGCCGACACACTATACATCGCACACCGAAACTCTTATAGATATAGTATGTACTAACGCATCGGTGCGCAATGTTTCTGTAAACAATATTTCCGGGTCAAATGGGCACGCCATGGTTAATGTGACAATGTCACTAAAAAAAGTAATACCCCCGCCTATAACATTTACTTTCAGACCGATTAAAAATATATCATTAGAAGCCTTTAATACAGACCTTTACGCAGAAAATTGGGATGAAGTAACTGAGTTACCAACAGTTGATTTAATGGTAGATAAATTTAATTCAATGTTGACATCTCTTTTTGATAAACATGCACCCTTAAAAACTATAACTGTTAAGAGCAAGGGCTCTCTGCCTTGGATCACAGACGTCTGCAAAATGATGATTAATGAGCGTAATAAAGCTCATAATACCTATCGTAAATCTAGATCTGATAAAGATAGAGAATATTATAAAGAACTCAAGACTTTAGTTTTAAAGGGTATTGCGGGGGAAAAGAGAGCATATTTCAATAGGTTAATAAACTCGGAAGTTAATAATAGTAAGGTTTTCTGGAAAAATTTAAAGGATAAAATTCTTGTTGACTCTACTAAAGACAAATCGCTGCCAGCAAATTTTAACGACCCAAACAAGATAAATGAACACTTTTTAAATGTACCAGGAGCAAATGTAGTTCCCGATCCAGTTCTAGCGTTCTTTGAACTCAATCGATTTCACGATGAAGTCTTTAAATTAGCCCCTATCAGTTCAGCAGACATTAGTAAACATATAATGTCTATTAAATCAAATGCAATCGGCTGCGATGGTATCAGCAGAGATATGGTCTTATTCTCTCTCCCTTGTACCCTGGATGCCATAACAGCCATTATAAATAAGTCTATAACATCAAGTATTGTACCAAACAAGTGGAAAGAAGCACTTATAACACCTATACCGAAGAATGATAACCCTGTTGAGCTCAAAGATCTACGTCCCATTAGTATACTTCCATTTCTCTCGAAGCTGCTAGAGAAGGCCATCTGTGGACAGCTTACGAAATATGTGGAAGACTATAACCTTTTGCCTTCTCTACAATCCGGGTTCCGTAAGGGCCGCGGTACAGCTACGGCTTTGCTAGATGTTACCGACAACATACTAGTGGCACAAGATAAAGGTCTTAGCACAGTTTTGTCGCTTTTAGATTTTTCCCGCGCTTTTGACTGTTTAAATATCAATCTTTTGCTGGCTAAGTTATCATATTACGGTTTGGAAAGAAACTCTATTGCGTGGTTTAGAAGTTACTTAAACAACCGTTACCAGCTGGTGAACTTGATAAAAAGTGATGGTTCTGTTGAAAAATCGCAGCCTAAGCTCATTAACCGCGGTGTTCCCCAGGGCTCCATTCTGGGCCCGCTACTCTTCATCATTTATAGCGCAGATATTGCTAGGGCTATTAACCATTCCATGTACCACTGCTACGCCGATGATGTACAGCTGTACTTGTCGGACACAGCAGCTAAGATACCAGAAGCTATAACACGCCTCAATGAGGATCTGGATAGTATCGCTGAATGGTCGGCACGTAATGCCCTTGTCTTAAATCCTACCAAGTCAAAATACTTGGTTTTGGGCACAAGGACACAGTTAAGTAGACTGCGTGGCGATCTGGAAGTGAAGATTCAGGGTCAACCACTGGACCGTGTAGAGGAGGCCCGTAATCTTGGCATAATCTGTGATTCTCATTTAAGGTTCGAGAGTCATGTGCTTAGTATAGTCAAAGCCTGTTTCTTCCGGCTCAAGGTGCTATATCATATAAGAGAACAACTCTCGGAGGCATCACGTGTCACTATCTGCGAGTCACTAGTCTTATCCCGCCTTAACTATGGAGATGTTTTATATGGGCCTCGGTTGCTCAGGAGAACGGAGAAATTATTACAGCGCGTGCAAAATGCGTGCTGCCGATTCTGCTTTGACGTCCCTTCCAGGAGTCATATCACTCCATTCCTAAACAGGGCATCCATGCTCAACATGGACTCACGGAGAGAACTCCATCTTGCGGGGCTCCTCTTCGATGTCATAAAAACAAAGCAACCAGTATATTTGTATGCGAAGCTCAAATTTGCAAATCCGAACTCCACAAGGCAACTAAGATCCATAAGATCAGCGCTACTGTATCACGATCATAAAACGGCGGCCTTCACTGGTAGTTTTCGATACGCGGCGACGAAGTGCTGGAATAATATACCCCCGCCCATAAGGAATCTTTCATCAAAATACACGTTAAAATCAAAACTTAAAATACACTTAATCGACAAACAAAAACAGGGAATTCCTAAGCACTTCGTCAGCCGACATTAAGCGGGAAACGATCTTCTTTCAGCGTAAAAATAGGTAAAGGTATTTTCGACATCATTTCATAATATTTTTCTGCATGATGGGTGGCTCTCCAATGTTGCCCAGACTCTTATGAGACTGGTGTTCTCAGAGGACAGTCCACCCAGCATAAACTTATAAATAATATGTATTTAGTATTAAATAGGTGTAGGTAATTATTTATATGTGCATATAAACAATTTTTGTAAAATTTAACTTTAAATAGGTATAGTTGAAGGGCAATAGGTAAAATGACAGACGTGTGTTGCTGGTCTCGCCTTGCCTCGTCACTCTGAAGGTGATAGCTGAAAATCAGTGTTTGCTCTTAGAGCAATATTATCACTGAGCTATTACCCTTTTGCCACTGCTACACACTCGTATAATTTGGTGATGATAATAGTTTTTATTTTTTTGTGCTTTGTATTGTAGGCAGTTTCCTTGTGTTTAAGCTCGTTTACCCGTTCCTAAGTGAAAAATGCCTCTACATCATTGTTTTTTCTATTTTATATTTAAATTATGTTTACTTTTAATATGTAAAAAACCAATTGTATGTGTGTGTTTTAAGTGACAAATAAATGATTTACTTACTTACTTACTTACTTATGTAAAGTATTGTTTACTACATGTAGGTACAAATTTATTTAATTTAATTCTAGGCCTACAATAAAACATAGGTTACTTTTAATGCCATAAATACTAATTTATTCTATTGGAATAGAAAAAAAATCTAAAACGTTTCCATAGAAATAACGCGTGCGAAACCGCGGATAGAAAAAAAGAAAGTTTGTTTGTTTGTTTGTTCTAACTTCACGCCCTAACTAAGCAACCAATCAACTTGATTTTTGTATGGAGTTAATTAAAAGGGTTTAAAGTAATATTTAGGCTACGTATTATCCCATAAATCAGTTCCCATGGGATAGAGATAACCTTAAAAAACGCAAGCAAATCCGCGGGTAGAAGCTAGTTATTCATAAAAATACGAAAGTTTGGATGTTCGTTCATCAAGCAAAAACTATTCGACGAAATTTTGCAAAGATGTAATTCGTGACCCGGAATAAGTTAAGAAGTTATTTTAGTTATAAATAAATAAAATAAAAAAAAAATAATGCTGGACAATTCACACAGCATTATCTAGTTAATAATTTAGCTAGTTTATTTTTATACCGGAAAAACGGATTCGGGCAAAAGCTCGTTCGTTCATAATAGCATTGATAATAATATTATAATATGTCTATGACAATAGAAATATGAAACCATATATGAAAACAAAAATTTAAAATAAATAAGTTCCTCAGCGTAACCAAAACCTGTTATAAGGGATCTCTACCAAAGATGTCTATCTAAACAGAAGTTTAATTTTAAAAACCACACATTTAGATTTTCTGATAAATAAAGCAATAAAAAAATCTGTGGCAAAGCCTACCATGTTGAGCCCTGCGGATGAGAATAATTTATTATGATAAGCTGTTCTTATAATAATTATATGTAATCAAATTATTGTATTTACTCAACGCGCGTTATCAACTTTTTTGGTTGTAAAATAAAACGCTTTGTGACGTTAATGTGATAAAAAAACATGATTTGTCCCTTATTGTGAGCATATTTTATGTTATTAATGTGCTCTTGAAATTTAACCGCTAATTACGTTGCACTGTGCTTTTGTTATGGTTAGATAGATAGATAGATAAAAACTTATTTGTTACTACAGACACACATTAAATATACATTACAATTACAAACTTAAAAATATTAGGTTTACCAAAGAACATTTTCAAAAAAGTAAAAAGTACGTGCTTATATAATAAACTTTATTTTTAAATTAACTATAATACAAAAGTTTATGTGTGCTGCAGTGCGACAAAAAGGCCGTGGCTCAGTGAAATTTTTTGCTTGTAAGCAAAAACACTGATTTTCAGCCAAAACCTGAGCTACAAGACAATTCGTTAATATTATGGTTATCCGCTTGCCTTCGGATAGCCAGCTAGCCGATTTGGAAACATCCGTCAATTCACCGCGGCCACTGCACTCGCCGTTTGCAAAACACCCGTAGATTAACTTCGGCGAGTACAGTAACCGTTTTGGAAAAAGCCGTCAATACACCGCGACTAGTACACTCGCCGATTTCCAAATTTCGCGTCAGTTAGACTAAACTCTTTGTCTCGCTTTTACCAATGAAAAAAGATAGATGCACCGAGTGATATCTCACTCGGAATGAATTGTACTTCATTCTAATTACCTGGAAGACCGAAAACTGTTTATGGCGAAAGAGGATTGATTAATTTAATCTGTGACTCTCGCAGTGTTTTGGTTTCTGAATGTGGTACTGATGGCTTCTTTCCCATATTTTGATGTAGTAGTTAATTCAATGCATCATAATTACAAGCTAGCATATCAAAAATGAAACAAGCTTTCAGAAAATACTAATAGTTTTGGTGTGAATGTTGGTGTTAATTGATTAATCTCTCGCGGTGTTTTGGTTTCTGAATGTGGTACTGATGGCTTCTTTCCCATATTTTGATGTAGTAGTTAATTCAATGCATCATAATTACAAGCTAGCATATCAAGAATGCTTTCAGATTTTTTTTACAAAATATCAGAGATGTCGTAGTGGCGGATTTTAATGCCTCTGTAATATTTTAAATCTAGTTTAGGCAGTGAATCAAAAATAGATTTTGCTACCCACCAAGGGCAACTTCGATTCACTGCCTTAACTGAATAGAATAAAACTATTAGAAACATTAAAAAAGCTAATAGGTATCACAAACTGAGCGATGGATTTTCGAAATTTCCTTTTTAAACAAAATAATAAGATAAAGTAGGTGGCGGCGCTAGTTTGGGTGGGGTATGCGCCTTAAGGCAGGTAGTAGATGTATATAATACAGTTTTTTTAATAATAATAAAAGTTTATTTTCCAGAATAAAGCTTAAAACTACAAGATACAAGTGCATAAGTTATTCTATGTTAAAGAGAATATTTTAACATAGTAGGTACATTTGTAGAGTCAAAACTTTTAGGGGTCGAATAGGTTGACTCCTTGCTCTAAGTAAGTTTTCACTTGTATATAGATGCAAGGGCTCATTCCCTTGGCTCTATGAGTCTATCAGGATCTTAAGTGTATCTGAGTACATACTGCCATTATATTTATTTAAGATATACAAATAAAATATCATATTATATTATATCATCGAAGTTACCATCTAGCTAGTTAGGTACTTACTTCTTGTCTAGTTAATTATGAAATGTGATGTAAGTTTGTAAGTCGTTTTCCTTATTTTCCTGGGTTGCTGTGTTGCATAAGAGATAACATGTCATGTTGTTATCTATCCACTTAGATTTGGTTTTATATTCATCATGAAACAAATGGTTTTAATAAAAAGCGAAAGTTTGACTGTCTATTTTATTTTATTACTTTTATATACTACAAGCTCAAATAATTTCCTAAATCAATCAGAGGAAATATCATAGGAAATAGTTTAACAAAATCATCTTTCATGATTTGCTTGTGTAAACATTTTTAATTCTCGAAAAGTATCAGTTCAGTTTAGTTCATTTTTTTTTTTTTTTTTTTTTTTTTTTAATTTTTAATCTTTATTCAGAAAGAAAATATCAAAAATCAGTTTATTCAATTTTTAATCAGCCTACTAATTAAGTACCTACTTATTTATTTTTCAGATACTTATTTTTAAACCTTAATGTTTCCGTTAATTGATACCATTTTTTGCAACATATTCGCGGATCATTTTTGATCTAATTTAAACCACTTTCGGGTGTGCTGATGTTAGGGGAAAACCCTGTATAATGACCTAAAAAAACGTATACTTAGCTTACTTATTAGCTACATTCTTTTATATCTTACTAATCAGACCTATGTAACCTAAGTTAATAATTTCTTGTTATGTCGCCATAATAAAGATAACCTTTCTTATTGGGGTACTTATTCGCGATAATCAGAGCCCCCTTTATCACATCGATAAACTATTATTGGAGGTCAATTTATACATAACAATAAACTTGTGTCTTTAGGGTTCCGTATTCAACAAGGAACCCTTAAATACGGCATGACATCGGACCGAAGATTAACTGTAGGACGAGTTTACCATTCTTTTTTTGTTTACCGAAATAATAATTAATCAATCAAAAAAAATTGTAATTAGGTATATAAAACTCGGGATAATTTCGTTAAAAAATCCTTTTAAAATGAGATGAATGATGTTAGTTGTGTAAAAGAGGTAGATAAGTTATTGAACTGTTGGTACGATTACGGCACTCTACACTGCGCGTGGCCAGTCACGCACTTTGCTGATTTATTTGACTATCAGAGCTAAGTAGTAAATATAAATTTGCAAATAAAGATAATATGATAATCGCATAAAAAATAACCTTGACTCTGCAGCTACTCATAATAAATAATCTTTGTGATAGGTAAATTAAATTTTATTATTGCTTTATTTTGGAAATTTCATTCTAGCATCTTCTAGAAAGTATTACTTACCAACCATGAAATGAGATTGTGGCCAAGACTATAAAAAAGTTAGATACCTACCTAATGTCATCATCATATGCCTATATTAGTCCACTGCTGGACATAGGCCTCCCCTAATGAGCACCATAGTGCACTGTCTTCAGCTTGCCTATCTACCTAAATTACTAGGTACTTAATATTTGTGTAAGTATTTTTTTTTGCAATTATAGTTAACTAAACCTAACTTTTAGAGCGAGTTAAACCGCGGTCAAAAACTTGTATAGCTAGGGTAGCTACCTTCCGGCATTTGAATCGAGTAGGTAGGTAGTACAAACTCAATGAAAAGGACAAGTATCACATGTATATATATATTTATATACCTACATATATATACTGACATCGCTGATTGTTTTTGTGTGACATACGATAAGATGTCTACACTAATATTAAAAAGAGGAAAGATTTGTATTTCTGTAAGTAACGAATAAACTTAAAAAACGGTCCACTAAATAAATAAATAAATCACTAAATTATCACAGAGTAACATAGGCTACACATACAATATACCCGAGCGAAGCCGGGGCGGACAGCTTGTTTCTTCTATTTGTACTTAGCTAGATAAATATCTCAAGAATCAAAGACTGAAGATAGCAGACTTGAAATTTGTCAGTAAAATCGCGTCCGGTTGAAAATTATCAAGATATAGAAATCAGTTAGGATTTCCCAAACAAGATAATGTACTCATTAAGAATACTTAGGTTATATGATAATCATTTTTATAATTATCTAAAAAAAATGGTTATATCTCCTTAGATAATTTTCTCATTTATTATTTATCACGAACCTTATTATTTTATCATAATATTATATTAATTTAATTTTTTATCTACTTACGTCAATTGTGTGCAGTAAAAGAAATGCGTTTTATATAATCATTTGATTATAATCATAAATAAATGACTTCGATGCGTGTCCAAGCTACGAGTACCGCAAAATCTGGTTCGTACGAAATTATTTTTCTGTTAACTCGATAATAATCTCTAGAATCGATAAGGTTTAATCTGACGACTCGATATTTGTCTGTATAATCGCATGTGATTCAAATTTATCAGCTTATGGAAAAATGTGCGCGTTGTGTTGATTTTTAGGATATGATTCTCTCCTAGACTAGATTAAAAATCTGAAGTTCGTATAGAATCTTTAAATGTTTTAAATAGAGAAGAAAAGGCTAAAGAAGGCCGAGAAGGTATTATAGTTATTGTTAATGCAGAGGATTTGCTCATCCGTAACCATTAAATAAAGGTTTTTTTGTAGTTTGATGAAAAGGGTTGTTAATAGTGGTTGTGGTAGATGGTGCTGGTTGACCCCCAAAGTGCCCTTTGAGGTTGGTAATTTGTAAGGTAGGTATGTGGTCGAGGAAAAGTCACTGGTATGGTATGGTACGACTGTATTCACAGGGCACACATAAACTGGTAATTACTCTACTGGTATGAATGGTATAGTATGAAATGGTTAATGGTTTGAACCCGCGTCGATGGCGGTCGATCGCGAACTGTTTTTTTGTAGTAACTTATGTTGTAGGTACTGTAGGCGCATTATTGAGAACCCTAAGAGTCTGTCAGAGACACGACAGAAGGCGCCCGACTGGAACCGCGCACTCACTCTGAAGAAGTCCCGCGTAAAGGGATGAAACGTTGGTGTTCTTCCAACACAAAAAAGGTTCGTAGTTAACCCGCTTACATTCATAATGAATTCGTCAAACTACGACAGTTATATAGTAAGACAGATTTGAATTAAAAAAATAAAATTTTCATTTTGTTTCATTAAAAAATTTGGTTTTCATGCATAATGTAATATAATAATATTTAACTAACCAAAATATTGAAGGCTTTAGTCATAAAAAACTATAAAAGTCCTAGTTAAATAACATTTAATATTTTAAACCAGCTCAATCGGTTATGTTAGTTTTTTTTTTAAATAACTTTTTGTTTGGGAGCCATCTTGACTTAAAGAATCATAATATTATCAAATAACTGCCACTAAAACTGAGAGATAGATATTATACCTATTATTGTCTTTAATGTTATGAAGGTAAGGCAACAATTTGTTTGTAGAGCAATGACAATGTAATTGTTCAGTGAGGCCTAAAGACTCTAGCTAGATTAAATTTAGTAAAAAAACGTAATAAAAAACCTCCAAGGCATGTCTAACGACCATGGCGGCTACTTGTAGTATATTATTATTTATTTTTTATTTTATTTCAATTCATTTTATAAAATTTTAATATTACTTCAATTTTTATTCACAAAACTAGTCTTATTTCACGAAATGTTAATCTCATCTAACTCATTCGATTTGAAATTTATTTGCCTTAATTTAAATCATCAAGCTGAAGGAAGACAGGGCGCTATGGCGCTCATTAGGGGAGGCCTATGTCCAGCAGTGGACTGGTATAGGCTGATGATGATGATGATGAAATCATCATGAATAAAATTGTAAATCAGACATTGCACACCTAACAGTAGAAATACATTGAAACATGTTTATACCTAAACCACCTCTGTATACATGTATTTCACGCAATAAATATTACGTTACTTTACTCTATTAATAAAATTATTTTAAGGAGGGACCTTTGTCCAGCTGTAGTCTGGGGTCGTGAAAAATCATAATAACTGTGGCTATCTCTGTGTCGCAACGGACGAAAGTTCATCTGATGTGAATTTCTCGTGCCAGTGTAATTGCGATAGCAATTTTTGGTCCGACCCGGGTTAGACCAACGTGGCAGTCTTAAATGTATACTAATGTGATGATAAATCTGGGTACTGACTGACTGTGTTACAGGGTGTAATGTTACATTCGCAGCGAACATAAAACGTTATTTATGCTCGTTGCGCCTTATTTCCCCGTAGAGGAGACTGGGGTCAATTGAAACACGGGTCAATTGAAACAACTCAGTTACATAACTCTAAAACGGTTAGTAATAGGGGCGTGGTCTGAAGGGGGGAAAGAAGCGCACTTAGTACGCCTAAACGCTTCGAGCGCGCTGGACATTTTTACGTGGGTGCATTGCTAAATAGCTCCTATCTAATTGAAAGGCGTATATTATGTCAAATTACTAGGTTAATTATATAGCCAGATGATAGTCTTTTTATACAATTTTATTTATTTAATATATAAATAAATAATGCTGGACAATTCACACAGCATTATCTAGCCCCAAGTTAAGCAAAGCTTGTGTTATGTATACATATATAGATATTTTTTATCATACATAGAAGACGACCAGAACACACTGAACAAATGTATGCAGATCGTACACACATTTGTCCCGAAGCGGGAATCGAACCCGCAACCTCCTGCGTCGTAGGCAGACCTTCGCCCACCACGCCACAGAGGTCGTCTGGCTATAATTAAAACCCATTAATAAACAAATAGGGGTATAGAATGAAGTCACACGGGCCACACGACCAATTTTCTCAAAAACGTTTCAATTGACCCCAGTGTACCCTACTGAACGCTCGCTGTGTTACGTTACAAAGGTAAAGCCCGCCGGTCAGTATGTTCACCTTTAGACCCAAGGGAAACCTAATCGTATAGGGGGCAGGGAGATTTGCTTATCCTTATCAGAGTTTACTGTAATCCACATTATCACTAATCTATCACGAAATACGTAGTACCGGATATAACGTAGATTAAAACGTTTTGGGATAATGTAATGTGGGTATATTCTCTCTATAATGTTGGTGTAGCCGAAATAACATTATTTCATCTATGGTATAGCTCTAAAATGCAAGATATTTTTTGGAAATGAAAGAAAGAATTTTTTATTCATAGCGTAAATAATGCAAAATAAATAAAAGACACAATGAAACTACATAAAACAAATAAGGTACAAACATAAAAAACTTAACGCTACAAAAAGGCAGCAAAAATTGGTAACATTATCTTACTTTGCTATGGTCTGAAATAAGTGATTATTATTATTATTATCGGGTAACCTCCAAAAACTAAAAACTTTAAAAAGAATATTTGCACATCCGCAGCGAAAAAAGGTACGAAATAGAGTTCGAAAATGGACCAGAGACGAATGAAATAAATGAAAATATAGGAATGTGTGACTTAGCTAAGCAGATATTGTGTTATGGGTAGATACTAGATAACTGATATACTTCTTACAATAGATTACATAGACAGATATGTTTTTACGTTGAATATTCATTGCACAAACAATAGCTAGATTGAGTTATTTATTAGTTCAAGAAACGATGTCCAGTCAATGAACTGAAACCAGAAAGTCTGCATTGACCTTAGAAATGTCAAAGTTTCATTGACCGTGATTTCAATATCAAATTCTAAATGTCTTCCAAAAATATGTACACGAGTTTTGGGATATAAACACGGCAATATTTATATAAAACTTTGACTCATTCTTATAAAGAAAACGCACAGCCCAAACAGCTGTAGGTCGATTCTGAAACAATTACAATTTTTGGCGCTCATTGGTGAATTTTCTTTTGTTTTTATTTGTAATAAAAAGCAGTCATAAAGCGGTTAAAATATTACCTATGAGTATTCATTGGTACTATATTTATTTATTTATTTACTATAAATACATTTGATATTGTATCAGTTATTTATTTAACTTTGGGCGTTCAATTTCATTTTATTTATTTCATAAGAACAACCTTACATAAGCACGTACACTAACTCATTTTATATAAGTTATAATACTATTAAAAATATACACATCGGTCGATGTGGCGAGGTGGGCGAAGGTCTGCCTGCGACGCAGAAGGTTGCGGGTTCGATTCCCGCCTCTGGACAAATGTGTGTACGATCTACAGACATTTGTTTAGGGTGTACTGGTCGTTTTCTATGTATAATAAAAAATATCTATCTATGTAATGTATTGTATTATGTATATCAGTTATCTAGTACCCATAACACAAGCTCTGCTTAGCTTGGGGCTAGATAATGCTGTGTGAATTGTCCAGCATTATTTATTATTATTATTTAATACAAAAGTCGCATAAAAGTAACAAAATATGTAAGTAAAAATATAATATACAAATTTCAAATAAAACAACAAAAAATCGAGACGTTAAATCGAGTTCGTGAACTTAGGCCTTGATAGGTCGTTATTTAAAAACCAAAGTGACTTTGTTTAGAAATGGATTGAATGTACCTACATTCAATCACTGAAGACATTTACATACACTTGCTATTGTAGGTACATAATTCTGTAGAATGACTTGTTATTTCAAACGCACATGTCTTTAGACTAAAGCTATTGACTGGCTACATTCGGTATATTCATCATCATCATCATCAGCCTACATCAGTCCACTGCTGGACATAGGCCTCCCCTAATGAGCACCATAGCGCCCTGTCTTCAGCTTGCCGCATCCAGCATTTGCCAGCAGTCTTTCGCAAATCGTCATCCCACCTGGTCGGAGGGCGTCCTACATTACGTTTGCCGAGTCGCGGCCTCCACTCAAGAACACGTTTACCCCAGCGGTTGTCGGTTCTTCTCGAGATATGGCTAGCCCACTGCCACTTCAGCTTGCTAATCCTTTGAGCTATGTCGATAACCTTGGTTCTCTGTCGGATGTGTTCGTTGCGAATCCTATCCTTCATTACACATTCGGTCTATTAAAATTAGATAAGTATCATATATAATTCTGCCACTCGTGGACATAAAATTGAAGAGCAAATCAATAGCCTTCGGCGTCTATTGACTACGGGAGGCTTTCAGGAGGGAGGAGGTAGAGCCAAATCTCAGCAAATACCACTTTTTTTTTTTACATGACACGCATCAATTTGTTAACTATCAATTTAATTTAAACTTAATTTTTGCCGTCCTTACTAATAATGTAAATTCGAAAGTCTAATAATAATATCTGTCTGTCTTTGGCAGCATTTTGTGCGAAAATTAATAATTGGTAATTATCATAATTTGATTTAATTTAACTTATTTAATTTATTGTTTTGATTTAATTTTATTTTATTTTATTGTATATGATCCTTTTTTTTTTAAAGTAGACGATAAAATATATCTTTATTCAGAAAGAAAATAACAATCAAATAACAAATTTAAATTAAAACTAGTATTTACAATAGAAACAATTAAGCTATCTGCAAACTGTTGCAAACAATCTACAGGTAGCTCAACTGATCCATATCAATACCAGTTGGAAGCGTGCCTAAGACACTGGCTGCATTGCCCCGCTGTAATTGATCCAATTTATTTTAATTTGTCTTGTATTTAATTTAATTACGATTTTAATTTCAATTACTTTAAATTTAATTGTTGTAGGTAGGTACTTTGAATATACTAACATTAATTATAAGAGATTTTTGTTACTAACAAATTATGGATCCCGTTATCTGAAATAAAAGAATTGTATTTATTTATTTATTTTTATTTAGATCTATCTGTCGATCTATCTGTCTGACCTTTTCACACTTAAACGGCAGAACGGATTATAACGTAACTTTCTAATTTTAATATTGGTACGGATTATTCGGTAGACTATCATGATACTTCGGATTCGGCGACAGCTGCTCGCAATATCAATTCGCAAATTATTGTGTACCATAAATGATGACTGAAAACTTTTTGTATTTTCGACATTGTGTTGTTATTCTGTAACTAACAATGTAAGCTATGTTCCTTATCAAACAAAACGAAAGATATTGTTGTTTTTATTACAAAACAAATGGGACGAAAACATGTAATTTTCGACGTAAAGTAATATAAATTGCATTTTGCATATTTTTGTTTATTCATTTCATAATAGGTGTGGATAATTAGGAAAAAAAACATGATATGGTGAAATTATGCTCGAATTACAATCATTTTGGTAGTACGTTTGAATATGCAAATCATCATTCGCAGTCCACTTAAAACATTCTTTCCGCACTTTTAAAAACATCTCTTCTGTAAAATGTGACTGTGGAAGTACGTCAACATTCGAGAAAGAAGTTAATAGGACATTATCTTTATGCGTTTCCTTGAATATTGACTGTAATTGGAGCAGACGTACCCACATTTTCATAGTTAATCGTTCAGCGTTTTGTCGTTTTCGGCATTTATGTGCGATCCTGACTCACGGCTTTAAATTAATTACCTTCCACGACAATAAAAATGCAATACCACAAAATGGGATATGTAAACCAACCAACTTAATATAAACCAACATCATCATCATATCAGCCCATACAAGGAGCGGTCCTGAGCCGCCTCCATCTATCGACTCCCTGCGACCGCTACGATGTCGTCGGTCCATCGAGTTGATGGTCCAACACTCCGTTTCGCGTTGCATCGCGGCCGCCACTCGAGAACCTTTACTCCCCAGCGGTTATCAGTTCTCCGAGCTATATGACCTGCCCACTGCCACTTCAGCTTGCTAATTCTGAGAGCTATGTCGGTGACTTTAGGTCTTCTACGGATTTCCGTATTCCGGACTCTATCACGTAGAGAAACCCTGAGCATATCTCTCTCCATAGCCCGCTGAGCGACACATAAAAAGGTTTTTAAGGCTGGCCTTATCGCCGAGAGATTTTTCCCAAGCAACCTTTATAGATTTCTAAAAAAGTTGTCAGTAACTTAATATCACTGAAAATAACATAATTATGAGTCGTTTTATAAATCATAATCGTACGATACTCACATAATATAAATGTGTTATCGCATTTTAACGTTTGTTTTTCACAACGTTTATCAATTTATTAACATATCTGTATTATTGAGTAGAGCAGCGTAATAAAAAAATAATAATAAACAAGTACGTAGGTCCGGCCAAGTGTAGAGAATCGCAAATACGTTTAAGTGGTTGATCGATAGGTAGGCAACAAAAAAAACAATGATAAAGACCTCATTATATTTTTGCTGTAAAATGTAATTCTGACTAAATTAATTATTAATAATTGACTACCTCTGTGGCGCGGTGTGGTCTGCCTGCGACGCAGGAGGTTGCGGGTTCGATTCCACCACAAAGTTAATGTGTGTGCGATCTGCAGACATTTTTTAAGGGTGTTCTGGTCGTTTCTATGTATAAAAAATATCAATCTATGTATTGTAATATACTAATATTAGTTATGGATGCGGCAAGCTGAGGACAGGGCACTATGGCGCTCATTAGGGGAGGCCTATGTCCAGCAGTGGACAAATATAGGCTGATGATGATGATGATGATGAATATTAGTTATCTCGTACCCATAACACAAGCTCTGCTTAGCTTGGGGCTAAATGCTGTGTGAATTGTTCACCATTATTTATAATTTATTTTAACTTTGCGAAAAACCCTTATAAAAATTAGCGAAATCAAAAGCAGAATCGAAGCTATTAGCAAATGCCTATTGTTAGCTTTTTGCATCTATTTTAAGTTCAATTGTAATTATTTAAGCTGATGGCAATCCGAATTAAATAAATAAAATAAAACTGGCTTGATTACACAAAAACATATGTCGTAGATATCTACCTTTTTACTTGACATCTACGTTTTTAATTTTAATCCCATCCCAGGTTGATACAAGTACCTAAGCAGTCATATAACCCTACCGTTTTTATGGCCTGCCAACTTACCGACAAAACAGTTAAATTGTTCGGACACTATTAATTTATTATTAACGATTTCACACTTTTCGTATTTAATTTATTCAATTCGGATGTGTAGTTTAAACTGTAGGTATTTATTTGTTTGGAACTAAACTAAATAAATTAAAGGTATTCGTTTATTATTCACATAAACTTTTTAAACAGGCACTAAAAATTTGTGAAAGAAAAAGAAAATTATCTCGTAATTTTTTTCACTGTTTTTTTTATTAATGATATTTTTATTTTATTTTAAAATGCACATACCGATGGCCGCGATGACATATTGCCGCCACACTTGCCCAGCCTCCATCCTAGCTTGTACTGGCAAGCGGCTGGCAGAATGGATGACAGACGACGGCTTAAGCTCCGCGTACGTCACTCATCAGCTGTCAATTGTGCGTGTCATATCGCTATTTCTACCGCCATTTTGAATTCGTGGCGCGAAAAGCATCGGCCCTAAGCTCTAAAAAATCTAGGCTTTTATAGATGACAAAACAAAAAACAAAAAGTTGGACGATGCAATTAATGCAACATCAAAAGTAGTCCATTGATTTAGTGTCAACAATCTTTTGCTTAACGAAACTAAAACTAAATGTAGGTAGGTATTCGATTTATTTTACCTCATGTAAAACAATTTAAGGCTGATGTAAACGTAACCGAAGTATCGGTAGAAATTGTAGAAAGTACCGTATTGTTGGAAATAAACTTAGCTAGTAAAGTTCAATGGGGCCCACACATAGATAAGCTATCGAAGAGACCTAAAAAAATCCGTCTTATATACCTAATCGTTCTTACAGAACGTTCGTTTATTTCAGCTGCTAAAACTAGCTGTGCTCACAACTAGATTAGGTACACAAGTATCAGGTAAATGGCAATGTATAACAGGTAAATGGCAATGTATAACTACCTACGCTTCTACAACAAAACTCTAAGTGAGTTGTAAAAATTATCAATTAATAAATTAAAACAAATTGTCAAATATATTCTTTGCAAAAAGGCTTACTATAAAATATCAGATTATTTAGATAAAAAAACTTGGGAAGAGTTTTGCTCCAACTCAAAAACTAACATTCTAACAAGGTAAAGGTTTCTTGTTCGCTTCTTTTCTTTACCTTAAAAGATTGAAGTAGACAAAAAATCAAAGTGATCACTTTATTTTATTTAGTTTTACTTATTGTATTCTGAGTTTTGTAACGTGTATAAAAGTCCGGTAAGGTCTAAAGGAAATTAAGCAATTTGAGTTTTGAGTGAAAAAATCTGATAAAATAGAAGGAAATTGGCATATTTGATTGTATCATGGATGAAGTAAAATACGGGCACAATAAAGAAACGTTAATTTTGTTTTACTCGTACTAAAAAGATAATTTTTAAAGAATATATTTTGTACATCACATGGCAAAACGCCAAAAATTATTTTTGTGGCATAGCCGATTTCATCAAAACTTTTTAAAAACGTTGAAACTTTTTTGGAATGAAGGAGGTCTTTAGCTTTTTTAACGCACTACATTCAAGCCGCCACACTTATCCTGCCTCTATTCTGTACTCAGTTCGCTATTACCCACCCCGGTAGACACTGGCTCATATTATCCCCTATCTTCCCTATGTCAACTGTCAAACAACTGACAGCGCGCCATTTTTATAAACTGTTGGTTTTCATTGATACATTTGCCTACCTCGTTTAAGACGGAAACAGGTGCAATGCAGAGCCACAATCTTTTATTGCATCCAGATTATTCCAACAACACAAAACTATTTTAAATTTAACTGTCGTAAAATGTAACAAAAAAAATAAAAAATTAATAAAAATCATACCTCAACTCCATCGCGTAAATCTTAAGTGTCAGACGCACTGCAAGTCACACATTTTTTTAAACACTTTAATATTGTTTTGTAATTAACATACCAATGCCGGCGATGGCATACTGCCGCCACACTTGTCCTGCCTCCATCCTGTAGTCGCCGTTACTGCCCACCCCGGTAGACACCGGCTCGTAGTGTCCCCTATCAGCCATACTCTATCTGTTACGTCACGCCGCGTCACGCTACGTCACACGTCAATCGAGTTTGGCACGGAGCGGAGGTTTCGCTTCCAAATCTGAAAGAGGTGGGTTGATCAATCTTTCTGTATAATTATTGGCGGATTGTTAATTTATTCTCTGAAATAAGATGCATCTGAAAATCCAAAAAAGTCTACTCAGAATAACTTTTTGGGTTCCTTAATAAATCGGGTAGGAACTGAACGTGATCTAGGTGATATTATTTCTCCGGTTTGGAAGCCAGTTTCCAAACCTTGCTACGAAATGGGACTTAAAAATTCCTTTTTGGTAGCTTCGAATAGGGATTATTGCTCCCATTTTGAAGCCAGCTACCAAATCTGGCTACGAGATGGGATTAAAGGATATTAATTATTATGTATCTATGTGTTCAGGGTCAACTTCAATTGTATGTATGTAAAAAAATACGAACTCAGCTGGACGCTGTATATCGCTAACTTGAACCTACTTACTGTCTCAGAATAATGAGACAAAATAATGAGGATAAGTAACCAATCTAGAAACAATTCTTTAAAAAACTAAACCCAGACCCTTGCCTTGTACCATTTTTATTAAAACGAGTTATTTATGAGATAATAACCAATAATTCAAGTAGTATACAATCAATCGAGACTAGTTTTACATGTAATTACACAAAACCTCTCAAAATTCAAGTACTTTATTTACTACTATAGTGTATTAGTCATTGAATTATTAAATATTACTTGAGTAATTGATTAGATAAAGCACAAGTTGGAAGGTTTTACTTCTCGAAATACGAATAGATACTTGAGAATATAAGGTGACACTATACGAAATGAATTTCAGTTTGAGTGGCCAAGCACAGTTTCTCTTCAACTCCATCGTCTTTTTTATCTTCCAATTGAAAATAGGTCATCAATACCAATCAATTTTCTAAACGAATAGGTATTGTTAATTTTCACACAGAGCATTATCTAGCACAAAAGAAAGCGATACTCGGAACGAATATTTTCAGAACACGCAAACACGTTACCCGTGTCGAGAATCGTTTCCGCTTCTAGGGGACAAGTGGACATAGCCCATTGCGCACGTAGGTCGTTTATATATATTTCAGCTGTCGAAATCGACTTGTTAACATACTCGTAAATTATAATTCTGCTTTTAACGACATAGGTAAACATAATAATAATTGTTTTTGTTACCATAAAGTAACAATTTCCAGCGGTTTCTGCGTGGGATAACAAATTTGAAGTAAATGTATTACACTAATAAATATTGGTTACAAATTAAGACGATACCCCGAGCCAAACTTGCGCCACCATCTATTTTATCTTATGATTTCGTTGAACAAAGGTAATTTCAAAATTTTCAATTGGCTATTTGTGATACCTATTATAAGCTTTTTTTTTAATGCCGCTGTCATAGTTTTATTTTGTATAGTTTACGAGGAGATGCATTAATTGAGTTTGGTCGCCACAAAGTGCAACATCGTATCGATTTTTGTAAGTAAGTAAGGAATAACATTAATAGACATAGAGACATAGACATTTATTTATTTGCTGCTGCAGTACAAAACATACATTAGAATATAATTTGAAAAAAAAGTGATAAAAAGACTGACTGCTGTGTTACAGCAGCAAAAAGGTCTCGACTCAGCATGATTGCCTTACTACTCTGAAGTAGATAGGCGCTGATATTCTGCCGAAACCATTATGATCACAAGACCCTGTGAGACTTACAATTAGAGTAAGTAGTGTTATTTTTTTGTGTTTATAAATAGTAAGTAATATACTTGAATAGAAATTATAATAAATAATAGTATGTAACTGGTGCGTGTCTGACTGTGTAAAAGTAAAAAAAAGTAAAAAAAGTAAAAAAGTATTTATTACAGCAAAAGACATAGACAATTACATCAAGTGTACATCCTTATTAACTATTTATTTATGAATAAAACAAGAAAGGAATTTAGGAAGATAAACATTTAACGTACATACAAAAGAAGAGTAACAATATTTATGTCATTTGCAGACAGCTATTAATACCTAGTATTGAAGTTGTCTGTTGATTTCTTCACTAGGCTAAGCCTGTATCGAAGAAATCATAAATGCGAAAGTTTTGAACATTGGTTAATTCGTTACGGACAGTTTACTGTGAAAATAACAAAAATAAACAAATGAGGAAGTACTAAATATTACAACATTAATTTTATAGTAAGTACAGTAGTATATTAAATTGAAAAGAAAAAAAAACAATTAATAATAATAAAATAAAAATAGTTAAGTATTCTAGTTAGAAGTTTGTAGAATCTCTTCTGTTTTATGTTAGTTTAATGTACTAAGCCAATCTTGTATTGTATGTTTAGCCTCAGTTACACTTTTGCTCTTAATTTGACAGATTTTAGCTATATTGTTGTAAAGACGAATTTTCATGAAACTTCCTGTTCTTTGAGCGAATTCGGAGTTTGTCGAGGGAGTTGCCAATCTATACACTCTACGGCGGGATATGACTTCAAAATCAGGTGAGGACAAGAATGTGTGTGAAATTTGTGTACCCATAGGGCAGTTTTGAGTATGTAGAGTTGGCGGACGGTGGGTACAAGAGACGGTGTGTGAAGCGGATATAAATACATACCTATTAATATAATTAAATAATCAAAGAAAGTCATACTGTCACATTAAGTGCCAGATACATGTTGCAATTTACCAAAAAGTAAAGTCGTAGTCGAATTTTATAATTCCTTGATTTGCTTGCAAAAAGCAGACCCAATAGTGTTTCACAAACTTAACATAAACGGAAATTTATCGTGACTAATATTAGCCCAATGCTCTTCCTACTTCCTCCAAATTGTGATCACAATCACGTAGGTACCTAGTGTCAGTGCATTATGTTTTCCTTAAGGATAAAGAGATGAACTCTAAATGTGGAAGGCACAGCCAAAGTCATGACCGGTTATTTTAAGAGGAAAGGAAGATGCGTCAAATTTTGGTACATTATTTCCTTGTATGGTACTTATACGGTTAGTAAAAACTGGCGTTCTTGTCCTATTATATCCTTCTTGCTAATATTATAAAGGCGAAAGTTATTGTAATTGTGTAGATTTTGGTACGAAGATAACGCCAAAACACTACTGAATGTCTCGAGCTGAAAATTTGCACACATAAAGTTCTGGACCTAGAATGACGTATTGGCTAGTTATTGCAAGAAAACGCGTGAAGCCGCAGGCAATAGCTAGTTTAATAACAATGAAAAGCTTAAAAAGTGACGCCTTAGGGCCTGAATCCACCAAAGCGGATACGAGACGAAAGGAGATGTGTTTTAAAAACCAGTAGAACGTCTTTATTGACACATCTCTCCGCTTAGCTTCAGTGGATACCACAGAGCGGAGATGTCATCTGTGCCTCGCCGAGCAAAGCGAATATGTGAGCTCTGCCTTGCAAGATCGCGACGACATGCATTGGAGACGAGAAAAGATGTGAGCGGCGTGCAGTGAGCGGCTCCGCTATAGTGGATTCATCTCAATAAATATCCAATAAATATCCTCAATAAATATCTGTTCCGCTCTAGCCAGTACACATCTCAGCAAAGCTAAGGTGGATAAAACCAGTATGTGCTTTTTCTTGTATTTTGCTCGGTGGGAATAAAAAGTAATTGTATTGTAGTCTCCTTGAAATTTTCACTGAGCAATTTGCAATGTGTAAAGAAAAAACATTGCTGTTGGAGTTTTCTCAGGGATGAATTGCTATTCCAATTTGTGGCAGTTGTGTGATAAAATAACAGATGGTACATTATATTATTGTGAACTTATCCTATAATTAATGTAATTGGTGTTACCGTATTAATTAAAGTAAATAAATACTTAAAGAAAAAAATGCGTAAATAAAACTAAATATAGAAGTATAAATTAAACCTGTGTGCGTGAGCTAAGGAAAAGTTTGTGTAGACGTTTTTTGCCCAGCAGTATAATAAAACAGATAATGAGACCACTCATTGCGATAAGGCAGCCCATGGTACATCGTAATTTGAATGAATGTTTTGTTTTGTTTTCCTGTCCGATGTGCATATTTTTTTGCGGTGCAATATATTTCGTATCTACCCTTTTGTATTGTATTGAAAAAAAAACTACCTACTATGCGAGGAAAACTCGCGGGCCAAAACAGTAGTACCTAATTAAATTACAAATCTAAGTAAATAGGTGTCATTTTATGACCTTTATAATATTTTAATCAAATACTATCTCACGTGAAATATTTATCAGAGTTGATTTTGTATTGTCAATATTTTTAAATCCGATAACACGATAAAATCATTAAAGTTGATAAAAAAAACGTGCCAAGTGCCAGCTGTGCGAGCCAAACTTGAAGGTTCCGTACAGAGCATTCTGTCTTTGCTAAGAAAACCTTTCAAACCTCAAAACTCTCATTTCATTTCCTTTAGAAATTACAAGACTAGTTGGATACGTCAGAAAGGGGTTTGAAGATTTTTGTATGGAGGGTGGCCCTAAAATTTGTTTATTTTTCAAAATCGCCGCGCACAATGAAAGTTATATATTTGGATAGAAGACACCAAAACAAATAAAAAATGTTCTCTAACATAATGCCCTAAAGCGTCAGGTTTCCGAGATATTCACATATAAAGAAAAAAAATTATTCGTTTCATCTGTGAATATCTCAGAAACCTGACACTTTAGGACGTTATACTATGGAACATTTTTTATTTGTTTTGGTGTCTTCTATCCAATTATGTAACTTTCATCGTGCGCGGCGATATAATAAAACAAAGTGGTTGCCGATGTTAGGGTAAAAATCTCCAAGACCCCTTTACATCTGTAGACACTGCATTTTTATGGTAGGTATATAATAAGTTACAGACATCAAGGTAGCCTGTCGAAAAAAACTAGGGCTGAAATCATTTAAACCTATCGAAGGAGGCTTCTTGTGCTAAAACCAACCATGGCATGAAAGAGGTTTTATACCTCAAAGTCAGGTTCGTTACCTGCTTGGTTTCTATGCAAAATGAGTTTCTCATCACATCTTAAAAAAATATGTGCGCGCTTTTCGTTCTCGGTATAAACTAGAGATGTTAAATAAAACTGTTATGTACTGTTTTATTTAAGTTTTTGTTGTTACTGTTGATTGTTAAACTAGTTATTATTTTTTGACAAAATGTCAAACCATGTTGGTGCCAGAACATTTTTTTTTGTGGAATCAGCACTATATCCCTGGCCCACGGCTAAGATCTTTACGTCCTATACAGTCTTATTTGCTGACTGAAGTCTTCACAGCCAGTCATCCAAGCATTATAAACTATTCACGGCACTTATTCGACGACCGTCGGTAAGTAGGTAAGTACTTTTGTTTGACTTGGCATAGCTCATCATAAGCCATGAAAAAACATTTTAAAATAACTCTCTTTTTCAAATTGTATTTTTTATGGCAGTCACATTTTAATTTATTGTTGTTCAAATCCTTGTACTTAATTGTAGTACCACATTTTAATTTTAATAAACACTTTCTGAATCAGTAGGTAACATTTGTTTTTTCTTTTCTTGTCGGCATATGCTTCACAATATACCGACATATAATAGGTAGGCAGCAAAGATTCTAGCGGAACGTAGGATCTTTGGGTAGGTAGGCACTCAAAATCATCAATCGGTACGTTGCTAGGCAACGTGAAAACTGATGAAAACAGTAAACGTTGATAAATTCATTAGAGCAATAGTGATTTTCATCTGTGAATATCTCAGAAACCTGACGCTTTAGGACATTATGTTATAGAACATTTTCTATTTATTTTAGTGTCCTCTATCCAAATATATAACTTTTATTGTGCGCGGCGACTTTGAAGAAAAAACAAAATGGCGGCTGATTTTAGGGCCAAAATCTTCAAACCCCTTTAGATGATAGAGCGTGGCACCAGGCCACTCTTCCTATTAGATTGGGGGGTCTAGGTGTCCGCGAAATTTCTAGTGTTTCACTCCCTGCTTTTATGTCTTCAATTCACGGTACAAAGGATCTTATATATAAAATTTTGGCCAAATGTTCACAAAATTGTCAAATAACAGGTTTCGAGCAAGCATTAGCGTCTTGGAAAATAGCCTGTCCTGAAACTAATCTGCCCAAAGTCCTCTCTTCTCAGAGACTGTGGGATGAGCCGCTATGTGAGTTGGTACGGAAAAATCTTATTAATACGTCTACCAGCTCATCAGAACGCGCTCGTCTACTCGCTGTTTCCGAGTGGGAATCAGGACTTTGGTTATATGTTTTGCCTTCCAAAAATTTAGGTACCCTTTTAGACAATAACTCATTTCGGGTGGCTACCTCTTTGCGTTTAGGTTCTCCTTGCCTAGTGCCACACCGTTGCCAGTGCGGTGAAACCGTTGATAAGTTCGGTCACCATGCACTGGCATGTGTCTCTAGTGCAGGACGTGTGTCCCGCCATGGTTCAATTAATGACATCATTCGTCGGGCTTTTACCAGCGTCAGTGTGCCAGCTACTCTCGAACCACGTGGCCTAATGCGAGATGATGGTAAAAGGCCTGACGGTATGACTCTGATTCCTTGGAAGATGGGTCAGCCTTTAGTTTGGGATGCTACGTGTGTAGATACCCTAGCACCTTCTCATCTTGCAGGGACATCAGTAAGGGCAGGCTCCGCAGCAACATCAGCGGAGTTCCTCAAACGGCGAAAATACGCTAGTCTTGACAGAGGTTACCTATTTGAGCCGTTTGGGGTGGAAACCCTAGGTCCTTGGGGTCCTGGGGCACACGTTATCTATAAAGATCTTACAAAACTACTAATAGAGTCCACAGGTGATCGGAATGCTGGTTTTTATTTCGGTCAACGAATTAGCATTGCCATTCAACGTGGCAATGCTGCCAGCATTCTGGGCACTCTGCCTTCTGGAGACGGCTTAGATTTTTAGTAAATAGATGTAAGTGTAAATATTAGTTGTAATTATTTTTTGCTGTTAAATAAATAAAACCCCTTTCAATATTAAATTATTAAATCTTACTCTTACACTCCAGAACTATTTACGTAACATTATTTAACTTTCCTCATTATACTTTCTCTACTTATTTTGTATTCGCTTGACAAAAAAGGTTCGGTTAAATATAATATAAATTTTTTAGAGGACTGCCGTAAAAAGGAGTGTAATGTTTTCATGTACCTACGAGAGTTCCTTTACAATAAATCTGTACATTCCAATGTTGGGCAAATGTCCTCCATGCATCTCGATTCTGAGCCACTTGGAGCTACATTCTATCAAAGATATTCAGGGTCGTCGCGCCATTGTGCGTCGCGACGCATACACTGTTGGAGCTACCAACAGCGTAAGGCTTCGTGGTAGACCGAAGTGGAATCCCAACTTGGGACTCCACTGATGATTCCAACTTGGGACTTCACTGATCAGTGATCTTACCCCACAGGTCTTCTGGCATATGCAAAAATAACCAGCCCAGTTCCATTAAAATTTTGCTACATTTGAATTACATTATGCCACAATAAAAATTTGGCAAAAAAACCAGTTGTCAACAAACAAGTCTGGTAGTAATCTTCGATTAGGGTGGATTCGACCAAAGTAGTATAATCTTATTTAGCTTTGTATTTTATCATATCGTATTCAAAGAATAACTGTCTATCCGAAAGCAATTCTTTATCCAAAAAAGTCTAAATGGCGGCCGCCATAACCCTGCGAAATTAAGTAGACACATTTCTTTGCGCTGTTGAAACAATTGTTTTTCGATTTTAGTTGGCTAACATCACCCCAGAGTAACAATACTAATATCCATATCTTTAACCAATTACTCAATTATTCCTCCACTCAAACTCAACTGAGGCTGCTTCGAATAAATTGAAGAATATTCTTCAAAAATATACGAGATCGGTATGTTTAGTCGTTGATTTTGTTAAATCTCACCTTTAAAAACACTCAACTTGTACTCTTTCAACTTTAAATTAAACTTTAAATTACCAGTTGCGAAAAATCTTAGCACTTTTTTTTCATTGACATCAAAAGCAACTCACGATCTATGTGACTTTTGGCGATTGATCCAGCAATGGCAAGACATACAAATGTTTACTATCAAATCATTGCTGACGCGGTATTTTCTACGGAAATCGCCATCTTGTCGTAAATGTCCAAAGAGTTTTCAGCATCTCATAAATACCTTAGCATTTTAAGTAAATAGAGACAATAAGAAAAGCGCCAATGGACAAGTTCTTAGTGTGAAGTTTTTATAAAAATAAGTTAAAGCAAAATTACCCATTAGCCAATTCTGTGGCTAGATTGTAATTAAGATAATAATAAAAAAATACCTTAGCAGTGGCTAATTTAGGGCTTTATCATCGTTACGTAAATGCAATTATGATAGTCTTCAAAATCCATTCAAATATACCTACACAACAAACTCTTTTGGAACGTTCAAGGCGACGCGACGTATTTTGAGATTTGATGACAGTTATTTTCTCCACTCGTAAAAGAAAATGTTGAGTATAAGGTAAACAAGCATACCGAAACGAGGTAACGACTAAAGCTATGAGGGTAATGATTGGCTAATCGACGCTTGAAAAACGCAAATGGGAGTAGGTAAGTCCAAATAGTAAAATTATACTAAAGTTATAGATACTCTCCTATTTGGTCAAATCCTCCCTTTAAAGTAGGTATTATATTTAATCTTAAGATGTAAATCGGCAAAGTAAACACATTATCTACAAAAAATACACAGTAGATAGTGACTGTCAGTATTTGTTTTCCACATGAACTATTCTACGTGGCAATGTTAGGGTTTAGTAAATAAAATAAAAGGGTTTCGAGATCGCTTTCGAAACCATTATGGTCTCACTCTGTCCGTCTCCTCTCTTTCTTGATATCTCAGTAAGTACTGTAGCAACAAAAAATGAAAATGAATATTTTCAGTACAAATTGTGATGTAGAAATTTCATAAGATACCTAGGGGGGCAAATGGGGTATCAAATGAAAGGCATTTAAGTTAGGCATTTTAAGTTATGGCATTAAGTTTTCAAAATTTCTGTAGGTTTCATACTTTTCAGAAATTAAAATAGGCCTACTGGACCTTAGGCGTAAGCGAGCGAGACACGCTCTTGGCTATTAACTGATAAAAGATATCCATTATGATTAAATCAATGTTTACGAAGCTATGATAAAAAATAAATAAATAATATGAAAACTAATATTTATCTGTAGCTATGTATTTTGCATGTTTAGCTCAATAAACAATTTTAGATTATACTTTTTAGTTTGACGACTGTAAAATATCTCAGTTTTCAAAAAAGTTGTAGGATTTTTAGATTTTTTTATAGGTTGAAAATAACTTTCATTATAAAAATATAGAAGTCGACATAGTGGAAATTAGAAACCTCCCACAATTAAAGGATCAACAGAGGTAGGTTAGGTAAACCTACCTCTGTACCTAAAATAAATTTAGGTATATTTACATATCTAAATTTTATACCTATATTTACCGTATATACGGTAGATACCGTATATAAGAAGGTAGATTATTGAGGTAGATAGATACCTTCTTACATGTACGTAAATTATACTTTTGAGTACAAACCCCTAGAAATAATATTTCACTAAACCAATAAACGGCGTTTTTTCGTATGCCTATTTTCTTTTAACACCAAACTTAAACAAAGAAGTTTCGTTCAATTTAATTTTAACTCATTCTTCATATAATACATTAGACCTAACTCCAGCAGAAATAATTAGAATTTTCATAGAATTCACAATGCATTTCTTATATGTATATAATTGCAATAAATTAAAATCTCATCATCTCTAGGAAACAGGCGTTCTGTAAATGTTTCTGTGATTAGTTTTTACTATGGCGACCATTTGTGACAGAAGGTATAATAAATATTACTCAACGTAGGTGCATAATTAATATTCGTTTTAAGTACCTGCGTTTTATTTATTAATAAAAATAAAATAAAATAATTTATTTCAGGCAACATTAGTCTAGTATTTATATGGGCCGTAGTTTTTAAGTATTTTTTTATTTATAATTGTATGACATCATTCTACAGAGCTACGAAAAGTTAATCTTTTTGTGACAAGCTTCGTTTGACCACACTCTCACATGATGGTAAGTGACGTTGTGGTCGATGACGATGTATCACGAAGGTCTAGAAGACACCTATCCACACTTGTCTTGAAGAGATCCAGATTGTAGTTGACCAGAAGAACAGAAGTAATAATAAATAAATCGTTTATTTCTTTTACTTAATCTATAAAAATCTGTAAATTGCTTTGGAAATCCCCTTTTAAGTATAGAAATACTTGTGTTAGGGGGTTTCGCTCGAAGTAGATAGCGAGTTGAGAGAAGTAGAGAAGAACCTACGGTGCATAATTAATATTAGTTTTAAGTACCTGCGTTTTATTTATTAATAAAAATAAAATAAAATAATTTATTTCAGGCAACATTAGTCTAGTATTTATATGGGCCGTAGTTTTTAAGTATTTTTTTATTTATAATTGTATGACATCATTCTACAGAGCTACGAAAAGTTAATCTTTTTGTGACAAGCTTCGTTTGACCACACTCTCACATGATGGTAAGTGACGTTGTGGTCGATGACGATGTATCACGAAGGTCTAGAAGACACCTATCCACACTTGTCTTGAAGAGATCCAGATTGTAGTTGACCAGAAGAACAGAAGTAATAATAAATAAATCGTTTATTTCTTTTACTTAATCTATAAAAATCTGTAAATTGCTTTGGAAATCCCCTTTTAAGTATAGAAATACTTGTGTTAGGGGGTTTCGCTCGAAGTAGATAGCGAGTTGAGAGAAGTAGAGAAGAACCGCTTGAGGAAGAGTGGAAGAGGAAGGAGTGGGAGGAATATCCTTGGAATAAGGTTGTCTGTATAGTCCAGTCATTACTTGGAAAGTTTTCCAGAAGTTTCGAAGATAGTTAATTAGTGGGTAAATTTACCTAAGTTATTTATTTGTACATATCAAAACAGTTTTTGAAATGTTTCTAGATCTCATACTTTTTGAAAAAAGTTGAAAAATGACTAAATTACCCATTATTAAGTTTTTCGACCTCTCACTTCGGCGCGAGCGGCAAAGATACGTGGTGGCATAGTTAAAATTTAGAAAGAGCACATACAAATCTATAAAATTACGCATTATCAAAACTCCCACAATACTTAGGTAACCACCTATTTACTAACCAAATGAATGACTTTGAGTAGGTATAATGGGAATACTCTGGTTATACTTAGGCCGATTTTCAAAATTACTGAAGTTGCTCTATTATTCTGTTTAGAAGTTTACCATAAATATAATAGGACCCGCAACCTTCCGCGTAGCAGGCACATATTCACCCGCTACATCACAGAGGTCGTCAATTATAATTTATCCAGAAAAATACCCGAATATTGTAGACATTATCAAATTTATCTACTCATTACACTCTCATATCTCTTCAGATCCGTCGGATTTAGACGTTATCAATCGATTATATTGTACAATGTGGAAAAATCAAACTGGTCTTGTACAAATTAATTGATAGGTACATAACCTTGATTTTTAGAGATCCCGATCAAAAAGGTGAAAACTTTGTCCTTTTGTGTACCATGACATGTATATTTGATAAAGCTTCTTCTATAGTTTAAGTAAGTTCATAATACCTATATAGGCGACTGCCTATATTATGAACTCGGTCCTGCGAAAGCATCACTTTACACTACTGTCAGACTGCATAAGTCGAAGTCAAAGTCAATAACTTTATTTCTTTAGGCTTACAAACTAAGCACTTAGACACGTCAAATTTAATACTATAAACAATTAAACAGGTTTACCTATAAATAGTCGTTATTATCAAATAAGATGTTATTGATTTTATTCGCTTCAATTTTTTGTCCACTAGTGGAAGAAGCGAAAAATAAACAACTAGTAAGTTTTATAAAACTTAAAGTTAATACATCTCAGTCTAAATATAATCTGATTTATATATTTCAATATTTATATAAAACTAAGCTTAACATTATTTTCCTTAAATACGATTGTCGGTGCGAAACTAGGCGACATCTGGCCAAGCATTAACATCATTGATGTAATCATCGATGGAGTCATAGGCTTTCATTATAAGATTTCGTTTTATGTATTGTTTAAATTTACGAATTGGGAACTCAGTTGCTTCAGATGGAAGCTTGTTATAGAAGCGTACGCAATTGCCCATAAACGATTACCCTACCTTTCGTAATCTATATGATATTAATACCTTGGGGAACCGAGGACGCCTAGGGAGGCACTGACATCAGCGACGCTTTCCTGGAGGATATCGAGTGGCTATACTAGCCCCCAACACGACACGCAAAAAAGGGCCCACTTGTGGCCTAGTTTCATAAACCAGTCCAGACGACTTCGATCCGGACACATTCCAGGCAATTTTTTACATTTAATGAAAAAATCAACCACACCGATTTGCCTACTGTGTAATGCTATAAGATGATGTTTACCACATTTTGATGGAGTGTGTTCGCAACGAATCGTTTAGAAATAGTATTTTGTCATTTAGTTATAGGGATATAGGTCACTGCGAAAGAGTTCATAGCTGAGCCTGTTTCGGACACAGCTAGAACACTGGACAAACTTGTAATGTTAGTTAATTAGGTTCATTTAGTTTTAGTTTTTAAGATTTGATTTTGTTTGTCATGTTTAACTCACCAGGGCGTCATAATCGCGTGTGCGACAAAGCCCTTAACACGATCACTGCTAGCGTCGGCGGTGGTGCGACCCGCAGGGGCGCGCCGTCGCGCGAGTGATCCGCATATCGCACTCTGTGTTTTCAGTCATGAAAACACAGAGTTAGTGTTAATAAAGAATTAAAAAAAGGACAACTCAAGTTATATAGTATGAATTCGGTAGATATCCACAATAACACCACATCTGTCCTTCCTATGCACAACACATGATATATGGCATATTATTATTGTTTTCAAACAAAGGACTATCGGCATAATAAACTGTATTATGTACAATTCTGTATATATTATATATATTGTTGGTTCAGAACACTGTTTTGTAAACAATACATCCACCTGTTCTCGGATTACTAAATATACATAAATAATAGTTAAACTTGCATTTGTTTTATGCTAGTTTCTGCACTCGGCTTTGCACTTCTTTCCAGGATTAAAAGTAGACTATCTCTTTCCATATAATATCATCTATATCTTAAAAAAAAACTGCCAAATTTCATGAAAATCCTTTCAGCAGTTTAGTCGTAAATAGGTAACGATTAGATATAGAGATAAATTACTTTCAAATTGTATAGTATTAGTATAGACTAATATACTTTCAAATCTATAATTTTTACTATAGACATAGATCAATTCTTTAGACTAATCACTACATAGAATGTAGTAAGTATGTATAAAACAAAGTCGTTTCCCGCTGTCTGTCTGTCCTATGTATGCTTAGATCTTTAAAAGTACGCAACGGATTTTGAGGCGGTTTTTCGAATAGATAGAATGATTCAAGAAGAAGGTTTCTATGTATAATACATACCTACATAGAATAGTACCCGTGCGAAGCTGGGGCGGGTCGCTAGTAATATATAATCGAAAGTAATTGTAATACGTAAGTGTGACATAATCTACAGGGTTATTGGTAAATTAGTAACACTAATTAGGATGATGTTGGGACTGCCTCGTTTCTGCAGTGCATCGGGGATGTTTGCTGAGTATGAGACGGATGGGTTTGCTGCCATCCTCCGGAAAAAGACAGCATCCCTGATGCGCAGAGTGCGGGACAGCCCCAACACCATCCTACAAACTGTAGCTGGTAAAATTAATTCGCTAATATGGCAGCATTTTGTGCGAAAAGTAATAAAATAGTCATTATCGTGGTTTAATTTAATCTAACTTATTTAATTTATTGTTTTAATTTAATTTTATTGTATTTAATCCAATTTATTTGTCTTGTATTTAATTTAATTACGATTTTTATTTCAATGACTCTAAAATTAACTGTTGTAGGTAGGTTCTTTGAATATACTAACATTAATTATAAGTGATTTTTGCTACTAACAAATTATGGATCCCGTTATCTGAAATAAAAGATTTTTTTTTATTTACTAATTCAACTGTAGGTTCTGCCCATCATCACAAACACGTTAGGGAAGACACTTCCAGGCCAGGCCATTTTTAAAAAAAATCCTAAATTATCTTTGATACAAATTGAAAAAACACCTTTGTCTGGAACTCTACGAGTTACTAAAGACCTATATCCCACTCCCATACCCACTTTTCCAATTCAATTCATTTATTTATACCTTAGGGTCACATCACAAGGAACACTTAGTCAGTGCTTGAATTATTGATTGCACTGATATGTAAGGGCAGAGCCATTTTTAAGCTTAGTTTCAAACAAAACCAACGATTATTGAATCGAAGGAGCCTATTACTAATACCAAGATTAAGAATTAGGACCTGCCTAGGACCATCTTCACAAACGTGTTTGGGATGATGGGCAGAAATTGCAGTTAATATAGAGTTACTAATTTACCAAGAATCCCTAGATTTATCATTAGAAGAGGATTCGTGACTGGCTAGTACCTTTAGTTACGCACGTCTGCTCTAAAACTCCCAACAACAGTATGTATTGTACCTTTACTTTCACGGTAATTACGTAAATGAAATAAATAAATAATGGTGGAAAATCCACACGGCATCATCTAGCCTCACGCTAAGCAGAGCTTATATTATGGGTACTAATACAATGCATTATGGGGGTCAATTTATTACAAGAAGCGATTTTCGACCGTATAAAACAGACAGAAAATAATATGCTAAATCTAACACAATATATGGATCAGTTGAGTTATCTGTAGATTGTTTGCACCAGTCTGCAGATAGCTCGATTGTTTCAATTGTAAAATACTAGTTTTAATTTTATTCTATTATTTGACTGTGACACCTTAATAGGTGGTAGCATTTGTGCACCTTATAATAAATAATTCCTAAGATGCACAAATGCTACTTAATAATATCTATAATTAATTAAAAATAATTAAATTTATTTATTCTATTGAATCGTGTGTGAAACTTGAGAAGAATGAAGGTTGTGAGTATAATTATAAAATGTAATGTCATTAATTAAAATTACAAATCTGATCAATAATAAAATAGTTTAGTATTTTTTCTGAGATAATTGCTTGTAAGTATTTTAAGTACCTACTAAAATTATATAATATGTACCAAGATATAGACAATTCTAAGACAATTTAACCCACTGCCAAATATTATATATTGTTACGCCGTTGGATTAGACCATAAACTTCAGACGGCAATTTCAGTGCTTTAGAAGCGTTTTCAGCAGGCTGAAAAGCCATTTCGGACCGTTTCAGCAGTAGCTCTATCACATACGGGAAAATCAAAAATTCACCCATGTTGCCGTCGTTTTCAGGCGCCTGAAACATGTTTTCAGTCCGTTTCAGGCCACCCTCTATCCGATGACGCAATAACCTGAAAACCCATTTTCAGGCGTTTTCAGGACCCCTTATGGGCCTTTGAAGAACTTTTCAGTATATGGCAAAATTTGCAATAGGAGTGAAAGAGAGCACTATTAGAAAGAGATAGCCATACTCAGAACATTCGAGACGTCGTCAGTGACAAGGACAGCACCATTAGAAAGAGATAGCTATACTCAGAACATTCGAGACGTCATCAGTGACAAAGATAGCACCATCAGAAAGAGATAGCTATACTCGGAACATTCGGGAAAGTTCGTGATTAGAGACAGTAATGGACGAGAACGTTCGAGAAAGTTCTTCGGAGTATAAAAGGCAGCTGACGGCCGGCACGGAGTTAGTACAGTTTCAACCGTGATACAGTTCAGATCGAAGTGCGACATAGTGAGTTCAGTTTTAACCGCGATACAGTGAGTTGTGTAGTGAGTGTGATACAGTGCGTTCAAAGTGATACTCGGAAGGATTGTATAAGTGCTGTGTTAAATTTGTAGTAAAGTGTTTGTTTTAATTAGTGGACTAATTAGTGCATTTTTCTATTAAACCCGAACCCCACGCTCGTAACATTTGGTGTCAGAAGTGGGATAGAAAAAATGCCATTAACGCCACGAGAAACCGAGCCGAAGGGAGTGACGACGCGAAGCCAAACATCTGGAGACTCGACGCCTGGTACATCGGATTCACCGGCTCCAACAGCACATGGAGTGGACCTCAACGCCATCTTACTTCTCCTAAAGGAACAGGCGAAACAACAGAAAGAATACCAGGTGGAACAGGCAAAAAAACAGGATGAACAGGCCAGAAAACTGGAGAAACAGCTTCGGGAACAGAAAGAACACCAGGTAGAACAGGCGAGAAAACTGGAGGAACAGCTTCTGGAACAGAAGGAACACCAGGAGGAACAGCAGGAGGTACAGCTCAAAATGCTCCGTGAGGTACACGAGTCCACGACTGAATGGAAAAAAGAAATGTTTGAGGTTCAGGAAAAACTGGCCAACATGGATATAAAACTGGAAAGTCGAATCCATGAGGTTAACGACAAGGTGGAAACTGTCAAGGCAGATGTTGACACCTATAAAAACCGCCTTCAAAAATTAGAAGTTAAAGTGGCTAGTGGTACTACAAGTACCTGTGTACCTGAAACATTGGTGGCGGCAGGCGGTAGATTCAAGGTACCACCTTTCGATGGTAGCTCATCGTGGACCGCATATAAGCTACAGTTCGAGTCTGTTTCTAAGGCTAATGGCTGGAGTAAGGAGCAAGCCCGGACAGCACTAACGTTGGCGCTGCGTGACGAGGCCCTTACCATACTCGAAGCTCTGGGAAACGACCTGACGTACGACCGCCTTCTGGAAGCCTTAGAAGCCCGATACGGTGACAGTCACCTGGAGCACGTGTACCGAGCTCAGTTAAAGGACAGGACGCAAGGACGTAACGAGTCCTTACAACAGTGGGCCCTGGAAATCGAAAAGTTGGTCAGAAAGGCCTATCAACGTACGTCAGCATCCTTCGTGGACAGTATGCTGGTGCAGGCCTTCATCGATGGGATCCGGGATCTGGAAGTGAGGGCAGCTGTGCGTTTGGGACATCATGGAAGCCTGAAAGATGCAGTAGCTCACGCCCTCGAGGTAGAAGCTGTACGGCAGGATTCATCTAGGCCTTTCAGGGTACGAGAAGTGTCGACTCCTAAGCCGGAAGCTCCCCGCCGCGAATTCGGGCCACGTTGTTACCGATGTGGAGAACGTGGACACATGCAGGTAAGCTGTCCGGAAAGGAATAGGAGGGACCCATCAGCCCCAATAGCGAGGGCTATAGGCTCCGTGGAGTCGGAGCCACAACAGGGAAACGAATAAAAGCCAGGACTACGGGACGAGTGCTGGCTGGTGGTCGAAATGTCCCAATTATGATCTCACAGGCGAACGACGGGAACAGTCTGGTCGTCAAAGGAGAAATCTGTGGAAGACCATGTCTCCTTACCATAGACACCGGAGCTTCTCGGACTGTGATCAGCTCTCGGCTTCTTAAACACCTAACCAGAGATCCTCTAGTCCGACCTAGGCATCTCCAGCTGCAGACTGCTACCGGCCAGTACATTTCCGTCCAAGGAGAGCGAGAGTTGGCTTTGAAAATTGGTGAAAAAAAATATTGGCATAAAGTGATCATTGCTAACATCGTGGACGACTGCATTATTGGATTGGATTTTATGAGGAGTTATGACTGTAAAATCGACTTGAAGGTTGGAGTTCTAAAGTTTGGTGTTGATGAGATTCCTATGCAAGGTGGTGTAAATGGAAACGTTTACTGTGCTAGGAGAACCATTCTTCAACCAAGGTCGCAGGTTTTGGTTCCAGTGAAATTGCCAAACCACGTGAAGTCTCACCGCTGCGTAGTAGTGGAGAAGTTGGATGCTGATAAACCATGGATAACAGCCCGTACGATGGTAACCACATCATCTACAGCATTCGTAAGGATCCTTAATCCAAGCGATACAGAATGCTTCCTCAGTAAAGGAACGCTGGTCGGATCATGCGAGGAAATCTCCTGGATAAGAAACTGTCGGGAATCGGACGAAACCGTGAAACCTGGACGTGCTGCACCTTCAGTAGATATTGAAATGCTACTGAACGACTCCAGGAGCGATCTTACAAAGGAGGAATTTCTAAAGGCGCATAGCTTACTGCAGCGATATTGCAACGTGTTTTCTGCGCACGACAATGATATTGGAAGAACTGGAGTGGTTCAGCATGAGATTAACACTGGAGATAACCTGCCTGTCCGACAGCGCCCTCGGAGAGTTCCAGTAGCTCGGGAAAAAGAAGTAGAGGCCATGATTGAGGAAATGCGAAAGGGCAGTGTTATTGAACCTTCAACAAGCCCGTGGTGTTCCCCCGTGGTTTTGGTTAAGAAGAAGGACGGGACCATGAGATTCTGCATTGACTACCGTCGACTTAATGATGTGACCAAGAAGGACAGCTATCCACTTCCAAGAATCGACGACACCTTAGACACATTAAATGGAATGAAATGGTTTTCAACGTTGGATCTGAAAAGTGGCTATTGGCAAGTCGAGATCACGGACAAGGATAAGGAGAAAACGGCCTTCTCCACTGGCAAGGGACTCTGGCAGTTCAACGTAATGCCGTTTGGATTGTGTAATGCACCAGCAACATTTGAGAGATTAATGGAACAAATACTTGCTGGACTTTTAGGGGAAACTTGCTTGGTCTATTTGGATGACATCATTATCGTTGGTAGAGACTTCGACGACCACTTGAATAAATTGGAGCAGGTGCTGGCCAAGCTAAGAGGGGCAAATCTGAAACTCAGCCCGAAGAAATGCTCGCTTTTCAAACGTAAAGTCAATTATTTGGGACACGTGATTTCAAAGGATGGCATTCAGACAGATCCTGCGAAGATTAACGCTGTGAAGGATTGGCCGACGCCAAGAGACAAAACTGCAGTACGTGCTTTTTTAGGGCTTTGCTCATATTACAGACGATTTGTGAAGAACTTCTCGGATATAGCAAAGCCTTTGCATCGACTAACGGAAGAAAAGCGACTATTTAACTGGAACGAACAGTGTGAGTCAAGTTTCAATGATCTCAAAAGAAGACTCTGTGAAACGCCAATATTGGGGTATCCAGACCCGGAAATAGATTTTATTGTGGACACAGATGCTAGTAACACTGGTATTGGAGGTGTGTTGTCACAAAAGAAAGGAGATAATGAAGTTGTGATTGCATACTTCAGTAAGTCGTTATCGAAACCAGAGAGAAATTACTGCGTCACTCGGAGAGAATTATTAGCGGTTGTCAAGACGTTGCAGCGTTTCAGTAAATACCTGTTGGGAAGAAAGTTTCGTATCAGAACTGACCATGCTGCTTTGAAATGGTTGCTAGAATTTAAAAACCCCGAGGGACAAGTGGCACGGTGGATTGAACAACTGCAGGAATATGACTTCATCATCGAACACCGTAGTGGGAAATCGCATGGAAACGCTGACGCTCTATCACGAAGACCTTGTGCGGATGACTGTAAGCATTGCTTAAAACAAGAAGACAAGGAATGTGTGCGAACGTTAAGAACGGATACCGTTAGCGATGAGTGGAGCGATGAAGTCATGCTGAAAGCGCAACAAGAGGATCCTGACCTGAAACCCATTTTCGATTGGATTAGTGCGGATGTGCCAAAACCAAGATGGTGTGATGTAGCTCCGATGAGTGCGTTAACAAAAAGCTACTGGGCACAATGGGATAGCTTGGTTATGCATAATGGAGTGCTGTGCAGGAAATGGGAATCACCAAATGGGAAGGATGCTCACCTGCAAGTCATTATCCCAAAGAAAAAGGTAAAAGATGTTTTGAGAAGCTTCCACGACGGAACATCTGGAGGACACCTTGGAGTAAAAAGAACGTTAATGAAAATTCGACAACGCTTTTACTGGATTCACTGCCGAGAAGATGTTGAGAACTGGTGCAAAAGATGCACTAACTGTGCATCTGTCAAGGGACCGCATACTCGTAGCAGAGGAACACTCAAGTTGTACAACATTGGAGCACCTTGGGAAAGAATTGCATTAGACGTCGCGGGACCGTTTCCAACATCTGATTCCGGAAACAAGTACATTCTTGTCGTAATGGATTACTTCACAAAGTGGCCTGAAGTATTTGCCATTCCCAATCAAGAAGCGGTTACTATAGCAGAAAAGTTAGTGAACGAAGTGTGTTGTCGCTTTGGAGTGCCTCTCGAAATTCACAGCGATCAAGGAAGGAACTTCGAATCTGCGGTCTTTCAGGAGACTTGTCGCATTATGGGACTTCATAAGACGAGAACTACGGCGTATCATCCACAGTCGGACGGAATGGTCGAGAGATTCAACCAGACGCTGGAGAGACATTTAGCCAAGGTCGTAGAAAGCCACCAAAAAGATTGGGATCGTCATATCCCTCTCTTCCTGATGTCTTACAGGTCGGCAACTCACGAAAGTACGGCAGTTACTCCAGCATATGCGAATTTTGGAAGGGAACTTCGTTTACCTGCGGATCTCCTGACTGGACGTCCTCCTGACACACCAAGGTCCGTCACGGAATATGCGAGCGACTTGAGGGATCGGATTGATGATGTTCACATGCTGGTACGTGAACACGGTCTCCAATCTAGCATAAAGATGAAAACCCGATATGACCGGAAGTCTTATCAAGTCGGTTTTGAGGAAGGTTCATTAGTGTGGCTACATAACCCTATGCGACGAGTGGGAAAGTCTCCGAAACTGTCTCCAAGTTGGGAAGGACCTTATAAGGTAGTCACTAAAATTAACGACGTCACGTATCGAATTCAGCGGAATCCTCGTAGTCCCAGCAAGATTGTTCATGTAGACCGGCTGGCCAGATACCACGGAAATAATGATGCTCGGGACGAGCATGTCTAAGGAAGAGTGTTACGCCGTTGGATTAGACCATAAACTTCAGACGGCAATTTCAGTGCTTTAGAAGCGTTTTCAGCAGGCTGAAAAGCCATTTCGGACCGTTTCAGCAGTAGCTCTATCACATACTGGAAAATCAAAAATTCACCCATGTTGCCGTCGTTTTCAGGCGCCTGAAACATGTTTTCAGTCCGTTTCAGGCCACCCTCTATCCGATGACGCAATAACCTGAAAACCCATTTTCAGGCGTTTTCAGGACCCCTTATGGGCCTTTGAAGAACTTTTCAGTATATGGCAAAATTTGCAATAGGAGTGAAAGAGAGCACTATTAGAAAGAGATAGCCATACTCAGAACATTCGAGACGTCGTCAGTGACAAGGACAGCACCATTAGAAAGAGATAGCTATACTCAGAACATTCGAGACGTCATCAGTGACAAAGATAGCACCATCAGAAAGAGATAGCTATACTCGGAACATTCGGGAAAGTTCGTGATTAGAGACAGTAATGGACGAGAACGTTCGAGAAAGTTCTTCGGAGTATAAAAGGCAGCTGACGGCCGGCACGGAGTTAGTACAGTTTCAACCGTGATACAGTTCAGATCGAAGTGCGACATAGTGAGTTCAGTTTTAACCGCGATACAGTGAGTTGTGTAGTGAGTGTGATACAGTGCGTTCAAAGTGATACTCGGAAGGATTGTATAAGTGCTGTGTTAAATTTGTAGTAAAGTGTTTGTTTTAATTAGTGGACTAATTAGTGCATTTTTCTATTAAACCCGAACCCCACGCTCGTAACAATATTAAGTAAAACATGGTAAGTACTTTCACCATTAAAGGTACATAATGGTGAAGGTACTATCTGTTTCTTTCTTATAATATTATTCTTATAATATCATAATTATTTCTACCTATATATTAATTATAACGGTAGCAGGTGGCGGGCCTGGTGCACCCTGGTTCCCATCGCTAATGATTTCTCCTTCGGGGGGATATTGTTAGCCATGGCCAATAATCCGACAACCAACGGGGATGATAACCCTTTAAATTATTACTAATGATGGCAAGTCAAAAAAAACGTTGTTTATGTTATTATCATACGGCGGGCCTTTACCACCGCTAACGTACCAGCTATTCTCGAACCGAATGGTCTGTTGCGTGACGTGCGCGTGATGCGTAGAGTCATGCCGTCAGGCCTCTTACCATCGTAAGACGTCTTACGATGGCAAGAGGCCTGACGGCATGACTCTAGTCCCATTGGAGTTGGGGAGGCCTATTGTGTGGGACGCTACATGTGTCGACACACTCGCGCCTTCCCATCTTCCTAGGACTTCCGTGAGGGCTGGTGCGGCGGCAGATTTAGCCGAAGATCTCAAGAGGCGCAAATATGCAGGTCTCGACAGAGCCTACACATTTGCTCCCCTTGGAATCGAGACCCTAGGTTCGTGGGGTACCGAGGCTCTCCGGGTTTTCAAAAAATTATCTGAGCGTCTGGTCGAAGCGACGCGTGACCCGAGAGCTGGTGAGTATCTGGCACAGCGCATCAGCATTGCTATACAGCGGGGCAATGCAGCCAGTGTCTTAGGCACGCTTCCAACTGGTATTGATATGGATCAGTTGAGCTACCTGTAGATTGTTTGCAACAGTTTGCAGATAGCTTAATTGTTTCTATTGTAAATACTAGTTTTAATTTAAATTTGTTTTTTTATTATGAAAAGTAAAGTAAGTAAATACGTTATCAGTATTGATTAAAACAACACTTGATAGTGATAAGCCACAGAATAACTAAATAGAGTAGTTTACCTGATAAAAATATTGGCATCGGTAAATATTCATCTTATAATCCATTTTATCAATTAATATAACTATAGAAATTGATCTACTGAGAAAAAAAATCTCAATAGATCCATCGTGGATCTTGTCAATGGATCTAACGGGAATCATCCTGATTTTAAACTCAAAATATCATAGATTCATAGATGCTCCGAAAACATCAGTTTTTTAAAAGTTAACAGAAAGTTGTTTACGATCTGCGGAAAATTACATTTCCGCTAGTTTTATTTGTTGTAGAGCGCAGAATCAACAAAAAGAAAAAAAACTATATAACTAGATTTTTGCGTTTACGCTGTTCCAAAAAAGTATTCTCTGTCCCCCCGCTCCTATGATCGCAAAATCCTGTGCTTTTCACAAAATGACGCGCATTGCGCTCTTTTAAGAGTAAGCATAGAAGTTAGTACGGTTTGACTAGTGAGTACAGTTTGAATACGAATTTATCGAGTGCTATACAGACTTTAACTTCTATCTCGCTTCACGTACAAAGAAGAATGAAACAATTACAATACTCTGTGAAAAAAACCTCTATCGAACCTCTCAAAGTCATTCGAATACTAAAATCGACTTCGTATGAAACAGAGAACATATGGGGTACAAGGGAGACTCCAAGATCTTGTCTCCCAAGCCAACCTAACCTGCACGTGGTGTACCCTGCTGGATAACGAACTAGGCTCTGATGAAAATATCAACATTCTTCATAACTTGAAAACTCATATTTTACTATTATATTCCATTACTTGACACTGGCTGAAAAGAGTCCAACCAGGCTTATATTGCCATTAACAAAGAATCATCATCATCATCGTATGAAACAGAGAACATACGAGAAGAAGATAAAACGATTCAACTGCTGTCAAACTACGCAAATTAGTTCCTGTCTATCCGGTAGAGGCGCTAAATGTATGGGAAGAGACGAAAACTTCATCGCCAACGTAAACATATGCGCAACTAATACTCAGGATCTAGGATGATTGTCTTTGCTAAGGACTCAGAGGTAAGATAATATTGAAGTAGCAAATAACGCAGGATTCAAGAAACAAAGTGTTCAATATTGACCATTTAGTTCTCTGTTTGTACATTATAATGTAACTAAATAATTGCCGTCATGGCGTAAGTAGAAAATGTGTGAGATGATTTTGGCGTAACACTCAATAGCCTCTTTTCATGTAAAAAAATTGTTAGAGCATTTTTTGCACCCTATGCATGCTACTTTAATTTGGCTGCGTTTATATTTAGGACCGTGCATGGACATGACATCCCATTGACAACCTAACTCCTCCCCGTTGTCCTAATGGTCATTCTTAGAGAAATGAAATGCTCTAAGAGGCCACCCATTGTACTTTTATGTTTAATGTCTGTTTCTTGTTTTTTTTGTGGGCAATAAAGTGTTTTGTATTGTAATTGACAAGTCTTAGAAAACGCGCGAGTAAGAGAGATACCACACGGGCGCCGCCGCTGCGCTGCGTCGTCGCTGCGACGTTCGCGTTGTCGCTCCGTAGTTCTACATACAAATCTGCCCGGTATGCCACACGGTGCGCTGAAACAACGTGCATCGAAACAACGCACGCGCAGCGCAGAAGGAGTGAGGGAGACGAGGCGGGACGGGGTGCTGCGGTGAGACGACGCGACGCGCTGTGACGTGACGACGCAGGACATCGCAGTATTGTTTAGAATATCGAAGCTGTTGCGTTGCGTGGTCGCAGCGCTCGTGTGGCACTCATTGCGTTGAAGTCACTGCGTTGCGACGTCGTCGCAGCGCAGCGCCGCCCGTGTGGCATCTCTCTTACAGCCACACTTGACGGATCTTGTTTGGAAAACGCCTCAAGAGAGTTTTTAGAGTCAACGACCCAATCTGACAGAGGTTGGGTCGGTGACAAAACTGACACGATAAATAACACCCAACCGGTTCGTACGATCCCATAAGGTCACTCAGCTGTCGTGTATTTTATTTATTTTAAAATACCGTTTAAAGTTAAAAGGGTCAGAAAACAGTGAGATCGACAATGATTATGAGTAACGTTTCTTACTCGACGTTACGATGTTTTTGTTACCTGTCAAAATTTACTGTTGCCGATCCCCCGTGTAGCTTTAGAGCTACACAAAGGCTCACATAGGTTAGGGTAAACATTTTCAACAACGTACACATTTTTTGTACACAAAATTCGTATAAAGTTTTAAGCCGACAACAGACGGTGCTTTAATATATATTAGTATAAATCATAGAAAGGTATAATAAGGTATATTTTCTATAGAAATCGGCGAGTGACCAGACCACATACTCACCTATAACGTATATTTTTATTACGTCATCAAAATATGTCGACAGATATAGCACAATATATTTTGGGATACAAGACATGTCGACGGCCGCAGAGCTAATGAGTGCAAAAATATATTATAAAGCTTCATCAGTTGTGGACTTTATATTATGAAATAATATAGTTTGATAATACTTACTGGTTATTTTCAGGATAAAAACAAAACAGATCGACGTTTCACCGTAACAAAAATAGTTTTTAATCACAAGAAACGCACAGGACTATTGCACTGCGTTTCGGCATCCAAACTGATAATAAATCACTAAAACCAAAGTTATATAGAATAGTGATCATACTGTGACGTCATCGATTAACGATTAGAAACTAACAGCTAATTTTAACTGGTAAATTTAGAAATAGGGCGCGTTATCTTTGGTAGCGCATTCTAGTAAAAGTTTTCAAGTAGGTATTTATCGGCGCCTAATATAAATTGCTGGCGATAAAAAATAAGTAAAGCTTGTAAAAAATTGCTAGCGTACAATTTTTAGTTTTAGGTGTATGCGTACAATTTTTAGTTTTAGGTGTATGCGTACAATTTTTAGTTTTAGGAGTATGCGTACAATTTTTAGTTTTAGGTGTATGCGTACAATTTTTAGTTTTAGGTGTATGCGTACAATTTTTAGTTTTAGGTGTATGCGTACAATTTTTAGTTTTAGGTGTATGCGTACAATTTTTAGTTTTAGGTGTATGCGTACAATTTTGATTTTTTTATTAACCTTGCTGAAAGTTTTGTGTACCTACATATATACCTACAATTTATTGTTGTGAAAATAAACGGTTTGCATCAGTGATTGGTTATGTATTAAGACTCAGTAAAATTGTTCGTATGGAGTTTTTTGTCTTTGCCATACATTTCATTTTTTTTTATGTACCTAATGAAAAATATTAGTTTTAATTTAATTAGTTTTTTAGAACAGAAATAAATGCCGCTGCCGACTGTACCATCGTAAAAAACGGAGTCGACGTGAAGGGAATCGAGGTGCGGTCGAGTTTATGAGAATCGACGATGCGGGAATCGGTGGCGTGATAGGAACAATTCAGAAATAAGTAGGTATACGATTCGTTGTTTAATCCTTTTTATCGTCTGTCTTCTCTGTCCACACGCACTGTGGGTCCTGCCAGAAAACCAGGCTTGGTAGAGTAGCATAAAGCTGAGGTGGGGCCTATTGGTTCACTTGGCGAGCACTTATTCTTTATTTATTTATATATGTTAACATCAACATAATATCTAAACTGGTTTTTTTAACGATAAGGCGATGCTACATCTACTAAACGTATTTATGGTACAGTTTAGGATAATTCTGAAATACCTGTGAGTGTTTGCCTTTGTGCGTCAATAAACTTGCTTTTTTTTATAATAAACGCTTTTTACCTCGATGGGAATAAAAGGTTTCTTTCTAATTTATTTATACAGAACTAACAAAAGAGTAATGTTATTTCTTCGTTGTTAAAAAAGCTCTTGTGCATCACCCGTGCTTATTTTATATAACTCACGTAGTTCCCGTGGAATTCCAGTATAAAATAAGTCTATGTGTTATTCCAGACTATAATCTATCTCTGTGCCAAATTTCATCCAGATCCGTTCAGCCGTTCTGACGAGATTGAGCAACAAACATCCATTTATCCATCTAAACTTTCGCATTTATAATGTTAGTGTGAAATTTTTAGGGGTTCTGTAGCTAGTCAATACTGAACCCTAAAATATCCACGTGGAATTAATGATGTGGCTAATACTAATCAGATACTATCAGTTAGTATGATAGTCTATTTAATCTATAATAAAAATGCAATTTATTATATTACCGAATGATATCTATTATTAAAACTTACCAATCTACATATTTAGTAACCAAACCAGCGCCAACTTAAGCTAAAGGTTTCTTAAGTATATTAATAACAATAGTTTACCTTAAAAATTAGAGTAAAAAACAACAAAATTTCACTTTCCTCACCTCAACAGCCTATAATAGTCCACTGCTGGACGCAGGCTTTCCCCTGATTTTTTTATCTCATGGGGGTAATGTCCATAATCCCCACGCTGGGCATGCGGGTTGAGGATCGCAGTTCGGTGGTAGATTTATTTTGCAAGAGGTGCTGCTTCATTATTTCGACTTAGTTAAGTATCTATCGATTTAGTTTTGGACTTATAAATAGGTTAGTATTCAGGGCCAGTATTAAGAGTTTATCTGTGTTTGACCAGCTGTGGGGTCCAGTTAACTGATGAGCTAATGCCATTGTCAGTGTTAAAAAACTTACCGATTGACCACTAAACTGACGCACGGCCGCAGTGACGCACTGACACTGACTAACCTACTCGTATTTACTTATCAAAACACTTCTAATTTCCATCAACTACCTGAGAATTATCCAAAGGTTTTGGTCAAGAGCGAGTCCGTATCTTAGGACACGATTTCTTTGTGGCGTACTTTGGGCAAGGCCTGTGCCCAACAACTCAGTTAAGCTTGGGGCTAGATAATGTGTTAATTTGTTCAGCATTATTTATTTATTTATATAAGATATTTACTAAAATAAAATATTTTTAGGTTCAGCGTCAAAACTTTCTCTGCAGGTTAGATTTAATGTTTCAAACACTTCGATGTTTACGACGTAGCCGCTACGCCGCGTAGCCAAGTTGTGTTAATGCTTTTTATTTATTTATTCATTTGTTACATATTGTTACAGAGGATCTTAAGTAGGTAGTTGTAAAACGTCTACGTCGTCTCGTAGCTGTAGACTGTCTACGAGAGCTCTACGACAATGTCGCTACGCTGCGTAGCCAAGTTGTGTCAATGCTACGTCGTCGTTGTAACTGTAGACGCGCTACGTCGTAGCTGTAGATCGTCTACGAGAGCTCTACGACAAAGTCGCTACGCCGCGTAGCCCAGTTGCACAGCTACGCCGTGTAGACCCTCTACGAGCTATCTACGGCGTAGAGGTCGACTACGATGACGAGCCGCTTGATTAAAGTAAAGTTTATTCAATTAAAATAAAACGTCAAGTGCGAGTCGGACTCGCGCACCGAGGGTTCCGTTAAATTAAGAGTTCGTTGTGTGTGTTCTTGTTTCTTGCCAAATAGCATGATTCTAGTTCAACGGAAAGTAGTGCCTTACAAATTTTGGTGACAATCAAGATAAAAAAATCTTTTGGTATCCACAAATTTCCGATTCTACGATTTATCCCTTTATTAGTGTTATAAGACTGCTCCTTGCCATATTTTATGATTCTAGGTCTATGGAATGCACCATTATAGGTTTTGTGTGCATGTGATTCCCTAGAAAATTTCAAAATATTTGGGCATAAACGTCAGTAACTTTTCATTGCGCTGACTTAGGAGTTTTATTTATACCGCGGCTCCATACGCGTATCTAAGAAAAGATGGGCAGACGGACAACGAAGTGATCCTATAAGGTTTCCTTTTTTCCTTTTGAGGTACGGAACTTCAAAAAGTAAAATGGCACTTATCATTGTGGGTTATAAGAATTCGAGGAGAAGACGGTTCCCTTCACGCCGATTCCCCCAGAGTCGATTCCTGTAACGTCGACTCTCGTTCGATCTATGTAGGTATTGTTACTCGTGGTCGAGTGACTGTCCGTACTAGGTAGGTACTGAATTACGGCAAGAAGTTCGGGGGGGGGCACCTCCAAATGATAGGCGCTTAAACTATTTATAACAATTATAATATGTTTAAATAAATTTAGTAATTAATAATTTTATTTCATTCGGTAGTATATCTTTCCATCGTCACTCTGTAGTCTGTTGTAAGAGGCCCGACGACGGTATGACTCTAGCCCCCTGGGAGTTGAGAAGGCCTATTATGTGGGACATTACATGCGTCGTCGCACTCACGCCTTCCCATCTTCCTAGGACTTCCGTGAGGGCTTGTTTTTCCATTACAATTGCACCCTTAAACCGAAACCACAGTGGAAATCTTTATAACAATAAAAGAAAGAAACGCAAATGACGGAAAAGTACTTCTAAGTTTCTGTTAACAGTAACACCAGACACAAGGACCCTTCAGATAAATTGTGTCACCTTTTTGTAGGTCAACGAGTAGGTACAGTCAACCTCACTCCACATCACAATCACCTGTATGAAGTAGGTTTATGCCTGGTTTCTATATTCAACGGACATTCATAGTATAAAAGGAGTCGCATAAAACCAGCGCGCATAAGCGATTTAAGTACATACATCAGTCATCAAGTGCCCCATAACACAAGCTCTGCTTAGCTTGGGGCTAGATAATGCTGTGTGAATTGTCCAGCATTATTTATTTAAAATAATTATAATCAGATAAGTTGCCAAAACATCCAATGCAGGTCCAAAAAACCACTAATGCCTGCCCGCGGCTTAGCATCCGTTTCTATGGAAAAGTTTAAAAAGTATTTCTATCACATGAAAAGTTTTGTGTCAGTAGTTAGGTGTTATTCCAGGTCGAGACCAATATCTATTCAAATTTTTGCCCGATCCGTTCAATCGTTTTGGTGTGAATTGAAGTTTCGAAGATCCAATCGAATAAGTTTGATCGGAGTTTTTTAGGAGAGTTTTTCCGGTTCTTGTTATGTGTTATTAAAATTTATTTTATTATTAACCTAATTTTGGTATTGACTGTACCAAATAGAGGTTATCCTCTATTTGGTACAGTCAATACCACAGTTCATTCATCTATCTACTATCAAGTAGATAGATGAATGAACTGTATTTATTACTAATTAAATAATGTCTCGTATAGCCAAATATGTATTTTTTCGCAGACAAAATGTACATAATTAAATCAACATTGATCTTTACCTTTAAACAATAATATTACTAACAGCCAAAACACACAGTAAAACCACAATGACGTAAATATACGCCGTGTGGTGACGGCTTAGAAGATACATCACCCCAACTCTTCCCGTGGGTGACGTAGGAGGCGACTAAGGGACATACACGACATACACCAGTGGGCGGACAGCAGCGCCACTTGCAGCTAAGATCTACCACAGAACTGCGATCCCAAACCCGCATACCAAGCGTGGGGTTTATGGACATTACCCTACATGAGATAAAAGTCAATAATGCGCTCATCAGGGGAGGTCTGAAATGAAATAGGAAATTAAATTAAATATATATATTCAAAATAACCTGATTTACAGATTTACGTAACTAGTAACATAACTAACTATTTAAACTAACTTAGAAAACTTAGTCTAGTTACAAATAAGGATCAATAATTGACGACCGATGTGGCGCGGCGGGCGAAGGTCTGCCTGCGACGCAGAAGGTTGCGGGTTCGAGTCCTGCCTTGGGACAAATGTGTTTACGATCTGCAGACATTTGTTCAGTTTCTTCCGGTCGTTTTCTATATGTAATAAAAAATATCTATCTATGTATTGTATTATATTATGTATATCAGTTATCTAGTGCCCATAACACAAGCCCTGCTTAGCTTGAGGCTAGATAATGCTTTGTGAATTGTCAAGCATTATTTATTTATTTATTATTTATTTATAAGTCATTAATCATTATGTTTAGTCGGGTAGGTGGGTTGTTAATAGCAAGGCCTGAAAACTCAAGTGACTTTCCTCTGTACGAGTTTGCACTGTATGACGACAGGGAGCCGCGCTTTTGCATTCACGGCTTGTTCCGGCTTGTTTATCCCACTCGCACTAAGCTATTTTTCTCCACCTTCATCATTCGTACCGCTGGGGTTTGGAACACGTTCCCTGCTGCTGATTTTCCCGTCAATTACAACCTGGGTCTCTTCAAGACAAGAGTGAATAGGTATCTTCTGCGGCGAGTGTGTGGAACGGTGGACACGCTGGCCAAGTATGCGAGGAAGAGGGGACGCCAGCCGGGCCGCGGTAGGTTTTAATGTTCCCGCGGTTTGGCGAATATAGGTCTTAGTGGGTATTACGTCCTTCTCAGGGCGTCGAGTCCCACATAATTCTGGTCCCCCCCCCCAGACCAGTCTATTCTTAAACGAATTTCCTCGCCGAATAAATAAAAGGCCTTCGTGATACATCGTCAGTCACATCTTCAGTTTCCATCAGGTGAGTTTGGGGTCAAACAAAGGTCTAAAAAAATATATAAAATAGTTGGCAGTGCTAGTTTGAGTCTTGCGATTCGAGATTGATTTGAGATTCTGCGAGGAGGTGGAGGAAACGCCTCTCCATCTGCTAGAAGAGTGCGGAGCGCTAATGCAAAAACGTAGCATCCACCTGGGCAAGCACCTGCACAGCCCAGACGAGCTAAGAGACAACACCCCGAAGATAATCCTACAGCTCCTACCAAGGGTTAGTGGCGAATTATGAACGCCGCAGCTTCAGGGGTGAACGTCTACAGTGGCGATCACAATAGGCCTATCATAGCCGCAGTGACACACAAGCCACCCAAAGCAAATAAAAAAAATTGCTTGTGACGGTCACGTCAGAAAATCATCAGTATATAATTTCCACATGTCATTAAGCTTTATCGACAATTTTAAACGGTTTGTCATGTAATGATGAATGCTCTTGAAATGTAGTAGGAAAATTACAATGGTTATGAAAACGCACTTGTGTTACCTGCAAGTGATAATATCAAGTGGACACGTAAAGATTGCTGTATTTCTCAGGTTTATGGACAGGTGGAATGGTCATAGGTACTTGACATGCCTGGGTAGCTATATAATTCTAACGGAAGAACAGAATCGAAAACTTTCATATCCTTAGATTAACTGCCTATTCCACTCTCATCTAATATCTTTGTTCAATGTACATTAGATCACAGAAATTAGATGACTTCATCAAATTTACTAGCAACATCGATATTTGATCAAAGATTTAGATACTAGTTTCTGACCACGGCTTCGCATGCTTTGTTTCTAAGAAATCGTATACAGGTTTATTCTTCTTTCCCATGGAAACTGAAACTCAATGGGTTAAATTGTAGCCTATGGTTTATTGCAAGTCAAGAGCTAAGCCTATGCCAATTTGCAGCCCGATCTGTTGAGAAGTTTTGGCGTAAAGAAGTAACAAACATCCATCTATCCATATAAACTTTCGCATTTTTAATATTAGTGTGGTGTGATGTAATTTCATTTGAAATCAACTACGCAAATTACTTATGAATCTTGGACGAAGTTATTGGATGAGTGGAATGAGACCCTTAGCAAAATAAGTAGGCATTTAGACAAGAAAATGTTTATACTATGTAGGTATTATCTTTTTAGCCAATGATCAAATAAAAAAATTTTCTCTTTTTCTTTTATTGTCCATTTTTGGGACTTGAAAAATCCAAGTGAAAAATCCAAATGACCCAAAAACCGACTATGCAGCTATACAGGGTTATTGGTAAATTGCGGGGCAATGCAGCCAGCATCTTGAGACGCTTTCGATAAGTATGGATCTGTTAAAACCATTCCCCGAGCCAAACTAGCGCCGCCACATATTTTATCTTATTATTTCGTTAAACAAAGGTAATTACAAAATTGTCATGGTCAGTTTGTGCTGCCTATTATACGCTTTTTTTAATGCCATTGTGTTATTTTTATTTATTATAGTTTAGGCAGAGATGCGAAAATAGAGTTTGGTGGCCACAAAGTGAAACTTTGTATCTCTGCCTAAACCATAGGTAAGTATATTTTTTTTCGTGGTTTTAATTTTTTTTTTGTTTTCCACAAGCGACAAAATTAGCGAATAAGTAATTTGACGCAAATCGTAACTATTTTCTATAAATTTATGGTAAAACCAACTTTGATTAATTTGTATTTTGGGAGAATTTGGGAAAATGTAGATTTTTAGCAAAATTTTGTATTTTCATAAATGCTCCAAAAACACTAGTAAATCGATGTTGGTTTTCTCATGAATTTATAGAAAATGGTTTACGATTTGCGGCAAACGCGACGATCAACCTTAAGTTGTTACCTCCTTACGTACCTTCATCGAATCATTACTTCAAAATAAACCTCAAAACTTACCGGAAGAGAGCTCACATCCGGAAAACACTGCCAAGAATTCATCGCTGTCACTGTCAAAAACATCAATCACAAATTGTCACTCGCAAATCGAAAGACTAGTGGTTTTATTCTCTTTGATCGCAGTTAAAAATGCAAACTCGGTACTCCAATTTAAAATTATTCCGTGTAACTATAGACAAATAATGGCTCAAGTTAAATACATTCACCCTAAATCAAACTCCAAAGAACAGGAGGAGGTCGATGCAGCTATAAAAGCAGCTCATTTCTACGGCCCCAGCATTGAGTCAAAATTCGACGAGCTCAAGTACGACGTTGTACACAAAATTGAGAAAGAACTCACCGATTCCCAAAACGCTAGAGATTACATATCACAGAAATACGACGAGCTTTGCAACAAAATCCAGTATTTGACCGAGCTAGATGCGACTGTAAACGGCTTCCGTAGCGACGTAAAATCTATAGAGAAACAGATTTCCGAGCTGTCAGCCAGGGTCGATGATATTGAAAAGAGGACAATCTGCAAGGAGTGTCCATCTTTGACGTCTTCTATGTATAATTAGTTTGATTGAGACTTTTACTATAGCACTAATAAATTTCTTGTTCGCATGAAAGGTATTTGCTTTGAAGAGTTAGCTTCATTTAATGAGAATCGTGGTGTATGTATGAAGACCTTCTTTTCAAATGTTTTCAAGGGTCCAGTGCTGAACCTACCTCAAACCAAACCAGCCGAGTGATTACGGTAACATATCCCATTCCCTTTGAATGGGCCATGCGGGGAGAATCGTCATAAACGATTTCGGTTGCCTACATGGTACCTACTGAATTCTTATATTTTCAAATTACTAAAAATGCATACAACATTCTGTCGGGGTGGAGTCGATTGACGACGAAATTTTTAACATCAACATATACCTAACCTAAGAAAAAGTCAGTTGTTAGATTACTCACGCTTGCCCTCTTTTGTGCTCGAAATCAGCAATTTGTGGCGTTTAAATTTACAAAGAGATAATACATTGCAGTAGTAAGTAGTCGAGCGAAACAAAGTCGGGTGTGAGTAACATTAGTACATTTATGGTAAAACGCTCAGTAACTTATAAGTAAAAATAAAAACATTTCAATTGAGTTTGATATTTGTAATATTTTGTCGCTTACCGCTTTGTCGACAATTCGTCGAAAATTGTATGTATTTATTAAGTTAACTTATGTGATAGAAACCGAAATAGCTTTCACCCAGTCTCCCCGGATGGCGATCCATTAAATGGGATATTCTAATGACATCGCTCGCCAGGGGGGGTTTCCATACACTACCTTTGGCAGGAAGATTGGTGACCGCAGTGTAGGTGTTAAAAATGCTCAGAAAGAAGCTCCTGCCCTTCCTTTAGCAGGTTCCCTTAGTCGGCTCTTACGACATCTAGGGGCTGACTTGTTGTTATTTAAGTAAATTTTTGTTTTCGGCCGCCATGGCCAAATTTTACCTACGACTTGAATATATTTGTTAGCTTTGTTACTTGCACTGGGAAAAATTTCGACGAAAATTTTATAATTTCCCCAAGGGTTCGATTCTGCCGAAATCGAAATTTTTAGGGACAATATAAAATTTTCGTGAATATTTTTCATTACTTGACACTGCCAGAATAATAATTGTGTCTAACCAGAAACCCTCTAACCGAGACTCTCGGTTTGATGACAAGAAGACGGGAAACCACCCAGGCGACTTCGTCAGAGAGGTCAGACCATAACAAATAAATTGCGAAGATGGTACGGCCTTCTTAAAAACTACAGACCCATCACACTCTTGAGCCACGTCTATAAGCTTTTCTCACGAGTGGTCACGAATCGTCTCGCCAGGAGACTCGACGAGTTCCAGCCACAGGAACAGGCCGGGTTTCGCGGACGATATGGTACCATAGACCACATACACACAGTGAGGCAGATACAGAAGTCCGAAGAGTATAATCAGCCCCTTTGTCCGCTGGCCTTTGTGGACTATGAAAAGGCCTTTGACTCTGTCGAAACCTGGGCTGTTCTGGAATCCTTACAGCGTTGCCAAGTAGACTATAGTTATATCGAGTTGTTGAGATGTCTTTATGATGCCGCATGAGTGTCCAAGTACAGGGCCAGTAGTCTAAACCCATCCAACTGCGCAGAGGTGTGAGACAGGAGGATGTACCGTTATATCCCCGAAACTGTTCACAAGCGCATTGGAAGATGTGTTTAAGACGCTGGACTGGAAAGGTAAGGGCATCAACATAAACGGCGATTACATCTCACACCTGCGATTCGCTGATGTATGACATAGTCTTAATGGCGGAGTCGCTGGAGGAGCTTAACCGGATGCTGGGACAGCCTAGCTTCAGCCTCACGACGCATCGGTCTTGGCATGAACTTGGATAAAACCAAGGTCATGATCAATGGCCACATTGATCTGGGACTGGTCGTCGTACATGGCCACCTTCTCGAAATTGTTCCCGAGTACCTTGGGCAGATTCTGCAGTTGGGTAAAAATAATTTCGAGAAGGAGGCCAAGAGAAGGATCCATCTAGGTTGGGCAGCGTTTGGGAAACTACTTCGAGTCTTCTCGTCATCCATACCGCAATGCTTGAAAACGAAAGTTTTCAATCAGTGCGTCCTACCCGTCATGACCTACGTAGCTGAGACGTGGACACTCGCGGTAGGGCTGGCCCACCAGTTTAAAGTCGCCCAGCGAGCTATGGAGAGAGCTATGCTCGGAGTTTCTTTGAAGGATAGGATTCGCAACGAATACATTCGACAGAGAATCAAGGTTATCGACGTAGCTCAAAGGATTAGCAAGCTGAAGTGGCAATATTTCGAGAAGAACCGACAACCGCTGGGATACCTACTTTATGTTATTATTCCGTTTAACAAAGGAAATTATATATACAGTCGTGGTCAACTAATTAGGGACAATCTCTAGTTAGGCCAAATTGTGATTTTTTTTTATTTTTTTCAACGAGTCTTAAAAATATTCCATATCTTTTACATGTAAGTATAATTAGTCATTGATGTGCCCGATTATACAAACAATAACAACTTCTTAAACATTAAACCTCTTTACAGTATAGCTGATAGATTATCATAGTGCTATTTGTTCAAATATTGCTGGCTGGCCATTTAATTAGGGACACTGAGATATTGCGTTCTATTTTCAAAGTTTGAATCTCAATACTTTTTTACTTCTTCTCTTATTGTTTCGTGGTAGTTTTGGCGGCAATCCCGATTTTTATTTTAAGTTTTGAAAAATATTTTGAAGAAAAATGGGCAAAAATAAAAGTTGCGATCCAACACTACGAAAAATTATCATGAAGTTTGTTGTCGAGCATGGTTGGCCATACCGAAGGATAGCAGAACATTTAAATTGTTCAAAAACTATGGTATACAATGCAGTGCAACATGTCAGACGCAATAACACAACTTTAAATGTGCCCAAAACAAAAAGATCGAGAAAAACAACTCCGCAAGAAGATAGAATGATAACCAGGTTAGCTAAGAAAGATCCGTTTCTAGGCTCTATTGTAATTAAACACGAAGTATTTGGGACAGACGAAAGAGCTGGTGTCTCAGCGAGGACCGTTCGACGACGTCTGGTAGAAGCAGGGTTGTTCGGAAGAGTGGCTCGCAAAGTACCGTTGTTGAAGAAAGAACATAGAAATGCTCGTTTGGCGTTTGCACGTAAATATGGACATTGGACCTACGCCCAATGGCAACATGTATTATTCTCTGACGAGACCAAGGTTAATTTGATTTCTTCAGGTGGAAGGCAATACGTACGGCGTCCAGTAAAAGCGGAAATGAATCCAAGATTCACAAAAAAGCAGGTGAAACATGGCGGTGGAAACATTAAAATGTGGGTTTCATTTTCTGGACGTGGAGTGGGACCTGTGAGGAAAGTTCAGGGTAACTTAGACCAACATCAATACAAGGCAATATTGGAGGAAACGATGCTTCCCTATGCTGAGGAGCATCTCCCTATTATATGGACGTTTCAGCATGATAACGACCCGAAACATACCGCCCGTTTAGTCAAGTCGTTTCTTACCAGTCAGTCAGTATCGGTGCTAGATTGGCCAGCAAATAGCCCGGACCTTAACCCAATCGAGCACCTTTGGCACGAAATCAAGAAAAAAGTTGCCACTTATCGTACCACAACTTTAGATGAACTTAATGAAGCTTTTTGTGAGGCATGGGCAAACATTCCTGTCGAAACATGCCAGAAACTGATAATGTCTATGCCACATCGGTGTCAAGCGGTAATTACTAACAAAGGTTTTGCTACTGGGTACTGATTTTACACGCAATAAAACGAAATGTCCAGCTACAGAATTATACCTTAAAATTGAATACATGTTCAACCTTTGATATTAAATACTTTTTTCTATTTATTTATTCTTTTATTTACAACCATTTATAGCATAATAATCGGACCAAATTATGCAAATAATAGGTGCTGAGAAATCAATATGGTTTTATATTTATATGTACATAACCGGTTATTGCTCTTCACTATCTTGAAAGTCCCTAATTAGTTGACCACGACTGTATATATATATATATATAATATGTTATCTGAAATCCTGACGATGTTTTCCTATATCCAAGTTTTGACGAAAAAGTAAAAACGCAAATGCTCTGTACCTAAGCAAACGTTAGCAAAAGAACCTCAAAATTTTACAAGAAGATTCCCTCTTGATTACAATCACACATTAGATTCATCGTTCTTTGAAACTCTGACGGTGTTTTCCTATAACTAAGTTTAAACGAAAAGTTTTAAAGAAAATGCTCTGTCTAAGCATCCGTGTATATTACTACAACAAAAAAAAATACATATTGATTTTCCTTACAAAAAGAACACATTTCATTCTTCGTTTTCAGAAACTTGGAAGTTATTTTCTTCAATATTATTATGATCTTCTACATTTAATATTGCATTATCCTTTTTGAGGGATAGATACTTATAGACTTTCGTTGATTAATCAATTTTAATTAGGTAGGTAGTACCTAAAAAAATGTAGCCTGCTGATAAGACAAGAAATGAAACCAGAAAGTGACCAAAATAATTTTACTAACCCAATAATTAAAAATTATCACAACTAACAAAGATTTAACACAATTCAACAAACGCAAAAATATTTGGCACAGCTCTTTCACACTATACAGGTACTAAATTGAAATCAATTTCTACTAAATGCTACCCCATGGGTCATTGCTCATCGCGACTTTTTTCAGCGATACAGTCTGTATAGCAAAGATACTGACACTGTTTCAAAATAAGACTGTTTCGACGATAAAAGTCGTGGTTGGAAACGACTCCTAAATTGTTCATTTTGTCCATTAAAAACTATTCATTATGTACATTTGTTAAATCCTATTCTAATTGTTCATATTTATTATTTACACTATTTGTTAATTATTACATACCTATAATGTTAGTTACTTAACTTAAAACTTTTATTCGGTTTCATTTATTATTTTTAGATATTTTTAGCATCAAAATTACAAAAAAGTTGTTTTGTTCTGGCACTTAATTTTATACATGTAAAGTTAAATGGACAACAACAGAAATAAACTTACAAAATACGTTACCGTCAATTAAATTTTAAAACTATTCAACACTAGTAAGCCTTGGTTAAATATACGTACTTAACTATGAAAATATTCTTTATTTATAAAGAATTTTCCTTCATTATCAAAAATATTTGTTACATTTAATATATTATGTCTAAAACTTTTTTTTTTGCGAAATAACATTAAAAAAATATTCTAATTTTTTCATGTGATGTTTTACTTACAATATAAACCTTCATTAGTTTGTGCAGGTACCTAATATACATATAAATTTATTGTTTTTATAAAAATCGATTTACTAACATAGAGCCTAACGCCACCAAAGCGAGAAAAATAAAAAAAATGTAAAAGAATCCAACAAAATTTCAAAAATATTATTTCATTACACTTTGTGATTGCCATGTGACACAATGCTACTGGTTTCTTTGACTTATCTCCATTCCATGGTTTTAATGTTCTGCAAGACATTATAAACCCAAATTACTTCCCAGCAAGAATAGCCTGAATCTGCGATACAGTCTTTCCTTTCGTCTCAGGAATCAAGAAGAATACAAAGAATATACACAGGATCATAAACGCAGCGAAGAACCAGAAACAGCTGTAGATACCGATAGCATCCTTCATAATGGGGAAGCAAAGAGTGACGACGAACACCAGCATCCAATTCGTGATGACGGTAACACCAGTGGCAGTACCCCTGAACTCAACGGGGAATAGTTCAGACATCATCATCCAAGGGATAGGACCGAAACCCATTGAGAAGGAGATGATGAACAGAACCAAACAAACTAAAGGTAACCAGCCGTAAGACGCAACGTTATACATCGACGCTTGTAACTTGAAGTATATCCCTAAGACGATCAAACAGATCCCCATGATGATACAGCTCTGAAGCAGCAAAATCCTGCGACCAGCGCGCTCCACTAACAAAGAGCTGATGTAAGTAGCAATTGTCTGAACAACGCCAACGATGATGGTAGCAATAACAGGAGAGATGTTGGAGCCGGCAGATTGGAAGATATTGTTGGTGTAGAAGATGACGGCGTTGATGCCACTGAACTGCTGAAAGAACATGAGGCCAAGGCCACAGATGAAAGCTTTGCGAGGACCCGGGCTGGTGATGATGCTGAGGATGCCGGCGCGCTGGCGGGCTGCGTCGTCCACCTGGAAAAAACAGAAATTGCATTTATATCAATGAGATAGACAATAGAACACACATTATTATGAAAAGTAAATGTAACTACACTGTTTTTTGCAAAGAATTTGGTATATGTAGGTATTTAGTATACAGATTTAGATTTATATGTATATCTAGTAAGTAATAGAATTAAATTAAAACTAGTATTTACAATAGAAACAATTGAGCTATCTGCAAACTGTTCCAAACAATCAACAGGTAGCTCAACTGTTTTTGTTATTTCAAATGAGCGCAAAATTAAAAAGTTTTATTTACTACGCAAAATGATACAAAGTAGCGCAAGCGTGGCGCAGCACGGCGCAGCCGGGATGATTTGTATTCTATGTTATATAAAATATGTACCTTTGTGTGCAGAAGGTAGTGAAAAAATTCTATGTCTATGGTAGTTATTAATTGTTGCCGTCTCTTTTTTTTTCGATCGAAAGAAAGGGGATAAGTAGCTAGATTTTTACGATAGTTTAGTTCATGTTTTATGCCTACAAAATCACTACCACTGAATTCAGTAGGGGCTTGTTCAGCAAGGGGTTTGTTGTCAAGGGTAGAATAGACAATAATGACATCGCATCTTTATACATTGCGTACATTATTAAAGTTGATGGAATGAATCTTATATAATTTACGCATTCGATGAAAATTTACGAAGTCGTGACGTATTTTTTCTATTCTACCTTATACAACATCCTCGTACTCGGGTTGTCCTATGACCGGTTTCTACTCAGATATCTTCAACATGAGCAGAGAATATGTAAAATATGATATGAGCCTCCTCTGTAAAGCATCCTTGGCAGATGGATCGTTTATTTTTTTGACGAAATCTGTGGCGCGGTGGGCGAAGGCCCACCTCAGACTTATCCCATCCCTTAATAAGAACCCTTCATGATGATTTACAATTGTCTCCTTTATACTCACTTCCTTCTGCATATCCTCGAGTTCTCCCGACAAGTCCGCATCAGGTCCGCGCAGCCAGCGCAGAGACTTCTCCGCGTCGCGGCGGCGGTTCTGGCCGAGCAGGTACTGGGGGGTCTCTGGCATCCACCTGGAACAGACCATGAGGGGTTACGATATGCGGGTTACTATGAAAAGTTTGGGTTGCATCCTTAATCAGTCCACTTCCGGCCATCCGTATTAAAATGCTGGAGCAAATGATGCATTCCTTCTGGACAAATACAAACCCAATCAAAGAAATCATGAATTTGGTTAGAGATACTACTAAGCTGTTAAAGCATTATTTTGCTGCTGAATGCTAGGTGCTATGGCGCTCATTAGAGGAGTCCGCCATCTTCATCCGCCATCAGCAGTAGATATGCGATATATATAGACGATGTTGATTCTGCTTGCAGCTCTCGCAGATCCAACTACGACAATTTTCCAGGCTGTATCTTCAAAAATGCTGCACTCACCAGAACACAGCAACCAGCAGAGGAGGCAGTACAGCAGACACGATTGACAGGGTCTTCCAATGCGTCCACCCGCCCACCACGAACGTGAAGAGGATCCCGACTGTGAGGAACAGTTGGAAGAACGCACCCAGAGATCCTCGGATGGAGGTCTCGGCTATCTCGCCGATGTACATGGGAGCCGCTACACAGATGCCTCCTGGAACACGGATAGAAAACGAATAACTTATCGTTTCTGCACTACTTTATAATCTGATTGTTTAGATAAAGCCAAAAATTACTAATTCCTCAAAAATATTTCATGGGAACATTTCTGGATCATATTCTATCTGCGAAAGAATCGTCCAAATCGGTCCATAAAAGACGAAGAATTTGAAAATTTCCGAATTAGGCGGTGATAGATGTGAATTGGGTGAATTTGGGTTACCTATACATTAAAACAATTTTTCTCCGTCATCTTTATTGAAAAAGCTTTTAAAAAATACATAATAATCTATGGTATGCAAGGCAGATCCCCTTCTTTTCGAAAATGAAAAAAATATATTTTAAAATATCATAAATAATTGTGCAAAGGTTGTTGTCTGATTTCTTAGTTTTTTTTTAATTTTTATCCTAAACTAACAATCACGAGATTTTTTTATTGTCAACACTACGAGTATATTAAACAAAAGAATACCAAGGGAACCTTCGGCTTATTTTTGTAAATAAACGTCCTTATTAATAGTTAATCAGCAAAAATTTGATTTTTGCGTTTACGCCGCTCTGCTCTGTCCCACTCCTATACATGCGAAATCCTATGCCTAACCTTTTCACACAATGGCATCATACATCATACCCTATACAGTCTGCTGACAGCCGGACTGACAGACAGACAGGCAGACAGACAGGTGGCTTAGTTAACAACGGTACGACCCATTGCGTACAATAAATATCAAAATCTATTAAATACTAGTATACTTTATTAAGAAAGAAAATTACAATCAAAAAATAGAATTAAATTAATACTAGTATGTACAATAGAAACAATTGAGCTAACTGCAGACTGTTGCAAACAATCTACAGGTAGCTCAACTGATCCATATTATCAATACCAGTCGGAAGCGTGTCCAAGACACTGGCTGCATTGCCCCGCTGTATGGCATTGGCTAAGATATCACCAAAATTATTTTAGCTAGTCGTGATTTTCTAAAAGTACCTATCATGTAAGAAATTAAATAAGAATTAAGAATGTTGTTTATTTAAGTTTCGGAATCTTTGAAGTCTTTGTTTTTTTTTAGCTGCCATTTTTTGCCTTCCGACATAATATCAGATGCAGTCTTTTTTGTTTATCCACAGTGAATCCATACAAAAGGATCTATGGAAATAATAAGTTCCTACCTACCTAGAAATTTCAGTTTCTAATAACTAGTTTTTATGCTCATGGTCAAGCAAACACAGTCGGACGTGACTGTGGGCTAATATTTGTTTTGGAGATATTTGGGTATCTGCGAAAACATTAGTTCCTCTGACTTATCTTAACGTAGCAAGAAGATACCTATCATAGAATCCGCCGTATCGTAGAATCGGCCCGATTTGTAAACCGCCTAGCCACTCTGCAAACGGGCTGATTCTGATGCGTTTTTCCGCTTAGGCGTGGAAATGTTAACCTGAGTTACTTTCGAAATTATAATATTCGTATGGATCAGTCATTCCTAAGTCATTTAGATGAAGCCCAACCTTTACCAGCATTTCCAATTTCGAGATTGTAAATGTTATGCTGAAAGCGGTACAGCACTAAATTTTCAATCCGAATCTTTATCCGACTTTTACTTACTCATCACAACACGAGCTGTACTTTTACAGCCAGATGTCGTCTGAAAATGTGCAGTAGATATGTAAACCTTGTATTACCTGTGCCAAGTCCAGCGAAGAATCTAGCGGCGATCAGCATAGGCGCTCCCGTCGCGAAGATGGTCAGCAACCAGTTCAGCGTGAAAGGAACAGCCAGCATCAGGATGGTCGGCCGTCGCCCCACTTTCTGCGCTATCATTCCGGCGGGGAGGGCGCTGATGGCTGCTCCGATGGCCAGGATTGAAGAGACAATCGAACCTGAAATGATATAGGTAGTTGAGAAACAGTATTCTTCTATCTTTATTAAAGCTGGTCTTACGAAATAATCAAAATTTTCAGAATCTTTGATATCCTACTGCTGTTCAAATATGATCAATATCTAGGATTATAATCTAGGATTCTTAGACCCCTCATATTATATTTCATTCTGTACATTATGTTGCCTGGGAGAAATCGCTCTCAGCGATAAGGCCGCCTTTTGTACTGTAAATTTATATTTAGATATAAGATTTTATGTTATTCATGTATTTTCTCTTTTTTTTTGGTACAATAAAGTGTTAATAAATAAATAAATAAATAAAAGCGTAATAATAAAGTATTTTTAATGTTTTTGCCATAACTTTTAATTCTGTACTGTTTACTGTGTTTGTGTGTACAATAAAGAATTATCTATCCATCCATGCAATTTAGAGGAGATGCGGCTGAATGTACCCACGGACTTTGTGCGCAGAAGAAGGCGTCCCGCCCTTTTGGCAGTGCCAAAAGGGCGAACCAACCTTATAGACAAAGCGCCTCTGACGCGCAGCATCCGCACGCTCAATCTGATTGCCGAGAAAATAGATATTTTTTACTGCTCCCCGAGCGAATTCCAAAAGGCTTTGTATTACTTTTTATGCTATAGCAAGTAGTTTTTAAAATTATTTAATTATTTTAGTATAAGTTATTAATATTGTGAATTTTATAATAATATGTTATTTTACTGCTGTTTTTTTTTTACTAATTGAGAATTATACCTATTATTATTATTTAATGTTATTATAATGTCTATAGGTAATGAAATTTGACATAAACTGCATAATTTTATAATGTATATAAAGATTTTCTAATGTAAGATTAATTATGATAAGATTAGGCTATTGCTAGAATATAAGGTACTCTATTGTATTGGCTGTGCCCGTAAGGATAGATGTACATGTTTTTAATAATAAATAAATAAATCTATCAATCAGTCTGTCTGTTACTTTTTCACACGCGAACGGATCTTAATGACAGAGGCTACTTGAAAAGCGCATGCGAAGTCACGGGCAGAAGTTATTTGAATAAAATCTATAAATTACGCCTACACGGTGCATTGATAACAAAATAACAGTGTCTTACAATACCACACGGTAGAGTTTTCAACACAATTGTCAGAGAAAAACAAACCCATCACATGTTTGAGAACATGGGAAAAGTGGTACCAGTAACGCTGAAGAATTTTTCTTTACATTTCATATGGCTTGCCTTGCTCAGGTTATAGGCAATTTTTTTTTTACTGAGTCATATTTTTTTTACATTTTTTACGTAAGTGTCTTCATTCTAGTTATTTCAGTCCAAATTCTACAGAAAAACTGTTTACTTTATTCTACCTAGGTTTATTTTATCGCGGTCAGTGCAGTTAATTATTTACATTACATGATTTCATGATGAACGTATCAAATTTTGTAAACCAGTTTTTGCCCTGCAATTCTGAGGCTGCCATACCCATATTTTTTTTATTTACCTTGCTTTTTCAGCATCATCTCTCAGTAGTCAGACTCTATTTAAACTCTAAGTTTAAAGTTACAGAGCTGAGTTTTAAAATCAATGGAGCATATGCATTTGCACAAAACAGTTTGTTCAGTGGTGGTCATTTTGGATATTCGCCAAATGATGTCTTGAAATAACTTTGTTCTGTCTGACCGATTTATTGATTTTTAGAGGATTTTATACATAGAGTGAAAAACACTGCGAAAATATAGATATATGGGCAAGAACTTTCCTTTGAAAAGCTTCCTTTAAGAACAGATGAAAGAAATATGCGACAAGCAAAATCGGAGAAAAAAAAGAGCGGGGCCTGATGATATACCTCCTTACTATTACTTATTTATTCGTCAAAAGATGTGATTCCAACGGATCGGTTATAGCTTTTTCTCTCGCTTTGATATTCAATGGATTTTTATGTGATATTCAATAGACCTTTACGTGGTATGCAATAGATCTTTACGTTATATTCAATAAATCTTTAAATCCAATAAGGTTTCCGTTTAACCTTTTGAGGCAACTGAACAATAAAAATTAATGTGTTCTAATAATATGTTCCACATTATTCATTTAGTCATCTTTTAAAAAATGCTTATAAAAAAACTATCAGCACCTCGCGGTTTCAAACGCGCAGTTCCCGTTCCCGTGGGAATTCCGGGATAAGATATAGCCTATGCGCTATTCCAGACTATAATCTATCTCTGTGCCAAATTTCATCCAGATCCGATCAGCCGTCCTGGCGTGATTGAGCAACAAACATCCATCTATCCATCCATCCATCTAAACTTTCGAATTAATAATATTAGTGTGACCACTGACTCCTGAAATACAGTTTATACTAGTTCGGGAGTCTATGGATTCATTAACATTAATGTATGTTTACTTGTGTCAAATAAATAAAAGACATAATTCGTCACATATAAGTTAATCATATTTATCAGCAATAGAGAAACATGAAGTTACCGATCCAGACAGAAGATTTCAGAAACAATAGCGGTGTAGTGTTATATTAATAGTTTTCAGACTTTGAATAAGTACGTTACGTAGATACACAACCACGTTGTTTACCCGAGTTAACGCGTAGGTGTGAGACGTTTAGCGCGGTCACCTCGCGGGAACGTATTTACATAAGTTACGTCACGTTAGTCACGTGGGCTGCACACTTTCCACTGCTGGTTTGAACTAAGAAGCAGGGGTACAAGGGAGACTCCAACATCTCGTCTCCCAAGCCAGCCCGTGCTGGTGTACCCAGCTGGGTAACGAACTAGGCTCTGCTGAAAATATCAGACAATCTTCATAATTTGAAAACTCAGATAATTTACAAATTATTTTCCATTACTTAACACTGGTACAATTGTGTCTAACCAGGTCTTACCAGACATATATTGCCATTAACCAAAAATCACCATTATCATATAAGCTTTACTTTTCAGTTATACATTGACGCTACAATGATGAAAATAAGTCGTAGGTAATTTATTTAATTACACTCTTATTAGATTTGACGACCTCAGTGGCGCAGCGGGCGAGAGTCTGCCTGCGACGCAAGAGGTTGCGGGTTCGATCCCCGCCTCGGAACAAATTTGTGTACGATCTGCAGAAATTTGTTCCATTGGTCTGGGTGTTTTCTATGTATAATAAAAAAAAAATCTATCTATGTAATGTATAATATTACGTATATCAGTTATCTAGTACCCATAACACAAGCTCTGCTTACCTTGGGGCTAGATAATGCTGTGTGAATTGTCCAGCATTATTTATTTATTTATTAGATCCAAAGTTTTGGCCATTTTACCTCTGAGTTGATTTTTAATGACGAGAGTAAGTATACCTCACCTCTTCACCTCACCCCAACAGCCTATAATGGTCCACTGCTGGACGCAGGCCTCCCCCTGATTTTTCAGCTCTTAAGTATACCTAACCTACCTAAATTACAACTAAGAGCCATCCAAAGCTCAGGCGTACAAAGGTTACAAACATCTGAGTTGAAGTTAGAAGAAAGAAGAAAAAGTGTTGAAGTTGGTTATTGTGACGGTGTGGTAAACAATCAAAGACAAATTTGACGACTTTTCTCCCGAAAGCATAAAAACTGGATCAGTAATAGCAGTCGCTGTCAGAATTTGAACTTGCCTCACTTCAACAGCCTATAATGGTCCACAGCTGGACGCAGGTCTCCCCCTGATAATCATCTTATTGGCTTTTATCTTATGCGGGGTAGTGCCCATAATCCCCACGTTGGGCATGCGTGCTGGGGCATCGAAGTTCGAGTGGTAGATATATTCTGCAACCAGCCGGCGCTGCTGCCCGCCCCCCGGTGTTTGTTGCCTCTTAGGTTCATACGACACCCACGGGAAGAGTCGGGGTGGTGCAAATTTTAAGATATAGTGTGAATTATTTAAATAAGAATACTTAATTAAGTGTAGGTAGCTAGTAGGTAATCAAATCAATAAATTGCTGAGTAACAGGTTGTTCAGGTTATCTAACAATAAAATGAAGCAATAAAACTTTAGGTCACGGTCAATGATATGAATTAAATACCAGATATTATAATAAAATATGAAGATAACTGAATACGACAAATCTTTTGGATTTTTATAGTTTAAAATGTTCGAATGGATTTGATGAAACTCTGAGGAGTCTCTCCTATACCTATTGTAAGCTGTATTCTGAATAAGTATCTAGTTTATAAAATAGTTTTACCAAGTGTATAAAATCTAGTAAAATCATCTATCTACTGAAGTATGTAACATATCCACAATTTTGTATTCTACCTTGTGTGTGTATGTCTGTCTGTGCTGTTCTTGTTGTGTCAAATAATTGTATGTTTATCTGAGGAATTTTGGATAGAACCACGACAGTGTGCCGAAACTTCGGGAAAAATAGGTAAATAAACGTCATAAATACTCGTTAAGAGGCAAACCTAGCGTGTTTGCTTGTCAAACTAGGACTAGATCTTAGTACTTACGAGATTCCCGTGGTTAAATACTCGAATTACATAGTCTACAAAATTTTTGCTTCGGTTCCACCAACGTGAAAAAACGATCAAGAAAAAAAAAATACGTAAAATCATGAAAATGCATTGTTTTGCACATAATTTGGTCGAGATCTTAGGAACCCTGCGGTCTATTGAAATGACTTATGGTTTTATTCGTAGGTTTATTACTAATTACTTGGTTCCTTCAGAAAGTTTTTTCATAAGTTGTGTAGTTTTCTTGTTAATATCAAAAACTCCATTTTTTCACTGGCGGCGTTCAAAAAACTCATGTTCCTTCCCACTCCTATATGAACGCGAAATCCTATGCCTATCTTTTTAACAAAATGGCGCGCAATGCGCCCTCATAAATTGTACTTATAGTTAATTATTTTTGATTTTTTTTATTAGTCTATCCCCCGAATACTCAAACGGATCTCAGGTTTAAGCACGTCTCAAGTGAAGATTTGTTGACAGGTTTTCATTAAAATGTGTCAAAAAACCGCGACTTGAGTAAGTTGCGTGAGTATTCGGCGGTATAGGAATTATAATATTATAAAGAGGAAAGATTTATATTGTTCTGGCAATGCTAGTCCAAGCTAAAACACTTACTTTCAGAGGTGGTCAACAGGAAAGCGGCGGGTTGGCCCAGTGAGTTCAACAATGGTCCTGTAGTCCCGTTGACGACTTGCACAGTGATGTTGGTCGCGTTGGCTGTCTTGTTGACGAATGGTTCCAGTTGGGGAAGCGCTGGCGAGGTCCATGCAAGGATAGTTCCCGCCACCACGGCTCCGATGCAGGCTGGAATATTAATAAGCTAGTTTAACAGAAAATTGGAAACCCTGACGAGGTTGAAACTCGAATAGAGATATTAAATAAGTCCCAAGCTCGTCCCTATAGAGACGAACGGGAAGTAAACTTCCCGTGGGTCCTCTTTAGGGACGAGGCGTGTGAGGACAAGCGGGAATAACCCAACAAAATCGGAGTTCTCTTATTTCTGTCCCAAGAATGTACTAAAGTAAAAACAAACACAATAATCTGTACAAACATGGTGTCGAGACGTCGCCACGCCACATCAGCTGAACTGGCATGTTTACTATTTATAAACAGTCGGACAGTCGAACATGCGTGCCAAAACCACGCAATGGGTAATCAACCTGTTACCTAAACATTGCGTTAACACGAAACACTTTGGAGATTTGCTCTAAATTTAATTCTGACACACCTCCGAAATGATAAACTGCTTTGCTGTTTTGCGTATTTCGAGCAATTTACCTGACCGACTTAGATACTTGAGGGCGCAAAAATTAAGCAAAATGGGTATGTGTACACTTAGTTTTATGGTACGTGAATATTCAGATTACAAAAAGCCAAGTACTTAATCGAATAGAATTTTGGAAAATAAACTGCTGGTTTTTCTATGTATTTACAAAAATACAAATTTCGCGTAAAGAAAAGGTTTTAATTGAAATGCGCAAATCTAAATCATCAGCGACAACCCCACATTATTGTTTAGCGAATTACATAGCCAGACTAATGTTTTACTAAAGTTCAGTTTTTCGATTTCACACTTACATTTTTAATAATTAAGGAACAAAAACTTGATTTTTGCACTAACGCCGTTCTGCTCTGTTCTATTAACGCGAAATCATATACATTTCCTTTCACAGAAAGGCGTCATAGGTCGCCCCCTTAAAGTTAAACCTTCCTCATTTCATTAACACCGTCTGGTGATGACTGTATGAAAATCCGCTCGGTAGTTTTTGAGTTAGTGTTCAGACAGACAGACAAAATGCAACAAAACACAGCCTATACTGGCGGCCTACTAAATAAAATGTTTTATTTCAGACAATAAAAAAAGTCCATAGATATTCGAGTTTAAGTTGTAAACATACATATTAAAACAAAAACAAAATAGGCACTCCGGTAGTACAAATGGATGATGAATCGAGGATGATCAGTCAAGGAAATAGCTTCCTTCAGTGATCATCCTCTGCACCAGACACTTCCAGAGTAGAGATGTTAGGCAATCTGTCACAGTTTTTTAAATAAACTTCCTGACTTATTGTAAGTAAGTATATTATTAAAATTACTAAAAAATATTATGTAAATATTAATTATAAAGTAGAAAAAATAATTACAACTAATATTTACACTTACATTGTATCTGTTTTCTAAAAATCTAAGCCGTCACCAGAAGGCAGAGTGCCCAGAATGCTGGCAGCATTGCCACGTTGAATGGCAATACTAATTCGTTGACCGAAATAAAAATCAGCATTCCGATCACCTGTGGACTCTATTAGTAGTTTAATAAAATTATTATTATTATATTTTCTAAGATATACGCATTTTTCTCCTAACTAACAAACTATCAATCACAGGATTTTTATATATTTATTGATTTATATTCACACCAAGGGAATGGAATTTCAAGCGGCCCAATTTGCAAAGATTTTTTTTTATTTAGATTTTGATTGGCCTTTTTTCGACCGGATACCCTAGCCCCCATACAAACGTACCTACTTCTCGATTCATTTGAAAACTACATGCCCGACTCAAATGAAATTTGCACACATAATCGGATAAGAAATAGCTATGTTTGTATCGTTTTAGTTTTTCAAAAAATATAATAATGATTACAGAAATATAGTCCCTTTCCATGACGACCGACGGTGGGCGAAGGTCTGCCTGCGACGCAAGAGGTTGCGGGTTCGATTCCCGCCTCGGAACAAATGTGTGTACGATCTGCAGACATTTGTTCAGGGTGTTCTAGTCGTTTTCTATGTATAATAAAAAATATCTATCTATGTATTGTGTTATATTATGTATATCAGTTATCTAGTACCCATAACACAAGCTCTGCTTAGCTTGGGGCTAGGTAATGCTGTGTGAATTGTCCAGCATTATTTATTTATTTATTTATATTATTTATATCAGTTATCTAGTACCCATAACACAAGCTCTGCTTAGCTTGGGGCTAGGTAATGCTGTGTGAATTGTCCAGCATTATTTATTTTTATTTATTTATTTTATTTCGTATAACTTACCTGCAACGGATGCGACGTACTGCGTCACTTTCCGCGTCTGACCTCCCTTCTCCTGCACCGACAGCATGTGCATCGTAGGCTTGTCCATCCTGGCTGGTTATATATGCAGCATGCTACAACAAAAAGAAAAAACCTCATAAAGACTGCGAAGAACAAAGGGGTTTAAAAATGTTGGCCCTAACATCAATTTCTGTCTCCACACTGTGTTTTTATTTGCTCCGTGGTTGTTTTTCTCAAAGTCGCTCAATGAATCGACCTTACAGGACTCTTGGACACGTCACAAAACTCAGATTACATAATTAAAACTAGGAAATAAAGTGATCACTTTGATTTTTTGTCCACTTCAATCTTTTTAAGGTAAAGTAAAGAAGTGAACAAGAAACCTTTACCTTGTTAGAATGTTAATTGTTTTCGTTGCAGCAAAACTGGTCCCAACCTCTTTTATCCTCTAGACTAGACTAGATAATCTGATATTTTATAGTAAGCCTTTTTACAATGGTTATGTTTGACAATTTGTTTGAATTTATTTATAATTTTTGCAACTCACTTGCAGTTTTGTTGTAGAAGCATTGCCCTAAGATACTTTAATCTTGTGTAGCCTAGTATTTAAACAATGTATGTTGCTATTTTTGGGGAATTGATTGATATTTTTATGAGTGTACAACAAGTTCCATAAATATATTGACATGATTCTGCCATTTCCAGGATCAAATACCCAACCTTTAAGGATAGTTGGTTAATACAATACAAAGTTGATGCCCTTTGAAGCTGAACCAAGAATTTCATTTGCATACTAAAATTAACATTTAGTTGTGTACTTAAAATTATAATTATTTGTCCAACAACCAGTTTTGAATCTTTACTTATAGCATAATGTAAAGTACAGTCACTGCAAATAAATTCCTAATGATGAAGAATTAAGGTACGTTTGATTCTAGATAATGGTACCTACCATTATTAAAAACTCATGAACCCCACCCATACCAAATTCACACAAAAATACCTACCTACCGAATTCGTTTTTTTTATTACATATATTGTATATGATACTTTTTGTAAGCAGTTGATCCCTAACACTTACCTGATCCCCAAAAAAAATAATTTCAATGCAAGCATTTAGAAGTGACAACGCATCAGATTCATTTACCACGCACATGCATAATATCAATCACTGACCTACAACAACTTCAAAAATAGATTTTTAATTTATTCGCACTGTGGAATTTTTCTTCCAAAATTTAATAATGTCTCAAAACTTTTCGATTTCGGCAGGATTCGAACCCTCAAGTACGGATGTGCTCTAACCAACTAAGCCACGAAATCTTAGTCGGTTTCGTCGAAAATCTCACACCCGTACTGAGTAACCGTACCGTTCTGATATTCATATTACTTACAGGTTCATTTATCTGTTACATATGTAATATGCACTAATATTTTAAATAGGAACGTTTTCTTTTTATGTTACGAATAAACTTAAGGCGCATACCCCACCCAAAATAGCGCCGCCGCCCGCCACCTTCTTTATGTTGTTATTCCGTTTAACAAAGGAATTTCGGAAAATCCATCTTCCAGTTTGTGATACCTATCATAAGCTTTATTTTAATGCCTCTGTAATAGTTTTATTCTATTTAGTTTAGGCAGAGATACGAAGTTGCCTTGGTGGCCACCAAAATTTATTTTCTTATTTTCTTTCAGTATCTCTGCCTAAACTAAATAGAATAAAACTATTACAGAGGCATTTTCCGAAATTCCTTTGTTAAACGGAATAACAACATAAAGAAGGTGGCAGCGCCACGTTGGGTGAGGTATGCGCTTTAAAAACTACTGGACCGATTTCAAAAATTCTTTCATCATTAGAAAGATTATTTTCCAAGGAGTGACATAAGCTATGTTTTATCCCGTAATCCCCACGGGAACGGGAACTACGCGGGTGAAACCGCGAGGCACTGCTAGTATCTTATGTAACCATGCCATGTATAAACATTACTTATTTTTACAGGTAACTGTACAAATCAAATACCTATACATTTTATGATTGGTGCATTAACATAGGTAAGTAATCAATTAGTGATCACCAGTGGCCTTGGTCCGCGCTAATCCAGTGCTAATCCAGTGCTAAACAGCTGGCTAGTGATAACATAGCTCTTAAGTCGGCGATGTATTATGTGAAATGGGCAAATTTGGGTTAAATTTAAACAATTTTTCTGTGTCATCTTTTTCGATAAAGCTTTGAAAAAAATACCTTATAATCTATGGGATTCAAGGCTTGTGATGTGATCCCTTCTTTTCGAAAATGAAAAAAAAACTATTAAATACCTGAAATAATTGTGTAAATGTTTTCTTAGTTTTTACAATTTTTCTATCTACGAATAGGTATCTTCTAGACCTTCGTGATACATCGTCGACCACATCTTCACTTTCCATCAGGTGAGATTGTGGTCAAAAAAATGTCTATAGATTATAAAAACAGTTCTTGTCAGCCTGGAAGAGACCGGTTCAGCGAAAAGGCCGCTAATTTCATGGCTATAAATACAAAAACATAAATAAGGTACAACTAATTTATTATAAGGTTGAAAAAGTTCTATTTATCTGTCTAGTTAATAGTACTAATCCAATCCACAGCTCAACAGCTGGTGAGAATATCGCTCTCAATAATGAGTTACGCTAGAGTTCCGTCACAGGTTACGTTGCGACTTGGACCTTACTCTGTTGGATATGGAATATGCAAATGAAGATTTTTAAACGTAACCAAAGAATGGCATCTTGATTGTTTAATAATAATAAAAGAGTTTTATATGGTAGGTATATGTCGGCCATTGACGTAGATTTTCCGAAAAAATACTGAGACATAGATACTCTCGGAGTTTTTCTGAAGGATAGATTTCGTAAGGAAGGTAAGGAAATAGATCCGACAGAGAACCAAGGATATCGACATAGCTCAAAGGATTAGTAAGCTGAAGTGAGTGGGCTGGCCATATCTCGAGAAGAACAGACGTGTTCTTGAGTGGAAACCGCGACTTGGCAAACGTAGTGTAGGACGCCCTCCGACCAGGTGCGATAACGATTTGCGAAAGACTGCTGGCAGATGCTGGATGCAGCAAGCTGAAGACAGGGCGCTATGGCGCTCATAGAGGAGGCCTATGTCCAGCAGTGGACTACCATAGGCTGATGATGATGGTGATGAGATACTACTAACAGCTAACTAAGAACAACTTCAAAAAAAAATATGTGACGGACGAACAGACAGACAAGGGATGACGGACGTAGGGTTAGTTTTAGGGTCCCGCTGGGTACGGAACCCTAAAATGTCGAGCGTCAAGACAAATGAAGATAGCAATTTATTTAGCAGAGTCATCAATAAAATGAGAAATAGAATCGAATCATTTACAATTGGATTGTAAATAAGAGACGCAACATTGCACGAGTGCTTCGGGAATGAAATACAGGGTGAAGCATTGACATGGGATGGGCAAGTCGAAGCAATGATTGCATAATGTTTATTGATTTAGATTTGTAATGGAATAAAATAACATTGCAAGCAATGTTATTGATGAGAGGTAGAAATAAGTTAAACACGATCCGTCAAGTGAGGGTGTAACTCGCGGGCCGGATCGCGGATCGCGGCAGCTCGCGGTGTCGAACATTTGCCAATTATACAATTGCTATTTAATTCAGACTGTAAATTTGTCGACTTTTTCAGAATATTTCATAACGTATGAAACCTACAGTAATTTCAAAAACTGTTTTAAAAAACAAACCGATACTTTTCATTTGATACCCCATTTGCATAGGTACGTCTATTTTGAACTTTCGATATCACAATTTGTACATACTGAAAATTTTCAGTTTTATTTTTTTTCTTTAAATCAGTAATGGCGCACAAAATGTAGGTATTCTCATTTCAAATTTCAAGTTAATAGCTGCAGTAGTTGAGATTTTCAATAAAGAAGGAGGACGGATAGAACGACACCACAAGGGTTTCGAAACCGATCTTAATCCTAAAAATACTAAGGCAGCTGATGCAGCCTTATGAACAATCCTGCTAAGAATTAGATAATTTTTTTTCAACTGCCAGATTGTTTTGTGCCTTCTTGCCGCTAGCAAACCGTAGGTTAGCTAGCTCTCTCGAAGACTAGATCTTGAAAACGCTTTTCTTACTCCTAACCGTCACTCAAGCATAGGTTTGACTGAGTTGACTTTCTAAATAAGGACCTATGTGCTGATGACTTTAACTAAAACAATGTGATCACCCTGTATATGGCGGAACTGCCAGTCATCTTGTAATAAAGTTCATCACTGGGTTACAAAAGTTCAATTGGTAAAACAAATACGCGGAGGTCAGAAATATTCATTCCCCAATGACTATAATTAATTTTGTTATGTTGGATTATTCTCGAAAGTTCCTTTCTGCATTTTGTAGATAACAGTTCCAATAGTTTTCTTTTTATTTAGTTAAAGCTGAAACCACACTTATACGAGCTAAAGGGCCAAAGGTATCGGAAAAAAAACATGACAGTACAAAATCCAATTTCTTTGTTGACCAGTAAACATTGGCGCCAAATTTTTCAAAATGGCGTAAAAAGTGCGCCCGCACTGTTGGGGTTTTGCAGCGTTTGCAAGAAACTAAAAATGCATTTTCTGTTGTTTTTGCAGTAAAAATATATAATTTACTCACTAACTGATTAAGAAATGTTTTTCGTACATTTTGTGGACTTTGAATGGTATGTACATGCAAGAGAAAAAGAAAATTATGGCGTGATTTGCCACTTTTTTTTCCAGAGTCCGGTTATGAAATTTCATAGTCTAGTTATGGAATGGACGCGTGGTTACAATAATAATATATCAAACAAAAAGTTCATTGGATCGCTGTCATTCAGTTTATAAAAAACCTATCAGTATCCGGTAGGGGCGTAGCAAGGCACTAAACGTATGGAATGAAACGTAAACTTGTATTAGTTTTCGAAAACTATGTCCAACATACATTGACCTTAAACCAAAAACAATAAAGTGCATTATTTCCTGTACACCTTACAGGACGTTTGGACACGTCCCAAAATTCGAATTACCTAGGTAGGTACTACATATCTACTTAAAACTAGAAAATTAATTGATCACTTTGATTTTTTGTTTAGGTACTCCAAAGGTAAAGTAAAGAAGCAAACAAGAAACCTTTACCTTGTTGTTCGTTTTCAAGTTGAAGTTGTTATGGATAAATGCTTGGAATTCGTTCCAAGCATTTTATCAAGTGAGCCTTTTTTTTACAAAGGATATGCACTTTGTTAGGATTTTTTCATTGATAAATTTTTGTAACTGTTTTGGAGTTATGTTGTCGAATTCTAAAAAACAGAAACATTACCTAATCTGTGCTAAGGCCTCTATTATCTTTGATGCGTCGAACGAAACGTCTGCACGAAGTAACGTTAGGTAAGTACCTACCCAATCTTTGACATCTGTTTCCTTTCAATTCTATTTCTTCAGCTCATTCAGAATATCCGACCTATCCGAGAGATAAAATAAGAATGGCACATGAAAATTCAGCGTTATCACCAAAGACATAGAGATCACACTGCGATGACAGAGCGGAGACAGCCATTATCCAAAACCACCCAAGTCAATATGGTATCATTATTCGATTGTTTTTGAACGGATAAGAGCGATGCGAGCTATTATCAACTGGTAGGTATGTATTTGGTTTATCTCATGCCTATGCATGAAGCTCGTATGAATATGTAAAACGAACCTGGTGTAATAAAATACTACGATGTGTGGTGGAGAACTGGACAACCGCAATATATTGGCGGGTTACAAGGTCTAAAGATATTGACAGATTTTTGTAACGAATAGGGTAAGTGCCTCACTCAAACAAGCTGATTACTTTTATTTGACGACCTCAGTGGATTTTTGACGACCTCAGTGGCGCAGCGGGCGAGAGTCTGCCTGCGACGCAAGAGGTTGCGGGTTCGATCCCCGCCTCGGAACAAATTTGTGTACGATCTGCAGAAATTTGTTCCGTTGGTCTGGGTGTTTTCTATGTATAGTAAAAAATATCTATCTATGTAATGTATTATATTACGTATATCAGTTATCTAGTACCCATAACACAAGCTCTGCTTACCTTGGGGCTAGATAATGCTGTGTGAATTGTCCAGCATTATTTATTTATTTATTATTTATTTGTATTCTCTATTGATATAAATAAATAAATAATGAATGCAGGACAATTCACACAGTATTATCTAGCCCCAAGTTAAACAGAGCTTGTGTTATGCGTACTAGATAACTGATTATACATAATATAATACAATACATACATACCTAGATACTTTTTGTTACACATAGAAAAAGATCAGATCGTACACATATTTGTCCCGAGGCGGAAATCGAACCCGCAACCTCCTACGTCGCAGGCACACCTTCGCCCATCGCGCCACAGAGGTCGTCATATAAATAGAATTTTTACTTGCACCTCAATTTCTTAATAAATACAGAAGTTAAGTTCTTGTGAATAAGGATGGTAATTGAACACTTGAACCTTTTATAAATTGCGTTTTTATTTTCAAATGATGTCATAATAAGCAAAAACTATGGCGCTCATTAGGGAAGGCCCATAGGCCTCCCCTAATATGTGCGCCATAGTTTTTGCTATGATATTTTGACACAATAAAGATATTTTGACAGTTCTTAGTAGTGGATTAATATAGGCTGATGATGATGAAGCAAGTACCTACAGAACACAGATCTGAGTAAAATCGGAAAAAAAGAAAATACCTACATACAAAAGTGACAGACCGTGACCTCTATTTAGATTACCTACCTATAGGGGTCGGATTAAGTGTTACAAGATAAACGCTAGAAACTACGTGGGTGCTCTAAATGGGAATAAAAAACCGGCCAAGTACGAGTTAGACTCGCGCACGAAGGGTGCCGTACCATTATCTATAAAAACGGCAAAAAAATCACGTTTGTTGTACGAGTCGAAAAATGGACAAATCATTTTATGTACGTATACTGTATCTGAATTCTTTAACTATCGAGATTAACATGTTATAAATTCACTGACATTCTACCTTATTTTTGTGTAAATTTTGCCTAATTTAAAATTTTATTATAGTTTTGTTCTAAGTATCTATTTTGCATGCCGAATAATATGACGAATTAGGTACATATGTTGAAATTTTAAGCACTTTATTAAACAAAAACATGCTATAAAGTTATTAGGATTTTGGCAGTGTCCCTAGTCTACCATTATCACAAGAAAAATTATGCATACATACGATCGATGTGGCGCGGTGGGCGAAGGTCTACCTGCGACGCAGAAGGTTGCGGGTTCGATTCCCGCCTCGGGACAAATGTGTGTACGATCTGCAGACATTTGTTCAGGGTGTTCTGGTCGTTTTCTATATATACTATATATAATAAAAAATATCTATCTACGTATTGTATTATATTATGTATGTCAGTTATCTAGTACCCATAACACAAGCTCTGCTTAGCTTGGGGCTAGATAATGGTGTGTCAATTGTCTAGCATTATTTTATTTATTTTTTATACATAACTTATACCCTACAAGGTCTTTGTCTCGGACTCCAAAAGAAAATCTTAACGGCCTATACCTACTACCTCAAATCCACCGTCAGATCTCCATAATATCTTCCAAAATACTAAAAGTTTAACTTTGAAATTTATAAATGGTAAAGTTCAGGACTTACTCTATCGATCAAATGTTTCGAAAACACGATTCCGTAAAATATTCACGATATTTTTTTTTACAAATTTACCTCTAAATTCTTACTAAAACCTTAATTTCTCAATAAAAACAGAAGTTAAGATTTTGAGAAAAAGCATGGTAGTAGAACTAAGTTTAAAGAACATTTCAAATCTTTCGGTTTTCAAATAAAGTTTTAATTAAAAGATGATAAGCCAAAACTTGATTATTGTGCGTTGTTTTGGCATACCCTGCCCCTCTCTTATGAAAGCAAAATCCTACGTCTATCCTTTTTATCAAAACTTGGGCTCTTATGAAAATTCATCGATCAAGGTTTTCGGGGAGCGGCGCATATGTAAATGAGATCTATAAGAAAATAAAAAAAAGTCCGCCGCCATTAAACTGATAGTTATCAAGCCAAAAAAAAACCTTAACAAAAATCCTATTTAACTTTTTTTTTATTAAAAGTAGACCTTTGTTTGACCACAACAGACAAACAGTTAAACAGACTACAATTTTTTTTCTCATATATCTTCCATGTACAGACAGCGATCCGTTACATTTATATTATACGTATTGATGATGTGCACGGCCATCGGCTGCGCAAGGGTGCATACCAGGCGTGGGGCGCGGGGTATGCACAAGGTGCGGCTTATCGAGTGGACGTGTTTCACTGAACAAATCTAAGTTTTATTGGCATAAAATAATTACCCTTACGCAAACCTTAACCTGATATACGAGGGGCGTTCAATGTATTCTCGGTAACGGGCTGATTGACTAATGAGGGTAAATAAATTACCTCACTAGCTACTAGCTAAAGACACTTTTTGAGGGTATAAATATAAAATTTAATTTAATTGTCATCATTAGTATTCAAGATATCAATACTAGAAGATAGCTACAATGACAGATGCCACAATGTTAACGAAAATCGAGCATCGCGCAAAAATAAATCTTATTTAGAATTTTCTGCCTATTATTTCAAAATTCATACCTATACCGGGAATACATTGAACGTCCCTCGTACTACAGTAGCTAGATACCTATTATACTAATAGCATTCCAAAGCCCTAGACGTCTAGAATGTCATTATCACGAGACGCCAAGGCCACTTAGGCGCTTTCTATCAGAAATTCCGATAGGGCTCCTGAAGACTCATCAAAATCGCTATCCGATTGATAACTGATACATTTGGCGCCGATTATGATCTGTTACTGAGAATGTTATGAATAAACTAAATCACGCCTTGGTTTCGTGTTGACCACATTTTCAAACTTTTATTAAACGAAGGCAAGAAAAACATGACCGACGCGACATATCAAGAAATCTTTGAAACTACAAGAGCGAGACTGAAATTTTGAATGTAGGGTATTCAATATTGGAAACGTGTTCTAATTTTCGTTATTTTTTTTATAGAAATTCTTGAAATCTGAAGTGGTATAGTACGCTTAAACCTCCCATCTAATAATTGACATTTGAAAGAAATTTCAATGGCTTTGAAAGCCTCTCTCTCTCTCATATTCTGTATTGTTATTTGTTCTATTTTAATATTTATTTATTTCAGTAGTTTATAAATTCGAGTTGGTAGTTTATTATGTAGGTACTAATATTTCATAAAATAATATTGTTAGTCAATTTCGAATTTTGTAATTTGCTTCTTATTTATGCACACAGATCCCCGTTCAATCCAACAATCCTATCCATCCACGGTTGTCTGGTAGAGATCGCTCTTGAGCGATAAGACCGCCAATTGTTACATATTTGTTTTTTTTATTTCTTTTATTTTAGTTTTTTATGTATATGATGTGTGCAATAAAGCATTTTCTATCTATCTATCTATATTCTCGTAAATTACACAATTATTACCTACAATTAAAAATAAAAAAATAAAAAAAAAAACATTCAAAATTAACTTAATTAATCAGGCCTTAGCCGTTTGGTTTCGTGTCGACCACATTTTCAAAACCTTTTATAAACGAGACGCCTAGATCTGTCCTTATAATAATGATGCTGGACAATTAAAAAAAAAATATCATATTTGGATACCATCTAAAATAGCATCGCATTAGTTATAATTCGTGTGGTATAAACTGTAATGAATTTTGAAACATTTCCTTAGACTGAACAATAGCTTTACGCAGTATCCTAACGAATTATCTCTGTACAAATTCTAAGGATTTTTGTTATAGTGGACATCTCTAAGAAATTAAATAAGTTTCCAAAAAAATTCGACTTCAATAACAAATACAAATGTTTTCTCTGTAGGTGGAGTCACCGGCGCTACAGTCCGTAAGAGGTCCCAAAGAATTTCGACAAAAACCGACTGACACTTCGTGGCTTAGTTGGTTAGAGCACACCCGTACTAAGGGTGGGGCGCGGGTTCGAGTCCCGCCGAAGTCGAAAATTTTTGGGAACTTATTTCATTTCTTACCTCTATTACTAGTATAGTATTATATAGATAGATAGATAGATAGATAGAAAATGCTTTATTGCACACATAATAGACATAAAAAACAAAAATAAAAGAAATTACAAAACAAATATGTAACAATTGGCGGTCTTATCGCTCAAGAGCGATCTCTACCAGACAACCGTGAACAACCGTTATATTATCTGTGACTCTATACAAGTGTTTTTGGCTTAAGTTTATCAGAATCTTGGATTAAGATAAGGACGGTTCGGCTACCGTTCAGATAAAGCACTAGAAACCTAATCCCGTATAAGATATTCTTAGATAGCAGAACATCGATATCATACAATAAAACAAGCTCTGCTTACTGTGGGGCTAGATGATGCTGTATAGATATCCAGTAACCGTATTCGTGAAAACATAATCCAATCCTGTTCACAGACTATATACATACTAATAAAATTACATTCGCTCCCTATTTTTGTTAACATACCCAGTTTAAGTTCAGAATAAAGACTTTTACTTTTTTTTACATCCATGGTGTTGGTTACCCTTGCTCAAATAAAAGGATGAAGATTATTTTGGGATATTATTACATTTAATACTTTATATTAGATACCCCGACTGCGAGGGCTACGCACTTTAATACCAAATGATGATGATGATTATTTGTTAATGGCAATATATTATGTCTTGTAAGACAGAAGGTGTCAGTGTCAAGTAATGAAAAATAATTGTAAATACCTAAAGTATCAAAATATGAAGATGGTATGATATTTTACTATTAAAACTATCGTAGTTTGATGAATTCATTACGGATGTAAGCGGGAGAGCTCGGAGGTATGCGGAAAGCGCGCGTCTAGAACCGCACTCACCCTGAAGAAGTCCCTCGTAAAGAGGCCTGCGGATGATGATTTGCCCATACAAACGTACTACCAAAATGATTTGTAATTCAAGCATATTTCCACCATATCATGTTGTTTTTCGTATAAGAATAGTATTTATCTAGGTCCCTGGATGTTTTTTTTCGTAATAATAAACACCTATAATGAAATATAAGCTAAAAGATGCAAAATGCTATTTTGCATAACTTTACGTCGAAAACGACGTTTTCGTCCTATTTGTTTTGTATTAATAACAAAAATATCTTACGTTTTGTTTGAGAAGGAACATAGCTTAAATTGTCTAGTTACAGAATAACAACACAATGTCGAAAATACAAAAAGTTTTCAGTGATCATTTTTGGTATTACGGAACACAATAATTCACGAATTGAAGTTGCGTGCATCTGTCGCCGAAGCCTTAAGGGATGAAACGTTGGTGTTCTTCCAACACAAATAAGGTTCGTAGTTAACCCGCTTACATCCGTAATGAAAAGAATGATATTTTCACCAGGTCTTAGTTCGTTATCCAGCAAGGTGCACGAGCAGGTTAGGTTGGCTTGGGAGACGAGATGTTGGATGAATGAATTCTTTATTAATGGCAACGTGTCTGGTTAGGCAATTGGAGTCCCCCTTACATGGTATGATTATTGGCTTGAGTTGTCCATCCACACGGAAACGTCAAACTTAAAAACGAACTTGACTTGACTTCTTTGTTTTTGGCAACATAAAAACTATTGACTGACCCAAAAAACACGCTGCTGTCTGCTGTCACAGTAAAAGACATTTGAAATCCTTCTACAGGGGTACAAGGGAGAATCCAAGATCTTGTCTCCCAAGCCAACCTAACCTGCACGTGGTGTACCCTGCTAGATAACGAACTAGGCTCTGGTGAAAATATCAACATTCTTCATAACTTGCTAACTCATATTTTACTATTATTTTCCATTACTTGACACTGGCAGAAAAGAGTCCAACCAGACTCATATTGCCATTAACAAAGAATCGTCATCAATCCTTCTCACAGATTTATAAGTATAGTACTAAAATCCTTCTACACCGTAGAGTAGACAGAGAATCTAGGCTTGCCTTGCTAGGCAGTTTTAAAAAGTTTTTGCTGTTGTGAATTCAAACTCAAACTCAATAACTTTATTTCTTTAGGCTTACAAAAAATACTATAAACAGGTTTAGTCATTATTATCAAATAAGAAATATGATGTTATTGATTTTATTCGCTGCAATGTGTTTGTAGCCGTGTGGTGCCGGCCACCCTTTTCCCGTGGGTGTTTTAAGAGGCGACTAAGGGACATACACCGAGGGCGGGCAGCAGCGCCTCTTGCAAAATATATCTACAACCGAACTGCGATCCTCAACCCGCATGCCCAGCGTGGGGGTTATGGGCATTACCCCCAAGAGATAAAAAAAATAGGGGAAGGCCTGCGTCCAACAGTGGACCATTATAGGCTGTTGAGTTGTTGGAGGAGGTTGAGGTTGAATGTGTTTGGCCAAAGACAATGCCAAAACTACTGAAAGGATAGTATAATTATGAAAAAATAAAGTTGTTCTGGACCTGGAAAACAAATAAATAAATAATGCTGGACAATCCACACAGCATTATCTCGTAATTATAAGTATAGTAATTATAACTAGCGGTTGTCTGGTAGAGATCGCTCTTGAGCGATGCGACCGCCAATTGTTACATATTTGTTTTTTTATTTCTTTTATTTTTGTTTTTTATGTATATTATGTGTGCAATAAAGCATTTTCTATCTATCTATCTATAACAGGATATAATGGCATTAATCCTTTGAGCTATGCTAATTTATGTTGTGTGTAATTGTAGTGGCAAATAAATGATATGTCTATGTCTATGTCGATCGATAACCTTAGTTCTCCGTCGGATGTATTCATTACGAATCCTATCCTTCAGAGAAACTTCGAGCATAGCTCAAAATCGACATAGCTCAAAGGAAGTTGAAGTGGCAGTGGGCTGTCCATATCTCGAGAAGAACCGACAACCGCTGGGGTAAACGTGTTCTTGAGTGGAGACCGCGACTAGGCAAACGTAGTATAGGACGCCCTCCGACCAGGTGGGATGATGATTTGCGAAAGACTGCTGGCAGATGCTGGATGCGGCAAGCTGAAGACAGGGTGTTATGTCGCTCATTAGGGGAGGCCTATGTCCAGCTGTGGACAAATATAGGCTGATGATGGTGATAATGGTATTAAGCAAGTGCCTTTTAACTTACAGGATAATTTTGTCACCACCACATTGGATTCGTTTATCGATACTCGATAATAATCGATAAGATAATTTATAGTATGGTGATACTTCAAATTATCGATTGAACCAGTTATGAGTGCTCTAAAAATCAAGTTTTATTTGTTTAGTTTAAGTAATACCTATTGCGTTTTATCTTTCCGGTTTATTGGAGATCTATAAATAACTATGGTCATCTTCAAAGAACGCAAAATAAAACCGAATTTAAATCATTCTTTTCATATTTCATTCATGACTTTAGTTGAAACTGGCTTTGCACGCGGTTTTCGGAAACAGTAGTCTATATATTACATACTTGTAGATTGTTTGCAACAGTCTGCAGTTAGCTCAATTATTTCTATTGTAAATACTAGTTTTAATTTAATTCTATTATTTGATTGTAATTTTCTGTCATAATAAAAATGTATACCTAATATAAATAAATAAAAAAAAAATGCTGGACAATTCACACAGCATTATCTAGCCCCAAGCTAAGCAGAGCTTGTGTTATGGGTACTAGATAACTGATATACATAATATAATACAATACATAGATAGATATTTTTATTATATATAGAAAACGACCAGAACACCCTGAACAAATGTCTGCAGATCGTACACACATTTGTCCTGAGGCGGGAATCGAACCCGCAACCTTATGCGTCGCAGGCAGACCTTCGCCCACCGCGCCACATCGGTCGTCAATATCAATATAAGTAATGTATAAGTAAGTAAGTATATAGGTACAAGTAATGTATTGTATTATATATATTAGGGGAGGCCTATGTCCAGCAGTGGACTGATGTAGGCTTATGATGATGATGATGAATGTATTGTATATCAGTTATCCAGTACTCATAACACAAGCTCTGCTTAGCTTGGGGCTAGATAATGCTGTGTGAATTGTCCAGCATTATTATTATTATTGTTGTAGACGCAAATTGAACGTGGCCAAAGTAAATATTTTTCACTTTTGGTGTCTCCACCCCTTACCACATTTTTCGTTCTTACAGGGACTATGCTCTCCAAAGCCTCTCATTGCTAACTACTTAGGTAAGTACTGCCAATATTCAAGAGTCTGGTAAAGGAACACTATTTGTCCTGCTGTCACTAACCACACCCTTTTTCCATAAAAATGTACATATGTATTTATGTATATATGAGTATGTTTGTGTATTGTTATTTGTTCAATTTTAATATTTATTTATTTCAGTAGTTTTGAAATTCAAGTTGGTAGGTTATTATTAGGTACTAATATTTCATAAAATAATATTGTGAGTCAATTTAGAATTTTGTAATTAATTAGCTTCTTAATTATGCACACAGATCCCCGTTCAATCCAACGATCCTATCCATCCACGGTTGTCTGGTAGAGATCGCTCTTGAGCGATAAGACCGCCAATTGTTACATATTTGTTTTTTTTTTACTTCTTTTATTTTTGTTTTTTATGTATATTATGTGTGCAATAAAGCATTTTCTATCTATCTATCTACTGTTTTTACAAACATAATGTAGGTAAACATAAGTGCACGTGGCCCAAGTAAACGTTTTTATTTTTCACGGGGGGGATCTTATATTAAAATAATAATATAATTATAATTATTCATTGTAAGTATACTTAAGCTTGCCTGGAAGAAATTGCCAACAAAGCATACCGTACTTAACTACTTAAATACTAGGTATAGGTAAGTATAAGTACCTCTATCCAAAGCTAAATTAACTATTCCTTGTAGGTATTTTTGCTGAATAATAGTAACCCGAATAACCCAAACCAAAAAACGACAGTAAAATAAAAATGGATGCCAGCTATCGATATTAGCTGTAAATGAAAATGTTCCTAAAATAATTTGGTATTACCAACTGAGCTAGCAAGAATATTGAACCCGCATGCTTTGGGTTAGTTACACGAAATGTTTTTAATTTTCCTTTATCAGATTGCCGTTGTTCAAGGTATTTTCAGGGCCACAACCTAACCGAGTCGTTGACCCGAACAGCTGCGATGTTCACACAAATATTTGTACAGGGGGCACCAGACGAGGTGTGATTATTGTAGAAAACTGCGTAAACGGTTTAAATAGACATATTTACCGTTTACGCAGTTTTCTACAAAAGCCAAACCTCGTCTGCACTGAATAATAGAAATGAAATTGGATTCAACTACCATTTGGATTAATCGTGATAACGCGATCACTGCTAGCTAGAGCGTCGGGCGGCGGTGCGACCCGCAGGGGCGCGCTGTCGCGACGCGACACGGATCCGCAGATCCCTGTCTGTGTTTTCAGCCATGAAAGTGCTAGACAGTCTAGTACAGTTTAAAATAATCGAGTCATTCCCAACGTCTCACATGAGACGCGCCTGTTCCCAACGTTTCACGAAAGTTAGAATTGTGTTTTACAATCTACTTACCTTTATCATTTACTAATGTGGTAAGTAAGTTGTCGTAAATAATTCTTTTTGAATTGAGTCAAATAAAAAGAAGGCATAAAAACATTAAATAAATAAATAAAATAAAATAAATAAATAATGCTGGACAATTTACACAGCATTATCTAGCCCCTTAGTTCTCTGTCGGATGTACTCGTTACGAATCCTATCCTTCAGAGAAACTCCGAGCATAGCTCTCTCCATAGCTCGCTGGGCGACTTTAAACTGGTGGACCAGCCCTACCGTGAGTGTCCACGTCTCAGCTCCGTAGGTCATGACGGGTAGAACGCACTGATTAAAAACTTTCGTTTTCAAGCATTGGGGTATGGATGACGACAAGACTCGACGTAGTTTGCCAAACCTCGTAGTTTGACATAGCTCAAAGGATTAGCAAGCTGAAGTGGCAGTGGGCTGGCCATATCTCGAGAAGAACCGACAACCGCTGGGGTAAACGTGTTCTTGAGTGGAGACCGCGACTCGGCAAACGTAGTGTAGGACGCCCTCCGACCAGGTGGGATGACGATTTGCGAAAGACTGCTGGCAGATGCTGGATGCGGCAAGCTGAAGACAGGGCGCTATGGCGCTCATTAGGGGAGGCCTATGTCCAGCAGTGGACAAATATAGGCTGATGATGATGATCTAGCCCCAAGCTAAGCAGAGCTTGTGTTATGGGTACTAGATAACTGATATACATAATACAATACATAGATAGATATTTTTAAATATATATAGAAAACGACCAGAACACCCTGAACAAATGTCTGCAGATCGTACACACATTTGTCCCGAGGCAGGAATCGAACCCGCAACCTCCTGCGTCGCAGGCAGACCTTCGCCCACCGCGCCACAGAGGTCGTCAAATTCAACATTCAATTCATATTCTTTATTTCAAAAGAACAAAGGTCCATAGAAACAAAAAATTACAAACAATTACATAAAGAAAACAAAACAACAAAATCTATAGGGTTTAAGTAATTTCAATCAGTGGTGCAGTAGGTAGGTATCAGATATAAGCTTCTGCCCGCAGCTTCGCACGCGTTTTTTTAGGTTTTTTCTATCCTTTAATTAATGTAATTGGTGTTACCGTAATAATTAAAGTAAATAAATAAATAAATGGGAACTGATTAATGGTATAACAAAGCTTTAGTGACATTAACCTTGAGTACATACAAAATCTAACGCTACGTTTTATCGAACGTCAACGCTAGCGAAATCGCGGGCAAGAGCTTGTTTACGATGAAAGGAATAAGAAGATAGCTTAATAAATCACAGGGTTTTTTAAAGTGCCTAACTCTTGGACGCTTTAGTTTTTTAACTGTAAGTCCACATCACTACTATAAAACAAAGTCGCTTTCTCCATCTATATCCCTATGTATGCTTAAATCTTTAAAACTACGCAACGGATTTTGATGCTGTTTTTTAATAGATAGAGTGATTCAAGAGGAAGGTTTATATGTATAATACATTCATAATACAGTACCCGTGCGAAGCAGGGGCGGGTCGCTAGTGTAAAATAAATGAAATAAATAAGGACAAATAAAGAAGGCACAGAAACTAAAGTAAATAAAGTACCTACCTTTCTACCAAAGATTTAAGTAGTTATATACTTCATTACCTTATTTGTGTTGGAACTGTGTGTTGGAACAACACCAACGTTTTGTGCGCGCACTCACCCTGAAGAAGTCCCTCGTTAAGAGATGAAACGTTGGTGTTCTTCCAACACAAATAAGGTTCGTAGTTAACGCGCTTACATCCGTAATGAATTCGTAAACTACGATAGTTTGTATACTTCTAAACTACCAGATTGCGTTGACTGGGCTTTGACGATTAATTATACCTACTAGTAGCAGCGTTTTTACCTGCTTAGTTCCCGTTTCCGTGGGAATTCAGTATAAAACATAGCCTGAAAAGTATCTCCCTGAAAAATAAGCTTTCTATGGCGAAAAATTTTTTTAAATAATCCAGTAGTTTTTAACTTTACTCGTTACATACAAAATACAATTACATATACAAATCTTTCCTCTTTTTATAAGTGTATTTTATCCACCTACAGATGTTTATAATGAAATTAACTAATTAATGCGATGCATTCAATTTGCATTAATGTTTCTACCTCACCTTTATTTAACCTCGTATACCTGACGTATAGCCCTGTTTTGATAATAAAGTAGGTACTTATACCTACGAGTCTCTTTACGAACTTAAGCGGTTTTTTTTTTTGTATTTTTAATTTCGTGTCACTGACGTTAATTGTTGTCCCTAGGACTCAAATATTTCCATAAATTTTTTACTTAAGATTGCCTTATTTAACCTGCATAATTACTAATGGTACCTACCTACTATATAACCTGCCTAAATGTAAATACCTAACCTAGGTAGATGTGGTACTATCCCTACGTTCTATAACTATGAGAATCCTGAGTTTTTAGTGGTTTAAAAACCCCAATAAGATGTTATGGTTTTTACCGATTTTTACCACACCTTTAATGACGTTTTTAATGATTAACTCAATGAAACTTTACCTAACGCTTTAGCTAGGTACCTACTACAGTGATCGTTTATGTCATCATTGTCCCCACTTAGGTTTAATATTTCACTATTTCTGCCCGTGGTGGCGTCGCACGCATTGTTTCTATGAAAGGTTATTTCTATTCCATGAACTGACTTATGGAATAAAAATGTTACGCTAAAAAGTTCAATTCCAGGTATAAACCGATCCGTATAGTAGTTGTGGCTTGAAACAAACATTCATCCATCCAAACTTTTGTTTATAAATAGATTATATCTCAGTGTAATTGTCTGGTAAAAGCGCAGATTAGGTTATGTTACTTCGTGTTAAAGTAGCATCCTGTTCTAGGCCGCCCTGTACTCCGATAAATGGGGGTCAAGGGGTCAAAAGGATGCACTCTTCGATTACTAATTGAACTAAGTAGATGCGCCTGCATCAATTTCCTACTTGTTAACAGTTTTATAAAGATAAAGGTTAGATTAAGGTTTTTTCCACTAAAGTAGGGGAGCATTGGGCACTTTCTCACTTAAACTCTAAATACATTTGGCTAGTATAATTACAAGTTACAAAATGATTTCTGAATCATGTCAAAAGTGCCCTTCCTACGATATCGGTAGGAAGGTTTGGGCATCGCGAGGCAGATTTGAACATTTGTTTAATATACTATTGTTCGTCATATAATTCAACAAATAGATATAATCTTGCTTAATCAAATCATATCAAAATCGACTTTTGATAATAACAAGATTAACTACGTTCGGTTCAGCATGTTATTTAGCCCATGCTTAGAGTTTCCACTTTATTGGTCAAATATTTAAAGAGATTTACCGCTTAATTAACACATTAATATGTATGTACCTACACAACGGAATGGAAATATACAAAAACACATACTATATTGACAAAATAACCACATTGACGTGCTCCAGACCACGAATGGTTTGTAACATTGACAATTCAATGAGATAACCAATAGTTTATAGTTGAGCAGTGTTTCTAACAACTAAATTACACTACCAAATCAAAAGAAGATGAAAATACAACCGTATCTATTGGAATAAAGGGGGGCTGCCGACTAACAAATGCACCCCTATCTCCCCTAACTCAATTGATCTTTGACATATCATTCTTCAAACCTTTGAAAGCTTTTGAAAAGACACACTTTGTGAATGACCAAAGAGGTAAGTAGGAATCGCTCATCCGAAATGAATATGGCATGTAGGCTTTAAATTGTAGTACCTATAGCTTTGAGAATAATTATGTTGATTTTAGCCCAGCATCTCTTATTTTCCAAATGCTCAAAAAATACCAGAGTCGAAGATAAGTTTAGAGAATTGATTCCGATTCGCGGCAAATTACTTTCCTGCTAGTTTTAAGTAAGTACTTACATATTATTTGTAGAACGCAGGAAAAAAAATCGTTCGCCAGCACGAAACGTAAAACATGGTGTTCACATTTATGTACTAAACTTTGATCTGAGAAATGAAATAAGTTCCCAAAAAATTTCGACTTCGGCCAGGTTTAAAGATGCCCAGAGTGCGGGTAAGCAGTTATAAGCACTATAAAAAAAATCCTTATGTAAATCTGAGTCTAACCGGAGTAATAAAATGTAATCTAAGGGTGTTATGATTAAATTAAATTAAATAGGTAATGACTTCCAAGGGTAACTGTGTCTCTCTATTAGAGATACATTGTTACCACGGCCACAAGGGTACCGATGGGAATAAGTTGGGTGCGTGAGGGAATTAGGAAGGCCCATATAAGTATTATATGTACGTGATCTAAGTACCTACCGCAGTAGTGTGTTAAATAAATTCTTAGAATAAAAGAATAAGTACTTATTTATTATTCTTTTCATGGACTAACTAGCTTTAAAACAGTTAGTATAATGACAACCTTCTTAATTTACCTTTTTGTTACTTGTTTTACCTACCTACAATAATTAATTTCATGAAGAAAACAGAACTTTGCTGAGAACTCTTTGATATTGTATTCTCTTTACTTTGAACTGGGAAATACTTTTAAGAAAAAGGTTTTTTTTTTTTTTTCAAATTACCTACTAGAAAATAGACTGATTTGAAATTAAGTCCTGTAGCTGCCTATTAGTTATTTCGTATTTTATAATTTTAGATACCTACCTAGACCGTAGTTTGCTATATCTGGTTTGGTTGGTTTTTATAATAACTAATAAAACGATGGTTCCAAAATGAGGGTAGTATACGTTACCACGTAACCTCTTGTAAGAAATGAGAAAGAACTGCACGTAGGCAAGGCACGTAGTAGGTAGGTACTTACAACTACCTAAACTGATGAAAAACTGTGTCTAGGAAAATCCTTATTTAGAGAGTATTTATTATCTATATACATTACTCCACTGCTGTCTCTAAAATCTGCTTTAATATCCTTAATGTAGGTAGGTATATTGTATACGTATGAGGGATGTCTTAAAATAACTAAAAACAAACGATAAAATAATAAAATCTTACCAAAAAATAAATCAGCCACAAAAATGTCACAACACCAACACTGGCCACTGAACCGAGATTAAAATAAAAACTAAAATAGATAACGTTCGATTTTTAAATTATGTAACGCGTTGCTAACGCGCGGAGGACGGTTTGGCGCGCGCTGCGGCTCCCACGGATTTCGGTACACTGGCCAAAATATTTAAAATCACCGATCACTTCTGTCCTGCGTCGGCATTACGCAATAAACTACCTTCTTTCAAAAAAATAGGGCACCAGATCAAGCACCTTTCTGACCCGGATGATGTCTGTGACTGGGAAAGATAACCTCCAAATTCTGTCCAAATATTTTCAGAAGACGGTTGTTTTGATCGTGTGACGTCAAGCAAGGGAATGACCTTTAAAAGCCACGCCTCCAGTGACGTAGACCGAGCGGATTTTGTTTTACTTCTTTCTGCTATTTATAGCTTGGAATAACTAATGGCATCCGCTGTACCATTACTCTGTTATAGACGCTATAAAAGACAATTTAATTATTGGCTCTTTGTTAACTCAATGGTTTTTATTTTAGGCAACTTTTATTATTGAATAATAAACCACTTCCTACCCTACACGACACTGCCAAGCCTATGTAATACTTATTTAGACTCTTTATCATAAATTAACTGCCTAGGAAGCTTCATGGAATACAATTTAATTCTTTTAGAATATTTACCTAGCAAGTCTGGATTTTTCGACAGTTTTCACTAAAAATGTTCTAAAAAAATTGCGACAAAAATCGTGCTTTATTCCACGTATTTTACTATTTTTTCCTTTAGGTACTTGTGCAGCATTATGAACTTGCTTATTGCCCAATTTCATGATTCTAGGTCAACGGGAAGTCCCAATATACGTTGTGTGTGCATAATGATTCCGTTGGAAAATTAAAAAAACTTGGACATAGGTAGTCTCTAACTTTTGATTGCGTTGACTTAGTGGCTTGTTTTATATCGCGGCTCCAAGAGGTTACAAACCTGAGCACCTACCTCTATGATGTGAATTTCAACTCGATACCTACCTCCACGCGTATTTAAGAAAAGAGGGTTGCCAGACGAGCAGATGGACTGACGGACAGACGACGGACCTTAGAGAATTTACGTAGGACCGATGATGGACAGCAAAGGTGATTCTGTAAGGGCTACTTTTTTCCTTTTGAGGAACGGAGCCCTAAAAACATACAAATGAGTATTCGGGGGTTATGTTAGCACAATATTGAATAGTAGCATTTTATTTTACACCATGCGAGTGTGGTTAACACAGCAGCTATAAAATAACCCCTGGCCAAACGTCTTTGTCCGCAACGGAAAAGGATTTCCGGCGGTGGCGGCCATCTGCCTAAAATGCAGAGATCTTGCCGTATATACATTCATACATACCCAACAAGATTCTTACCGTTCATGTCTGTATAACCGTTGATGGACATCGGCGTTGTGAGTCCAAGTTCCAAGTTAACAATAAAAATGTTAGCTGTTTGTTTTGCAATGCGTTACTCGCACTGGGCTAATTTTTCACGAAAATTTAATAATGCCCCAAAAATTTTCGCTGGAAATCATGCCGTAATTGAATTTTTTTGGTACATTATTAAATTTTCGTGAATGAAAATGTTACTACGTGTACCCCGTGTACCTAAACTTAGAGCTTGCAAGTTTAGGTACCTATTTGAAAACTAGCATCTGCGAGCCTAGGCTTTGCATACCATCCCTTCAGTACCTAACATTATGTTGAGGTGATTCGTGTGTCCACGCAAAAAAAAAACACCGAAAATGAATCCCGCGCCAACATGCAGTGAACCACCTTAACAAAATGTTACCGAACCGATCGGGCTAAAATTTTGTATCTGATGTAGGTAGTTATAGACCTGAAATAAAATATAGACTTTTATCCCGAATAAAACAGTCATAAAACTACCTGTAGGTTAAGTAATTTGCCGCAAATCGTAAACCATTTTTTATGAACTTGTGAACCTAACTTCGATTCATTGATATTTTTGAAGCAGTTGGGAAAGTAAGAAAATTTGTGCCTAAAATCAACATTTTCCTGAATTTAAATAAAAATTAATTAAAAATGCATCATTTTAAATAGAAAATAGTGTAAGATTTGCCTCAAATTACTTTTTCACTATTATTATTGCATGTAAAACGCAGGAAAAAAAATAACCACAAAAAACTCGCGCCAACCCGCGTCGAACCACCTGAGCCGAAACCACAGATATCTATGATTTCGGTGTAAAGAGTTAACAATCATCCAAACTTTTATGAGAAACTTTTATTATGAATGTAACTACATACTTGTCAAATATTCCGCTCTTGTTGTCAACTGAAATTCAGCATAATTTTTACTTTAGTACTATACTTATAAATCTGTGAAAATTTTATCCATTCTATCAATTAAGATGCCCATCATCATTACTAAATAAATCACTGATTAAATTCACATGATCTCTTCCATCATTGTCAATATCGTGAAAGGTCACTGATCTACTTTAGTCAGTACCAGGTCAATGTCTAGGTCAAGGCTAACAAGTTCAGGGTCATAAAGGTCGTTTATATACATATATTTCCATCCGAAAGTGAGAGCAGGCACTCGGTAGAGCAACTCAATGAGTTTAAAAGAGCTTGATAATATTAAATCATTTATTTCATTCCTAAAAAAGATCATTTTTCAATTTACAGACCCTCTTCAAGTGGCGCAGTTTACTCGCATAAAGGCTTATTTACATCAATCACATTAACAGGTGTTAATTAAATTATCCAGCGTTAATAGCAGTAGCGTTAATCTTCATATTAATGTTAAGGCTGGCCAGTTGCGTCACGTAGAACATTGAAGTTGTAAGGCACGGCGATTGACTCAACCTCGCCCGCTCCACACAAACGGCAAGACGATTCGTTGATGCTGATATGGGTAAATCTTTAAAAGCTGGCGCGGATTTTTCATACAATTTTCTACGTTAACATCACGAATCCGGGCCTTCTCGGTTCAGCATAATATGAAAAACATAAGTGGATCGTACCAGTTTTACAAAATTTACTTTTAATTTTAGCGGCGGCGGCGTGGCCTTCTATTCTAGTCTAGACGTTCCTACTTTTATAAGAGCATTTAATCTGATTGACTTTTTATTAATTATGGTGTTTTGAATCTATACTAATATTATAAATTCGAAAGTAATGCTGTCTATCTACATATCTGTCTGTTCCCTTTTCACGCCTAAACGGCTGAACGGATATTAATGAAACTTGGCAAGAAGGTAAATAGTATCCCGGAGACGGACAAAGGGTTCACAAAAGGCGCGGGGGCAGCAGCCAGTATTCCTATATTTCTGTAAATATTCCGATACAAGCACTTAATTAGTGTTAAAAATAAAAGACATGTTAATTTCTAATTTATATTTTTAAGTATATTTAACCCAACTAGACTATTTACATAAGAATACAACAAGTGCTAACAAGTCTATCATATATATCCAGCGTTAATAGCAGTAGCGTTAATCTTCACGTTAATGTTAACGCACGCCAGTTGCGTCACGAAAAGTTTGAAGACGTAAGGCACGGCGATGGACGCCACCTCGCCCGCTCCACACAAACGACAGGACGTGTCGTTGACGCTCATAGCGGCCGGGCCAAGCAGCGTGCCGCATTTTGTACAGAGAAGAGCCTGTAGACAAACAAAAATAATGAGATATTTATGTAATCGAAAACGTGGCGGCCGCGGGCTTAGGTAAGAAAGAATCGACCCCACCAACTCAGACCGTGAATGACCGTGAAACCATGCTTATTCTCAAGACATTATTGATTACAGAGTATTTATTGAGAAATTAAGATTTTAGTAAAAATTAAGAGGTAACTTTGCGATTTCGAAATATATGACTGATGGCGTAAGTTCTGAACTATACCTTATATAAATTTCAAAGTTAAATATTCAGTAGTTTGGAAGATATCGAGATCCGGCGGAGTTGATTTGAGGTAGTCTTTCAGGGTCAGTGCGGTGCGGTTTTAAACGCGCGCGTTACGCGTTCTCCAAGCACTGGTAAAATTAGGTATAATAATAAAATAAGGTACCCGCTTAAATCCGTAATGAATCCATATTAACCTGTACGTTTTTATAAAAACTATAAAGACTTTATAAAAGAATTATCGTTTTATACAATCAAATAATATAATAAAATTAAAAAATAATTACAACTAATATTTACACTTACATCTATTTTCTAAAAATCTAAGCCGTCACCAGAAGGCAGAGTGCCCAGAATGCTGGCAGCATTGCCACGTTGAATGGCAATGCTAATTCGTTGATCGAAATAAAAAACAGCATTCCGATCACCTGTGGACTCTAAATAAAATATTTTATAAAATAAAATTGGAATAAATAACATTGATTTTGATTTTTATCAACGCTAAAGCTGTCAGATTTTCTTATCGATATACATAAAATCTGATAAGATGATAATTGAACAACGGACCGTACTCGACAATGTGATGGAGTAATCGTACTTAACGGAAGTTACAAATAAGATAAGGTAAATAAACATTTGTGGTCTAAATAGCGAAAAGCCAATGTAAAGTTGGCATTATTTTTTGTTTTTGTGTGTATCTTACAAGACAAAACCTATGGCGAAAAGATTCAAATTTCAAATATCAATAACGTTTATTACTTTAAGCTTACAAAATAAGCACTTAGACAAGTCAAATTTTATACTATAAACAGGTTTATAAATAGTAATTATTATCAAATAAGAAACAAGGTTGTATTGATTTTGTCCACTTCAATTTTTTGTCCGCTAGTGGAAGAAGTGGAAAATAAACCGTAAGTAATGTAAGTGTATATATGACTTACAAACTAATACAATATTTGCATTTTAATGAAAGAACGATCCAGCTTAGAAAGCATACACCGTTTATTTCTCTTAATTTTCATTAACGTTAACCTAACTAACTTTAGTACCACTTATACCAACTACCTGCAAGTATGACCAAGAATAACCCAGACTGAACATAAAGAATTAGAAGTCGTACAAGAGACGTCCGTTCCGTCCAAACACCGCGAGCGAAGTGAACTGCAAGAGTCCAAACCAGCACTATTTTTTTTATATTTATGCCACCAAACTATTATTTTTGACAAAACAAATAGTTATATTCTAATGCTTTACCGATTCGATTTTTTATGTAAATCTGGATGCGTCAAGTTGAAGACAGGACGCTATAGCGCTCATTGAGGGACGCCTAAGTCCAGCGGTGGACTAACATATACTAGGCTAGTGATGACGATGATTTTGTCCCGAGGCGGTAATCGAACCCGCTATCTCCTGCGTCACCCGCTGCCCCAGGATAGATCATCATCATCAGCCTATATTTGTCCACAGCTGGACAAAGACCTCCCCTAATGAGTCTTAGAGAGTTAGTCACCTATAACACCCCCAGGGGAAGAGTTGGGATGGTTACTATTCTATAGGCCGGCCAATATACATGGACACGGCGAGGACACATAGTGTTAACAAATTGCGAGTAAAAAATTGTGGGTACCTCTGTCTTATCAGAACAATGGAACAGTCTATCCTGCAGTAAGAAGGCGGCGCCGTGAGACAGCAGTGCGTCTCGCTCCATCTCGCCGAGTCGCACACCTCCACCGCGCCTTCTCCCTTTCACTGGTTGTCGGGTTAGGGCGTCTACTACTCCCGTTGTCCGGACCTGGGAAATATCAATGAGTTTGTGAAATAAAAAAATTATTAACAGTTTCTTGTTTTAGTTTTTAGGGTTTCGTACCCAACCATCTTTTGCCATCTTTTTAACTAACCCAAACTCAGCATACTGAGGTACACCAGTCTCACATTTAGGGCCGTATTTCTAAAGCTTGCTCAGTCATTGATCTACGCTTGAGTAAAGCATTTCTATGACATAAACGTTACTCAAGCATACATTTACGACTGAGCAAGCTTTGATAATGCGGTCATTATCTTTCCGCGTTTTGGTCTGGCTCTTTGATTGTCTCTAAAAACGTTTCTGAGCGAGAAAACTACTCAACGTGCGTTATTTAGTCGTTTTTTTGCTGTCTTGAGCTTAACACAAGGAAAAATACTATCTTTCTCTCGCTAAAACCTCTTAAGGAACTAGAATCTAGTAAGTTCTTGGACACTTACGGTAGGGCTGGTCCACCAGTTTAAAGTCGCCCAGCGAGCTATGGAGCTCTGAAGGATAGGATTCGCAACGAATACATCCGACAGAGAACCAAGGTTATTGACGTAGCTCAAAGGATTAGCAAGCTGAAACGGCAGTGGGCTGGCCATATCTCGAGAAGAACCGACAACCGCTGGGGTAAACGTGTTCTTGAGTGGAGACCGCGACTCGGCAAACATAGTGTAGGACGCCCTCCGACCAGGTGGGATGACGATTTGCGAAAGACTGCTGGCAGATGCTGGATGCGGCAAGCTGAAGACAGGGCGCTATGGCGCTCATTAGGGGAGGCCTATGTCCAGCAGTGGACTGATACAGGCTTATGATGATGATGACGTACCTGCCACTTATCGGAGACCATATGCCTGAGCCGCTGGTAGTGTATGACTCCGTAGAAGATGTCGGCCGTCATCTCGCGTCCGTCCACTCCGCTGTACATCCGCTCTGTGCCATAGTAGTTATACCCGCCGGCCTCCAGCAAGCGGCCGAAGTAGTTGATGGCTGAGTCCTTTTCGTTGAAACCGAACGGTGTTGCGTCGTATACCTGCGGATAAGGGTTTTAAGACTGTGTCCCCAGTAGGCAAACTGTGAGCGGCCGACTGAGTTTGCAGCGTATCGGTTCAGTACGCCCTTCCATATATTTTAAATTAGTTTGCGCTCACTGTACGTAGTTCGCAGCGTTACGTGCGCCGACTGTCTCAGTTAGCGGCCGACTCGCAGCAAAACCGGTTCCAGTCGGCGGCGGCGATATGGTTGTTCGCCGGGCGTAGTGAGTTCAGTTCGCCACAAATTTGCGGCTCATTTGCGGCTTACTTAGTCGGCCGCTCACAGTTTGCCTACTGGGGACACAGCCTAAGACTAGACTAATAGTGCTTTAGGTACATAAATTAGTGGCGAAAGGTATTCTTCTATCTTCTTCCCCCCCAAGATTAAGATGTACTAATATCATGGCTCGATCCAACTGATCGACCATACGTGTACCTATATAGGTCGATCAGTTGTTTCGAGCCATGATACTTTCTTGTCGTTATGTTGGTAGCTTTTTTGTGGTGGTTGGTAAAGTGACGCTATCAGCAAAAAGCGGTTTAATGCAAACGGTTTTATGAAACTGCACAGAGCTGACCGGAACACTCAAAATAGCCGGCGAGCGCAGCGAGGCCCGAAAATGTTCAATCCCTTTTTATCAATGACGCTTCACTATCTTAGACCCGTATTATAAAAGATTGCTCAGTCGCCAATCAATGCTTGAGTAACGCCTTTCTATGGAATAAACGTCCCTCAAGCATAGGTGTATAACTGAGCAAGCCTTTTAATACGGGCATTAGATAAATGGTTTATAATTTTCATGAATTATAAATAAATAATGCTGGTCAATTCACGCAGCATTTTCTATCCCCAAGCTAAGCAGAGCTTGTGTTATGTGTACTAGATAACTGATATACATAATATAATATGTTGCGTAGATAGATATTTTTATTATTTATTACATATAAACGACATAATAAAGGACGACCTTTGTGGCGCGGTGGGCGAAGGTCCGCCTGCGACGCAGGAGGTTGCGGGTTCGATTCCCGCCTTGGAACAAATATTTGTACGATCTGCAGGTATTTGTGCCGGGTGTTCTGGCCGTTTTCTATGTATATAAAAAAATATCTATGTATTATGTATACCAGTTATCTAGTACCCATAATACAAGCTATGCTTAACTTGGGGCTGATAATGCTGTGTGAATTGTCCAGCATTATTTATTTATTTTATAAAATGACCAGAACACTCGGATCACACAAATACACATCATACAAATTTATAATGGCATTAAGATATACTCACGTGTCCGTGCAGACTGGCAGACTTCCCCGCCATACACTCCACCATCATGGCGATGGTCATCCGAGAAGGGAAGCCGTGGGGGTTGAACAGGATATCCGGGATGAGCCCTGACTCCGTGAAGGGAAGGTCCTCAGCCGCCCACTTCTGGGAGCAGATGCCTTTCTGTCCGGCGCGAGAGGCGAACTTGTCGCCCACTGTTGGGTTACGCTGTGGGGTAAGTTTACACAAATTAAAACAGTGTACTTATTTGAAAAGACGGGACCATAATGTGTGTAAGGTAATAATGAATAATAAATAATGCTGGACAATATTACTACTTTAAAGAAAAAATATACAAATATGTTTATTTTTTTATAATGAAAATAAACATTTTCAGTACAAATTGTGATGTTGAAATTTCAAAAGAGACCTAGGGGGGGGGGGGGCAAATGGGTATCAAATAAAAGGTATTGTCTTGTACAATTTAAAACAGTTTTTGAAATTTCTGAAGGTTTCATACTTCTCGAAGTATTTCGAAACCGTCGAAATATTGACCATTTCCAAACCCTATTTTAGATAATTTCAGACCGATCCATATACAATGTATGTAGCGTTTGTAGATATCAATCTATATTTTACAGGATAAATATAGAGAAGTCTGTAAAAATTACCATGTATGAAAAAATGGTCATTTTGAAAATGGTCTAAAAGGGAGGATTTTTTCGAAATAAAATCCCCCTCTTTGTAAATTTTACAATAGTTTTTTGTAAATTTTACAATAGTTTTCGAAATTTCTGTAGGTTTCATACTTTTCAAAATATTGCCATTCGAAAACAGTCGAAAAATTAACTATCCAAATAATTGGCTTATGTTCGAAACAATCGGCGCGCGAGTTACACTCGCACTACTTCGACAGATCTTGTTTAAACCCTGAAAAGCCCCTCAGCAATTTTTGAGTTTTTTTAAAGATTATTAAAAAAAATCCCGAACTATTTACTGTTGTAACTATATTTTAACATATTTTATAAGTGTGTTTCTCACCTGTATCCTAAACACGAGACATGCCTTCTTGAGCGTGGGTGTGAAGTCCCCACATTGTCGCACGCTGTCCACGAACACTTCCTCCTTCCCTTTGTACTTTTGGACTACAAAGTTGTTCTTTTCTCCATCAAAGTAACTGCAAATAAAAATGTAAGGTTTCTGTTTTGTTCCATAGAAAGTATCTTTAATTAATAAATAAATAATTTTATTTCCTACCAGCTGCTGCCCGCGCTTTTCATATATCCCATTTTTTGGGTTAAAATATAGCCTATGACACTCAAATATCGTGGCTTCTTCAGGAGGGATGACGATAAGCGAAAGACTGCTGGCAGATGCTGGATGCGGCAAGCTGAAGACAGGGCGCTATGGCGTGCATTAGGGTAGGCCTATGTGCAGCAGCGGACTGGTCTATACCAGTCCACTGCTACACATAGGCCTGGTGATGCTGAGCATCACCAAATGAAATAAAAAAAATAATCATCAATTGAAATTTAGCGACTGACGTCACGCAGCGGAGACGAGAAGAGATGATCGGAGATGTGAGTTGTGAATTGAAATCTGGCGACTGACATCACGCAGCGGAGACGAGAAGAGATGATCGGAGATGTGAGCTGTGAATTGAAATCTGGCGACTGACGTCACGCAGCGGAGACGAGAAGAAATGAGCGGAGATGTGAGCTGTGAATTGAAATCTGGCGACTGACATCACGCAGCGGAGACGAGAAGAAATGAGCGGAGATGTGAACTGTGAATTGAAATCTGGCGACTGACGTCACGCAGCGGAGACGAGAAGAAATGAGAGGAGATGTGAGCTGTGAATTGAAAATAATGAAATCTGGCGACGTCACGCCGTGGAGAAGAGAAGAGCGCGATCGCGCACATTTTGTAGCTTGCCGCTTGCAGCACATTTCCGCGGCAGTCAAGCCAATGAGGAGATTCTCATTGGCACTTAGCACAGCTTCAGTGGAGACACCCTAGCTCAAAAACGTTCCTTCTCATCTCCGCTTCGGACAGCTACACACATCTCCGCTTTGGTGGAGTCAGGGCCTAACACATGATGTCCAGTATGCGCTGGCTTGCATTACTTATAATAATGTATGTAGCAAAAGCTGAATTTACTATCATTTATTTTTATTTTACGTTTTATTGTGTGTCTTATTTTTATTATGTAGTATTTAAGGTAATAAATACATTTTTTTTCTTTCTTTCTTTCTGGCATAGAACTGCTTTGACTTACCAGCAGTAAGGGTCGTCAGGTCTGATCCTCGCTCCAACCGGTGGCAGTCCATCCTCATCGATATGGTCTTTTAGCTCAGGGCGCGTGTCATCTCGCCCGAAGAACGAGAGAGTGTGCGTCAGCTCAACAAACTCCGTCTTGTAAACGGTTCCAGCCGCGAAGCCGCGTTCATACGCCGACTTGTTGATTATCATCGCGTCTTCCATGTCGTAGCCCTGATTAACAGATATACATTTAAAATTGACACGAAATTTATTTTCCATGAAAAATTAATAATGTCCCAAAAATTTTCGATTTCGGCAGGATTTTTTTTTAATATTATTAAATTTTCGTGGAAAATTTGCCCAGTGCGAGTAACGCACTATAAAGCAATGAGCTAAAATTTATTTTATTTTAACAACTAGTGTCAGTCTGCGACTTAGCTCGCGTTGTTGCTATTGAAAAAGTTATTTCTATCCCATGGGAACTGATTAATGGGATAAACGTAGACTATGTTTTATTACAGGCCTAGAATTACATCTATGCAAAATTTCAGCCCGATCCATTCAGTAGTTTTGGCGTGAAGAGGTAATAAGCATCCAAACATCCATCCATCCATCTAAACTTTGATATTTATAATACTAATTCCTGCCCGCGGCTTCGCACACGTTATTTAAGGTTATTTCTATCCCATGAGAACTGATTTATGTGATAAAAAGTAGCCTGTTTTATCCCAAGCCTAGAACTACCCACCTGTATGCATTTTCAGCCCGATCCGTTCAGTAGTATTTAAAATAAGGTTCTAAAATATTTATCGTATAAAATAACAGCGACAAGCAAAAAAAAAAACAAATAACGTCCTAATTAAGAGAAATAAGCAAAAACTTTGTATCAACGTGCTTTTCTACTGAGCTCTATTTCATTATAAATAAAGTTCAAAACAACTCATAAACTTACCGTGTAAGATATAACAGCGACGATAGCATTAGTCCCCATAGGAAAGTCGTCAATGCCAACATTGTCGTAATGCGTCGGTCGGAATAGCGGCGTGGCCGGCGTTTGCAGACGATATAACTTTGTATCGGCGTTCGTTGGCCACGTGTGGATGGGTGTGCCCATTGTTTGTTTACCCATCTGGCATTGGTACATGTTACTGCAAAGAAGAGAACCATCATAGCTTGTATAAAAGAACTATAAAATAACAATATCGATATATTACGTATATCGATATTTTAAGAGTTTATCATATTAGTATGGATGAATATGACAAAGGGCATTTTCAAACAATGTTATTTATAAATGCAAGTAGTCGAGTAAAGACGTTGATTTACCGTGGTGATTGGTTGCAGTCTGGCATGGGCACCAGCTGAGCCAGGTTACTCATAAACGCTGACTTCGACAGCTCCAGGTGAGTCGTTTTACCTGAAAAAATATAGTATTAAACTAGCAGCTGTTTGCGGCTTCGCATTGTTTAAGGTTATTTCTATCCCATGGGAACTGATTAATGGAGTAAAAAGGGCAAACAAACACACTTTCCAATTTAAAATATTAGTAAAGATACAACTCACTATATCATCTCCCCAACACCGATATCGGTAAAGTACCTACATATACAAGATGTTAGTGAGCGGATCACCATCATCAGCAGCCTACATTAGTCCACTGCTGGACATAGAACTCCCCTAATGAGCGCCATAGCGCCCTGTCTTTAGCTTGCCGCATCTGCCTGCTTTCGCAAATCGTCATCCCACCTGGTCGGAGGGCGTCCTACACTAAGTTTGTCGAGTCGCGGTCTACACTCAAGAACACGTTTACCCCAGCGGTTGTCGTTTCTTCTCGATATATGGCCAGCCCACTGCCACTTCAGCTTGCTAATCCTTTGAGCTATGTCGATAACCTTAGTTCTCTGTCCGATGTATTTGTTACGAATCCTATCCTTCAGAGAAACACCGAGCATAGCTCTCTCCATAGCTCGCAGGGCGACTTTAAACTGGTGGACCAGCCCTACCGTGAGTGTCCACTTCTCAGCTCCGTAGGTCGTGACGAGTAGGACGCACTGAGTTTTTGAAAGTTTTTTATGAAATTAATAGAGACATGCTACTACAATACTGTTATATACCTTTGATAATCTCGTCCTGTGATACAGCGATGTCTAGGTAGAGTTGTTCCAGCGTCCCTATCAGTTCCAACTGCCCCGTGGCAAGGTGGATGACGGGCCGCATCATCCTGGCTTCGTGCGTTATTAGGAACACGCCTGCGTATTGTGCACATATCTGTACACAAAAAAGACTTAGTTTCATAGGAATTACATATATCTCTCATAAAAATAAATATACAGTAGATATTGGTGGCGTATTAGAAACTTTTGTTCCCGTCAAGTTAACGGTGCGGGTTCAAACACGAAATTCTCGCTTTAACTTATTTAATTCGCATTTTTTACATTCATATCTGTTTTTATGACCCGTTAAGTAGATACCTTACTAAAGACTACCGATGGACACGTTCTTAGTACACAATGGTGTCAATTAAGATAGCACAAAAGCGAAACTACAATGTGTCCAGAAAGTGTATCGGGTATTTGTTTTCGCGCCACATTCGAAACGGGGCGACGAAAGGGAGCGGAGAGGGATTCGAACAATAATTGTTTTATTGCTTACAGATAATTTTTGTTTTATTGAACTTACAAATACCCGATACCCTTTCTGGACACCTTGTATGTTAATCTGACAGCATTCTATTCAACGTAAGGAAAAGGGCAATGGAAAAGCAATATTTTCAGTGCTGTCAAATTATGTAGTTTAGTTTTTGCGACAATCCAATCCATTCTAGTATTATTCGACGACCGATGTGGCGCGGTGGGCGAAGGTCTGCCTGCGACGCAGAAGGTTGCGGATTCGATTCCCGCCTCGGGACAAATGTGTGTACGATCTGCAGACATTTGTTCAGGGCGTTCTGGTCGTTTGTTATATATAATAAAAATATCTATCTATGTAATATTGTATTATGTATGTATATATCAGTTATCTAGTACCCTTAACACAAGCTCTGCTTAGCTTGGGGCTAGATAATGCTGTGTGAATTGTACAGCATTATTTATTTATTAATTCGAAAGTAACTCTGTCTATCTATCTGTTAGTTTTATACGCCTGAGCGGCTGAACAGATCTCAATGAAATTTGGCACGGATGTAGATAGTTTCCCGGGGACGGACAAGCCAAAAAACTGGCAAAATTGTGATGTTACTTAAGGACATTATTTATTTCATTCTATAATTCTTTATTGTACACAAAAAATAATACATAATGAGAACTCAACTAATAGGTTATGTACAAAGGCGAGCTTAACCCTTAATGAGAGTTTTCTTCCAGCAAACCTTACAGTTATAGCATTAGTTCATCATCATCATCATCAGCCTATATTAGTCCACAACTGGACATAGGCCTATTTATTTACTTTACGATAAATAAATAATGTTTACTTAAGGGTATATATTACCTGTTTTCTCGGAACAACGACAATCTCAGTTGTAATAGGTATCTCCTCCCCCTTAACCTTCAGGTTCCGTATATGGCTGGCCGCCTTATGGACCATATCCTCAGCGAAGTACCCGACCAGACGTCCGTCTATGAACACGGGGTACTTGTAGACGTCGCGCGAGAGGGGCGTAGCGCCGATGATCGAGACTGGCTCCATTCCCCACTTTTCCAGCACGGAGGGCATGTTTGCGACGAGCTTTTTGTCCGCCATTTGTGTTATCTGAAAATAAATATGAAATTAATCATCATCATCAGCCTATACCAGTCCACTGCTGGACATAGGCCTCCCCTAATGAGCGCCATAGCGCCCTGTCCTCAGCTTGACGCATCCAGCATCTGCCAGCAGTCTTTAATGAAATTAATAATCTATACTAATATCATAACAAGGAAAGATTTGTTAGTTTCTTTGCTTGAATAGGCTTCGAAAATACTGGACCGATTTGTAAAATTCTTTCACCATTTGAAGCCTACATTATCCCTGATGAACATAGGCCTGATGAGTATAGGGTGAATTTTTTTTTCAGGGCCACTGAGGGGAAGTCTTGAACTGTATGTATCGAAAAGTCATGTTAGAAGTTACATGCTTGATTTTGAAAATAATAACAAAAAACTATCTATTGAATTGTATTGTGTATTATGTATATCAGTTATCTAGTACCCATAACACAAGCTCTGCTTAGCTTGGGGCTAGGTAATGTTGGATGCGGCAAGCTGAAGACAGGGCGCTATAGCGTTCATTAGGGGAGGCCTATATCCAGCAGTGGACTGATATAGCCGATGGCTGATGATGATGAGTTGTATATACCTGAGCCTGTGTAGTTAGATGGTTGAGCAGACCGCAGGGCGCGCCGTCCGGCGTGTGGACTGGACACACGAAGCCCCACGCGTCAGGCAACAGCTGTCTCGCGTCCGTTGTGCGCATCTCCATGAAGAATGAACCGCGGTGGATGGATCTAGAACGGTAGGGATCTTGTAAATTTTCTCTACACTTGAGACTAGGTTTTAAAACTAGGTGTCTTGAAACGTAGATCTTTCACGAAAATTTTATAATGTGACGATAATTTTCGATTTCGGCAGGATTCGAACCTGCGTACCATCCTTAAGTACGGGTGTGTTCTAACCAACTAAGCCACGAAATCTTAGTCGGTTTCGTCATTACACGAAATTTTTGAGACAATATTAAATTTTCGTGGAAAATTTACCACAACAACCGAGCGCGCCAGGGCTAGACTGCTTTCTACCAGGGTTACCTGCCTCCCGCGACCCGCGTTGATGACATCATTAATTCTCACGACTCTTTCAAGACGTACACAGCGTCGTTCCGTAGTAACTGTTACTTTAGTTAGTGGATGCGACATACATATATATAAAACGGTCCCGCCCCTCCCCGCTTGCCTCGCATACCGCCAAAATGGCCTGCGAACCAACTACTGCGCAGGTAACTACGTGATCCGTCAAGTCTTATCTTTATATAAATAATAATAATGCTGGACAATTCACACAGCATTATCTAGCCCCAAGCTAAGCAGAGCTTGTGTTATGGGTACTAGATAACTGATATACATAATACAATACAATACATAGTTAAGTATTTTTATATTATACATAGAAAAAGACCAGAACACCCGGAACCTGCAGATCATACAAATATTTGTTACAAGGCGGGAATCGAACCCGCAACCTCCAGCGTCGCAGGCAGACCTTCGCTCACCGCGTCAGAGGTCGTCGAATGGAACTTTGGTGGCTCGCATTGTAGTTTGGCTTGTATACTTACTTGAAATGCGACATATATCTCATACGATTAATATTCTCGGCGACTATCGTAAGTCCCTTGTACTGAGGTAGTGTTAAGTAGATTGATGGAGCGTTGCCGGTCGCTAGGAACGTCTCCATTTTGGACTCGAAGCCGCCCGTCATGCGCAGGAGTTGGCTAAGCTCCCTCTGTGGACAGAAAGTGACATTTGAGAGGGGTTTGGTAGCCATTTTTTTTAAACCTTCTTGCTGATACTTTCTTCTTGAAGATACTGATCTTTTTAGCCCCTTTTCTCTGACATACCTCCGCGAACGATGTTGTTTCCGTGTGCCGTGTAGGACGGCAATATCACTCCGTCTTTCGAGTAGTCCTGGGGGGTTCTTTCGCCGCGCAAGCAGCTAGATTGTGGAACTCTATTCCCCATGATATTCGAGCCAGCCCCATCGCTTAACATATTTAAAAACAAATTAAAAGAGCACTTTCTACTATCATAAACATTACAAGGTTAGTTTATATTATATTCTAGATATTTATTAGGTTTATGTCATCGTTATAATTTTAATTTATATATTTTTATTAAAGATTATAAATGTTTATTTGCACGAATATAAGTATCATATCTGTGTTGGTCTTAAAATTAAAATATTGTCCATATATATTCTACCTTATCTAGGCAGGCAAATATTTTAACTTATGAGTTTACAATTGACAAATTAAATATTATTACAGGTCGCTTGATTACAAAATAAATGAATTAATTAATGAAAAATAATATTAAAACAATGTCAATGGTTATATTCAAAATCTTCTAAGTCCCCATTATATTAGTATTACAATCGTTATGTAAGTAAGCTTCCTATTACTTTAATTGTCTGTTTATCCGATGTTTTGTTATTTGTACACTTCCTCTACCTGTTCCATCGCCTCAGCTATAACTCTAAGGTTTGCTGGAAGAAAACTCTTATGAAGGGTTAAGCTCGCCTTTGTACATAATCTTTTAGATAAGTTCTTATTATGTATTATTTTTGTGTACAGTAAAGAATTACAGAAGGTACCAAGTTTTTAACAAGGATATGGGCACAGGACGTGTATAATCACATCACAGCTTAGCGTGACAGCCTGCATTGATCGCACTTTTCGTGGCTCGGAGTCCTGTGATGAGCATACGTGCAGTCAACATTTTTCAGGATAGGGACCTTCATGTTCGTCCTGTATTCTTATTTAATAATAATAATTTCTCTGAAGGATAGGATTCGCAACGAACTCATCCGACAGAGAACTAAGGTTATCGACATAGCTCAAAGGATTAGCAAGCTGAAGTGGCAGTGGGCTGGCCATATTTCAAGACCTGACAACCGCTGTGGTAAACGTGTTCTTGAGTGTAGACCGCGACTCGGCAAATGTAGTGTAAGACGCCCTTCGACCAGGTGGGATGACGATTTGCGAAAGACTGCTGGCAGATGCTGGATGCGGCAAGGTGAAGACAGGGCGCTATGGCGCTCATTAGGGGAGGCCTATGTCCAGCAGTGGACTGATATAGGCTGATGACGATGATATTTGATATTCACCTCTCCAATATTAAGATTCGGCTCAGTCCTCGACTTCTTGTAGATCTGGATCTTGACGATGGTCATGAGCATTTGCAGCCGTTCCTTCAACACCTGCAGATACAGGTGACCGCCTGTCAGCACCTCCTGGCACATCACTCCGTCGCTGCCTTCCATCTGTGGATAAACAATATCCATTTGTTTATTGACCGAGTGAGCGAAGCGTCTGCATCAACTACTGGAAAAATTATGCATTCTGTCAGAATGTACGTCCTCTACAGGTCGTATTTTACGACCGATCTGAATGAAACTTGGCTCACAACAATGGCTCTTGTGAACCCGAAATACGCAGACGTATTGGGATGGCTAAAAATGCTATATCCCAGCTCGATAAGACATGACGACCTCTGTGGCGCGATGGGCGAAGGTCCGCCTGCGACGCTGGAGGTTGCGGGTTCGATTCCCGCCTCGGGACAAATGTGTGTACGATCTGCAGACATTTGTTCAGGGTGTTCTGGTCGTTATCTGTGTATAATAAAAAAATATCTATCTATGTATTGTATTGTATTATGTATATTAGTTATCTAGTACCCATAACACAAGCTATGCTTACCTTGGGGCTAGATAATGCTGTGTGAATTGTCCAGCATTATTTATTTATTTATTTATAAACATAAGCAAAAGGACAAAAACCACCTTAGTCAACATATTGGTCTTCTCCATATTCTTGTACGGAGCAGATACGTGGACCTTGAAAGCCAAAGACCGCCAACGCGTAGACGCCTTCGAGATGTGGTGCTGGCGGAAAATGGTACGTATTTCATGGACCGCGCATAGAACTAAACTTTCGGTACTAAAGGAGCTCAAGCTGGAGTGGAAGCAACGCCTATCAACGATATGCCTCCGCAGGGTTCTTGAGTTCTTTGGTCACAGCCCGCAAGCCCGGAGACAACCTCCAATAACTCATCGTCACGGGGAAAGTAGAGGGAAAGAGACCGAGAGAAAGGAGCCCAACGCGCTGGTCTGACCAAATCCGCACCACACTCGACATCAAAATGTCAGAATATTTATTTATCTGCGTATATTAGTCCACTGCTGGACGTAGGCCTCCCCTAATGAGCGCCATAGCGCCCTGTGATGATGATTTATCTCACCTTACACTTGTTTGCTACAGTGTCAAACATCTTCTGACACATATAGAGCAGGCCGTGAAACTTGTCAGTATGATTTGGCAGGTGTATCATCACGCAGCGGTCTATCAGGAACTTGGCTGCCTCCAGGTCGGTGCACCAGGGAGGCAGTTCCAGTTTGGGGCGGAACATTCGGCCGAGGTAGAAGAGGCAGTCTGCTGAGGTGTGGAGACCTTCTTCGTGGAGCTCTCGGAGCATGTTCTGGATGCAGCTGTAATGTCACAAAAGAAGCATTTTTATGGAAGGCCGTTCAGTATCGAATGTGGATAAGACTCCATAAGACTCAAAGCGGAGATGTGCCGTCATGTCTGAAGTGGAGACGAGAAGACACGTTTTTCAGCTAGAGCTAGGGTTAGAGGGATAGGTTCCTGCTATCTACAGTCGTGGTCAACTAATTAGGGACTTTCAAGATAGTGAAGAGCAATAACCGGTTATGTACATATAAATATAAAACCATATTGATTTCTCAGCACCTATTATTTGCATAATTTGGTCCGATTATTATGCTATAAATGGCTGTAAATAAAAGAATAAATAAATAGAAAAAAGTATTTAATATCAAAGGTTGAACATGTATTCAATTTTAAGGTATAATTCTGTAGCTGGACATTTAATTAAGGACAGTAAACTATAATGAAAAATAGAGTTAAACAAAACTAATAATCTGCAGTATTATAATATCTTTAACAGCTCCATTTTATTGCGTGTAAAATCAGTACCCAGGTAGCAAAACCTTTGTTAGTAATTACCGCTTGACACCGATGTGGCATAGACATTATCAGTTTCTGGCATGTTTCGACAGGAATGTTTGCCCATGCCTCACAAAAAGCTTCATTAAGTTCATCTAAAGTTGTGGTACGATAAGTGGCAACTTTTTTCTTGATTTCGTGCCAAAGGTGCTCGATTGGGTTAAGGTCCGGGCTATTTGCTGGCCAATCTAGCACCGATACTGACTGACTGGTAAGAAACGACTTGACTGAACGGGCGGTATGTTTCGGGTCGTTATCATGCTGAAACGTCCATATAATAGGGAGATGCTCCTCAGCATAGGGAAGCATCGTTTCCTCCAATATTGCCTTGTATTGATGTTGGTCTAAGTTACCCTGAACTTTCCTCACAGGTCCCACTCCACGTCCAGAAAATGAACCCCACATTTTAATGTTTCCACCGCCATGTTTCACCTGCTTTTTTGTGAATCTTGGATTCATTTCCGCTTTTACTGGACGCCGTACGTATTGCCTTCCATCTGAAGAAATCAAATTAACCTTGGTCTCGTCAGAGAATAATACATGTTGCCATTGGGCGTAGGTCCAATGTCCATATTTACGTGCAAACGCCAAACGAGCATTTCTATGTTCTTTCTTCAACAACGGTACTTTGCGAGCCACTCTTCCGAACAACCCTGCTTCTACCAGACGTCGTCGAACGGTCCTCGCTGAGACACCAGCTCTTTCGTCTGTCCCAAATACTTCGTGTTTAATTACAATAGAGCCTAGAAACGGATCTTTCTTAGCTAACCTGGTTATCATTCTATCTTCTTGCAGAGTTGTTTTTCTCGATCTTTTTGTTTTGGGCACATTTAAAGTTGTGTTATTGCGTCTGACATGTTGCACTGCATTGTATACCATAGTTTTTGAACAATTTAAATGTTCTGCTATCTTTCGGTATGGCCAACCATGCTCGACAACAAACTTCATGATAATTTTTCGTAGTGTTGGATCGCAACTTTTATTTTTGCCCATTTTTCTTCAAAATATTTTTCAAAAATTAAAATAAAATCGGGATTGCCGCCAAAACTACCACGAAACAATAAGAGAAGAAGTAAAAAAGTATTGAGATTCAAACTTTGAAAATAGAACGCAATATCTCAGTGTCCCTAATTAAATGGCCAGTCAGCATTATTTGACCAATAGCACTATGATAATCTATCAGCTATACTGTAAAGAGGTTTAATGTTTAAGAAGTTGTTATTGTTTGTATAATCGGGCACATCAATGACTAATTATACTTACATGTAAAAGATATGGAATATTTTTAAGACTCGTTGAAAAAAATAAAAAAAAAATCACAATTTGGCCTAACTAGAGATTGTCCCTAATTAGTTGACCACGACTGTATAATATGGGTCCCAGAGAATCCCTACGTGATAAATTCAAAGAAATAAACATAATGACAGTCCCCTGTCAATATTTTTATGAAAACTTGTTGTACACTCATAAAAATATCAAAAGCTTCCCTAAAAATAGCGATGTACAATAATATTAATACTAGAAATAAACAAAGTGCCTACAACCAGGCTTCACAAAATTAATGTATCTTTAAAGGGCAATGTATACGCTTCTACAACAAAACTCCTAGTGAGTTGCAAAATCTATCAGTAAATAAATTCAAACAAAAATAGTCAAAACTTTTCTGTGCAAAAAGGCTTACTACAAAATATCAGATTATCTAGAAGATAAAAAGGCTTGGAACTAGTTTTGCTCCAACTCGAAAAATAACAACTAACAGGTAAAGCTTGGCAACCTCTGTGGCGCGGTGGGCGAAGGTCTGCCTGCGACGCAGGAGGTTACGGGTTCGATTCCCGCCTCGGAACAAATGTGTGTACGATCTGCAGATTTGTTCAGGGTGTTCTGGTCGTTTTCTATGTGTAATAAAAATATCTATCTATGTATTGTGTTATATCAGTTATCTAGTACCCATAACACAAGCTCTGCTTAGCTTGGGGCTAGGTAATGCTGTGTGAATTGTCCAGCATTATTTATTTATTTATACGTAAGGTATTGTTGTTTTTAATACAAAACAAATAGGACGAAAACATGTCATTTCCGACGTAAAGTTATGCAAAATCGCATTTTGCATATTTTTGCTTATATTTCATTAAAGGTGTGTATTCTTAAGAACAAAACGACCAGGCACCTAGATTGTTTGCAACAGTCTGCAGATAGCTCAATTGTTTCTATTGTGAATACTAGTATTCATTTAATTCTATAACTTGATTGTAATTTCCTTTCTTAATTAAGAAACCTAGATAAATATTATTGGCATACGAAAAACAGCACAATATGGGGGAAATATGCTCGAATTAGTACCTACCTAATCAATTTTGGTAGATAGAACGTTTTTATGGCAAATCATCATCCGTAGGCCTCTTAAGAGGACCCTTCCCGGTCCTACTATCGTCAACGCGAGCGTTATTGAAAAGTTTGTTGTTTCATTCAGCGCAATGTTAGAAAAAGAGGCAAAGCGAAAAGAGAGAGAAAACGCCTGAGCGCTCGGTTGGCATTCGGTTACTTTCGGTTTTTTTGAGAACGCGATAACATTAATTGAACGAAAAATAGTGTGCGGAAATTTCATAAAACATGTTCCAGGAAATACGTAATTTTCAGTAAGTCTTACAAGTTTGTTAAATAGAAGTTTGTCGTTTAGAATCTCCATTACATTTGCAAGGTTTCTATCGAAATATTTTCTTTATTTTTACAATTTAAGAGTACATTATGAACGCCCAAAGTTCAGGTAAAATTTGTGCAAAAAAGCAAATTTTTGGAGGCTTATACTGAATTTGTTTCTTCAAATTTTGGTTTTTTGTTACAATAGAAACCTAGATAATAGTGCACAAGACACCTATTAGTTAAAAGTTTCAAAGAAAGATCTGTTACAACGACATAATCACGTACGAGCGTTTGTATGAAGAGTAAGACGGGTTGGCCGCTCTAGAACCAAACTCACTTGACATAGTAGAGATCGTTTTTCTTCCCATGCAGCAGGAGTCTGTAGATGTAGTGGTCCGGATAGTCCACCAGGCACTTGAGGATCAAGATCAGCGGAGCGTAGTACATCGACTTGCGGTACGAGAACATCAGCTTGGCTGTGCCGTTCGTAAGGAAGTGGAGGACGTTGTTCTGGGAAAGATATAATTATCTATTAGTTTTGTTTGGTGTTGACTAAGGTTAACTTTAAGATCAAGATATTATGTATATACCTACGTAAAATTAATTTATGTTTGCATTTTGTATTTTTTTTTTATTATGGCCTATGTCCAGCAGTGGACTATCATAGGCTGATGATAATGATGATTATGATTAGTGTTGACTAAGGTTATCTACATAGCTCAAAGGATTAGCAAGCTGAAGTGGCAGTGGGCTGGCCATATCTCGAGAAGAACCGACAACCTGCTGGGTAAACGTATTCTTGAGTGGAGACCGCGACTCGGCAAACGTAGTGTAGTACGCCCTCCCACCAGGTGGGATGGCGATTTGCGAAAATCTGCTGGCAGATGCTGGATGCGGTAAGCTGAAGACAGGACGCTATGGCGCTCATTAGGGGAGGCCTATGTCCAGCAGTGGACTGATATAGGCTGATGATTAGTGATGATGAACCATCACCTACATAGTCTGGTCAAGTGCCGTACCTCAGTGATCTATGGTCTGAACATTAAAAGTAATACTCACAGTGCTGGTCTGATCAGCTGTGACACAACGTATCAGCACTCCGTAGTCAGAGAAGAGGTTCCCTCTCATCCTCCAATTAGGCCTTTTGATGGCCACGGGGAAGTTTCGACGGGTTACCAGCAGCATCCGGGCTAGACGCTCGTGGCCCTGTGGAGGTAGTTTGTTGATCATAGATGTAAGAAGGACACAGATTTGGCCCATCATCAGCATTTCCTTTACCTAACTTGCTTGGCCACCTATTGGGCATAGGTCTTCCTTCAATTATTGTGCCCAAGCACGTTAAAAAGAAGCTGGTTGTGGCCATGTTTTAAAACAGACAGAGATGAGATATTTACATCTTTACCAACTACAAAATGTTATTGATTTAAGTTCCAAAATTGTAACTAGAAATCGCCACAAGACATTTACGATTAGAATTAGAAGGCGCTATCGAAGCGTTTACACTTCTAAATAATTTTTGACCCAATTTTAAGCTTATTTATTTTTTAATACGCTGAACGCTATTTTCGGTTAAAAAAAGTAGCCATTTGCGTCCCCGGGAAAGTCTACCTACCTCCCAAATATCGTTCAGCCCGAGAGGCCTGAATAGGTAATAGAGTACCTATATAATATATAAATACAAGTAAAAATAATAATAGACAATTACTTTCGCTTTTATAAATTCCGTAAATAAAGCCGTAAAGGCCTCCATTTCTATTGAAAAGCAGATTTCAGATTCAGAATCAACTTAATCTCCATTTCTATTGAAAAGCAGATTTCAGATTCAGAATTAAGTTATGATTAAGTTGATACCTTTTGATACTACGTTCTTCAATTACCAAAATATGCTATATTATGAAACATAACTATTATACCCAATTTCTGAAGGTGACCAGCGTTACCGGCAGACCAGCAGGTTACGAGGCGTATTGATTCATTAAAGTAAAAAGTTGTTTATTTTGCGTTAATATTGTCCTTTTCCCTTGGAGTATTTTCTAGTACTGTGTCTTTTCTTAGGACAAAGATAAAACATTATACACAAAATGCGACATTATTTTGACAAAACATATTAGGTAGGGGACTGGAAGCCGCGAAAAAAAATTGCGATGATTATGGACCTAGTGCAGTGTCTGTGAGAGTAGCACAAATTTGGTTTAAGAATTTTCAATCCGGAAATTTTGATGTCAAAGAAGTACGTCGCTCTGGTCTAACGGATAAAATACGGTATTACGGATAAAATGGATGCCATTTTTGAAAAAGTGGAGCAAGTTCGGCACATCAGTAGTTACGACGTAGCTGAAGAACTGGGAATTGACCACAAAACAGTTTTGGCGCATTTGAAAAAAACTGTGCACATAAAAAAGCTCGATATTTGGGTACCTCACGAGCTCAATGAAAGATACCTAATGAACCATTTACTCATTTGTGATTCTTTATTACGACGTAATGAAACCGAACCATTTATGTAGAAGCATAACTGGTGATGAAAAGTGGATCACGTACGACAAGAACGTGCGAAAAAGGCCGTGGTCAAAGGCCGGTCAGGCTTCACAGACTGTGGCGAAACCCGGGTTAACTCGCAACGTAATGCTAGGTGATGCTGTGTGTGTGTGTGTGGTGGGATTGGAAGGGCATTATCCATTATGAGCTGTTACCACCAGGCAGGACCATCAATTGTGAACTCTACTGCGAACAACTGATGAGATTAAAGCAAAAAGTTGAAAGAATGCGGCCGGAATTAATCTCACACATCTTTAGCCACTCAGCAAAATTTAATAGAGTTTGGCTGGGAGGTGTTAATGCATCCGCCGTATAGTCCTGACCTTGCACCTTCAGATTTCCACCTGTTTCGGTCTCTTCAGAATTCTTTAGACAGTGTCAGGTTCACATCAAGAGAGGACTGCCAAAACCACTTGTCGCAGTATTTTGATCAGAAGCCCCAAAATTTCTATAGCAATGGGCCTACCTACAAGATGGCAAAAAGTTATCGAAGAAAATGGTAGCTAGATACCTTAGTTAAATGTAAATAAACTATATTAAAAAATGTTTAATTAAAAAATGCGAAGAAACTTTTTCCCCAACCTATTATTATTAGTGACAACATTTTGTGATTTTTTCTTCTTTTGTATAGTTTACTATAATCAAATTGATTAAATTGAGTGCGCTGCTGTCAATTAGGATGACTCTGTAGTCCTCTGTTGTCCAGAACATGGCTTCTTTGATTTAGTTGGGTTAATCTAGAAAGTCTCTTCAATCCACTATGGCATGTTCTTTTCTTATTGACAACTACCTACTTTATAGTAAGCATTACTATTTGTTAATTATAGTACCAGTTTAGCTTTTTTTTATTTCTCATGTAAGTGAATTTATTCATAGTGAGAAATATAACATTCCTAAATCTGATCTCTTGCTTGAAGTGATCACAGTAGGTACCTACTATTTAATGATTTCCTCCTGAAAAATACAGTGATATATTTACCTTAACAATAAAATATCCACCCCACTCATCAGCATGCTCATTACATTCCATCAGCTCCTCCGGAGACATGTCGGCCAGATGGCACATTTGAGACTGAAAATATTGTACATATTAGTTGAATTGTTTATTTGAGAAAACCAACATACCTCAAACCCCATTTTACAGGAAGAACAGAAGGAACAGAAGTTAATTTCTGCTGCATTATTCTTGAATAATTAAACATTATTATTGTAGTACGTATCATATTCATATTGATTTAGAAAAACATTATACAATTTAAAATAATTATTGTAAGTACTAGTTTTAATTTAACTGTGAAATTGTATACTCTTCTTTTCACACTCAGACTCTGTTTGGTCCATTGTGCGTGGATTTGTTCTGCTAGCCCTTTTTCTAGGATGTATACCTACACTGTATGTATACAATATAAATCGCCTAATATTGTCTTTAATCAATATTTTGAAATTGTACGAAATCAATAAAATTCATACAGGACTTGTATCAAATTCGTTTAGATTTGAACTTTTTCTCTCGGGATATTTGTTTCTTTATATCAACAAGCTTGAAACCAGTGGTATAACTATAGTATACATAGTAATTATTAGATAAAATAATAAGATCGCTACTCACCCTGACCATAATAGGTATACTCCCAACAGACCTATCAACCGTTACCACTTTCTGATTGTGTTGCAATGTCATTCTCACTTTAAAGTCTCCTTTATATGTAGCTGCTCTTTGCCTACATTCCGTGGGCAATACTCTCGTGTTACGGACACCCACCATCTCCATCGGAACAGAGGGTTTCGTGAAAATAGCATCTTCAATCGTGATCTTTACTCGATCGCCGTTACTCAGCCTAAACTCAACAGGCACCAAATCTTCCACAGCAGTTTTGAGCCCATCTTTGAGCATGTAGTTGAAAGAATCTATGTGAGGCGCACCTAAGTTTTGTAAATACTGGAAAATTGAATAAAAAACATGGTAAATTATATCGCGAATTGCTAGAATAGATAAAAATACCTGCGGAGGAGGTTATGTACCGGGTTGGCGATTTTCGGAGGCTTCCGATAGTCGGGGTGGCTTGTGTACGCCAGGGATGGCGTTTTATTAGCTACTTTCTTCAGATCCATTTCGTTTTAGTTCTAAAACCACATTCATTACAGAAAGAAAACACGTGCGATTTACATCAACAACAAACAAATCATGACTTGACTTGAGTTCTTTATTTTTGGCAATAGGTATGTGTCTGGTTTGTCACTTTTCTGTCAGTGTCTAGTTCAAGGAAATTTCATAGTCATGGAATGGAGGCGGGGTTAATATAATAATATGACCGGTAAAACTTGAAAAAAAAACACCAATGAGATTTTACCAATGAACAAAAATTTCTATTCTTAAATTATGACAAATCATGAAAAATTATTTCGTTATCAAGTGTCATGTCAGTAGTGACATTGTAACATAGAAATTTCATTGGTTTGATGGTGACAAACTTTTTTTTTAGCTACAAGCCTTGTGCAGCAGACACTATTGGCCTTAGAGCATTTATAACTGGAGATGTCATCGTAAGACGTACCCCTCTGCCGGCCATAAGGCGCTCTTGGTCATACGCGTTATACAAAACTACTTCACTCGTTATCGCGCGGCCATTAGCTGTCGTTTTGTGTCGGGAAGTAGTGCTTATTGAAAACGGTGAATTGTGCGGTATTTTGGGGTAAAAGGCGATCAGAGACATCAAACTTAAGGGAACACGGTATTTCCTATCACAAGTAAGTGATATTTTTGTCAATTGTTTTTGTAATTTTGTATATTTTGATTTAAATGGAATACTAGTTGCGACAGTTTCAAGCGTCTTGGTAGGAGGTGTAGGTGAGTATTGATTTCTTGGTAGAAGGCGAAGTGCGTGTTAGTGTGGAACTCAATAATGGTGTAACAACAGTCATTGTATAATTGTGTGCTTGTTTTGTGTTTTTGTCACAGCTTTTACTTGCGTGTGCGTTTGTATGTGTGCTGTACCGTATTACCTCGCCTCCCGCGAAAAACGGCAGAAAGATTTTAGTATGTACTAAAAGTGGCGCTTGCCAACTCCCGTTATAAATGGTCTAAGATATTGGCATTTACCAAGAGACGTTACTTCCCATCTGACAACCTCTGTGGCGCGGTGGGCGAAGGACCTCCTGCGAACGCAGGAGGTTGCGGTTTCGATTTCCGCCGCCTCGGGACAAATATTTGTACGATCTGCAGGTATTTGTTCCGGGTGTTCTGGTCTTTTTCTATGTTGAATAAAAATTATCTGTGTACTAATGTATTATATTAGGTACCAATATCAGTTATCTAGTACCCATAACACAAGCTCTGCTTATTAAAATAAAATAAGCCTTTATTTCTGGATTACATTTGGTTTTTTCTTATCCTAGATCTCTCTTCAATTAGCTCTGCTTATTAGCATTATTTATTTATGTTATCTAAAATTAAAAACTAAGCTCGGAATTTTCGATCATGTATCCGCCGCGCCCAATGAGTTATACCATAGAGCAAAAAAAAATTGAGCATACAATAACTACCTTATATGATAGGAGTTATAAGTACAGTACCTTATGAGCCAGGCAGGGGCGACTGATACCTTGATTGATGCTCGGAATATAATTTAACATACGTTTTCACCCCAGCCGTTAAGCTTTTTTTACGGTTTGATTTGAAAACCGTCTTCACTCTTAGCGTAGTAAGTATTACAGACGATGACCGAATCACTAAGTATAACAACAAATCAAAAAGCTTTTATTTAGGAACTAAAACAGAAAATGAAAACTTTTCCACCTAATAAAATGACCGCAGACGCCGATAGCCTCCCTGAGCATGAGCTTTGTTTAGCTAACTGAAGAAAACTAAAACCACACTTTTGTATACTTATCATTTAATACCAAAATACAGGTAAATATAATGGTTTCTATTGTACAATAGACAAAACAAGAATACCTAGCTCTCCCTACTCAACTAAGAAAATTACGGACATTTCTATAAAATCAAATTTAGTAGTCAATTAAGTATTGATCTGACCATATATATTTCTTAAAACTACACCTCGACAAAGACATTTATATGTGTGTGTTCACAAAACACAATTTATTCAACACATGCGAAGTTATTTGACTCCACAATAGCTTAGAATCAAGACTAGTCGTCTAGTCTAGTCTAAATCCATAGCTTCTTGTTTCTTGTCCTTCTTCTTTTTTTTCTTGGCGCTAGCACTACCGTCTACTTGGTCTATCTCGCCATTTTGTCCCAGTTCTTCTAACGCTTCCTTCATTACTTCTATGTTCTTCTTGGGAATGTCTCCAGTCTCGTAGAACTTGAGGCGGTCTTCGACTTGCTGGCGTAGCTTCTCGCCGAATATCGTCGTTTGGTTTTCTGGAAGAAAATTTACAATAAGTCTCTTTCCAAAATATGTACATTGAAAAACTTGTACTAACAAATAAATTGAACCTAATAGCTCGATAGATGACGATTCTCGATGGCTTTACTATGGCTTTTAAGTTATGGCTAAGGCGCAACGCAGATTTAAATAAAGAAGTTTATGAAACTACTAGGCGTTCGCTAAGTTTATCTTCACCGAAACACTTGCAGACAATAATTACTTTACAGCCATAATTTTCCGGAGCTCAAAAATACACATAGCAACAAACTGAAAGTCTATCAAGATAGACAGAAATACAGATTTTATTCATTACTCCTAGTAACATGTCATAAAAGAAATAATAATTAATAATAGGTACATTAATTATTCAATAATAATTTATATAAAAATACAAGATTATATAAGCGGTAATTCAAGGTATTCTTGCACATCATAGAATACCGATTCCGTTAGGTATTTTCTTAATCTAAGTTTAAATACAGGCGTCGAAGGTGCGTCGCGTATCTTCACTGGCAATCGGTTGTAAACAGAGGGTCCCATGACATAGACCGATCGAACAGATTTCTGAAGTCTGTGTTCAGGTGTTACCAGGCGGTGCGAGTAACTGTTGCTCCGCATCGCGCGGGTCGTGTTCACCCCGCGACGCTGGAACAAGCCCAAATGCACAGCTTGTCTATGTGAGTGTCCCACACGAGGGAGCTGTCCTAGCAGTTTTATAGTTAGGACTTGTTCCAGCCTCGCGTTTCCGGCAACGACCTTTAGGGGGGGGCATCTCCCTTTGAGACTGAAACCCATCAAGCAGGTTTTGTCCCGATTCAGCGCAAGGCCATTTGCACGAAACCACGTCTCTAAGTTTTTTATAACCTCATTCAATCGATCCTCCAACTCGTGAAGGGTGGGTGCTGTGACTACGGCGGCTACGTTGTCTAGAGACTAGTAGGAGTCTAGTAGACTTACTAAATATACTTAGATAGATACTTTGCTTTTTAATCTTCAAAAAACATTTTGCGTTTCCCTCTGTGTGCCCTGGACTGGACCCCAACTGCTCCTACGCACTAGCTAGCGGTTAACCACGGGGGCTGACCGCAAATATCAATAAGGTTTATTTCTTTAGGCTTACAAAATAAGCACTTAGACAAGTCAAATTTTATACTACATATAAACAGTAATTATTAACAATTAAGAAACAAGGTGTTATTGATTTTGCCTACTTCATTTTTTTGTCCACGATTGGAAGAAGGGGACAATAAACCACTAGTAAGTGTATATATGACTTATAAACAAATACATTGTTATTTACATATCTAAATCTAAATATAGCACGGGCGGGGCCGGCTAATAGCGCGGCTACCCCTTTCCAGAGGTTAATATGCAACTGCTTGTGAATGTACGCACTTTTAACCGTCACAGAATTACAAACGAAATTTCAACCGCGGTGGTTGGCGGCTAACCGCCAGTGCGTTCCTACGCTTAGTAGAAAACTCTTACCAGAGAAGCAATCAATCCTTGAAGCGATGGAGCACTTGTTAGCCAGGTATCTGCTGATCCGTCCCTTGTTCTTGAGCCCGGCGCGTCCGATGAACGTCGAGTGGTAAAGGAGGCCGTATTTAGGCGTGTTTGAGCGGGTCTTCAGCGCGCGGAATAGGGCCTTTTCAGCACCTGGGTTAAACAGTTAGATTAGTAATTAGTAGAAGCTACCATATTGTAAGGGCTCTAGATTTAGATAGAGGATCATTAGGTGAGGTTAAGGGGGCGATATATGACGCCATTTTGTGAAAAGGATAAGCTTATATTTCGCGTTTATAGGAGAGAGCGGAACGGCGTAAGCGCAAAAATCATTTTTTAGCTGATTATCTATTAGTAAGGCCATTTATTTGCAAAATAAGCCGAAGGTTCACTTGGTATTCCTATTATTTATACGGTGATAATGATAACAAATCCAAGAAACTTAAGTCAAATGAAAACTATCTCGGATTGAGAGATTATAAAGTTGTATACAATTTGTCTCAAAACCTACTTTTCTTTGGGTGTCTACGCTTACAGATATTCCATGGTCAAAGGTCTAAAATCAATTTTTTATTTATTGCAAATATCTCGTTTCTCGTTCTCTTTCCTATGGGTTTTACGTTGTTTTATTTTTCATCACGAAGAAAGGTACCCTTTCTTCGTTTGACCACAATCTCACCTGATGAAGAGTGACCAAGGACCGAGGCAACGCGACGCGACGACACCGTAGCGGTGTCGTAGCGGCGGCGTAGCGTCAGAACCGCTATTCGTGGGGGGGTTTGGGGAAGGCCCAACTCCAGCAGTGGACGTGTATGGGCTGATATTATGATGATAAGGATGTTTGTATTCTACTATTCTTGAGTCTTACCCAAGATCTGCAGCGTAGACGCAGGGTACTTGGCGAGGCTGGTGAGTGAACCAGCCTTGGAGATAAGCCTGGCCCCCACCTGGTCTCCCACAAGGACCGTCAGGTTCGGAGCGACGGAGTTCATCTTTGCGTGGAGGTATTCCGCCATTTGTTTCCTAGAATTAATATGGAATTTTGAGTTATCGAACAAATTCACTAGGAGACTAGCGAGTAACTGAGTCACGCATACACTTGTGCACTATAAATGTCCTAGAGGACATTATCGGTAAGAACTCCCTAACGTAAGCGTGTACATGTTAGGCGTATTCAAGCGCGCGCTTACGAGCGCAGCGTTCTGAACGAAATCTGACGCTCGCTTGAATAGAAGCGCGCGTTTAGGTCAGACTGAGTAGGTACAGTCAGACGTAGAAGACCTAAAGGTTTTAAAAATGCGTTACAAAACCGCGCACTTCAAGGCGCCTTATGTTTATATAGAGTGGACCGCAGGTGCTAAGCAAAAATAATTGGACATGAAATTCCTTCCTTGGTTAGCTTAATCTAAGGCCCGCATTAAAAGCTTCCTTATTCATCGATCTATGCTTGAGTAACACTTTTCTATGGCAAAAACGTTACTCAAACTTAGATGAATAACTGAACAAGCTTCATAATACGTGCCTTAGTGAGTTAGAAAATAAAATGTCGATTCGTTCTGTGTTTGGGCAAACCGAAATTGCTTATTCAAAGGCTTTAAAAACGTGTCACGTACCTATGTTCGACGAACCTTACTATACGAACCTTATTTATGTTGAAAGAACACCAAGTGTTCTTCCAAAAATAAGGTTCGTAGTTAACCCGCTTACATCCGAAATGAATTCACGTATATGTTATATATATTTTAACACCCCTTAGCACTTAAATCCCGTTATTAAAAGCGACCTTTTTTATCGCGTGAGCCCTTCGATCCCCAGCTTGGCTGGATGGAGCTCAGGTTGTTTTGTTTATCTAGTAAATAAGTTGGTATGTATGTATGTTGCATAACTATTGAGCACACACAAACACAAGCCTGTCTGTGAGGATACGGATGCGTTACTCTAGCACTCTAATATAACCGTAAGCGATGGCGCTAACGATTGACCAACGAGTGCATAAATAAATGAGACGATGAGTTAAGACGAATAGTAAGGCAAATGACCTTGGACCTTGCCGCGCGCCTTTATGCAGCAAAGAGTGCTTGTTTTCGGTTCAGCATACTATGTAGTGCCATAATCGACCAAATAATAGGATCCTCTGCGGTTGGGCGACGTGTAACTGTTCAGGTTTGAATCACAGATTTTGTAGGTGCAAATACGTTTTTACGTTTGATTTCATTAATTTGACTGCTTTTCGAAGCTAATGGACCTCCAAGCGGTAGGTATGAACTATGTGAATCACTATACTGAATTTGGTACTAATCGAATTTGAGACGCCGATAAAAAGTGGGTTCGAAGCCGCTACACATACACTATAACTAACAGTATAACAACTACACTATGATTAACAGCAAATATTTGGAACCTCCAAGGGACCTTTCAGGATGTGTGTTACAGGATATATAAATTTCAGAGCTCCACAATGAATATTTTCGTCGGAAAACAGGTTCGAAAACACCTAATTTTCTTGTTTTTGGGTTAGTATGCGCCTTAAGATTTGTCAATAGGTACCCGATATTCAACGCCTAAACTAAATAGAATAAAACTGTTACAGAGGTATTAAGATAAAGCTTATAATAGGTATCACAAACTGTACGATAGATTTTAGAAATTTCCTGTTAAACGGAATAATAAGATAAAGTAGGTGGCGGCGGCGCTAGTTTGGGTGGGGTATGCGCCTTAATGCTGGTACGCCATGCTGGGAAAGCCATAATCCAAGAGTTTTTACTTACTACATGACTTGTAGTACGTCAAATTTGGCAAATCAATATGAAATCTACAGGTTTCTTTTGGTCTAAGATTTGCACATCCGAATCAGCAGTTTAGATACAACATCAAAAAATAAATAACTCTGACTACAATACACACAGCATGAACTAGCCACAAGATTAGCAGGCCTTGTGTTATTGTGTACTAGATAAAATTACATTGCTTAAAAAGATATTATTTTCATAAAAAAACACCAGAACACCTGGACAGGAATCTGGTACAAATTCGAACCCACAACCTACTGCGTCGCCGGCGGATCTTTGCCTGCTGCGCCGCAGAGGTTGTCATAATAACAAAGATCTAACCTAGAACTTTTTAAATTTTCGCGATTTGTTAACATATTAAAGATTATTTATCGGGTATTTATCGCGTAACTTTTGCTTTCTTTTTCCCAACGTTTAACCGCGTTAAAGCGATCGTGGTCACGGGGCGACTGAACGTTGGGAGAGGAAAGCAAAAGGTACGCGAGAAATACCCGATAATGATTTAATTTTTTGGGAGAAAGGAATATGGTTTTAGACAAACACAGGCTGCGCTCTGGGCACATCCCGCTAAATAGTTTTAGGTTTCTTAAGAAGATTGTAGAAAGCCCCTTGTGTGAATCATGTGGAATAGTGGATGACACCTATCACTTTTTGGTGGAATGTTCCCGGAGCGCGTCTATGAGAGAAGAGTTGATTGCAGAATGTTATATTAATGTCCTGGATGTGGGTTTTTTTGAGAGTGTGTTGGCGGAAAAAACTTCCGTCGCCGCTGTCACTCTGTGTATAAGTCCATTTATACGTTTTTTGTAAATATTGATTAATTAATTAGTTACTTAGATATCCTATGGGACTGACTTAGTCACTGTTAGACTCAAAGGGACTTTGAGTAATTAAATAAGAATAAAAAAAACGATAAATAATCTTTTATATCTTACCTGTAATTATGGAGGGCTACCACTCTCCCAGCAAACATCTGTATATTGATCAAGTCCACAGGCGAAATATCCATGCCCATCGACATTTTGGACGCGTCAATAATCGCCTGAGCCTTCTCCGAGTCTCCCAGTATTTCTGTGAGTGGTTCTACTGATTCTTCGGTCAGCGTTTTCCTGTCTTTGATGAGTTCAGCGCATTTTGTGTAGAGGTGGTTTTCTGGGACGATGTTAATCAGCTCTGGGAAGTGATATGAATACCACTCTCTGAAAATTGTTGATTAAAAGTTGTTTAATTAGTTAGTTAATTAGTTACAATTTAGTTTAACATTAGATGGAATTAGTCATCATCATCAGCCTATGTTAGTTGTAGTAGTAAAGCGCCTTAGCTGTTACTGGCCTGTATCTCTGAGGATTATCTAGCTTTTATTCAATATGATTTTTACCTTTTACCCCTGCTTTACATAGAGAAAATGGAAGGCAAATGCAGTCGTTTCATTTCTATTCAGGCCTATACACTATCCAAACAACAAACATCTATCATTCAACAAACTTTGTGAAATGATAGTACAACCAACCAATCACCAATAATTAACCTAAAATTAACTCTGTTGTCGCGTTTATTTACACACAATTTACTTGTTCACTTGAGACAAACATTCTATATTGAGTTTGACTAGTGTGTAGACTAGACATGACTGTTTTAGTCATTCTTTCATCTGTTGAAGGCTACCAATACACTGCACAGAAACATTAATTGAGTTTGGGTAGAAAACACCGAAAAGTTTATTTTAGATCTACTGGAATTCCATAAGGGCTGCTTCAGGGCTTCATTTACTTGTACTTACAGTAGAATTATCGCAATTCAAAATATCAGTGCGAGATAGCACTGCTAGAATATGTTATCTTAAAAGTAAGTACCTGATCCGCATAGAAAATGTGTTAACATCCTTATCCAACTGGTCAAGTAAAGCAATAGACTGTATGATCATGTTGTCGACTCGGTGAACATTGAACTTGACTCGAGCTCGGGAGTACGAGTGGCCAAGACCAAGCTGGGCCACACTGCATGCCTTGAGGGTGAGTCCTTTGATGAGAGCATGGAAGTGGTGGCGAATTCCTGAAAGGATTATAGAATTTTTTTCAGTTTTTTTTCTTGTCCTGTTTCCGTTCAAAAACAATGCTCTAGAGCTGGTATAGTAACAAACATGTAGCACCTTTGGCAAAAAAACTAAATTCTTCCAATGAATGATCGGTATATCATTATAAAATCTAAGTTATCTATTATTTAATCTATCTTTTATTTTGATCTTCTAACCCCCGAATACTCAAACGTAACTCGCATATAAGCTTGTCTCAAGTCTCTGTTTTTTACAGTTTTCAATGAAAATAATGTCATGTCATTTCATTTCAAAAATTCGTCACTTGAGACCAGATTAAATATAAGATTTGTTTGAGTATTCGGGGGTTAGTTTCAAGCACATAGGTAGACAAAAAATCAACACAGCACAGGAGTAAATTATTTGTGCCTTTTTCTTATATCATAAATTAGGTAAGAAGTCACATAAGTAAATGTCAGCCACTCTCATGCTGTCTTGTTTTGATTGTCTGTGATCAAATATGGGGTCTTACCTCTTAAAATTTCTGGGACAGCTCCAGTATGAGAGCATGGTATCTCCAAAGCTTCACTGATAGCTGCTCCGAGTTTAGGATCCAAAACACCAAGAGTGCACTTCCCTCGCTTCTTGCGCTTGGGCAGGGCACCTTCCAGGAAGAGGTTCAGATCTTCCGGCACAATACCTGTTACATGGAGGTGTCACAATGAGAAAATATAGAGATGCTAAAATTGTAGCGAATCTTTGGGTTGTGGTTTGTTTACAATTATAAACATACGTTATGATCCTCACACTAAAAGTTAATAAGTAGTTTAGAAGCAAGAGAATACGTGAGGAGATTGAAACGTGGATAATTAATAACTAACCTTCAGAAATAGCATTGATGTTTTCAAGTGCGACCACAGCAGATTTGAAGGGTTGGAACGCAATCAGAGTCACGACAGAGTTGAATTTCTGTAGGTCTGTTACAGAGTCTTCAACCTGAGGCAGGAAAGCCGCAAGCTCCTCAAATTCTGCGACACGAAACAACGCAAAGCCCGCGCTGTGTTCGTACAAAACGTGTAACTTACTCTGAAAATAATTCTTTACATAAAAACACTGCGACAACACAAGCATTACAATAAACTTGAAATTACACGCACCATTTTAATGTTTTTTCAGATGTATATAGTCATAATTCTGCTGAAATTTGGGGAGAAACAAACACGTGTATTTTGTTTGCCCCCCCGCAAGAATTTTGATTTTGAGGTTAAATATACGTTCCCACAGCAGTAAACATACGTTTTTTTTTTCATTCTGCTTTGACAATCTGGATGATCGATTACCGACGTGAAATGGAACGTTAAGGTTGGTTTCCACTGTCATCTTTTTGCGGTAAACCGGAAATAGAGGTCTGAATCTGATATTGTCTATGGTTTAGTAGGTTTGCTCAGAGCAATAACGTATAATTCATCTAAGGCAATAACAGTAGGTTTGATAAGCGATTGTGAGTGACTAGCAAGCAGGTCGCCATTTTTGTTTTCGTTCATTCATTTGGTTTTCGGATTTTCTGCTGTTTGCTTTGTTTGTCGTAAAATTGTAAATTCCGCCGCAGGCAGTGTATAAGGAGCTATTGAAATTCAACACTGAATTAGTCTGGTAAGCTTTTCGAATGTCCTCCAGTTTGTATTGCACACATGTTACTAACGCAAGCCACCACCGCACCGCACCGGTGCGGTGCATTGCGACAAGACCAAACATCGATCGATCGAATTTCTTTGCAACAAAGACTCCAAACATTTTCAGTATCTACGTGCTATTTCTGTAAAAATAAATTCCACCAAACTTGCCAGACTGTTCCCGATTAAAATTATAACTGACCGTGGCTATTTTGCGTAGATCAAGATGGCTAACCGCAGACCTCAACCGGGCGGAAGCGGCGGGCGTCGTATGGATTTCCAGCGGATGGACCAGCGAAAGAACTTTGAGAGGAGCGGAGTGTCGCCGTGGCAGGGCGGTGGGCCAGGCGCAGGCTTGCCCAACCTACTGCCCCTAGGCGGAGGGTCCACGGAGGCCACGCTGGCGCTCGCGAGTAACATCCTGAACCTCCTACAGCCGCGCCAAAACCCCGTCCCCTCCCTCCTCGACATGCCCATCCGCCGCGACTTTGTTCCCTCCATGGGACGGTTTGATCGGTGTAACTTTCCACCGCAACGGGTAAGTTTCCTCTTATACTTTGTGCTCTTATTTCGTTTTCTTCGACAGTACCCGTACTGATTCTTCAGTTCAGTTTCCACAGATTTTATGTGACCTTCAATGAAATTCTAAAATGGACGAAAGAATCGGAACTAACGTGTTTGATTGGTGCCATGCTGCATGCTCCACGGCAATGTTTTTAGTCCTCTGCCATACTACTAGTTAATATTTATGCTTGAGTACTCATTATTTGTTGCTCTGTACTACATTTTACTGTTATTCTCTGCTTCTTATTACAGCAACTTCGTGGCTTTTAGAGCCATTTTTACTAACTCTGTTCTTCTGATCGATTCCCTTTAGATGGTCAATCACAGTAATTTCCGGCGTACGGGCAATTACAATCGCGCTGGTGAGCGTATCAACAGCAATCGTAAACAGTTCAAGCCCAACGATGGGCCGCGGCAACAAAACAAGAGCCCCCAGAAAAAGGAGGCCGATTCCAAGGCTAAACCTGTCAAGGAGAGGTAAGGAACCCTGGTCTCCTTCCGGTGTCACACCGCACTTCAATGGCCATTACTTTGAGTGGGGGCAAAAAGGCTTGCTCCCATGTCGGCTTGTCAAACTTTCCCCTACCTGACTCCAGTCCTGGCCCTTTCAAGCTAAGGGCGGGCTATTCAAGGCCTATGCTGCATCCATTACGTTCACCGGCTCTTCTACTACTAGCCAAATTGGCAATACACTTCTGCCTGTCAACAATGAGGACAGAGTTCACTGACAAACAATTTTTATGCATCAATGTCTTCTCTATGGACTGAGTTGTCCATACTTTTGTTGCTCCTACATGAGCAGGAGGCTACAGCTATCTAGCCATTGTTTTGTGGTGTCCTACTGATTTGTTTAGTTATTTATAAAATTACATAACCCTTTCAGTGAAAACAGCCTGGTTTTAAGTTTTTTTCCTAAATCTCTAATTGTAACTTATGTTAAAAGTCGTTTCATCAATAATCCATTGTCTAAGTATGAAATTACCTAAGAGACTATTTTAAATCAGTTAAGTATCAGAGACACATAAATTCTCATTTTGTAAGTTTTGAATTGATGAATAAACATAACACCAGGCTGTCTAAACCACCATTCTAAAAGCAATAACCTAACCTACCAGTCTAAACAGCGAAACTGAAGAGAAGAAGGACAAAACTGAAACCACCACTGGAAAAGAGGAAACCAAAACCGAGGAAGCTAAGAAGGACCCTCAGAAGACACGCTATGATGAGGTTCACACATCATTGCTGAAATGCCACATCTGTAACAAGAGCATGTGGGATGGAAGATCCTTTGACAACCATTTGAATGGCCGCGCCCATGCCATTATGATGCAGAAGGCGGCTGAGAGCTATGCCTTGACTGCTGATACCATGAGGCAGGAGTTCAAGGTGAGTTTGACTCAAAAGACCTTAAATATTTACGTTTTTGTTTTATAGTGCGTAAATCGGACTGGGGCAATTTTCTACGAAAATTTAATTGGGTCCCAAAAATTTTCGATTTCGGTAGGATTCGAAACCGGCAATCCCGGATTTCGGCAGATATAGGTGAGGCGCGGGGCAGGGATCCTGCTGAAATCGAAAATTTTTGGGACATTATTAAATTTACCCTAAATATTGCTTAAAATTTTATATAATTATTGATCATGAAAGAGGTTTCACTCGAAATGTCCGTGATGTGTCCAAGAGTCCTGCAAGGTCTCAAATAAATGTTAAATTAATAAATTTTACTATTTCATAACATAAACGTAAATAAATAAAATGCTCGATCTGTAATCTCTCTATCATCTTTATAAATTTTGATATTAATAAAATCAAAGTAGAAAGACAAAGATAGAGACACACATTTAAAACACACTCGAAGTACGTGTTTGTGAATCGACCCCCAATTCTACCCTATTTTACCGATGCCTCTTCAACTTCGCTGTATACACGTGTCTTTACTTAACTTTACTTATTATGCTGTATTCCATACACTTATATAAATTCAATGATCAGATCCGTGAGATGAAGCGTTCCCGCAAGTCTGGGCAGGCGGTGTCCCGCGACTTCTACTGTGCCATGTGCGACATGTACGCGAACGATGGCGGCGTGCATCGCACAACTGTCGGACACAGGTAATAAACGAAATTTGTAAACGTTTTGTTATATTCTCGGGAGGGGCTGGTAAAAAAGTTAGAAGAGTATGACAAAAAAATAACAGCAGTCAGCGGAACGAGCTGCTTTTGTGTGTCATCATCATCAGCCTACATTAGTCCAGTGCTGGACATAGGCCTCCCCTACTGAGCGCCATAGTGCCCTGTCTTCAGCTTGCCGCATCCAGCATCTGCCAGCAGTCTTTCGCAAATCGTCATCGCACCGGATCAGAGGGCGCCCTACACTACGTTTGCCGAGACGCGGTCTTCACTTAAGACGTTTACCCCAGCGGTTGTCGGTTCTTTTCGAGAAATGGCCAGCCCACTGCCACTTCAGCTTGCTAATCCTTTGAGCTATGTCGATAACCTTGGTTCTCTGGCAGATGTATTCGTTGGATAGGTTTAGACTGCTGGCCCTGTACTTGGACACTCATGGTGGCGGCATCATAAAGACGTCTCAGCACCTCGATATAACGATAGTGTACTTGGCATCGCTGTAAGGATTCCAGAACAGCCCAGGTTTCGACAGAGTCAACGGCCTTTTCATAGTCCACAAATGCCAGACACAGGGGCTGATTTTACTCTTCGGACTTCTGTATAATCTGCCTCACTATGTGTACAAGTATGTGGTCTATCGTGCCATATCCTTCGTGAAACCCGGCCTGCTCCGGTGGTGGCTGGAACTCGTCGAGACTTCTGGCGAGACGATTCGTGACCACTCGTGAGAAAAGCTTATAGACGTGGCTCAGAAATGTGATGGTTTTTTTTTTTCGTGGTGAGTGACAAAGCCAAAGATGCTTCCGTAGTCCATTTTTATAGCTGTACATTTGGGCGCCCCACCAAAAATGATATTCAAATTGTGCTCTATCAGGAAACTGAAGAAATACCTGCACCCAACTTGCACTTCCTGCCACAAGGAAATGCCGACTCGCATCGAGATGGACGAGCACCGCCTGACCGTCGACCATCTGCGTAACATTCACGACAGACAGGAGGACATTTACAAGCCTAAACAAGAAGGTAAGAGGTATACAAAATGTTAGACATCACAGTTATCGAGAAATTAAGTGGATTTTACTACTGGATCCCACACCCCCCACCCACCCTTTCCAAGGAAAAGGGTTTCCCTTCATCCCGACACGGAATCTGCTTGAGTTCGTCAGGTTACGTTACGGTAACGCTCACAGTTTGCCTACTAGGGAGTAGGGACACATCATTATCATCGGCCTATACTGGTCCACTGCTGGACATAGGCCTCCCCTAATGAGCGCCATAGCGCCCTGTCTTCAGCTTGCCGCATCCAGCATCTGCCAGAAGTCTTTCGCAAATCGTCATCCCACCTGGTCGGAGGGCGTCCTACACTACGTTTGCCGAGTCGCGGTCTCCACTCAAGAACACGTTTACCCTTACGGTTGTCGGTTCTTCTCGAAATATGGCCAGCCCACTGCCACTTCAGCTTGCTAATCCTTTGAGCTATGTCGATAACCTTGGTTCTCTGTCGGATGTATTCGTTGCGAATCCTATCCTTCAGAGGAACTCCGAGCATAGCTCTCTCCATAGCTCACTACTGGGGACACAGGCTTAGACAATACTTTCTGACCAGCTAAGAGTTGATTCCGCCTCGAGTTGTATGTGCGAGATTTCGGTGGTTTGTAACGTTTTTATGAACCCTCGATAGTAAAACTGTCTATAAATGACTAAACCGCCCAGCATTCAAATTGTTACTTAAACGCTGTAGCTGTTTAGATGCTTTGAAGAAATGAAGCCTTATCAGTTCAAATACGTGCGAAAAGCTTACCCTCACGTGGTCAAACTAGCACTTCTTCGGTGGTTGAGAGAACAGTAAACTGAACTCAACCAAACCCCTCACAGGGTATGGTATGGTAAGAGTACTCCCTTGTCCGCATTTGGACTCCTGTTGGTCCATTACGGGGTAGTAAACACTTCTACTGGTGGTCTTATTACAATAGATCCTGATGTACACTTTGAAAGTCAAATGCTTATAAGTAAAATTAAATACGGAAAAGAAATAATATTTGTAGTTAAAGACCACTAGGAACCCTTTTCTCGAACAGTATTTATTTCTGAAAAAAACGTAAATAATTATTTTTCGTTTGGGACGTCCATTCGCCACGAGCTACTCCAATGACTAACTGATATAACCTCTTCTGTTTCTCAGTGATGTTGCTCGCTACTCTCAGCATGGAGCAGTCGTTCCTCCGCGAGGACAGGCAACGCAAGCGCCGCGACCCCAAGGAGAAGCAGGTGCAGGCCGCAACTGCTGTCACCACTGAGGGCGACGAAACTGCTGTAAGTATGCCTCTTTAGGGTTAAACACCGAACTGACAGCTGTCAGTAGCGCCTGACTATCTTGAGTGGATCACTATAATGCACGACAATTTATTGTACGGCCGAATAATGTACACCTTGATAATCCCTTTCATGGCTTCCATTTTTAATAGGTTTCGACACGGATTATCAAGGTGTAGTGCGGGGACCACGGGTAAATATGTTTTCACTTAATTGTCTGTAATATATATATATTAATTAAGTATCTCATAATGTAACAGTAGGTCTTTGTAATCGTTATGGTAAATAAATTATTTTGTATTTGTACATACATTATTCGACCGTGCAATAAATTGTCGTGCATTATAGTGACCCTCGTGATCGCCTCTTTGATGACCGAAAGTAAAACTAATAGGATAGGCATGATGACTGATTTTGAGAAACTACTAGATGAGGCTAAGAAAGACAAGGAGAAGTAGTAATAATATCATACAAAATTTATTTAATTATATATCGTCTCCTATGTTGGGCGCACCAGGCGGGCCTCCGGAAAGTAACATTGTATAAATAATAAAAAAAAATGATATCTAAAAATTATCAAATAAAAATTCTAACCAGTACCTATTCCTTGACAATAAATTTGAGACTAGAAACGTTTTCAATTTTAGTCAAATAATGTACATTATAATTACTTACACTATGTTTAGCGGTTATCACGTGACCGAAACCGCGTCCAATGTACATTATAATAAAATTGTACAGTGCTAGGCCGCTGGTCATTGCATCGATTTTTAGGTTTTTGTCCAACTATCGGCACGTGTTTTATATACTAATACAATAAAGAGAAATTATCTGTTTTTTTGTTTAAATAGAATAGGCTCCGAAACTACTGGACCGATTTAAAAATTCTTCATACAAACTATTAGAATCCTACATTATCTATAGAATATATGGCTATAGAATATACACGTGCGAACCCGGGGCGGACCCGGGACACTAGTAGACCCAATGCACTAGCCAAACTCGATGTAGAATGCTTAGTAAACAAACCACGACACAAATAACTAAAACTTACTTGGCGTCGATTTTCAGATATAATTGCAAGCAATATTTAAAGAAAGATAGATATGAAAACGACAATTAACGTATATCTTTACTATTATAAAGGAGAAAGATTTGTTTGAATTGAATACTCTGTAACTATTGGACTGATTTGAAAAATTCTTTCAGCATTAGAATCGTGCATTATCCCTGATGAACATAGGCTATACAATATACCCTTGGTTTGTATTAGAGTGCTTTATGTTTAAACCTTACGCATGCTGTGTCGGCCTGTAAGAGGTTGGTGCACTTACCATCACTAATTTATAATCTATTTTTAATACCTTGTAAGTTTTGGTGTACTCGCTGTAGGCTAACCTAATTGTTAAAATAAAAAAAACCGTGAGAAGCCGGGGCGCTAGTTGCGTATAAAAGACGCGCCAACACAGAGTGAATTGGTTAAGTATAGACAGTTCTGCATTGACTTTGGCTAGTGTGTAAATGAAGTGGCAACAAATAAATATTCCCTATGAAAGATATAAATATAATAATGCTGGACAACTCACACAGCATCACCTAGCCCCAAGCTAAGCAGAGCTTGTGTTATGGGTACTAGATAACTGATATACATAATACAATAAATTGATAGATATTTTTTATTTTACATAGAAAATGATCAGAACACCTTGAACAAATGTCTGCAGATCGTACACACATTTGCCCCGAGGCAATCGAACTCGCAACCTCCTGCGTCGCAGGCAGACCTTCGCCCACCGCGCCACAGAGGTCGTCACAGAGATGTAACAAAATAATGTTCTATTAACAGGAGGGGTCAGTGAAGAAGGAGACAGAGGATGGGGACATCAACACACATGACAAGAACGGAGTGAAGTGCTTCGACAATGACCGCACTGTCATTGACATTAACGATCAACTGGACATCTCGACAGTCACTGCGGACCAGTTCCCGTCTTACAGGTGATTATTATAACTAGGGTTAAGGCTTCGGCGACAGCTGCTCGCAACTTCAATTCGTAAATTATTGTGTTCCTTAACCTTTGATCTGTGTTGGTGCAGGATCCTGACTTACTTCGTTATATGTGTATGCTAAGGATCCTTATCATTACTACACCCGTCTAATTTTACGGTTTTAAGCTGTATTCTTAATGTGTTAGGGTATAAAACTGCATGAAACTTAAAGTGAATGAAAGAATGAGCATAGACCGGAAGAACTTCTAAAAAATATTCAAATATTTTGACGAGAAAAGAGCTGTCAGTCACTCGTGAACCGTTACGAGTACGTGAGCGTCGTGGTGTGTTATAAAGTGGATTATTTACTGGTTTCTCATTGAGTTTTGGTAAGTAAAAACTAGATTTTATTGTTTTCTAGTAATGCAAGTTCAATTTTGCATAAATGCCGAGTGCTAAGAATCTTTTACGTTCAAATTATTTGAATCACAAAGTAACTCATAAGTTTCAGACCAACATTTAGTTTTGTTTTCTTTCAATAATTTTGTCATTTTACCTAGCGTACATTTTTCGTAATTTATATATTTTGTAGGAAATTTTATGAGGATTCTGGATATCTACTCCATGTTATACAATAATTCCGAAATAGTGATATATAAGTATATTTTCGAAACCACATCACGGTTTCGCACTCACACATGCGCAAGTTCAAGATGGCGGACGTGTATACGTACATGGTTACTGCCATTTTGTAGTCTGCTGTGTATGATACGGATCCTGACAGGGGATATAGGGTGATGTTACTTTTTCGACGATGTAAAATGAAAAAATAGTATTTTGACAGAATAGTCTGTTTTTATATTGTTTAGGCATAACTTCTTTCTTAGAAACCGATTTGGGTTTATTTTTTTGTTGGGTACATCAAATATTCCTATTATAATTTCATTGGCATAAGACTTCGAAATGGTCTGTTTTTAAATATTTTCTTTTAGGATTACTTTATCATTTCAAACCGTTTTAGATAAAAATGGATCCTTCAGTGCCTCTCACTCCTGGTGGTCGACCCTTGATTTTGGCCAGGAACGTTGAGATCACTCCTAGTGGGTCAATATATGTAACCGAAGATGAAAATGTTCTCCTAATTAGGACTGATTCTGGACGACTTCAAGTAAGTAAAAAAATAAACCACTTATTATTCTGCGATTTAGTTTTCTTACCCCCTTGTTCATATTGGCCCGCTAACTCACTTGCTATCTCACTCTAACTTATGCCAATAGAAGACAGACTAAGAGATAGCGGTTCGCTAAGTTAGCAGACTATTATGAATAAGGGGGTTAGTGTTTTATTTTTAATTGGGCCTTCTTTTTATAGCATTATCGACCACCCGATACGTTATCAGTCGGCGAAGGAATTGAGGTGCAGGAATCGTCCACCTCCAGGTTAAGTCGGCGTCGCCTGTTCCCCGAGGAGGATGTATGTATAATGTTTTATTACACTGCTAATCCTAAATCTAATGATAATTGACGAATAAGAAGTAAAAAAAACTCTATCCTGATATTCAAAAATGTGATTTGTTTTTCTAGTTTTCAACACTAGTGAGGCGCCTTCAAAATCTATCTAGGTAATAGGTAAATATGTTTGTAGGACATTTTGATATTAGCTACTATGCTTGATACCTTGACTCCACTGCACTCTGCCCTCTACTGCACTGTCAAAGATGCTGGGCATCACTGCTATCTACTAATAATGATTAATAATAGCACAAATTTTCAAAGATGCTGGGCATCACTGCTATCTACTAATACATGCACAGATTTATCGCCGTGGATTTTGTTTTGCAAGATATCTGCTTTTGTTATGTTTGGTTTTTGTGTATGATGTGTACTTACGCGCTACTTGCTGTAATGATATGTGAGGCTTTGGGTGTTTGATTTGCATGTTTGTTTTTAGGATGTAATGGATGAAGGAAGCATTTTTGGCGAAGTTCTCGCCCGAGATTTGGAGGTAGAGGTGGATTCGGGCAGCGAGATCGAATACGATGACGAATTAACAGAAGAGGAGTTGCGAGAACTGCTCCAAGAAGGTATCGAAGAAGAGACTCAAGAAGTGGATCAAAGTCCGCACTTCGATGACTTCATCTGGGAGGAGAACTACGAGTCGTTCCGTGGACAAAAGGAAGAGTTCCATGAACTGACTGGCCCGAAAATTGAAGGAACAACTCCAATCGATTTATTTCTTCAAATTTGGGATGAGTCAGTCATGTCCATGATTGTAGAGCAAACAAATTTATACGCATGGCAAACTATTGCCACCGCCTCTGAAAGAGACATCCCCACTCGGTCGCGACTTAATGACTGGGTGGAGGCGTCTGTTTCCGATATATATAGATTAATGGCGATGTTTGTACTGATGGGTATTTGCTACCGGGCCCGCGTTGACGAGTATTGGCATACTGGCATTCTTGGAATGCCAGGTTTCAGAAAAATAATGACGCTCGACCGTTTCTGGATGCTGATGAAGTTTTTGCACTTCGTCGACAACGACACAATAACGCCCATGACCCGCGGACATGACAGAAAAATAGCAAAAATTTCATCAATTTTAGATCATCTGAATCATAAATTTCCAACCGTGTATACGCCTCGTAGGGAACTATCGATTGACGAATCCTTGCTGCTGTGGAAAGGACGTCTAAGTTGGGTTCAATGTATCCGCACCAAGGCAGCAAGGTTCGGCGTGAAGACGTATGAGCTCTGCGAGGCGTTGAGCGGCTACTGCCTAAAAATAGCGCTGTACTCAGGCAAAGGAAGTACCTCACCAGCTCCAGTGATGGGGTTCACAGCATCATCTGCTAAAATTGCAATTGAATTGATGTCGGAATACCTGGGTAAGGGTTATTCCTTATTTATGGATAATTATTACAACTCTGTACCACTCACTCGCTTCTTCAAACGGAACCGTACTGATGTCGTGGGGACCCTGAACAGGCGTCGTAACCAAACTCCCCACGACATCAAAAGCTTGAATGAACGACGGGTCCCTAGGGGGCAAGTGATAAGCCGGCACTGTGGTGACGTATCTGTGGAGTCTTGGAAAGACGTACGTCTTGTCACTACAGTGTCGACTTATCATAAAAATGAAATGCATCCCGGACACCGAGCTGGGCAACCTGTTTCAAAACCGATTGTGATACACGAATACAATAAGTGTATGGGCGGGGTGGATCTAAAGGATCAAAAGTTATCATCCTATTTGTTAGAGCGCAAACGGGGCCTTAAGTGGTATATTAAGGTATTTAGGCGTCTCCTTAACACGTCTATATTAAATTGCTACATAATCCACTGTGCAAACATCGGGCCCAACGAACGGAAACTGACACACCGCTTATTCCGCTACAAATTGGCAGAACAACTTTGTCAAAGATTTGGCATTAACGTCCTGCCTCGGAACCATAGTAACATACTCGTAAATAGGTTGAATACTTCTCTAGGTCATTACCCCCAACATCGACAGGTACCCGACGGAGAACGGTCAAACAATAAGCAAAACAAATTAAAAAGAGCACGTTGTGTTAGATGCACTGCCAAAAAAGTGCAAAAAACATCTAACATTATTTGTTCGGCGTGTAACGTTTGCCTATGTGTGGGCGAGTGTTGGTTAGAGTACCACACTCTCGAAACCCTGCAGTGATTACTGCAACCCTGCAGTAATCACTGCAGGGCCTTGATTCGAAACGGAAACTGACACACTGACACGCTTATTCCGCTAATCTTAGAACCCTCTAAGATTAGCGGAATAAGCGTGTCAGTGTGTCAGTTTCCGTTTCGAATCAATCTACATCAAAAATTATTGTTTCTATAAATGCAATAAATGTACACTTAGAAAAGGTCAAATTATAAAATTATACACTAACACGGAAATAAGGTGAAATTTTGATTTCTGTCGTTCTAAGATTAGCGGAATAAGCGTGTCAGTGTGTCAGTTTCCGTTTCGAATCAATCAACATCAAAAATTATTATTTCTATAAATACAATAAATGTAGGCACACTTAGAACAGGTCAAATTATAAAATTATACAATAACACGGAAATAAAGTGAAATTTTGATTTCTGTCGCTTCGGTATGTAGACTAAATCAAAGAAACTACGAAGAAAAACTTTAGCCTGTTAGTTGTTATTTTTCGAGTTGGAGCAAAATCTGTGATTTTATGTTTATTTCTAGTATTTAAATTATGTAGGTACCTATATCGCTATTTTTAAAGAACCGATGTCCACGGGTCATGTGCTTTATTGTATTGTTACATGGTACTGTCATTCATTATACATTTTTTTTTCTCCTTGTGTAAATCACAGGCTCCTACACCTGGCACTCAGTGCACCTGCCTTTGTATAAACAGTGTTTTATAAGTACTTACCTATTTCTGTGTAAACTGTATAACTGTGTAAACTGTATAACTGTGTGAACTGTATAACTGTGTACCTATGGACCACGCGGTCTGAAATAAACGATTTTTATGTTTATTTATATTTACCCATTGATTGGCCTAATAAGAACACGCAACGCTGTTATACCTACTTGAGTTGTTTTGCTGAAATAAATATTTATTAGTATCTAAATTTGTTCATTTTTATTACACCTCTGAATAAAAGTAAAACACCCTTTGTATCTGTCAGGATCCGTAACATACACAGGCTACTAAATCTTGACTGAATCAACAGTAAGACAGGATCCGTATCATGCACAGACGAACGTATGTGAAATGCACACACACATGCACATCTTTTATAGCCGGAAAAACCGTCTCATTCCAACAGCCGGTCTTTTTATTTATGATTTTCTATAATAATCCGATAAAATTACCGGTAGTGTGATGTATCGTTAGAAAGCCCTATTTTTGCAATTTATGGTTATGTTCTGTCATTCCAAAATAGTCTATGGTAGATTGCATGAATTGGATTTGAAACCAAGCTTGCCTATGTGCAGTGTTTTCATGTTTATCAATGTGAAAATAGGTTTTCCTATGTAAATGAAAGTTTTTTGATTTCGAAATGGAATGTTAAATATATTTTCTACATCAATAACCAATCAACTTTGTCTTACGCTAAGTTTTCACGAGTAAATCGTCATGTAAAGTTGCACGTAAAAATTAGGTCAATGACGGTAACTCTCGTAAATGTCACACAGACGGGGGGTGCGCTTTGTCGCAGTGTTCACACAGATCAAAGGTTAATACCAAAAATTATTATTAAGAACTTTTTATATTTTAAGTTTCAATTTTTCAATTTAAATTTAAGCGTAAGTGTGTCAGGACTCTTAAGGGCCTAAACTAACTCAAATCAATTCATTTCAGATCTCCATATCTTCCAAACTACTGAATATTTAACTTTTAGTAACCTTAAGTTCAGGACTTATTCTATCGATCATGTTTCGAAAACACGATTCCATAAAATTTTCTCCATATAAAAAAAATAGCAAAGTTACCTCTAAATTCTTACTAAAACCTTAATTACTCAATAAATAAATAATGGTGGACAATTCACACAGCATTATATAGCCCCAAGCTAAGCAAAGCTTGTGTTATGGGTACTAGATAACTGATATACATAATACAATACATTACATAGATAGTTTTTTTTATTATACATAGATAATGACCAGAACACCCGGAACAAATACCTGCAGAAATGTAACTATTTTAGTCTAGTAAGCATGAGCTATTATTAAGTAAAGAAATAAATACCTCAATTAAGCACGTCTCAAGTCACTGTTTTTGTGACATATTTCAATAAAAATCTTACGTAAAGTTGCGCGTCAGAGGTCGCTACAATCTCCCATTCTTCCAGCACGGAGCGCGGCGTGGGTCGTTCTTTCCTCGCCGAGTTCAAATGCGTCCAATGCAAGCTCTGCAACAAGCTGCTGGACAACGAGGAGACTGCTGAAGTGCATCTCAGGACCTGGAAGCATTACCAGCTGTTTGTGAAGGCGCTGCAGCCGAATCCACCAGCACAGCAGGTAATATACATTGTCATTCATCCACTTAGGAAAAAAACAATCCCCTTAAAATTATCAAACGTGTTTTTTGACTATACAAAAGTAACAATTTATTTGCTCTTCTTTTAAGAGCGCGCTTAATGCAAAAAATTGTGAAAAGGCATAGGATTTCGTGTTCATAGGTTCATAGCATGCAGCATATTAATACATTTTATGTCAGCATAAAAATCAAGTTTTCGCTGGAAGTAATTCGTTTATTTAACAGCAAAAAATAATTACAACTAATATTTACACTTGCATCTATTTTCTAAAAATCTAAGCCGTCACCAGAAGGCAGTGCCCAGAATGCTGGCAGCATTGCCACGTTGAATGGCAATGCTAATTCGTTGACCGAAATAAAAACCAGCATTCTGATCACCTGTGGACTCCATTAGTAGTTTTGTAAGATCCTTATTTTTTACTTATTTTTAATAACTCTTCAAAATATTAAACAGTAAAACTAAACTTAAACCTACTAGCATTAAATAGTGAAACTAAACTTTTACTTAAATAAAACATTAGTCTGGCTATGTAATTCGTAAAAAACAATGTGTTGTCGCTGATAATTTTTTGCATTTTAGTATTACCAGTTTAAAGTAACTAGTTTATTTTTAACAATTATATTTGATTACACGACTTCTACAGGTGTTTTACGTATCGTATATTTTTAATCTGAACATTTACGTTCGTTATATTAATTTGTTGTAATTTGGGTAATTTGTATATTTTTGAACATTATTCCATAAATGTTCAAAAATACACATTTTACTTCATTTTTGCACTAGGGCGCACTCTTAACTAAAATTACTCTGCACTGGAGATTTGCGAGCACGTATCGCGACGTGATCGTTGCGCATCCGCCTCATTTGAAATCGCTCGCAAATCGCCCGTGCAGTGTGGTAAGGCTTCAACAAGGGGATCATTACCATGATTATGATATTTTCAATGTACCGGAATATCGGCACTATTGCTTATGTACCTACCATGACCATGCCTACTTACTATTGTTATTTTTTAACCTGAATGAAATTCAAAAATTTCTTGTATCAAATCAAATATCAATAACGTTTATTTCTTTAAGCTTACAAAATAAGCACTTAGACAAGTCAAATTTTATACTATAAACACGTTTATAATAGTAATTATTATCAAATAAGAAACAAGGTGTTTTACGCTATATTCATATTTACGCTCTATTCATATAATGACCTAAGGTACTGATACTGTGACAATCCAGAGTCATTTATTATAAATTCGATCATCAATAATATAATTTCGTTCAACGTCAGAACCAGGAGGAGCCGTCCTCTGCGGCGAAGCGTGGGAACGACTCTGACGACGGCAACTGGAAGCGGCGGCGGACTGAGACCCAGCGGGACGACACGGAGACGGAGAACGGCGACAACGAACACGAACAACCCAACAGTAAGTGATGTCGCTTACATCATCACATCACATCATTCTATGCTATACACTACAATCGACACCAAACTCGACGTGCGACGTTTGTAAACAAACCTCGACACAAACAACTAACATTTACTTGCTTGGCGTCGAGTTTCAGATATAATTGTAAGCAAAATTCATTTAATAATGTGCATTGAAATATAGGCTTTAAAGGCACTGAACGGAACTGCGCGACACGGCGCGGTCAGTTATTCTTTGTACGAAATCCTATGAGACTGATCGCACTACGCGTCAGCGGAACTGCGCGGCTTTTTTGGTGATTTGTTCTAATTTGACGCGCTGAGCCGCGGCCGCGCAGTTCCGCTGTCGCGTAGTGCGTTTGCACTCGTAAAATTTAGATACATTTAATTGTGACTGAAACTAGCTTGCTTCGTTTGAAGCTTGTGGGTAACCATTTTGTCACAAAATGTGTCTAAAGACAACGAGTTTAAGACCATAAGTATTTAATGTACATTTTTCTGCCTGGTGGTAGCGGTATTAGATTAATCAGTGTACTCTTAAAATACTTAGGTTGATGACGAAGTGTAGAAAATAAACAAAAGAAAGCTGCTGTTATTAGTCTAGTAGTTTTTCTTAATTGACTCTTACAATATCTACAACATCCGCGAGCTGAGTTCGTTTCCTACGCCGCATCCGAAGGAAACGAATCCCGCATTGTTTGGCTTATACTAACCTGTTGATGTGTAGTTCGGTAACAAAGTTACTCTTACATCTATATGAAGCTGATAAGCCCGTGCTGCCCCACGCTAGGCAAAAGCCCTCTCTCTACGCATCTCTATTTTGCGCCACTAAGGTCCAGTCTTTCAGATCCACGTCTAGCCGATGCTCGTCCAGCCGACTACATGGACGCCATGGTCGGCTGCGTGGACGTATTCTGTCCCATTCAGTGGTACTTATGTTTCGCCCATGAGTCATCCGACGACGTGCGGATGACGTGGCCTCCAACTCCACTACAGTTGGGTTTATATTGACCAACGTCCGTACATCTTCAATACGCGTTTGGAAACGCAGTTCTCGTTCTTAATTCGGTCTGAACTGATAACAGTCCAAAATAACACAATATTTTGGGGGAGAAGGTAGACATTCCCCCAAATTGTGACAGAGAGATCTTCTCTGATCGGCGCTGACCCAGCTGTTCCACTGTGCCCGCTGGTCTTTCGACCGACAGTTGATGTCGGATAGTCCTTTATAGGTTGGTTGCAACTGAATCAAGCGTTTGCGCGATCTAGGAATTGTTCTCTTTTTGCACTCCAATATTTTGTCTTAACGACATCTAGCGAATATCCAGCGAAGAGCTTAGGTAGGTTAGCTTGGTTCTGTTTTCTGATGTAATTTCATTGAGCACGATAGCTTCGTAGTTTAGCCAATACATATATCTCTAGAGGTCGCAACAATATTATACATGCGAATGTTTGGATGGATGTACATAATGTTCGTTACTTCTTTACGCCAAAATTACTGAATGGATGGGTTGAATTTTGCATAGATGTAGCTTTAGCCTGGCTGAAATCAGACATGGGCTACTTTTATCCCATAAATCAGTTTCTATGGGATATAAAAACCCTAAGTCCGTGGCGGGCGAACCGAGGATCTCCGGGTTTTCAAAAAATTATCTGAGCGTCTGGTCGAAGCGACGCGTGACCCGAGAGCTGGTGAGTATCTGGCACAGCGGCATCAGCATTGCCACAGCAGCGGGGCAATGCAGCCAGCGCGACTGGTATTGATATGGATCACGTGAGCAACCTGTAGATTGTTTGTCTGCAGTTAGCTCAATTGTTTGAATTGTAAATACTATTTTATTCTATTATTTGATTAAAAATAACCTTAAAACGTGTCCATAGAAACAACGCGGGCAGAATCTAGTTTCATAAAAATTTGTACAGAAAATTAAAATCTAACTTTTTTCAACTAACATTGGCAGACGGTGAAGACTCGGGTGTAAAAGCTGAACCGCTCGAGGTCTCAGGTGACGTGGAGATGCCTGCGCAAGACGAGCTCGAGGACTGGGAACAGTCTGTTGATGAGATACTGGATGATGAGAAGAACAACTCGGAGACTGGTATGTGCACATACTGCCTGTAGATCTAACGTGCCCATTCCACTCATCCAATTTCTTTGTCCAATGTACATTTGATCAAAGAATCAGATCCAGTTTACTTGCCACACCAATATTTGATCAAAGATTTGGATACTAGTTTCTGCCCACGGCATCGCACTCGTTGTTTTTATGAAAACGTTTACAGATTAATTATTTCCCATGGAAACTGAAATTTTATGGGTTAAATTAAAGCCTATGGTTTATTTCAGCATATGGAGCTACACCTTTGCAAATTTTACGCCCGATCTGTTGAGAAGTTTTGGCATAAAGAAGTAACAATCATCCTTCTATACATCGAAACTTTCGCATTTTAAATATGTGATGTAATTTCATTTGAAATCAACTACGCAAATTACTTAGGAATCTTGGACAAAGATATTGGATGAGTGGTATAGGCCTTCATCACAGAACTTTGATCAAATATAGGACAAAGAACTTTGACAAAGATATTGATGAGTGGAATGGGCACCTAATATAAGCCACTGTACAAACATTGGAGGAATGGACAGCCTGCCCACACTCACGCGCGAAGCCGCGTACCACCCGCGTAATATAATATAATCTTTTCAGTTACTGGTTTTAGTCCCGCGACGAAGGGATCAGGTGTAAGGTGCGCGCAATTTTCATTTTGAGTGGATTCTGACAGTACCGTTATCCGTGCGAGTGTGTAGGAGTATGTGGGAGAGGAATCTGGTATGTACCTAGGTACCTACCATGATGTCCAATAATATAACCATACAGCTTGGTCCGACATTGCTGTGTACAAAAAGTAAACTAATTTGACGGCACTAAAAATATGCCGTCATTCGAGTCTACGTGATAGAAAGCGAATATATTTGAACATAATAATTTTTAAATTAGTGTCGACTTCATTAATCTAGTATAAGTAACGCCAGTGTGAAATTCTATCTACTCTAGCCTAGACAATACCTGCTTGTATTAACTGACCATGTTGCGGGCGCTGAGTCTCTGGCAGCGCCAAGTCACGCCGACCGAGTGAACTAAGTTCACTAGTTTCTGCTCGCGGCTTCGCACGCGTCGTTTCTATTGATACGTTTACGTATTCTTCTATTCCACGGAAACTATAATTAACACTAGTTCTTAGTTAGTTTCAACCGGTACATACTTCCGGAGATACTGAACTTGCGTGAAAGATGTTAATACTATATTATTGTTTTACAGCTGAAGCAGAACCTGACTCCGAGCACATCTAATCGACATTTCTTCAATAAGATACATGGCTGATAAATTGATAAACCAATAAACAGCTATCGTCGGTTTATTTTGACCTTTAATGTATAAAAAATTCTATAACGTCAGTTAAAATTATTATCGTTATAGTAGTCAAGAATAGTTCTCTTAGAAGAACCACGCCCAACACAAAGAGAGTTGTCCGCGCATCGCGACAGAGCGCAGCTTAAACCTTATGTTTAATTTGTTAATTTTCACACTACATGCACTTCATGTGTGTTATTTGTCATCGATTATAATAGAGTGAAGATATTAGATATAAGCGTTTTTGTAATGATTAGTGGAACATACTTTACGTTATGTAAGGGGCCTATTTCACCTTCAAATTAAAGTCTTCGAAATCTGAAATTACAAAAACATGAATATTTTGTGCCTCTGTCGCCACGTTCCACCTTAAGTCTAAACTTATTGCCTCTAGCGGAATACGCTATGCTTTTGGTACTCAGACTTGGTGAAATAGGCACCTTAAATAGATAATAATTTAACTAGGCTGAATCATTGGAAGATTTTTCTCTAAAAAAATAGTTTGACCAGACTGAAATGGAAGAAAGCATTGGCGTAGGGTTTATTATAGATCGCACAATTTGACATGACATCTTCTCAAAAGGTTTTGATTAATAATGTTTTTGCTTTTTAGGAACTGATTAGGTACTGGCGATTATCGGTAGTACCTAATCATCATATTAAGACAAATTTCCTCGAGGGAAGGACACAAGGGCGCAACCAGCTTACCTCATATAATGATGAGGTATGCTAGACTGGGTCGTCACAATAATAGCAATAAATATATTGATTAATGTACGTACAGTAAACTTTATGTATTCTATAAATGAGGCGTGTATTTTAGGTAGCGGTGAGTGGTTTATTCTTATATGGGTAGCTTAAAGCTACCCATAGCTACAATATACCAAAAACATACCAAAGCTACTAGCTTTGGTAAGGGTCGTAGAGATGTACGTGTCGACCCTCTGTTCGTGGTTTTGTTTGTCCAAAAGATGACATTCTTTGGGAAAGCGACACTGATAGTGTTGTCATTTCGGGTTCGGTTAAAAACGAGGGGATGGGGAAAACGAGATGGCGGCGATGGGACTCCTACTCTTTGTACCAGGCCAGGGAAGGAATTCACGATTTTATCAGTTAGACGGAGTTAGGTGCTGCAGGACTCCGCTGATTGCGTGAGCCTTTATATCGTTATTATTTTCGTTCTGTAGTTTTTTGCGCAGTTACAACAAGGCTTGTGACATTATACAATGAAAAATAACCATAGCTATATAACTTGCACTCCAAGTGACGTCCGTTTATTCTACCCTGTACAATGTCTACCGTATGCCTTGCTAAGTCGCACAAAATCAAAATGGAAGGGCTTACTAAAAACCAAAATGGAAGTTTCTGATATGTTTTTCCGCAAACGCTATCTTTTGTAGGTGACATACACGAGTTACGAGTGTGTTTTGCTTAGAAACGAATCAGAAACTTCGAATATTGTTTTCTGAGTAAGCATCATGTAACTTATATCCTTACCTCCACCTCAACAGCCTATAATGGTCCACTGCGGCACGGGCATGGGGCACTGACGCACGCCTCCCCCTGCTTTTTGCATCCGGCCCTATTGCCTGCCCTGCTCCAGCGCCCCTATTTCAGTCTGGTCATTTTTCAAATTTTTTTTCAATAAAATTTTTAGTTATTTCCTTGTCTACGGTGTTTTTAGATCTATGTCTATACTGGCTTTAGCCCGCAACATTGCGTGGTTTAGGTTATACATTTAAGTAGCCTATAGAATATGTATTTTAGTTTTAGATTGATTAGTGTTATTCCTTCATAATTATTGTTAGTAATATGAGGTTGAATAAAAATATTACCTGGTTATTCATAAAAGTCTGTAAAATAAAACAGTTGTAATATCACTCTGATATTTGACTTGGACATAAGTCACGAGTTAGCATGAATAAGGATATTCATCTTGATCATATCAGCCAAGCGACGTCCACAGCTGGACATGGGCCTCCCTCGAGATCTCCGCAATGAACGGTTTTGCGATGCTCGCCTCCAGCGATTTCCCGCGACCTTAACTAGGTCGTCGCTTCATCGCGTGGGGGACCTTATATCTATTACATTGTATGCTGGCCTTCAAATATACACAGGAAAGTTACTATATGGCTTACCATAATATCGAACCAAATTCATGGGGCCTTATTATCAAAACTTACTTATTAGAATGTAATTAAATAAGGTTAAATATTATTAAAATAGTCGAAAGTAAAAGCTTCGAAGTGCTGAAGAATATGACAATTACCTAATATTAAGGAATTGTCACACATTGCTTGTAGGAATAGTTTATTAAAAAAAATTTAGTCTGGCTTTGGGGAATCCATAAATTACGTAAGGTTATTTTGGCGATTTTTCTTTTTTTTTTCAAAATTAAATGCTGTTCTAATAATGATATTTGGCGAGACACCCCTCCCCTAAGTGAGATTTGACTCGACCCTTTCCTCCCCCCCTAAACGCCTCACGTAATTAATGGATGCCCTTTTTATTATTAAGAATGTAATTGGTTCTCAAAATATAAATCGCTTACATTAAAATTGGGCAGTTTGAAAATGACAGCCGCCATGCCCTCTTGTTGACCCGAGACCAAAAATGGTCTATGCGATAGCAGCGCAAGAGTCTATTTTTATAGCCCAATCTTTATATATGCGGCTTAAACCATGTGCGAGACTAATAAACCAAAATTTAGAAATTACTGTTATTTTTTAAATAAAATTTCATACAAAGGCTTTATTATTATAATTAGTCATTCCCTAAGATTAATTGAATGCCTTAGAAAAAGTTTGGGTCCTATCAGTTAATTGTTTCAGTCAGTATATCAATTACTAATTACCTAATTAAGTACTTACATTACCTAAACTACTTACCTATTATAGTCTTGTCAAATGTATTCAATTTCTTCATATTCAAATAAATGATAATTTATTCATTTTATTATTGTTTCATTTTATTACTAGATTTTTTATTTAGAGCATTACAGCTAACTGCAGACTGTTGCAAATAATCTAGAGGTAGGTAGGTAACTTATCCATCTCCAATTTCGGAACTTATAAAATATAGAAAATAGAATATAGAATTGTCCAGCATTATTTATGATTTAAAATGCCACTAATGTGAACTTTTTCTATTAGAAATAAACAAACGCAGGCCCTGGAGACGAGGCGCAGAGTGACAATTGCCACTAAATTGTGGATCACCGTGGCGTAGACAGCCACCAGGGCCTACGTACGATCCTCATGCGTCCACCAACCTCTGAGCTCATCGCTATCCCGTGGCGAGGAGATGGCCTCCGACGCAGGGCGGAGCTGGAGGCGGCAATAGAGAAATCTAATTATGCAAAGAGGCACGCGTGGCCATGCTAGAGGTATTGATTATGTACTTATGCCTAACTAGCAGGGCCCCGCAAAATAATAAATGAACTTTGATAAATATGGTACTTTTAGTTCAAGCAATCCTACGCTTCACCAAGGTTACTTACTGATAACAACTCACTTAGAGTTTTGTTTATATAAATTATTATATTACATATCTATCTTATAATTATATATATTTATATACCTAACCTATGTGTTTCAAATACATATATACAACGTGTATCATAATATGTGTACCTACTACGCCGAAAGGGGAGGTTTCAGACCCCAATGGTGATCAGTTGTGGGGGGAGATAATTAAAAATTCCTATTTTCAGTTTCCCATACAAAAAGTTTTAATTTCCCTAGGCCTAAATAAAGTGACAACCAATGATATTATAATATAAATGAGGTAGATGTCGCACTAGCGCGTGGAAACTGAGGCGGCCAAATTAAGACAATTGTCGTAATTTTGATTTAGTCGAATAACAGCTGCGAGCGAGTGACCGCGCGTGACTTTGTGCTTTTTATATGCCTAGCTGTGTGTTCTGACAATGCAAAAACTATGGTACAAAGGTAAAAAAGGATGAATAAGTTACGTACCACACGTAAGTATATAAAACACCTCATAGTTTACGTTTTATTTCGAAATTACAGCAAATTATCGGTGCATAATGAAATATTTTAAGTGATGCTAAAAAGGGATAGAGAATATTGACGACAACATAACATAGGGACAGATAGCGTGCGCCGGGCGTGCGTCATAGAGTAATCAATCAGAAGTATTCAGAAGGGATCTCATACTCGTAGGCACAAAATTTACTTTAATAGCGTAGCACTAAACATCTTTTCTTTTCAGTAATTTTTAAATATAGTAATTGCTTCTTTTAAAATAATAGTCGATCTTAATTAGGCCTTTAGAATTAGGTAGTAGACATGCGCAAATAAAATATTTTTGTCATCTGTTAGTCTGTTCTGTTCTCAGAACAATGTTAATAGTTTCATTGACTAAACATTTACTTAGAATGTTTCAAACGAATAATAATACCTTTCTAAGGTAATGTCTCATATGTTCCTTGAAATTATATATTAATATTCAAACAAACAAATTGTTTCATTAAATGTCCCTTCTGTAACAACATTTCTCCTATTCTATGTAGCTCTCGCGGATTTCAAGCGCAAGTCTAAACAGATAGCTATCCTTTTCTATATCATTTGTATTGTATTATCTGTCGCATTCATTGTTGTAACCTATGGATACGCGAGAGGTTGGTATGCATATGTCGTAGAGGACCTAAATCTGAGCAACGCGCAGTATGAATATACGTCATCTATAGTAAAACATCATTGGTGACAACCCTATCCGTGTAACCTGTACCTACTACCTCTGCAGTAGGTAGGTTATATCAATATCTTCGTAGATTTCAGCTGCTTTAGTTATTGCTCTGAGATTTCAGCTATGGCGGGAGATTACTAGACGATTTAGTACCTATACCATCGACCTGATACTCAACCTGATACCCAATAGACGCCTAATACCTAGGTACCTATTTATTCGCTATGCAAACAAGTCTGTCAACCACAGATGTACTAGGGAGGGATGCTAACCTGTCAACCAAAACCAACTGAGGTGTGCGGGCGCGGGGAAGTGAGTGCTTATTGGTCCGTTCAAGGTTACGACAAATCATAAACATAATTAGGGATGGGGTACTTAGTTTCTAATCTATGAAAACAATAATCGATACTTGATACAAGGTAGGTAGGTATATTTACTAGTAAGTATTAAACGGCACTTTTGCTGCACTGGCTACATATCCTGCAATATTTTCAATTGTGTTTTCTGCAAACATTCACAAACGAATTGACAAATTGCCTTCTTGATTGTCAGTTTCATCAACTTTAGGTTCTTCTTCAGTTGTGGTTGTTAAATTGATCCGTTTCACAGCAATTGAGCAATTTAAAATTGATATACGTTCTAAAGGAACGCAATTGCCCAGATGGCTCATTTAATTCCGTATGAATGAGATTTTTTTATATATGGCCTCAAACAATCGCGGCGTATGATTATCATTTCAAAATACTAACACTAATTTTTAAGGTCTAAACTACTAACAAATTATGGATCATGTAGTCCGAAATAAAAGAATTTTATTTATTTATTTTTATTTATTGTTACCTCCATGCAACCATGGCATGGTAGCAAAAAAAACTCAATATGGTCCTGTGAAATTCTATGGAATGGTATGTATTTTATACAGATATCAGAGTTGTTGATTAAATCAGTGTACATTATGTTTAACACTCTCTATTACTACGCAGAAGCCTAGGAATGCAGTGTGCCGCGGTGATTTAATTAATTTCATGTTCTTGTTTTGCTTGTTTTTAGATGTAACAGTAAGCAGGAACTGTTTGCATTCTTCTAGTCTGCTAAATACTTCACCCGCGTTGTCTTGATTAAGCGCACGTTTAAAACCATATCCGTGTACTTTTAAGTCCAGTATATCAAAAAGATCATTTATAAGAAGAAGTTTCAGGGACGGCAAACACGTTTGAAATGTTTGTCTCACGTATTTGTAAGCCTTGGTCGAATAAAAATTTAAGGTTAAGGCGAAAGCCGAATTGAATCGGGTGAGTATTTCTTACGAACAATGCACCCTTTTTTATTTGATTTCATTAATTGCCTTTGAACCAATTCTTTGTTAGTACTAAGTATTGCATTGACAAGTGATTTTTTTTTGTAATTCCCAAACTATTGATTTTAATGACGAAAGTCTCTTTTTTAAGTAGCTGGTTTTCTGTCTAAATTTTTTTAGTTGTCTATTTTTTTGAACGATTTTGTCAGACAATTCTATTATTCTTCTACCGAGGCGTTTTTTAATAGTAGTTTCGTATTTTGAGGGTGAGTCGCGTATTGTTTTGCTTTTTGGTGTTTCGGAGATGTATTCAGGTGCGAATGAAGTTGATGGTGAATCTGATAATCGTTTTCTTTTTTTGTGTTCTGGTGTACTCGCAGCAGAGCTACTTGAGGTTTCCGGTACTGCAGTTTTCCGATCTGGTGTTGCTAAGGTACATTCTGTCTTTTCACTATCAGTCTGCAAATTAAATCGAAATGTAGGTATCATTGTATTTTTATGGTTATGCGAGTGTAGGTTTATAAAAAATAACACTATGAAATCAGACATGATTGATTACCTACAAATATCGGAGGTCATCAAAGACAAACATGCGGTCTAGGTCTTTAATGCCTCGTAGTGCATTCCACATGTCTAAATCAGGAAATAAAGCTACAAAAGCTTGTTAGCTTTATTTCAGTGATCAGAACTTTTAACAACCAACATCGAAAAAAAGTACAAAGCAAAATTAAAAATGAGTACAAATTTATCTTACCAACAGTGGTAGACGCTGTGTCGGTACCGCAGAGCTTAGTAGCCTTCGTCGATTTTTCATTTGTAAAAAACAGTCTTGAGTAAAATGCCGGGAGCATATAACGCTATATTCTGATGGGAACCAGTTTTCCCGCCTGGTAGCTTTGATCCATTTTGCTTTTAATTTAGCAACTTTGGGGTACCTGAAATATTAGAGCAAAACATTTTGCTTAAGAGACGCCATCGCATATTTTCTTCAAAACGCCCGAATATTCAAAAATAAAGTCACTCAGCAAGGCTCGCTTCCCACGCCTTGCCTTGCAGATCCCCCCTATAGGCGAGAGGGGGTGGGGGGGTAAAACTCAATAAGTCCCTAGGTCACACCGACCCCCTATTCACACATTGCCACAAAAAACATACCTACCATCATGGAGAACAATTATTATGTCGATCAGTGAGTCAGTATAATAATCGGGTGATAAATATTAGGGTTAACATTTAAGTAGGTACATTAAATTTAGATAGATACCATGTAGCAATGATTTGAATTCTACAGAATTAATTATAATATTAGTCCTGTATTGTAATAAACCCATATCGATATTCTGATCACTACCCGGCCCGGAACGGCACATCACTACTTGCACGGCACACACACCTGTCAGAGAAGCACCGTAGTAGGATCCTAGGATCTTTGGAGAAGCATACTTCTTAGTTTATGCAGAGAAGAAAGGAGTGCAAATATAAAATTGGTTATAAAAGAAAGAGATGCACCGTTGTTGGTGACGACGACCGGCCAACCAAATTAAGTTGATCTCCGTCAAAACTAAATGAATTAGCAAATTTTATTCTGTTTATGAAAGAAATCAGCTTACCTGTGAAATGTTATTCCATCGGTTTTCAAATTTGAGGTCTTGCTCTCTTTTCCACACCATTTTATGCTACAAGGAGCCATTGCAGCTAGGATGTGATATTTTTCGTAAGCGAGCGCACAGATGTTTACGGGTCACTGATCTGGCCGTTACTGTCTGTCTGTCTGTACTGTACTGTACTGGCCGAACGTTAGAGGGCGTGGACAATAGATTATTGTACCCATAGACATAGAATTTTTTCACTACATTGGATGGGTACAATATTAAACCTACCTACCATGCTGCTTGCGTATAGACCATAGACTTGTCCATAAACTGAGAAGTATACTACGTATAGACGGGGCACTCCCATAGATAGGATTTCGACACTAAAAAGCTCACATATTAAGAATGACAGTTTCTTTTTTTTTAATTATTTGCTTAGACCCGGATATGATGTCACAAACTATGCTAGTCATGTACTATTCTTACAATATTTTCAATTTAAATTGGCCTACCTAAATTTATTAATTAAGGAAAGGAAAGTAAGAAAATATACTGGTGTAATTTATGTTTTTTATTGTTTCGTTTAGTTTTACATACTGTAAATGGTTTGGATTCCATAGCATTGTTTCAAACAATTTGTTCGAAGGAACGTTTTGGTTTGAAGACTCACTCGCATAACACTTTGCACCAAAATTAACACACAAACTATTGGTGAAGTTCCTGAAGACTCAATCCTCCCAGTCTGTCTTTCACTATTGATGCAACGTGACAACTTTTCGAGTTCTGTCTTTTTTGGGAACATTGTGTAAACTGTCGTCCCTTCGTCAACCTTCACTATCACAACACAGATAAGTAGCACTATTTGTACATATTGCAAAATGTTATTGCAGCTTTTAGAAGTTGCGAGAAGAATTTTAGGGAGCCAAATACGAACGAGCTCGACATTCAAACAAAGTAAACAAACATAGCAAAACCAAAATGGCGTCAGTTGTCACTGTTTTCAGAGACGAGAGGAAAGAAGTGTGAAGGAAGGGGGTGGGAATTGTCATATTGGATATGTGAACCCGTAGACAAGACTATCCATAGACATAAAGTCCATTACTTTTGTTCGAAGATAACCTGCCGACTGCCGCCCCGTGGACTAGTCATAGACTACTAGTAATCACAGAGTACTTTTATACCGTCTAGTACACACACAGATTTATAAGGACGTAGTTATGCAAAAAGGAACCAACCCACAACTCGGTCAAAATGGAGTTAAGTGCACAGGGAGGTTCCTAAGCATGTATTCTATATGTTCAAAAAAGATTCTGGCCATCTAACGGCTTTTAGCAAAGATATGAGTATGTCACAAGGGAACTAACCCACATTTCGACATTTCATATTTTACAATCTAGAACCATGCTGCGTGATTTACTATAATGAGCTGATTTAATATGTTAAATGGAACCATAGCATATGGTATATAACAATGTCACAATACAACCGGCGTTATATAATATAGTAAATAACAACACCGGTCCGTATCCGAATTTATAAAGATATTTAAAAAAGCCTAAACTATTTAACTTAACTATATTTTAACTTTGAATAACGTAAAAATAAGAAAACATGTTTAGCATGTACCTGAATGAGAAGATTGTTTGTGCCACTTTACTTAGCTGTGTTCAATATTTAGTTTGTTTAGTAGTTAAGCATTTTTTTTAATAAAACATGAATAAACCTAATAATTTGCTTTCATTTCTTTTTGTAACAGGGAACCAACCCACAAAAACTGCATTTTGCATTGGAACCAACTGCAATTTAATATAAAAACAACTACTTGTGCCCAAAAAAATCTTAACTTTTTAGGCTCTGTATAAAGCCCTCATTACCCTACACAAGACTGTAAAACAATAAAGGTAATAAAAGCTACCTAGACATTTCTACACAACTTTATTCTTTAAACTCAATTATCTCGAAAGTAACATCTTGAGGGTTGGTTCCTTTTTGCATAACTACGTCCGTATAGTGTCTACTGGTATGGTACTGTCTAGTAATTAAAACATTGTTTGCTGTAGAGGTGTGTCATTGAAGGTTTTTATATTAATTTAACGTAACAGTTTTTCGTCAATGGCCAACATGTTAAAAAAGCTGTTAATTCGTCAACAGGTTCTAACAACCTGTTAATGCATTGAAAGTTATGCTAACACTTAAATATTAATGTCAACGTTTTCGTAATTTCTTAACAGGTTCTAACAACCTGTTAATGCATTGAAAGTTATGCTAGCACTTGAATATCAACGTTTTCGTAATTTCATAACTAAGCAAGAAAAAAGCAGTGAACTTTGGCCTTGAACGCACTGATTTTGTTTGTGACGAATTTTAAAATAAATAGGTCAATTGAAACGAACTACAAACAAAAACATGCACCGCGCCTGTAATCATTTAAGTTAGATTCTAAGACTCGAACAATAAGAACTGTTTTCGCGTATTTTTATTCAGGTGTATTAGTGGAAGTGCGAGTGAGAAAGTATGATTAGGCGCGAAAAGATTGGAACTATGGGAATATAACATGAAGCTTCATGCTTTTGAGATTTCGTTGCGAATACGTTGACGTAATTTATTAGTATAACATTCAACTGCTTTTTTCATAGACGAAAAACAGTTAATTCGTTGACGAACAGAAAGCTGTTAATAAAAGTAGTTAATTGATTTAACGCCCACCTCTAGTTGCTGTAGGTTGTAGGTATCTGATAATATGATTGAATAATATATTTTTACTGTAAATAAATGAAGAACATGAAAGAATCAAAGCAAGGGCAGACGCCAATCGATAGCTTAGTCGACTTACGTAGTTATTTCTCGTCGCACAACTCAATTCGTGAATATGTAGCGCATAGTTCGAAAGTGCATTCTGTTGGTTGGTCCTGTGATGGTAGACGTCTTGCATCAGGATCCTTTGATAAAAACGTAGCTATCTTCAATTTGGAGCGCAGCAGACTGGTTAGTACAGTACAGACATTGAGACATATCATTTACAATTACCATAAAATGTAACAGAAAGTAAGTTTATGTTGTTGTTATTCCAATTCCATTCTTCACACAAATATTGCTTGGGAATACGTAATAGATTGCCCCGGCAACACGAGCTACCACTATCTAAATTTTATGGAGTGACAAGGAAAGTATAACCTTAGTTTTTTTTTTATTGTGGTCTGCACAGTCAGAACTTTGACAATAATGGTTACAGGCCCAAGACTTCATTTGCCGAGGACACACGGGCTCAGTAGACCAGTTATGCTGGCACGCTACACACTCTGACCTGCTCAGCACAGCTAGTGGTGACAAATCTGTAAGGATATGGGATATTCGGTAAGAAATTTACTTTGTGCAGCAAAAAAAAATTGCCTGTTTTAAAAACTATATCTGCAGCTGGATTTCACCCACTGCTGGGTGAAATCCAGCTCCCTCAGTTTGTGCCATCCACCACGGTCTTGTGCTAACCGCCAAAATACTATATGTATATACCGACTTCAAATTCCTGTATACTGATAAAATACAGCCTGCTGACAAATGGACGGACAGACAGACAGGCTGACAGATCAGGCTCAGTAATAGGATTAATGTTGGATCCCTTTGTGTACTAAACCTTAACAAAATCATCAGTCCTTGGATATATTATAGGATCCATTCATCAACTTTGTCAGATCTCTTGTTTATGTCCATTGCCATGAGAGCTACTGCCGACAAACTGTTTGTGTACAGTTTGGCTGAAAATTTAAAATATAATATACTTTAAAATGGAAAAATAAATAACTTATAGCCCATGAATAATGTACTACCCATGCACATTGACTTTATTGTACACTTCTTGCCTCACTTCATTATATACTTAATTGACTTTTAGCTGATGTCCTACTGCGGCGCATGCTGTGGCTCTAGTCTCTGGCCCTCTGCCATGCACACGGTGCACCGTGGTTGGACATCACCCATCGGCTTTAGATAAGATTTTCACTTTTATGTCAACTTATATCTGGCACTACACAACAGCAATGGTGAAACGAACCGGCTCTTTCTGATGGTTTTCTAAATAAATTAATAAACAATTTCCAGGTCTCACAAATGCGCTGCCTCTATCAACACAAAGGGAGAAAACATCAACATAGCCTGGTCCCCCAATGGAAGCACCATAGCTGTTGGCAACAAGGAGGATTTAGTCTCTTTTATTGATACTAGGACTTATAAAGTGGTATGTTTTACTTCGAACTTTCTGTTATATTATTAAAGAAAAACAATTGTGTCTTTTCAAAATAAATTTATTTCAAGTTTTGAATAACTAAGCTATGTCGGAATGGGCATTGTTTTAAAGTTTTCTTTCTCAAATAATAAATATTATATATTTTCAAAATGGGGTTAAACCACTGTTGAAATAATTCTAAAGCTTCGCCGGCTGCGCCACAGAGGTCGTCACTAGAGGTACCTACAATAGGTTTTTGCTGCTACTTAAGAGGCGAACCTAGCATGTTTGCTTGTCAAACTAGGACTAGACCTAAGTACTCACGGGGTTACCGTGGTCAAAAACTAGAATTACATTAAATTATAAATTTTTTTCTTTGGTTCCTACAGCGTGAAAACACAATAAAAAAAAACTACTATAGTAAAAAATCATGAATTTGCGCTGTTTTGCACATAATTTGGTCGAGATCTCAGAAACCCTGCGGTTTATTGAAATTACTTATGTTTTCATTTGTAGGTTATTATTAATACTAATTATTGTACTTGGTTCCTTCAGACAGTTTTGTCATAAGTTGTGTAATTTTCTTGTAAAAAAGCAAAAACTCATTTTTGCACTTGCGCCGTTCCAAAAACGCATGCTCTGTCCAGCTCCTATGAACGCGAAATCCTATGCCTATCCTTTTCACAAATAGGCGCGCATTGCGCCCACTTAAATATTTTATTTTATTGTAAACATTGTCTTATATTTGTTTTAGGTGGTGGAAGAACAGTTTAATTTCGAAGTGAACGAAATCTCATGGAACCTGACTTCTGATCTCTTCTACCTGACAAATGGACTCGGCTGTGTGCACATAATGACGTAAGCAAATGATCCAAGTTTTTGTATTTATAATACTACATTTTAAATGCAGCTTTGCTCATGGATAAAACATAGCCAATAACCTTAGAAAGTAAAAAAGGGAGATTAACTACTAGCTTCTCGAAAGTGGAATGCTCAAATTAGGTCCAATTAGGTCCACCCACCTCAGTCATAGTCCAACCTGCGGCGTCGCCGCCGACGTTCCGTGTTTCTGCTGTTTGCAGACAGAGATAGAAATCTGCGATACATTCGTGCGTAAAAAGGGATAGTAATACACGTCTTGTTACGAGTCGTACGTGGGTAGCATATTGTTGTCTCGGCTGCACTTCAGTCTAGTTACATCTTTCCATCTTTGTTGTTCATTAATTATATTGCACAAGATTGGGAATAGAATGTTTTTGCGTTTGATAGATAGATAATACTTTATTGTACCAGACAAACACAGAGAGTACAGAAATAAATGCTACGAGAAGACGAAGTACAAAGGCGGCCTTATCGCTATGAGCGATCTCTTCCAGGCAACCTTGGGATGGACTGGACATGTAAGAACAACCAAGACTGAAGAAGGCACTTGAAAAAATAAATAAATAGATAATACTTACACTATTTATAACATCTACATAACCTATAAAATTATAATAAACTTAGTAGGTTGTCTGATTTTATAACGATAAATAATGCTGATAAAGCAGTTTTTTAAAGATAGGGAGTGATTTGGTACGTCTGATATCCAAGGGAGAGCATTCCATAGACGGGTCGGTTGTACAGTCATAGATTTGTCGTAGAAAGTGGTAGTGTGGGCAGGAACTTTTAAGATGAGGTTTTCAGAGGAACGCAAAGAGAGAGAGAGTGTGTGTTGTGTTCGGTTGTGAATCAACATGTTGAGTTAGCGCTGAGAATGTACCATACTGATGTGTATCTCTTTTTTATGTTTATTAGGTATATAAAACAAAAATCAAGCAGTTATAAATAATACATTAAAAAAAATATATATACTGGCTTGACACGTAACCTATGTGTACACTACAAATATTTAGACCTGTTAAGTAGACATTTTGCACAATATATGCCAATTTATGAAATAATAAGTTAACAACAGAAAAGATACAACCAAAATATTATAAAACCCCGCCACCATGGTGTTTTAATGAGATAGAGCCTAACAGTTATCTTTCCTAAGAATAGCGATATACATAATATTAATACTAGAAATAAACATAAATTCGCTGAGCCCACAACCAGGCTTCACAAGATAAATATATCTTTTAAAGGGCGATGTATAAGCTTCTACAACAAAACTCCTAGTGAGTTGCAAAATATATCAGTAAATAAATTCAATCAAATTGTCAAAACTTTTCTGTGCAAAAAGGCTTAGTACAAATATCTTAATTAAAAAAAATATATATATATAAATTTCTTTAATTTTTAGAAGATAAAAAAGCTTGGAACGGGTTTTGCTCCAACTCGAAAAATAACAACTAACACGCTAAATGTTTCTTCGTCGCTTCTTTATTTCAGTCTACATACCGAAGCGACAGAAATCAAAAATATCACTTTATTTCCGTGTTAGTGTTTTATTTTTATATTATTTTTGTATTTTTGGTAATAAAGAATTATTGATTTGATTTGATCCGCCAGGTACCCCGGCCTAGATCTGCAGACGGTGATCAAGGCCCACCCGAGCACCTGCATATGTATAGAACACGACCCGACAGGCCGCTACTTCGCGACCGGCTCGGCTGACGCTCTCGTCTCGCTGTGGGACGTCAACGAACTGGCTTGTCTCAGAGTTTTTACAAGGTAATTTACCTGATCATCAACCACACCCGGCTTCACCCACAGCTGGGTGAAGCCGGAATTATTGATTCTATGATTTAAAAAAATTATAGTGAGGTCGTGTTATCTGTGTAGCTTTTTTTTCCTTTTCTGCCTCTTGGCGATCTGTTTATATAAAAAATAATCCAATCTGCTCTCTGATATTATCCGCTTTTTGTTTCGTTATTAGAGTTGACTCCAGTGAGTCACCTCTAAGCTCTTGTCTGTGAATCTTTCAGCTAGGTTTGGGATACTGTGTCTCTTTAGTCTAGAGAATTCAAAGATTCCAGTTCCTTTTAGTTAAGTAAGAGGTGAGCTCGTTTTTGTGATTTTCTAGCCGTTACTGGTAGTTTTTACTTAAGGCATTAATTTCCTGTTTCACTGTGTTTAGCGTGATGTCTGTATACTAGTGTAGCTTTTTTAAATAGATTTTTTGACATTTGATTAACCCTTACTATGCTTATATCAATTATTTCATTAGTATAAACTATGCTTACGTCAATGGAGATAAAAATAAGTTGTCCCCATAACGGGAAACCGTCAATGAGACAACGGTAAAGTTTATGACTTCCCGCTGTCCACATAACGAGAAAACGTCAATGGAGACAACGGTAAAGAAATTTATGACTTGCCGCTGTCCACATAATGGGGACAGCGTCAATGGGGACAACAGGAATCAGGTGTGTAGTGTCACAAGAGTTTGGAGGTCTATACTTCCAAAATCTTGTGCCACTTCACGCGGACAGCCATTTAAAACTTACGCAGTATATTGTATTATGTATATCAGTCACCACTAACACAAGCTAATAAAAAAAAACAATGCTGGACAATTCACACAGCATTATCTAGTCCCAAGCTTGGCAAAGCTTGTGTTATGGGTACTAGATAACTAATAAACATAATACAATACATAGATAGATATTTTTTATTATACATAGAAAACGACCAGAACAAATACCTGCAGATAATACAAATATTTGTCCCAAGGCGGGAATCGAACCCGCAACCTCCTGCGTCGCAGGCGGGCCGCAGATCGTCAGCTCTGCTTAGCTTGGGGCTAGATGATGCTTTGTGGATTGTCCAGCATTATTTAATGTGTTGTTACTTCCAGACTAGAGTGGCCGGTCCGCACGCTATCGTTCAGCTTCGACGGGCGCCTCCTCGCGTCCGCCAGCGAAGATCACATCATAGATATCGGAGACACGCAGACTGGTAAGGATATTAACAACTAATCCCTACGTAGTGACGGTCACAGCGTAAGAATCGACCCCTCCAACTCAGCCCGTGAATGCCGTAAGAGTCAAATCAAAACAAATGAAAAATTCTTTATTTGCATAAATGCAAAAATGTACAGTTAGGTCCGTATTATGAAATCTTGCTAACTATAACGGACAGACAGACGGACGGGCAGCGCAGGCTTAGTAATAGGGTCCCGTTTTACCCTTTGGGTACGGAACCCTAATAAAAACAAAATCACTCATGTGGCGCCTTCAAAAAGTATCTATAGTTCCAATCGTTTCATCGTCAACAGGGTTAATTCCGAAACAGCTTTTCCAGTCATTTGATTGTTTAGACCTACCTAAAAATACTTAAATACTAATACAAAAGGCTGTGCATTTTGAACACCAATATGATCGTCAGGAAATTCCTGCAAAAGGAGCTTCCAGGCTTCTAATTGAAGTTTCTCCCTCTGAAGTGCACTTGACATAGGCCCTTACTCTGACTTTACCGGTTTTAAACCGAGAAGATAAGATCTTAATCCAATGGTACTAATTTATAACAGGGGCATGTAAATCTTTTAAAGCCCAGGTAGATGTGAATTGGGCGAATTTGGGTTATTTTAAAACAATTTTTCTCCGTCATCTTTATTGTGAAAGCTTTGAAAAAATACATAATAATCTATGGGATACAAGGCACCTTCGATTCGAAAATTAAAAAAAACTTTTATCAGAAAGTGTAAAGTGTGCAAAGTAACATCTGTTTTTTTTAGTTTTTACAATTTTTCTCCTAAACTGTCTATCACAAGATTTTTTTATTGTCATCACCATATTAAACAAAACAATACCAAGGGCACGGTCGGCTTATTTTTTTGAATTAATGTAATGTTTATAATTAAAAGATAATCAGCAAAACTTGATTTTTGAGCTTACACCACTCTGTTCTATCCCGCTCCTTTAAACACGAAATCCTATGCCTATCCTATTCACAAAATGGTGTCATATACCTGCCTCTTAAGTAACAAGTGTAGGCATTATCAGGTCGCCAATATCATACACCAACGTTTGGCGACAAAATACCATCTCATTGAAACTTCGGCTAGATCTCCACCTTATACATTCAGATTCCGATTCATTTATTGATATAAGAAATAAATTGTCAATAATCTATCATCATCATCAGCCTATACCAGTCCACTGCTGGACATAGGCCTCCCCTAATGAGCGCCATAGCGCCCTGTGTTCAGCTTGCCGCATTCAGCATCTGCCAGCAGTCTTCGCATTTGCGAAAGGATGGAGGTGGACGCCTCCGACCAGGTGGGATGACGAAATCGTCATCCCACCTGGTCGGAGGCGTCCTACACTACGTTTTCCGAGTTGCGGTCTCCACTCAAGAACTTGTCTAAGTGCTTATTTTGTAAGCTTAAAAAAATAAAGTTATTGACTTTGACTTTGAACACGTTTCCCCAGCGGTTGTCAGTTCTTCTTGAAATATGGCCAGCCCACTGCCACGTCAGCTTGCTAATCCTTTGAGCTACGTCGATAACCTTGGTTCTCTGTCGGATGTATTCGTTGCGAATCCTATCCTTCAGAGAAACTCCGAGCATAGCTCTCTCCATAGCTCGCTGGGCGACTTTAAACTGGTGGTTTTAACTTGGTAACAATAATCTATATAAAACAAAGTCGTGTTAGTAACATCATTTATGACTCAAGAACGACGGAACCGATTTTCATAGTTTTTGATTTATTGTATTTATCTTAGTCCGGAATTGGATAAGAAGTATAAAAACATTGGAAAATTGACGAAAAAATAACTACCCGTGCGAAGCCGGGGCGGACTGCTAGCTTTAAACAAAACGCAACTTATATAAAGAAAATAAATAAGGTTAAGAAAAGGTTGTATAGTAATTTTTATTGTTTTTTATTATTCCAGGAGAGAAAGTGGCGGAAATCCCCGTGTCAGCGTCCACGTTCACAGTATCATGGCACCCGGCGCGCTACTTGCTGGCGTTCGCGTGCGACGACAAGGACGCGCCGGACAGGAAGCGCGACGCGGGGAACCTCAAGCTGTGGGGGCTGGCTCACGGCTCCAGTTAGAACAACCACCGACCTGAGACCCTTAGGGTCAGCGCACACTGAGTGATCTAAGGGTCAGCGCAAACCGAAACTCGACGCACAGTTCCATTCAAAATTTTAATTTACTAGCTGGCGCCCGGGGCTTCGCACGCGTTGTGATCGTGATCGCGTGGCGGATGCTGCGGCGGATGTTGCTGCCCGTGTATCACCATCCATACATGCTGCACAAAGATTTTCTGAATTCTGAAAACATCTGGGCCCACCACACAATGCGACGTCTCAAGTGTTTGCCGTTATTTGTTACAGTGCTGTCTTAGTTCTGTTAAAATCATGAAATTCTATGTCTATCCCATGGTGTAGTGTAATGAAACGATCGAGCCTGGATTACAACTACTTTATTAACATTATGGAGGGTAGATAAGTAACTTACAACAACTTATATAAAACTACCCTCAACACGGGAAGTGATTTATGGCATAAAAAGTAGCCTGTTACTCTCCACCCTTTCAATTAACTCCATGTCAAAAACCAAGTCGGTTGGTTGATAAGTTAGGGCGTGAAGTAATGACAAACATACATACTTTCGCATTTATAATGTTAGTATTAGCTATGCAACAAGGTACTGATTGTAGACAACGAGCTGTCCTGGAGTTCGCAATAGGCTATTTGAATACTATTGGGAATTATTTCTTACGTATTGTCTGATAAAAAATAATGCAAATGATAAACACTAATATTTCTTCAAGGCCCGTCTTATTTGATGTGAAAACTAATATTAAAGTTTGAATAAAATAATGAGCATAGATGTGGCTGGATGGTTAGGTTTTCTACCCTATCTTTGTCTGGCCATTCTAGCATCAACGCAAACGTTAATTTCAGCCTGTGCCTCTCCATCAGAGCCTTAAATGTCAAACATTCTTTCTACGTCAAAATAGCGACCATCTCTTTCTATCATATGTAAATATAGCGAGATTTTAGACGAAGAAAGAGAGAAAGTGCACTTGCAGTGTAAAACCACTGAATGTATTCACTGGCCTGCCTTAGCAGTGCGACCCGCGGCGTGTCGACGCGTACGAGGAAAACATGTACATACTGTTATTTAAGGTATTCCGCACTGAGCGGAACTGCGCGACACGGCGCGGCCAGTTATTCTTTGTATGAAATCCTATGAGACTGATCGCACTGCGCGTCAGCGGAACTGCGCGGCTTTTTTGGTGATTTGTTCTAATTTGACGCGCTGTGCGGCCGCGCAGTTCCGCTGACGCGTTGTGCGTTGCTCTCTTAAGCTGAACTAGTAATAAAAACTTATTTGACTGGTATAGTTTTTCGTTTTAATTTTTAGCTTCGTAGTTACCTTCTTTTCCTCTACAATACCAGGAGTACTAAGAAAGCAGCAGTTGGAGATAGAATAAAATAAGCTACTTTCAGGTTTATGTCATCCATAGTCACCGTAAAACTTCAATGGATCGAGACGTTCTGCAGGTCATAGGTTCAGACTTATAGTCTAGTAAAGTAAATGGAATGATAGGAAAATCAAGCGTTATCTAGCACCATAACACAAGCTCTGCTTAGCTTGGGGCTAGATAATGCTGTGTGAATTGTCCAGCATTATTTATTTATTCAAGATGTGTGGAGGTTGACTTCTAACTTCATCCAGCTACAATTAAAAAAAGTATTTGAATAAATAGAGATTTATTATTGATAATTGTCCATGTACAACTACACACATAAATAGGTTATATTAGTGAGGTAGATCATCACAAAAAACTTGGTTCTTTTTTATAATCAACATTAAGCCAACAGAAGTATATTATAGGGTAAAACATCCCAGTACTGGCCACCAAATATTAGCAAAAAGAAATATTTCACTTTTTAAAATATAAAGGTTTTAGGAAGGTACATATTTATTTTATACATATCGCATTCACTGCCCAGCTTCGGCCGCCGCCGCCTGGAGGACCACCAGGATACTTTGTGCGTCGTGGGCCATGAAAGTGTTAGTAACTAACTAAATCTGTCAACTTCCCATTTTCTTGTTAGCAATAAGATTACTTACAAAGTACAGATACAGATTTAAACTAAACTAATTTGACAGCATTGAAAATGTTGACGTCTTTTCAATCAATCAATTTCTAGTCAATAAAAATAAATAGTAAAAAGTCAATTTTTTGTGCTGTCACATTGGTTTAGTTTTGGCAAAATCTACATTGACACCAAACATTAAGTTTAAAGGTGCTCTCGCACTGAGCAGAACTGCACTACAACGGAACTGCGCGACACGGCGCGGTCAGTTATTCTTTGTATGAAATCCTATGAGACTGATCGCACTGCGCGTCAGCTGAACTGCACGGCTTTTTTGGTGATTTGTTCTAATTTGACGCGCAGTGCCGCGGCCGCGCAGTTCCACTGTCGCGCAGTGCGTTTTCACTCTAAATGACTAGATCATAAAAGGACTGCTTAGTATATGATAATATTATAATTTTTGATGAATTTTCTTTTATTATAATAAAAACCTTTATCAGTAGCCTGTGGTCCAATGTAAAGGTATTTACCCATAATATTAAAAAAATGTAGGTACAACTGTCATTAAATAAATCTAGAAATAAATTATTTCAAAATATCCCGAAAACATCGATATGTCAACTTCAACATAATAGTTAAATTTAACAGGCTGTTCGTTTTCCATTAAAATTAAGTTAAAATAATTAACCGGTGACAAAAGTCCTTTGTTTTCTCTATTGACACAGTTCCGAAAAAACATGTAAACCTACTTGCATCCTTAGTGAAATAATTAAGAGGTTTGAATTGTACACTCATCAACATATCTAATAACTTCTAATAGAATTGTATTTATTATATTAGGTACCAGAAAATATATATTTCTATTTTGTAGACATTTTATTAAAGTTGTGGTTTACAATGTACCTCAGAAAACAATACTACTATCTCCAATTTTCCTGTAACCTTCATCAAAAACGTAAAATTATGGGAATTGAATGAAAAATATTTGGATTTCAACTTAGAAACGTCTATAGGTAGTTTCTTCTTACTACCTTCTGCTGAAATAAAAAATATAATACAGATGACGACCCCTGTGGCGCGGTGACCAAGGGTCCGCCTGCGACGCAGGAGGTTTCGGGTTCGACCGCGGGATGCTGTGTGAATTGTCCAGCATTATTTATTTACTAACAACGAAGTACATAATGTAAGGTATTATTTGTATTACAGCAATTGTATATTATGGCGCTCTTTAGGAGAGGCCTATGTCCAGCTGTGGACTAGTATAGGCTGATGATGATGATGAATTGTATATAATTGTGATATAGTTGTATTTGAGGATTTGATTTTATAAACAATAATAGGCCTACTACATCTTCAGCTAACATAATTCCGGCAGCTTTTAACCCTGAATGAATGAATTAATGAACACTTTACTGTACTAAAAATAACATAAATACAATTGGTTTTTGTATTATGCGTAAGCATTCACACTCTGGGTAATCTATATATAAAATTAAATAAGTACCTACTTAATATATAAATTTTTTTTTCATTTCATTTCTTATAGATTACATTGAGTTCGAGGGTTTACTTACGCACTATAATGCAAAAACCTTAGAATAGTGCAACGGCAACACCTCTCGTCAAACGAACTAAATGTAACTTTAATCTTTGAACAGGTTTGGATAACTATTATGACGACCTCTGTGGCGCGGTGGGCGAAGGTCTGCCTACGACGTCCTGCGTCGGTTGCGGGTTCGATTCCCGCTTCGGAACAAATGTGTGTACGATCTGCAGACATTTGTTCAGGGTGGTCTGGTCGTTTTCTATGTATAATAAAAAATATCTATCTATGTACTGTGTTATATTATGTATATCAGTTATCTAGTACCCATAACACAAGCTCTGCTTAGCTTGGGGCTAGGTAATGCTGTGTGAATTGTCCAGCATTATTTATTTATTATAATGTTACCCCTGTAGTTGAATTCAGTCTTCTTCGATATTATGCTTGAATAACGATTCTCTTTGGTAAAAGTTTTACTCAAGCATAGATCATTGACCGAACATAATTTCATAACACGGGCCTACATTAACAATCATAAACAGCTCTGATTTTGTTTTACCAAGTCTCCATTTGAAACCTCCCTACCTCCTCCATTTTTTTCAAGTAAGACTCAAAATCAGATTTAACACCCAAAGGTAGAACATTCTCGATAAAAGAATCCTTTACGTTTTGCGGCATGTTTTTAGCGTTGCCCGATATGTAGACGTGAGCGCCCATTGTTATAAGGTCCCAGAGGATCGCGTTGTTCTCGCGGATTTTGTCCTGTACGTAGCTGGAAATAGAGAAGAGTTTTGGATGTAACATGGCAAATAAATCGGAAAGATGAACTATGTACTATGGTACCTAATAGTCGACGACCTCTGTGGTGCGGTGGGCGAAGGTCTGCCTGCGACGTAGGAGGTTGCGTATTCGATTCCCGACTCGGAACAAATGTGTGTAAGATCTGCAGATATTTGTTCAGGTGTTCTGGTCGTTTTCTATGTATAATAAAAAATATCTATCTATGTAACGTATTGTATTATGTATATCAGTTATCTAGTACCCATAACACAAGCTCTGCTTAGCTTGGGGCTAGATAATGCTGTGTGAATTGTCCAGCATTATTATTATTATTAGTTCTTAGAAAGATGAACTACCTAAGTTTCTCTTTGTCATTAATTTATTTTAATTAATTTACTTTCCTACCAATTTGTATCTGACTGTAGACTATTTACTTACCTTTATTTTTAAAATAATTATATTTAAGTAAGTAATTTAACATGTTAATAAAAGCAAATTTTGTTAATATTAACGATATCAAGTGTATCAATAGGTACCTTAGAGATGTAACGAATATTCGCATCCGCATTCGCATTCGCGAATATTCGCAGGATTTTCAATATTCGCATTCGCATTCGCCAAAATCTATGCGAATATTTGGCGAATGTTGATAGGGCAAAAACGTACCTAATCCCTAAAAAAACTGCACATCTCGTGAATAGGGATGATGACAGTAACAAAAAAGCAACATTATAATGTATTTACCAAATTATATCTGAATCAAACATGACCAAACGCGTATTATAATTTTTATTTTGACCAAGATCAATTATTATTTATATAAATAACATCTACAAAATACAATAATCCACCATGACACGTTGGACACAAATTAGAGAACACAGACCCGTGACGTCATGTCGTCACAAAGTAAAATGGAAGACACAGAATAACCATGACATGAACGTATATATAACTGACTTTGTTTGGTGACTAGTGTCTGTCCGTGGCTTTGCACGCGTTTCTACGAAATTAAAGAAATCAAACGTTTTATGTTTATTTTTTCCCTATGGGAACTAATTTGTGGGATAGAAAAGTAGCCTAGCCTTTGCTTTGAATGATAATGTATTGATTATTCTAACCCAGGGGTCTTAACCTTTTAATGGCGTTAACCACTTGACAAATTTATGGTATGTTCTTGACGTGCACAGACCATGATCGGAGGACCTAGGACAAGGCCGTCTTTTATTTTTTATTATTATGTTATACTGATTAATAAATAAATATGAACATTTAAAGTTATTTTCTAGTTGCACTCAACCCAAACCTCATAAACTAGAATCTTAAATTTGAAGCATATTTACTTTTTCTTTGCGATTCTCGCTATGAAAGGAGTTTTGGAAATTACACCCCCGAAGGAAAAGAGGATTGAAGGTTTTTCTTCAATCCATTGTTTTTTATAGACTCAGAAAATTTCAGTACAATGGCGTAATGTATTATATCAATAGCGTTATGCTTGTAACTTTTAACCAGTACCTACTCCTATTTATTACTATATTTATAACTTTCCATTTTGCATGTTCCGCATCCACTAAGTAAAATAAGTCTAAACGTGGTCTAAATTTTACTCATTGTTTTAATGGAGGCACTCATTTATCCCAAAATAACATATAAAAAGACAAAAAATCCAACTCCAACCGACAAATTTGTGGATAAAAATATTATCAAACAAACAACGGTATTGGTAGACGAAGATAGCAATGAGCGGTTTTCGATTTGCATTAAAAAGAAAAAAATTGTTCCAAACATCTCAATAGATGGCAGGGCGTCAACTGGCAATACGGTATGTCAAAGTAAAGTGAAAGGAAAACTTTGAATTTGGTCCATTTTGACGCAAAGTTGTTTTCCTTTATTTGACACTGACATACCCTAATTTTCAGTTGACGCCCTCTGCCACCTATCGAGATGTTTGCAACTATTGTTTTTCTTTTTAAAAATGCAAATCGAAAACCCCTCATTATCAAGCAATTCATCTTCTTTTATTTTTGGCTCTGCATCTGTTTTTATACAATTATGCCAATATCAGTTTCAAATTCTGTGATTATCAAGGTTGTGAATTGTCAATGTCATGGATGAATGAAATAAACATTATTTAATTTACTCGTACGTAATTGGTAGTTGAAGATAGCTAATAGCAAGCGTTGGTAATTGGACAACGCGCGCGCCAATAAACAGTGCGTGAAGTTGGCGGCAAGTTCGAATAACCAACATTCGCATTCGCATTCGCATTCGCGAATGTGAGCATCGAATACTCGCATTCGCATTCGCATTCGCGAATGTCGAAAATTTGACATTCGTTACATCCCTAGTACCTACGGTTGATTAAATAAATATACAAATATACCTACTGCGTGTGCGCAATTATCTACCTACATTAAAAATAGACTGGTCTTTTGAAAAAATCAACATTTTCGTGATCTTTGAGATTCTACTGCTGATCAAATATGAAATCTAGGATTCTTAGACCTAACATTCCATTTCATTTTGTACAAAAGCGCCAAGATAGTTTTTCGATTAGTTTTTTATGTTTGATGAAAAAAAGTAGGTATCTAAAATATCTCAATTTTGATACATGATTGCCTTCTTCTCCCAAACAATATGACTTACTGACTTGATTTTTATATTGAAAATAAAGCAAAGGCAGGATAACAGATTCGCCAATATAAATATTTGATTACTTGAACCGTACTCTTTTAATTAGAAGATATCTTGATTTTTCGACACGTTTTCTGCTCTGTTCCGCTCCTATGAACGCAAAATCCTATGCCCAAAAGAATTTTCCACAAAACGGCCTGGGAAGAGGCCCCTTAAGAGTTTTTATAGTGTAAAAACTATCGTAGTTCGACGAATTCATTATGTATGTAAGCGGGTTAACTACGAACCATATATTATGTGTTGGGAGAACACCAATTACTCATCCAGTTTCATCCCTTAACGAGGGACTTCTTTTGGGCAAGTGCGGTTCTAGACACGCGCGTACTGCATCCCTTCGAGCACAGTCCTTCGTTAAAGGATGAAACGTTGGTGTTCTTCCAACACAAATAAGGTTGATACTTAACCCGCTTACATCCGTAATGAATTTAAGACATTATGAATTAACCATATGTTATCTTTCTGTTAATAAATTATATTATCCATCTACTGAGCGCATTTCGCTTATTAATATAGGTACCTATCAAAGGGAATAACGACCAATAATATTCTTAATTAATCCCGGTTTGTATACAATTTTACGGTGTATTGGCAACGATGTTGCGCTGGCATGTTTGACGTGATTTTGATTTGTGAAAGATTTTGACTGAGTTTTGGTTTTTGTTATAAAAGTTAATTTCTCCAAAGCACATGTGTACAGTATCGAGTAGCAATCGGAAGTTTTTTATAATGTCAACTACGGAATCGGAAACTACTCATTTCCATAGAGAAGTAACAGAGAGTGTGGCATAGACATAAAATACTTATTCATAGACAAGAATGTGTCGATATAATGGACAAGTTTGTTGGATGCCAACAAACGACTCTACCAGCCACACCAACGGTAGTGTCATTGCTAATTATGTACTTACATCTTTTGATCCTGATCCCTGGAGAAGGCGCAGTACAAGCTGAGCTTCTCCTGCGCAACCAGCTGCTCCAGCTCCTGACGGCAGTGGAAGTCCTTGTTCCTACACAATTAAGGAATTAATCAATGGCCACATTGATCCGGGACCGGTCGTCGTACATAGCCACCTTCTCGAAATTGTTTCCGAGTACCTTGGGCAGACTGTTATCGACATAGCTCAGCAGCGGCCAGATTGTACCTTCTGCAGTTGGGTAAAAACAATTTCGAGAAGGAGGCCAAGAGGAGGATCCAGCTAGGTTGGGCAGCGTTTGGGAAACTACGTCGAGTCTTCTCGTCATCCATACCGCAATGCTTGAAAACGAAAGTTTTCAATCAGTGCGTTCTACCCGTCATGACCTACGGAGCTGAGACGTGGACACTCACGGTAGGGCTGGTCCACCAGTTTAAAATCGCCCAGCGAGCTATGGAGAGAGCTATGCTCGGAGTTTCTCTGAAGGATAGGATTCGCAACGAATACATCCGACAGAGAACCAATGTTATCGACATAGCTCAAACAAAGGATTAGCAAGCTGAAGTGACAGTGGGCTGGCCATATTTCGAACTGACAACCGCTGGCGTAAACGTGTTCTTGAGTGGAGACCGCGCCTCGGCAATATAGTGTAGGACGCCCTCCGACCAGGTGGGATGACGATTTGCGAGAGACTGCTGGCAGATGCTGGATGCGACAAGCTGAAGACAGGGTGCTATGGCGCTCATTAGAGGAGGTCTATGTCCAGCAGTGGACTGCTGATAGGCTGATGATGATGGGTGTCCACATATTTTCCCTGTTATTTTTGGCTTAATATTTTCAAAATCATCGACTGATTGCATCCCAAAAATTTTCGGTAGTAGTGTTTCTTGATACACCCTGTATAAGTTTTGCCTTTGTGCATCAATAAATTTGTTTCTTTTTCTTCCCATTATCTGTTTGGTATTCGACTGACAATCAAATAAGTAATGTCCTAGTGCTGTACCGATACCCGGAAGAGCGCTAGGCCTGTGCCAATCAGTATGTGGGAGATTCTCATTATGTGAGGGATTCCGTACTAACTTATACCGACAGCTGAAGAACAGATGTAGGATATTAAAGATTATTTAATCGGGTATTTATCGCGTACCTTTTGCTTTCTTTACCCCAACGTCAACGTGGGTCGCCCCGTGACCACGATCGCTGTAACGCGGTTGAACCGCTTTACAGCGCACTTTGGGGCAGCAACTTTGGGGAAAAGAAATCAAAAGGTACGCGATAAATACCCGATTAATAATCCTTTAAGATGTAGGATGTCGCTGTCCGCACTCGTACTACTACACACTACGGAAGAGCGCTAGGCCTGTGCCAATCATTATGTGTGGTGTGGGATTCTCATTATATGAGGGATTCTCACTATATGAGGGATTCAGTACTTACTTATACCGACAGCCGAAGAACAGATGTAGGACGTCGCTGTCCGCGATCCCTTTGGCGAGATGGTACTGGATCAAACTGCGGAAAGGCGCTAGGCCTGTGCCAGGGCCTATCATTATGAGAGGAAGTTGCTGGAACAAGGAGATTTTGTTATTTTAGTTTCATTGCTTCTCATGTCGTGGTATCACTGCGCATTGACCGTGACGATCGTGGCGTAAGAATCGACCTACAACTCTACCCGTGGATGTTAAAGCCGGCTAAGGGATCCTAAAAGAGAAGGGGTATTGAACTTTCTTCTGTGTATTATAATCAAAATTCAAAGTGCTTTATTAAGACCGAGATATCTTTTTTGAAAGAAAGAATTTAAAAATATTTATAAGACACAATGCACAAACAACAATTAAAAAAATAAATAATTATGATGTATTTAAAATTTAATTGTTTTTAATTTCATTTTGACTGAAGGTACAGAAGCGGTTTAAACTGAACGGTGACGTCACAGAAAAAGGACAGCGTTTTTATCACCCGAACGAAACTGAGTGCAGTTTTATTTTAGTTTTTGTCTTAACAAAAAGTTAATTGTTCTATAGTGTTATAATTATAACTTATTAGCGGTCTTCCCCGTCTTCGCACGTGTACCTATATTCTGTAGCTTATGTTCATCAAGGATAATGTAGGATTCTATATGGTGAAAGAATTTTTTAAATCGGTTCAATACTTTCGGAGCCTATTCAATTCAAACAAACAAATCTTTCCTCTTTATAATATTAGTATAAAATAAAATTATAATAGAGTCAAGGTACCAAAAGGCAAAGAAAAACAAAACAAAAGCACGTCCAACTCAAAGGTATGTCAAACTTTACACAAATATTAGTAACTATAAATAACAATAATAAATATATATTCAAATAAAAAAATCTATGCATATACCTAATTTATTTATTAATTCTTTATTGCACGAGAAAAAAATTCATACATGCAACATTAAACTTGAAAAATACGGCAAAGACGAGCTTAACCCTAAAAAGAGTTCTCTTCCAGCAAACCTTATTAGGCGAGAGAGACCAAGTTCTAGAAGATATAACCTATTGTTTTCATTGTAAATACTAGATCTAAGTAATTTCTTTGCTCTGATTGTATTTCCACAAGAAATATTTACAAAATTGTAGTTTAACTCACTTTGGCAGACGTCGGGAAACTGAAAGTCCCCTTGGAGATCCATCCCCAGACCAGCTCCCCCACCTTCAGACCCTTCAGCCAGTTGGAGCACAGCCCGAGGCGCGGCTTCACCAGCTTGCCCGGGTAATTCACTACTGCCACGAGCAGGTCCAGCTGATAATCAAATTAAGAGCGGGCCTAATGCAAAAAATTGTGAAAAGGATAGGCATAGGATTTCGCGTTCATAGGAGCGGGACAGAGTAAAGCAATGTCAGTGCAAAAATCAACTTTTTGCTTCTTTTCTATTAATGATTCAAAATTTAAGCATTAAATAGAAAAACTACACGATTACTTAAATAAAACAGTAGTCTGGCTATGTAATTCGTAAAAAATAATATGGTGTTGTCGCTGATACTTTAGAGTTTAGAGCATTTCAATTAAAACAGTTTTTTAAAGAGATTTTTGTAAAGAAAAAAAAAAAAAAACAAAATTCTATTCGATTACTCGACTTCTATGGGTTTTCCCCCTACATATCGTATTTTTTTAATTAGAATATTTAAGTTCGTTACCATAGATGTAAGGGTTTAAAAATACACAATTTGCTTGATTTTTGCATTAGGCGCACTCTTAATAGATAAGCGAAAACTTGATTTTTCCAATCACGCCGCTTTGCTCTGTCCTGCTCCCTTGAACGTGAAATAATGTCTATCCTTTTCACAAAATGGCGTCATAGATCGCCCCTTATGCTACTAGATTAGGTACATTTTTCCATGTACCAACAAATTTTTCTATTCATGCTTACATTTGGAATGCATATTTAATTGATATAATCAAAAACTTGAGTTTTGCACTCACGCCGTGTCACCGCTCTGCTCTGTCCCGCTCCTATGGCCACGAAATCCTATGGCTATCCTTTTCACAAAATGGCGTCATAGATTGCCTCTTATGCTACTAGATTAAATTTAGTTCTATCTACCTGGTCATGTTTGAAGCCAGCAATGGAGAACGATCGAGGTTTGATATGAGTTAACAGCTCGAAGAGGACCTCAATTGTCAGCTTTGAGGCGGTCTTGTGGAAGTCGTGTAGCACCTGGTAAAATACGATCATTTATTTATAAGAAAAAAGTAGATATACCAAGTTGTAAACCTTATTGGTTTTTATCTCATGGGGGGTAATGCCCATAAGTCAATAAGGGAGGCTTGCCTCCAGCAGTGGACCAATATAGGCTGTTGAGAGGTAAACCTGTTCTTGAGTGGAGACCATGACTCGCCAAAGGTGTCCACATATGCAACAGTTGTCTTGCTCTAGCAAGTTTTCCGACACGTTGGTCAGAAGAGAGAAGACATAGTTGTTTTAGTTGGTCTGGGTGTTTTTCTATGTGTAATAAAAAATATCTATCTATGTAATGTATAATATTACGTATATCAGTTATCTAGTACCCATAACACAAGTTCTGCTTACCTTGGGGCTAGATAATGCTGTGTGAATTGTCCAGCATTATTTATTTATTTTATTTATTTATAGGTAAAAAGGTACTGATTGTAGGTTTTTTATTCAATGATCTATCTGTAAAGTCATAGGTAATTGAAGCAACGATAATTAACTATTGTATACTAACTATTATAACTAATAAATGAGAATCTCTCATTGGCTGTAAGTTAGATTATTAAGATTAAAACTGTTAAGACATACTAGGATTATAGGATACTAGGATTGTTGATTTTTATGAACAATAAAAATAAATAAATAATACATAATGCTGGACAATTTACACAGCATTATGTAGCCCCAAGCTAAGCAGAGCAGAGGGTTATGGATAGGTACTAGATAACTGATATACTTATTACAGTACATTACATAGATAGATTTTTTTATTATACATAAAAAACGACCAGAACACCCTGAACTCTGCAGATCATACACACTTTTGTCCCCAGGCGGGAATCGAACCCGCAACCTCCTGCGTCGCAGGCGGACCTTCGCCCACCGCACCACAGAGGTCGCCTAAATAAAATAATCGGTAGGTAGGGTAAACGGGTTCTTGAGTGTAATGTAAACCATGACTCGCAAAAGACAGCTTGCAGATGCTGGCTACGGGTAGACAGGGTGCTATAGCGCTCATTGAGAGTTCCCGCCGTCCAGCAGTGGACTACCTTACCTCCAGTATAGTGCGTTTTGGCCGTCGACTGTAATTGAGCCAGTCATCGTACCCGTTAGGAGAACTCAGTTCCAAGCATTTATCCTTCTCTAACTCGTCTTCAGATACGCCGGCCAGAAGAGAGAAGGCGTATTGGGATGGGTAAGCGCGGAGATCCCACATTTGCTCGGCGGCCTTTTGTATTGTGAGAGGCTTTTCGTCCGACGAATTTAGGTAGTAGGGGACGTTCATTTCTGGAAGGGAGAAGATGATGTTTTTGTATTGTGAGGGGCTTTTCGTCCGACGAATTTAGGTAGTAGGTGTCTTTCATTTATGGAAGGGAGATGATAAAAAATAAAATGAATAATGCTGGACAATTCACACAGCATTATCTAGCCCCAAGTTAAGCAGAGCTTGTGTTATGGGTACTAGATAACTGATATACATAATACAATACATAGATAGATATTTTTAATTATACGTAGAAAACGACCAGGGCACCCGCAACTAATACCTGCAGATCGTACAAATATTTGTCCCAAGGCGGGAATCGAACCCGCAACCTCTTGCGTCGCAGGTGGACCTTCGCCCACCGCGCCACAGACGTCGTCGATGAGATGATGTTTTTGTATTGTAAGGGGCTTTTCGTCCGACGAATTTAGGTAGTAGGGGACTTTCATTTCTGGATGGGAGAAGAATGTTTTTGTATTGTGGGGGGCTTTTCTTAAGACGAATTTAGGTAGAGGGGACTTTCATTTCTGGAAGGGAGAAGATATTTAAAACATGTAAGACTGCAACAGGATAATAATATACTTAAAGCAATTATTATGTGATGTATTCACCTGCCATGACTCGTGTAGCATATAGTTTTATTTATTTATTTACTTTACAACACAAATTATAAAACATAGCTATCTATAGCCGCTGAATCCTGCTTGTAGAATGGCTAGAAGATTAACAAAATGACGCAAACCCTATTGCGTATTTTTATAGGTATTTTTATTATAGATTATTTTTTGCATGCTCTATTGATTCTATTGAAAATACTCTACAAGGACATAACTTATGAATAAAAATAAACTTTGTATATAAAAAACTATTTTATTCATCATCATTTTCCTGCCAGCCATCCTCGTCACTCAAAAACCGTCGTTTAGCGGCCGTGTTCATGTAGGGGCGGAGCGCCCACTCCGTGTCGGCCGCCGCAAGAGCGTCTAATGTCCCCAACTTTATCTCGTACAGTTTCATTTGGAAGCGGGGACCTATTTCTGTTAGATCTATGTCCTTGCCGGCCTGGAAACAAAAAAAAATATGGTTAGAAACTAGAATCAAGTCAATTTGTAGATTAGTGGCATATGAAAATATTTAGCAACAATAAAATTCCGCGCAAACATAAAACAACAATCGCGCCATTCTACGGCGAATAAATGGTATATTTTCACAGCAAAAACAAACGCTGTCAAAATAATACTATTTATTCGCCATCATTTTAAAAACTGCAAAAAAAAGCATGTCTGTTGTATGGGAGCCCCCTTAAATATTTATTAATTCTGTTTTTTTTGTTATAGCGGCAACAGAAATAAATCTGTAAAAATTTCAAATGTCTATCACGGTTCGGCACGTAAAAAATTATGTGGTGTTGGTCGCTGATAATTTTGAGCATTTCAATAAAAACAATTATTTCTATGCAAATTTTGTATTTTTTTTTGTAAAGAAACCAGTTTATTTTTAAAAAAATTATTTGATTACTCAGTTTCTACAGGATTTTTCATTTTGCTTGATTTTTGCATTAGGCGCACTCACATCTTAAACCGTGACGAGACCTTTACTGTACCTTTTTGTAAGTATGCTGTCTGAAACAGACATAGTCATCGTTGTTTGCGAATGTAATGACGCGCTTAGAGTCGGACTTCGGAACCGGAAACAGGTATTTTAGAATGCTCATTGTTCTGAGACCTGTAACAAACACATTTTTTTTTTGTTATTGATATAATTTGCATCAAAATCTGTAAATTGGCGACTAGTAACGCCATCTATCTTATGGAATTTAACATTCCACCTATGTAAACTGTCTTTTGTTTTGTCTATGAATAAAAACTTTAGTCTGTTGCGAAACGTTACCGCTGTTTTTTAGAGGTTTTGGGGCCTAGTGGTCCATGAACTTTTTAAACACTAAAAAAACTAAATTTATTGTAAATATTCTTAAAGCATTGCATTTCGGTATCTGGTTTAACACAATTCGACCAGTATCTTTTTAAACATAGGCAGGTAAGGTAAGATTGGTCTGGGGGACCAGAATGAAGTAGGACTTAATGCCCTAAAAAGGATGTAATACCCACTAAAGCATCTCCAGTAACCTGACAAAAAGCCCCGTTGCACAACTATTTGCAGTTGATCAACCTCAGTTGCGCAAAAGGGAACTTGTGAACTTACCAAGATCAGATTTGAAGTTGTGGAAGACAAGATGCGGGTACTGTTCACTCATTGGCCCGATGCCTGGTATGTCATGCCGCATCACCACGCCCGAGAGAGTGAATGATGCTGTGGGTCCGTACGGTAGGTGGCAGACTACCTGGAAACAGTAACTTAGATGTACGTGTGCTTTACCTTCATATTAAATTGTTCTTGTTTTTTTGTTTTATTTTTATTTTATTTATGTGCATGTGTTAAAAAGTCAAATAAGTAAATGGAGAATAATCATAGTACATTGTGATTCTAAGTTATATAGGAACTTACCAAAGTATCAGGAACACCTCTATGCTCGTGCACTACTATGAAGTCTGTTACTTCGTTTGCTCTGCACGCATGTATCAACTGGGACATTTCATAGCCTCCTCTGTTCATTCTCTGACTGTTGGGAAACACTAATCTGTAACAACACATCAGTTTTACTCACAGAAACTTCTTCTTCCACTAGTGGACAAAAAATTTAAGCAAATAAAATCAATAACATCTTATTTCTTGTTTGATAATAATGACTATTTATACAGCTTTTTATGTATTAAATTTGACTTGTCTAAATGCTTATTTTGTAAGCCTAAAGAAATAAAGTTAACGAGTTTGAGTTTGAAAACAATACAAAACCTGAACTACTTTTCAAAATATTATTAATAATCTCGAGCTTTGTAAAAGGACAAAGATTTAGATAGATAATACTTTATTGTACCACACAAACACATAAATAAATGCTACGAATAGAAGTACACAGGCGCTGATTGATTTTTTCCAGGCAACTTTGAGATGGAATGCAATAATACTTACACTACATACTATAATACCTACATAACCTACAAAAATTATACACTTACAAATAAACTTATGAGGTTGTCTAATTGTATGTCTCTTAAATAAGATTTGAGGTAACTGCAACAATAATTTACAGTTAGCTCAACTGATCCAAAAAAATATTACCTCAGCTCTTTGACAAACATCTTGAGTCTTGCACTGGGTTCTCTAGAGGTTGTGATCATGATTTTAGGGTCCTCCACTCCAGCAAATCTGTACTCATCATCTTGCGAGCTCTGTGTATTGGCTCCGCCGCTGACTCCGCCAATCACTGCGGCTCTCTGAGGGCCTAAATAAAAAAATAAAGTTTCTTTATTCAGACATTGTCCATAAATTACACGTTACAAAAAATCAAGAACAGAATATAAATTTACTTATGGATGAATTGTGTTGAAAACAATATCGCCACTTTGTATGAAAAATTATACTAAATAAATATTACATGCATTCATTAAATATTACTGAGCTGGTGTTATAGGTGTGAAAATGTATACTTTATCTAGAAACTGAATTAAAAAACAAAAGCATTGACGTTAGTAACATAACCAACAATAACAATTCAAAACATTCTTCAAATAAGGTTAAGCTTTTACGTATTTATCAAGATAAATAAAGATCGCATGCTTGAAAATCACTTACCTTTGTCTTCGAATTCTATGTTTTTCTGTAGTCTCAGTGCTTCCTTCCTCAAATCACCATGAATGGGAATGTTTTCTTCCAAACTCTTCTTGAGCTGATCTTTCTTGGCTTGTATGCTCTTTTGCTTATCTTCCACTGACTTTCTGTATAAATACTCGCGGCGCAAACGCGCCTGCCGTCGAAGCATCTTTATTACTCACTAGTTATTGAATAAATTTGATTTGAAAGATTTCTGTTTTCGGATTTTTCGATTCCACAACACACGCACGCTCGCTTGCTCGCAGCCGCCGCGTTGTTATGACAGGATTGAGGATGGACAATGACATGAAAACCAAAATGACACTACCATACATGTTGATTTTGACATTGACGACATGCAACCCATACTTATTCCACTAACTTTGTCCCACATTTGATCCTTGTACAGTAGTATTTGTCCAAGATTCTATTGTAATTTGCGTATTCTAGTTGAGTTCAAATGAAATGACAACACACTTAGACAATTTAACCCGCTGTCAACACACTAATATTAAATTCGAAAGTTTGAATGGATAAAAATTATTATTAATTATTTTTTCTTCACGCCAAAACCCACAACCGTTCGGCAGGAAATGTTGTATTGTAAGTGTAAACTTTTTAATCTTTAAAATTTCGGTTTCCGTTGGAAATAAATTACGTTGATTATAACGTTTTCTTAGAAAATAACGCATGCGAGAAGCCGCGGGCTGAAACTAGTGTCCAAATCTTCGATCAAATACCAATGTTGCTATTAAATTGGATGAAGACGTCATAAAATTTTTGAACAAAATTGTGCATTGGAGAAAGGTAATTAACTAGCAAGAAGTTAAAGGGTATAGTGCCGGTTGGGCGCATGGTAGAACGTTTCTTACCGGGAAATTTAAATATTACGTCTGCTTGCACGCAATAAACTGAAAACTACCAGACAGTTCCTTTTCCTTGGATTCGTAAATCGCTGTACGTACCCGTGCGAAGTAACAAATCTCTTACATTAGGTTCACAAAAGTTTAAAAGTTTTATTTGCCATCATGTAAGTTATAACTAATTATTTTATTTATGGTACCTAATTATTCTTTATCGGGAAAGAAACAAAACGTATGCGTTATATACCCGATAGCAATGATGTGCACAGCACAAAACTACTAAGCCGCTACCAAAACTTATTGTTGACAAAAGCCGTAAAAAATGATTTTCCCGCTTTTTTGAAACAGTCTTGCCACTTTATAGGAAAACGAAAAGAACTATACGCCCCGTGCCGTAATACGGCTGCGTCAGTCACCTTAAATCTTCTTAAAAGCTACATTAAAAAACAAGTCCATAAGATCACTAAACGAAACAGTAAAATAATCATACGTTCATGAAGTTGCTCCACCAGCAAAATTTGATCAGGTTTTATATTCAGTTTATGACTTTCAAATATATTGAAAAGGTCATCAACATCCTCCTCAGAGTTCCTCGGCTTGATGTTGAATACATCTCCAGGCTCGTATGGTATAGGTGCATCATCTTTTCTTTTAAATTCTATCAATCTTACGTCCTGTAACAAAAATATATAAAATCATAATGCTGTACAGTTCACTCAGCATCATCTAGCCCCCAACTAAGCCATGAGGCGTTTGTGTTAAAGGCACTAGATAACTGATAAACATAATAGGTACCTACCTACATTACATTACAAAGATAGATCGTTGTTATTTTGGACAACCTCTGTGGCACAGCGGGCGTAGGTCAGCCTGCGATACTGGAGGTCTCGGTTTCGATTCCCGCCTCAAAACAAATGTCCGTACAACTCCAGATATTTGTTCAGGGTGTTTTCTATAAAAAACTAGGGGTCCGCCCCCCGGCTTCGCACGGGTAGTTATTTTTTCGTCAATTTTCCAATGTTTTTAATACTTCTTATCCTAATCCGGACTAAGAAAAATCCAAAAAATCAATAACCATGAAAATCGGTCCCGTCGTTTTTGAGTCATAAATGGTGTAACTAACACGACTTTGTTTTATATAAATAGATATCAAGTTTATATTATGTGTGTTTTATATTATGTAGGTAGTAAAATGTGGTACTTAAAGTAAAAGCTCGTTATTCGGTATGTACCACAAATATTTGTATTGGATGGTATTGTTGAGGATATTTTCCAAGAATCAAAAATAAAAGTCAAGCTGAAGACAGGGCGCTATGGCGCTCATTAGGGGAGGCCTATGTCCGGCTTCGACAATACGGTCCTCCCATCGTTTTAAGCTTCGACAGGTAGCTCCTGCCAACCTGTTGAAGGGCTATATAAATATTATGACGCTATTTTGTGAATAGGATAGGCGGCATAGGATTTCGTGTTTAACGTAAAGTAGGTCCCAAAACCCAGGTTTTGTCTGTACGGAAAATCAATTTTAAGGCAAGAAAACACATTTTTTTTTAAATCTTTTTAAATGAGCATCGAAGGAAAAAAAACAATTTTCAACGCAAATTTTCCTCTAAATTTTGTGTAGCCTAGTTGTATTAAAATTTATTTCAGCGAGATTTTTTTTCTAGTATTTATATTTGTATGTCGCTATTTTTAGGGAAGCGATTTATATTTCTATGAGTGTACAATAAGTTTTTGTACCTAAATTTATTGATGTGTGCAGTGTGGGTAGACCCCACCATGCGATGGACAAGCAATGCATAGTGAAGGTAGCGGAAAATCGCTAGATGACGATAAGACGAATGAGATGATAAGACAACTACCAGAACCATTAACTGCAGGTCATACAAATAAATAAATAATGCTGGACAACTCACACAGCATTATCTAGCTCCAAGCTAAGCAGAGCTTGTGTTATGGGTACTAGACATCTATACACAGATATATATTTTTTATTATATATAGAAAACCCCTGAACCTGGCCCTGACCAGAACACCCTGAACAAATGTCTGCAGATCGTACACACATTTGTCCCGAGGCGGTAATCGAACCCGCAACCTTCTGCGTCGCAGGCAGACCTTCGCCCACCGCGCCACATCGGTCGTCAAAAAAATATTTGTACCAAGCTGGTAATTGAACTCGCAACCTTCTCGTCACTAACACTTACCTGAGAATGACTCTCATGTGTGGTCCTTACATTACTGTCAACTCTCAAAACAAGAGCATCATCTCTATCGCGCACAAAAATGTCATCAGCAATCTTATCTTGAGGTGTCTTAGAGTGCTCTGCGTCTTGCAATGAAACTTTCCACCGTGGAATAAAGTAACCGGTATCAATTTGATTTCCCAAGCCCGGCAAGCAAGAGAATAAGTTATCTATCCATGGTCCCATCACTGCTTCGTGGCCAAGGTCATGCTGGTAGTCACATAGCCCTGCAATTTCATTGTATTGCTTTTAAATTACCAGTTTAGCATAGGACCGAGGCATATGGCTTAAACATAGGAGCCAAGGCCATTCCTTAGTTAATAACTTTCATAAGGGATGAAAATGATGTTTTAGAGGTCTCTCAAAATTAGAAATAAAATTGGTAGATCATTTGCTATTTATATTTGGTAATTATTTTAGCCTGGAATCACATTTCCATTTTTTTAGTCAGCCTCATTTAAAATCTTACTTAAACATCCTAATGCTTAAGTATCAGCCTTATAGTACTTAAAAGACTCACCTATATCAAGTAATGGCTTTGCTCCTAGTTGTACTATCCTCCTGAAAAGCTTCTTCCCAACATAATTGTATTTAGGGTATGAAGAATCACCTAAGCCAAGAACACCAAACTTCAGCTTGAGGAGAGATGTTTTAGGAAGATTTATCTGCTTTAGAAACTTCCAGGACTTAGACATGTTGTCTGGCACATCTCCCTGGCCAGTTGTAGAGCACACAAAAACAGCTAAATGTTCGAAAATAAGGTTTCTAACACTATATTCATCCATGGACAGTACGGGACCGCTAAAACCCAACGCTTTTGATTTTCTCCATATTCTTTCAGCGGCTTCTTGAGCGGTACAAGTTTGGCTGCCATATAAGACTAATAAGCGTGTAGAATGCGACATTACTAGCTATTTATCACAAGAATATTAAATTTGTATAAATTCAATGTTTTCGCGGAATCGAATAAAACTAAAAAAATTAAACGACAACAAACAAACAAACAGCTGACTGATTCTGTCTGACATTGAATGTTCGTTGGTGTTGTCATGTCATGTTACATTTACAGATGACAGTTCAGTATGAGTATGAAATTATTTGCTTTTCTTTTTTGGATTTATCGGATTCTTCCATAAATTCTACCTACTTACCTAAAGCTAAGAACAAGCAGCCCGGAATACAAAAAGTCGGAACGTAGGATCCTAGGATCTTTGGTATTTTCACTACAAATAAGACTACAAAGAAGTCTTCATCAAAAACCATAGACATAGAATTTGTTCACCATCAAAAACCATAGACATAGAATTTGTTCATAGACATAGAATTTGTTCACTACGTTCAAAACATAGGCAGGAAACCATAAACTAAGAAGTATACTACGTAGCACTATATATATACGTGCAGGAAACGTTATTGCTCGTGCGCGTAATGGCGCACGAAATGTATGATTTCAAGAAAAAAATATAAAAATACCTAAATGAAAAATGAAAATGAATAATTTCAGTACAAATTTTGATGTTGAAATTTCAAAAGAGACCTAGGAAGGCAAATGGGGTATCAAATGAAAGGCTTAGAGTAATAAGACACAGAGTGATAATTTCATACAAAATTCCGCTCAAAGTTGAAGCCAAAAAACAACCAATGTGTGCGTAAGCGGCACGTTATTACATTAGCCGACACGCACACAAGTGCACAAATAATGTTGCAAGTAATTAACATTTTTCCCGTAAGGTCGGGAAATACATTTAGTAAGGAGTAAATGATTTGCACATTTATCACTTTTCTGTTAGATGATATTTCATTAACTTTATAATTAACTAGCGGCCCGTCCCGGCTTCGCACGGGTGGACATTTATTTCTAAACATTTTGGGATAAACGTAGAGTAAATGTATCTTTATGCAGGACAATTTATACTTTTATTCGACTACCTCGTTGGTCTAGCGGTCGCGTTTTCAACCGGTGATAATGAGGTCCCGGGTTCAAATCCCGGGTCGGGCCAAGATTTTGGGTCTTTTTTAGCAAGAAACATTCACAGTAGCAGCCCGGTCGTGTCGGTCTGCCGTCCTATCGTTGCCCGCGTGCGTTGCTACCTGCGCTGAACGAGGCCACACCGCGCACCGGCCACGGCGCGGGGTGGCGGCGGCGGCGCGGCGCGGCGCGGCGGGGCGCGGCGCGGCTGCGTTTATTTTTATTATTTATTCGTAGTACCAGTGTAAAGTAGAAATAGAAAAAACAAAGAAGTACATATCTATGGGGTAAAATATTTTTGGTCTATAGCTAGCAACATTTATTTGTAATGGCGTGTGTTTTGTTTACATTTTATTTTTGTGCATAAACTACTGTTTTACTCAAGAATATAAGATGCCAGGTTGTACTTACCCGTGAAATGGAATCTTCGGTTGTTTATGGTGATTATGTGAAGAGTTGTGACACCCTTTCACTGCACAATACGTCATTTTTATTAAAAATTCGTAGAGCTCTTCCCAGTAGGCCTTGACCTTGAGCACTGACGCGTCGAGCGATGCACTTAGCCTTTAAAGGCTAACTTGAAATTGCTTCACTTCGCGTGCGCCTACTAGGGTTCTATGTCTAGTTATTCTAAGATGAAAGGTATCGTTTTGACCATTTCAAAACACTTTTTGAAATTTCTGTAAGTTTCATACTTTTTGAAATATTTCAAAAAAGTCGAAAAATTGACCATTCCCCCCCCCCCCCCTAGCTCCGAAGATTGCAGACCGATCCATGTACAATGTATGAGGCGTTTGTAGATATCAATCTATATTTTACAGCGGGGCAATGCAGCCAGTGTCTTAGGCACGCTTCCAACTGGTATTGATATGGATCAGTTGAGCTACCTGTAGATTGTTTGCCACAGTTTGCAGATAGCTTGATTGTTTCTATTGTAAATACTAGTTTTAATTTAAATTTGTTATTTGATTGTTATTTTCTTTCTGAATAAAGACTTATTTTACAGGAAAAATATAGAGAAGTCTGTAATAATAATAGTTTTTGAAAAATGGTCAAAAAGGAGGGGAATTTATTTTCAAAAGGAGGGGTAGGTACCTACCCAAGTGGGGTATGAAATGAAAGGTATCGTTTTGACCATTTCAAAACACTTTTTGAAATTTCTGTAAGTTTTATACTTTTTGAAATATTTCAAAAATAGTCGAAAAATTCGCACTTGGCGGATCTGGTAGGTATATTTTTATATCGCACTAACATGAATTAGGTATGTACTTGTTATTATAAAAAATAAAAATCACTCTCGAAATATTGACTTGATATGTAGACCGTTCACCGTAAGATATTACCCATGTTTTGTAGGTGATTTCATACAAAGCATCTTTTGGGGAACGGTCTGTACCTACCTATATAGTTCAACAAAACAATTTCAAACATGTACCCAATGATATTATAATATAAATGACATCATTGCATGTACCCCGTTGGGGCGCTACAAGTTACAAGAGAACTTAAAAACTAAAATCTAATTCAAAGTAATTACCTAGTTTAGGTACTATTGCAATTATATACTTATAACTATCTATAATGTATAAATTATTACAAAGGTTACGCTAGATATTAATTATATAGGTACCTAGTTAAGTACCTATACCTACCTATTTCTAGTTTAAATTAAAGGAAAAAAAGCTGTTCTTTTGTAACACAGCAACTGTCGGCGATGAAACCCTTGTATAGTTGGTTATAATTAGATTCGTTGGTTATAATTAGATTCTTTTGTAGGTATTTGTAAGGTTCTCCTATTTACGTAAGGGTACTTTTTTGTTTATGAAAATTTTAAATAGAAAACAGTGCCTACAAAACGGAAGGAAATAACTCAAGACTTTATACAACTTGAATTGTTACTATACAATATAACACCAGAAAAAGAACATTACAAAAAGACATATTACATGAGACAAGTACAATGGGCGGCCTTACTGTTTAGAAGCGATCTCTTCCAGGCAACCTTTGTACAATTATTAATTGTTCTTGTAAACTTGTAAATAGGTTATGTAATTAGTTTTAGAGTAGGTACCTAATTTAGGAAAATTGCCCCTAGTCTAGTAGTGGTAAGGTTTAGTTCTAAGAACTTTTTTATTGTTACTAAATACCTAGAAATTGTAATTTATTACTTAAAAGGTACATTAGGTACGAAATAAACATAAAATATAAGGGTTAAAATAAGAAAGTAAAGAATAATTCAGATCCAAAGGTTCGGCTAAAGCAAAAAAATCAGACAAAGTAGGGCAAAAAGCACGCCGTCGTCGTCGCCTGACCGGTAAAGCCGGCTCATATAAATATGAGCGCGGTTTTCGGTCAGTCGCCAGTCGCAGGCCGCAGCCCAGCCACCGAAGAGGCAAGAAGTAAAGAAAACAGCAAAGGAGCCTAGGAACAAGCCGAAGCCTAAGGATCAGTTGGAAAATTGTTGCTGCATTTTCGGAGCCGAGGTCCCCCACCACCACCAGGAAGGAACACCACTAGGTCGTCGTTGTACCCCCACTTTACGCATTCAGGGGTGCAAGGCGGCGTGCGTCAACCAGCCTAAGTAGAGGAAGAATCGCACGTCGAAAACACGACGAGATACCTACTGTCCCGGGACGAACCTACGTGTCAGGCTAATCATCCTGGGGAACGTCAGCGTCCGCAACAGCTACATTGTAGCTGCAGCACCCACGGGACGGGAGACAGAGTTCTAACTTTATTTGTTATTAATATTTTATTGACTAGGTAAACGATTTTGTATAAGTAAATTTTCGAAGCTTATAATGTAATCCATATCCAAAGATAAGCGAAAAAGTATTTTGAAGGTTTTTGTTTTTACCTTTCCTTTTACCACTTCGATAAATATGACGAGGTTCTATGTATTTTACTTATTAACCAAAATATTAGTGTTTTGTCATGTCAATAATAATGCTACAGATTCATTGAATGAAGGAATGAATACTTTATTGCACTTAAAAAATAACAAAAATAAACCTTAGTAAGTATATCTAAATTTAAAAATGATCAGTACAATAGTGGAAAAAAAAACGTTTTTCACTGTGGGAAATGAAAAAACCTGAGTGCATAGGCCCAGGCTTTTTACTCTGGTCAAAGCCACGACATAAGGCGAGGCGATGCGTCTTGCGGCGGCGCATCCTCCGTCTTGGGATTGGCGTCGTCGTCGCTAGGACTGATGCCAGATTGAAGGAATCCCCCCAAAAATGGGGTTTTTTATAACTATTGGGGATAATTAGGTTTACAATATTTTTGGGGGATGTTTGGAGGTAAAAACTAGCTTTAGAGGGACTTTGCGGATTTTTATTAAGTACCTACCAAACCTGAGAAAACCCGTGATGATAAAATATATTAACTGAACCCGATGAAATCAAACCTTAGAGTTCTGGGCACACCCTTCTAAAGCTACCCCTGGCACGCTCCTCTTGCTTAACCCTAATTTGAACCAGTTATGCATTCATATCATAACCATCAAGCATGGTACTGGGCAGATCTTGACAACATCTTTAGTCTGTCTAATTTGTCGATTGAACAGCCATGCTCGTAGCACTGCCTTTGTGGGGCGAAGGTCCGCCTGCGAGGCAGGAGCAAGGGCAGGAGTTTGCGGGTTCGATTCCCGCCTTGGGAAAAATATTTGTACGATCTACAGGTATTTCTTCCGGGTTTTCTGGTCGTGATGAACTGATGACACAAGCTCTGCTTAGCTTGGGGCTGGATAATGCTGTGTGAATTGTCCAGCATTATTTATTTATTTTATTATTTCACTACACTCCTCAGTCCTCACGCTAACTGTTAGGATCAGTTGAAGTAGAATTAAAAAACAAAATAATATACTTACCTAATTATAATCACAAATATTCCTACAGCTAACCGTAACCACTCGCTTGCAACCAAAATATTGAAAAGTGTGGGAATCTTCTTGACCATTGATTGTGGCGCCGCCGCCCCCGCCCGCACCTTCGGGACTTGGCGCCTGAAGAGGGCGCTCCGTTCGCTCTATGTAGGCCTTGCATAAATAATTTGCAAAATAAAACAAAATCCAAAACCTACCTACCTACTTATTTAAAGATACAAATTAGGTAATTCTAGATACTTACCTATTGAATTATGCCATGTTTGTAAAATATGCGTTAGCAACCGGTTCAACTTTAATTCTTTTCATTTGCGGCAGCTTATGTGAGCTGGAGAAAAGAAAAACTGTTAAAATGTCACCCCCAATTTTCATCCCTCGCATGTCCCTCGCTCAATACCCGCTACTCTTCCTTGTTGCACACATGCGGAAGCCATATCCCGTCTCTCTCAGATTTGGCGCACGGCAGTCTCGTGTTCTGACTTGACGGACTCAGTCGCTCCGTTGCAAAAAGGCGGGAAAAATCTGTGAAGTGAATCTAGAAAATAATAAGTGAAAAACAAGAGGAATTCACAAAATCAAGATGTAAGTTCAATGTATTGAAGAATTACTGTCAAAATTAATAATTTAGACAGATGATCTTATTTTTGACCTCTGACATTTCGTCCGGATGCGTTCTGTTCTGATAGAGATTTTATTTAAACAATTTTATTTCCCTATCGTAAATTAACAAAAACAGGATTTATTGATGAAATGTAAATCTACCCAAACCTACTTTTAGCTAACTTGTTTTCCGTATTGTCACACCTTTCTTTTTAATAACAAATTTTATTTAATAAGATCGCATGCGTCTAGGAACCTACCTATCTTTATCGCTGAGACTAACTAAATAAATACCTACGCTGGTACATACATAATATTCTTTTTATCATTTTATGTTACTATACCTAAATTAACCAGTATACCAATATATAACTATTGGTTTATCTACTGGTTATTCCGTGATTATGGAGCATGAAACTGTAACCGAAATATTGGAAAACTCAAAAATCAAATCATGGTAAATATCCGGATAGATATGACTTTAACCTTTTATTTTATTAATTAAATATTTATATAAAGCTCGGTCCTAATTGTGTTTGCTGGAGATAATGGTATAAGGGTCGCATTTGGCGCTCCATATTTGAATTTTTCTACAAAGAATTAAGAATTATTATTTATCTAAGAGATTATAATTTTTGATAGAAGCTGTGGTAAGGATATTAAATCTTTATTAATAGATAATAGATACTTTTATTCATCACCTTACAAAACAGATCGCATCTAATAAAACATATTACAGAGAAAAGCAATGGATCTTGCGGACTTATAGCATAATTATAGCGATTTCTTACACATTAAATTATTAATATTAGATTAATATTAATGTATTTCTTATCCTCATACCTAGTAATTAATTAACTACCATAAAGCTACTTGCCTCTGAATAAAAAAATGCTAAAAAACAATTTCGAAATAGGAACATACAAAAAATATTTACGTAATTATACGACGCGACGACGTAGGCAATTGTAACGCGAGTCGATTTTCAGTAATAAATAAAATAATTTTACTATATCTACCTAATTCCCGCCAAATAACCACCATTTCGGATGTTACGTCAGATGAACACGTGGCGCCATCGATCGGTTTCCGGTGCTTACACCCCACAGAGGGTAGGTAGGGGTAGTTACCTCTCTCTGTCTGACCCTAGCTGACTGACACATCTCGCAATGAGTTTTTTTTTGTTACAAACAGGGTAATTACTCTCCATATTTGAAGTGTCTCAATTAGGTTCCGTTCCATAGTGCTAATGAACCACATTTTTTTTCTATATAATCGATAAGTGCCAAAAAGCATTTTAAATCTTCATTTTCAAGTTGCGCGTATGAGATTAATATAGAATAATTGTGGATATGTAAGGTGAAATGGATCTCTAAAATAGTTTTCAGATTTTAGATTACCTATTTTATAAGTATTTTAATGTAATAATATGTTTTGCACATCACTTTGCTAAATATCATAGCGTCGATAATTATTAGTTTATTACTTATTGAAGTATCACATGATTTAAAATACGTGGAATATTATTTTGTACAATTATTGTTATCATTGATAATGTTCTGAAAGTCATTTGAGTAATAAGGAGTTTCTGTTCGCTTCAATCTTTTAAACCCCAGTGGAAGAAGCGAACAAGAAACCACTAGGTATTAGATTCTCAGTGAATTATACAAGCTTTGATATAAAACATTAAATATAAAGGGGAAGAAATACATTTATAATATTTTAAGTAAGATTACATTACACAAATTGCTAGTGAGAAGATATTCAAATAACAATAAACATTACTTAGCTTTTTAGTTCTGTCTGGGAAGGCTGCTCGTCAAAAAGTGGCCGTACTGCCATTTTTGGATCGTATTTAAGCACTGCCTACGTTTTTCATAAAACAACGCTCACAGCGCCCTCTAAGAACGCTCACAGCGCCCTCTAAGCGCTGGCGCGAAAAGTCGTTACAGTTCTTTATTACTCAAATGACTTTCAGAACATTATCAATGATAACAATAATTGTACAAAATAATATTCCACGTATTTTAAATCATGTGATACTTCAATAAGTAATAAACTAATAATTATCGACGCTATGATATTTAGCAAAGTGATGTGCAAAACATATTATTACATTAAAATACTTATAAAATAGGTAATCTAAAATCTGAAAACTATTTTAGAGATCCATTTCACCTTACATATCCACAATTATTCTATATTAATCTCATACGCGCGTGACTTGATGAAAACGCTGGACGCAGTGGACTGGACGCGCCATGATAATATATTATGTTGTTATGATGTCAGTTGGATGTGAGACCTGATCAAATGCGCTGATGTTGTTGATGATAGTTGATACTTTTTAGTTTGCCTACACTGCCGTATGCCATAACAACATTGCGCCTACTATTTCAAGGTGTTTAAACTTTGAAAATTTTTAATTGAATTTTAAAATTTGTTTTGTTCTTTTATGAACTATATAACTATATAATCGAACATTTTCCGACTGATTTTTGCCAAAGCTATCTCGATAATATACTTTTAGATATTTTTTCACAGTGAAATATGACCAAATAGATTGCCAATTAGGCATGATGACTTATTTTAAGAAACTACTCCTTTTTTAAACATCAACTGAAATCAAAATAAATATTTCTGCAATATTTGTTTTTTATGGAAAAATTGAGGTTTTATATAGGTAGGTACCATAGACATAGAATTTTTTCACTACGTTCAATTCTAAGCCTATGGTAGGTACTTATGCAATTTCAATTTCGCTCTAAAACGGTACAATAGAGGCGCCTGTCTATGACAACACCGATTAAACCAGTTTGTATTCAAAGGGGTTTGAAGATTTTGGCCCTAAAACCTGCCGCCATTTTATTTTTTCTTCAAAGTTGCCGCGCACCTTAAAAGTTATATATTTGGACAGAGGACACTAAAATAAATAGAAAATGTTCTATAACATAATGTCCTAAAGCGTCAGGTTCCTGAGATATTCGCAGATGAAAATCACTATTGCTCTAATGAATTTATCTACGTTAACTGTTTTCATCAGTTTTCACGTTGCCTAGCAACGTACCGATTGATGATTTTGAGTATTTACCTACCCAAAGATCCTACGTTCCGCTAGAATCTTTGCTGCCTAGCTATTATATATAGGTATATTGTGAAGCATATGCCGACAAGAAAAGAAAAAAACAAATGTTACTGATTCAAAAAGTGTTTATTAAAATTAAAATGTGGTAGGTACCTACTACAATTAATTACTAGGAAAATTACATCAGGCCAATCAAATGTTTGTACGATCTACAAATATTTTTTCGGGGGTGTTCTCGCTATTTCTATGTATAATAACAATATCTATCTATGTAATGTATTGTATTAAGTATATCAGGCTAAGTAATCTGGTATCACTATCTGGATATCAGGTTAAGTAGGTATATCTAGTACCCATAACACAAGCACTGCTTAGCTTGGGGCTAGATGATGACGTGTGAGTTGTCCAGCATTATTTATTTATTGCTCATTTTCATAAAAAAAAATACTATCTAAGAAATCAGCAGGAGGCTGAAAATTGTGTTCTTGATGCCGTGCCCATGAAACGAGTCCAATCTCTAGTTTATACCGAGAACGAAAAACGCGCGCATATTTTTTTAAGGTGTGGTGAGAACCTCATTTTACATAGAAACCATGGCAACCTAAGTTTGAGGTATAAAACCTCTTTCATGCCATGGTTGGTTTTAGCACAAGAAGCCTCCTTCGATAGGTTTAAATGATTTCAGCACAAATTTTTTTTCGATAGGCTACCTTGATTTCTGTAACTTATTATACCTACCATTAAAACGCAGTGTCTACAGATGTAAAGGGGTCTTGGAGATTTTTACCCTAACATCGGCAACCACTTTGTTTTATTATATCGCCGCGCACGATGAAAGTTACATATTTGGATAGAAGACACCAAAACAAATAAAAAATGTTCCATAGTATAACGTCCTAAAGTGTCAGGTTTCTGAGATATTCACAGATGAAAATAAATATATTTTTTCTTTACATGTAAATATCTCGGAAACCTGACGCTTTAGGGCATTATGTTTGAGAACATTTTTAATTTGTTTTTGTGTCTTCTATCCAAATATATAATTTTCATTGTGCGCGGCGATTTTGAAAAATTAACAAATTTTAGGACCACCCTCCATACAAAAATCTTCAAACCCCTTTTAATTGAGATTAGAAATGATAAGTAATGACAAATTATTATTAAATTATTCTCAAATCCGCCTAAAAGTAGAACCGGGAATTACCGGGACCAAACACTACTGTGGCTTCTGCATACGATTCCACAAAATAAAAAAATCTTAAGTGGGGGTACCTACTTAAGTTTTTTTTTATTATTGACGATATTTAGTAATCATTTTGGCCTCCCGAATTTAAAGTCAGTGTATAAAATAGGTACCTACTAATAATTAGTCGTTATGTTACTACTTATATCAGTCCACGTCTGGATATATAGACCTCCGAGCAGCAAAGTTTTTTTTCCACAACCAATAAAAGCTACAATAGGTAATAAAATCAACTTCGATTCACTGTTATTTTTAAAACATTTGGGAATAAAAGAGTTGTGCTAAAAATCAACATTTTCCCTTATTGCTCCCAAAATACAAAAGTTTACGGGATAAATAAATATTCCTGTAGGTTTTATTTTATGGAACCAGTTAGAGTTCATATACCTACTATGGTAAGGTAGGTAGTAAAATAATTTTTAAAATCGGTCCATATCATATACGGATCGATGAATAATTTTATAAAAAAAAATACATCCAAAAATACAAACTATGGGGGGTTTCGGGGGAAGTCGGTAGAAATAGGTTCAGCTCAAGGATTTTAAAAAGATTCTGTGTTTTATTTCAGAAAATTTTGCGTTATAAGGAAAGATAGACAAGACAACGTGAGTAGATTTGTGGTTAAATAATACTGTCAAAACCACATCACATCACTATGTGCTGTGGTTTTCAACGACTGTTATAGGTTTAGGTACAGACCCATAATGTGTTTCGTGAAATTGTATTCCGCAAGAATGTTTTTGAAATAAAGCTAAGCTGTAAATCTATAGGTCTTTTATTAGTACGATACTTAAAGTATAGATTTAACTATGATGTGTAAAGGTCTTTGACGACCTTTCTCTAACTGGATAGACAGAGCTACTAAACGTATTATATTCTAACCGATGTCTTGGCTGACGAAATACCAGCAACAGCTTTCAGCAGAACTTTCAGTAAACGTAAGTAGTTACCTACTATTACATAAGCTACGAGTACTCGAGTACTTACAATTGCTAAACTTTGTCATGTCGATACCTTTGAATGACCAAAAATGAAATGTGTAATGATCGAACCGAAAATCGAAAGCCCCCACCTAAGGAATATGTCGCTGCGCGTGGTATAAAGTTTATGTCCGTGATGATATAATATTGCTGCCGTGGGAAACACGCTAACAAGAGAAGTTTTAAACTGTAACATCGACGTGACGGGTAAAATCGTCCGTAAAGTAAAAGTAGGCCATTCAATCAAACAAAAAACAAAATTGCACTAGCTTTGTAGGATGCTCTTTTTAGGGTTTCAAACATCGGTTTTGAAACCCTTATGGTCTCGCTCTGTCCGTCCCCGCTCTTTCTTGAATATCTCAGTAACTACTGCAGCTATTAACTTGAAATTTAAAATAATGATACATTTCGTGCGCCATTACTGATTTAAAAAAAAAAATATATAAATAAATGAAAAATGAAAATGAATATTTTCAGTAGGTACAAATTTTGGTGTTGAAATTTCAAAAGAGACCTAGGAAGGCAAATGGGGTATCAAATGAAAGGTATCGTTTTGACCATATCAAAACACTTTTTGAAATTTCTGTAAGTTTCATACTTTTTGAAATATTTCAAAAAAAGACGAAAAATTTACCATTCCCCCCCCCCTATCTCCGAAGATTGCAGACCGATCCACGTACAATGTATTAGGCGTTTGTAGATATCGATCTATATTTTACAGGAAAAATATAGAGAAGTCTGTAATAATAATAATTTTTGAAAAATGGTAAAAAAGGGGGGGAATTTTTTTTCAAAAGGGGGGGTACCTACCTATGTGGGGTATCAAATGAAAGGTATCGTTTTGTACATTTCAAAACACTTTTTGAAATTTCTGTGAGTGTCATACTTTTTGAAATATTTCAAAAAAAGACGAAAAATTGACCTTTCCCCCCCCCCCCTATCTCCGAAGATTGCAGACCGATCCACGTACAATGTATTAGGCGTTTGTAGATATCGATCTATATTTTACAGGAAAAATATAGAGAAGTCTGTAATAATAATAGGTTTTGAAAAATGGTCAAAAAGGGGGGGAATTTTTTTTCAAAAGGGGGGGTACCTACCTATGTGGGATATCAAATGAAAGGTATCGTTTTGACCATTTCAAAACACTTTTTGAAATTTCTGTGAGTTTCATACTTTTTGAAATATTTCAAAAAAAGACGAAAAATTGACCAATCCCCCCCCCCTAGCTCCGAAGATTGCAGACTGATCCATGTACAATGTATTAGGCGTTTGTAGATGTCAATCTATATTTTACAGGAAAAATATAGAGAAGTCTGTAATAATAATAGTTTTTGAAAAATGGTCAAAAAGGGGGGGAATTTTTTTTCAAAAGGAGGGGTACCTGCCTATGTGGGGTATCAAATGAAAGGTATCGTTTTGACCATATCAAAACACTTTTTGAAATTTCTGTAAGTTTCATACTTTTTGAAATATTTCAAAAAAAGACGAAAAATTGACCATTCCCCCCCCCCCCCCCCTATCTCCGAAGATTGCAGACCGATCCACGTACAATGTATTAGGCGTTTGTAGATATCGATCTATATTTTACAGGAAAAATATAGAGAAGTCTGTAATAATAATAGTTTTTGAAAAATGGTAAAAAAGGGGGGGAATTTTTTTTCAAAAGGGGGGGTACCTACCTATGTGGGGTATCAAATGAAAGGTATCGTTTTGACCATTTCAAAACACTTTTTGAAATTTCTGTGAGTTTCATACTTTTTGAAATATTTCAAAAAATGACGAAAAATTGACCATTCCCCCCCCCTAGCTCCGAAGATTGCAGACCGATCCATGTACAATGTATTAAGCGTTTGTAGATATCAATCTATATTTTACAGGAAAAATATAGAGAAGTCTGTAATAATAATAGTTTTTGAAAAATGGTCAAAAAGGGGGGGAATTTTTTTTCAAAAGGAGAGGTACCTGCCTATGTGGGGTATCAAATGAAAGGTATCGTTTTGACCATTTCAAAACACTTTTTGAAATTTCTGTGAGTTTCATACTTTTTGAAATATTTCAAAAAATGACGAAAAATTTACCATTCCCCCCCCCCTAGCTCCGAAGATTGATGACCGATCCATGTACAATGTATTAGGCGTTTGTAGATATCAATCTATATTTTACAGGAAAAATATAGAGAAGTCTGTAATAATAATAGTTTTTGAAAAATGGTCAAAAAAGGGGATTTTTTTTTCAAAAAGGGGTACCTACCCATGTGGGGTATCAAATGAAAGGTATCGTTTCGGCCTTTTTAAAACACTTTTGAAATTTCTGTAAGTTTCATACTTTTTAAAATATTTCAGAAAATTGATTGTCCAAATAATTGGCAAATGTTTGAAACCCTCGGCGCGCGAGTTACACTCGCACTTGGCGAATCTTGTTTGAAATAAATAAAGTCAAAGACTTGAAAGAATCAAGAAGCTTAATAACAGGATTATAAACTTCTTGGACGTGTCTGGTTAGACAATTCTGGCAGTGTCAAGTAATGGAAAATAGTTACAAATAAATAAATAATGCTGGACAATTCACACAGCATTATCTAGCCCTAAGCTAAGCAGAGCTTGTGTTATGGGTACTAGATAACTGATATACATAATAATAACACAATACATAGATAGATATTTTTTATTATAGGTACATAGAAAACAACCAGAACACCCTGAACAAATGTCTGCAGATCGTACACACATTTATTCCGAGGCGGGAATCGAACCCGCAACCTTCTGCGTCGCAGGCAGACCTTCGCCCACCGCGCCACATCGGTCGTATAAATTATGTTTATACTACACATACTCAGATAGATGATTATTCCTGTTCCAAACATAACCCAGGAGGTTGCTCCTGCGCCGCAGGCAGACCTTCGCACACCGCGCCACAGAAGATTGAGTGATATTTTCATCAGAGCCTAGTTCGTTATCCAGCTGGGTACACCACGTGCAGGTTAGGTTGGCTTGGGAGACGAGATGTTGGAGTCTCCCTTGTAGAGATCACAGACTTAACTTAAATTATTTTTTGTAGGCTTAGGTTCATTATTTTCTATTACTTAACATTTTAGAATTGTGTCGAACCCTTGGTCGAACCAGACACATATTGCCATTATAAAGAATTATTATCATCTATGTATACAATGTGTCTGGTTACCGGTGTCGGAGACTTTGGGGGGATGAAATACGGTAAATTTTATCGACAAATGACTAGCCCTATTTTTTTTTCTCTCTCCATGATGTAAGACTTATTTTGTTGCACACGCAAGATGGATGGGGGTTTGTCTTATTTCACGCCAAAACTATTGAACGGATAAGGCTGAAATTAGGGTTGCGTTGATCAGTCGTCACTTTCGCTATTTCGTCTCCCTCTCTATCACGTCACTTTCCTATGACGTCACTTTCTGCATCTTATAGTAAGTCTCCTATTTCGTCACTTACCCTACTCGTCTGAAGAAAACGTATTCAAATAAATCACTACAAAAAAAACTACCAAGGAGGTTAAGTTTGTGCCTTATCTATCTTAAAGAAATAATCGCCTAGGTCGCATATGTGTGAAGAAAGTACCAAAACAACCTACGAAAATTTTATATTGGATTTTTTTACAGTTTAGTATCAGTCACTACCCAATCTTCAAAGAACTTCTGCTCGCCTAGTACTTTATTATCTCCTTTTAGTGAACATAATTTTATTGTGCTATTTGTGCAATTAATCATTGGAGAAACTTTACGGCGGTGTTCTCTATTATATGTGTATAGGTAGGGACCTACTTGCAGTTCTAAACTTGCAATCACATAGACTACCTACTTATTATAGATACCCGGAAATGCGTGCGAGGCCGCTGTCAGAAACTGTAGTGTACAGTAAACATAAAACATTGAAGTTGCAAAAATGGGTACCGTCCACTTTTGTCCAAATCGCGAACCCAAAGGGTCGGACCCCCTTGCTAGGGCTACACCCCTTTGTGGGTCAAGGTTGTCTCTAGGGCAAAGCAAAGGGCTTGGGGTGCTTTCAGAAATCAATAGCTTTTGTATTTGATGTGTGCTTTTTTATACTTTTTCTATGACAAAGCATGATAAAATCGCTGGCTTTAAAATAGGTAGAGTTGTTAGTATAGTTTTAAGTGCCCTGGCCTTACGGCGTAAGATGCGAATCCTCCTTGGATGTCGTAAGAGTCCACTAAGGAACTTAGGGGTAGGACAGCAGTTGCCTCCTGCCTGTGTGAGATTAACACCTCGACTGCGATCAAAAAATTCGTGATGTTTATGGCAACACGACTGTTCTTTGGGAGGCACGTTTAGAAACCATAGTTTTGGAATATTTCAATGTTAAGAAATGTTTGCCGTCGACTCTCGGCACTCGACTCGATCTGTTCAGTATACAGTTTAAAGATCATCATCATCATCATCAGCTAATATGTATTAGTCCACTGCTGGACATAGGCCTCCCCTAATGAGCGTCATAGCGCCCTGTCTTAAGCTTGCCGCATCCAGCATCTACCAGCAGTCTTTCGCACATCGTCATCCCACCTGATCGGAGGGTGTCCTACACTACGTATGCCGAGTCGCGGTCGCTACTCAAGAACACGTTTACGTGGTTTTCGGTTTTTCTCGAGATATGGCCAGCCCACTGCTACTTCAGCTTGCTAATCCTTTGAGCTATGTCGATAACCCTCTGTCGGATGTATTAAGCTCATAAAAATGAGGATGCATTTTGCGATTCTCAGAATTAGCAGGCTGAAGCGATGGGCAGGCCATTATATAGCTCGTAGAACCGATAACCGTGTTGGGGATACCTATTCCCCTGAATTATTATAACAGTGGATCTAAGTGGAAAACTATCCCCCCTAGTAGTAATAGGTGGAAAAAAACCGTTCTTCCCTACCAGTGGGTATAGTTTAGTAGGGGTATGTGGAACAGGCGGAGTAAAGGTTCTCGAATGGCGACCGCGATGCGAAACGGAGTGTGGGTAGACCCCACTCGATGGACCGACGACATCGTAGCGGTCGCAGGGAGTCGATGGATGGAGGCGGCTCAGGACAGATAATTTATGGCAGATGCATTTAGGGTGTGCAGTGCATAGACAGAGAGTCAGTGTATTTTAGAAAGATTTCTAAATTAAATTTTGAAGAAACGTGATACGCGTTACAAATCACTAAAACGAAATGGTGTCCTTATTTGACTACAGGCGAAACCCTTAAAATAAGACTTTCTTTTTCGACTTACGACCGCCACCCTGCCAAATCTACTGGCTCTACCGTGTAGTGTAGGTATGTGAATAGACGTGAATTGAGTTACGTTAAGTACAACTTTTTGTCACCGTTATATTTATCGAAAAAGCTTCCTATTTAGAAAACGTCCGAAAATGAATAAATTATGGAATACAAGGCATAGGTTTGTTCCTTTGTTACAAAAATTAATAAAAATTTATTCATATATCCATCTGTTTTCTTAGCTAATATAGGTACTTACTTACCGTTTTTCGCCTAAACTATCAATCACGAATTTTTTTATTGTCTTCATTGTATTCAATAATAAGGGAACCTTCGGCTTATTTTTGCAAATAAATTTCCTAATAAATAGATAATCAGCATAAACTTGATTTTTGCGCTTACGCCGCTCTGTTCTGTCCCGCTCCTATAAACGCGAAATTCTATGGCTATCCTTTTCACAAAATGACCTCATTATAACGCCCCTTAACTAAATTTAAAACGGTTGTTTATCCGGTACACATGGGAAAGATCTGTTCCACTATTTCTCAGCCGCCGACCTCTTTGTACGCCTCAAAGGAATCTAGATGAAAAGGCGCAACTCTTCAATAGCAATTTGGCTCCCCCAAGGCCTTCCGCTTGGTCCTCTTTTGTACGCTTTGTTTGGTACCTATTTTATTTTTCATTCAGTTAATCCTGTTTTTGAACAGATGTTTTGTAGAGAGATTATGTAGCTGTGAAACGCAATGCAAAATAATGATTGTTTTAAAAAACTTAAAATCGACATCTCATAAAACACTACACAACCCTTTGCTAATGTATTTTTGTTAAGTTTTGCGGGATAAATACCTTGGAAATAAAAAAATATATGCGATCATCACGGGATCATCCTCTAGAGAACTGCAAAAGAATCATCAAAATCCGTTAGTAAATGACGGAGAAATTCACGGATATACATAAAAATATACATACAGCCGAGCATATAGGTACCTAACTGAGGAAGTTATATTGTTATATTTTTTCGAAATCAGTTAAAATATCTACATAATAATATACCTACTCGGTTGTATTTACAAACATAGTTTTTTTTGTAATCAGAAACATATGTGTAATTAATATTATATAAAACAAAGTCGTGTAAGTTTCACCATTTATAACTCACTAGTAGCGCCTCGCAGTTTCAACGGCGTAGTTCTCGTTCCCGTGGAAATTCCGGGATAAAATATAGCCTATGTGCTATTCCCTACTATAATCTATCTCTGTGCCAAATTTCACCCAGATCCGTTCAGCCGTTCTAGCGTGATGATGGTGTTTTTTTATTATTTTATTGTATTTGTCTCTGTCCCGAAATAGCAGAATAACAAAATTAGGCATGAAAAGCTCACGAAGAAAACTCTTTTTCTTTTACATCTTTCGTTTAGTTTAGAACGCCAGCGGATGAAATTTGCCGGGTCAGCTAGTTTATGAATAAAAACTTTACGTATTACTTTTTTCCTTACACTTTTTTCAACAGGGTTTCCAGCTGGAAACCCTATAAATACCGCAATTTACACATAGTTTTAAGACCAACTTGTTTCCAACCAACGTGATTCCTTTAATGGATTCCTAAATTAATAAAGCCTGATCAACTGTTTTATTAGTGAATATACAAGAATTCTCTTCTTTAATTGTACTAAATGAAAAAATATTTATTTAATAACAATTATTTAGGACTATCTACAGTTTTACTGTGGTCTCCACACTATTCAGAGCCTGACTGAATAAGTTTAGTTGGTTAGAGTTACTCTACTATTAACTTGTTTCTATATTGAACGTCCCAAAAATAAGCTTTTTCCATTCTATGTAACTGGGATCGAGTTCTGCGAATCTTTTCTTTAAAAGTATTTTTAAACTTACGCGATCCAAACCATAATTATTATCAATCGCTTAATAATGACAGTGGTCATCATCATCATCATCAATCAGCCTATATTAGTCCACTGCTGGACATAGGCCTCTCCTAATGAGCGCTATAGCGCCCCGTCCACAGCTTGACACATCCAGCATCTGCCAGCAGTCTTTCGCAGATCGTCATCCCACCTGGTCGGAGGGCGTCCTACACTACTTATGCCGAGTTACAGTGGTATCGTCCCAAAATCGTCAATAGATAACAGAAACTGTAGACAGGCGCCGTGCTATTACACGGAGATATTTATAGATTGGTTTCAACCCTGTCATTTTTGACACTCCTCTGTATCTGTAGTTTCTTTATGAGGCGATATTATGACGCCATTTTGTAAATAGGATAGACATAATAAGAGCGGCGTAAGCTCAAAAATCAAGTTTTTGCTAAATATCTATTAATTAAGACATTTGTTGCAAAAATAAGCCAAAGGTGCCTTGGGTATTCTTAAATTTAATATAGTAATGAAAAAAAAACTTGTGATTGATAGTTTAGGAGACAATTTTTAAAACGAAGAAACCAGATGCCTCTTTGCACAATTACTTCTGATATTTAAAATAGTTTTTTTTTTCGAAAAGAAGGGGATCTGCCTTATTTTTCTGCCGTATTTTTTTCGAAACTTTATCGTAAAGATGACGGAGAAAAATTGTTTTAATGTAACCCAAATTTGCCCATTTCACATCTTTCGCAGCCTTTTTCAAAAGTAAACATAGGTAAAATACCAAAATGTGTCATTCAGGGACGATAGCCTCGATAATGTAAAGCAGCGATTAAATTAGTGGAACTCAGCCCCTGAACGAAAGAAGCAGAAAAAATACTAACCAGCGTAACTTCGAAAGTTCGTAGACCCTTCGTAGCACTATGCTACGAATGACTACGCGTCCTTGGTGATATGAATTTTGGCGTTACGAACTTGATTTGATGCAAGTTTGTCTAATCACTTTTTTAGAGTGGCTTGCAGATGTATCTATTTTAAAGGTGATACGGCTGGAACAAGAAGGCGGCGGCGCGGGCGTTAAGTATTGAACCAATAAACGTTTGCAAGATGGCAGGCTATCTTAGAATTGCAGGGACAAGATAGCCTGCCTCAATGTATGGTGATGGTGAAGTAACATTATTTCATTTGTGGTATGGTTCACATGAACCAGAATAATAAAGAAAAAAAATCGAGAAAATATACATCCGTTCTAATTACTACTTTGATCCTTGAAATGCGAAAATAAGCTTAAAAGAGGTAGAATGGACCTAATCCATTTTTTGGAAAACCCAAAGAGAAGAATTAAAAGGCCCAAATAGAATAAAAAAGTAGATAGGTACTATCACAATTGATTCATAGTTTTAATTTGTTGCTTAGAAAAAAACCACAGATAAATTTAATACTGGGAATCGGCGTCATGCTGATAAATCCCTCCAAAATTTAGATAATAATTAATAATAAACAATAGTTTCCTATTGTCATCTGATAGAAAAAGTGCAATTACTTTAAGTTTATCCTTAAATTATTGTATGTCCAAAAGGACAAACTATTGAAGAATGTATAAAATTTCATAAGACCAACTTTTTTTTTAGTCCATAAAATTAATAAAATTAATATATACGCTTCTACAACAAAATTCCTAGTGAGTTGCAAAATCTATCAATAAATAAATTCAAACAAATTGTAAAAACCTTTCTGTGCAAAAGGGCTTACTACAAAATATCAGATTATCTAGAAGATAAAAAAGCTTGGGACGGGTTTTGCTCCAACTCGAAAAATAACAACTAACAGGCTAAAGGTTTCTTCATCGCTTCTTTACTTTAGTCTACATACCGAAGTGACCGAAATCAAAAATATCACTTTATTTCCGTGTCAATGTTTTATTTTAAGAATTTGACCTTTTCTAAGTGTACATTTTTGTATTTATGGAAATAAAGACTTTTTGATTTTGATTTGAATAAATTAATACCATCATGATACCTTAAAAGCATACCCCATAAAGGTAGACGTACCTACCTACAACTGTATTGTATGTCTAATATAGATAAGCTGTTGAAACTGTACACATTCATTATACATAAGATCTTTTTTGTACAACAGTTAACAATAAAATTATTTCTGATTCGGATTATGTTACACAGTTTTTTTTATGTTACACAGTTCACAATAAAGATTCTCATAATTTCACTCCAGCCAGCCGGCTATTATATTTGAATCGGAGTAATCATATCTCAACAAGACGAATTGAGACTTCCTCACAGTAACATGGTGAATTAGTGAATTGAGTGTTCCGTCCGTGAGTTGCCGTCGAATAACCTCTTATTTTGAAGCCGACTAAAATATTATACAGCTTATTTATCGCCTACCTTTTGCTTTCTATATATATAAATAAATAATAATACTAATACCCGATAAATAATCTTAAATATGTGATATAATCGCGAAAGTTTAAAAAAAATTATAGAGCTTGTCCTCGCAAAGTGAACTGTCAAATTTTAAAAGCTAATTTGAAAATATAATTTACGCTAACGATTTCATTCTCCTGCGTTTCCATCGCGTTGCAGCAGTGATGATAATATTTTAAAAAACCGCGACTGTTTAAAAAGTTTTGTCTCTACATCTTCAAATCTTCTATCAATCTTCTTGTACAGTTATTTCTCAGGTGCGGGTAGAAGTGTGGAGATCTGTGGCCGTTATAACATATACACCAGTACAGGGATTGTTGTCTACTGCGGAATAAAAACTACGTACCGTCATCTAATGCGTAATGGGTCAATAAATAAAATATTAAATAATGCTGGACAATTCACACAGCATTATCTAGTCCCAAGCTAAGCAGAGCTTGTGTTATGGGTACTAGATAACTGATATACATAATTTTACAATACACAGATAGATATTTTTTTATTATATATAGAAAACGACCAGAACATCCTGAACAAATGTCTGCAGATCGTACACACATTTGTCCCGCGGCGGGAATCGAACCCGCAACCTCCTGCGTCGCAGGCAGACCTTCGCCCACCGCGGTCGTCATATAAGCTTATCCTGAGGATATAAGCTTCTTGTGCCGGTCAGTACAATTTGACAACACCTTCTCGTCAAATTGTACTGACCGCCACTGCACATCGCGTCAGTCTGTGATACTTTAGTACTATACTTATAAATCTGTGGTCTGTGAGACTAACTGCTACCCGCGGCTTTGAACGCGCTTAAAGGGCTACTATGGGCCAACGGCCTTGAGGATTCGGGCGGAGCCAAAAATTTTTTAAGGTAGCCTTTGTCCGTCCCCGAGATACCATTCAGCTATTTATTTTTAAATTTTCTTTTATACATTCTTTTATACGAAAAATCAGTCGTTCGAAAGGTATGAGCATTTCGGCGACCCATTTATAAAGAATAATTGAGGTTCTTCAACTTCAGTATTGTCTATTCTACCCCAGTAGGTATTGTCTATTATACTGTAGGCTTCTCCTACTTGTACATACACATTATACATACACATAAACAAAGTCATATTTCTATACATATATTATTCTAAACAACTATCTTACACTTATAATATTTCTATAACTATATCTATTTACATTATATACACAAACATTCATAAAATAGGTACAAGTACAACACACATAACTCATTACATATCTATTCACTTTATCTATTTATTCACACTCAGTAACGTGAGCCCGCTGGCCGTCCGATAATCCCGTATCGTGCGCGAACGCAATGGAAACAAGCATCGACTCGCGTAGAACAATGAAATCCCTGACGCCGCACAAGACCGGCCGGTGCGCAGGTAATCGCGCTCGCTCACGGCTCGCCAGTCCGAAGCTATCTACCAGGCGAGAAACACGCCAACCGCTCGCTTACCGCTGCGCACGCGCACCGTATATAACTAACCACCTATCCGTTATTCGACAAAGACTTCTAAAATATAGGCTAGTGATTGTGCTGTGGAATATAAGATTGTGTTGTGCCGAACTGATTGGATAATATACGAATTACACACACGTGAGTACATCTTTTATTCCAACCACCGAACCACAAACCTATACTGGTGACCCCTAAGAGCACGAAAAAAAAAAATGTCGGATAACGAAGGAAGCTCAAGCAGTGACAATAGCCCAAACGAAACCCAGAAGCAGCAACCTAAAAACGAGGAAGACACACACGTCACCCAGCGTAAACCAACAAAAATGCGTAGGTCCATTGTCACTGACCACGAGAAAATGTCGTACGACATTTCAAAGGTAAACGTAAAGGCACCGCCATTTTCTCCGGACGACCCTGAAATATGGTTCGCAGTACTGGAAGGCCAATTCGCCAGTCACGGCATAACGGACGACGCCATAAAATTTAATAACGTCATTACTAAACTCGACATGGTTCATGCAAAGGCCGTTAAAGACGTTATAATCAATCCGCCTGCCAAGAACCGTTACGAGAAAATTAAATCCGAGCTGATCAGACGTCTCACGGCTTCTCAAGAAAAAAAGGTCAGGCAGCTGCTAACCCATGAAGAAATCGGGGATAGAAAAGCGTCGCAATTTCTTCGACACCTACAAGATTTGGCGGGACCTAGCATTCCGGAAGATTTCCTGAGGACTATATGGAGCAACCGCCTACCAAGTCACATCCAGACGGTATTAGCATCTCAACCATCTCAAGACCTGGAACAGCTGGCAGATCTGGCAGACCGTATCCAAGAAATCACCGCTCCCTGTGGTAACGTCGCCGCCGCCGCTAAGCCTAGTAGCTCAGCCGAACCCACTAGCAGCACCTCCGGCGAGATCGCTGAGCTCAAGAAGATGGTCGAACGCCTTGCAGTGAAGCTCGACCAACATACTCGCGAGTCCCGCCCGCAGCGTCGTGGGAACCAACAGCGCCGCCGTTCCACATCGCGCAGTAAGACCCGATCTGCTTCAAACTACCGCCAATTCCCCGTGTGCTGGTACCACCACGTCTACAAGTCAGACGCTCGCAATTGCCAGACTCCGTGCGACTTCAAGAAGTCGGGAAACGACACGGGCAATCAGCAGTAATGGCGACAGAAGATTGCCCCAACATCCCAGGTCGCCTCTTCATAACCGATCGCACCACGAAAACCCAGTTTTTGGTCGACACCGGAAGCGACCTCTGCGTCTTCCCGCGATCACGTATCCAAGAGCGTCGGGCGCCTACGAGCTACAAACTCACCGCAGCCAACGGGACTACCATCGACACCTACGGATACGCGCACCTCAACCTGGACCTGGGACTCCGACGGACCTACCCATGGCGCTTCGTGGTAGCTGATGTTACCAAACCCATCATAGGAGTGGACTTCCTGTGTCATTACGATTTAATGGTAGATTGTAAAAATAAGAAACTTATTGATAACACAACTAGCTTAACTACGCCAGCTTCACTGGCCTCTAACGCTCAAATAATTTATTCTGTAAAGGTTCAGACTGGCGATTCGCGATATCATCTTTTGTTGTCTCGGGATTTTCCAGAAATTACGCGACCAGCAGGTACACAACGCACGATCCCTCACAACACACAACATCATATACGCACAACACCCGGTCCACCTGTGGCATCCGCACCTAGGCGATTAGCACCTGATAAGTTAAAGATAGCTAGGGATGAATTTGAGGCTATGTTAGCTAACGGTACAGCTAGACCCTCCGAAAGCCCGTGGTCTTCCCCATTGCACCTTGCACCTAAAAAGGAAAATGGGTGGCGTCCATGCGGCGACTACAGAAAACTTAACGCTCGAACCATCCCAGACATGTATCCGATACGCCACATACACGACTTTACGCACAACATAGCTGGTTGCCGTATCTACAGCACCATCGACCTCGTAAAGGCGTATAATCAGATACCGGTCTGCGCGGATGACATATCGAAAACGGCGATCACGACACCGTTCGGTATGTTTGAGTTCCCGTTCATGACGTTTGGCTTACGTAACGCCGGACAAACGTTTCAGCGTTTCGTGGACGAAATGATGCGGGGACTCGACTTCGTCTACTGTTACTTAGACGATTTCTTAATTTTCAGTAGGGACGAATCAGAACATGAGAATCACTTGCGACAGGTGTTCACCAGACTACGCGACTACGGAATGGTCATCAATGTGTCCAAATGCGTCTTCGGAGCTCCAGAGATAACTTTTCTAGGTTATCGTATCTCAGAGAGCGGAACCAAGCCATTAGACACCAAAGTACTGGCCATACGTGACTTTCCCCCACCGAAGGATGTTAGGTCTCTCAGACGGTTCCTGGGCATGGCTAATTTTTACAGGCGTTTCCTGCCTAATGCCGCCCAAACCCAAGCACCTCTCAATTTCCTCCTAGCCGGGGCTGTAAAAGGTTCTACGCCCATAAACCTTACCGACGACGCTCTGAAGGCTTTCTCGGAGACCAAAGAAAGTCTCTCAAATGCTGCACTCTTGGCACATCCACATTGCCAGGCCAAGCTAGCTTTAGTGACAGACGCGTCAGACACGGCTTTGGGCGCCGTACTCCAACAGTTCCATGGTAACACCTGGCAACCACTTGCTTTCTTTTCCAGGAAATTAAAGCCTTCTCAAACGAAATATTCCCCGTATGATCGTGAGCTTCTCGCGATCTACGAGGCGATTAAGTACTTCAAGCACATGCTCGAAACACTTCACGGTTTACACTGACCATAAACCGATCAGTTATGCCTTTCACGAAAGAAAGAATAACTGTTCGCCAAGACAGTTCCGCCATTTGGACTTCATAGCCCAGTTTACGACCGACATAAGGCATATCTCCGGCAAAAATAACGTCGTAGCCGACACCTTATCTCGTGTCGATGAACTTGGTGCTCCGATTCGCCTGGAAGACCTCAGCAAAGCCCAAGAGAATGATGCTGAGTTAGCTCAGTACATCTCAGAAGGCTCTTCCCTCCGTCTCCAGAAGATGGACTACCCACCTGGCAGTCAAAACTCTTTAGTCTGCGATACCAGTACGCCGATTCCTAGGCCATTCATCACTAAAGAGTTTCGAAAACAGGTATTCATAAGTCTACACTCCCTAAGTCACCCCGGTCCGGCAGCAACCGCTAAATTGGTAGCTGAGAGATTTGTATGGCCAGGGGTAAGAAAAGACTGCAGAAACTGGGCCCAATCTTGCTTATCTTGCCAGCGAGCAAAAGTAAGCCGACATGTGTCCGCTCCTTTAGGCACATTCGACTTACCCCGCGCTCGTTTCAAGCAGGTACACATTGACCTCATAGGTCCTCTTCCTGTCTCAAAAGGATACAAGTACTGCTTGACGGCCATAGACCGATTTACTCGGTGGCCGGAAGTCATGCCCATTGAAGACATAACAGCCGAAACAGTTGGCAAAGCTCTTATCTCCGGCTGGTTCTCCAGATTTGGTATACCGACAGATATCGTCACAGACCGTGGACGACAATTTGAGTCCACACTGTTTCAATACCTGTCAAAAGCCGCAGGGTTCCAGCACAAGCGCACGACTGCCTATCATCCGGCATGTAACGGACTTGTAGAACGTTTCCACAGACAGCTAAAAGCATCTATAGTCTGCCATGCTGACCATAATTGGTCAGAAGTCCTACCTTTAGTTCTTTTCGGTATCCGCAGTGCGTTTAAGGAAGACTTACAGACCACTTCCGCCGAACTTCTATATGGCGAACCGCTGAGGCTCCCGGGGGAGTTTTTCGATCCAAGCGTAGGTACTACAACTGATTTAACAGACTTTTCAGCTCGTCTCAATTTTTTTGCGGAGAAACTCAAACCTGTCCCTACATCCCGTCATAATAAACATAAAATTTTCATTTTTAAAGAGCTCGCTACAGCGGAACACGTTTTCTTACGCGAGGACGCTGTGCGACCTCCCCTTCAACCTGCATATACAGGCCCCCACAAAGTGTTAGAGAGAGGTGACAAAGTGTTCAAACTATTAGTTAAAGGAAAACCGATGACAGTCACAGTAGATCGCCTTAAACCGGCTTTTGTACTAACCGACAACCTAGATGAGGAAATTAAGGTAGATACAAACCCACCTACTAATCACGTTAAAGATCCACCATCGGTTCCCATTCCCACTAAAGTTACTGTCCCGCCTAAAACCACACGGTCTGGGCGACATGTTCGGTTTCCGGACTATTATCGCCCCTAACCGGGTCTCTGGGGGGGAGTGATGTAGGCTTCTCCTACTTGTACATACACATTATACATACACATAAACAAAGTCATATTTCTATACATATATTATTCTAAACAACTATCTTACACTTATAATATTTCTATAACTATATCTATTTACATTATATACACAAACATTCATAAAATAGGTACAAGTACAACACACATAACTCATTACATATCTATTCACTTTATCTATTTATTCACACTCAGTAACGTGAGCCCGCTGGCCGTCCGATAATCCCGTATCGTGCGCGAACGCAATGGAAACAAGCATCGACTCGCGTAGAACAATGAAATCCCTGACGCCGCACAAGACCGGCCGGTGCGCAGGTAATCGCGCTCGCTCACGGCTCGCCAGTCCGAAGCTATCTACCAGGCGAGAAACACGCCAACCGCTCGCTTACCGCTGCGCACGCGCACCGTATATAACTAACCACCTATCCGTTATTCGACAAAGACTTCTAAAATATAGGCTAGTGATTGTGCTGTGGAATATAAGATTGTGTTGTGCCGAACTGATTGGATAATATACGAATTACACACACGTGAGTACATCTTTTATTCCAACCACCGAACCACAAACCTATAATACCCAAAGATCTTGCAGTGTATGGATGCTCTTCCGTGTATCAAAGGGATTTTCTTTTTTCATAAGTAGACAACAATCCATGTGCTTGGCTTACAGTAGTAGTGAAATCTGAAATCAAGTTGAATGTTGTGTCCATCATTTTTAATTTGACATCACACGTCTCCTCAATAATAACCAAGGAGGTTACAATACGAGGCGCTTTTCTCATTAGAACAGACAGCCATGGTGGGAAAGATTGGCTCAGCAGCGACTGGACTTGGATTCCGAGGGAGGAGGAAAATCATGTGCGTTTTGACATTATGTATAAGTATGTATTTTTGATGTATTTCGTCATCGTGTTTGTGAAGCGGATTCTCTTAGTTTAATATTTAGGGAATCCGCTTTAGTAACTTACGTTTATGTTAAATACCTTCTGCCCCGGCGAGTGTTTCTCTTTCTCTCTCTATCTCCATACTTCCTTATCTTTTTTGTTTCGTGGTTAAATTACTTAGGTACTGGCTTCTACCCGCGTCTTCGTATGCACTTTTTGATGTAAAAAGTAGCCTACGTTTAAGTAATCATGTAGGTCTTGATCTATCTATATCTATGCAAAATTTCAGGAAGATTTAATCATTTATTTTTAAAGTTAAAAGTATAACTATGTTCAGTAAATATTTCAAGCGTTTACCAGTGGCTGTTATCAATATCAAGCAAAAACGAGCAAAAATCACGTTCGTTTTATGGGAAAGAAACATTTACTAAGTACCCTTAAATATTCTATTTTTTAGTATTTGTTGTTATACTGGTGTTGTGATTAACTGTAAAAATTTAAACGAGGTAAAAAAATAACTAAAAATTCTAACTATCACGGTTCATGAGATACCTACAGCCTGGTGGCAGACAGATAGACGGACGAACAAGTGGAGTCTTAGTAATAGGGTCCCGTTTTACCCTTTGGGTACGGAACACTAAAAAACCAAACATATACCCTATTCGGTACCGAATCAATGCCGATATCCGTCGACCTGTATGTATCAGTTAATGTAAGAATCGATATTACTAAAATAGGGCAGTCTGAATATGGAAGTATGAAGATAGCTGGAGGTCAGTCGATGTGTTATGTAATCTGAACTTTGAGCTTTTATCTGCAAGTTCGTATTTTCATTGCACACGGGCATTCTGTCATTTCTCACATTTTCTGTCATTCATTAACTTTTCTGATAGACTGGACATTCAGGGAAATAGGCTGAGGAGTTAGATATTCGGGGAATGTATATTCAGGGAGTTGGATGAAATAGACAGGCTAGACGTTCGGGAAATTAGACCTAACAGACACATTAACTCTCCCACGGGAATCTGCTAAATCTCCTGTTTGTATTGAGATGTAAATTGTTAAAGAGTTTAATTATTACCTATGGTAAGTAATAATTAAACTCAACGACGTCCACGTCGTCTTCAAAAGTAAAGTAAATCATTTACTTTACACCAGTAAATATACATTAATATTAATGAATCCATAGACTCCAGAACTAGTAATAAACTGTATTTTAGGATGCTTCTTCCACGAAAAATACATTTTGTGTCCTTAAAAAAGATAAGATACATAAAATTAAAACCATAAAGTTAATGGATCTGTCTGATTCGCAGTTCATGGTTAGTCCACTTTACCAAAAACTTTAGCTTTCTCTCAACGAAGAAGACGCCATTTTGTTTTTTATCTATTTCTATTTGACTTACTTGGTACATTTCACAAAGTGCTTTTAAACACGGGAAAGTACATTTGCCGATGGTAGACTTTATTTAAAGATGCATTTCGCTAAGAATGAAAATTCTTTAAGCTGCATATGCCTCAAAAAACGCTATATAAGTACGTACCTACTTCATAATCAAACTAATTTTGAACCATGAAATAAAAGTACCTAGTAAACAGTATAAGTGTAAGGTAGTTAGTCTTAGATAAATATTGACCTGTATCTATCTAAATCACATTATATTTAGACTTAGATAGATATGCAAATATTGATGTAGGTATAACTAATAAATATACATAAGTACATAAGTATATACAGTTACTAGTGGTTTATTTTTCACTTCTTACACTAGTGGTCAAAACAAAATCAATAACACCTTGTTTCTTATTTAATAATAATTACTAGGTATTTATAAACCTTTTTCTAGTATAAAATTTTACTTGGCTATGTACTTTTTTGTAAGCTTAAAGAAATAAACGTTATTGATATTTGATTTCTCAACTGATAAAAACCAGCCAGCTACTGCTAATAGCTAATTTTCAATCCCATAATCCCGGGATTTAGCCATAATTAATCCCGAACTTTTCGAGATAGAAAAACGTTTGGGATCCCTTGCCTATATAATTCGAACCCGGGTTTTTTTCATAAATCAAGTCTTCTGTCTCCCACAGGTCCCCAAAGAAAGATGACTGCGAGAGCGAGACCCTCAAGTCGGATGAAGGTGAGGACAATAAAGGCGGAGCCCTGGAGGCCAAGATGTCCCTCCTCAACGGGATCACGGTGATCGTGGGCTCCATCATAGGCAGTGGCATCTTCGTGTCTCCGACGGGGGTGCTCAAGTTCACAGGATCTGTCAATGCTAGTCTGATAGTATGGGTGGCTTCGGGAGTCTTCAGCATGGTAAGTCTTCATCATCAGTTTATGCTAGTAGGTAATTTACAGTAACAACAGTCTGGAGTCAGAAAGTTGACGTCATCCCGTTTGTGTCGGTCTGCCGTACCAGTTGACTATTAGAGCCATATCTCGAGAAGAACCGACATTCGCTGGGGTAAACGTGTTCTTGAGTGGAGACCGCCACTCGGCAAACGTAGTTTAGGACGCCTCCGACCAGGTGGGCTGATGATTTGCGAAAGACTGTTGGCAGATGCTGGATGCGGCAAGCGGGCGCTATGGCGCTCATTAGGGGAAGCCCATGTCCAGCGGTGGACTAATAAAGGCTGATGATGATGATATTTATAAAAAAATGTGAATGTTGCTACATTCACTAACAAGTTTTTTTTAGGTACCTACCGTTTATTAGCAATTGGGACAGCAATCCATAGAATCGCCACAGAGGAAATCCACAGAAATCTAGTACATTAAGTATTCTATGGGTGATTATGGGTGAATCCCATAGAAACCTGCCTAAATAAAGCCAACACGCCAAAGCTTAAAGTTGTCTGCAGATGGAATGATAATACTTATGCTTCCCTGAGGTAAAAAAATCATCGTAGAGACAATCTGTCAGCTTAAATCTTGAATAACTCAGAGAGAGCTCAATTTATGACGAAATCCTCTTCCCAAGCCTTATTAAAATAATTATTCTATAGCTATCAACCAACCTACATAACTAATAGGGTGCTAGAAGATATTATTCTCCCACCCTAGAGGATTCTAAGAATAGCTTAATTTACAATTTCTTTGCTCAGCGCAATATAAGATACTAGGTAGGTACCTACAGACCCTACAGTTATTACTGTTATTAGACAAAAGTTGCTGACATTGCCTTAATTCAACAACTGGAATTTCTCTTTGTAGGTATGATGGGTCCATGATGGGTCTCACAGGCTGTGGCGGTCAGTACAATTTGACAAGGTGTTGTCAAGTACCGACCGCCACCGCAGGCCGCGTCACTTGTGAGACGAACCGTTCAGTTTTACCACCCTTCTAATAAAATTCATACTAATTCATATTACAAAAGTAACTCTGCCAGTCTGTCTGTTTTTTGTAATTTTAATAATCACTAGGCCCTTTTACAGCCAGCCAACTCTTATTATTTATTATTAAGTTTAGCGTAGGTACTATAAATAACAGATATCACTGTCATTCTGAATCTTGAATTGTAATAGTAGGTACATTATGGTACAAGTGTGTAATGTTGGTGACCGCTGAGGCGCTATTGAGAGCCGAGCTAGTACTAGTTTTAATTTCTTTCTAATATTTGATTGTAATTTACTTTGTTAATAAAGACTTCATACGTAGTAAGTAGCCTGTAAACGTTTCTATAGAAGCCTTGGGCAGAATTAAATTACCTACTTAAGTACCTACCTATCAATATTTAACGATTGACTATAACGTATATTACAAGTTGTAGGTAAGTTATCGTAACCCTTGATCATTACAAATTAACTACACGAACAAAATAATATAATAAATAATAATAAAATATATAACAGCTGGACAAGTCACACAGCATTATCTAGCCCCAAGCTAAGCAGAGCTTGTGTTATGGGTACTAGATAACTGATATACATAATATAATACAATACACAGATAGATATTTTTACTATGTATAGAAAACGACCAGAACACCCTGAACAAATGTCTGCAGATCGTACAGACATTTGTCCCGAGGCGGGAATCGAACCCGCAACCTCCTGCGTCGCAGGCAAACCTTCGTCCACCGCGCCACAGAGGTCGTCCGAATATTGGTATATATACCAACTTCTAATATTATAAAGGCGACAGTCGCTATAAAGATGTTTGGCAGAAAAATCGCCAAAACTACTGAACGAATCTGGCTGAAATTTGCACAATTAAGAACAAGAATATGAAAAAGAATAATAATTATTTATTCTTTCATCTATGTTACATGTTGAATGAACACTTAGTATTAAATAAATAATAATGGACTGGACCATTCACACAGCATTATCTAGCCCCAAGCTAAGCAGAGCTCGTGCGGATACTGGATAACTGATATATTAAGGTACCTACATAATAATATTATAAAATAAATTGATAGATATAAAAACGTGAATAGTTAGGTACCTAGGTATTATTATACATGCAAAGAATTTATATGAATTGGCTAAGACTGAGTTTAAATTAATAAATCTAGTTATTTCACGGCCAGGTAGATCATGCATGTTAATCATAATTAATTAAATAATCCTATTTAGTTAAAATTCAATACAACAACGTCAAAAGCAAAGATTTCTTATGGTGTCTATGGAAAAAAAAATCACAATAATGGTAAGATAGGTGTACTATCTATTTCTTTAATTTCTATTGGTAGATTATTGCAAATGTTAACTGCAGAAATATGGACTTTTGTGGAATTTTGCATTATTTATACTTGAGGAAAAAAAATGTTCTATTAAAATTTATAGTTTTTGTATAGGTTATTACTTCAACGAGATTGGTTATCAAGTATTTAAAAAAAATATTTTTTGTGATAAAAAAAATTAAAATAAAAATATTTATTTGATGATTTTTATGCATAAACTATCTATGTATTGGGCTAGGTACGTACTTTTGTAACGAAAAAACGCATGTGAGGCCGCTGGTCGAAGGTAATTAACAATTTAAATAAATAAAGTAAGTAATTTGACTTTTTATGGTAATTTACTTCGTTTCTTCAACGTAATATCTTTGTTAACACGGACAAATCTAGGAATCTTTTTATTGTTTTCAATAAACTTATGTCACGATTTTCAATATAATTATTATTGTCTATAAAATCACAGTGACCTTTTCAAACAGATTGCTGTTTCAATATCGTTATAAGTTTCTGGTTGCTGATAAAAGCTATTTACAATTTGATAGTGTTGAATGATGCTCTTTCTGTTATCATTAAATTCTAATTTGTTTATTTCAATTAATTACAATGACTCTAACAGACATTTTTGGTTCGTTTTCAAAAGGACAGATTGTCACAAAAAATATTCACAAACTATTATTTTGAGAGTTTGTGTGTATTTCACATTTCACAATTTTTTTTATCATCAGTTTCATGGCCCAATACGCTTAAGTCGATTGGCAGGAAATTGTTTTTTAGATGCATTTTTTTAGGGTTCTATACTTTTGTACTACCACAATATGAGATGAAGAATGATTTGTGAAAGACTGTAGTGCTATACTAAGAAATTATTGACAATAATACGCCGATATTTCGGCACTGATAGTTTTAAAAGTTTTATCATACGCCGAGTAGGTACTAAAACGTGAAAAAATTCTATGTCTATGATTAAAACCAAGCCATAAGTATTGCATTTGCATCAAAATTTGTAATGACTTCTCAAAAGGATTTTTCTTCTGTGTGTTCTGGGAAGAGTTGGAAGCAGTCTTCCCAGAACGCACAGTAGCAAAATCTCGATAAATCCTACCTAAGCGAAACGAGTAGGTACCTAAATCCAGACAGGTACGTAGGATGGGAGGGAACTCAGGGAACCTCTAAGATCCCATACAAACGTACTTTTCGATTCATTTGGAAACTAAAACTACGTCCCCGATTTTAATGAAATTACACACTATAATCAGAAAAGAAATAGCTATGTTTCTATCTTTTCAGTTTTTCAAAATACATTATCATCATTAAGTGAGAGCGAAAATTAATTTTTATCCATTATAAGCGATTTTATAACTTTCGCTCTCATTAAATTATTATTATTATGTATTTTTAAAAACTAAAACGATGCAAACATAGCTCTTTCTTGTCCGATTATGTATGGAAAAATCGGGGACGTAGTTTCCAACCAAATGAATCGAAAAGTACGTTTATATGTGGGCTAGGGTCTCCGTACAGCTCTCTTATCTCAATTCTCCGAAAAGCCAATGACCTCCGAACGCTCACAGCCAGACGGAGGGAAGGGGCTGCTACCCGGTAGGGGTAGGGGTAGACTAAGGACCTTTCAAAGTCATATAGCTCTGTTGGCTGTATTTGATATATTATGTCATGTAATGGCAATGCTAATTCGTTGACCGAAATAAAGGACAACATTCCGATCACCTGTGGAGTCTATTAGTAGTTTTGTAAGATCTTGGTATATAGCGTATGCGGCAGGACCCCAAGGGTTTCCACCCCAAACGGCTCGACGGCTATTAGTTTTAATTATTTTATTCATTTTTTTTCTTAATAATTAATGAAAGTAAATCCGTTAGATGGTGCAGGATACCTTAGAAAAGTCAAATATTTATAAAGTTTTTATCCCTCAGGTTGGCGCCTACTGCTACGCCGAGCTGGGCACCATGATGCGCGTGAGTGGAGCCGACTACGCGTACATCATGGAGACATTCGGACCCTTCGCGGCTTTCATCCGGCTCTGGATTGAGTGCATGATCGTCCGGCCTTGCTCTCAGGTGAGGAAATGAGTCTCTCTAGTAAGTTCCCTCATGCTCCGGAGAACTGGGCACCATGATGCGAGTGAGTGGAGCGGACTACGCGTAGGTACGACATCATGGAGACATTCGGACCCTTCGCGGCTTTCATCCGGCTCTGGATGCAATGCATGATCGTCCGGCCTTTCTCTTAGGTGAGTAAATGTGTTTCTGAGGTAAATTCAATTTAAATCAGTAGGCATTAGCACTATTGACTGAATAATTAATTACTTATGTACTTTTAATAAATCGATAGTGCCATTTTTATGGCACTATCGACATTTTCAAGTTGCGCGCGTAACTTGACGAAAACGTTGGCCGCAGTGGACGAAAACATTTACCAATCGTGTTTTTAAAACCTAATCCAAGAAGAGAGAGAAAAGTTCGAAGTAACATTTCCCTAAATATGAATGTGGTAGCTTTCACAGATTCTTGGGACCTCTGTGGCGCGGTGGGCGATGGTCTGCCTGCGACGCAGGAGGTTGCGGGTTCGATTCCCCTCGGAACAAATGTGTGTACGATCTGATCTGCAGACATTTGTTTAGGGTGTTCTCGTCGTTGTCTATGTATAATAAAAAAAACTATCTTTAAATACGTTATGCTATGATATTTACACCTATCAACGTTATCTAGCCTCAATCTAATGATGGTATGTAAATATGAAGGAAGTATGTACACATACATAAATAACTAATACCTATTCCCTAGGTATATGATATCCATATTGTAATATCCTAATTGATTTGCGTATGTATTACGTTTATTATACAGAAGCTTTTAACGCTAATGCCTTTATTCATCGCTAACTGCCAGTATCACCTTCAAACTGTCAATAAGGGTCATATTCTCAAACTCGCACGTGTTAGTAAAGGCAATATATACAAATTTATTTGTTCACAAATAAAGTACTGCAGACTTGGACCTCGCTTTAGAAATTGACAGAGGTCAACTTTTTGAATTTTTTTTTTCGATACTAATGAGTACGTATTAGGTATATAGCTTCGACGACCTCTGTGGCGCGGTGGGCGAAGGTCTGTCTGCGATGCAGGAGGTTGCGGGTTCGATTCCCGCCTCGGGACAAATGTGTGTACGATCTGCAGACATTTGTTCAGGGTGTTCTCGTCGTTTTCTATGTATAATAAAAAAATATCTATGTATGTGTTGTATTATATGATGTATAGGTATCAGTTATCTAGTACCCATAACACAAGCTCTGCTTAGCTTGGGGCTAGATAATGCTGTGTGAATTGTCCAGCAATATTTATTTATTTTCTTTGTCCACATGCATGGTTTATTTACATACTTCGACCTAAAAACCTGGATATTTTTTGAATATTCCTTGGGTAACAAAAATCCAAGGAATATTGGTGGAATATATTTAACAATATTGGTTTAATCGACGCAAATCACAGAAGCTCGAAACTATTTTTTTGTTTTCACTCATTTTAATTCAATGCTAGTAAGTTTTCGCTATAAAAAAAATGTTGCACATGTTATGCGTTGTTCAAGTTACTATATATACCTATAAATAGGTTACTCACTCTGTATATAACACTATAGCAACATAGATCCTATATATTTTGTGATAACCTCACGTTACCTTGTTGTTTCTGTTGTTGTTTTCAGTTTTTCATAAATTTCTTAATAGACAACATATGATTCTAAATTGAAGTATATTACTTACTACTATTCTAAAGCTACTCTAAACTATAGGTTCCATTCCCGCCTCGGGACAAATGTTTATACGATGTACAGATATTTGTTTCTTGACTTGTGTTTTCTATGTAGGAACTTGAAATATCGGTACTCCTATTTAGACTAGGCACTAGGATGCCCTTCGAACTTAAAGATGATCAAAACAAAGTACAGCATAACTTAATCCGTTGTCGTTCTAGAATACCGCCCTAAGTCGTTAGAAGCCATTTATCTTCTAACGACTTAGGGCCTTATGATAATAATAATGACTAAACAAACTAAATAATGACGTCTATGAGTCTACACAAGCTACAATAAAACACACAAATAAGTGCTTAACACACAATAAAAGCCGGCGACGCAAATATAGCGTTTTATTGAAAGAAAACAAAGCTGCCTGGGATCAAACAATAGTACCACGTTGGGCGCCAATAGGGCTTTATGTACGGAACGTTTCATTTATTTATCGGAGTAATAAAATTGTATTGCTGATCTTTATTAGGAGTAGGTGTCTATCTCCAGCCCACGGCCAGAAGAATATATTCTGTTCGCCTATTTCACCTTTAACGAAAACATTTTTTAAGCAAAATGTATGAACGTATGATCCTAGGATTTTTGGTATAGCCTAAGTAATTGTATTGTCCCTAGGACATCATTGCTAGACCACTTTAAACATAAAGTGTGGAAAATATCTTGAAAATGTGAACTAAACTATATTAGGTGAAAACGCGTAGCTTTACACTACGGTGGGAGCTAACATTTGCACACGAATTTCATTTCTGCAAAGCTTAATTTGTATGGAAAAAACAGAATAAAATAATTACAATTAATACAATTACACTTACATTTTCTAAAAATCTAAGCCGTCACCAGAAGGCAGAGAATGCCCAGAATGCTGGCAGCATTGCCACGTTGAATGGCAATGCTAATTCGTTGACTGAAATAAGACCAGCATTCCGATCACCTGTGGACTCTAGTAGGAGTTTTGTAAGATCTAAATGATAAATGTTATTATTTTGAACATGTATTATTTGTATGGTATATGTCACAGATATCAGTAATTCTGTGGTATATGTTTAGATAAATGACGATATATTTTAATGATTCATATTTCTCGTATCGTTTTGGGCGTTTGGAGCCAATTATCTTCCCGCCCCTCAGATTTCTAATTTGTAATATTTTCTTTCCTTATATTTCATCAGACTTATCAAATAGGATTATTAAAACGAATAGCCTCTCTAATTTATAGCTTTTTATATTTGCTATTCTATTTCAAGCCTTATCTACAGACAATAGAACTCAAAATCTGAGATTAAAATCATTCTCTTGAGCGCTTTTCAAATCAATCTACCGGCATTACTGAAATCGCTGTCCAATATATTTATAATTGGATTAACGATAAGGTTCATAATCCCTTACAATCCGCCCCAATTCTAAGAAGAAATGATCGATATTCAACGTTTTCTTTCAGGCTATTGTGGCCCTTACCTTCAGTGTTTACGTCCTGAAGCCAATATTTCCTGAATGCGATCCGCCACAAGAGGCTACCAGGTTGCTAGCAGCTTGCTGTATATGTAAGTACTTTCAGATTTTTTTTATAATAATTATTTATTTCAAAAATATAAAGATGAAAATATTTTGTAACAATTCCGCGCAAAACCTTCTCCGATAAGCTCTAACAAAATGTAATCAGCGTTGTAGAAGAAAAAACCACACCAACTACAAAATGAAAAGAAATCTATCAAAGCAAGACGTCAACTAGTTTCGTCTCTCCACGAGACATCATCAGGACACCACAATACTCGACCTTGACATTGAGAGCACTAAGCAAACACCGGCAGGGTCCCACCAGAGATGTTACCACTCCGAGCTCCGCGTGCTAAGTCAATTTATTTTATTTCAGTTTAGATAATTAATTTAGTTAAGATAATACAATACTAGATACGTACATTGTACATATAATACATGAATGCGGTAGATTATAATGGCTGAATAACATATTACAGTAGATAGATGAACGTACACCGAAAGGGGTAGGCTTTAGGGGGGTTTATAGGTCTGCATCGTACGTAACACTTTATACCGTAGGTATGAATGTAGAAAGTTGTGTTATGAGCAATTAAAGTGTTAAAAGGCCACGACGCACTTGTTTATCCGGAGCTCCGTGTAGCGGCGCGTGGAGGCTGCTGGTCGTTCCGCCTAGAATGGGCAGTGAATACGTTAACACGCGCGTTAAGGCCCTTAACGCCTTCCTAGAAGATTTGTGGAAAATTTGGATAAAGGATGAATATTACCGCTTTGAGCGAAGGAAGTAGTGACGGATTATGTTATTACTTTCCATACAATCCATCCAATTCTTACAATCGGGGTGGATTGTAAGAATTGGATGGATTGTCTACCCTATAAAATGCGCCAAAGGGGTCGTTTTGTGTGTATGTAATTAATTATGTATGTGTAAGTCGCTGCATTGAATGATCCGCGTTGAACAATATGGCTACAGGTCACTTAGCTATCTCATTGAATTAGATTTATTAAGTATTCCTTACAAATCAACGGGATTCTACGGCGGGGCGACGATGGCGAAATATCAGACTGGGAGCGAAAAAGATATGATTCTCTAAAATTAGCAATTTGTTTTGTATTTGGGAATAGGTAGACACTGGCTCTTTATTATCACCACTTGCTACCTGACTTCAGCCACAGCTGGGTATAGGCCGCCAAACTTTTGTGCCACTCCACACGGTTCAATATTCTATTATTTAATGAAAGGTTTGCACTATATATATTTTCCGTATTTATTTTATTTAATTGTTCGTTAAAAATCTCGCTATCACCTAAACCTTTCGGTGACCACCTACCCGAGAGGACTAATTTGAAAAACAGCGCTACATGCATTATAATAATGTATGTAGCAAAAAGCTGAAATTACTCCCATTGCCTTAATTTTTAGGGTTTCAAAGATCGGTTTTGAATATATCACTTCGGAGGGAAGTGGAATAGAAAATATGGGATTATATTCCTTGATAGTGAAATAATTGGACTGGTATAGGTTAATGTCCTTGATAATGATGAAGACGATGTTAAAAGTAACAACTCAAAAAACATGAAATAAAAGGAATCTAAATAATATAAATACCGAGACAATCTACACAGCATCATTTAGCCTCAAGCGAATGTTTGGTTAAGACACAGACAAATTTATCACAACTCTTCTTTTCCAGTGCTGCTTACCTTCGTGAACTGCTGGTCTGTCCGTGCCGCCACCAGAGTACAAGACTGGTTCACGTATGCGAAACTCCTGGCTCTCTTTATCATCATCGCTGCTGGGATGTATCAACTGTGTTTAGGTGAGTCTTATCATCTTCGAAAAGTCTCGGTATCGTCATGTCTCGCCTAGACCTTCGTGAGTTGTTGGTAGTCCGTACCACCACCAGAGCAGAAGACTGGTTCAAGTTTGTGCAGCTGCTAACTCTCTTTATCTTCGCTGCTGGGATATATATAAAAGAATAAGAATATCTTAGTCGTAGCTTAGACACAATCTTGTTTTCTCTTGATATACTTACCAGAGTTCAGGGGAGCCTTCTCTTCTTAAAATGCTATTACTTAGATACTTTGAATGAAACCAAAAACACCGACGGACCTTGAATTAGGTAGGTACTTATGTAAAATAAATAAAGACATACCTACGTATTAACTATCACATAACAAAGTAGTAAGTAGAAAGCAGAGACGAGAGAAATGTAGTAGAAACCTTCAAAGCAAACTGTAAGAAATTAATAGAACGCATTATATTTTGTACGAGGTCACCGTTCTGGTAATATTTTTGGTTGAATACCTTCTATGGATTATTTAAATCTTTTACAGTCGGTTGTTCGTACGCTAAATAATAATCAACGATCAAATTATTATATTCTCAAAAAAATACAATCTTACATTAGAAAAAAATTAGGACAAATTTTTACAGTTGAAGAAAATGAGCTATCTGTAGACATTTGCAAACAATCTAGTGGTTACTCAACTGATCCAAACATTACCAGTCGGAAGCGTCTCCAGACGCTGGCTGCATTGCCCCCCCTGCGCTTTAAGGCAATGCTGATGCGCTGCGCCAGATAGGGTACTCACCAGCTCTCAGGTCAACCAACGCTTCGACCAGACGACGCTCAGATATTTTTTAAAAAACTGTGAGCGGCTCGTTACCCCGCGGACCTCGGTCTCGACTTCAAGGGGAGCAAATGCGCAGGCTCTGTCGAGAACAGCATAATTGGGCCTCTTGAGATCTTCGGCCAAATCTGCCGCCGCACCAGCCCTCACTTGTCAAATAGTTCTTCGAATTGACGTTGACAACTGGTTGACAAGTTGAGATTATCAGCCTCATCAGCGTATGAAGAACCGGCTGCTAAATACTTTTATATTTAGATATAAGATTGTCACTCCCATTAGTTCTGAGCCCCGAGTCCATGGGTCTGATTTTTTATGGGATTGCGTGGTTCCCTGTCTGCACGATAGAGGCGCTGTCCCAAATTCCATAGAAAAAAGTGCCGTAACAAACACATGTCGATACTATATTTTGTGCTTAAACTCTATAAATGCCTTTTGTGCAAGTTTTCTATTTTTGGTAACGAATTCATTAAGTATTTCTAAAACGTGACTAAATATGCGATTAGTTATGCAATCATTAATTAATTCTACTTTCCTAACGGTTCGCACATGAACCAGTTACAAACGTCCGTGACCATGGCCTTAAAATTTGCAAAAATGTTTTGAAACTCACCCACAGAACAACCTGTTAATTAAGCCTGTATTATTTTAATAAATTATTTATTAAAATTAGATTAGTACCTGCCTATCCATCATCAACCCTTATTTTTTACCTTACCTACAGTTTCTAATTGTACGGAACCACTAGGATAATATCCTAGAAGATTACAACAACATGCTGCAATGATGTATGCTGTATGACCCTTTTCCCGGGAATTAGGGACCCACCACGGAGCATATAGAGCGCTTCTCCTAACGGGTTTTATTTCAGGACCGACTTATGGGGAACAAACGAAGTGGGTGTTTGGAAACTCTGCAAAATAATATCAAACTTCATTGAGCTGACGTAATTCACGATTTCTAACCATTTCTAAAGAAAGCAATGCTTTTTTTTAAACCACAAACTTATTATATTACACTTTTCGTTGGAAAACAATTAACTAAAGTTCTATTCATGGTGTTTCTTTCCGTTGGGTGTTTTTACAGGGTAACTACTTTGATCATCTTATTCCCGCAAAAATGTTGTTGAACTCGGCCTCTTGAATACCAATCGGCGTTCCTCTCGACCATACAGAATAAAATCAATTACCTACGCTTTGCAAATTGATTCCTTTCATCTCTCAGCTTCCGTTTCCTTCCTTATTTTTTGCATTTGACATTGATGCCAAAGCAATATATGTACCTAGATAATATAGATAGAAAGATAGAAAATTCTTTATTGCACACTTAACAAAGATATAACAAACAAGTTTTGTAAACAGTCATTTATGGATCGATTTGGATGAATCTTAAGAAATTGTATAGAGTTTGATCCTTAAGTGGTTCCATAGAAATGTAAAAAAACACCCCTTCCTCGTTTTTATTGTTAAAATGTTAGTCACGATGCAGCCGACCAACCCCTGGCTGGATGCTTCCCATAATATTAAGAGCTTGACGTTAAAATCGAAACTAATAAAGCGATAACTATAAGATGCGATAATATTCAAGAGGCTGAGTTCAACAACTTTTTAGTCGCAAATAGAAGCTCCTCCTTTTTCGAAGTAGGTTATAAATATCATGCAGCAAATAATTTATTTTGTCTATCACCGATATTTCCTCTCATTCAAAGAACTGACCTACCAGTATGAAGTAAGAGCAATCATGGTCCGGAAGGCGTCGGCGGGCTCTATTAAATGATTGCTCCAGTCCTGGTGTCAAGTGTCCACGTCTGGGGAGTCTCGAATTAACTTAGCTCATGAGGGGATAGTTCTTGAGGTCCTTAGACGTTGGTTTTGGGTTTCAAGTCTTCAACTGTATGAGGTTTGGGCTTTTTACTTCTGGCAGACGCTCATAATCTACTAGGATCTCAAGAGGCGCAAATATGCAGAATTGCAGAGATATGTCTCGAGAGAGCCTACACATTTACTCCTCTTGGAGTCGAGACCCAACGACTAGATACGTGGGGTACCGAGGCTCGCCAGGTTTTATAAAAGAAATATCTGAGTGTCTGGTCGAAACGACGCGTGACCCAAAAGCTGGTTAGAATCTGACGCAGGCAGCGCATCAGCATTTCCAATTTTCCATACAGCAGTTGAGGTATCTGTAGGTTGTTTGCAACAGTTTGCAGGTAGCTCAATTGTTTCAATTACGTTCTTCTTCATTAGCCCAAAATAAAAGCTAATGAGGCGATTATCAGGGGAGGCGTCCAGCAGTGGACCATTATAGGCTGTTGAGCTTGAGCTTGTTTCTAATAATGATTGACATTTTCTTTGTTAATAAAGATCTTCTAAGACCTTATTAAGACGGACAAACAAGGTTGTAGACCTAATGTCGGTCATACATTAATGTGTAAGTGTTTTTGCATTGACTAATTGTCACATTTTCAATCAATGAAGTAATAGATTGTCCTGTTAAGGCTGTATGCGTGAAACTAGCGCCGCCAACTATTTTATTTGATTACTACGCTGCACAAAGAAACTATAAAACCCATCGTACAGTTTGTGACACCTATATTAAAAGCTTTTTTTAAGGCCTCTAATAGTTTTATTCTATTTAGTTTAGCCTGTACTTATATCGAAACTAGATATTGGTAGCGCCACCAAGGGCAACTTCGATATTCTTCGATAATCTAAACCTATCAAAATAAAACTATTACAGAGGCGTTAAAAATATCTTGTAATAGGTATCACAAACTGTTCGTTTGATATTTAAGATTATTTATCGGGTATTTATCGCGTACCTTTTGCTAAATAATCTTAAATATGTTATCAAATCGTGAAAGTTTAAAAAGTTTTGTTCGTTTGATTTTTTAAATTTCCCTTGTTCAACGTAGTAATACAATCAAATAGGTGGCGGCACTAGTTACACGCATACCGCCGTCTTAACAAATTTTTCAGCTGTTAACAAATCTAAAAAACAAAGAAACATTAAATATTAATACTAAAATGTGTACTTAATTGTGTTTGTAGGCAAGACGGAGCACTTTACCTTCGAGGGGACAACGAGCGACGTGACCTCGATAGCACTCTCCTTCTACTCAGGACTCTTCGCCTACAACGGATGGTAAGATTTTATATTATAACCTTATCTGTCTGCAGACAGATCCTGGATGCAGCAAACTGAAGACAGGGCGGTACGGAGCTTATAGGGGGATCTATGTCCAGCGGTTGACCAATATCAGCATTATTACTATAATGTTTTTTCCTTTACACATTATAACGCATTGGTTTGCATTGAAACTGTTTAAAATTTAGGATGAATAAAATATAGAGGCCTACGCCAATACTTAACGGCTGATATTAATGTATATTTATGTCCGTACTTAGGTATATAAAATTAAACCTTATTCCAGGAACTACCTGAACTTCATAATCGAAGAACTAAAAGACCCTGTGAGGAACCTTCCCCGAGCCATCGCTATCTCGTGCACCCTCGTCACCGTGGTCTACACGCTTACAAACGTCGCATTCTACACTACGCTGTCTCCTAATGAGGTAAGCGTTTAAGGCGCATACCCCACCCAAACTAACGCCGCCGCCACCTACTTTATGTTACGAGTAATCGGTATCAAAAGATTCGATGTCATAAGATGTTAAGGCGCATACCCCACCCAAAGTGGCGCCACCACCTAATTTATCTTATTATTCCGTTTAACAAAGGAATTTTCAAAAATCCATCTTCCAGTTTGTGATACCTATCATAAGCTTTTTTTAATGCCTCTGTAATAGTTTTATTCTATTTAGTTTAGGCAAAGATACGAAGTTGCCCTTGGTGGCCACCAAAATTTATTATCGTATCTCTGCCTAAACTAAATAGAATAAAACTATTACAGAGGCATTAAAAATAAGCTTATAATATTATAATATAATATTAAATATATCACAAACTAGAAGATGGATTTTTGAAAATTCCTTTGTTAAACGGAATAATAAGATAAATTAGGTGGTGTCGCCACTTTGGGTAGGGTATGCGCCTTAACATCTTATGACATCGAATCTTTTGATACCGATTTAATTTTAAATTTAACGTATCGAAAAGCAAAAAAAGCATTGCCATAAAGCGGGGCAATGCAGCCAGTGTCTTAGGCACGCTTCCGACTGGTATTGATATGGATCAGTTGAGCTACCTGTAGATTGTTTGCAACAGTCTGCAGTTATCTCAATTGTTTCTATTATAAATACCAGTTTTTATTTAATTCTATTAATTGATTTTAATTTTCTTTCTTAATAAAGGTTGTACCAACCTAAAAACGTAATCAATCGAAAGAATTAGAAAACTATTGGTTTTTACAAATTGATGAAATGATAAAAATCTGGACAGGCGGGCTTATATTGGCATGATATTCGTCTCATAAATATATTTTAAAATATTTAATTACAGGTGCTTGGTTCAGCAGCGGTGGCTGTGACGTTTGCAGAACGTCTGTTCGGCTATTTTGCTCTCTCGATTCCTCTGTTTGTTGCTGCGTCTACCTTCGGAGCTGTTAACGGAGTGCTGCTGACTTCATCACGGTTTGTACATTTTGACCTATTTTACCCATGGACTTGGAATTGATGCAAGTAAAGCTAAGATTATCGAAATGATCATGTTAATATGTAAAAAATAAAAGTGGTCAAGCATGAAGCCTTGCGCAACACCACCCCTAATACTACTTAAGGCGCATACCCCACCCAAAATGGCGCCGCCGCCGCCGTCGCCGCCACCTAATTTATCTTATATTCCGTTTAAGTGTGCCGAAATATTGGAAAACTCAAAAATCGAATCATGGTAAATATCCTGTTATTATTTTAATGTTATAACCATGATAGTTTTAAAAGTTTCTTTGGTTTCTCCTGACAGAATCTTGTATTCTTCTTCTGTTTCCATAGTCTATTCTATGCTGGAGCAGCTCAAGGTCAACTGCCTGGCATGTTGACAATGGTAACGTCACGCGCGACGCCTGCGCCGGCGGTCCTTGCTGTGGCGTTTCTATCGCTGCTATATCTCACCGTGTCTGATATCTATGCACTTATCAACTACGTTGGATTCGCTACTTGGGTATGTACATCAACACTGACCGTCATCACTCCTTTCCTTTCTTTTATCTTTATTATTCCTCAGGGTTAAACATCTCTCTTTATTTCCTCTCATTATCTTCTGGGTATTCTTCCACACAATTAAAATTTTCTAAGGGCCTTCGTAATTCCTTTATTCGGGTGGTTTTATAGCTTTCTTTTCCTTAGTTATTTTGCTAAAAGGCTGTAAATTATGCCATGCTAAGCAGAGCTTGTGTTATGGACAAGTTGATTGATGTATATGATATGATTGATATAGGTACTTCATTATATAGACATATAATTTTATTGTTATTATCCATTAAACAAAGATTGAAAACGCGGAAAAATATTTGCCGATCTTACAAACATTTGTCCTAGGGCGGGAATCCGAACCCGCAACATTCTGCGTTACCTTACCTTCGCCCGCCGCGCCTCGTCAATAAGAATAAGAATATAAATAAATAAATAAATAAATAATGCTGGACAATTCACACAGCATTATCTAGCCCCAAGGTAAGCAGAGCTTGTGTTATGGGTACTAGATAACTGATATACGTAATATTATACATTACATAGATAAATATTTTTTATTATACATAGAAAACACCCAGACCAACGGAACAAATTTCTGCAGATCGTACACAAATTTGTTCCGAGGCGGGGATCGAACCCGCAACCTCTTGCGTCGCAGGCAGACTCTCGCCCGCTGCGCCACTGAGGTCGTATATCTTTATTCGTAGTCATAATTAACTAGGTACAGTCGTCAGTAGGTTTATACTTAGGTACCTAATATTGTCGTATTAACATGATTTCAGCTGAGCATCGGCGCGGCCGTGGTGTGTCTCCCAGTCCTGCGGTACACCAAGCCCGACATGGAGAGACCTATCAAAGTCAACCTGTTCTTCCCGAGTAAGTTTACGCAATCCTCGTTCCTTGATGTAGCGAGTAGATTGTTGCCGACAAGTCTTCGATGAAAGTCCCAAAGATCGGGTAAGGCCACCAGGATCCCCCAGATTGATCCCCTGGGGATCCTGGTGAACTCATGAGTTCTCCAGGATACCCTGTGACGGAAAATAGGTAAAGATGATGATACACCGAGCGAGTTTTTTCTGCTTTGTTGTTTAGTAGCGAAATCAGATAGTGTAGGTGGCAGTTAAAAAGTTCAATGTGTCTCGTCTCTCCTGGACCGTATTATCATTATTTCATCTGTGCCTGGAGCCCCATTACGGTTCTGAGCGGTACGGTAGTGAGCACTGATTTTGTCTCGGGTATCGATAAAATTCGGTGAGAACCGTCGGTCGATTCCCACTGAAATTAGCTTCTCGATTCCTCACCGAGAAACGTAATCACAGTCCTGGGTCGCTAATTTCTGGGATAAGTAAATTACCTACCTACCATAATTCATAAAAGTCGATATTTCAGAAAATCTGGTCGATAATTCAGAAATGATGATCCCCAGGGGATCAATCTGGGTGGCCTTACCCAGAATATAAGAGTTCAACATTCGTTCACAAACAACAACAACTAATTATGGATGTAAACGGGTTAACTACGAACCTTATTTGTCTAGAACCGCACTCACCCTGAAGAAGTCCCTCGTTAAGGGATGAAACGTTGGTGGTTTTTCTTCCAACACAAATAAGGTTCGTAGTTAACCCGTTTACATCCGTAATGAATTCGTCAAAGTAGTTTTACTTTAAAAACTATCGTAGAATAGTTTTTATAGTAAAATAACAACAACTGCTAGGTTCACGAGGAATTTCCTCCCGCGAACAGTCAGGTTGTGGAATGATCTCCCTGCGGGGGTTTTCCCTTTGGACTACAACATGGGGTTCTTTAAAAAGGGTCTTCTAAGACATTTAAAGGGTCGGCAACGCGCGTGTGATGTGATGTGAGGCGTCCATAGGCTGCGGTAACCACTTTCCATCAGGTGCGCTGCACGCCTGTTTGCCACCTTGGTGGTATAAAAAAAAATTCCTTTTTGAGATATTTATCGAATACTAATCTCCAGAATCACCTTCTAGCTGATTACTGATTACTTATCGATTTAAAAAGCTTTTCCACAGCTTTATTTTAAACCAAGTAAACTCTATATTAATATTTTTCCAGTAATCTACATAATCTGTACGATACTGGTGGTGGCGTTCCCTGCATTCGCGTCTCCTGCCGAGACCGGCGTGGGCTGTCTGATGATCCTAACGGCTGTTCCGATCTACTTGCTGCTGTTATATCCTAAGAAGCAGTTAGGATGCCTGCAGTCTATTACTCGTGAGTATGGATCCAACTTAAACAAATAAATAAATAATGCTGGACAATTCACACAGCATTATCTAGCCCCAAGCTAAGCAGAGCTTGTGTTATGTTATGGGTACTAACTAGATAACTGATATACATAATATAATACCATACATAGATAGATATTTTTTATTATACATAGAAAACGACCAGAACACCCTGAACAAATGTCTGCAGATCGTACACACATTTGTCCCGAGGCGGGAATCGAACCCGCAACCGAATTTGGTGTCTACATAAACCTAAATTAGGATTTAAGACGCTATAAATATAAAAATGTAACAACTTTTTAAAATAAATAAATATATTATTATTATTAACCTCCTGCGTCGCAGGCAGACCTTCGCCCACCGCGCCACAGAGGTCGTCCTCACAGAGGAGAACTTAGCTTGGGGCTAGATGTGTGAATTGTCCAGCATTATTTATTTTTTTTATTTTTATTTTTTTTAACTATGGCGCTATGGCGCTCATTAGGCCTATGTCCAGCAGTGGACTAGTATAGGCTGATGATGATGATGATAGATCCAAGCTTTGATCATGAATATGAGCGTCGCGCTGCAAAGCAACTCTTAAAAACAGGCCAATATTCGTGGGCTCGCGGGCGCGACAGTTAGTTTTTAAGCTCGCGCTACACATTATCCTTTGACATAATGATTAACTACCAGTTGTAAAGAAACTCTCATTATAAACAGTGATTATATTTATTAAATTATTTTAATAGCGTCGATCGACGAGTCAGTAGACTTTTGTTTGACAAGATTTCTTGCTATTCTGCGCGGGAATGAAAAGTCCCTTTCTCTGTCTTGGTTAATTTATATGGTTTCTCTTTTTACAGGATCGGCAACGCACTTAGTACAGAAGCTAACATTAGCAACGAGACCCAAAGTCAAGTGAACCAACGAAAAAAAGAGGATTCTATAAACGACATATCGAGCTGCTTCGATGTATGGATTATCTTCACACAAACTTGTCCTTCGTGAGACTATTTACTTCGTCATTAAAATACTAAGTGCACGATTTTTTTACGATGTCACGATTTAAGTAAGTACTAAATCGAGTTCTAAAAATAAAAAGTCTTATCTGTGTAGCGGCTAAAGGACAAAAAAAATACATTCGATAAATGTTACAAAGTGGATCAGTAACATTTATCGAAGTCAATTTTTTTTTGAGAACCGCCTGTTGTCGATATTATGTCGTCTACACCAGAATAACCTCCAAATGAAAGGTATTTTGATGTACATTGTACACGCAAGCGCTGATCGCCAATCAGTATAATTTGACATAAATTTAGCAAAAGTTAGAGGTTTGTGTGAAGAATAGTAATTAAAAAAATATTGTTACTCTTGTATACATGTTCAATTTTTGGAAAATGTATTTGTACAATAAAATTAAGTAGGAAAAGCAGCTTCTAGAATGTTCAGGCAACGCTTTTAGAAATGCTCAACCAAAACGTACCTAGGTATGCATAATATGATCAGAAAAGTTTTTTATGCGTTGAAAATACTCGACTCACTGAGTAAGTGGAGTACCTAAGTTAAATTAAATATTGAGTAATTACTACGTTTAGGTTTTTAGTTTTTATATTCATTTTAGGTAGGTAGGTACTTACTTGAAATGGACAATAAATAATAATAAATAATTAAGATGACTTCACCAATTCTGCTGGCTATTTGTACCAAACAACATGCATGTAGCTTTTGTAAATCAATGTACCTATAAAATATTGAATAGAGGAAAATTCATGAATTGATCTTTGGCGTTGTTGTAAATTTATAAAGCTGTTGGAGCTGTTTGTGTACTCGTATATTGCATGCATTATAGGTAGACGACCGATGTGGCGCGGTGGGCGAAGGTCTGCCTGCGACGCAGAAGGTTGCGGGTTCGATTCCCGCCTCGGGACAAATGTGTGTACGATCTGCAGACATTTGTTCAGGGTGTTCTGGTCGTTTTCTATATATAATAAAAAATATCTATCTATGTATTGTATAATATTATGTATATCAGTTTTCTAGTACCCATAACACAAGCTCTGCTTAGCTTGGGGCTAGATAATGCTGTGTGAATTGTCCAGCATTATTTATTTATTATTATTATATATAAAAAAAATCATTTAATTCACCTTTAGTTATTTGACAGATTTATATTACTTACCTATTATTGAATTTCATTTATGGCTGTGTTTTTGTAAAAGGAACACCAAAGATGTTTTAATTACTTAAACTGACTGACTGGTATTGTTTTTGTAGTTTTGGTGGTATTGGTATTTCCGTATCTACTGGAAATAATATATTATTTTATTAGTAAACTTTTGTACTTTGTTTTTATCGTTCTATACATAGGTATCTACGTAGATTAGTTTTGCTTGAAATTTAGTTTAGTAGCACAAAATTCCAACGAACTTTAAGTCGATGCTTTTAGTAACTTTTAGTGCATTTATTTTGCTTATGACATGTTAAGTACAAAGAGCTTCACATTTATTTTTACCTACTAAGTGAAGTTTTTTTATTACTTGTTTTTTTGTTGTCTAAGCGAGTAGGTTAGATACCATATTAATGCATATTGTTCTTGTAGCTTTTTATTTTTAATATTGTGAATCATTCTTTGTACCAATGATACCTAGGTAGGTAGATAGGTACTAAGTTGGCTTAGTGTTAAAAAAAACTATGTGTCGATGTTTCTGTTAAGCTTCCTGCGATGTCTTATAGGAGGCAATATGACAATAAATACCTAAATTATTGAAAATAAATTATTTTATTTGCTTCTAACACACCTACCTAGGTAGGTCACAGTATAATAAAGTGGATTAAATTCATTTATTTCCCATAAAAACAATTAAATGGTAGATGTTATGTCTACAAATTCTAAAACATGTTTTTTTTTTGAGACGACTACATTATATTTTAAAAATGTTCTGCATAATATATGGTGCATTAAACTATGATGATGTAGGGTTGTCGAAGAGAAGCAACGATAACCCAATAGAAAAAACCCTCCGGTGTGGCCGGCCGCTACGCGTAATATACGGGCCCGAGTACTCCAGTGGGCACCGCCATGCAAACTTGGCACATTGAGTTACTAATTACTAGCTAAGAGTTCAATGACTGCATTGCAATTATTTTGTCTTGGGCGGCAATACAACGATCTACCTCAACCTACCCCAGTTTCAGTTTGGTCAGTACCGTTTCTTATGCGATTATATTTAAATAAATACGGCACCATTACCACGTTTTTGTTCGTGAAAACTTGGAAATATAGTTTTTTAATTTAAGCGTCGCGCGTCGTCGTCGGTACCATTCGGTACTTTATTAGAAATGATGGCAACACGGTAGCATGTGGTAGCATGGCCGTATCAGTCTCAACCTGTGTACAACCGTCAGCTGTCATGTGTCAACTATGATTCATTAAAAAAAATCGTGTTTGTTGCGATTGCGAGTATTGCAACCTTGATTGCAACTCCTTGGAGTATCGGAGCAGATTGGTCTGTCTGTAGTCTGTGCTGTGGTGAATGAGCTGGTGATTGTTTGTTTTTCATTTTCACGTGGAGTAGAAGGAAGGACATTTTCAAATATATTTCTACTTTTCCTTGCTCATTCTTCAATGAAACTCGACGAAAATGGTGAAATTCGGTAAAAATAAGCTGAAAGCACTTAACAAGCTAGCTAAAAAACAGAATGCAGTTTCCAATATCCAAACAAATAAAGTTGTGAAAAAGAAATTGAACACCGACAAAAAAGTATCATTTCAAAGACAAGTTTTGCTTCGAAAGGTAGCTGAAAGTCCGCTCGTTAAGAAAATTTCTGCCGAAGAAGTAATTTTAAACGAACTAACAAAACATTCAACAGAGAAAAAACCCAAGAAAATACAGAATCCAAAACCAAAAAAAGTCAAACCGGTTGAAAAGCAGAAGAAGCGACAGAAAACACAAATAAGTGATACGAAGATGCTTTTAAATCTGATGAAGAAAAAATAATCACAGATCGAAGGCTATGCAAGACCCACATGGAGAGACGATGTACATGTGTAGTACACATTGTGTACCTAATTGTTGAAAACAGCAACATAAAAAAAAATCAGATAGGTACTGAAATTTCTCTCATCCCCTTTAATTCATGTATGAACTTGTATTATTAGGTAGGTACTGTGTAAATACTACTTACCTACCAAAAATGTTTCCTTTATAAATTGACTCTTTAATTTTCTTGTTTCATTCCACCATGAACATAATCAAGGTAGGTACCTATTTAATTAACTAATTTTATTGTAATTTGGTTCTATTCTTTAAATTAATTCTTTTTTGCTAAATAAATATGTCAGATATTCAACCATCAAATAATGGGGGAACAAATTTTCTTTATTTTCTTAAATTTTTCTTTTCTTGATAACATAATAACCTTACATCAGGTGCCACCTTAGATGATTCAATAAGACTATTATCTTGAAAAGACAGACAGCTCAAGGCATTGGAGTTAATTGGGGCAGCTTGGGGATCCTGGTGCCCTTACCCTCATTATCGGTGCAGATGGTACAAAACAAACGTATTAAAAGTTGCAGATATTCAAATCCCTCACAATCTGAATCAGATGCCAATATTACAATTATTTCAGCTTAATAAAAAACTGATTATGATTATTATTCAACCCTACTAGTTCCACAGTTCCTAGTGTTAAAAATATGAATGTAAGGACACTTTCTGACTGTACCTTGCCATCACCACTAACTACCAAGCTACTTATCTTCTAGTTTTTAGACTAAGAAAACCTTTCAAATTAAAATCGTCTTTAATATCATATCAGTCAATTTAATCACTAGATCAAGTTCCCATTTAAGTAATGTATTCCCTTCGCCATACCTTTATCTGGGTCATAAAATATGCTATGGGAGTCGTCCAAACAAATATCATAACTGCATAGTGAATCAACTTCTCCTGTAAACAGAAAAATAAAAGTTTTAAAAAACATTAGATATTTAATAAAATTTACATTAACAGTAATGCAGGGTACCAGTACAGGCTGCAAAATGTGGAAGACATTTTGTCCCACTACAATCCAACCTGCAGCTTTTGCTTCAGCCAAGCCAATCAAGCTACCTACCTATATTAAATTCATCTGGCAGTGTGTGTGTGGAGTGGAAGGAGAAAAACCAATGCCCAGTGTCTGTGCTTATTTTGTAAGCTTAAAGAAATAAGTTTATTGACTTTGACTTTGACCAGTGCCCAGATTAATAAAAGTACTAAATAAACTTACTCCAAAGGAAACTCTGACTCTCGGAGGGGTACAGACACACAGGGTCATTTGTGCAGAGTTCCTCTTATGTTGAACCATCGGCAAAGCCCGATGGACAACCGCTCTGCGTAGAGCTCCTAAGCTTTTCACAAACATTTTGGAGTCTGGGGATGTTTGGCTATATTTTCGTATGTAATCGTCGATTTAAAAAGTGTAACTACGAGTTAGACAAATGTTTAGATGGCAAAATTTGTGTGACGTGACAGGTGACGAAAATGAGCTTCTTTTTTTGAAATATAAAACGAGGTTTCAAAGCAAAGAAAGTTAGAATATACAGGATAATCTCTTTTTTTAAAAGTTCACATAAAACAGGTTTTACTTTGTATTACGCATAGAGATGCAATTTTAAGTTCCGGACTGCAAATTCCTGTGAAACGATTTCAGATATACATAAGTAATATAATTAACATTACATAGATAGATATTTTTTATTATAGGTAGGGTCAATGCGCCAGTTTGCGTCCAATTAGTGGAGTTGTCAGATTCAGATATCGAAAAAAAAATATTTTAGTGAACTCTTTGGAATAAAATTGATTTCACCACATGACTAAAATACTCTATTGTCACTAGAAAAAAAGACTTTCTTCATAAATTTATCTGTTAATTTTAAAAAAATATTTTAAGCCGAAATACCTATTTTTACCAGTTCTCGTCCAAAATTTCCAGTTTTCGACCCCCTGTTACCCAGTTTTCGACCACCATATATCTGATAGGAAAATCACTAGAAATTATTATGCTAAGAGGGTTTATTAAAACTCGTGTTTAGTAATTAGTCATCTTTTATTAGAGGTTCTGTCTCACACATTATTGAATAAAGTTATAATTATAAAAAGTCAATCCTAATCAGCTACAAACAACAGACAGTAATTAATAATTTCTGTTTTACACAATGATTATTATTTACTTACGAATAACAAATTTTAACAGGTAAGTAGGTAGGTACTTTAAGTTCTTTGTTTTTATCATCATCATCAGCCTTTTTCAGTCCACTGCTGGACATAGGCCTCCCCTAATGAGCGCCATAGCGCTCTGTCTTCAGCTTGCCGCATCCAGCATCTGCCAGCAGTCTTTCGCAAATCGTCATCCCACCTGGTCGGAGGGCGTCCGTTAAAATTAAATAAATACACTACGTTTGCCAAGTCGCGCTCTCTACTCAAGAACACGTTTACCCCAGCGGTTGTCGGTTCTTCTCTAGATATGGCCAGCCCACTGCCACTTCAGCTTGCTAATCCTTTGAGCTATGTCGAAAACCTTGGTTCTCTGTCGGATGTATTCGTTGCGAATCCTATCCTTCAGAGAAACACCGAGCATAGCTCTCTCCATAGCTCGCTGGGCGACTTTAAACTGGTGGACCAGCCCTACCGTGAGTGTCCACGTCTCAGCTCCGTAGGTCATGACGGGTAGGACGCACTGATTGAAAACATTCGTTTTCAAGCATTGCGGTATGGATGACGAGAAGACTCGACGTAGTTTTCCAAACGCTGCCCAACCTAGCTGGATCCTCCTCTTGGCCTCCTTCTCGAAATTGTTTTTACCCAACTGCAGAATCTGCCCAAGATAAGTGTACTCGGAAACAATTTCGAGAAGGTGGCCATGTACGACGATAGGTCCCGGATCAATATGGCCATTGATCATGACCTTGGTTTTATCCAAGTTCATGCCAAGACCGATGCGTCGTGAGGCGGAAGCTAGGCCGTCCAGCGTCCGGTTAAGCTCCTCCAGCGATTCCGCCATTAAGACTATGTCATCAGCGAATCGGAGGTGTGAGATGTAATCGCCGTTTATGTTAATGCCCTTACCTTTCCATTCGTCCAGGCGTCTTAAACACATCTTCCAACGCGCTTGTGAACAGTTTCTGGGATATAACATCCCCCTGTCTCACACCTCTGCGCAGTTGGATGGGTTTGGACTGCTGGCCCTGTACTTGGACAGTCATGGTCGCGGCATCATAAAGACATCTCAGCACCTCGATATAACGATAGTCTACTTGGCAATGCTGTAAGGATTCTAGAACAGCCCAGGTTTCGACAGAGTCAAAAGCCTTTTCATAGTCCACAAAGGCCAGACACAGGGGCTGATTATACTCTTCGGACTTCTGTACAATCTGCCTCACTGTGTGTATGTGGTCTATGGTGCCATATCCTCCGGCTCTGTTCGGGTGGCTGGAACTCGTCGAGTCTCCTGGCGAGACGATTCGTGACCACTCGTGAGAAAAGCTTATAGACGTGGCTCAGGAGTGTGATGGGTCTGTAGTTTTTAAGAAGGGTTTTTATCTTCCTTCTTAAAAAAGAGCACCACCAGGCTCTCGCTCCACGCCTTTGGAGTTCTCCCACTGCGAAGAACGGTTTTGAACAGGTTCTGAAACTCCTGCAAAACAGGGGCTCCTCCTGCCTTCAGAAGCTCTGAAGTAATGCCGTCTTCACCGGGGGCTTTTCCATTTTTAAGCTGCCTCAGAGCCATCACGATCTCGTCTTGACTGATGTCTGGCAGTTCGTCGATGTAGTGGCGTGTCAGGGTGGCTCGTGAATCGTGGTCATCCCGTTGGGCATGAGGGGCATGTGCAGCGTATAAACGGCCATAGAATCCTCTATCTCAGCGGAGATCTCCGGCTTCGACAATACTATCTGATCCAAAGCTAGGTTTAACTTTTCCAGTTGGTGTTTTCTTTTTTCTCTTCTCCAATTGTCTTACCTGATTTTGACTGTCCTTTTCCTTCTTTTTCTGTATTCTTGCTAATTTTCTTTTTCTTGATATTTCTGCTCTACCATTCTTTGTTTTTTCCTTGTCTTCATAAAATTTATAGTAACAAAAAACCTTATAATTCTATTAGATTATTGTTTGGTTTACATAATCTATAAAGCTAAGGTCGAAATCAGGACTTCACTTAATATTGTCCAATTTCCGACCACCAAGAAATTTCATAAACTCAGTATTTTATGGTTTGTTGCTCCAAGCCTGGACGAAATATGGTTTTTAGATAGCTTACGAGCATAACGCAATGATTTATTATACGCAATTCTATAAGAATATTGTTCGGTTTACATAATCTTTAAAGTTAAGGTCGAAATCAGGACTTCACTTAACCTTGTCCAATTCCCGTCCACAAGAAATTTCATACATTTAGTATTTTATGGTTCATTGCTCTAAGCCTGGACGAAATATGGTTTTTAGATAGCTTACGAGCATAAGGTCCAAATTTAATTGAAAGTTTGAGTAAATTTTCATACAATAATGAATACAAGAGACCACCTTATTGACACGATATGTCCATTTCGCGTCCACCCGGTCGACAACTGGACTATCTCAAAATATCGTGGAACAGTTCGCGTCCACGCAAAATTTCAAATTTATTGATTATAATTTAGACAGAATAACACAAATCCATATTTTTTAATCCAAGATTAAGTCACATTAATAACCATCAACTCTAAAATGCATAAAAACAATGTAAAACTTACCGTTAAAAATGTGACATGCCGCTAATTTTTCCGTTGAATCCAGGCACGTTTCGTCTTTTTTCTTTCGACCGCACACTGTTTTTTTTTTTTTATCTATTTTGCTGGGTGCTAGTGATGTGAAATTTGCTTGTGTTCGTAGCTTACACATCCAGCTTATTGATATAACTGATTATCATTGTGTGCGAGTGTAAGTAAGGCTATTTTCGACGAAATGTTACCAGTAGTGCCGTGAAAGGACGAGATATGGGCCTGGACGCCTAACTGGTACACCTACCCTACATAGAAAACGACCAGAACACCCGGAACAAATGTCTGCAGATCGTACACACAATAAATATAGATTTTAGTTCATCTTCCTAGCACTTACGTGAGGGCTGGAGCGGCGGCAGATTTGGCAGAAAATCTCAAGCGAAAATATTCAGGTCTCGACAGAGCCCCCGCCGCCTGCGGCATTAGCTCCTCTTGAGAGTGGAGACCCTAGATCGGTGGTGGGGTAACGAGGCTCTCCGGGTTTTAACTAAATTATTTGAGCGTCTAGTCACAGGTCTGTCGTCGAAGCGACGCGTGACCCCGAGAGCTGGTGCGTATCTGGCACAGCGCATCAGCACAGCATTGTCAGTTGTGTGAGTGCGCCTAATGCAAAAATCAAGCAAATTGTGTAGGTATTTTTAAACCCTTACATCTATGGTAACGAACTTAAATATTCTAATTGAAATGCTCTAAAGTATCAGCGACAACACCATATTATTTTTTACGAATTACATAGCCAGACTACTGTTTTATTAAAGTAATCGTGTAGCTTTTCTATTGAATGCTTAAATTTTTAATCATTAGGTACCTACCTAATAGAAAAGAAGCAAAAACTTGATTTTTGCACTGACATTGCTTTACTCTGTCCCGCTCCTATGAACGTGAAATCCTATGCCTATTCTTCTATTTCCTTTTCACAATTTTTTGCATTAGGAGCAGCTGCTGACTGTTGCAAATAATCTACTATTGAGCTAGCTAGCTCAATAGTAAATACTAGTTCCAATTTGTTTCTGTTATGTTTTTGATTATAATTATCATACAAGCTTTTTTAGGTGCTAAAATAAAACGATTTTACTAAAATAGTTAACAACTGTTTATTAAAATCAAAGTAGGTATGTACTCTTCGTTATTATTATGATAATGCTATTATTTATTAATATTATTATAATAATATGATATTATAATTCTATGGAATTATAATTAATTATAGGCGAACCCGCCTATAATTAATATATAAATATAAGTATTGTAGGTATAAGTTTAACTATCTCGGTACCTATCCACATTTAAAATCGCTAACTAAATTAACATCACAATACCACTGAATAATGATTACAATGATTCTGCTCACGGCGGCGCCGGCGCCGGCTTCGCGCGCGTAATTCAACGAAAAACATTTGAGACAATTTTAAAGTCCATTGTAACTATTAATAACACCTTTTATTCAACGACCTCTGTAGCGCAGTGGGCGAAGGTCCGCCTGCGACGCAGGAGGTTGCGGGTTCGATTCCCGCCTCGGGACAAATGTGTGTACGATCTGCAAATGTTTGTTCCGAGTGTTATGGTATTCTATATTTAGGTAGTCAAAAAAAGTCTATGTATTTTATTAAGTTTATTATTGTATCTACACTGAGTTACGCCAGTGAAATGGTTTCAACGAATCACCGACTGACGTCGAAGTGTCCAAGCGGTGGTATTGCATTAGTAGGATTTTATGAAGACGTACCGTCTTCATAAAAAGGGAGCCAAACTAGCGCCGCCACCTATTTTATCTTAATAATTATGTCGTTGAACAAAGGTAATTTCAAAATTTTCAATGGGTTATAATTATAAGCTTTTAATGCCTCTATCATAGTGTTATTATGTAGTTTAGGAGATACGATGTTGTACTTTGTGGCCACTAAACTCAATTATTGCTATAAAGACTATACCCCGAACTATATAATAGATTATTAGTATTTTGTACAGTTTCGGCTAGGTTTAGGCAGAGATGCGACAGTTCACAGTTGCGTTTGGTGGCCACAAAGTGCCAACATCCGTAACCGTATCTCTGCCTAAACAATACAAAATAAAACTATTATAAGAGACATTAATAAAAAGCCTATAATAGGTATCAGTATCACAAACTGCCCATTGAATAAGAATATTTTTTTCTTGTCAATTTTAAAATTACCTTTGTTCAACGAAATAATAACATAAAATAGGTAGCGGCGCTAGTTTGGCTAGGAGTACCTATCGTCTTAATAGAAGGATGTCATAAACGTTTCATGGCTAAGAAAATAAATTGTGACTACTTGACTACACCCTAGCTGTGCCTGTTTGTGGTCGGCTTTTATACTCAAATCATAAACGAAAAATTTATGAGACACCCTTAACTAGGATACAAATTTAGAACCCCACTTTTTAGAAAAGGTATGCTCATTATCAGGAAATCTTTCAATCGTAGACAGCTCAAAGGCTTGCAGATTCCTATACAGCTCTCCCTCTTTCACACCCAATGCAAAAGCGCATTCCTTCAACACAAATGCAAAACTATTAGGCAGATCATTGTAAAGCTGCTTCTCGAACCTTCGACCGTAACCTCCACGATCGTGTAGAGGGAGAAATTTAAGCCAATATCTAAACTTCTCCACCTTTTTGTTTAGAAATGGACTCAAGGGCGTTTTTTTTTGTTGCGATAACTTCTTCCTAAGCGTTTGGAGTTCTTGTAACACACTTAGAGGCATTTCATCTTCGGAATCTGGTTTTTCAAGCTTCTTCCTTTCTTCTGTCCAAGTTAGCAGTGACGGATCTTTGGCGTCTTTTGCCATTTTCTTGTCTATTATATTCGATAGCTCCGGATCGAGCTCGATTTCGCCCTCTTCCACGGTTTCCACTGTTTGTAAATACAGTTGGTCAGCATCGTAGATTTCTTCGTCAAAATCGGGGTTTATTTCAGGTAGTAATTCTTTTGCATGTGTTTCTCCGTCACTCTCGTCGCTAAACAGCCTCTCTTCGTCGGATGCATTATCTTTTTCTTTTTGTAAACAGGTAACTTCTTCAGGTACGTCGTTAACATCGCTATGATTGCTTATGGTATCAACCTCCATGGCATTTGTTTCTAAAGTCTCGTCGCCAGTCTGTTGTGGTTCCTGTGATGCGTTGGCTTCATTTTCTTTAAGAGCGTTCTGGATAGCCGTGGAAACACTTTGGGGTAATTTGTTTAAAATATCTTCCTGCGCTGCATTGTGGTAATCAGCAATAACGTCTTTGAGAAGGCCTCTTCTTGATAGCTCTAACTTGTAGTCCCTTTTACGTTTTTCCAGTACTCTTCGGGTTAATCCATGAGAAAACATGCCCATTTCTTTCCTCGCTCCATTTATAGAACGTGGCTTAGGGTTATATTCGGCTGGCAAGGGAAGTTTATGCTTTTTACACATGTGCATTATTATTTCTTTTATTGCTTTGGCTCTGTCAAACGTTTTCTCATTAAAATTAACTGAGTCCAAGCTTGAACATTGACTAACAGAATCAGTTTCCTTGTTGCCCAAACTTTGATTTCGTGGAACATCTTGAAAACTATCGTTAACTGCATCCGGCACATCGCACGCCAATGTGTTCTCATAATCATAATCCATTTCAGTATTAGGTTCAATTATTTCGTCTTTGATGATTGGTTTGAAATCATCATCGAACATATTAACGCCTTCAGCTTCCTCTCTGATTTCATCAATCGCAAAATTTTTGTTCATTTGTTTTAATTTGAGTATTTCACTTTTGTCTAATTTTCCGGATTCGAAAACCTTCGTTTCATCAAAATTTACAATGCTGTTTGACAAAGTAGAATTGGTAAAAGAATGTTCACTAACAAGATCTGGAAACTTAGAGTTGCTTTCAATGCTGTTAGTCAGTTTCTTTAACATATTTTTTTCAGCTGCATTAAGCTTAGATTCTACAACATCATTGTTACTTTCAAACTGTATGCAAGATGCAAATGAAATTTCGCTTATTGAATGCGACCTTGACTCAAAGCCTTCTTTAAGTTCAGCTATTTCACTATTTTTGTTATTTTCGTCTATGCCATTTATGACTTTTTCATCTTCAACTAGCTTGTCATCGTCATTTTTTGTATCTTCTAACCTAATTTCACCATTTTCAACCACCTTATTTTTGGTGACATATTTAATTAAAGCTTCATCGTCACTATCATCTAGTTCATCCACTTCCACCAGATGTTCTGATGTGGGAGGTTTTGTTCTTAACCAGTTCGGGTTATCACAATCTCTTACATACACCATGCGGTTATTAAATACCACTTGTTTTTTTTTCACATATTCATTTGATACATTTTTGTTGCTGCTCTTAATACCTTTGATTAGATTTCTCTTAGTCGTTGAACGGGGATGGACAAGATTCCAATCCGTGGTAGCATATTTGAGTGAATAGGAAGAAAAATCTTCACTCAATCTTAATTTAACTTCGGGATCTTTTAAATGTTGGATGATAACCTGTGTATAATCATGAAAGGGGGTTACAGTGTGCATGAATTCACTTCTGGGGATCAGATCTCTCTCAACCTCTCCCCCTTTTATCCTGTTAATAAGATCATGTGTCATTTCATCTCTCAGAGTCTTATCAAAGTTTGTATCAAATACATCCATGTGGTGTTCTAAGGCTGTATAATCATCGGTGTCCCAAGAAGTTTTATTGGCTAATCGGTGTACATAGTATCTTAGCATTATTTGTCTGAATTGGTAGAATGTGACCCATTCTCGGAAAGAAAACAATCTGTCTGTGGTCGGGGATTCGCCATAGACAAAGTGTGACTTTTCTCTCCCCTCTGCTTTGTTTATTGCTTCAACAGCCCCCGATAACTTGACCTCGTAGAAACCATCAAGACCAAGACACAGCTTCAAGGCCCAAAGTATGTAAGTCATTACTTGTAGCTCGTAATACGGCATTTTGTAAACGAGAAGATCCTTGGCATTTACGTCAAGATTGGTAGGTTTGTAGTGCATTAGGGATAGAACCAAAGGTTTCAAGTCTTTGGGCAGACAGAGTTCTTTTAAATAATTGTCCGTTAACAACCTCAAGTCTGGTACTACAGGGTTGCCAAGATCTAGCCTCTTAAATAAAGTCATCGCTAGTATACGAATTCTCCTGATTTTAAAATGAGCCAAACCTATATTAATAGTTGCTCTTAGCTTCTCTGGTTTAATTTCGGGCGGTACGATCTTATGTATTCTGTACGGAACAGATAATATTCCATCTTTGAACAGTTTTAGTAAATGTGTGAGAGTGATAGCGCTTCTGTCTAAATTAAGTCCGATGTAGATGATTGTCACGAGTAGAGTGAATGAGAATTTCTTTATTAATCTATCCCGTAACTTGTCGTAGTGTTTGTATGTTTCTTCTTGGGGTAAATCTACATCTGAATCTTCTTCTTCTTCGTTATCTGGTTCTGGAGAAGAGGCGCGTTCTTCGTCATAAAGTCTGTAAAAGTGAAAAGGAAAATTAATAATCAATGAAGATATGGTAAATGGTGGATATCTGAGACCATTAGCGGCACAATTAATAAGTTACTAGCTTGAGTCTGTGGCTTCGCGTGTGTTTTTGTAAAAAGTAGCCAATGTCCTATCCTAGGGTACGATGTCGTACCTCAAAGTACCTGAAGTAATTGGTCTTGCGCTTGACCTCTACCTGTCGGTCTGCTGTCTCATCTGATTTATGAGAGTGAGGGAATAGCGAATGCTCATGCACTTGCGCACACAATGTCCAGCCCCCCCCCCCCCCCCCCTAGCATGGCGATTGTTGTCTAGTGTGGAAATTGGAATAGACAATAATGACATCGCATCGCCATACATTGCGTACTTTATTGAAGTTGAAGGAATGCATTTCAAACAATTTACGCATTCGATGACGAAGTGACGTAATTTTTCTCTATTCTACTCTAGACAACAATCCCCGTGCTAGGGGGGCTAGGCACATGGCTAGTCTGTTGAGACTGGCCACCGCCGAAGCAGAAATTTGGCTAGGAGGACGTAATTTACTTCAGTATAATATATAATATTATTTTTGTCAAACGATTTGCTATGGAAAGTAGTTTTATTAATTAAGGTGATTTGTCGCGAGTTGGCGCAAGTTTCAAATATTTTTGTGGTTTTAATTTTTTTTTCGTTCTACAAGTAATAAAACTAGCGAAAAAGTAATTTGCCGCAATTAGTAATCAATTTTCTATGATTAATGATAGAACCAACTTCGATTTCTTTGTATTTTTGGAGCATTTGGGAAAATGTAGATTATTGGCACAAAATTTTTAACCCTCAACATCATAATTCTTTTTCGATGTTTTACAGATAATTTGGAAGTACAATTCAAATCATGCTTTAGTACATACCCCATTTCTTCATTCTTCAAATATTGCTTTAGGTAACGACTCCACACCCACAGTAGCTTGTTCTTGAAGCTGGGATTGGCTCCATGCTCCAGCAGTTCGTCTGCCGTGCCTTTGAGGAGGAAGTTGAACCCGTGCCATTTATACCAAGTCGCGGGCACTAAAAATAGAAATAATACTTCATTACATTACTTAGGTACATACTTTATCTCTACAGTTACATCCTAGAAGTAAAGGTTTATTAGGTTTATAGTATCATTAAATGAGAGCGAAAATTCATTTTTATCCATTTTCAAGCATTTTTATAACTTTTTTCAAAATACATAATCATAATTAAATGAGAGTCATTTAATTATGATTATGTATTTTGAAAAACTGAAAAGATTCAAACAGCTATTTCTTTTCTGATGCAAAATTTAATTAAAATTGGGGATGTATGTTCCAAATGAATCGAAAAGTACATTTGTATGGGAGCTGAGAGGTTCCGTCCCACCTTAAGAGTTATTCTGTGGGACACATTTTCGGTAATAGGTTGTGATGTGGGTGATGGTGGATTCACCCCACTTTGAATGACAATAATTAAAATGTTTTATATTACTTCTAAAATGTTTTTTTGACCTACGAAATGAAAAACAAAAGAGGAGTTTTTATGTTGGGCTAAATATATTTTTTTAAATATTCATTGATTTATTAGTCAATAACGGACTGATTTGGTAAATTCTTTTTTTTTGACGACTCTCATTCCCGCCTCGGGCGGGTGTACGATCTGCAGACATTTGTTCAGGGTGTTCTGGTCGTTTTCTATATATATAATAAAAAATATCTATCTATGTATTGTATTATATTATGTATATCAGTTATCTAGTACCCATAACACAAGCTCTGCTTAGCTTGGGGCTAGATAATGCTGTGTGAATTGTCCAGCATTATTTATTTATAAATAAAAACAAATTGTCAAAACCTTCTTAAGCAGAAAGGCTGACTCTAAAATATCAGATTATCTAGCAGGATATAAAAGCTTTAAATAACTAATAACAGGCTTAATTTATTTATTTATTTACAAGATTTTAGGAAGACTTACAGCTAGGTTTGATAAATAGAATTAAAATATAGAACATTCCTGGATAGACCAATGCATGTTTTTTGAAGGCTAATTACAAGTTTCCACAAATAGGTATATTTGAAATACAGAATGCAAAGTAACACAAAGTAAGTTGACGACTTATTAGAAATAACAAACATAACAAAACAGAGAAATAATGAAGTAGGTACTACAAGAATAATAAAATAGGCATAATATTAAGCGCCACTTCTTTATTTTATTTCTTTAATTTAGTTTACATAAAGCGAAAGAAATCAAAAAGATCACTTTATGTCGGTGTACTTTGGATGTGTTCATGGTCTTTCGTTGCCGACTGTATGAGAATGGCTCGAGTATTTTCATAACTTTTTGGGGTAAGTTGGTACCATAGAACCATAGTATTATAAAATAAATTGCTGTACAAAAGGGACATGCAGGGCAAAACAATATAATGTTAGGTTATGCAGTTTGTTTACAAACTCAGAAAGTTAAATTGTTCACTTACTTTCCTTCTCTACTTCTTTGATTTTGTGCACTTTCGTTTTAGTTCCTAATATACACTCGCCACCGGTGTCAATTACTTCTACCACTGTTTCTTGAAAAGTTTTATCCTGAGTTCCACATTCTGCACAGTAATAAAATCCGTCGTGCAAGTTCACTTGCGTGGAGCCGCAAAGTTCACAAGGTTTCTGCGAATCCATTCTATAGGAATTGAGTACAACAAAACGATTTTTAGAAGACGACACGCACAACTTATTATTAATTTTCAAGCATGCTATAATTTGAAAAGAGAAGAACTTGAAATTGAATTCTGTTGTTGAGAATTTCGTTCGCAAAAGTCACAGATTTATAAGTATAGTACTAAAGGCAAAAGTGCGGGAGACAGAAAAGAGAGCGAGATACAGATTGGATTGGTTGGAGCGAGAGAGGATCCATCATAGATGAATTATACCGAGATTATACCCTTCCAGCTGATTGGTCTTGTCGGTTCGGTTATGTCAAAGTCACACGAACGCGCCCGCGCGCCCGCCAACGAGAGTGTAAAATTATTTTTTGAGCTAGCAGCCCCAGTGTGACATTTCATTATTGCCATGTTCGACAAAATATTATCCTTTTGGTAGAAAATTTCTAAAATAACATCATCATCAATCCTTCCTCCTGATACCTATTAAATAGCCACTTTACTTTTGACTTACCATGCAGTGTAATGTGACGCATTTCATCAGTACGTTAGATTATTAAGGTGGTGAACCAAAGAAGAATGAGATTGGAACTCATTTACTAACTGGCTTCCCCTCCGCAAACTACATACAAAAAAATATGTTGGGAAACAGTATACATTATATATATTATTACCATTATAATCAATCGTCCGGGCCTTCTTACCTATTGGTGTCGCTTTGTATTGATTTACAGAGCTATGCAAAATGGTCACTTGTGCAATTCAATCGTGTGTCCAGCGTACAGTAGAGACTTATCAAAACGAAGATGAGACGGTGTTACTTAATAGGTACACTTACGTTTTTACAACATAATAACAACAATAGATTCATGTAAAAATTATAAAAAATAATTATAAACTTAATCACAATAAACGTCCCTACCTATTTCTTTTTGTGAAATCGGGGTAAAGAGGCGGGTAAAAAGGTTATTTTTTCAGGATATTCACTTCTTAGTTGATCGATCAGAATGTTTTTATTTGTTTTTTTAAATGCTTTATGCCACAAAACAAAAAATATTGAAACTATTTTTTTATGATTCTCTGCTATAAGTTGGAGATATAACCTACCCTACCTTAATCATCTGTTAAAGAGTTACCACTTTCCGTAACTACGTTATATAATGTAGTTATGGAAAGTTATACATTATGCAGAAAGAAAAGAAATATAACCCCATCCATCTCGGATGAGTTCATGAGTAATGTGATGATGACAATATGAACCCCACTGACATGCATGACTAGACTGAGACGTCGTTATGATATTAACCATACCATGTATAGTAGATTTTAGTAGAATTTCTCACCAAAACCTGGCAGCCCGAATTTGTTCTTGAACAAATTGGTAATTTGTAGCGTAGCTGCTGTCCGTCATCAATAACTCGCGTAATTCGGGCGTGTTCTCCATTTACTACATTATTGAAAGAAACCATTACTTTTTCCCCGTTATTCGCGCTAAAACGCTATCACCAGCCACCTTCGCGTCCCAGTAGTGATCCTGTAGGCACCACACCCTTGAGCCGAAGCTTGAAGTTTGATACGTGTTTATCGCCAAGGGCGGTATTTTTGGGTGCTCTGCTCGCGAGAATAACGTTGTTTTGTGCTCGGTATAGTGTTATGAGTTCAAGTTTGCGAGTTCACTAGTGTATTTTGTGCGGTAAAGACGTAGATTGATGGGAAGTGCCGTGACAAGCTCGGCGGCAGTCCTGCCGCGCCGGCGGAGCTACTCTTTGCGGAGGGTCTGTTATAAAATCAGCCACACTGGAACTGATGGAATTAGAGAATATCGTCGCGAACACTGTCTACCTGAAAGCCAGAGAAGGTGAGTGACCGTTCAGGGGTACTTAACTGTTTTATTAGTAGAGGAGAATACATTAACCTTTGGCCAGCTGAATGCTGACTTCATACACAACCTTTGTTTTGTTTGTAGATTCGTTGGAATTTTAATAAATTTCTTCAAAACTGATGAATAAAACATCTCAAATGTTAGCAAATATATGTTCAGAGAGCAGATAATAAATTCCGTAATAAGTGAAGTTGCAGTCTGAATATTACTTCTTATTATCCTCATTTTTATCCTTTTGTTTTACGATTAAACTACTTGAGTACATATGCACTGTGTTACTGTATTACTGTGCTACGTACATCAGTAGACTTGTAAATTAATAATAACAACATCATCGAAAAGCCCCTAACCGGCAAAAATTGCTTAAAACTAAAAAAATAACATTGCTATAATAAATAATAAATAAATAACGCTGGACAATTCACACAGCATTATCTAGCCCCAAGGTAAGCAGAGCTTGTGTTATGGGTACTAGATAACTGATATACATAATATTATACATTACATAGATAGATATTTTTTATTATACATAGAAAACACCCAGACCAACGGAACAAATTTCTGCAGATCGTACACAAATTTGTTCCGAGGCGGGGATCGAACCCGCAACCTCTTGCGTCGCAGGCAGACTCTCGCCCGCTGCGCTACTGAGGTCGTCGAGTGCTATGCAGTGCTACAGTGCTTACAGTTAAATTCATTGATGTTTTGTCTCTGTCATTGACTGAAACTGATACAGAGGTACATGTGTCTAATGTAACAATAGATTTTTCCTGAGTGCATTATGTAAGTCCAAAATAAACAATGTAGGTAAGTTTATTTGTTCTGGCTAATCTCTGAAACAGCTAAACCAATTTTATCGTTCACCGGCAGATAAAAGTATTGATATTTCATGTAAATAATAATAAAAACCCATATAAAAGTTAATTCTACATAGGCAAAACCTCGGGCACAGCTAGTCTATCGATAAACCTTCATATCTTACAATCTTGATGTTGATAATGATAACACTTACATAAAACCTGAAAATCCTGTTCAAATAGATAAAAATGATAACATTTCTTACCAAAACCGCATGGCTACTGCCAGATTATAACCAAAGTCAATAAGTCTGTTTTCTCACGTAAAGCTACCTCATTTAATATTTAATACTAGATTAACCATGATAATAATAAATATTAATTAGTCATACATCCTAAGTTGTTAGTTTCTGATAAATATTTATTGTTTGTGGATATCTCTGCACTCTTTAAGACAAGAGTGATTAGGTATTTTCTAGACCTTCATGATACATCGTCGGCCACATCTTTACTTTCCATTGGGTGAGATTGTAGTCAAACTCTATCGTGTCTATTAAGTATTAAAAAATCCTCTATGCAAAGGCCTATAACAGTGTGCACTGCTTTCTATTCCTTTAGTTCCTCCTGAAGTATAAAATGGAACCTACTGTAAACTTTCTTGATTTGTTATCATATTAATAAGGTATGCAACGCTATGAATACCCCATAAATAAATAATCTTTAGCATACTGTAAGTAAAGAATGAATGAATCATGGTAAATATCCCGTTTTAAATTACTTTAATGTTAATAACCATGATAGTTTTATTAAGAATGAAAAAATTTAAAATTTGGTATTTCTTAAAATGTTTTATGTGCTGCTGGTTTTCCTTTAACACTTTGGCCCACGACGCACAGGCTCCGCCGACAGGCGGCGTCGGCGGCACGAGCTGGTGCAACCCGAAGAGGTGCTGCGTGCCTGGGCAGGGAATGTGTTAATAAATAAATCATCAACTTATGTTAGTCCACTGTTGGACATAGGCTTCCCTTAATGAGCGCCATAGCGCTCTGTCTTCGTCCCACCTGGCCGCAGGGCGTCCTACACTACATTTGCAGAGTCAAACTTTGTAAAACTCCATTCAAGAACACGTTTACCCCAACAGTTGTCGGTTCTTCGCAAGATATGGCCGGCCTGCTGCCACTTCAACTTGCTAATTCTTAGAGCTAACCAGAGATGTTCTTTTAACTCGTATGGTTAAAAGAACAAAAGTTATCTCTTTCGTTTTCAAGCATTGCGGTATGGATGACAAGAAGACTCGACGTAGTTTCCCAAACGCTGCCCAGCCTAGCTGGATCCTCCTCTTGGCCTCCTTCTCGAAACAGTTTTTACCTAACTGCAGAATCTGCCTGAGGTAAGTGTATTAGGAAACGATTTCGAGAAGGTGACCATGTACGACGACCGGTCCCGGATCAATGTGGCCATTGATCATGACTTTGGTTTTATCCAAATTCATGCCGAGACCGATGCGTCGCGAGTCAAAAGCTAGGCCGTCCAGCATTTGGTTCTGCTTCAGCTCCTTTAGCGAGTCTGCTATTAAAAGAACGATAAATAAATAAAACAACGAAATAATTAATTTGTTTAGATTGTCTTAGGAGCAAAGAGTCCTTATTAGCTACTAGATTCTGTGGCTTTGCTCATGCGATAGATATCCTATGTCACTCATGGATCATGTAGCCTCACTATTACTCAAATCATTCTCAAAATTGGACCAGACTTAGTTCCAGACAGTTCCAGGTAGTCTCTGTACTCACAGACTCACTAACCACAAACACAAAAACTGATTTTACCTCTCACAGTCACAAACTTGTACTTACATAAGTTTTACCAATCACTAATTTATTTACAAAAATATAATTAAACAATACAAAGCTTGTATTTACATTTACACTTATATCTATTTCTCAAAAATGTAAGCCGTCACCAGAAGTGTTTTTGATTTGATTTGATTTGACCTGTGGTCTTGAGAAATTTTGTAAGATCTTAGTATATTGCGTGTGCCCCAGGACCCCAAGGATCTAGGGTTTCTACCCCCAAACGGCTCAAGGTTACCTCGGGCAAGAATGGCGTATTTGCACACGCTTAGTCTTTTTTTATTGCAACGATGGAATACTGATCGCATACGGCCACATTGAAACCGTTCTTCATCTATCGCGCCGAGCGTCTGTACTGTTGACATTGAAGCCGTCAAATAAATTCGCTTAGAAGTAACATGTTACTTGGAGTCTGCCGATGTTGCTGCAGAGCCGGCCCTTAGTGATGTCCCTGCCATATGAGAAGGCGCTAGGGTAGACACAACAATTTTACCCCTTAAGGTGAAGTAGGTCCCAAAACTCAGGTTTTGCCTAGACGGAAAATCAGTTTTAAGGCAAGAAAACACAATTTTTTTAAATCTTTTTTGATGAGCATCGAAAGTTTAGGATTTTTGTTGGTAAGTTATGGGAGCCGAAACACGATTGACTCAACTTGACTCGATAGAAAAAAATCGCAAAGTTTCCTCTAAATTTTGCATTTTTACTACGGAAAACCAGTTTCATTTGCTAGTTACTTTTAACATATTTGCATGACATATCGTCTAAAAAATACTTAACTAAACACTTTAGAGGATTATGGTCTTAGTTTTTTGCGAAAGAGTATTATTTTAGAGCAATAACAAATTTATAAATAAAAAGCAGTGAAATTGCGCGCGGGCCGGCTCTTGCGTCCCTTTCTCGCTTTCACTGCGCGGTGTTCGCTCGTCCTTGTCTTGAAAATACGAACGTACTTCGCCTTAATTATAAATTGATGTAACAATAATCTGTATTCTTCAAATTCTAATTCACAATTGACTTCGGCTTACTGATAAAGATATAAAAACTCTCTCAGAACAGCTAGAACACTGTTTTTGTGGCCCCTCCATTAATGTCACTGGTTTAGGTAATGGCAGGCAATAAATTATTATCTAACACACATATTAATTTATGTATTTCCTTAAATAAACATTCAAGTCTTTAATGAGTGTACACCGCACCATTACACAATGACATGCGGTGTATTAGGGCTTTACATTGAGCATTTATTCTTAGGTTAACCATACTAAGAATAATCAGGCTTAAGTTATTCAGTGATTTTGCACCTAGTTTGTTTATCACAAACCTAATGATAAATTCATTAGGTTTAGGCAGATATACGACGTTGTACTTTGTGGCCACCAAACTCAAGTATCGCATCTCTGCCTAAACTATAGAAAATAAAACTATTATAGAGGCATTAAAAAAGCTTATAATAGGTATCACAAACTGCCCATTGAAAATTTTGAAATTACCTTTGTTCAACGAATATAATATAAAACAGGAGGCGGCGTAACTCGTACTGGGTACGAACGAATCCTGCCGAAATAGAAAATTTTTGGGACACTAAATTTTCGTAGAATCATCCACGAAAACTTAATACATTATTAAGTTTTCCCAAGAAACAAAAAAGGCGAGAAATTTTTTCGAGTTCGAGTTACGCACTTTACTAGCAAAAAACCTAAATCATTCATCGATCCAAACTTTCGGATTTATAATATTAGTGTGATTTGATTACCACCATAGATACCTTGTGGTATTCTTCGTGGTGTTACTGCGACGCGACCATACCATTGTCATAGAGAAGCGATGGGTGGGCGATGGGTGGGCCCCACCCACCTGACCAATAGGTAAAATCTTTTACAAACCCAACTATGTAGGTACTTATTTGTCTCTGGGCTGGTTTCCGCAACTAGGCGACAGGTGGGCTCTTCTTCCATGTAGGGTATGTCCTCCAGGAAGGCCAGCAGCTCGTTGATGTCGGTTCATGCCTCCCTAGGCGGCCTCGGTGTCCCAAGGTGTTGCAGTCTTTTTGAAGCTATGCTATCGCACTCTATAAACATATGCGCGGCCGTCTCCTCTGCGTTCATGTACCCCCTGCAAAGGGGGCTGTCCGTGATACCCAAATTAAATAGGTGTTTGTTTAGCATGCAGTTCTGTGGCAATATCAATGATTTGCCGGAGTTTTTCACGTTTTCAAATTGAGGAGTTCGGGAGAATCAGCCAGGAAGGCCTCCTTCGACTGCCTACAATCCGGAATACTTGCCCAGTAGTCTTGGTGTTGTTTGACTGTACGTTGACGGATCCATGAACGGACTTGACTAAATGGTGAGAAGATTGACTAAAGGGTAAGGAATGGGAATTATTGCTTCGGGCCCTGTCGGTTATAATTCCGAACTTCTGCTCCGCCAGTACATCAGCTTGATCATTACCTCTGGATCCGCTGTGTCCGTTTATCCATTGCAGAGTGACTCTATTGGATTTGCTTACTTGTTTCTAGCAGGATTGTAGGTAACTTAGAATGGCACGTTTTGATTTACAATTAAAATGCGACTGTGATGGCTAGGTAATAATTCATGAGAGCGGTTGCCTAGGAGCCCCGTGGAGTTACAGAAATACCAGCTGTTTCACTTACATACCTACATACTAATAAATGTAATTATCAACTTAAACGGTATTATTCGTCAACGACTGTTTAGATCACTGCGCATCATTATCACGACTGTTGACTTTATTGTTAAATATCAAACGTTTAAGAGCCTATACATACAACCTCAAGTTTTTTTGAAAAGGATAGACATAGGATTTTGCGTTTATAGGAGCGGGACAGGGCATGCCAAAACAACGAAACGCAAGCCCAAAAATCAAGTTTTAGCTTATATCTATTACTTAATTAGTATTTTATTTGAAAAAACCGAAACATATAAAATGTTCTTTATACTTAGTTCTATTACCATGCATACATTGAGAAATTAATGTTTTAGTAAAAATTTAGAAGTAACTTCGATTTTGTCGTATTGAGAAAAAAATATTTTGGAATTTTGTTTTCGAAACATATGATCGATAGAGTGAGTCCTGAACTTTAAGATGTATAAATTTCAAAGGCAAATATTTAATAGTTTCGAAAATATGGAGATCAGACTGAGTTGAATTGAGGTATAGTTAAGGCCATAAAAATCCCCATAACTTATGCTCTGCTTACTTTGGGCCTAGAATTATCTAGGCTTGTGGGTTGTCCAACATTAGGTACCTACCTATTTACTTTTTTTTTATTTATCAACTTAAAGATTATGTATTAAAAATAAAAAAAATAATAATAACGCCTAAAAACCACAGAGGTTTGTAGCGGAGCGCTATTAATGAGCCAATCATGCGATAGTACTGAATAACCATTTCTAACAAACAAAAGTATACCTATGTGGTATAGATTTACGGTCTTCCTGCTGATAATGACGTATTCCGATAATTTTGAATATCTTCTTATCGATTCGTAGAAACACTTAAGATAAAATACCACTGTCCATACCCCACCATCTTGAGAATCAATCCTGTAGATTCTTGAGTTCCTTGACAAAAGCTTGTTTAAAATTTTCGTCATCCATCACACTGATATTCGTATTGTCAGTCCACGTACTCACCCAGATAAATAGGTATTCCATTTAATAAACGTAATAAGAGAAAGAAGGGATTTTTATTTTTAACAAATAATAACGTTCAGAGACACACAAGACGCACTTTAAGGCGCATAGTAAGGCAAAAACAAGAAAATTAGGTGTTTTCGAACCCGTTTTCCGACGAAAATATTGATTGTGGAGCTCTGAAATTTATATATCCTGTAACACACATCCTGAAAGGTCCCTTGGAGGTTCCAAATATTTGCTGTTAATCATAGTGTAGTTGTTATACTGTTAGTTATAGTGTATGTGTAGCGGCTTCGAACCCACTTTTTATCGGCTTCTCAAATCGATTAGTACCAAATTCAGTATAGTGATTCATATAGTTCATACCTACCGCTTGGAGGTCCAGTAGCTTCAAAAAGCAGTCAAATTAATGAAATCAAACGTAAAAACGTATTTGCACCTACAAAATCTGTGATTCAAACCTGACCAGTTACACGTCACCCAACCGCAGAGGATTGATATACGGATATTTATATGGATATTTGGTTGATTAGGGCACTACATAGTATGCTGAACCGAAAACAAGCACTCTTTGCATAAAGCATAAAGGCGCGCAGAAAGGTCCAAGGTCATTTGCCTTACTATTCGTCTTAAAAGTGCAACACACGAAACAATTACAAAAAAAAATACTTTCCCGCTAGTTTTAATCCTTTTAAAACGGAGAAGAATGTAATACAACCGGCCAAGTACGACTCGACTCGCGCACGAATGGTTCCGTACCAGCATAGCATCTTCCCTTATAATATATTTGTTTTATTTAAATTTTATTAAGTAGATACCTATTTATTTTTAAAGCGAATATATAACTATTCTGTGAATATATCAAGCGTCTAAATGTTGCCGTTATCAATATCGAGCAAAAACGAACAAAAAAATCACGTTTGTTGTTTGGGAGCCCCCTTAAATATTAACTTTTAAATAGGTATAGTTTCAACTGTCTAACTATCACGGTTCATGAGATACAGCCTGGTGATAGACTGACATACAGACAGACGGACGGACAGCGGAGTCTTAGTAATAGGCACCCGTTTTACCCTTTGGGCACGAAACCCTAAAAACCACAAAATATATTTGATTCTCGTGCCAACTTAAGCTCAAAATCCGACCTTATTACTTTAAACCGGCTCTCAGTTTCATAGTGACAGCTCTGCCGCCGCGCCTGTCAACCAAACACTGATTAGCTAACTAATACAGAATACTCGTTTAACGGTAGTTAGGTCGTTGAAATGTGTCATAGGTATATTGAGAGTAAATGAGCACTAATTGAGATCTTTATTTACAAGCTGAAGACAGGGCGTTAAGAGTGCGCCTAATGCAAAAATCAAGCAAATTGTGTATTTTTAAACCTTACATCTATGGTAACGAACTTAAATATTCTAATTAAAAAAATACGATAGGTAGGGGAAAAATCCATAGAAGTCGGGTAATCGAATAGAACTTTGAAAAATAAACTGGTTTCTTTACAAAAAATTATACAAAAATAGCGTTAAAAAACTGTTTTAATTGAAATACTCTAACTAAAGTATCAGCGACAACACCATATTATTTTTTACGAATTACATAGCCAGACTACTGTTTTATTTAAGTAATCGTTTAGTTTTTTTATTTAATGCTTAAATTTTGAATCATTAATAGAAAAGAAGCAAAAACTTGATTTTTGCACTGACATTGCTTTACTCTGTCCCGCTCCTATGAACGCGAAATCCTATGCCTATCCTTTTCACAATTTTTTGCATTAGGCCCGCTCTTAAGACGCTCATTTGGGGAGGCCTATGTCCAGCAGCGGGCTAATGTAGGGTGATGATGATGATTCACTCGCGTAACTAGAACTTCGGATATTTTAGGACGAGGCAGAAATAAGTCGAATATTCTTTATGGCGGCGATAGATGTGAAATGGGCAAATTTGTTACATTAAAACAATTTTTTTCCGTCATCTTTATCGATAAAGCTTTGAAAAAATATCTACTTATCTATGGGATTCAAGGAAGAACCCCTTCTTTTTGAAAATTAGAAAAAACTTTTTAAATAGGTACCTACCAGAAATAATGCAAAGTACCACCTGTTTTCTTAGTTTTTACAATTTTTCTCCTAAACTATCAATCACAAGATTTTTTATTTTCATCGCCATATTAAATAAAAGAGTACACAGGGCATCTTCGGCTTATTTTTGCAAACAAAGGTTATAATTAAAAGATAATCAGCAAAACTAGATTTTTGATCTTTCGCCGCTCCTTTTAACGCGAAATCCTATGCCTATCCCATTCACAAAATGGCGTTATAATATATCGCCCCAGTAAGTTTTTACACAGAGAAGAGAACATAGAAATAAGATTAACCTTTATTTTAGATATCTCTTTTCCATCAAGCCATCAAAAATACGTAAGTACTTAACCTACGTAACGTCGACGTAAGCTGCAATTCCAATAATCTTTAATCAAAATCCACTCTTATATTCCGTCAAGATCAAAAGCTCAAATAAATACGACCTTATGATTGATGGATTCTACAGAATATCCATATAATTATTAGTCCGTTTGTTCAGCTGCCGTGCGCGAATCCAATTAAGCTGCGAACCCACAGCGTCGAACGACGCTGTACGTGTAACGGATTGAAATGATTTTAGAGTTTTGGCAGTTACGTAAAAGACGCGACCAAATGTCCAACTTTTTAAATGTCAATACAGTAATAAATATGGACAATCCACACAGCAACATGTCGTAGTCTCAAGCTAAGTAAAGCTTGCGTTTTAGGTACTGGATAATATACATAATACAATACATTACATAGATGATGATGATGAGGATCTTTGTTATAGTGCTTACCCACACTCCCGGCGCTACAGTCCGTAAGAGGTCCCAAAGATTTTCGACGTAAACCGACAGAGACTTCGTGGCTACTAAGCCACAGTTGGTTAGAGCACACCCATACTAAGGGTTTGGCGCGGGTTCGAGTCCCGCCGAAGTAGAAAATGTTTGGTAACTTATTTCATTTCTTAGATGATGATGAGTATATTTTTTATTGTATGTTTTTTCCGATTATGCATTTAAATCTACAGAAAGCTTTGAAAATTCTTCAATAAAAGTATTTTTTTCTAATTAACATCCTCATTTACACCTACAGAAAGCTTTGAAAATTCTTCAGCTAAAGTAGTTTTTTTTTCTTTTAATATCCTTATTTACATCTACAGAAAGCTTTAAAAAATCTTCAGTGAAATAACTTTTTTGAATTATCATCCACGAAGGATGAGTTTAATCATGTTTGTTCAGGCTAGAGACGGTTATCTTTATAAAATGAAATACGAGTAGGTATACCAGTCTAATAAACACCGCGCATAAAGGCATTCGTATTTACGTCTTTCACACACAATAATTTTATTACGTTGAATAAACTTCCCATAAAAAACGCAATAATAGTCTTATTGTTCTCTTATATCTCATAATAAAAAGTAAATAAAATAATATGTCACAGGAAAGTTATTAAAAGCAGCTGAGTCACAGACACCGAGTAGCAAAACCATCTATAACCGCAGCGCGCTATCAACTTTGCGGTTTATCGGTGAGTTCGGTAAGCACCGCATCGGTGGGTTGTCAGCTTTATAAAATTCAATTTTATCCAGTTTTAATTACTTTTGGGGCCGATTTTCTGTGGGATGTTTTGATTTAAATAAACATTTACTAATTGATTAGTAAAAGCTCCGGCCTTTTGCGTTAATGGGGTGAAGTTTTAGCAGGTACCTAATCAATTATCGACGTTAAGGCGCATACCCCACCCAAACTAGCGCTGCAACCTACTTTATCTTATTATTCCGTTTAACAAAGAAAATTGCAAAAATCCATCAATCATCTTATTATAAGCTTTTTTTAATGCCTCTATTATAGTTTTATTCTATTTGGTTTAGGCAGTGAATCGAAGTTGCCCTTGGTGGCCACCAAAACCTATTTTCGACTCACTGTCTAAATTAAATAGAATAAAACTATTATTGAGGCATTAAAATAAAGCTTATAGTAGGTATCACAAACTGTACGATGGATTTTTGAAATTTCCTTTGTTAATCGGAATAATAAGATAAATTAGGTGGCGGCAGGCAGCGGCGGCGCTACTTTGGGTGGGGTATGCGCCTTAATAATTATTTACGTAAATTTAGGGGAGGAGGCTATCAATTTCTGTTACGGAAGACTAGACTTTAGATTTGAAACTAAAACGCTCTCGATGATCGTGTTAGGGACTAACTATTTATACTATTTATAAATGCGAAAGTTTGAATGCCTACTTAAATGCTGGATTATCCATACAACATCATCTAACCCCAAACCCAAAGTTAGCTAAGCTTGTTTGTGTTATGGCTACTAGATAACTGGATAGGTGAATGTTTTTATAATCATCACCGCTATCCGACTTCACCCACTGCTGGATATATATCTCACCTCACTTCAACAGCCTATAATGGTCCACTGCTGGACACAGCTCTACTCCTGATAATCACCTTATTGGCTTTTATCTCATGGGAGTGATGCTCATAATTTCCACGCTGGGCATGCAAGATATACCAAATATATCATGACACTTAAAATTACAACTCTGGGATAGAAAAACATCCACTCTTCATGGGCCCACGAACCGACGATGCAAAAGTCAAATAATGACCATGAAGTTGATGAAAAGAACAACTATGACGTAACAGCTACCGACTTTGAGAGCCAGCTGCCACTGCCGCTTATTCCCTAAGTCACAGTTCGATTTTGTAAGCGGTCTCAATCAAACTAAGTTGGTTTATTCCTAATGGCTTCTGATAAGTTCTCTACAGTAGTTATAGAGCTTAAAGTTTGATTTCGGATTTAAACTTGGCCAGGGTTCTGATTTAACTTAGTCCTCGATTATGTGAATTATCGGTTTGTATTTTAATTTAGAAACTATCGTATTTTGACGAATTCACTACGGATGTAAGCGGGTTAACTACGAACCTTGTTTGTGCTGCAAGAACACCAACGTTTCATCTCTTAACGAGGGACTTGTTCAGGGTGAGTGCGGTTCTAGAAGCGCGCGTTCCGCAGCACTGTGAGAGCGCTCGGAGGGATACGAAACTTCGGGATGAAACGTTGGTGTTCTTCCAACACGAATGTGTTCGTAGTTAACCCGCTTACATCCGTAATGGTATCGGTTTGTAGTTATAATAGACTAGGTATTTCTAGAATATGCGGTAACAACGTGTGGTGTTAGCTCAGAATTTGTACCACCCCAAGTCATTTCGCGGGTGTCGTGATGTTGATGCCATCCTGGCCGAGTTTCGGCTACGGCGACGGCCTCAACGGAGACTAGCCAGGTGCGTTATATTATAGTGCATAAGTGTGCGCGCAAATACAGGTGCACTATTCCTTCACTATCATAATACGATGGGACGGGACAGTCTGACACGACCGGGCAGACTTTAGGCGCAGCACCAACAGCTTAACGTGCTTTCCGAGGCACGGGGTTGCAACACCGCCAACTTCCTAACTCCGGGCTGCTACAGTGAATTTCGCGGGTGTCGTGGGAATATCCACCAGGAGGGTCAGCCTGCCAGCCGCATAATCATCCACCAAAATATCGCCACTAGTCGTTTAGCAAAGTCGCCGACATGATTCTCCATTATAGGTATAGGTTATTGTATTGAAAAAACTAAAAATCAACTTAAAATTCAATTTTTTTTAAGTTTTGCGGGATAAATACTAATCCCTCAGAAAAAATATTTTAATGGTACCATTTCGGGATCATTTTTGATGGGATAGCAAAATAATTATCCAAATCGGTACACAATTGACGGAGTTATGGACGAACATAAAGAAAAACAAATACATTGTAATTTTTTAAAGGTGTTCGAAAGCCAAACATTAAACCTCCTAGTTTTGAAGTCGGTTCAAAATAATACCACCAGTCCGTGTCGTCGAGCTGTGTCGACGGCGCGGGCGACGACGTCTAGCTCGGTATGTAGGTACTCATAAGAGAATGCTAATTCTTGCAAATCTCCAATGCCACATCTATCATTGCCCGAATTAAACGTTACCCAACAAGATTCTAATCACTTATTAATTAAAGTAATCTGTTCCCGGCCCTCATTAGCAGCTCATAGCTTCTTTCTAAAATGTCTGGTACAGTCAGTGTCGTGTTGATGTTAAAATAACTTTCAACAGATGTACTAAGATGCATATAGAAGCGGCGAGAAATAAGCAAGGCTTTTTGTCTTGCCAAGTTTCCTTTATTTACCAACTATACACTATACATCACACGGCTAGTATCTAACTAGCCGTGTGATGCTGACTTAGAATTTGCACCACCCGAACTCTTCCCGTGGGTGTTGTAAGAGGCGACACCCACGGGCGGGACACACCGAGTGGCGAACAGCAGCGCCTCGTGCAGCACCACCGAACTGCGATCCTCAACCCGCATGCCCAGCGTGGGGATTATGGGCACTATCCCTCATGAGATAAAAAAATCTGGGGGAGGACACACATCACATCGACACTACATCGAGTTTGGCTAGTGTATGTATGTATACTAGCCAAACTCGATGTAGAATGTAAACAAAACAATTCGCCACCGCATGAAAACGAACCGCTCATACTGAACCTAAAATTCACTCTGTTGCCGCGTCCTTTTATACGCAATTTACTTGTCGATTTGAGATCCTTCCTTTAATAAATATTGCTTACAATAACATCTGAAACTCGACGCCGATAAAGTGAGTTTTAGTTAGTTGTGTTGTTGTTTGTTTGCAAACATTTTACATCGAGTTTGGCTAGTGTATAGGTAGGTATCTACTAACATCATCTTCCTGTCCTTATCCCTCGCTATGTGGGGTCGTCACAACACAACATGTTTTTTTCTTCCACTCTACTCTATCAGCCGTCATCTCTGTACTCAGGTACACCTTACTAATCTCTCTTCTCTTCACACAATCTATCCATCAATTTTTTGGTCTTATTTGTTACTTGTCTCTGGACTTGACCACTGGTGGGCCGTTTTTGCTTGAAGAGTGGGGGCTGCTAGTCTTACTACCCGATGTTCTCCAGGACAGCCATCAGCTCGCTGACGCCGGTTCATGCCTCCCTAGGCGTCCTCGATGTCCCAAGGTGTTTTAGTCTGAGAAGCTATGCAATTTTTTTCGTCCTTCTCTCCTCTTATATCCTTCCACATTCAAACTTGACACTCTTCTCGTCACATGACTTCCCTCCGCATAACATGCCCGCCCATACCACGTGAACCTGTCACACTTCTCATCTTTTCCGTTACTGGCGACATTTTCATACTTTCTTGTATTCTTCCTATATTTCTAAAGAGGATCGGTACTCACTAACGTTATTATTGAATGTATAATTTAATTTAATTTTCTAGTAGAAGTAAAGTAAATAAAAGCTTCGACGGTCGCCGTTACTCTGAAAATTTACCATAAAAGGGTGAAAAGCAACAGCGACCTAAATATTATCCGAAAACTTAATATTTTCATGTTAGTTTGACATCTTACAATATTACCCTTAGCCTAAAATAATATTGACCACTTTGGGTCACAAAAAGGTTCGTATTTATCGTACCCACCTTTCCCCTAAGGATCTTTTTACAATACTTAGGAAAAGCGTTAAAAGGCTATATGAGTTTGGTCCAAGTACATTCGACATTTTTCTACGAAACTGTACAAATTAACTGTATGCGTAAATGTTAATTGATAAAACTGAATAGGGATATTCAGAATATCATCAAAACCCATATCGCAAAAACCAGGATCTAAATCCTTTTAAACTCTTTTACACTTCACCCGACGCCTGAATCTTTCTACGTGGTACGTCACGTAGGTACGCCAACCTTTCTGGTGGATATACCGTCCACTCGCACTTAGTGTTTTACCTCCACCTTCATCATTCGTACCGCTGGGGTTTGAAACACGCTCCCTGCTGCTGTTTCCCCCCCAATTACAACATTTACAACCTGGATATCTTCAAGACAAGGTATCTTCTAGTCTAGACCTTCGTGATACATCGTCGGCCACATATTCACTTTCCATTAGGTGAGTTTATGGTCAAATAATGGTGCATAGACTATTTATAAAAAATATCTAAGTCAAAGGTTAAGTTAAGTACAGTGATTTACGTCGTTGACTCTACCTACATTAATATATACGTCTGAGTGTTCGACATTGACTCACAGTATCCACTACTTGATTATCACCCGCGGCGGCGTTCTTGTAATATTTGCCAGACCCAGACCTTCGTTAAAGACCTTCGTGACACATCGTCGGCTACATCGCTGCTTACCATCGGCTAAAAGTCTTACCAAACGATAATCTATTCATGATTAAGAGAAGGATTTCACTGTTCAGAGATGTCTGTGTTGTCTATGACTTGACTCTACATCAAAATAACGTTGAGATTCCGACATTGACTTCCAGATCTTCGATAGTAGACCTTCACTTGAAACATCGCAGCTTACCATCGGCTGCAAATCTTATCAAACGATGGCTTATCCATGACAAAGCGAAGGATTTTACTATTCAGGGTGTCTGACACACATCCCTGAAGGTCTACATACGAAGGTCTGGAAGTCGATGTCGAAGACGGTATATCAATATACCGTCGGGTGTCCCACATTGACTCGCACAGTATTTGTATTAGGTATTTGCCAGACCAAGACCATTGATGTATGTAGACCTTCGTAATAAATCGTCGCTTACCGCCCCGCCGCGCCCCCGCCGCCGTGTGAGAGTGGTCAAATGAAGACCTATCCATTGTAAAAACTGAAGCATTTTGCTTTTCAGAAACATCAGTCATGACACGAACTACATCAATCAATATGCAGTGTTCTACGACATTGGTTCGCAATATCCAAAGTACAGTTGATTATCGCCCGCAGCGTTCTTGTAATATTTGCCAGACCGAGACCTTCGTGATAAATCGTCGTTTACTGTCGGGTGAGAGTGTGGTCAAACCAAAAGTCATTGTAAAAACTGAAGCATTTTGTTTTTTAGAAACATCACTAATTATGGGTGCTATCTATGACGCCATTTTGTGAAAAAGATAGGCATAGAATTTCGCGTCCAATGGATCGACCGGCACAGAGCAGAGCAACGTCAATGCAAAAATCTTTTTTTTCTATTACTTTCTATTAATTATTAAAAATATAAGCATGAAATAGAAAAAGTAGAAGATTAAGTACTTCATTCGTAAAAAAATATGGGGTGGGTATTGTCGCTGATAATTTAGAGCATTTCAATTAAAACCGTTTTTTATCATCTTCATTAATTCTATTCGAATACTCATGATGTTGATGATGATGATATAAGTTCGTGACCACAAATCTAAGTGTTTAAAATACACTTTTTTTTTGCTTTATTTTTGCATAAAGGTACATGATTATGCCGCCGAGTGTCCGACATTGACTCGTATCGTACACAATATCTTCAGTAGGTAGGTACAGTTGATTAACGCCCGCGGTGTTCTTGTAATATTTGCCCGCTCAGTAGACCATTAGCTGACTATCGGAATGTTTGCATCACAAACAAGATGTTAATGTTTATTTTCACTAAGTATCTATCAATACCGAGTGCGATTGGCGTAGGTTGTTTTTTTTTATTATTTATTATTTATACTTAAATGATGAATCATGGTAGTAATTTTATCGCTTCTGGGCACATGCTGAGCGATGCTCATTTTTTTGTCACTTATTTTTCTTTTTTGTCTTTTCTTTTTAATTAGTGTTAAGTATTGTGACAAAAATAAAACCTTTTTTTTTAATTTTTCAAAATATGTTCTTTAATTTTACAATATAATTCAATACAATACAATACAAAATTTATTTATTGTACACCAGAAAAGAACATTACAAAAAACATTTACATGAGACAAGTACAATGGGCGGCCTTATCGCTTAGAAGCGATCTCTTCCAGGCTTTATTTTGTGTATGATGTGACTGTATGTAGGTACATTTTTATATTTTCCTTTAAGGAAGTAAATGAGGCCGCATTGGAAAGAGAAAGTGACAACAAACAACGAAACATTTGTCCTGGTGCGGGAATCGAACCCGTAAGGGACAAATGTTAACGACCTGCAGAAATTATTTTCAGGGTGTTCTGGATGTTCTCTATGTAATAAAAATATCTATCATAATAGTAGGTATTGTATTAAAATCAGTTATCCTATTACCCATATATGTAACACAACCTCTGCTTAGCTTGGGACTAGATGTGTGTTATCTATTTTGTAAATTTAATTAGGTAGTCCGTGAGTTAGATTATCAGAAAATAATTGGACACATTCTTTTGTCAGTCAAACAAAAAATTACAAAAATGTAGCTAGTCAAAGTTTGGGAGTGTGGGGCTTGTGACGTGACGTCACAAAGTCGCTATGGTCGCTTAAACAGTGTCGCCCGGCGTGACGTCACGCGGAACTTTAACTGGCTAAATCAGCATATTTTGATTTAAATTACAAAAGAAAAAATGCGTGGAAATATCTTCTGAAAATCTACCTGAAGGACTAATTAGATTTTATTAGATATTTTTAGGAAACTATCTTATAGTCCAGCACAAAAAAAAAGATTTCTGAACTTCTGATGTCGACAAGGATCGGCTTCAATGGTCTAGCTAGCTAGATCGTAATAACAAAAAATGTTAGGAAAAACCTAAAATGTGTACTTACGTAATCTCTCGCGACATTTAAGTTAAATAAAACAACAGTTGAAGGACCCTGCTCTGAGAGTTGAACCTTCGAGCCACTCAGCAGCATCAATGTCAAGTCAAGGCATTAGAACTTTCCTCTTCAAATGTTTGAACGATTGTCTTAAGGTGGAATGTGATGCTGCGCGATGCGAATCTCAAAAGTGGACACTTTTTTTCCTGATAAGTCTGCGGACTAAATGAAACTAAATCTCAAAAGTGGACACTTTTTTCTGCTGATAAGTCTGCGGACTAAATGAAACTAAGTAAATCTCAAAGTGGTCACTTTTCTGCTGATAAGTCTGCGGACTAAATGAAACTAAATCTCAAAAGTGGTCACTTTTTTCTGCTGATAAGTCTGCGGATTAACTGAAACTAAATCTCAAAAGTAGTCACTTTTTTCTACTGATGAGTAAGGGAACTATGTGAAATTAAATAAACTTGAGATCATAAAACGCAAAAAAAAAAAAATGTTTTCAAACGTCACACTTTAATAAAATATGTTTTAATAGGTTTCAATAGACTTCAAAATGAAAATTGATTCTAAGTTTTTTAGAGTTTCGCTGCTCAGCGTCACGTTCCACCTTGAGGGTTCTCTCGTTTAGTGTACATCTCCAAAAGAGTATTGTTGGTAAACAAGTAAACAAACTTAGGATCTTCAACGTTATCGAGTGCTTGGGATAAGGGGTAACATTGAAAAGAACTTTTATAATACTTCTCTTATTGTTACATAGTCGGTAAAGTGTTGCTAGTTTTAGTTTCCGAGTGTTTTTTACGTGTGGATAGCACGTAACATACGTATTTTTTTTAAACATTCTCTCACACACTTCTTATTACAATTACATAGATCCTTATTTTTCCCTCGCATTACAAAATATAAAGATGAAAATATTTAGTAACAATTCCGCGCAAGACCTTCTCCGATAAGTTCTAACAAAATGTAATCAGCGTCGTAGAAGAAAAAACACACCAACTACAAAATGAAAAGAAATCTATCAAAGCAAGACGTCAACTAGTTTCGTCTCTCCACGAGACATCATCAGGACACCACAATACTCGACCTTGACATTGAGAGCACTAAGCAAACTCCGGCAGGGTTCCAAAACAAAGTAACGCCTGAATCTATTTTTTACCCTCGCATTATGTATGTTAATAAAAAATATGGATCTATGTAATTGTAATTTTATGTATATACATGTAAACTCTGCTTAGCTTGGGGCAAGAGGATGTCGTGTGAAATATTATTTATTTATAACGTACAATGATAACGTACGAAAAAATGCGTAATCTTTTTGAAGATCGCTGGAAAATAATGAAGGGAAAGAAATATCAGAAGGGTCAGAAATTCAGAATCCTGATGGAATGTATTACTTAATAATCTCTATCTCATATTGTGTTTTACTTCGTGTCTCATATTGTGTTTAACCTTGTTGCAGGAGGTTCCGATAGCAATAAGGGGAAGAGCAAAAAGTGGCGGAAGATCCTTCAGTTCCCACACATATCACAATGTTTAGATATAAAAACAAAAATAGGTAAGTCTATTCAAATTATCTTATCCGCTTTTATAACGGTCAATGAATTAGCCACCGACGACGTGGCTAAGCACCTAGCAGAGGAAGACAGGAAGGGCTGCAGCTTTTGTCTGAATTTTTAAGCCCGTAGCACATCTCCGCCGCGGCAGAGATCAGAGTGACAACAAGTTCTGCTGCGCAACATTACTACATTTGTCATAGTTCGCGTAGCAGAATAATAAATTGTCAGTTGCCAAAAGATACATGAGAAATAAACGCGGATTTGCAAAGAATTTGCGGACCGAGCGCATAAATGTAACTAGCGTCTTGTATGATTCTAAATGTTAAAAAATACGCGTCCGCAAACCACAACAGTAATGAAATTGTTATGGCGCAATTTCGGGTAAGCGAAAGGTTCACTTTGCTCAACTAAGTTTGGCAAATGAATCACCAGAATATACTACTATGTTTGAGTAAAGTTATAATTTATATAAGCTAGCATTGTATTGATTCCTCTTTCAAAATAACATGCCATGCAAGAAGAGGCTGAAACCGACTGAAATCGCGTCATTCTGAGAAAGGTGCATGCGTTTGTTAAATCTTATCAAAGAAAGAATGACTTGGAATTTGTTTATAATAATTTTCCACAAAATAACGCCTGTATCATTACAAATTGATAACCTATTGCTACGACTGTTGATAAATAAGTTTTCACGAATAAATAAAGGAACAACAAAAAGTTATTTTAAAATTTAAATGAAAACAGATGACTGGCGACGACATTTTGGTCGTTTCCACCAAGGAACGTGAGAATTTAACGTTTTTCGAGAATAATAAACCAAGAAAGTTAATTTGATACTTTACAGGTAAGTTGTAAAGGAAGGGCCATCTTAGGTCACGGCCGCACTGAAGGACGGTAGGGGGCAAGGTTGGCTGGTTGATTCGAGGTTACCTAGAGGCTTAGAGTTCATAATAAGAAAACAGACATTGCCCTACTATATCCAGATGACTAGGTAAGCTCGACGCTGGTCTGGTATCCTTAAGGCGTATCTTTAGGCCATGAGTCGAGGCGGGGCGGCTCGAGGCGTTTTCTTTATAAACAAATCACTGGACTAAGAGTGGAGGCGGCAATGTTAAGGCGTTTTCTTTAGAAAAAAATCTCTGGACCAAGATTCGAGGCGTCATTATCTGTCAAGGCGTTTTATTTAGGAATAAATCACAGGTTCAATACTCCAGGCGGTTTCTACCAGGCGTTTTCTTCAGCAATATATACTTTACTAAGAGTTGAGGTGAAACCATCGAAGGTTTTTCTTTAGAAATAAATATTATATACTATGCTATATACTATATGACGTGGGGTCGAGTGTAGCATTTACCCAGCCTGCGTAGCAACTCAGCCGCCATTATGAAGAAATTTGTATGAAAGAAGCAAGTCGCCCGCACTTTGACTCTACATGGAGACCACGCCTCGATCGTGCCACGTCGCCCCGGCCAGTTGCCTCGATCTATCAGTGAGCGACACGCCTAAGATACAATACTTTCTCAGAAGTTGAACTTAGCCGCGCTTAGCTACCGACGTCGAGGCAACCCGCTACTACCATCGTCCAATGCGGCCGTGGCAGGCTTTTACCGGGGTGAGGGTGGTATTTTAGGCTGGCCTATCCACTTCCCCGGGAAATATGATATTTGAGGCGAGTACATTGAAACAGCCTTTCCGGATGGAAATCGCCTTGCCTTTGTTATCTCTGAGTTGTATAAACGTAGAATAATTTCTCGTTGAAAGTTCTCTTTGAATACTTAGTACTTCCCAAAGAGTTTTTAGTATTCAACGGGGAGGAGGTAACTGCTGTTTTAATTGTTTTAACTTAACATCTGCGTTCTAATGTGAAAATTTAAACGCAGCAGCAACCTTTTAAAGTTGTGTCTTTTTAACCAACATCGTAAAAAGAGGATCCTAAGTGTACTTATACGTTTTTTTATGTTATGTTCGTCAATGGCTCTGTCAATAATGGAACGATGAATATTTTTTTCGCTATTATTAAGTTTATAGAATTATCTCGAGGTGGTCTCATAGATAACATTATTCACGATTGATTAGTATTTATCGGGATTAATACTAGTAATCGGAAATAATATTTTCTAAAACTTTCTTCTTCGCTTTTCTGTAACTTCTTTCGCAAAACTTTAAAAGTAGTAAAATTAAGGGGTTCAAAGTAGCTTATTAGCTTTTCAAGACTTTTAATTTCTATTATTTTTCTTTATTTATGGCTTAACCGAGAAAAGGTGGATATTATGTAGTATCATAAAATGTAAACATAAAATCACGGACATACAGACAGACGGAAAATTTACATAGTGAAATTTTACGGGTTTCTTTTTTACTATAACGGAAGTACTAATATCGAAAATACCAATGTAGAATCATTACAAATGTAAGCGTTAATGATTTCATCAAACTTCGATAGTTTTTATAGTAGATTTTAATTTCTTTTTTTTATATGTCACTCGTTATATATGAGATAGAAATAAACAACTTGCTCCAATCACAAAATGATCCTTGTCTCAGCATTAACGTTAGTCGCTTTAGTAAAAAACCGACCAAGTGGGAGTCGGACTCGGGCACGAATGAATGGTACGGAACCCTACCTTTTTCTATAAAAACGGCTCCCGAAATATGTATCTCAAAAAAAAATATCTAGTGTAGGCAAGGAGCCTGGACAGCGATCTTTAATAAAAAACCTGTTCTAGATGAAATTGTGTCCGCTTTAGTTGTTACTGTAACTAATTACCTTCACGGTAACAAATAATTACCTACTTTAACTATGCAGTAAATACAATAGGCTAATTAAGATACCGATTCGGTAGCTTATCGCTTATTCATTAAATGTCAACAATAATAACTATAATATCAAAATCGATACTAATATTTATTTATTAATTAAGGAAAAACAGAATGAAATTATTACAACTAATATTTAAACTTACATACATCTATTTTCTAAAAACCTAATCCGTCGCCAGAAGGCAGAGTGCCCAGAATGCTGGCATTGCCACGTTGAATGGCAATGCTAATTCGTTGACCGAAATAAAAGCCAGCATTCCGATCACCTGTAGACTCTATTACGAGTTTTGTAAGATCTTTGTATATAGCCTGTGCTCCAGGATCCCAAGGACCCAGGGTTTCCAACCCAAACGGCTCAAATAGGTAACCTCTGTCAAGATTTGCGTATTTTTGACTCTGCTTCTTCATATTTCGAGAAGAACGGACAACCGCCTAGCCTACGTTACAGTAGGTACCTATAGGATAGGTACTTCAGATACTAATATTATAAAATTCGAAAGTTATTCGGTCTGTCTGTTACTTTTTCACGACAATGAAGTTGAATTTGGCAAGGAGATTGATCAGATTGTCACGGGCGGAAATAAGCTTGTGTTGCCTGCGTCGCAAGAAGGTGCTATTTTGATTCCCGCCTCGGAACAATTTGTACGTTCTGGGTGTTTTCTACATGTAATAAAAAGAAACAAAATTCGTTTATTTACCATAACATACCAAGCAAAAATAGTTATGTATTGACGCATTCACTGCCCAGCCTGACCGCCTGGAGAACCACCAATAGATACATTAAGTATAGTTATATCACCTATAACATATGGTCTACTTTGTTTAGGGCTATATGATGCCGCTTAAGAGGCGAACCCCGTGGCAAAAACTCTATTTTTATAGTTGCATTTGCGCCGTTCCAAAGACTCGTGCTCTGTTCCGCTCCTATGAACGCGAAATCATATGCCTATCCTTTTCACAAAATGGCCCCTTAAGTCCAGCATGATTTATATATCTATATATCTGCAAAATCGCGTACGAAGCCGCGAGCTGAACCTTGTATCAAAATAACAACAGTAGGTAAATTCAAATAGCTACAATATTCACTGTTATCACGGTATTGGAGTTCTCAAGTCGTTATAACATGAAATATTGCCATAAAACAAGCAAGTTCCTCATAAAACACTGAAACGTCGCCCCATTTCATAACAATAGCGCTGCAATATCTACAATGCGAAAACAGGCGGTGCATGTGACCAGCTATTTTTGTTGTTGAAAGATTGATGAGTTGTTGCTGTTATTTTTCAGGATGTTCAGTATCACTACATAGTATAAAACAAAGTCGCTTCCCGCTCTCTGTCTGTCCTTAATAAGGACAGTTAAGGATAGACAGAGAGCATCAAAATCCGTTCTGTAGTTTTAAAGATCTAACCATACATAAGGTTGTTAATAGAGTGATTCAAAAGGAAGGTTTATATGTACAATACATGCATAATATAGTACCCGTGCGAAGCCGGGGTGGGTTGCAAGTTGCAAGTCTATGATATAACAGGATGCCCCATCTTAGTAGTACGAAGTTAAAAGCAAGTAGGTGCTTAAGTAATTCCAGAAAACGAAAGGATTACAAAGATTTTTTATTCTGGTACAGAACTAGATATAAATTAGAACCCAGAACAACAAGCTAATTTCCAGAGAATTCGAAAACCTCTGACGATTTACTCGGAATCTGAATTAGAATGGCTGCACCCTCAACAGCCTATAATGGTCAACTGCTGGAGGCTTGCACCCCCCTGATAATCGCCTTATTGGCTTTTATCTCATGGGCGTACCAATAATCCCCACACTGGGCATCCGGGTTGGGGATCGCAGTTCGGTGTTAGATCTATTCTGCAAGAGGAGCCGCTGCCCGTACACCCGGTGTATGTTTTTTAGTTGCCTCTTACGACACCCACGAGAAGACTTGGGGTGGTGCAAATTCTAAGCCACACATGGCTGCAGTGATTTTCGTAAAATATTGCTTAAAGATTCTCGATGAAGTCCCCTTTGTCAGTCGAGACAGACAGCGAATATATTTCCTTGTCTAACCGTTACCATTCCAACTGTGTTTTAATTTAACACGCCATTTAACATGCGAGCAAAACAGTCCACTGCCTTGTTAGGTAGCGGGCTGTTGACTAGGGCATGGCGGTAATGGGCTAAATTACAATACCGGTAATTTACCGGTATCCAAATTCTTAAAACCGGGATCCCGGTTTTTCGGTATTTTTTCGGTATTACACTATAAATACTAAAATAACAGAAAAAAATCCACTAGGTACATTTAATATTGTATAAGACTGAATAAATGTACCAAGAAATGTTATTTGAAACCAGTTTAACTTTTATTGACAATTTAAAATGGTCCTTACTAGTATAATTATGGTTTTTCTTTTACTTAAATAATCAAATCCAGATTAGGATGGCAAAGCCTGCTACCTGTATCTCTGCCTGTCAAATTTGGGAGCTTAGTATTCTCAAAAATGTAGCCCTGACGTCGTTCCTGACTTCCATCTAAATCACTTTAGTTTATTTTTCCTTAGAGCCTAAGTCGTCTTATTTGGACCTGGAATTTCATCAATATTTAGTTTTTAAACTAATTAGAACGGTTTGGCATAGTGCTTGCCCCAATGTGGCTCCCCAAAATCTCTTTTGTCCTAATGGCAATAGGACGGGATTTTGTGCGAGTTGACACAGAATTGTTTGATAAAAACGTGCTCCAGCTGTGCAGATCGTGCTCGTTTCCTGGCCGTTTCTAAATGGTATTCAGAAAATTAATTGCAAGCACTTTCTATATGATTATAACACTGGCACTTTATCGGATCTCGTAACTTTCCGATCTTCAGTTGGGTGCAAGTTGTTGCGCGTCTCATCAATGCCAGTGAGGTACTGCTGTCATAGCTCATTACGTCTTGTCGTGTACTATAGGGTCGCCCGCCAGTCAGATATCTTGCCATACCATGCTACATCATCGGGCCTTTGTCACCGCTAAAGTAAAAATTACTCTTGAATCGAATGGTATTTTGCATGACGATGGTAAAAAGCTACGACGACGGTATGACAGTAGTCCCATGGGAGTTGAGTTAGGGAAACCAATTTGTGGGAAGCTACTTATCAACACACTTGTGCCTTTCCATCTTCTCGGACATCCGTAAGGGTTAGTGCGGCGGCAGATTTGGCTTGAGGATCTCAAGAGTTGCTAATATGCAGATCTCGACAGATCCTACGCTGCCTAGCCTACTTTCAATTGTAAATACTAATTCCATCTTTTTGTTTGTAATATTTGATTGTGATTTGCTTTGTTAATGTAAAAACAAATAAATATTTACAATGAACAATCAAATATTTGCCACAATAATAAAAACATATAAAAAAAACATGAAAATGTGCGTAGCAAAGAAAGAAAGGGTATTTTCAAAAAAAAAAATACAGGAACAGTACTACTTAATTGTATTCTACACGCATTTATTCGTTAAAATACTTTTTTTATAGTCTATAGACTACAAACTCACAAGATGGAAAGTGAAGATGTGGCCGACGATGTATCGCGAAGGTTTAGAAGTTATCTATTTACTCTTGTCTTTATGAGACGCAGGTTGTTATTGACGGGAAAAACAGCAGCAGGGAGCGTGTTCCAAACCCCAGCGGTACGAATGATAAAGGCGGTGGAAAACAGCTTAATGCGAGTGGACGTTCACCAAGTTCCCCTACTTGCTGTATATACCGTGGTAATGCGATGTGAATCTGCTTGTCCTGTTTGTGTTGCTTGGAGTGGAAGGGAAAAGCGCGTTGGTTTATCAATTTTTGAAACCATTATGACCAAAAACATAGACTGGCTATCAATTTTACAATAAAATTTATATATTTTATATAGAAGTTGTTTGGTAGTAAATATTTGCGTATTTTAGAGCCGCCATAAGGGTTTTCTTCACGCATATTTATTAATCAAACTTTTTTTTTCTAAATACCGAATTACCGGTTTTTGCAATTTCAATACCGGTATTTGGATCTGCCTTAAATCATCCGGTATTACCGGTTTTTCGGTAATACCGAATACCGGTGTCCATGCCCTACTGTTGACCATGATCATGATGAGTACTGTGGCGAATCTCAGTGGTTAAGGTTTTCAAGTTACTTATTGTTTTGCTAATTTTGCTTTGAATTGCTGTTAAAGGGGCGTCTTCCGGAGCCGTTTTTTAAAAAACAGAGGCATAGGATTTTGCGTTCATAGAAGCAGGAGTCCTGCTCCTTTGAACGCGAAATCCTATGCCAGGTGTCAGCAGGACAGAGCAGAACGCGTGTGCAAAAATCAAGATTTCTTCTAATTAAAAGAGTAGATACTGTTCGAGTAATCAAATATTTATTTTGGCGAATCTGTTACCCTGCCTTTGCTTTATTTTTCAATATAGAAATTAAGTCAGTAAATCATATTGTTTGAAAAAAAAGGCAAATATGTATAAAAATTGAGATATTTAATTTTTTTTTTCATCAAACTTATAAGTACAACTACTTAATCAAAAAAACTATCTTGACGCTTTCGTACAGAATGAAATGGAATATTACGTGTAGGAGTCTAAGAATCCTAGATTTCATATTTGAACAGCAGTAGGATCTCAAAGATCATGAAAATGTTGATTATATAGAATTGAAATGTTTTTTTTTTTTTTTTTTTTAATTTTGTACTGTGGTAAGTAGTGTGTCATTTTTGTCTATGGACCATTGTCGTCTTAACAAAGCTATTGTATTGTATTGATAAGTATAAATTAAGCAAGGATTTTGTCGAAGTATTTCCATTGGAGCACCGATCTAGGAGCACCGATTTTATTCCCAATTAGAGCACCTGCCAAGAAGAAGGTACTTCTCTGGTGTTGATAAAATTTAGTAAGAGTCGACGTTGTCAACGTGAATTTTATCGACACCAGAGACAAAATCGATTCTTATCGATATTAAAGTAATCGAGAACCGTAATCGCGTTTCAGAAAAGGAAATATACAAGGTTGTCTATAATGATAATCTAAGAGTGTATCTTCGGAGGATAGCGAAAGCGGGAGCTTCCGCGGATGTTTGACAGTTTTTAAATGCAATTTAGTGCGGAGTGGACAAACTATTAATCTAAAACTGTCCAGGCCCTGAAAATCAGCCCACGCCCTCAGCTCTCCACTTAAATAGCATCATTATAGTATACTAGCACTTTCATGGCTGAAAACACAGAGTGCGATCTGCAACTCCGTGTACCGACGGCGCGCCCCTGCGGGTCGCACCGCGCCGACGCTAGCAGTGATCGCGTTAAGTCGTTGAAAGCATGTTAATTCGAGCATTACTTTTTAGTTAGCAGCAACTAATTTAATTATGTAGGTACTAATTAAATGTTCAGTTTGATAACTTTATCGCTGAAACATTTCGCTGGGTTATCGACTACCGTAGTAATGTTAGGTACCTATTCAAACAGGCAAGATTTTGCATTTTCTCGATATTTCGCGCTTTACCTTGTATCGCATCTTATCTGGGGGACTCGTAAAAACGAAATCGAAGTTTCGGATTCGTTTTCGTGCATACGCAAAACCTATTCCTCTGGAATATTTATCTAATCTACACTAATATTGTAGTAAGTTTTGTATTTTTGTATGTAACGAATAAACTTAAAAACTAATGAACCGATTTCAAAAATTCTTTCACCAGCAGAAAGCTTTCTTTTCAGGAAGTGACATAGGTTTTGTTTTATCCCGGAATTTCTACGGGAAAGGGAACTACGCGTGTGAAATCGCGCGGCGCTGCTAGTGTGAATTTACATAATTAAGGCAACTGATCCGCGATAATTCTCTAATCTTTAAACAGCGAAAGAATTATCACAATCGGTCCATAATTGACGGAAAAAATCGATGTACAATAAAAAAAAACATACGTTGAATTTAGAACCTCCTTTTTTCGAAGTCGGGTACAACATTTTAAGATTTAGATTAAAAGTTATTTCGCTTTAAGAAAGATTGATCTCGAGGTGGTCCCATTAAATTGTATACCCGTGGGATTAATATTAATCCCGCAAATCTTAAAGACAGTGTAAAATTAAGGTAAGTCGTTTTTAGGTTTCCGTAACCAACAGGACCCTATATTACTAAGATTCCGCTGTCCATCTGTCACCAGGCTGTATCTCATGAACCGTGATAGTTAAGACAGTTGAAGTTTGTATTTCTGTAGCTGCTATAATAACAAATACTAAAAAACTTATTGAAATAAATATTTAATCCCATACAACAAACGTGATTTTTTTGCGCGTTTTTGCTCGATATTGGCAACACTTTAGACGCTTGAAATATTCACAGAATATATTGTCATATAAATATATTCACTCCTAAAAAAAAACTTAATATTTATGGCTTCCTGAAACAACTTGATTTTTTATTGCCGTTTTTCTAGATAATGGTACGGAACCCTTCGTGCGCGAGTTCGACTCGCACGCACTTGTCCGGTTTTATTGTGAGTTTTTTTAAGACATTCGAATACGTTTTAACTAAATAAAGATCTTACTGTGGCAGAGTGTAAATTACCTACAGCAAAAGAACAGCAAAACAATTCGATAAACGCATACACAAGCAAATAACTCGCCTTAACTGGCTTAAGTTAGCAGAATTTCACACCTGACGGCTCTGCATCTTTATTAACGTTCCTGATTACATGCATCGACGTAATAAGGCCGTTCACCTTTACATACCTAGCGTTTGTGGCAAGAAAGAGTAGGACATTACGTGCGGTGATCTTAGCGGTCGAGTTGAACGGTTTTAATTACATTTTTATCAGCAAAGGATAAGTAAGACTAAATAAATAATGCTGGATAATTCACACAGCATCACCTAGCCCCAAGCTAAGCAGAGCTTGTGTTATGGGTACTATATATAATATAACTAATGTACATAATATAACACTATACATAGATAGATATTTTTTATTATTCATAGAAAACGACCAGAACACCCTGAACAAATGTCAGCAGATCGTACACACATTTGTTCCGAGGCGGGAATCGAACCCACAACCTCCTGCGTCTCAGACAGACCTTCGTCCACTGCGCCACAGAGGTCGTCAAAACATTAGAAGTACTAATATGGCCCATGAGGGAAATGTCGGTCAGCGCCTCCACGTGGTAGCTGCTGCGCAGGCGCAGGCAGGTGCTCCTAATGCAAATGTCAAGCAAAATGTGTATTTTTAAACACTTAGATTTAAAGTAACAAACGTAAATGTTCAGATTAAAAAACGATAGCTAGGGAAAATACCAGAAATAGAGTGATCTAATACATTTTAAAAGAAAACTGATTACCTTATTTAAAAAAAGCAACGTCAGTGCAAAAATCAAGTTTTGGCTTATTATTACTATCTATTAAAATATTTTTTTTAGTCTAGAGAAGTATAGCCAGACTAATGTTTTATTTAAGGCGCATACACCACCTAAACTAGCGCCACCACCTACTTTATGTTATTATTCTGTTTAACAAAGGAATTTTCAAAAATCCTTCTTCCAGTTTGTGATGCCTATCATAAGCTTTTTTTTAATGCCTCTGTAATAGTTTTATTCTATTTAGTTTAAGAAGAGATACGAAGTTGCACTTGGTGGCCACCAAAATCTATTTTCGTATCTCTTCCTAATCTAAATAGAATAAAACTATTACAGAGGCATTAAAAAAAAGCTTATGATAGGTATCACAAACTGGACGAAGGATTTTTGAAAATTCCTTTGTTAAACAGAATTATAAGACAAATAAGGTGGTGGCGCCACTTTCGGTGGGGTATGGGCCTTAAGTGATCGTTTAGATTTTCTATTTAATGCTTATATTTTGAGTTAATTAATAGATAATAATAATAAGCCAAAACTTTATTTTTGCACTGACTGACGTTGCTTTACTCTGTCCCGCTCATATGAACGCGAAATCCTATAAGCCTATCCTTTTCACAATTTTTTCTGTAAGACGCGCTCTTAAACTCTGTTCGCTTTACCGACTGAATATAAAGTCTATTGCTGGTACAGGGTGCATTTTTTGGGTTGGGATTGTACAATCCCAATCCTCCCGATCCCCATCATCATCATCAGCCTATATTAGTCCATTGCTGGACACAGGCCTCCCCTAATGTACTCTCAACTGTATGGCCTCATTTAGGGTGTTCTGGTCGTTTTCGTTGTATAATAAAAAATATCTATCTATGTAGTGTATTCTATTATGTATATCAGTTATCTAGTACCCATAACACAAGCTCTGCTTAGCTTGGGGCTAGATAATGCGGTGTGAATTATCCAGCATTATTTATTTATTAAACCCTTAACAGCGCAGAGGGTAAAAAATCGGTAAAATCTCGTTTTCTATCATGAATCGTATGCCAAGACCATTTTAAGATTTTTTATGAAATTATTAAGTTGTATTTATTTTGGAGTATGCGAATTTTCATTGTTAACTTTTTGAGCAATTCGTCTACGATAGGCGGCAGGTTGGAATTATTTACCATGGGCCATTACGTTTAGCTGCTTTAGTAAAATGCATTTTCTCTTTTTGAATAAACATGAGAAGATTCTGCATTTTAAGTGTGGTAAGGGACATAAAGTAACTTTCACAAACAATTCTAGATCTCTATCAGTGTTAAAGCTTTGAGTAATAGAAGCTTATTTTAGTATATTTGAGCGAGTTCCTAATTAATTAAATTTTCAATACAGTTTTCACACTGTTTTTTACACCGACGGATTTGTTGTTCTAACCAAATAATAGAAAGTGAAATTTACCTATCTACGGACGACCTCTGCTGTAAATCGGACCCCCAACCTCTTCCGTCGAAGGCGGCTTCGACGCAGAAGATTGCGGGTTCGATTTCAGCTTTAAGTAAAATGTTTGTACGATATGCAAATATTTGTCACAGGTGTTTTGGGTATTTTCTTGTTATAATCAAAATTATCTATCTATGTTGTATTAAGTTTATCTTTCAGTCATCTGTAGTAGTACCCACAAGCACTGCTTAGCTTGGGGCTAGATGATGCTGTGTGGATTGTCCAGCATTATTTATTTATATCTTCCAAGGACGCTTGTGAGAAGCCCAGTCCAGTTGATCATATATCATTATTATACATGGCTTAGTATCCTTACTAAGCCTATGCAAGCGAATCTGCCGGCAGACACTAGTAAATAAGACGAGTAAGTACTTAATGTCGTGACGAAATCAATAAAACCCGTTTCAAAGCTTTCCGTTTTCACATTTAACCACGGAACTCCACAACTGTACCCGACCATTACTTGTGCCATTACCAATGCACTTCGCCAGTAAATACAACGGTAAATTAATATTTAATAGCGCATTAAACTGAATAGAGTAAAGGAGTCTACACACTAGTCGCCAAAGCCGCCGACATAGTCCGGCGGGTTGGAAGTCGTGGGATTGTGTTGCCGGGGGCACGAAATCAGTAACTTTTGACAAGTCGCGGAGTGTCGCTGTCATGATTCTATAAAGGTTAAGCTTACACGAGCCGTAACGAGATCAAATAGCTCCAGTACTCAAGACACCCTAAGATCAAGACGTAGTTTATACAATTAAATTCAATAACTAAAAAGAGACCGCATTGGAAAGAGAAAAGATACTATAAACAGCCGAATAAATACAAAACCTCCATTTTTTTCGCTTAAAAAGATTGAAGCGATCAAAAAAATCAGTGTGATGACTTTATTTCCTAGTTTTTCTTATGTCATTAAAAATTTTGTGACGTGTCCTTGTGTCCTGTTTTTTTATAGTCTGTAAACCTTATTTTGACCACTATCTTACCTGATGGAAAGTGAAGATGTGGCCGACGATGTATCAATAAGGTCTAGAAGATTCACTCTTGTCTTGAAGAGACAGGTTGTAATTGACGAAAAAACAGCAGCAGGGAACGTGTTCCAAACCCCAACTGTAACGAATGATGAAGGTGGAGGATAACCACTTCCTGTAAGATATAAAGGAAATAAACCTCTTTGATGTTTGATTAATATTTGAATTCAGTTAAAATTAATGTTGCCGACACCTACCCGTCAAGTTAGTCGGCGGAATTGCTGACTTTAGTGTGTAGGTTCCACAAGAGTCGTGCTGGTATTTTAGGTAAATTGGATTTAGACCCCGAGCCCGTCCACGTCGTCTTCGCGAAGTTATGTAATCTCATTTGCGAGCTAAAAGCTTTGAGTCGTCGGATGAAACTGTCTTTTAATCTTCCACTATGGAGGTCGTTCACTTTGTGAGGATTTAAAGGGATTTCCAAGGAATTTAATTGAAAGGTACGATATCGTTATGGGTGCTTTGCTTTCTCTTCAAAACTGTTGTATTTTTGAAGTTGTAAATCAAATCAGCTTATTCACGTCCTAAGCTCGACATAGGCTGAGATGTTCAATAGATTATATATACTCTATTGTACCTCACAAACACAGAAAATAATACAGAAGTTAAGGTTTTAGTAAAAAAAATGAGGTAACTGCGATTTTTTTCTATCGACAAAATTTTATGTAGGTAATAATCGTGTTTTCGAAACATATGATCGATAGAGTAAGGTCCTGAACTGTACCATGTATAAATTTCAAATGGATCGATCTGACGGAGTTCATTTGAGGTAGGCCCTAAACTTCTACCAAATGTATAAAATCTTTATAATAATCATTATTACTAAATTCAAATATCAAATATCAATAACGTTTATTTCTTTAAGCTTACAAAATAAGCACTTAGACAAGTCAAATTTTATACTATAAACAGGTTTATAAATAGTCATTATTATCAAATAAGAAATATGATGTTATTGATTTTATTCGCTTCAATTTTTTGTCCACTAGTGGAAGAAGCGAAAAAGAAACCACTAGTAAGTTTTATAAAACTTAAAATTAATACATAATCTCAGTCTAAATATAATCTAATTTGTATATAACTCAATATTTATATAAAACTAACTAAGCTTAACATTATATCCCTTATATACCATTGTCGGTGTGGAACTGAGCGACATCTGGCCAAGCATTTACATCATTGATGTAATCATCTATGGAGTAATAGGCTTTCTTTATAAGATTTCGTTTTATGTACTGTTTAAATTTACGAATAGGGAGCTCAGTTGCTTCAGATGGAAGCTTGTTATAGAAGCGTACGCAATTTCCCATAAATGATTTCCCTACCTTTCGTAATCTATATGATGGGATGAGCAGTTTGTTCTTGTTTCTTGTATTTACTTTGTGAACATCACATTTTTTTAAAAAGCTATCTTTGTTTTTGTGCGTATACATTAGATTTTCATATATGTATTGCGATATTACTGTCAAAATATTTATATCTTTAAATAAGTCCCTCAAAGAGTGGCGTGGCTTTAATTTATAAATTGCGCGTACAGCCCTTTTTTGGAGAACAAAGATAGTCTGAATGTCGGCTGCCCGTCCCCAAAGCAAAATACCATAAGACATGATACTATGGAAGTAACTGAATTCATCTATCTACAAAGTATGTATCCTTAATTTTTGTGTTCTACCCTGTGTGTGTAATTGTGTATGTCTGTCTGTGCTGATCTTGTTGTGCCAAATAAATGTATCTTTATCTTATCTTATCTAAAATGCTGATACTTAGAAGTTTTTCTTGTTATTTTTCCTCGGAAGAGGGCGTACGAAATCGCGGACAGGAGCTAGTAGATAATAGCAATGGTTCCGTCCGTCTGTGTGCGTAGTAAGTTAGTGACGGGTCGAAATGTGATTACGATTTTATGGGCACGTCAGGATGTCCCTACTTATTACCGATGCCCGATGTGTGCTGGGGAGTTGGGCGCTGGGCTATTTTTAGACTCTAGCGCTCAGCTTTTTACGGGCCGATGAAATCTTTGATGATAGTTTTGGGGCGATTATTTTGGGGGATTAGAGGAAGATGATTTGTGTTGGTACGTGGATGACTGTTAGGGGAGTTCCAGCAAACATCACGTTTTGTCGTCAGCAAACCCTCCTTACAAAAAATTCAGTATTTATTTATTCACCATTCCGTTACATAACATAACATAGGCAAGTCAAAATAACAATGTTTGATAAAAAATAAACAAAAAATATAAAAACAAAATATAAAAAAAATGTATTATTAGCAGCGCATGCTTGTAATGTGATTCTGTTATAGAAAATAAATAATATAATAGTACTATTTGATACACGCATCGCGTTTTGTCGTGTCGCGTGGCGTTTCCATAAATTGTACTTTAAAGCCTGAATGTGTTTTATAAAGCCCAACAGATGACAAAACTGGCCAGTATCTGTATGCTGGCCTTTGTCATCAATTTCAATTTCATCACTAGAATTCCATCAATAAATATTTTTTAAATAGAAACTCAAGCATGCAATGGACTAGTTCCTTGGCTTACAGGTAAGTAATTAAAAATTGCGCCGATCGTAGACTTCCCACTTAACATAACAAAGTGGAATAACTACTCAGCGCCGCTACTATATAGCTTTTGTGTGCATGTGATTCCCTTGGAAAAAAACAGGCATAAACGGCTGTACCTTTTGACTGATTTAGAAGTTTGATTTAATTTACGGCTGCAAGAGGTTACGAACCTGAGTACCTATATGATGTGAATTTCAACTCTATACGCATTTCTGATAAAAGAGGATGGACAGACGGACAACAAAGTCATTCTATAAGGGTTACTATTTTCCTGTTGAAGTTCGGAACCCTGAAAATGGACGTAAGATGAAGATAAACAAAATCCGTCAAGTGCGAGTGTAACTCGCGCGCCGAGGGTTTCAAACATTTGCCAATTATTTGGACAATCAATTTTCCGTCTTTTTTTGAATGGCAATATTTTGAAAAGTATGAAACCTACAGCAATTTCGAAAACTGTTTTAAAATTTACAAAACAATGCCTTTCATTTGATAGCCCACTTGGGTAGGTAAGGTAGCCCCCCTTTCGATAAAACATATCCCCCTTTTCGACCATTCTCAGTATGTTTTTTTTTCAAAAATGTTCATTTTACATACTTTATATTTTTCCTGTAAAATATAGATTGTTATCTACAAACGCCTAATACATTGTACGTGGATCGGTCTGCAATCTTTGGAGATAGGGGAGGGGGATGGTCAATTTTTCGACTTTTTTTGAAATATTTCAAAAAGTATGAAACTTACAGAAATTTCAAAAAGTGTTTTAAAATGGTCAAAATGATACCTTTCATTTGATACCCCACTTGGGTAAGTACCTCCCCTTTTGAAAAAAAATTCCCCTCCTTTTTGACCATTTTTCAAAAACTATTATTATTACAGACTTCTCTATATTTTTCCTGTAAAATATAGATCTATATCTACAAACGCCTAATACATTGTACATGGATCGGTCTGTAATCTTCGGAGATAGGGGGGGGGGGGGGGGGGAAATGGTCAGTTTTTCGACTTTTTTTGAAATATTTCAAAAAGTATAAAACCTAAAAAAAAACAAAAAGTGTTTTGAAATGTACAAAACAATACCTTTCATTTGATAACCCATTTGCCTTCCTAGATCTCTTTTGAAATTTCAACATCAAAATTTGTACTGATAATATTAATTTTCATTTTTCATTTATTTATATATATTTTTATTGAAATCAGTAATGGCGCACGAAATGCATTATTATTTCAAGTTAATAGCTGCAGTAGTTACTGAGATATTCAAGAAAGAGCGGGGACGGACAGAGCGAGACCATAATAAGGGTTTCAAAACCGATCTTTGAAACCCTAAAAAGAATGACAGCCTTCAAAACAAAACATAAAATCGTACTTCTGAGATATGCTTTGATGATACCAGTACTGCAAAGTTATTTATTTATTTTCATTTTACATCATCGGGAAAATCAATAGAGAAACCATCGAATTAAAATAATAAATACTTCCTCAACTGACTTAATGACAATTGTTTTATACTTTCAAGTTTGCATGATCGGATTGACACGCGAAGGTAAACCTTTCTCAACAGCTTGACACAATGAGACGCTGAAGTTTCTTTCACAAAACTAATAAAAATAGGTTTTTTTACTTTAAATGAGGAAAAAGTCAAAAATATATTATTGAGACAGCTTAAACAATAAGTAATCGGTCAAAATGTTCGTTTTAGGTTTTAGTTCATAAAATAACAAAACAAATTGAAACTAAGACTTTCAAGGCCCAGAACACAGAAGCCTGCTCCGGAGCTCTCTGTCTGTCTGTAACCTTTTTACGGCTGAACGGATCTTAATGTAGCAGGGAGGTAAATGGTATCCCGGGGACGGACATAGGGTACATGAAAAGCGCGTGCGTAGCGGCGGACAACAGCTAGTAACGTATATATGTAACTGAATCTTGAATAAAAGTTCACACTCTATCGAGGAATATGCTATAACGAAAGCACTATTTCCAAATAGCTCAACGCTATAACATTTTTACAGCGCATCTCCAACAGCTCAACATTGTCATGCAAATGACCTCGCAACAATGTTATGTAGTTTTCCTTCCCGCATCGTATGGAACCTCCTGTAATTTCAGAGTAGGTACCTATTTGGCAGCCCTGACAGACTGTGTGTCGCCTCCGAAAGTCAACATGGATAGCGTCACTCGTTAAATGCGTGTGTCTTTATTATATACCCGACTGCGAGGGAGGGTTTAGTTAGAACTATGTATAAAGAGGGGAAAAAACAACAAGGTCGCGCTAACAAAAACCAGATAAAACTATGTCAATAAAATACTAAATAATGTAAATGTTAAAGTTCTTTTTATCGTCGTCTGTGTAGCCCAAACAGCTATACGGATAATGATTAATTACAAATGTGGTTTCGATGGATTCGTCTAGATCACGAGAATTGACATAAATGCTGAAAAGTGCAATATGGCGGCTAATTAGAAGCTATTTATAATATAGTTTCTATAAAGCGAATTCTTCAAGAGAACCCGTGTATATTCTACGCAAACAGGTTTTCTCTTTAAAATAATGGCTTGTCTACATTCTTTCATGCGTTAAATTGTATACCTAAAATGGTTTAAAGCTCTCCTCTAGTTCAGTATTCAGAATGCTCTTATTGAAATGTTTCAATAGGCTGTATGCGCTCCAGCGAGGAGATCTTGGCAATCCCGTATCGAACAGGCTTACAAGTTACAACCTATCTTCATATTATTATATATCAGGCATTGCTCGAGAGTATTGTAGGGGTCCTAGGGGTAGATAGAATAGGTACCTATAGAAAACGCTAAACCTAAGGTCCGTATAAAGCTTCGCCAGTCATAAATCTATGCTTGAGTAACGTTTATGCCATAAAAAAAGTTATTTAAGGCTGATCTTTCGAAAAATTCAACATTTTCATGATCTTTGAGATCCTACTGCTGTTAAAATACGAAATTTAACAGATTTGCTAAAATGAACATTTGCTTACTTGAATTCTTTTAATAAGACGGCCTGGGAAGAGGCCCCTTAAGCATAGATCGGTGAATCGATTCTTATCAAAGCTTTTTACTCCATAGATGATTACATTAATCAGGAAACTACATCACTATGGAATAATGGACTCCTCTTTGGATCTTCTTACGTCTTACTTGAGTGATAGGATACAGAGAGTTGAGATTAATGGGAAACGGTCTGCGGGGTCTGTAGTTACAATGGGTGTACCGCAGGGTTCTATCCTCGGTCCTTTCTTATTTTTAGTTTATATCAACGACCTGCCTCATCTTGTAAAGAATAATCACGAGATTGTACTGTTTGCTGATGATACTTCTTTAATTTTTAAAATGAAACGACAGAGTACAAATTTTGACGATGTGAATAATGCAATCTCAAAAGTAGTCCATTGGTTTAGTGTCAATAATCTTTTGCTTAACGAAACCAAAACAAAATGTATTAGATTTATTCTACCTAATGTTAAACAAGTTAAGGCTGATGTAAACGTAAAGGGAGAAACGTTAGAAATTGTTAAAAGTACCGTATTCTTAGGAATCACTTTAGATAATAAACTTCAATGGGGCCCACACATAGATAAGTTATCGAGGAGACTTAGTTCTGCAGCGTATGCAGTCAAAAAAATCCGTTTTCTTACAGACGTGGATACATCTAGACTGTTTATTTCAGCTACTTCCACAGTATTATGTCATATGGTATACTGCTGTGGGGGAACGCTGCAGATATTAACACCGTATTTGTGCTGCAGAAGAGGGCTGTTCGTGCTATCTATAATATGGGTCCCAGAGAATCCCTACGTGATAAATTTAAAGAAATAAACATAATGACAGTCCCCTGTCAATATATTTATGAAAACTTGTTGTACACTCATAAAAATATCAAAAGCTTCCCTAAAAATAGCGATATACATAATATTAATACTAGAAATAAACATAAACTCGCTGTGCCCACAACCAGGCTTCACAAGATAAATGTATCCTTCAAAGGGCAATGTATACGCTTCTACAACAAAACTCCTAGTGAGTTGCAAAATCTATCAATTAATAAATTCAAACAAATTGTCAAAACTTTTCTGTGCAAAAAGGCTTACTACAAAATATCAGATTATTTAGAAGATAAAAAAGCTTGGGACGGGTTTTGCTCCAACTCGAAAAATAACAACTAACAGGCTAAAGGTTTCTTCGTCGCTTCTTTACTTTAGTCTACACACCGAAGCGACAGAAATCAAAAACATCACTTTATTTCCGTGTCAGTGTTTTATTTTAAGAATTTGACTTTTTCTAAGTATACATTTTTGTATTTATGGAAATAAAGAATTTTTGATTTTGATTTTGATTTTACATCAATGATGTCAATGCTTGGCCAGATGTCGCACAGTTCCGCACCGACAATAGTATTTAAGGAAAATAATGTTAAGCTTAGTTTGTTTTATATAAATATTGACTTGTATCTCAATCAGATTATATTTAGACTTAGATATGCAAATATTGTATTAGTTTGTAAGTCATATACATTATACACTTACTAGTGGTACTACTCTACTTGTGGACAAAAAAAATTAAGTGGACAAAATCAATAACACCTTGTTTCTTATTTGATAATAATTACTATTTATAAACGTGTTTATAGTATAAAATTTGACTTGTCTAAGTGCTTATTTTGTAAGCTTAAAGAAATAAACGTTATTGATATTTGATATTTGACTAATCAAACTTTCATAATACAACCCTCGCCCGTGAGAGTTGGAACCGTTTTCAAGGCCCCGAGCTATATCTATATTGGGATTCTGTCTGGTGAACCGAGGTCTTCTATCATCTGACATTCATAAACATCCTTTTACCACTTGGCATTGCAGCCCTATACGACAAGCTGTCGCACGTCGAATTTGTACGAACACGCGTGTTATATACAAATTTGTAATTGGACGACCTACGAATAATGTAATTTTTTTTATGTAATTTGTTTTTTTATATACTAAAACGAACATTTTCCGAATGCTTGTTGGCCTTGTGGTCTATGCTATCTCAATAATATATTTTTTCTATTTTCTCTCATTACAGTAAGCCCTATTATTGACTACCTTAGACAATCATCGCAGTGCTTGGCATACGTTGTATCGAAGTGGTGATGATTCTTTGTTAATGGCAATATGAGTCTGGTTGGACTCTTTTCTGCCAGTGTCAAGTAATGGAAAATAATAGTAAAATATGAGTTATCACATTATGAAGAATGTTGATATATTCACCAGAGCCTAGTTCGTTATCCAGCAGGGTACACCATGTGCAGGTTAGGTTGGCTTGGGAGACAAGATCTTGGAGTCTCCCTTGTACCCCGTATCGAAGTGGTGTTTTGACATAACATAAGTATTTCACCACTTGGCAGCCCTGTAAGACAAGCTGTCGCCACCCCTCAGCACGGGAGCGTCGCGTCGCTCTGTAAACACACTGTTTTACTACTCTGTTTTGTTTTAAATATAAACTTAGTCTCACGGAATGGGGGCGTCCTTTACCACGTTCAATTGAAGCAGCTCGTGGAATATTCATTTTGGCATCAAATTATACTTAAAATCATGGTTATGATGAAGCAATTCAAGGGTAATTTTCTTTCTCTACTACCCAGTATACCAACTACCCCGCCTGGATAAAATCTTTCGAACTTTTTAACGTATTCATTGACCAGTCTCAGCAGGAAGGGCGTGTTGATGACGGACGTCTTCAAACACTTTCTACCTACCCCTAGCACGGGAATTGTTCTGGTGGAACAGATAATAATGACATCGCATCTCCATACATTGCGTACATAATTGAAATTGAAGGAGTGCATTTCAAATAACTTACGGATTCGTTGACGAAGTGACGTAATTTTTTTATAGCACACCCGTACCAGTACTGAGGGTGGGGCGCAGGTTCTAGTCCTGCCGAAATCGTAAATTTTTGGGTACTTATTTAATTTCTCAGCGATTATCCATACTGCGAGGGCTTACGCACTCTAATACAAAAACTTTAGAATGTACCTAGTACCTACATACATTAGTATGTGCCTGCTTTTTGGGATAAGAAGTACCTACATAGATCTTGTCTTTACGACCTCTGTGGCGCGGTAGGCGAAGGTCTACCTGCGACGCAGGAGGTTGCGGGTTCGATTCCCGCCTCGGGATAAATGTGTGTGCGTTTTAAAGACAGTTCAGGGTGTTCTGGTCGTTTTCTATGTAAAATAATAATATCTATGTATTGTATTATATTATGTATATCAGTTATCTAGTACCTTTATCACAAGCTCTGCTTAGCTTGGGGCTAGATAATGCTGCTGTGTGAACTGTCCAGCATTATTTTATTTTGTCCCAAAAAGCGCGCTAAACCTAAGGCAGATTAGGCAGAAGCTAGTTTCTTAATACATAAAGCTTATTCACGTAGAAATTACTGTCTGGAATAACAAATTGGAGTCGAGAAAACAGCCCCTCTTAGTACTATTACGGACCTATGCTCATAATTATAACAAAAACACGTTGCTCTATTTCTGAAAATTTCTCACGAAATCCCTTTGACCACCTGGCAGTAGAGTAAACCAGAAAAACAATGCTAATGGCTATTGCATTTTCAAGCTTATGTAAGTGGAACAGGTCTGCTTTTACTCTAATTGATGCACATGCGTTTTCTCACTGGCCACCGCTGCACCGCCCAGTCTTTCTTTAGGCGCGTTCGATTTACATTGCGCGTAGGATGAAATTTTTTAGGGGTTTTAATTTTTTTATTTTCTACGGGGAATAATCCTGGCGGAAAAGCAATTTGACACAAATCCTAAACAGTTTTCTATGAAAATTTGTTTACTAAATTCGGTTCAATATTAGTTTTGGAGCATTATGGAAATGTTGATTTTTAGTAACAAAAAAATCAACTCTTTAGTAAGTACATAAACATCAATTTTATCTTAAAATTAACTTTTAACTGTTAAAAATCTCTATTCTACCAAATGCCACAAAACTCTTCGAAACCTTTATAGGTTTGTCTAAGTGCTTATTTTGTAAGCCTAAAGAAATAAAGTTATTGAGTTTTGAGTTTTTGAGTTTTTTTTGTTTTAAATTTTGTAATAAAACATGATTTTATAGAAAATAGCTTACGATGTGTGGCAAATAACTTTTCAGTTAGTTTTATTCCTTGTGGAACGCAGAAAAATTATAAAAAAAACCGCATAAAATTTCGATCTCGCGCGCAATGTAAATCGAACCGCTTTAATTAAATTAACAACTGTGTTTTCTTCTGTCAAGGCCCCAAAGGTGATAGATTGTGCGCTTGATTGTTTTGCAGCGCGGTCGTGTTTGTTTTCGCAAAGAACGTCATGACCCTATTAATTGTTATTGGTTTGTTGAAGTTTATTTTTGTTAGTGAATTGTTGATGTACAAAACATTTTGAATGACAGACGTGTTACAGGCCGATAGACAGCTGGGCGTAAATACTTGAAAGGAAGGTGTGAACGACTATAAATCGAAAAGTAAGAAAGAAAGAATAATATTTATTATACACAACACACAAATCAAACTTTAATACATACCTAAATATAAATACAAGACCACTTACTTAGTACCAGTTCATCATCATCAGCCTACATTAGTCCACTGCTGGACATAGGCCTCCCCTAATGAGCGCCATAGCGCCCTGTCTTCAGCTAGCTGCATCCAGCATCTGCCAACAGTCTTTCGCAAATCGTCATCCCACCTGGTCGGTGGTCGTAGTACACTACGTTTGCCGAGTCGCCAGTCGTTTACCCCAGCGGTTGTCGGTTCTTCTCGAGATATGAACGGCCCACTGCCACTTAAGCTTGCTAATCCTTTGAGCTATGTCGATAACAACCTTGGTTCTCTGTCGGATGTATTCGTTGAGAATCCTATCCTTCAGAGAAACTCCGAGCATATCTCTCTCCATAGCTCGCTGGGCGACTTTAAACTGGTGGACCAGCCCTACCGTGAGTGTCCACGTCTCAGCTCCGTAGGTCATGACGGGTAAGATGCACTGATTGAAAACTTTCGTTTTCAAGCACCGGTAACTTTGATATCGATATAATTTATAGCGGTGTAAAAAAAATAAAAAATAATGCTGGACAATTCACACAGCATTATCTAGCCCCAAGCTAAGCAGAGCTTGTGTTATGGGTACTAGTAACTGGTAATATACATAATACAATACATTACATACATAGATATTTTTTATTATACATAAAAAACGACCAGAACACCCAGAACAAATACCTGCAGATCATACAAATAGTTGTTCCAAGGCGGGAATCGAAACCGCAACCTTTTGCGTCGCAGGCGGACCTTCGCCCACCGCGCCACAGAGGTCGTCCAGTAGGTAATAGGTATACATACAGACCGTTCACCATAAGATATCTAGATACAATAAGAGATCTTTCCGTAAAATATCGGCAGTAATAATACAATTTTGTGCAAGTGAGAGAAGAATAATTAGAAGTTTTTGTTTGTTGTCAATAGCTTCCTCCAGCTTTGCAAAAATTATCAATAAATAAATTCAAACAAATTGTCAAACATATCCTTTGTAAAAAGGCTTACTATAAAATATCAGATTATCTAGACGATAAAAAAGCTTGGGACGAGTTTTGCTCCAACTCGAAAACTAACATTCTAACAAGGTAAAGGTTTCTTGTTCGCTTCTTTACTTTACCTTAAAAAGATTGAAGTGGACAAAAAATCAAAGTGATCACTTTATTTCCTAGTTTTACTTATGTATGTAATCTGAGTTTTTGTGACGTGTCCAAGAGTCCTGTAAGGTCTAAAGGAAATAAAGCACTTTGAATTTTGAATTTCCGTATACACACGCGCGTCATAAATCCATCGATAATATGCAACGTCGAGAATCCCTTTGAATACAGGTATTTTAGATCAAAGTATCGATACTTCAAATCGATTTGGATGAAACAAAGTTACATCAATACATCCGTCCAAACATACGCATTACACTAATATACAATACAATAATTCTTTATTGTACACCAGAAAATAACATTACATAGAGACATAAAACATAAGATACGTACAAATAAGTACATACCTACCTACAATTGGATATTGTAAATACGGGATATATGGATGTCTGTTACGTTACCTCTTCACATCAAAACTACTAAATGGATCGGGCGAAATTTTGCGTTCGTAATACCACGGGTTCTAGGGCTATTTTACATTCCAAAAATCAGTTCAGAAACAATTTCAATATACATAATAGTCTGATAAGTTGACGACCTCTGTAGCGCGGTGGGCAAAGGTCCGCCTGCGACGCAGGAGGTTGCGGGTCCGATTCCCGTCTTGGGATAAATGTTTTTACGATTTGCAGATATATATAATATAAAATATCTATCTATGTAATGTATTGTATTATGTATATCAGTTATCTAGTTTCCATAACACAAGCTCCGCTTAGCTTGGGGCTAGATAATGCTGTGTAAATTGTCAAGCATTATTTATTCATTTTTATTTATTTAAGTTATAGCGGCACAATCTACCAATCACGAAAGTTCTTACCAGTAAATCAAATCCACTTGCCAACCACGAGGGTTAGCAGGTGGGTTTACCGATCTCAGTATCGGCGTTAAGTAAGCAGCATCTTACCCACTCATCCCTACTTATCCTTTAGTCGCCTTCTCGCCCGACGAATTGAGAGGCTTAGTATATTATCCTACTAATATTACGAGGATGAAAGGATGTAAGACGTATTTGTAACACACTTCTAAGCGGATTCGTAAGCCTGTTTATAACCATATAGTCCAGTCATTATATTAAGTTCACCTCGGAATTCGAGATACCCAGCTGTAAGTCTGTAATACTTGTATATTGACACCCTAAAAGTTGTCTCAAAACCTACATATGGTAGGGTGTACGCAACTATTAAATTTATACTGATAACCGTTTCCTAAAATTAAAAAATAATTAAGGGAAAAACTTAAATCATAATAATAATTATATTCCCATTTATATTTGAGGAAGAAAAAGTGACCTGAAGTGATGCTGTGACCGCGCGCTCTCCGCCCTCTATCTCGAAAACGGTTCACCGTATAATTTTTTTTTTAAACTAAATTTGTAGAGAATTTTGTATTCTACAACATTGATACAATATTGATGAGATATTTACAAAAAAAGCGCAAAAAACCGATCTAAACGATTCGTTGCGAACACACTCCATGAAAAACGCGATTGTTTGTAAATCTGAAGATGTGTTTGCCAAGCAGACGACGTTAATACTTAGCTTTTTGCTTTGTAGTGCGTTACTCGCACTGGGCAAAAGACGGAGAAAAGACGGGCAGAATGAGCTGAAATTTGCACTGCACATGCGTGAAAATCTGAAACTAAGAAAACATAGGCTTTTATAATGAAAAACTTGTCAAAAGGCGTAACATGTGCAATACGAATTGTTAATACTAGAGTCTTCAAGAACTCTCGAGTCTTAAAGAACGAGGACCAATCTCAACACTAGAGGCCACGAGGCAAACAGCGGAAATAACACTTAAAGCACTAGTAATAAGCTAGAAAGTACTATAACATAGGAGCTCTATCATCAAAACAAAAGGTCATGGCAGTCACGAGTCAATCAAAACAAAACTTAAGACACCAGTTATCATCTAGAAAATACTTTAAAAGGGACCTTCGAAATGAGGAATAAGATTAAAGATTTAGTAATAGAGCCAAAACGTTAGTGACCTCTAATTATTAAAAGCGCGAGGGCAGACCTTCAAAAGGCAAGCAGCAAAAAACAATACTAATAAATAAATAATTCTGGACAATTCACACGGCATCATCCAGCCCCAAGTTAAGCAGAGCTTGTGTTATGAGTACTAGATGACTGATAGGTATTTATAATATAATACAATACATAGAAAGATGTTTTTTATTATACATAGAAAACGACCAGAACACCCTAAACAAATGTCTGCAGATCGTACAAACATTTTGTCCCGAAGCGGGAATTGAACCCGTAACCTCCTGCGTCGCAGGCAGACCTTTAACAACAGCGCCAGAGAGGTCATCCAACAAAATAAAATGAAAAAGCTAGAAAGTACAATGGACCTCTAAATCTTCCAAACGCAAGGTCACCAGGCCAACGGGTCATAAACAACTCGAAGAGGTCCTTGAGATCAATTGCCGTAATCTGTTTAAGTGTGAGTTGCAAGCTTACGACGGTTGATGACTCATAATAAGTATATTTGATGGCTTTATCTGTACTCTGTAGTACCTACTAAATGATATCGGACATAAATGTGCTCCTTGAAGAACACCGACGTAAACTACGAGTTGTGATGTGATGACCTTTTAACAAAATCTACACAGCCCAATAAGGTTTATTATATCAAAGCAGGAGAGAAAAAAGGAGAGTTACAGCCAATAACCACATTATAGAATTTCTTTCTGTAAGTATTTTTTGTAGTCTTTGTGTGGTACTTAATGGTTATCTATTTGGTGGTTTTATACATCTTATGTTCTCCGTTTTGATAAAAACCGCGTTGTCACGGAAACAATAGAGCTTTTGAGTTCTATATTTAGTTAGAGGTAACTTTACTATTAATCGAGACGAGATAAACTTTTCTGGGAGTCTGTTTTCTCTAAAAATTAATAACTTATGTTTACACAGTTCTTTAAATTTCCTAGTCCCAGTTAAAGCAGTATATTTTTTTGCCCATTTCATCACAGTATCTTAATGCACTAAATAGTTTATTGCATTTAATATTCATAGAACATTCCCCTTAATGTCTTCGGTAGTCTATGGTTTATGGAGTCGTAATAATTTTATCTCTGTCGTCCTAGCCTAAAGCTAGATTGCTATATAAACGTTTTACTGGACTTACGCAATCGACCCTCGTTATTAGGAAGGATGCCGCCCAGACAATCGGTATATGCTCAACTGGCGTAAAGTAAGACATACACGGTCCCTTTTATCTGTTTCACTCATCTCAAATTAATGCAAAAACTTGAGACTGTTTAAGAGAAGGTTTGGGTATGTCTACATCTCATGTACAATATGTACATGCCTATGCTTCCACTGCTGGACGCAGGCCTGTCCTGATAAGCGCCTTAAGCTGAAGTGACCCAAACCAATGTCTTGGCTGAACGGAAAACCAATTTTAAGGCAAAAGAAAAACAATGAATATTTTGATGTGTTAGTGTTTATATCTTCATTTTTACAGAGATAATTTCACGGAAATAGCAGTTTTATTTGCTAGTTATATAACATATTTCGATAAAATCTCGTCTGCGTAGTCCCTAATAAATACTTTACGAGAATTATGGTTTTATTTTATTGCGAAAGAGTATTGTTTTAGGGCAAAAAAAAAACAAATGTATAAATGAAAACCAGTGAAATTACGCGCGGGTCGGCCATTCCGCGGCTCTTGTCTTCCTTTCTCGCCTTCCCCGTTAGGCGTTCGCTAGTCCTTATCTTGCAAAAGGGAGCCCACCGTCTTAAATGGTAGGTATTAATCATTAGGGGTAGTGTGTAGTCCATATTCCCCGCACGCTCTGCATGCTGTTCGGTCGGAGATCGCAGTTCCGGACCTGTTCTTCAAGGGGCGCTGCTGCTAAGGGGGAAAACTTGCCATATCACCACGTTTGACAGGCAGATTGGTTATCCTCTAATATGTTCCCTCCCTTAGTCATCATCATCTTCATCAGCTTATACCAGTCCACTGCTGGACATAGGCCTCCCCTAATGAGCGCAATAGCGCCCTGTCTTCAGCTTGCCGCATCCAGCATTTGCCAGCAGTCTTTCGCAAATCGTCATCCCACCTGGTAGGAGGGCGTCCTACACTACGTTTTCCGAGTCGCCGCGCGGTTTCCACTCAAGAACACGTTTACCCCAGCGGCTGTCGGTTCTTCTCGAAATATGGCCAGCCCACTGCCATTTCAGCTTGCTAATCCTTTGAGCTATGTCGATAACCTTGGTTCTCTGTCGGATGTATTCGTTGCGAATCCTATCCTTCAGAGAAACTACGAGCATAGCTCTCTCCATAGGCACCCCTTAGTCCCTCCCTTAGTCGTATCTTGCTAAATCCACGTGATGGGTTGTGTTGTGTGGCTGGACGATTCTTACGCCGTGACCACGAGCTTTCGTTATATCATATTTTATGATGACGTGGACTGCTATGGATCGGAATGATCGTGTGACTTTAACTTTATACTAAAACCGTTTAAAGGTCAATTCCACTCGCTCTGAGATTTGTCTTTTATTCCCTAATACAGATTTCGAGTGGTCGCACACTCGTAATGGGATTTTTACCGTCGAATTTCCCGATGTAATTCGATTCTTCCTTCCGATCATTGAGAAGTAATGGCAATTTGATTTTTATTCGACGTTTTATATCTCGAAACGGTTATGGGCTCAGGGATCGGTTGGAAGCTTATTATTTGTTAATGTCGGTACTTGAGATGCTTTTCATGGCCTGAAAGATTTGTTACGATTAATTTTATTGCAAAGGCCTTCGTCTTTCTTCTTTTCCTAGCAAACACAAATATAAAAAAAAAACAACTGCACGCATATGTTACTGATTACGAATCACTCACTCACTTCACTTATCATCGTATTGCCACCTGAGTGAGATAAATCATCATTTCCCCGAAGAAATTCACAAGCTGATAAGTCGACCTGCCTACACATTGAAATATATTTAAACTTAAAACTACAGATAGGTAAAGCAAAATAGATGAAAGGAATTGTTGAGTAATAAACCTACGGCAAGCTCTTTGTAATAGCGGTTTGCGGTTTTCATTATTATTTTATTTAAAACTAGTTTCTACCCCGGGTTTCGCTTACGTGATTCCTAGCAACAACATAGCATTAAGCACTTTGGAATTGTGTTATTCCGTCAAGCTTTTTAGGGGAATACGCCTTTTATGAGACCACACTTTCACCTGGTAAGTGAAGATTTGTCCGTAGATGTATGACGAAGGTTCCGAATATATTGATCAATCTTCATCATCATCATCATCATCAGCGTATATTAGTCCACTGTTGGACATAGTCCTCCCCGAATCCAGCATTTGCCTGCAGTCTTTCAAGGAAGAATTCGAATTTCGGAATTTAGAAATCGAATTTTCGTCGGTTATGATCACGCTTACATCTCACATACTTTACATCTTTTTAAGATTAGATGCTATATTCCTTAAAACACACACACGTGCCCCCGCTATTCACGGCTCAAGTTTATCATACTTTACATGCAATGTAACGCAACCTTAAACTCGTATTTCGTTTAGGAAAATTCTGCTATTTCTATTCAACCCGCATTTCCTCTAAACCCTTTTGTGTGTTCCGCATTTTATTTGCGGTTTCGGTGCGAACTTATTATACGGCGCGAGCTACAAACGCGGGTTCCGCGATGACATCATCACCATTATCATCATTCTAGACCGGAATCAACCCACTGCTGGGTGTAAACCTCTTTTGCCAGCTCCCTTGTCAAAGTCCTTCTGTATGCTCTGCGAATTTGACGAGGCCAACTCGTCTTGCGAAAAGACGACCCTGTTGACGTGCTTTTTGATGAGACTTTCGTTTGCGAGACTCGACCTTACCGACGGCAAAACTTTTATTCAGAACAAGTAATATGTAGTTCGAAAAGATGGATGGATTGTGTGAAAGAGGACATGATTTATAAAGGTGTAAGTACAGAGATGTCGGCTGATAGAGGAGAGTGGAAGAAAAATACGACCCCACATAGCGTAGGATAAGAACTGGAAGATGATACAAAAATACATAAAAAATATAAAATTATTTATTTGCCAATTACTATAGACAGACATACATATTACTGGCGGCCCCCGCACGAGGCAGGAGATGGTGAATTAATATGTACTTGTGAGTTGCTACATATACTAACACTTTCATGGCCCAAGACGCAGAAGCCTGTTCCGGCTCCGTTGTAGCGGTGGCGAGCCCCTGCGGGTCGCTCCCCCGATGCTGGGCAGTGAATGTGTTAAAGGCTACTTGCCTATCTCTTCTTAGAACACCAGCGCTGGCTACTAGCTTGCGAGCAACCTACCCATGCTGAGGCAGACGCAATTTTGTTTCTTTTGGGTTTACAGTTATAAATATTTTTATGTTGTTTATCCTTAAGAAAATCTGTATGCCTAATTGAACAACTAAAGTTATTTAATTCTACTTCTATTACCCGTGGACTTAATAGTCTATGATACCGAAATCGCTTAGCGTCAACGATCATTGTCTTCCACAATACCAACGACCAACCAAAAACAATTAATAAAAGTATTTGTTTCGTCAACTAGATTATGAGGCGAGACATCGTTATTCTGATTGTTTAACAACTGTTTATCCTGGAAAAGCTTCACGTACCTTTTAGCTGACATTTAAACTTTCCATCGAGCAATGGCTTTTCCTTTTTCTGACCTCTATTTTCCTGTGCATATGGAAGGTATCTTTTTTCCGTATTTTTACGAAACTTTTATCGAAGTAGCGTTACCAAGTTTTTGCCAAACTCTTATCGACTAGGTGGCAATACCGACGACAGTCGCTTTCAAACTAGTTAACTTTGGCAAGTTGTTTTTGCATTGTGCCTATTCCTTTTTGTTGTTTGAAACTTCTGTAGTTTAGTTGCTTTTAGTTTGATGTTGTTATAAATACATTCGGAAGATAAAAAAGCGGAGAAGTAAAATGCGTATTAAGTTATTTAGGAGATTACCCTTGAACTTTTTATTTTTTTAAATAGGTAAGTAAGTAATGCTGGACAAGTCACACAGCCACATCTAGCCCCCAACCTAAGCAGAGTTTGTGTTATGGGTAGGTACCAGATAACTAATATACTTATTACAACACAATATTACTTATTACTTAGACAAAGATATTTTAATTTTGTATTTTACTGTTCAAACAAAATCAACAGCCTATGAATATCTTGTCAACGTTATTCGCCAAGAGACAGAAATATTTGTTGATTTGATCATTGGTTACTCGGCGAACAAACAAACGGCTGTGAGCATTGCTGGAAGTTGAGAGAAGTTCATAAAGTAAGATGCTTAGTCATCAAGCCGATAACTGTAACGAAAATAAACAGTTAAATAAATCACATGTTAGTAAATCACACCATAATAATATACATAACTGAGAAAGTTTAGATGTTAAGATCTTTGGATATATATTAAATATAGATGTTTGTTAGCTCTTCACGCCAAAACTACTCAGCGGATCGGGCTGAAATTTAGCACACAGGTAGTTCTAAGCCTGGAATAACACATGTGCTACTTTTTATCCCATAAATCAGTGCCCATGGGAAACTTCGCACGCGTTGTTTAAGGTTATTTCTAATAACCTTAAACAACGCGTGCGAAGCCGCGGGCAGAAACTAGTAGAAAATCATTTATTTATTTATTTATTCTATTTATTTATTCTTTATTGCACAAGAAAAAAACAAAATACATACATAAAACATTAAATTAGAAAAATATGGCAAAGGCGAACTTAACCCTAAAAAGAGTTCTCTTCCAGCAAACCTTATTTAGTACTCAAGCTGTCAGAAAAACGACATAATACATACAGTATCTCAAATGAATTTGTCTAGCATGTCTGCTGAAGCAAAACAACAAAGCAGATTATTCAATTCCTCGATAAGAGTTATTGAGGTCGCACACATCACATTGCTTATGCGGACGCGGCAAACAACGCAATTTATTTGTGGGCCTGGTTCACACAGGACCACCTTTTATATCCCCAAGACTAGATAAATCACAATGAAGTTTTTATTGAAAACTTCTTTTCTGGTAGTTTAATTCCTTACAGAACGCAGAAAATATTTATAACCGCTAAAATATTTGAATTACGCGCGTAGGTATCTGTTTTTGATTCCGCCTATTCCGAGCCTCGGTTTTATTCAGAGCCATCGTGAATAGCCCTGCAGGTTCCATCTGTTTAATAGCGATTGACCAATGATTTAACAAGCGATTCGAAATATTGATGTATCGCATTCACTGCCCAGCCGCTATATCGGAGCCGGAGCGCGGCTTCTGCGCCTTGGGCCATGAAAGTGTTAGGACCCGACGCACACACGAGCGTCGCCACCTATTTTATTTGAATATTACGTTTGCATAACAAAGGAATTATCAAAAAACCATTGGCCAGTTTGTGTTACTTATCTTAAGCTTGTAACTAGCTAATGCCTCTGAAAGTTTTATTTTTCTTTAGGTAGACATGCGAAGTTGCTCACGGTGGCCAAAAAATTCTATTATTGCATCTCTGCCTATACTATACAAAAAATTATTACCAACCAAAAAAAATATTTAAACTAACCAGCGAGGCACGTCGGCCTGCTTCGTTGGTTAGTTGTCTTGCTCTAGACCTCGTCCCGGTTATGTCAGTCTTCCATCCTTCCATCCATACCAACAAATAGAGACTGCACCTGTGTTTGCGCTGCGCACTATATTATGGCTGGTCTCCGTTGAGACTAGACGTCGACATTCGGTTTAGATTACAAAATAAATAAAAATATTTTATTTCGGACAGCAAATTCCATATTTTATTTTTGTTACTAAAAATATTTGTGAAAGGACTTAAAATTTTAGTCAGGTTAGTAACAACTACTCACAAACACTAATTATCATCATCAGCAGCCTACATCAGTCCACTGCTGTACATAGGCCTCCCCTAATGAGCGCCATAGCGCCCTGTCTTGGCTTGCCGCATCCAGCATCTGCCAGCAGTCTTTCACAAATCGTCATCCCACCTGGTCGGAAGGCGTCCTACACTATGTTTGCCGAGTTGCGGTCTCCACTCAAGAACACGTTTACCCCAGCGGTTGTCGGTTCTTCTCGAGATATGGCCAGCCCACTGCCACTTCAGCTTGCTAATCCTTTGAGCACAATGAAACACTAATTATAAAAATAACTATTACCCTACGCATAAAACATATCCAAATAGGGGAGGAGATACGATCTGCTATAGTTTTGAGAAATGTGTTCTCACTTCCCCGTCATCAGCAAATACTAATCTATCGCCACTTTGAGCTAGTGGTTTGCCGTTTTAGGCTCTTGGTAGTATATCGTTTTACACCACAAGTATGAACACCGCTTTACATCCAAGCACAGTGCATAAAATATTTATCGCTAGTATCTACATCTATATATGATATCTAAACCCCTTGGAATGACAATGCATATCTCCATGGCTGTGTTTTGTACAGTTCTATTTTATTTTACGAAACAATGTTTTATTCCACTCGTAACTTTACATTTACATAAGTCTCCGATGGTCCGAGGTCGTGTCTGTATTGTCTGTTTTAATACCCGAAATATGTCCTTTGTTTTCTGAATGATCATTTAAATACGACCTAAATGTGCTTATCATTGCGTATTCCTCGCATGGTTACTTATCGCATTTTGGTTCAATAGTTATTTTATTGCATATTATCTCATATTGAGAGATGAGGACTCGATGGAGCGTGGTCCAGGGCAGAATGGAGGGCAAAGAGGTCTCGTGGTCGCTCTCCAGAAACATGCTCGGATCTCATCACTCCTGACACAGTCTACCATGATCGACTGCTTCCACAACACAACCAACAAAGAGCGATGGCGGCACATTGCACGAGCAGTCGTTCATCAGTACCCCGTCATAATCAACTAGACCACTCTGCCAAGAGTCAACGACTCAGAATAATAATTATCTCTGTGGATGGTAGGGTATTTGAATTGAAAATCTAAAAATAAATTATTGAGGTATCTTCGGTAGGTTCGTTTTAGTTCATTAAATAACCAAATGAGTTTACAATTCAAAGTTAGTTTTTTTCTCTTTTTTAAACACCATAAAATAGAAGGCGCAATGCTGTTATGTATACGGCTGTTTAGGCATACTAAAAAGTATCAACTGTCATCAGCTACATCAACGCATTCGTTTAGGTACCACGCAGCTAACTGATGTCATGACCACAGTCAAAAATGGCGTCCACTGCATCCAGCGTTTTCGTCAACGCACGCAACTTGAAAATTTAAGTTTTATATGCAGTTTTGGGCACTTATCGATTGAATAAAAAACTGTATTTTGTTTTAGTGGTTTATTAGCACAATAGAATATAATTGGGACACTTTAAAAAATCGGTGAAATATCTTATTATGATTAGTTTCGATACGGAGGTTTTGGGGTTGACATTGTTTAACAGTAACCCTAACAATCAGTAGCGACTCTTTCACGGAAAACTAATATAATTATGTATCTCCGCCACAAAAATCAAAATTATTTGATACTCAGACATACCGACATACACATGCACAACAATTTATGAAGTTTTGGTGACTGTCGCTGACGAAGACATAGACATTGCAAAACTCCAAAATATCTAGTAAAAGACCAGGCTCAAAACGAAACATTTCTGCTGCCTTGATGAACGAAGTTTTGGTAATATTTATTAGTTTTATAGTTGCATTGAGATATGTCAATTCTTTGTGTCTGGGGCCCGTACTCTTAAAAACGAAATCGAAGTTTCGTGCAAACGCCAATCTTATGCTAGATAAAATAAATGTTGGGTTTGCACGAAAACCAATCGGAAACAGATTTTCCTTTTCCAAGTAATCTATAGCTGTGCAAATTAGCTGGTTTGATGATTAAATTACCATATTTTTTAAACGGAACCAGGTTATAATAACATTCGATTTGAAGCAACCCTTTTCATTAGTATACTCTAGCCGACGTCCCTCGGAATTCCATGCAAAAAACAATATAGCATCTCTTTTATCTGATCTCCTGGACACAATCTCTTTACGCACGGATCGCGCTTTGAATAACTATGTGATGTTGATAAATTGATTGTGTTTGTTTTTCTTTATTGTGTTCAACGTTTGCTTTATTATGCTGCGTCTTCTGATGCAGAAAAAAGATAAACAGTTTTTAAACTTAAGGAAGCAAAACAGCAACCTTTTGACTACAGCAGTGAATTGCTGAAAACTTGGGAAATTCAAAAATTTTAAGGAATTTTACAAGAAAATACTTACGGCAAAATACGGTATACCTGTCTTGTTATGTTATGTATGTTCTTTTGATATCATTATTTCCAATACCAATCTTAATCTATACTTTACAAGATCATATAGAGATATCTGGTCCTTGCATGAAAGGCAGCCCACTTTTATCATTGTCGTATGCTTTGTCTACGTGGTATAGTTAATTAGTAAACAAATAGGTGTGCATTCTCTAGCACATTCCCTTGTAAGACCTCCATGCCCTGACAAAGTAATTGTTTAAGCAGTTAAACCGGTCTAGTGACGTCACCGCCGCTGACGTCATCGACTGGCATGCAGTTAAATTGCTTTATTATCAATCGCGTTGTTTTTTCCTTCCGTCTGGCGACATTCGAGCAATGCCATCCTTTTCATGTGCGTAGTTGAATTTCAGTGTTATCAAATACATGTGTTAATATTGTTACATTGTGTTGTTACTAGGGAATGTTGCTTTGCTAGCGAATGCCTGGTTTCGTTTCTTGATACTAGCACATTATCATCATCCAAGGTTGTTATGACCGTTTAGAAACTTTCGAAATGCGTTTTTTTATCTAAATTTTTGTGAAAAAGATAGACATAGGGTTTCGCGTTTATAGGAGCGAGACAGGGTATAGCAACGCAAGTTCAAAAATCATGTTTTAGCTTATTATATGTATAATAATTTGAAAAAATTAAAAAAAGAAACGAAAATTATAAAATATTTTTATATTTAGTTCTATTACCATGCTTTTATCAAGATCTTAACTTCTGTATCTATTAAGAAATTAAGGTGTGAATAAAAACTTAGTGGTAACTTTAAGTTTTTTCTATTAAGAAAATTTTATGGAATCGTGTTTTCGAAACATATGATCGATAGAATAAATCCGAACTTTACCATAATATAAATTTCAAAGTTAAATATTTAGTAGTTTGGAAGATATTTACATCAGATGGAGTTGATTTGAGTAGTGTAGGCCCTTAAAGGAGGAAGCCAAAAGTCACATATATACCGTGTTTTTAGATAATGCTCGATCGATGGCCTGCTAGGCTTAGGTTTTTATTGTATTACTATTCGCCTTGGGCATTGCCAAAGCCTACAGATTTCAATGAAATCAGTCATAATTCGCAAATCAAAAAGTTTTGCCACTTACTGAAGCACAGTCGTATTTAAAAAAAAATGCTGGACAATTCACACAGCATTATGAGCCCCAAGCTATAAACAGAGCTTGTATTATGGGTACTAGATAACTGATATACATAATATAATACAATACATAGATAGATATTTTTTGTTATACAATATAGAAAACGACCAGAACACCCTGAACAAATGTCTGCAGATCGTACACACATTTGTCCCGAGGCGGGAATCGAACCCGCAACCTTTTGCGTCGCAGGCAGACCTTCGCCCACCGCACCACAGAGGTCGTCGTATTTGTAAGTGTGTCGCATTTAAAATTAAATTCCTTAATTCTCAGAAAGCACAAAGATGTGTCTGTCAATGTCAAGGCAGTTTTGGCTTGTTGTTGCTGCTCCCGCCGTTATTAGGGTCTATTTTTGTACTTTTGAAGTCGCTTCTTTATGTCTTTTAATGATTACATGTAATTTATGGGACTTGGTTTGCGTGTATTTTGAGAAAGTTACGTTTTCGTTGTATAATGAATTTTTGGTTTAGACGTTACAATTTTATCTGCTGACGGCTCTTTACAATGATCTATACATATTCAATTGAATGAACGTTCCTATGGTGTAATTCCGTGCATATGGCCTATTCCTACCACGCTTATGGTGTGGTGTAAAGTGATCGACAGAGACTTCGTAGCCTTCGAGAATCCCGTGTGAATTCACCAAAGTCCAATATTAGATAGATAATGCGTTATTATTTTTATTACATAGCCTATATTATAGGTATTAGGTACATGTTTTATGGGTCAGCGATTCTAAAGAACATCAGTTGCTTAGTAATAATCTAATAATAAGTTCATCCTCAACAGTCTATAATGGTCCACTGCTAGACGCAGGCCTCCTCCCAATTTTTTTATCTCATGAGGAGTAATGCTCATAATCCCCACACTGGGCATGCGGGTTGGGGATCGCAGTTCGTTGATAGATATTCTACAAGAGGCGCTGTTGTCGCCCCCCGGTGTATGTCCCTTAGTCGCCTCTTACGACACCTACGGGAAGAGTTAGGGTGGTGCAAATTCTAAGCGGGCACCACACGGCTAATAAGTTTACATCGGTCCGCAAACACACCTGCGTGTTTTCTCTATTCCATTACATAATCCGATGGTACGGCAAACCGACACGAACTGGGAGAGGACGAGAGATCAGGCGCACGACCAACGGCTTAACGTGCTTTCCGTTCCGAGGCTTTAGGGGGCGAGGAAGGTGTAAGATCCCTAATGTAATGATTCTGGGCTGCTACATTCTAATTCTAACGATGCTTTAGTCTCGTTGTACACTAATTAGAATATCAATCGGGTCCCCTAAAATAGCGATATAGGTACAAAATTTAAATACTAGAAATAAGAACGAAAAAGCTTGGGACGGAGTTTTGCTCCAGCTCGAAAACTAACATGTTAACAAGGTGAAGGTTTCTTGTTCGCTTCTTTACTTTAGCTTAATAAGATTGAAGTAGACAAAAATGTTTTACTTACTTATGTCATTTTTGTGACGTGTCCAAGAGTCCTGTACGGTCTAAAGGAAATAAAGCTCCTTGAGTTTTGAGTCTCGTCTCGTCTGACAAATGCCTGCCTTCTAATGCCAAGGGCAAAGGGTGAATCTGTGAACTCGGGGGAGTTGTAAAGTTTTGATGGAGTTGGAGCTGGCAGCACCGAGCTAACAATGCCCGTGATTAACTTGTATTGTAACTTGTTAATTAATACGGGTTGAGGGTAAAGGGGTTGTAGTCTCTGCTTATGTTGTTTGGATGATGCTGAGTAAAATGTCCAGACTTATTTTGAAATTAATGGATCACTCTGATTAGTGAACGTAAATAAACCGTCACGCTCGGGTCGGTTACGCCGAATCGCGTTTACGCGGCTCCGGTCGTCGTCGTCGGCTGTCATACATTCATCATCATCATCATATCAGTCCATACACGTCATAACTTCATTAAAGGAGTAATAGCACCGCACGCACTATCTAGAGTTTCTTTAATCTCTGTACTATTCTGCGACGATACCATTGTAATAATAAAGCGATTGTTTAGCAGAATTTAACCCCTGGACGCACCTTAACAAGTTGAGAGGTGTCAAGGGACACCCGGATGGAACGAAGTTCCTTTCTATAAGAGAGAGAGAGAGACAGACAGAAACATGCGCACGCCACGCCGCACGGCTTACAATAGCTTACTATAGCAAAAAGTGTCGTTACAACTTTTCGTGACAATTTTCCCCGTTCAGCCCCCTTTCACAACGCGCGATAAGGAACTTAGTTCCAAAAATAAACACAAGCTACACACGAGCTCTAGTCAAAACTCCTCTTCTCCTCCCTCATGCGCCACTCCAGGCGCTTATGCGTTAGTTCAGGGCTTACACCCATCGTCTTCATATCCTTTTGGATGGTTCCAATCCAAAAGGATTCTAGTGGATAGAGACCAGGCAGACCCTCTATGAACATCTTGGATTGGAACCATGCTCTATGCTCTAGTCGAAACATTGCAAAAAATACCCACACCGGCATAATTTTTGCAGAACAATGTTCCACCAAACCTAACATTACTTAATAAATTACAACATTTACAACGTAGCAAAAATATTAAAACAGCCATCGCTCAGGTGTAGTTTCGCGATAGAACTGTCCTGGGAAAGGCCAGCCCACTACAATTTCTACAATTACTTATTAATTATTGAATGCTTAATCACATAAAACGATAGTTCGGTTGCTATTGCTGGGGTTTGCTAGTGTCGATGATAAATTTATCGATATTTCGCCGCCGGTTGTAGAATCAGCCAGTTTGTGACTGGCTAGGCCGATTGCAAAACAAAGTTTAATTTATTGGGGTTGGAATTTCGTTCGAAGAGGCTAAGTAGCGTTTAGTTTAGCCATATGATTGAACGCAGATAGTCCAACGATCGGCTTATGAAATTAATCAAATAATGCCGCACCGCTGCCGTCGCCGCGGTTTCGCAATCGGCCTAGCCATTTTTCAAACGGCTCTACAATCCAGTGGCGACAAAAACACATATTATTATGTACTTCAACCTAATATTTGAAATGAATCATTTTATCAATGTAAGCAGGGTAACTAAGAAACCTTGTTTGGGTTGAAAGAACACAACGTGGTGGTCGAGGCGGCGTAAGAATTGACCCTTCCAACTCAACCCTAGGACGCCTAAAGGACCTGACAGAGAAAAGGCAGCTAATTCCCTTTTAAAATACCCTTATATAAAATGACGACCTCAGATAAAAACCCTCAGATGTTATAAAATTAACTTTAATCTAAACATACTGACGTCAAGGGGATTTTTTCCCATATTGTGGTTTTATGCTAAATTAATTAACGTCAATCAATTTAAAAATATCTGCCGCCTTACTTGTTTATTTTCCTTATTAATAAAACTAAAATAGGATATCATTACATTCTCATTAGGTATTTCTGAATGGGCGTCATTATGAATAATGATGAATGATGCCACTTTCCTATTATTTATAGCATTAACACATATATTAGTCAGGTCGTTTTCCTGTAGGGACAGATTTACAACTTTCATGATACAAATATTACCCGTCGCTACATGTGTGTGATTTCTTAGTTCTTCGTAGCTTGTGACTTCCTTGACTTACGGTCCGTATTTTGAAAGTTTGCACAGTCGAACTGTGCTTTTCTATAATTAACGTCACTCAAGCATATATCTATGAGCCAGCAAGCTTTCAGAATACGGGTCTTACCTCAAAAGCTTTTTAAAAAAATGTGATGTTCACAAAATAAATACAAGAAACAAGAACAAACTGCACATTTCATCATATAGATTACGAAAGGTAGGGAAATTCTTTATGGGCAATTGTGTACGCTTCTATAACAAGCTTCCATCTAAAGCAACTGAGCTCCCAATTCGTAAATTTAAACAATACATAAAACAAAATCTTATAAAGAAAGCCTATTACTCCATCGATGATTACATCAATGATGTTAATGCTTGGCCAGATGTCGCCCAGTTCCGCACCGACAATAGTATTTAAGGAAAATAATGTTAAGCTTAGTTTTATATAAATATTGACATAGGTATATAAATCAGATTATATTTAGACTTTAGATGATGTATTAATTTTAAGTTTTATAAAACTTACTAGTGGTTTATTTTTCGCTTCTTCCACTAGTAATAATAATAATAATAATAATTCATTTATTTGACACAAAAAAACATACATTAATGTTAATGAATCCATAGACTCCCGAACTAGTATAAACTGTGTTTCAGGAGTCAGTGGCTTCTCCCACGTAAAATAAAATGTTGTGTCCTTACAAAAATAGTGGACAAAAAATTTAAGCGAATAAAATCAATAACATCTTATTTCTTATTTGATAATAATGACTATTTGTAAACCTGTTTATAGTATTAAATTTGACGTGTCTAAGTGCTTAGTTTGTAAGCTTAAAGAAATAAAGTTATTGACTTTGAATACTCAAACGCAACCCTGATTTAAGGCGGTACCCCGACGCTCTCTAGCGCCGCTACCTTATTTATTTTATTATTAAGCTAAAATTTTTTTTTTCAGAAATACCTCTGTGCATTTTAATGACCAGTCATAAGCTTTTTTTAATGCCTCTGTAACAGTTTTATCTTTTGTAGTGTAGACAGAGATGCGAAGTTGCTCTTGGTGGCCACCATTTTCTGCTTTCACATCTCTGCCTATACTATACATACAAAATGTCTCCAGGATGGTTTGGGGTCGCCACGTTTTGCTTTTCTTGTGCAAAATACAAGAATGAAAAAGATTTACTAACAATTCTGATTAGGCTCAACGACGTGCATTTGCGTGCACCTCCCTCCCGCCCTACCACAAATTGACATAATTGGCGAAGTAACGCCTGAACTGAATCTATTATTTATCTTGCCTTGTTCGTTCCGTTCGTGGTTTGTGCATTATTGAAATCGAATCATCGATAAAACCTTCCAAGCAAGTGCATCACTAATCGAGAACTAATGAAATTGTTCCCGCTGCTATTACCATATAAATGATATCAATTACAGCTCACGACTTCATGCCATTGACAAATAGCAACGCTTTTCTGTTTATTAATCCATTATTTCAGTTGATAATCGCCGAGAGGAAACTGACATCCTCCTTTGCAAGGATATCTCCTTTGTGTATGACCTTCTGTGAGATATTAATTAATTAATATGATATAAGCTAGTGACGGAGGTAGCCGATCTTCATTGCGAAAAAAGTTTGGTTCAAAAAAAAATATTCAATTTAATTTTATTTATTAATTAGAACGGTCATAAAATCACTTGCACTATATTATACCTAAATCAAGAATATATATACTTTCAAGAAGTCGAAAGTTTTCTCAAGAAGGCCTAACCTATGCCTAATATAAATTGCAGCAGTACTATCCGTGGTCGCGCTCCGATCGCCATACGGAGAGACTGGTTAGTAGTTTTTTATAGTTTAGCTATTTCGGTGTCCATCGCATGGTACAAAAACAAATTTTAATACATATGAAATTTTCTAGCAGAATAGAGGCGACCGAAGACGAAGCTTACAACGTCAAATTATCTCAAATGTCAAAGTCAATCGTAATGTTTATTTATTAACATCATCATCATCATGATGATGATTATGATTTAATTACGTTTCAGCTCATACGTAAGTTACACACACTTCACTTGTTTTTGCTTGACTACGTTTCATTCTGTCTGGAGTCCCATAAAATTTGACAAGAACAGACTGTTCTTGAGGTCCTCTTAGCCGAATCTTCCATATAGTGCTCAAGTGTGTGCTAAACACATGTTACATTTTCTAATTCTAAGTGGGGGAACTGGGATCTGCACTGACATCTCGCATGGCAGTGTATTGTGCATTATCCCCCTGCCTAACCAGGCCCTAACCAGCCTAGCTCCTTGAAGTACCGGAGCAGGATTCTTGGTAATTGACAGCTTCGTTTCAGCTTTTCTGTGGGTGTGGTTGGATTTGTGTCTCTATGAGACACTTCAATCCCGTTTTCCGTGGCCTCCTCTGTGGCCGTGCAGAAGCAGATGTTACACTATGTATTACAATAATCTCATAATCAGAAGTATATATTAATTATGGTATATAAATTGTACTTACTTGTGTCATCTATCTATACTAATATTTTATAGAAGAAAGATTTGTTTCAATTGAATAGGCTCCGAAACTACTGCTGCTAAAAAAATACGTCACTTCGTCATCGAATGCGTAAATTATTTGAAATGCAGTCCACCAACTTCAATAATGAACGCAATGTATGGTGATGCGATGTCATTATTGTCTATTCTACCATAGAAAACAATCCCTGAGCTGGCTGGATCGATTTGAAAAACTTTTTCACTATTACAATCCTACATTATCGCTAATGAACATAGGCTATAGAATACACCCGTGCGAAGCCGGGGCGGACCAGTGGTTATATAAATTATGGTAAATATAATAAAGATTTTCTTTAGTAGAGGTTCGAGATACCTCGCTCTAATATATGTAATTTCACCTGAGTCCAATCCATAGGCCAAAACCAACAAAAGTGATATTAGAATTTTATGAACTTAACGTATTTTCCTTGTGTTATTCCTCAAGAGGCCCTTTGATATTCTTTGTTCGGAGAAATGTCCGAAATTGCTTTTAGAATTGGAGTTCTTCGCGAATGCCTCCTGGGCCCCGAGTCTGGGGTCGGATATCTACGATCGTGTCTAATCTAACATCTTGTGTGACTTAAATCGTTTTTAGGGTTTCAAACATCGGTTTTGAAACCCTTATGGTCTCGCTCCGTCCCCGCTCTTTCTTGAATATCTCAGTAACTACTGCAGCTATTAACTTGAAATTTGAAATAATGATACATTTCGTGCGCCATTACTGATTTTAAGAAAAAAATATATAAATAAATGAAAAATGAAAATGAATATTTTCAGTACAAATTTTGATGTTGAAATTTCAAAAGAGACCTAGGAAGACAAATGGGGTATCAAATGAAAGGTATCGTTTTGTACATTTCAAAACACTTTTTGAAATTTCTGTAAATTTCATACTTTTTGAAATATTTCAAAAAAAGTCGAAAAATTGACCATACCCCCCCCCCCTATCTCCGAAGATTGCACACCGATCCACGTACAATGTACTAGGCGTTTGTAGACATCGATCTATATTTTACAGGAAAAATATAGAGAAGTCTGTAATAATAATAGTTTTTGAAAAATGGTCAAAAAGGGGGAGAATTTTTTTTCAAAAGGGGGGGTACCTACCTATGTGGGGTATCAAATGAAAGGTATCGTTTTGACCATTTCAAAACACTTTTTGAAATTTCTGTAAGTTTCATACTTTTTGAAATATTTCAAAAAAAGACGAAAAATTGACCATTCCCCCCCCCCTAGCTCCGAAGATTGCAGACCGATCCATGTACAATGTACTAGGCGTTTGTAGACATCGATCTATATTTTACAGGAAAAATATAGAGAAGTCGGTAATAATAATAGTTTTTGAAAAATGGTCAAAAAGGAGGGGATTTTTTTTTCAAAAGTAGGGTTACCTACCCAAGTGGGATATCAAATGAAAGGTATCGTTTTGACCATTTCAAAACACTTTTTGAAATTTCTGTAAGTTTCATACTTTTTGAAATATTTCAAAAAAAGACGAAAAATTGACCATTCCCCCCCCCTTGCTCCGAAGATTGCAGACCGATCCATGTACAATGTATTAGGCGTTTGTAGACATCGATCTATATTTTACAGGAAAAATATAGAGAAGTCTGTAATAATAATAGTTTTTGAAAAATGGTCAAAAAGGGGGGGAAATTTTTTTCAAAAGGAGGGGTACCTGCCTATGTGGGGTATCAAATGAAAGGTATCGTTTTGACCATTTCAAAACACTTTTTGAAATTACTGTAAGTTTCATACTTTTTGAAATATTTCAAAAATAGTCGAAAAATTGACCTTTCCCCCCTCCCTATCTCCGAAGATTGCAGACCGATCCACGTACAATGTATGAGGCGTTTGTAGATATCGATCTATATTTTACAGGAAAAATATAGAGAAGTCTGTAATAATAATAGTTTTTGAAAAATGGTCAAAAAGGGGGGGATTTTTTTTAAAAGGGGGGGTACCTACCTATGTGGGGTATCAAATGAAAGGTATCGTTTTGACCATTTCAAAACACTTTTTGAAATTTCTGTGAGTTTCATACTTTTTGAAATATTTCAAAAAAAGACGAAAAATTGACCATTCCCCCCCCCCTAGCTCCGAAGATTGCAGACCGATCCATGTACAATGTACTAGGCGTTTGTAGATATCAATCTATATTTTACAGGAAAAATATAAAGAAGTCTGTAATAATAATAGTTTTTGAAAAATGGTCAAAAAGGGGGGGAATTTTTTTTCAAAAGGAGGGGTACCTGCCTATGTGGGGTATCAAATGAAAGGCATCGTTTTGACCATTTCAAAACACTTTTTGAAATTTCTGTAAGTTTCATACTTTTTGAAATATTTCAAAAATAGTCGAAAAATTTACCTTTCCCCCCCCCCTATCTCCGAAGATTGCAGACCGATCCACGTACAATGTACTAGGCGTTTGTAGATATCGATCTATATTTTACAGGAAAAATATAGAGAAGTCTGTAATAATAATAGTTTTTGAAAAATGGTCAAAAAGGGGGGGAATTTTTTTTCAAAAGGGAGGGTACCTACCTATGTGGGGTATCAAATGAAAGGTATCGTTTTGACCATTTCAAAACATTTTTTGAAATTTCTGTGAGTTTCATACTTTTTGAAATATTTCAAAAAAAGACGAAAAATTGACCATTCCCCCCCCCCCTAGCTCCGAAGATTGCAGACCGATCCATGTACAATGTATTAGGCGTTTGTAGATATCAAACTATATTTTACAGGAAAAATATAGAGAAGTCTGTAATAATAATAGTTTTTGAAAAATGGTCAAAAAGGGGGGGAATTTTTTTTCAAAAGGGGGGTACCTACCTATGTGGGGTATCAAATGAAAGGTATAGTTTTGACCATTTCAAAACACTTTTTGAAATTTCTGTGAGTTTCATACTTTTTGAAATATTTCAAAAAAAGACGAAAAATTGACCATTCCCCCCCCCTAGCTCCGAAGATTGCAGACCAATCCATGTACAATGTATTAGGCGTTTGTAGATATCAATCTATATTTTACAGGAAAAATATAGAGAAGTCTGTAATAATAATAGTTTTTGAAAAATGGTCAAAAAAGGGGATTTTTTTTCAAAAGGGGGTACCTACCCATGTGGGGTATCAAATGAAAGGTATCGTTTTGGCCTTTTTAAAACACTTTGAAATTTCTGTAAGTTTCATACTTTTTAAAATATTTCAGAAAATTGATTGTCCAAATAATTGGCAAATGTTTGAAACCCTCGGCGCGCGAGTTACACTCGCACTTGGCGAATCTTGTTTAAACTGACATTGTTTACCCTTAACAAAAGGGATTGTGTGTGGGTGTTATATTTTTTTCGGTAACGTAATATAATACATTACCGAATAAAATATAACACCCACAAATTTTTAAATTATTAAGAAAAAAAGGAAAAAGAAAACCGCACTCCGGTCCGGGTGATAAAAACGCTGCCCTTTTTCTGAGACGTCACCGTTCAGTCTGTCAAATCAAAGTGCTTCTGTTCCTTCAATCAAAATAAAATTAGAAACAAATAAATCATAAAAAATCATCATGTTTGTGTGTTGTGTCTAATTATTTTATTTCTTTCAATAAGATATCTCGCTTAAGGGGACGATATGTGATGCCATTTTGTGAATAGGATATTCATAGGATCGGAGCGGGACAGAGCAGAGAGGCATAAGCTTAAAAATCAAGTTTTTGCTGATTATCTATTAATTAAGACATTTGTCTGCGATAATAAGCCGAAGATGCTCGGGGTATTCTTCTATTTAATATGGTAAAGCAAATAAAAAAATCTTGTGGTTGATAATTTAGGAGAAACATTGTATAAACTAAGAAAACAGATGGTACTTTGCACAATTATTCTGGTATTTATGTTAAAAAAAAAACATTTTCGAAAAGAAGGGGACCTGCCTTATGTCCCATAGATTATTAGGTATTTTTTTCTAAGCTTTATCGATAAAGATGACGGAGAAAATTTCACATCGATAGATGTGAAGTTGGAAAATTTGGGTTACATTAAAACAATTTTTCTCCGTAATCTTTATCGATAAAGCTTTAAAAAAAAACCTAATGACATATCAGTGTATTGTTTTGTATTATGTATATCAGTTATCTAGTACCCAATGCTGTGTGAATTGTCCAACATTTTTTATAATATTCGAAGGATAAAATCGTACCTCAAATCGAGTTATCCTTGAGTTAGTTTTCCAGGCGGGCCTCATTTAACTTGCTAAGATGGGTCGTCTAGTTTCTCAAACTACAATATTGATCCGCGTCGAGACGAGACAGTCTGTGCATAAATACTTTCCCAGTCGGCACTTGCCGTCTTGAAAATAGGAAGATAAATAAAAAATACTTGTAATAACACAACAACAATAGTGAATTTAATAAATTCCTTTATTTATATTTTCACATTACAGCACAAGACTTAGAGCGGCCACACAGACATCGCAACATCATGATACTTGTTGGCTAATAAACAATATAATAAATAAATAATACTGGATAAACCACACAGCATCAGCCCCAAGCTAAGCAGAGCTTGTTTTGGGTACTAGATTACTGATAAACATCAGACATCTAAATGCTTTATTTCCTTTTGACTGCTGGACACGTCACAAAAATTCAAATTACATAAAACAAGAAGTAAAGTGCTTACTAATTATGTGAGCACTTTATTTCTTAGTGTATTACATTAAAGATAAATATAAAGATGGTATAGAAGGTGATTAACATGTACTAAGTTATGAGCTCATGTTTCACTATTAAATATAGAACCGTTTCTTTGACAAGCCCGTTCACAAAAGGTCGTAGTAGTCCACATTGAACGAGATTAACATTACGAATACTAAAACTCCAGCGAAGTCCTGTTAATCTAAGTAGGTTCAGCCATAAAAACTACCGGTCTCTCTTGAACTTGATACATAAACTTGAGTTAATTGGTCCCAGCCAAGGGCATTAAAAACTTCTTCAATGAACAACTTCTCGAAATAGGCTAATTTCCTTTGTACTTTTCCTTATAATGTCTCCATCCAGTTATTGATTCCGTTCCAGGGAGATTAACGACTCGGAAATGATTAGAGAATTTCAGTAAAAGCTTTTTTCTTGTGAATTGGCAGTTGGTAATAGTCTTGAGTGCGGTGCTCTGAAGCTTTTGATCAATTAATTGATGGGAATTGAGGGCTTTATAAACCGTGTGGTGGTGGTGGCTTAGGATTTGCATCACTCCAACTCGTGGGTTTCGTAAGAGGCTACTAGGGGATATACACCAGGGGGTGGACAGAAGCGCCTCTTGCAGAATAGATCTACCACCGATCTGCAATTCCCAACCCGCATGTCCAGCGTGGGAATTTGGGCATTATCCTTGAGATAAAATCCAATAAGGCAATTATCAGGGGAAGTCCTGTGTCCAGCAGTGGACCATAAGCAAGACATCTTTACGAAAAGAGAGCGGGTCCTAACCGGATTACAAAGGCCAGAGACAGGAAAACTTGGAAGGAATTGGGGAAGGCTTACGCCAAAAACGGCGACTGCTTACAAATTAAATTCATTTGTTGAAATTTAATTTGTACTTAAATTTACATAAACAGTTTGTACCTAAAAATATACTTAGTTACTTTATGTAATTATTAGAGAAATGAAAGTTATTTTATTTATTTAGAGATCAAGGTAGAACACATCTCGGTATGTTGCTGTGGAATTCAGCATCCAAACGAGAATCAAAGACGCAGTACGTAACTTACCACTAAGCCAGTACGGCAATAAAAATCCAACGAATCCAGCAAAATTAAAATTAATAGCCGAACTTCCAACTCCCAAAGTAAAAGTAAAAATGATTGCGAATTCCCCTGCCTACGGATATTGTAATTTCTTCCCCCTCTGTCCATCAAACCATTCGCCCTACAAAGGTTCGAAGTTGGCTCCAGTCGGTAAAAATCGGTCAACTCGGCCCTGGAGTACAAATAAACCAATGTTTGCCTTGTGTTATTCGTAGGGCATTTCACACGAACCTATGCGTGAGATACGATTTAGGATCCAATAGGGTAAGAACTTGTCTTCACATTTTTATAATTTTTTTTGCCCCACCACACATGCGACGTCTCAGGTGCTGTTCGCTGTTTTTTGTTACAGTGTTGTCTTAGTACTGTTAAATCCTGTTAAATCATACATGGCCCATTGCACATGGCACATTTAGCCCGTGAGAACCTACTTCTGGCAGAATTGTGTCAAACAAAACGCAGAGCCATTCACAGGGCCCTGTCTCATACGTAGCGCCACCAGCGCCACCCAGGCTTTTAAAAAAAAAAGTTTGCGCTTTCTGGAAATAGCTAAGGAATTAATTGTGTTTCATTTAGTCACAGATGGATATGAATGTGATGCGTGCTGCGATAGGACTGGCCGCGTCGATTAAGAGCATACTTTCAAAATGTCTCCCCAATTTTAAATAATGTAAATAAAATTATTATGTACATTTAATAACCTTTAATTTCATATAATATAATTTTTGAAAAAATTTCAAGAAGTGTATCATTACATTACATTAAAAATTTAGTCAGAATTTATGATCAGACTAAGTATACCTAATGCTGAAGACCACGACTGTTACACACCTTTGCGCTGCGCTGGTGGGTCAGATCCCCTGTGTTGATGACTCACTATACTAATACGGAATGTCTAGAAACAAGGTCGATCAATACCTAACTACGTAGCTTTCTAGTCTACACAATTAACTCGTGTAAGCTTCCCTTTATCCGCTTCTCCGTGAAAGCAGGGCTGCCAGCCATTTGGCACATCCGAGGCCCCTGATAATTTGGTAAGCAAATATCGCCATGTTTGCTCCCCGACTTGCGGACAAACTTTTGTTATTCTGACAGTGTGTCATGGAATTGCAATAATTTCAACCTGTTTTCCTTGCCTTGTTACCTCATAAATGCACCATGCATATAAAGTGTTGATACGGTATCAAATATTGAAGCTACGCATTGAGTTGCTTTGTGTTGTGGTAAGACTTGTAGAAAAATATTGTTAGTATTTTACTGCTTAGCTTGGGGTTAGATAATGCTGTGTGAATTGTCCAGCATTATTTATTTATTTATTACCCTATTATTACAGAAACAGCAACATTATACAGAACAAATGAAATCCGACTTCAAATCCCTTAGTTTTACAACTAAATAAATAGATACCCTCGAGAATAAAATTTTAATGGAACCTTCTCGGAATCATCCTTTGAACAACTGCAAAAAAATCATCCAAATCCAAATGACGGAGAAATTTTCGATGTCAGTTAGAAAAGTCCGTTATTCAGCGGCTTATTTGTGGTGCAAGTGAATTCCTTACCGCAAGTACGAAACTCATTTGTTTCACCAGCAAAAAAAAAACCTAAAAACCACCATTTTCATGATCTTTGATATCCTACTGCTGTTCAAATATGAAATCTAGGATTCTTAGACTCCTACAGCTAACATTCCATTTCATTCTGTACAAAAGCGCCAAGATAGTTTTTAGATTAGTTGTATATGTTTGATGAAAAAGTATCTAAAATATCTCAATTTTGATACAAATTTGCCTTCTTCTCTTGTTTGGGAGAAGAAGGCAAATTTGTATCAAAATTGAGATATTTTACTATAGATATAGATATTTTACTGTGACTTGATTTTTACATTGAAAAATAAAGCAAAGACAGGGTAACAGATTCGCCAAAATAAACATTTGATAAGTTGAACCATACTCTTTTTTTTGTTAATTTAATTATATTTTTGTATATTTTTGAAACTGTGTGTGATTTTTTGTTTTTTGTGATATGGGTTTTTTGCCTGAAATAAACGAATTTTATTTATTGTAATTTGAAGGATTTTTGCACACGCGTTCTGCTCTGTTCCGTTCCTATGAACGCGAAATCCTATGCCTATCCTATTCACAAAACGACTTGGGAAAGGGCCCCTTAACCAAACATGTTACCCTTATACTATAAGCTAACAAAGTGTAAGCAACAGCAACCCTATAAGAATTCGGCTTGTATCAATCGTCACGACGACGTGGTTCAACAGACAGACATCTTGTTAAATAGACATCGCCTGTAATAGTACTACACTACGGCGCGTGGGCTGACTTGGCTGTATTTAGATTTGTTTGTACGTTGAGGGCTGGGCCATTTCCAGTAGTTACAGAAATAACTTGGAAAAATAACGGGATTTCCGCGAAACGGTGGTTGTCGATGGAAAGGACCAACGTTTTTGCGTTTTAACTGTTGTACTGTCTTCTATTTACTTTATAAACTTTCGCCATTTGTTTACATATTAATATCGGATATTTATCGCGTACCTTTTGCTTTCTTTTCCTCAAAGTTTCAACCGCGTTACAGCAGTCGCCCCTTGAACACGATCGCTGTAACGCGGAGCGAGAAAAGAATTAAAGAAAGCAAAGGATGCGTCGATAATTACTAGATAAATAATCTTTAATATTCTACATACTTCTTTATTTACAGCGTTTAATCTTTTTATTAAAGATAATAAAGATACATTTGTTTGACTCAATAGAACAGCGCACACATAAGGTAGGTAAAATACAATATTGAGATTTTACTTCAATATTGATATTTTTGATAATTTATATTATTATAGGTATATAAAATTGACGACGATGATTGTCATCAGCGAATTATGATGAGCTATTTTACTATAAAACTATCGTAGTTAGACGAATTCATTACGGATGTAAGTGGGTTAACTATGAACCTTATTTGTGTTGGAAGAAGGTGAAGGGGAAGAAGATGATGAAGCTATCAACAAGTTTATTAAACTAATAATTAGATTATTTTACAACAAATTAGTGTTGCGGGATAAATACTCAGTTTTTTTGCGACGGTCGTTCTTGAAAAACACATACTTACAGTCAAATATAACCTCCTCCTTATTTCGAAGACGGTTAAAAATAAGATAGGTAACGGAAAATAACTTTAAATTCATAAATCCCTTTCCTAAACTATAAGTCAATCTCTAGAAAAACCTTAAAGCTCGAATCAAATCCAGCCTTTTTTAATCTTATCTACGTATATGTTGTCCAGGATCCAAGAGGCTGATTGATGTTCCCTTAAATTCCTTTCCCTTATTTCGCTAGGAAAACTTCCTAAGGTTTTCTAAATGGAAGTTCAGTAGCGCAAAAGGTGCAATCAATTTTGTTTAATTCGGTATTTTGATTCGGTTTTTTCTGTTGTTTGGTGAAATGGTGTTAGTGGTGTCAGGGTTATGTTCTTCTAAACAAGGAACTGTAAAGAGGGAGTTGTACTAAGCCAAAACAAACTGTAAAATATAGAATCACTAAAAAGTGAAAGATTGGATGGATGTTTGTTATTTCTTCACGCCAAAACTACTGCACGGATCGGGCAGAAATTTTCCATACAAGTACTTGGTAGGTGGTGTAGTACTACCTACCAAGTACTTGTAGGTACGAAATAAAACAAAGGCTAATTTTGATCCCATAAATCAGTTCCTATGGGATAAAAATAACTTTAAAACTTTTTTAAAGAAACAACGCGTGCGAAGTCGCGGGTAGAAACTAGTGAATAATAATACAAAAGCATAAAAGTAAAACAAATAAAACTGTTGACAACCCTTTATCTGTGCTACAAGATCTTGCTTTTGCCAAATTCCATGACTCTAGGTCATCGGGAATTGCCCTATAAAGGTTTTGTTTGCATAATATGATTTCCTTGGAAACTTTATAAATTTGGGCACAAACGGCTGTAACTTTTGATTGCGTTGACTTAACAAGAAGTTACGGACCGTAGTATTTGATGTTAATTTCAACTCTGGAGGTATCGAATTCAGATTAGCATCAAGTACTCAGGTCCTTTCCTTTACATTATTTTTGACGACCTCTGTGGCGCGGTGGGCGATGGTCTGCCTGCGACGCAGGAGGTTGCGGGTTCGATTCCCGCCTCGGGACAAAATATGTGTGTACGATCTGCAGACATTTGTTCAGGTTGTTCTGGTCGTTTTATATATAATAAAAAATATCTATCTATGTATTGCATCATATTATGTATATCAGTTATCTAGTTAGTACCCATAACACAAGCTCTGCTTAGCTTGGGGCTAGATAATGATGTGTGAATTGTCCAGCATTATTTATATTTAAAAGAAATAATAAAAATTAAAAAAAATATGTGTCATTGTGTCCTGTTCCTTAGAAAAGAGGGTTGACAGATTGACAGACGGAAAACAAAGTGATTCTATAAGGGTTCCTTTTTTCCTTTTGACATACGAAACCTTAAAAATAACAGAAAGATAGATCTCCGGGGTTCTTTTTTAGGCTCAGTACTCCCACGTCATTTAATACAAAAATATACTTACATCTGCATTTTAATAGAAGTAGGATAAAAAAAACCTACATCCTCTAAGAACCTTCCCTCGTACAAACAGAAGGGCAATCGAGCCGGTCGGAATGTGTTTACGAGTATTGATTCTAATAGGACCTTTCCGAGTGATTTGAGATTCGCAGCCAGCCCTGCCCCAGTCGGAACTTCTCTAATGAACGGGCACTAGGGTTGCCGAGTTGTATTTGTTTTCGCTTAGCTATATTTGTGTTAAGGTGAAGTAAGTCCCGAAACACACGTTTTGATTGCGGAAAAACAATTTTAAGACAATAATATATATTTTGTTATTATGTTTTGACGAGGATCAAAAGTTTAGGATTCTAATTAGTAAGTTATGGGAGTCGATACACGATTGACTCAATTTGATTCGTTACAGAAAATCGTAGTTTCGTCTAAATCTAAATTTTTACAGGGATAATTATATATAAAACAAAGTCGTGTTAGTTACACCATTTATAACTCAAGAACGACGGAACCGATTATCATGGATTTTGATTTGTTGGATTTCTCCGGAATAGGATAAGAAGTATTAAAAACATTGGAAAATTGTCGAAAAAATAAGTACCCGTGCGAAGCCGGAGCGGACTGCTAGTAATATAATTAAAGAAGCATTTTGATCTGCTAGCTGTTTATATTACATTATATTATATTATATGTACATATATTTCAATGACTTTTCGTCTACGAGTTCCCTTATAGGTATCTAAGTACTTTAGACGATTATGGTTTTATTTTATGGCGTAAGAGTGTTATTTAAGAGCTAAAAACAAATTTATAAATAAGGATTAGTGTAATTGCGCGTGCCGGCCATTCAGCAGCTCTTGCCTTCCTTTCTCACATTCACCGCGCGGCGTTCTCTCGTCCTTATCTCGCAAAACCGAGCCCATTTTGTCTTAATTCTTTTCTATTTATCTATCAAATCAGGCCGCGCACCCACTGCTATGTATCGGCCTCCTCTCTGTTACGGTCAATATCGAGTTAGTAGTTTTAGTTTTGTTACAAAACTAAGAAGGATAAACCTTAGAATACATCATTAATATGAAAGAAAATGATAATCAAATAATATAATGAAATTAAAACTAGCATTTACAATTGAAACAATAAAGAAGAAAGAATATAGGATTCATTCAAGCGAAGAAATCTTGGTTTTTAAAAAAAACGAAACTACTCGTATTATCTTATTTTTTATAAAAACCGAAAATGGTTTCTACTTCAACTCAAATGTCCATAATTAGGCAAATTTTACGCAGGTTTTTGAAATCGATTATTCTCAAACAGACTATTAAGTATGTACGTCCATCTGCTCGCATATCTCTTTTGTTATTTTTATTTTAATATTTTACTAGCGGCACCCGTCAATTCTATCACCTATGTTCATCAGGGATAATGTAGGATTCTAATGGTGAAAGAATCTTTCAAATTGGTCCAGAAGTTTCAGACCTTTTTCAATCCAAACAAAAAAATCTTGCCTCTTTATAACATTACAATACAATACAATACACTTTATTGCACATCGAGAAAATACAAAAAAAAATACAGGAATAAGAAAAACAGAATTGCATAGGCAACCTTATCGCTAAGTGTGATCTCTTCCAGACAACCTTGGCATGTACACGAAGCAGTTGTATATACGCGTATAGACGGTGGCGTATTACTTAAATATATGTACAATACATACATACTATACCTATTAGTAAAATAAATAATATAAAATATTAGTGTCACATTAAAGTCATTTATATAATGGGTTATTTACCATGATTCGATTTTTGTGTCTAATATTGGAAAACTCAAAAATCGAATCATGGTAAAAATCACGTTATAAATGAGTTTAATGTTAATAACCATGATAGTTTTAATATTAGTGTAGATTCAATAAAATGTGAGCTCTTAGTACCTACCTAGCAATCGACAAAATCGTAGAGTTCAAGTTGACTTGGCGAGTTCTGGCCGGAATCTGCTCTAGTCGCCGCCGCCGGCTCAATACACATGTTCTCTCACTCTTACGAGCTTTGATATTTGTCATGTGATTTTTCCAGACATCCGAGCAGCAGCCCTGTGTAAATTGTACTGGAAAGCAAAACGAAACGCTATTGAGCGAAAGTTGAACGAGCAGGAACTCTCGATATTGTCTGTCTGAATTCTACTAGGCCATGGCCGCACTGCAGTGTTGTAGGTGGTTGCTTCGATGGTAGCTAGGCGCTTCGTTTACCGACGACGGTTCTTCGTTCGTATCATCATCATCATCCTATATTAGTTCACTGCTGGACATATTTTTCTTAGTCTGGAATAGGATAAGAAGTATTAAAAACATTGGAAAATTGTCGAAAAAATAAGTACCCGTGCGAAGCCGAGGCGGACCGCTAGTAATATAATTAAAGAAGCATTTTGATCTGCTAGCTGTTTATATTATATATGTACATATATTTCAATGAATTTTCGTCTACGAGTTCCCTTATAGGTATCTAAATACTTTAGACGATTATGGTTTTATTTTATGGCGTAAGAGTGTTATTTAAGAGCTAAAAACAAATTTATAAATAAGGATTAGTGTAATTGCGCGTGCCGGCCATTCAGCAGCTCTTGCCTTCCTTTCTCACATTCACCGCGCGGCGTTCTCTCGTCCTTATCTCGCAAAACCGAGCCCATTTTGTCTTAATTCTTTTCTATTTATCTATCAAATCAGGCCGCGCACCCACTGCTATGTATCGGCCTCCTCTCTGTTACGGTCAATATCGAGTTAGTAGTTTTAGTTTTGTTACAAAACTAAGAAGGATAAACCTTAGAATACATCATTAATATGAAAGAAAATGATAATCAAATAATATAATGAAATTAAAACTAGCATTTACAATTGAAACAATATAGAAGAAAGAATATAGGATTCATTCAAGCGAAGAAATCTTGGTTTTTAAAAAAAACGAAACTACTCGTATTATCTTATTTTTTATAAAAACCGAAAATGGTTTCTACTTCAACTCAAATGTCCATAATTAGGCAAATTTTACGCAGGTTTTTGAAATCGATTATTCTCAAACAGACTATTAAGTATGTACGTCCATCTGCTCGCATATCTCTTTTGTTATTTTTATTTTAATATTTTACTAGCGGCACCCGTCAATTCTATCACCTATGTTCATCAGGGATAATGTAGGATTCTAATGGTGAAAGAATCTTTCAAATTGGTCCAGAAGTTTCAGACCTTTTTCAATCCAAACAAAAAAATCTTGCCTCTTTATAACATTACAATACAATACAATACACTTTATTGCACATCGAGAAAATACAAAAAAAAATACAGGAATAAGAAAAACAGAATTGCATAGGCAACCTTATCGCTAAGTGTGATCTCTTCCAGACAACCTTGGCATGTACACGAAGCAGTTGTATATACGCGTATAGACGGTGGCGTATTACTTAAATATATGTACAATACATACATACTATACCTATTAGTAAAATAAATAATATAAAATATTAGTGTCACATTAAAGTCATTTATATAACGGGTTATTTACCATGATTTTTGTGTCTAATATTGGAAAACTCAAAAATCGAATCATGGTAAAAATCACGTTATAAATGAGTTTAATGTTAATAACCATGATAGTTTTAATATTAGTGTAGATTCAATAAAATGTGAGCTCTTAGTACCTACTTAGCAATCGACAAAATCGTAGAGTTCAAGTTGACTTGGCGAGTTCTGGCCGGAATCTGCTCTAGTCGCCGCCGCCGGCTCAATACACATGTTCTCTCACTCTTACGAGCTTTGATATTTGTCATGTGATTTTTCCAGACATGAGCAGCAGCCCTGTGTAAATTGTACTGGAAAGCAAAACGAAACGCTATTGAGCGGAAGTTGAACGAGCAGGAACTCTCGATATTGTCTGTCTGAATTCTACTAGGCCATGGCCGCACTGCAGTGTTGTAGGTGGTTGCTTCGATGGTAGCTAGGCGCTTCGTTTACCGACGACGGTTCTTCGTTCGTATTATCATCATCCTATATTAGTTCACTGCTGGACATAGGCCTCCCGTAATGAGCGTCAAAGCGTTCTGTCTTCAGCTTGCCGCATCCAGCATCGGCAAGCAGTCTTTCGCAAGTCGTCATCACACCTGGTCGAAGGGCGTCCTACAATAATAATATAATATAATGCTGGACAATTCACACAGCATTATCTAGCCCCAAGCTAAGCAGAGCTTGTGTTATGGGTACTAGATAACTGATATACATAATATACATAGATCGATATTTTTTTATTATAAGTATATAGAAAACGACCAGAACACTCTGAACAAATGTCTGCAGATCGTACACACATTTGTTCCGAGGCGGGAATCGAACCCGCTACCTCCTGCGTCGCAGCCGGACCTTCGCCTACCGCGCCACAGAGGTCTTCAATAGAACTTAGACGCTTGTTTGACGACAATGATGCCCATTTATTTTCATACGTTTATTGTCTCACCTACCATCCTTGCTACCATACTGCAGTGCGGCCGTGACCTTACGATGTTTACTACTCAAGTTTGTTACGTTTCATTTACTTGAAAACTTATAGTCGTTACGAAGGACTTCACTTAAGCCAAAGACTCCAGCCAAATTCAATCTGGCAAGTTCATTGAAGTTAAACCAACCATATTTTACGTAAAATTTAGCTAGTTTATGCAGAGCTTTGAGTTTCGGGCATTTTATGTTATCGGATTGGTTGAACATGTCTTTTTAGCATCAATAAAACAAATAAAGTTATAGATCGGGTTGAGAAAGTATGTCTTCATTCCATACTATAGTGGTCCATATTGAGCTATCTTTGCATAAAACTTTTCTGGGATCAGTTATGAAAAAGATTTTTTTGAAGAAAGAGATTTTCAATTCCATTTTTGATGATTTGGTAAACAACTTAATATGGCCAGCCAGATACCAAGGCGCATCCGCCGGTGTAAACGTGTTCTTGAACTGAGACTATGACTCGGCAAATGTAGTGTAAAACGCCCTCCGGCCAGGTGGAACGATCGACCTGCGAAAAACTGCACGCAGATGATGGATGCTTCAAGCTGAAGACAGGGCGCTATGGCGCTCATTAGGGGAGGCCTATGTCCAGCTGTGGACTAACATCTATAGGCTGTTGATGCTTATGATGAATACTGGACGAAGTGATCATAACTACGTTTCAAACTACCCATGTGAAATAGTAGAGCCCAGCTCATAATCTGCGCTCTTCTCTTCTCGCCTCCGCTGCGTGACGTCGCCAGTTTGCGAGGAACAGTTTTTCAATGATTCAAGATATTATCAAAATCCCCCATTGATCTTTTTAGGGTTTCAAACATCGGTTTTGAAACCCTTATGGTCTCGCTCTGTCCGTCCCCGCTCTTTCTTGAATATCTCAGTAACTACTGCAGCTATTAACTTGAAATTTAAAATAATGATACATTTCGTGCGCCATTACTGATTTTAAGAAAAAAATATATAAATAAATGAAAATGAATAATTTCAGTACAAATTTTGATGTTGAAATTTCAAAAGAGACCTAGGAAGGCAAATGGGGTATCAAATGAAAGGTATCGTTTTGACCATTTCAAAACACTTTTTGAAATATTTCAAAAAAAGTCGAAAAATTGACCATTCCCCCCCCCCCTAGCTCCGAAGATTGCAGAGTTGCAGACCGATCCATGTACAATGTATTAGGCGTTTGTAGACATCAATTTATATTTTACAGGAAAAATATAGAGAAGTCTGTAATAATAATAGTTTTTGAAAAATGGTCAAAAAGGGGGGGTCCCTACCTATGTGGGGTATCAAATGAAAGGTATCGTTTTGACCATTTCAAAACACTTTTTTAAATTTCTGTAAGTTTCATACTTTTTAAAATATTTCAGAAAATTGATTGTCCAAATAATTGGCAAATGTTTGAAACCCTCGGCGCGCGAGTTACACTCGCACTTGGCGGATCTTGTTTTGGTTTCTTCGCATTCGAATAATTATTTTATGATACAACTTCATTGAATCTGAGTGGAGACGAGATGTGTTAACAACGACGTTATATTGTTTGTTTAATTCACATCTCTTATCCGCTCATCTCGTCTCCCCTTTGGTGGAGTCCGGCCCTCCTGCGTGCGACACCTGCGGGATGGGTTGTGGAGGTGCAAATTCAAAGTCACAACCTAGTTATCAATGTGGGAATTTTCTGAATGGAACCAGTTATTCCGGATATATCCAATTACAGTCAAACGAATTTTACCTCTTTATAATATTGGTATAGATTAGCTCATCCTGCTGTTAGAAGTCGGTGTCAAGTGTCGTCGGCAATAGAGTGGAGGCCACGACGTGATATACACGGGTTACGTGGGTAAGGTACAGTCACCGCACAATATATGAGTACATAATTATAGGGTGCATGCATATTATGACAAAACAGCTGATTATTTTTATTTGTATTCTCTATTGTTACAGAAATATATCTGCATATTTATTTTTGTATATTGATGTTTTTATTGTGAAATTTATTCCTTGAAAAGTCGGTGTTTTAAGACCCAATCGCAACATTTATAAACGTGACGTCACTGTTCACCGTCTTGTCGTGAAGCTCTTAGCGGGATAACATTTTTGAAAAAGTAAATTAATTAAGTAAATTAGTTATCTTATTAGACAGAAATGTATAAACAATAAACATGATGGTTATTATCATTTAATTCTTTATTCAGAAAGAAAATAACAATCAAATAACAAATTTCAATTCAAACTAGTAGGTATTTACAATAGAAACAATTAAGCTATCTACAAACTGATGCAAACAATCTACAGGTAGCTCAACTGATCCATATCAATACTAGTTGGAAGCGTGCCTAAGACACTGGCTGCATTGCCCCGCTGTATAGCAATGCTGATAATTGCATATTGTTTGAAGGAACAGAAGCACTTTGAGTTGACAAACTGAACGGTGACGTCACAGAATAAGGGCAGCGTTTTTATCACCAAAAAATTGACTGCAGTTTTATTTTGTTTATTCGTTTATACTTCTGTAGGTGTAATTTTTTTTTGGGTAAAGAAATTACATAATATAGTCGATTAAAATATTTAAAAAATCTATGCACATACCCTATTCTGAACAGCTTGATCTAAAGTCAAACGGCAGTTACTCAAAAATATTAATAAAGTATGGATAAGAAAATTACAAAAACAAAAAAAATAACAAATTAAAACAAAGTAGCAGTAACAATTGAATCAGTTGAGCTATTTGCAGACTGTTGCAAACAATATTTTTATACTCAGATATACAGTGAAAAAAATTGTATTTCTTAAGTTTTTATATCATTTGCTTAGCCTAAAGCAAACATAATCCAATAAGCCATCATAAGTCAACGCTCCTTTTTCATCACCATCAACAACATCAGCCTGTGTCCACTGCTGGACATAGGCCTCCCCACGCCACGAATAGCGGTCCTAACCCGCCAGCCATCGACTACCTTCAACCACTACAATATTATCGATCTATCGAACGCCAGATCTTCCCACACTCTTATTTCATACAAACAATATCAATTACAATAAACACTATCGTAGTCAGACAGACAAAACAATTCCCGAGGTAATTCTAACAAATGATAGTTGCCGTGTGAGATATTATGATGTTGTTGTTATTGCTGTGATGAGGGAAAGCCCTCTCTCCAACCATAAATTATGTTGTACGAAAGTTGATTATTCCTGTTCCAACCAAACATAACCTAGAAAGTTCATCATTGCAAGCGTTCTAAAAAACGGAACGGAAAACTTTATAGTATTTCATACCTTATAAATATAGAGGAAGAACAGGGAAGAACCTCTAAATAGATCTAAATCCTATATTTCCATTGTTTCAGATGTAGGTTACGACTACGTGGTAGACCAGCAGCCTATCGGCAAGCTCCTCTTCAGACAGTTCTGCGAGAAGACCAAACCTGACTACCACAAGTACAACACGTTTCTAGATGCAGTAAGTATCTTATTATTTAATATTTTTATTTTTCCAAGGTCATTGACTTCATCTTCACTAACGAAGCATTCCGTCTAGAAATTCTATAGCCGACATCGGTCAGGGCTACATAAATAATTACTTAGGTACCTTTAGTTCATGACCACCTCTTGGCAGCAGCCAAGAGGTGGTCATTACCCCCATGAGATAAAAAAATCAGGGGGAGGCCTGCGTCCGGCAGTGAACCATTTGTAGGCTGTTGAGAAATAAGTATCTTTTCAGCCGTTTTTTCTTTAAAACTAATCATTGCCAAAAAAGCAAAGAATTTGATTATTTGTGGAACCATCGCCATAGTATTTCAAAGCATATACGCTTCGCGTATTCGCGTTCTATGCGCGGTCTACGATGCCCTAACATCCGCTTATCAACCTTAGTTTTTAAATTTTTCTTCTCAATGTTCACCTCATCCACAGTATCTGACCCCTAGTTTAGAAAGCACAGCACTAGAATCGTTCAACTCTTCCAAAACTTCCACGATCTTCGATCACCACAATGTCAAAGGCCTTTCATCATATATGTATTATTATAAGTACATTTGTAACTCTGGTCCCACCCCGCAATATCTCAAGATCATTTGACAGTATTTTTTAGCTCTACTATCTAGATTCTATTAGTTCTAGAATACAAAGCACATGTACGTACATTATCTATTCTGGTCTCACCCTACAGTATCTTGAGATCTTCCATCTAAGAAGTAACCCACACAATATTTTTATCTTTAATATCTAGAAATTCTAGTATGCACAGCACAAACAAGCACATTAGCAACTCTGGTCCCACCCGACAATATCTCAAACTGATTCAGGCGGAGCGTTATGAGGTCGAAGTGGACGAGACGCGTGCGACGCACGCGGCTGAGATGTTCGGCAAGTACCTCAAGACTGATGACTGCGAATCTGTCACTGACGTCATCACGAAGCAGGTTATTGATGACACCAGCGATCAGTTGGATGGTGAGTGCTATTTGAAGATAAAAGTTACAAAACAGCATATCAGTTCGATGGATGGATGGAGTAGCTTTCGTTTGAAGAAAGTTCAAAATCCTTTGGCAGATCAATCAACCCTCAGCATAACGAGTGAAAACCCGAGTAGACTGCCAAGAGGGTTTCGTCTAGGCAAGAATATAATACCATTTCCATTTCGATGATCCAGATCCTATACTATAAACAATGAACGCCACCATTGATTGAACCAAGATTTTGACCAAGCAAAAAAAGAGTCCGGTTCAAAAATCCGAATGGTCCCGGAAGTCTCTTCACGGAAGACATCACCACGATCTGTACCAACCCACCGTCGACATGCAGGCGTCGAACGAGTGGCTCAATCGAGGCGAACGCTTCCCTGAGATGGCCTTCCAAGAATGACTTCCAGGAATGACTTGGTATTGAATCAGAACAGTAATTGATACTAAATTAACAAAAGAACAAACCAAAATTTTAAAATTAAGTAATTTTGGTTTTTAGATTCTTAGTCAGCCTGACACTGTTTCGAAAAATGTGTGTAGTATATGGTGTGAGTCTATAGTTCTATACCGATATGAGAGAGTTGGTGGAGGAGAGAGACATACCCTACATAAAATTCCCGAATATCATCAACACTAAATATTTAATGACAAGTGACCCTGACTGTACTATTATTAAAAAAAATAAAGACATTATACATAAGAGATTCACAGGAAGAATTTACTTTTCGATCAATTCAAATCATGAAACCCCGACTTTCCCATTCCAGGTAGTTCCAAAGACATATTCAACGAATGCGTGCGATGTGTCAAAAACTTCCTGGCGGGCACTCCATTCACCGAGTTCGAGCATTCCATGTACTTCCACCGGTACCTGCAGTGGAAATGGCTGGAGGCGCAGCCGGTCACGCAGCAGACGTTTCGGATGTATAGGGTTCTGGGGAAGGGGGGGTTCGGGGAGGTTTGTGCATGTCAGGTGAGTGTACGTAGACCTTACTTTAATCTAATCCAAGTTCAGGTTCAGATGAGAGCTGTCTCAACGCCTCATAGTCGAACGCTGAATCTGTGTAATCACGGGGCCCTGGGTACTCCGAATACCCAGATCAAAATTAATTTGCAGCAAAAAAAAATTGCATTACATTCACGACGGTACGAAGTCAGTGATTCCGGATGACCTGTTAAAGAAGTAGAATTTAGTTTTGAAGTAGATATTTTCACACCTACATTTCTACAGATCTACGGCACGGGATGTTAACTGCATTATACAGTTCAAATTTCACTGTTTACTATTCTATTTGATCGCTCTGGACAAACAGGCTCTATCAAAGTTTTCAACATTCCATAAAACTTTCCAGGTCCGAGCAACAGGAAAGATGTACGCATGCAAGAAACTGGAGAAGAAACGCATAAAGAAGCGGAAAGGAGAAGCAATGGTTTTGATTGAGAAGCAGATTTTACAGCGAATAAACTCACGGTTCGTCGTCAATCTGGCGTATGCTTACGAGACTAAGGATGCTTTGTGTTTGGTGTTGACTATAATGAATGGTAAGTGTTTATAATATACAATACTACAAAGAAGAAAATTTAGTTATTTTTGTCATTATCGGGTATAAATTAGATCATCCATCCGACTGCGCCAACATCAGGATCGGCTGCTATCATCTTGTGGGCGTTCTTCTGAATTACGTCGTACGAACCTTTATCTTTTAACAAATTTACATCATTAGAGTTTTTTACCGACGAAGGTTCGGATTCGGTTTATCTTTCAAAGAAGAGTAAACCCCTATACAAAGAGCAAATTCTTGTCTTCCCAGGTGGTGACTTAAAATTCCACATCTACAATATGTGCGGAGCTGATACAGGCCTCGGGCTGGACCGCGCGCGCTTCTACGCGGCGCAAGTCGCGTGTGGCCTCGAGCATCTGCACAAGATGGGCATCGTCTACAGGTAGGTATCACAAGGGTTCACATCAACCCCCAACTAACCATCCTTTGTTTTCTTCTATTAACATACGTCAGAATGAGAAAATAAATCTGATAGGCTTTATGATAGGAATGCAGTCGTCGTGAACCGTCTTTTGCGTGCTGCTTAGAGAGCAAAACACAGCGCGAGTGAGTGTCGTGACGTGGCTAGCGAATCGAACCGTACTTGCACCATGTCAATACACAAAGTGCCATGTTTTATTGAGTGATGGATAAATCAAGGAATTTATTCCCAAGTATCGGTCTTCGTTGTCATAAAACTTCTTAGTTTTAAATTCACTTTTAAAGTCTTTCTTAGTAGTAGATTTACCCCTAAACTTGTTATTTACAGAGACTGCAAACCGGAGAATATTCTGCTGGACGATGCGGGCCACGTCCGCATCTCGGACTTGGGCCTGGCCGTGGACGTGCCCGAGGGGGGCAGCGTGCGGGGCCGAGTTGGCACCGTGGGGTACATGTCTCCAGAGGTAATATTATAAGTAGCTTGCTCTAAAGGAACATTCCACGTCCGCATCTCGGACCCTGGTCTGGACGTGGATTTTCGCCTTGTGTTTCGTATCAGCAGCAATTAATAAATAAATAAATAATGCTGGACAATTCATACAGCATTATCTAGCCCCAAGCTAAGCAGAGCTTGTGTTATGGGTACTAGGTAACTGATATACATAATACAATACATTACATAGTATTTTATTATACATAGAATACGACCAGAACACCCGGAACAAATACCTGCAGATCGTACAAATATTTGTCCCAAGGCGGGAATCGAACCCCGAATGTTGATTAGTATAGATTAAAGCCTCCTCGAGCGCCCTCCGACCAGGTGGGATGACGATTTGCGAAAGACTGCTGGCAGATGCTGGATGCGGCAAGCTGAAGACAGAGCGCTATAGCGCTCATTAGGGGAGGCCTATGTCCAGCTAGTATAAGCTGATGATGATGATAGATTTAAAGTCATTTATAACGGGATATTTACCATGATTAGATTTTTGAGATTTCCAATAATGTTTTCATGGTAAATATCCAGTTATAAATGACTTTAATGTTAATAATCATGATAGTTTTAAACGTTTTGTAGTTTGTGTTGGGTTCTAATAGGGGCTTCCCCCATTAACCGACGGAAAAATCAACCGCTTAATCTGTTCATCAAGCGTGTTTTATTTGAAGTCGTGCCTAACGAGATATTTCTCTTTCCAGGTGATAGACAACGAGCGCTACACATTCAGTCCTGATTGGTTCTCGTTCGGTTGTTTAGTTTACGAGATGATCGAGGGGCGCGCTCCCTTCCGGGCGAGGAAGGAGAAGGTGAAACGGGAAGAAGTTGATCGGAGAGTCAAGGTGAGGAGTCTCATTAATGATCCCCAGTCAAAATAAATAAATAAATAATGCTGGACAATTCACACAGCGTTATTTAGCCCCAAGCTACGCAGAGCTTGTGTTATGGGTACTAGATAACTGATATACGTAATTCAAATATATATTATAATAGCAATACATTACATAGATACATATTTTTTATTAAATATATAAAACGACCAAAACATTCGGAACAAATACCTGCAGATCGTACAAATATTTGTCCCAAGGCGTCAATCGAATCCGCAACCTCTTGCGTCGCAGGCGGAAATTCGCCCACCGCGCCACAGGTCGTAAATAGGTTTTTTTTACGTGACAAGAAAATTCCAGAACTATTCGCCGATCATAGTAAATTGTCGAGTATGTCGTTACTTAGTATGAAAATGATGAATGCACTTAGTTTGAATTGATATAGTATATAATTTTTGGTTCAGACGGTACGTATTATTTAACATGTTGTGTTTTTATACCCGCGAATTTTTTGACCCCATTTTTTGTAAAATTAGCTTGTTTTGTGCGAGTTAGCTAAGGAAATAGTTGATGTAGATTTATTTAATACTTCAACCAAGTGTCTCAAACGCTTGTTAAGTAGCATTATGTACTCAAGTGTACTGTGTAAACTTAGTTTGCTTTTATGTTAACAAAACGCCGTCTTTCGAATTTTTGTTCGACTTTTGACGACTGTTGTAATCTCATTTAGTTATTTTTTCTGTGGAAACTTATAATAAGCCGTCACTTACACAACATTTTTGTAGTATACTTACCTAGCTGTTAGTTTTCCTAAAATTGTAAAGTAAAAGTAAGTAAAGTAACAACCATAGTGCTGATGGGCAATATTTTCAATAGATTCTAATAAAAATATGCCTGTTTCCCCAGCACGAACAAGAGAAATACTCGTCTAAATTCAGCGAATGTGCCCGAGCGTTATGCTCCGCTCTCCTCAGTAAGACTGCGACAGCGCGACTCGGCTGCAGCGGCGGCCGGCGGGGCGCCACGCAGGTCAAGGCGCATCGCTTCTTCTCGCAACTCAACTGGGCGAGATTGGAGGCTGGGATGGTGCCGGCTCCTTTCGTACCTGACGTAAGTCATCTAATAGCAAGATTTTAATGTAGGAAGCTTCATAAACCAGAGACTTAAAAGACAAAAGTGTCACAGAGAAAAAAGTTTGGCTGCGCCAGTCGACGCAAGTGAAAGGTCATCGGTTCTTCTCACAACTCAACTGGGCGAGATTGGAGGCTGGGATGGACGCTCCTCCCTTCGTAGCAGCTTTAAATTACTTTTGGGGAAAATTCATCATCATCATCAGCCTATATTTGTCCACTGCTGGACATAGGTCTCCCCTAATGAGCGCCATAGCGCCCGGTCTTCAGCTTGCCGCATCCAGCATCTGCCAGCAGTCTTTCGGAAATCGTCATCCCACCTGGTCGGAGGGCGTCCTACACTACGTTTGCCGAGTTGCGGTCTCCACTCAAGAACACGTTTACCCCAGCGGTTGTCGGTTCTTCTCGAGATATGGGGAAAATTATTGTAATAGAAATATCAATTACAAGGAGAAACCAGCGAATAAAAATATATGAGGGGGTTGGCTGCGCCAGATGTCGCAAGTCAAAGCACATCGCTTCTTCTCGCAGCTCAACTGGGCGAGTTTCGAAGCTGGAGGGTTTAATACTCCTTTTGTATCAGATGTGAGTAACCTGTAGAGCAGCGGTCAGCAACGCGTGACCCGTGGGCCTCCTTGCAGCCCCCGTCTGTTTTGTTGACTTTTTCACCTCATAACTTCTGATACTACTTGTAAACCTATTTTCCCAACCATTCGACAGGTTTATCGTGACGTGATCACGGGATCACGACAGTGTGTAAACCTGTTGAAACGTCGGGAAAAATACGTAAATGAACGCGATAAATACCCGTTATAATGATTATGTGTTCAGATCGCTTAAGTTTTAAAATATTTATTACTTGTAAACCGGTTAAAAAGCTTCAATTTTGCCACGATGCAAAAAAAGAACGCAGCTCGCTCCGCTCAGTTGCCCCTGTTAATAATTAATATGCACATGATTTCTGTAATTTTTTGTAAAACCTAGCAGTTTTTTGAACCTTGGAAGCTGCTGTTACGATTCCTTAAATTATTTCACTAATTGCTATATTATCACTGACTGCCACGAATACGTTCAACCAGGTCCTACGAGAGCGAATCCATGTTAAAAGCTAGTCTCCAATATTTTTTCTTTTTCCAGCCCCACGCAGTATATGCAAAAGACGTCCTCGACATAGAACAGTTCAGCACAGTGAAGGGGGTCAATTTGGACGCCGGGGATGATACATTCTACGGGAAATTCAACACGGGGTCTGTCAGCATACCGTGGCAGTCTGAGATGATCGAGACTGGCTGCTATCAGGAGCTGAACGTGTTTAATAGAGGTAAATTGAGACTTAACCTTGTTATAAGGAAGCACAGTTCAAATATCAATATCGTTTATTTCTTTAAGCTTACAAAATAAGCACTTAGACAAGTCAGATTTTATACTATAAACACGTTTATAAATAGTAATTATTATCAAATAAGAAAAAGGTGTTATTGATTTTGTCTACTTCAATTTTTTGTCCACTAGTGGAAGAAGTGGAAAATAAGTTCATTGCCATGTGCTGATAAGGGTCTTATAGCGCTTGAAATAAGGTATATTCTGTTTATGATTACATCAATGATGTTAATGCTTGGTCAGATGTCGCCCAGTTCCGCACCGACAATACTATATAAGGAAAATAATGTTAAGCTTATACAAATATTGACCTGTATCTAAATCTTATTATATTTAGACTTAGATATGCAAATAATAACGTTTTAGTTTATAAGTCATATATACACTTACTAGTGGTTTATTACCCACTTCTTCCACTAGTAGAAAAAAAAGTTAAGTGGACAAAATCAATAGAATCTTTATTTCTTATTGGATAATAATTAGTATTTATAAACGTTCTTTAAGCTTACATAATAAGCACTTAGACAAGTCAAATTAAATAAATAAATAAATAATGCTGGACAATTCACACAGCATTATCTAGCCCCAAGGTAAGCAGAGCTTGTGTTATGGGTACTAGATAACTGATATACGTAATATTATACATTACATAGATAGATATTTTTTATTATACATAGAAAACACCCAGACCAACGGAACAAATTTCTGCAGATCGTACACAAATTTGTTCCGAGGCGGGGATCGAACCCGCAACCTCTTGCGTCGCAGGCAGACTCTCGCCCGCTGCGCCACTGAGGCCGTCAAATTTTATACTACGAGTATAAACATAGTATAAAATTTGACTTGTCTAAGTGCTTATTTTGTAAGCTTAAAGAAATAAGCGTTATTGAATTGAATTATGAATTGTATGATCACTACTTAGTAATATAAAACAAAGTCGGTTCCCGCTGTCTGTCTGTCCCTATGTATACTTAGATCTTTAAAACTACGCAACGAATTTTGATGCGGTTTTTTTAATAGATAGATAAAAAGATGCTACTAAACACAAAAATACGCATCATTTTGATCAGAACACCGATGTCTTTCTGAACAGGTATTCCAGGTGAAGACTGCACGGAAGCCCCCACGACAGACCTGCAACTCTCACCGCCTGTAGCCGAGCCGGAGGAGCAAGGCTGCTTCTTGTTTGCACGACGAGTGAGTACCTTCTGATTACTCTGACTTGTCCGGTGGCAAGAGCCGTGTGGTGCCGTCTTAGAATTTGCACCACCTCAAGTCTTCCCGTGGTCTTCAGAGGCGACCAAGGGGAAACATTATTTTATGTAATTTTAAAAAAGTCTCACGGGGGGTAATGCTACGGGTAATGCCCATAATTCCAACACTGGGCAGGCGGGTTGGAGATCGCAGTACGGTGGTACATCTATTCTGCAAGAGTCGCTGCTGCCCGCCCCCCGGTGTATGGTCTTTATAAATCAGTTTAAACAAGCTATCCAAATTGCTTCGTCTTGTCCCAGTTTTTGCCGGTTTTCATGATATTCCTTTAATTTAATAAGCAATGTTTGTTCGACAGACTTGATTCTTATGATTGACTCTACCGATAGGTGAAATAAAAATACTGGGCACTCTTTTAAATATTTCAGTGGGTTCATATTCCGGATAATGCAAGTAGTTTTTAAAGAAAATTTGACTTTTGACTTGACTTTTGTATAATTTGCTATCTTGAGTATTTCGGGTAGCCCTCCAGGTAACGTACGTTTGTAACAACTTGTAGTTGACTTTAATCAAGGATGCAAAACAAAAACCACCATCAGCTGATTCCCTTTGCTGGACTGACCCTCCCAATTTGTTCCAGGTCCTCTGCCCGCAGAAGAAGGTCCCTGCCCGGCTCCGGCCCGTGCCCGTCCCAGAGCACCTGCTGCCCCCGCGTCCCGCGCCGCGTGACGTCACCCCTCCGCCCTCCGACCCCCCCGCGGAACCTGTCAGCTGACCGCATGCGAACTGAACGTGCTCTGCGACTCATACTGACAGTTGAAAACGAAGAGATGAAGTATGTGGCGAAACCTATGGCCACTAGAAGGAACTAGATACTAGAACTTGGCTTCTGACACGATCTTTTATCATTATCGGCTGAGAACCAAGTGATAGTGGTGACACCTACCGATACTAGAAAGAACTAGACACTGGAAACTCTGCCCCCGACACCCGTCATCTTTCATCATATAAGTTGAAGACAAAATATATGTGGCGACACCTATGGCCACTAGAAGGAACTAGACACTAGAAACTTTGCTTCTGACACAATCTTTCATCATTATCAGTTGAGAATCAAGTAAAAGTGGCGACACCTACCGCTACTAGAAAGAGCTAGACACTAATATCAGTTGAAGACAAAGTTTTTGTAGCGCCACCTATGGCTACGAGAAAGAACTAGACATTAGAAACTCGATGTTTCAACTCAGCATTTTTCGCAGACGAGGTATTTGTGGCCACATTCGACACCTATAGCTATTCTATCGCTTCTCAAGAAGGCTCCAGCTCGTGCCTGACCTGGAGAACCTGCTGCACCTCGAACCGCACCCTTGACCCCGCTACAACTAGACTTCGCTGTTACAAGGAGTTGGACTCTAGAAACATGGTTTCCGATACAGGAATTCTCAGTTAGTGGCGTCACCTATCGCTACTAGAAGACACTAGGAACTTGGCCTCCAACAACACTTCAGCTGGCATCGGAACTGTATGTTTATTTCGTGCTCTGGAACTCATAAGCTACTTATCATTGAAAATTTAAGTATTTCTAGCATCTAGCGCCACTCAAACAAACTAGAAATAGAAACTTAACCTAGTAAACTGAAGCAACCGAAGCAACCAGAACTTAGAACTAGAAACTTGGTTATTGATTCAAGAATTCATCGTTTATGGCGCCATCTATCGATCTTTTACGCCGCGGATGCTATGGCCATTGCTATATACCATCGCGACGCCAATTAAAATGAAGCTTAAAAGTATTGAAGAACATTGTCGAGTAAATTGGGCAGAGTATCTGATGAATTCGTAGGAGGGCATCCATGAACAATCTTAGAATAAGTGATTTGCGATTTAGCACTTTGTTGTGACTGAGATATTCATTTCGTTTTGCATTTAGCTCAAATACGTTACCGAGTATTAAATTTAAACCTATATTTTATATATTTACATTGTCAGGCAAATTTAAACTCTAACGGCTTTATTACACCAACGCGTTCGAATGCAAAACAACGATTTAAGCTGTCAGTTGTAGGACAGCAAACATGCTGTGTCACGCTCGAACTATAGCAAAATGTATTTTATCGTCCTTATCTGTATTTGTATTCAAAGTAAATGAATTTTACAACTATTTTACAGGCTTACTCAGTTCAAACGTGAGACGTGGACATTCACGGTAGGGCTGGTCCACCAGTTTAAAGTCGCCCAGCGAGCTATGGAGAGAGCTATGCTCGGAGTTTCTCTGAAGGATAGGATTCGCAACGAATACATCCGACAGAGAACCAAGGTTATCGACATAGCTCAAAGGATTAGCAAGCTGCAGTGGCAGTGGGCTGGCCATATATCAAAAAGAACCGACAACCGCTGGGGTAAACGTGTTCTTGAGTGGAGACCGCGGCTCGGCAAACGTAGTGTAGGACGCCCTCCGACCAGGTGGGATGACGATTTGCGAAAGACTGCTGGCAGATGCTGGATGCGGCAAGCTGAAGACAGGGCGCTATGGCGCTCATTAGGGGAGGCCTATGTCCAGCAGTGGACTGGTATAGGCTGTTGATGACTCAGTTCAAAGATCTTTATTTTCTCATTTGTAAATGAGAACAACCATGTTACTTACATGAGAAACTTAAGCTTAGTCTTACTATTATGTTTTTTCGTCTTAATTGTTTCTAGTAGTACATCTTCAGATATATATTTTTGCAATTTAGTTTTAAACACGCCAAACGTTTACACATTTAATGTCTTCAGGTAGGTAGTCTGTTATAGAACTGGGCCCCTTCAAAAGTAATCGTCTTTTTACCCTGTTGGGTTCTAACAGTAGGCAAAACAAGATGATCGCCTCTTCTTCTACTGTATTTACTGTATAGTTGACTCTTTTTGATGAATGTAATATTTGTATGAATAGTTGTGTTTAAGATTCTACGTATAAGCAAGCAGGTGGTATAGAATATAGTGTTACTCAATACTAGCGGCCCGCCCCGACTTCGCACCATAATTTTGATAATATTCTATAGATTTTATGAGAGAATGTATTTTAATTACTAGCGAATTGCCTGCGGTAGTTTCAGAATTGCTGTTATATCAATTTCGCAGCTACGTCCGAAATAATACAGATAAGGACGCAACTATACAAATGTCGAGTTAGAGCGAGACACAGCATATGCTAAGGAAGCTCATAAAAGTGAAAGTAATTTCGTTGATCTTTAAGGCGAGGATTCCCGAGCGGCCGATGCTATAGCTCGGCGAGTACTACTGAGCAAGACGATGCGCAGGCAGCCGAGCACGATTTTGTAGGTATTTAGGTGTTTCGAAAAATATTTGTATGGCATATTAAAATATTTTCTAGTGATGCACTGCGTAATAACGTTTGCAATGTTTTGGTATACATTTTGTGTCATTTTATTCATTTTTCTATTCACACTGATCATTCAAAGTTTGATTTAGAGGTAACTTTGTAATTTTTTTCTATCGGGTGAAATATCACCAATCGTGTTTTTGTCTAGTGATGCACTAGAAAATATCCTCAACTGTAATATGTATGAATTTCAAAACTATAACCCTTATAGTTATTGAGGTACGGACAGTTAAAAATTCCGAAATCCGGGAATCCTCGCCTTAAAAAAATGCGTCGATGTATTAAGGGCGTAACGAATATAAATCTGTTTTCTTTATGCAATGGGTTATAAGTAATTTTTTGACTAGGTCGACAGAAAAAAAAAAACAATTCTTAGCTATTTATATATAAAAGTTAAGAGAGGTTCCGTAGTAAAAAGGAGAAAAATATTGTTATAAATATTATGCAAGAATAGTGAAGGTTATGTCGAAAAGTGGGAAATATTGAGTCATCCATTACTGTTTTGATATTACTGTAATTATATCACTTAGAAACATTATACGTATTTATTTGCATTTATTTTAATACTGGCTTCTTTTGATATTGTGACACTATTGCAATTATTGTGTTAAATAATTTGTAGAAAACTTGTTATACAAATATTCTGTATATTAACATGAACATTTGTACATAATTCACAAAAATCACTTACAGATGGAAATTTGTTACGATTCGTGGTTTTTAAATAGTAAATTTAGTTAATTCAATTATCCTGTTGTAAGAAGTTTTAATGTTAATAACTTTTATAGTTCCCAAAAGTTTTATTGTAGATACTGTTAAAACAAAAATCTATATTTTTAAAGGAATATTTTTTTCAACACTACAATGTTAACTAGATTATGGTGGATCGCTTTCTGTTAGATTATTAAGGGCCTAATACTACCTCAAATCAACTCTGTCATCCGATCTCCATATCTTCGAATCTATTCAATATTTAACTTTGAAATTTATACATGGTAAAGTTAAGGACTTACTCTATCGATCATATATGTTTAAAAAATACGATTCCATAAAAATTTCTCGATAGAAAAAAATCGCAAAGTTACTTTTAAATTATTACTAAAACCTTAATTTCTTAATAAATACAGAACTTAAGATCTTGAGAATAAGCATGGTAATAGAACTAAGTATAAAGAACATTTCATATGTTTTGGTTCTTGTAAATGAAGTCCTAATTAATAGATAATAAGCTAAAACTTGATTTCTGGGCTTGCGTTGCTATGCCCTGTCTCGCTCCTATAAATGCGAAATTCTATATCTGTCCCTTTCACATAAATTTGAGGTTGTATATGCCCTTAAGTCCGTTCTCACACGAGGCACTGGGATTTGGTCAATAATTACACGAAAAGAAAAACATGAACACTTAATATTTTCATACAATTTCATCTACATAGTTTCAAAGTAGAGAAAGTAGAGCTTGTGTTTTCCGGGTACCAAATGACTGATCTACTAAGTATTTCTTTAAATACTGTATTTGTAAATAAATCCATTATTAATAGACAAAAAAAAACAGGAAATTTTAAAACTGGTCTTCAATATAAGTTAGAATAAGTGGGTGAAGAAACTCAATGAACTCGTGTGAAAATGGACTTAGATCAAGCAATAATTATGGACTATTGTATATTATTATCGATGTTAAATGAACGCGATGAATGATTAGATGAGTTTTTTTTTGTAAAATGCCAATTCTAAGTATTTTGTAAAGTGTAGTAAATATATGCCAAGGTAAACAACGTTCTATGCCATTGGGATAAACGCGATTTTATACCTGAAATTGATATCACATAAATAGGTAATGTTTAAACCTTAACGTTTTGGATATTAGCAAATGGCTTGAGGTGAAATTGTAAAGTTTTTAATCTCAAAAATTACTGATTCTGATAATTCTTTAACAGAGAAGCTTTATTATCATCCCTGACCCCTAGACTTTCCTATATCTAGATGCGTGCGTATCCGCGGGTAGTAGCTTTATGACACGGGTTAAAATTTGCTCATTTATGTATTGTTTTTGAACGGATATTAAAATTCATGTTTTCTAGCATGTTGGACAAGTGAGTGAGCAAAAGTGCATTTTGCTGTAATAAGATGTTTTGTTACGCTTTAGTGCATTGTCGCTCTAAAGTTGACTTAAGTTCCGATCGGTGTATCTCTGGTTTTGTCTATCGGTAGTCGAATAATGACTTAAAATGTGTCAAAAATTACTGTAGATCGTCCGAAACGACTTATAGACTGAATAATACGCGACGACCGCTTATATCAATAAGCGCTTTTTAGAATGACAAGGGACTAAAGTGTTAGACATTTTTTAAAGGCAAAAACTTCTGTAAAACTATTAGGAATAAGTATAAAATTTTGACGTGTATGTACCTTTACTCTTTTAATATTTCGATGCCTAAAACGTAATGTTGTTAGTGTTGCCGTGTTATGTAGATGATAAAAACCTTTTTGAAGTTTTTGTCTGTTCTCGATTGTAAAGTTTTATAGTCTGTGAAATTTAGAAACAACTGGAAATTTTAGTTGTATAGTAATAAATCAACTGAAATATAAAGTTTTTGCACAAAACTTAAGGCATTTTAGAGGCGTTCACTCATTCGTTCATTCTCTTTTCAAACAAATGAGTGAGCGGTTGGAAGCACAAATTATGAAGCAATATAGCTCAAGCATGTAGTTATAATGTGGACTGCTTTTACAAAATGTAGGCATTTCAACTGACTTCAATAAAAAAAATAATGTATAGTTTTTTTAAATGACACTAGGACCTATGCCATTCAATTGATAAGTATTGTTATTATGCACTTGTAAAAATTATTTAGTTTAAATTGTAACTTTTCTTATGTCAAAACACAGTTATCAAGTTGTATAATCTTTTGTGCGCATGAACTCAATGTGTAAATTTATAAATTAAAAGATTCTTGAGCATTTATGATAAATATGTGTCACCGAATTTTGTATGAATTTATAATATTTATTATATTACCTGTATCATACTCATTTGATGCATTTTTGACTGTGTGCGTGAATGGACGAGTTACACAAAAATGGATTGAATCTAAGAAAAAAAATAGATTAGATATCTAATCGGTTTGGACCTGGTGACACATCTCTGCGTATGATAGGTGGCGCTAGTTGTCAATAATCGTACATTGTTCACCGAGACGAGAAAGTGCCCGATTGATTCCTAACGTGTGCCGAGGGCCTTAAAACACGCGAGGTAGTAATAGGTAATCGCACTCTTTCCCGATTTAAACATATTACACCTTCGAAGAAATCATCGATTTAGAATCTTCAAAATCACGGGAGTAAATTCCAAATTGTAAACTCAAATGACAATAAATACGTGTTCGCACGATTTTCCATTGGTTCTTTTTTAATTAGGCTGATATCACATGGCGGACGCGGAGTAGAAACTTTTTGTCGTTTGACCTGTAATAAAAATAATATATATAGCTACCGGCTGATATTTCAGAAAAAATATAATGGATTTCTATACAATTTTGTCTTCCGCTAAACGCGTGAGAAATGAATTTCATATTTTTCCATCCCCGATTTTAGTACGCCTATAATAACTAACTCCAATTCATAATGGTACTTAAAACAACTGCTAAGCAGTGTTTTTTCTCACTCTGACATATTTCATCAGATGAAGACAGAAATAGCAACGTGCAGTTAGCAGATTATTATGAATAATGGGGTTACTATCTACAACATGTTTGGAAAAGAAATAAGCCACTTTCCGATCCGATCTTTTATAAATCAAGTTTATTTTAAATCAAGTTTATTTTAAATGATTAGTTCCAATTTTCTCCACGCACAGAGATGATTGACACGAGGTTTTTGTGATATCGTTCATTCGCTCCACGTTTTGAAGATATTATTTTTTCGAATTGTATTGTGGCTAGACTATGTCTCAAAATCAAGCAAGCGGTTATGAATACTATATGCGTGCGTTTAAAGACGAAAGTTGCTTGTATGATTTGAAAATATAGTGTAGCTCGCTCTAATGTGTCGTGTACGTTAAATATTTTGCTTTTGGCGCCCTCTCTTGAGTCCTAAAGTTAATCAAGTGTTTATTCACATATTTAAGCTATAGCTATTAGCTATATATTATAACACAAATTTAAGCGCAAAAAATTTAATTATAATAATATAATTATTAACAATTTATACAAATTCAACCTCAAAGATTCACAAGAGGTGGTCTAAAGACTCAAAGCAATGTATTCCATGTACACAGTGTGCTGTACCTAGCTTATAGTTAGTAATTATTAGTAATAGCTTCGATACTGTTAGTCGTTTACAGTATTTTGATGCAAATATTATTATTTCTAAGCGTATTCATAAATAAATTGACTCCGATATAGAGCTTTTTGTTTTATTCTAATTTAATTTTCAAAACCCAGATCGCAGTAGTATAATTTCCAAAGATATGCATTTGAATTATGCACCTTAGACGATACTAGAGACGTCAGTGGAAAGAGAAAAGTGGAGGAAATTGTATCACTGCACCGGCACGGCAAGAGCTAGACTCAAATTTATAATAATAAAAACCTGGTTTGTCATTCCTTTAATTTTCCTTTGCAATACTCTCTACATCTAGCAGATATCATCTTCGAGTGTATCATATTGTACAAACGAGAATGATACCCGCATGTGTAGCCCTCGCCTTTAGATTAACTCTCATGAAGGACCTCTGTGCTGTTGGCTTCCCCCCCCCCCCACGAATGCCTCCCAAAGGACTGGGTCACACACGATATGACCCGAGATCATGGAAATGAGAAACACAAAAATAATAACAGATGATAGAATTAAACAAACTAGGTATTCACCGTATGATCGAAGGCCTTAGATATTGATAGCATGGCCTGAGAAATACTAGCAAGCTTGGAAATTAATATTCTGTGATTACAATTCAGAGAAAAAGCATTATTTTTTTTAATTAGCACCATTTATTAATTAACAACTAATTAAAACTCAGTAATTTATTAACATCAGTCATTTAAATTTTTTGTCAAACTAGGAACTTATCCACTAACGAAATGCAGAAAAAACACGCAATAAATAAAAAAGATTGATTTGTTTGTAATAAATAATTCAGCGTGGAAAAGCTACAATATGGCTTTTGGAATTATTCTGACAGGGTGTCTGGAAAGCTGCAAGTCTGAGAACAGCCTGTAGACTTGGTGGTCTTAATGGATTGGTAGTAAGTCTTATCCTCCTAAGACCCCGCGTCCAATTAGTGGTAAATAACTATTTGCAGTATTTCTTGAGATATTAGGAATCTGTATTACATTTTAGGATCACAGAACTAAATGCTACTGGCAACACTGAACTGAATCCAATGACTATTTATCCCACTTAATTATTTACATTATCTACGGCAGTAAAAACTGGCAACAAAAAACTACACACTACGAGTAACTTTTTTCTTCACATCTTTCTGTTTTTTCTGCTTCTTTTCATCCAACAACTTTTTAACATCTACTTTATTATCTTTATAAATCCTTTGAAATAGAACAAACTTTCCACTCTGTATGTTTTTCGTTTCGTATATCGCACCCGCCATTTTCCAAGATGGCGTCTCGCAGTGTTGCCACAACCTGGCATTCTTCGGTATTTGTAGCTTATCTAGCAATCTTTCGGACATATCAGGGATAATAGGCTGCAGTATTATTGCCGTTATTCTGAGTGTTTCCATCGTTATGTGTAGGAGGACGTCCAATTCTTTCTGGCATTCTGGTTTTTTCCTAAGCTCCCACGGTTTGTTGGTTTCGAAGAAGAGGTTGGCGAGATGTAATGTTGCCATCACCGCGTCGACCGCTTTGTAGAATTGGTAGTTACTGTAGTGTCGGTGGCATAGTTCTGGAAAAAATGTTGTTAGGTTAAATATACGAAAGAGGTTTTGCGTCTCAGGTGGACTTTCGTCCAGACGACTTTGTTTAAGACCTTTGAACTTCAATCGGTGTACAATTTTTGGCTCCTACTCGAGATTTAACGCGAGTAAGGTTAATCAAAAAAGTACCTGGAGAAACTCAAATAGCGTGCGTCTTCGAGGCCACAGCGGCATGTGGGTTGATCCTAGGAACGTATAGTCTGCAGTTACCTGGTAGCCTCTTCAGTCTTTCAGCCCAGCTAGCCGCTGTGCTGAAACACTGAAGAGGCGGCGGCCTCGGCTGCATGTAGCGTGGAGAATTCCCATCGTGGGTTCATCCTAGGAACCTAAATTCTGCAGTTACCTGGTAGCCTCTCCACATGGTCTCTCAGCGCAGCGGCCTCGTCGCTAGCGGCTAGCGCGGCGGCCTCGGCTGCGTGTAACGCGGGGAATTCCCCTCGTGGGTTTAGGGCCGCCCCCGTGCAGCGGCTCACGAGGTTGCCGAGAGTATCCGCTAGTTCCGCGTTAGCTGTGTTTATTAGTTTGGTTTCGCTGTAGTCTGGAACAAAGGGAAATTAAATTAGCGTAGTTCATGTCACATTTTTTTGTAATAATAACTGCTGTCAAGGCTCCACGTTCCTAGTAGCCCCCCTAGTCTCTGTTAGCGTTCCCGGTAGAGTACAATCAGTACAATCTCGGAGTCTACAAACGCTGAAAGAATCCTTCTGTGAAAACGTGCACTATCTTAGAGGCGAACCTACCGGTTATCAATTTTATTCAATTTATTTATTTCGTTATCAAACTAGGCCTAAATCATAGTACTTACAAAATTCTCTTGATATATAAAAAAAATAACATTTTTATTTTAAGTTATTTCTTTGGTCTCTTGAATTTAGTTATTTATTAATTCACAAATCAGATAACAATCGAAAAAAGATAAACAAATTAATACCTATTACAATAATTTAGATCTAGATTCAAATCAATAATATGAACACAGCAAAAGTAATGTTGCATGCATAAGATTTAAAATACCCTAACCTAGGAGTGAAGCTGTGCAGTTGTCCAGCATTATTTATTTATTTCTATCTTTTCCACTTACTGGCATCAGCATGCAATGTCCCCTCCCTCAGCAGTAGATATCGAAGCGCGCTGGCGGCCGGGATGTCCCGTGGGCTGACCACGTTGCCCAGCGACTTGGACATCTTGTTGCCTAGGACCGTCCAGTGCGCGTGACAGACGAGGCGGCGCGGCGGCGACCAGCGGATGGCCATCAGGAACGCTACCCAGTAGATGCCGTGGAATCTGGAACGAGTGGAAATGATGAATTTGGAACTGCTAGATTCTGTAAGCGAATCCACCGCCACGCAACACGCGCTTCATCTTGATAGAAGTAGCTTATACGAACTTGGAAAATTTATGCTTGATCATATACCTATATGTATAAGTGACACAGATTATAGACCTTCGGCAGAACCTTTGTACACCGAGGACGCCTGGGGAGGCATGCACCGGCGACAGCGAGCTGCTGGCCTTCCTAGAGGACACCGGGTGGTTAGATTAGCAGCCCCCCCCCCAACCGACACGCAAAAACGGCCCACCTGTGGCCTAGTTGCGGAAAATAGTCCAGGAACAAGTAACAAGTAAAGTAGAATATCGGGAAATGTAATTGTAGGGTTTCCGACAGTTATAAGTTAATAGTTAGAGGGAAAGTTAAAGTACGAATCAAATCCGAGTGCTAGTGTGACATTGATTTAATATTTTTTGGTGTAGGTGTATACGTAGGTAAGCAAATTGTAAAACATGTGCTTAAGTAAATCTGCTTAGCTTTACGTGACCTACTTTATTTACTCTACCTACGGTACCTACGTGCGGTACTCTGTACAGATTTTTTATGTCTCTGTGTATTGAATAGACTCAGTAAAGTAAACAAACAAGGAATTCCAAACAAATTCGCTAATAGTTTCTGATAAAAGAAATTATAATGCGGGACGTCTTGTACAACTCTTAAGCCTACACTGAAACGTCTTCCAATACTAATTAATAAGGTTCGTCGTATACCAGCTCACGTTCATAATAGAACACAGAATACACTAGTATCTACTAGTAATTTGTACCTACATCTTCCGACGGACGGACAGCAATACGTAGACACATTGTAACAATTTAGATCTCACATACTAACAAACAAAAAAGGGCCAAACATTGATCCTTGCGGTACACCTAATCCAGCTCTTAAATCCTTAGATACACAATCAAAAGCCTACGAAAGATCAGAATAAACGAATACCAGCTCTCACTTGAGTATGTCCTTCCCCACAACTTGCACGTCTGCCGGCCAGGCGCGGCTCGCCTTCATCGCGTCTTCGTCCGGGTAGCCCAGGACGGTTAGATAGTTGACTAGCGCGTCTAGCCACACGTAGATACTCTGAGATTCATCTCCTGGTACCTGAAGAACAAATTCGTTGATAGAATATGTCTACAGGCTCGATAAGTAGGTATAGGTACCGAGATGTAATAAAAATAAAAATAACGAAAACCTAAAAATAGCGAGAAATAGACATAAACTCACTGTGCCCATAACCAGGCTTCATAAGATAAATGTATTTTTTAAAGGGCAACGTATACGCTTCTACAACAAAACTGCTAGTGAGTTGCAAAATCTATCAGTAAACAAATTATCAAAACGTTTCTGTGCAAAAAGGCTTACTACAAAATATCAGATTATCTAGAAGATAAGAAAAGCTTGGAACGGGTTTTGCTCCAACTCGAAAAATAACAACTAACAGGCTAAAGGTTTCTTCGTCGCTTCTTTACTTTAGTCTACATACCGAAGCGACCGAAATAAAAAATATCACTTTATTTCCGTGTCAGTGTTTTATTTTAAGGATTTGACACTTTTGAAGTTATGGAAATAAAGCAGATTTGATTTTATTTTATTTGAATGCGATATGTACCTGAGCAAGTCCCCGTTCACACGGGCCCTTCGCGCTATTAATAGTTTATGTATAGATGATCTTCATCTATACATAAGCTATTAATAGCGCGATGGATTGTGATAGTGCGAGGATGTTGATAAATATATCAACATCCTCTCATCTTCGCTCATCTCTCAAATTCATGTAGTTAATCAAGCCTAGACGCCACGACTTTATGCCCAGCGTGGGGATTAGGTGCACCCCCCCCCGGAATAGGGGCCAAAGGCGATTATCAGAGAAAGGCCTGCGTCCAGGAGTGGACCATTTTAAGGCTGTTGAGATTGAGACGCGTCTACAAGACCTTTTGTACGATTTGTGTGCTTTGAGGACTCCGTTACAGAGACTAACCAGGAGCGCAGGATATATTATAGTGCTCAAGTGTGTGGCGAACACAGCATCTATTGCCTCACTCTCATAGTCTCTACAAAATGAAATATACATACCCTGATAGCCCAATGCACTCTGGAGGACGGTCGACTGACGGATATATCAGGGAAGTACACTTCATTCTCCATCATTTCTTGCAGCTGCTTCTGGAACTTGCTTGGGGTGATCACACCGTCTAATGATAACGAGAAAGTGGTTGATAAAAACATTTTTTTGTTGATATGCTTCTAAATTTGAAAATACTTACATTATACTCCTAGGTCAAAACTTATTTTTACCTATCAGTAATATTTTTTTTTTTTTTTTTTTTTTTTTTTTTTTTGTTATTAGCTAAGTTCCTTTTTAATTTTTATCGTTTGTTTGTGTAAGACTTACTTAGGAACTTAGATAAAGTTCAAAATGCTATTGTATTCCTACCTACCTATTGTACCTAATGTTTATGTTTGATTTATTTATTGTTATGTGCTGTCTGTGTTTGTGACCCAAATAAATTTCTATCTATCTATCTATTAGTTTACCAGGATAAAAGGTAGCCTGTCCCTGAGATACCGTCAACCTCCTTGCCAAATTTCATTGAGTGAGTTGGAGTGAGTTCAGCCGTGGAGGCGTGAATAGGTAACAGAGAGACAGAGAGTTACTTTCGAATTTAAATATTAGTATGGATGAGATAGACCTTCTGTGTCGCATTCATGTCGATGAAAAAGATATTAAAAAAGCCTTTAAACCTTTTAAAAATTCATAACAATTCGACTACGTGAATAATGTTTTTTATTTAAGCCGCATACCCCACCCAAAGTGGCGCCGCCACCTACTTTATGTTATTATTCCGTTTAACAAAGGAATTTTCAAAAATCCATCTTCCAGTTTGTGATACCTATCATAAGTTGCCCTTGGCACACATAGGCTATATTTAATCCCGGAATTCCCACGGGAACGGGAACTACGCGAGAGAAACCGCGAGGCGCTTCTAGTAGTAAAATAATCCTACTGTTTAAATCGGGTAGTAGATTGCGCAAACAAGATTGGTTTAGAGCGTAAGGTATATCCGATTGCGGTCCTAGTTTTTTTCCACTCTAGAGCCGTATTTCTGTATTTAAACGGGCTGGATGGAGGCGGCGCAGGACAGAAGCAGGTGGCGATCTATTATGTCGGAGGCTAAGACCCACTTTGGGATTGATGCGCCAGGATAGTAAATATGTGAGTTCCGTATATCAGGAATTCGTATCGGATGCAGTGCGAAAACCAATATCCGATATCAGTCCGAGTTTTTAATATCCATATTTTTACAGATTTGTCACCAGACTTGTGCAGAGCGTAACTGCTTTAAGAACTATAAAATCTTACCATTTTTGAGCCAGTCCTTGAGATGTTCCTTAAACGCGCTGAGTCGGAACATGTAGTTAGTTTCTTCCGTCCAATCCACACGATGTCCAGATTCCACTGATATTCGAACCTAGAAATACAATTAGTATGTAAAAGAAATAAAGGTAGAAATTGTTGATAGGTTAAGATAATATATTTATTATTTACAAAAACACAACCTTATATATTTTAGTACATAAGCTTGTGTTTTTAATTTTGTAGGTACCTATAACAAATTATGTAGGTATGTCCGTGAATTAAATATTATTGTCAGTTCATTGTTTTTGTATACGGAAGCGTCATACATTAGTTTTTAATTTATTGTGAATTAAATATTATTGTCAGTTCATTGTTTTTGTATACGGAAGCGTCATACATTAGTTTTTAATTTATTTATATTATATCTGCTGTAGTAATTATCTAGGTAGCGACAGACAAATTAATTGTTTACCTTCTCCCCCATCTCTAACGTCCTCTTTTGTCTGCGTCTCGGGCATAAATGACTCGTCGTTGACGCAGTACCAGCCGGAGTAGTTCACTTTGTAGATATATTCCTTTTTTACTACCTTATTCACTACATAATTACCATTTCCCCATCTCTAACGTCCTCTTTTGTCTGCGTCTCGGGCACAAATGACTCGTCGTTGACGCAGTACCAGCCGGAGTAGTTCGCTTTGTAGATATATTCCTTTTTTACTACCTTATTCACTACATAATTACCATTTCCCCATCTCTAACGTCCTCTTTTGTCTGCGTCTCGGGCACAAATGACTCGTCGTTGACGCTGTACCAGCCGGAGTAGTTCGCTTTGTAGATGTAGTCCTCTTTTATTAACTTATTCTGAAAATAAATAAGACTAGTTAGTGAAGTTGCATTTGATTGAAAATTTGCAAAAATTTGCTTCTGCTTCTCCTAGACAATAATCCACCAAAACACTCTTTGCCTAACCTCAACAGTCTATACAGGTCCGACTTATTAAAGTGGTCAAACTGTACCGAGATGTAATGCGATATGTTTGATGATAAGTGCCATAAAAATGCATTTAAAAATTACATGTTCAAGATGCGCGCGTCAGTTGGATGTGAGAACAAATGCGCTGATGTTGCTGACAGTTGATATTTTTAGTTTGCCTACACAGCCGTATGACATAACAACATTGCGCATGTTTTTTAAAAATAGATTTAAAGAAACTGAATTTTTTATACATATTATTAAAGTTTTATATTATGAACTAAAATTAACATTTTCGACTGGTTTTTGCCTTTAGTATCCCAATAATATATTTTTCTCATATAGAGTATATACCCCATCAAATTCGTTTTCATAAATGCCACCTTTACTTACCCAGAAGTGCGTAACAGCCTTCTTATGCCGATCCTCCGTGGTGCGAATGAAGTCTGTATAATCGACATGGAACTCCTTGAATAAGTCTCGATACTCATTGGATATGTTGGTGCAGTACTGTAGTGGGGAGAGGTTTGCTTTGGCAGCCGCTTGCTGGATCTTTGTGCCATGCTCATCTGTGCCTGGAATAGTTTTATAAAACTTACTAGTGGTTTATTTTTCGCTTCTTCCACTAGTAGACAAAAAATTGGAGCGAATAAAATCAATAACATCATATTTCTTATTTGATAATAATGACTATTTATAAACCTGTTTATAGTATTAAATTTGACTTGTCTAAGTGCTTATTTTGTAATTGTAAGCCTAAAGAAATAAAGTTATTGACTTTGAAATAATCATAATCATCATCAACTGATAGGCTCTTTACTTTTAGGTACTGAAAATGGAAAAGTTAGTTAAAAAAAACCAGAATAGTAGGTACATTTTTCACCGAGGCGAGAAAGTTCCTTATTCCTATAGCGAATGTGTCATTTGAAGCTCGAGGTGCAGCCGAGGGTACACACGAGGTAGGAATCGCACTTGCTCCCGAGTGGTACATGGTACGGTACTTTATACTACACTTAGGAGGAAAATCATCATATGGCCCGTCCATTACGTCATTGACGACCTCTGTGGTGCGGTCGAAGGTCCGCCTGCGACGCAAGCGGTTGCGGGTTCGATTCCCGCCTTGGGACAAATATTTGTACGATCTGCAGGTATTTGTTCCGGGTGTTCAGGTCGTTTTCTATGTATAATAAAAAATATCTATCTATAAAAAAAAAAATGCTTAGCTTGGGGCTAGATAATGCTGTGTGAATTGTCCAGCATTATTTATTTATTTTATTTTATTTATTAATCACGTGAGGCTCGAAGGGTTTGGCAAGGTTAAATCGGCTCGAGAGGGGGTTTGGCAAAAAATAAATACACGTGATATCTTACTACACCCCCTAAAAAACTAGTACCCATAACACAAACTACCAAACTACTAGCTAGATAATAAAGATCTCATTTACATAATCAACAAATGTTACAAGATCTGCTTAGCTTGGGGCTTAGCAGATCTTGTAACATTGGGGCTAGGCAATGCTCTGTGAATTGGCCAGCATTATTTATTTATTTTAATGAGCGTATAGTCTTGATTGGATTTAATTTATAATAGCGGTACCTGTGCTGAATATGACTTTGCAGTTGGGATCAGTGAGTTTCTCGAATCGCTGGATAGCATCCGCAACCACTGCTGTATACAGGTGGCCCAGGTGTGGGGCTGCAATCAAAAACAGAATAAAACAGAATAAAATATAAGATACTTGACGAAGCACAATGCGGATTCAGAAAAAACCGGTCTACCACACTAGCAGTTTACAAATACATAGAAAATATAGTCGGAGTTCTCGATAAAAAACAATACGCGGTAGGGTTATTACTAGACATGTCAAAAGCATATGACCGGGTACAATATGACATCTTGCTAAAAAAACTACATGGCCTAGGAATCCGAGGAATAGCCTATAACTGGTTTGAATCGTACTTACACAATCGCACTCAATATGTAGAACTGGAGCACTATGACTACTCTACAGGCACAATCAGTAACATCAGGTCAGATGAACTCGAAATCACATCCTCAATACCACAGGGAAGCGTCATTGGATGTTTGCTATTTTTGGTATACATCAACGATTTACCTAAACACCTTAAAACACAAAGCGTTCTGTTCGCAGATGACATTTCACTACTAATACCTTGCACGCGCACTGATAACATAAACAGCTTGATACAAAACACCCTCACAGATGTATCTGACTGGATGACCGAACACAACCTCCAGATAAACTTTACAAAAACGAAAGTTATGGAGTTTAGGCCTTATCAAAAACAACCTTTGGGGTTAAGCACAAGTTTTGAAAATGTTCCTCTAGAAAATGTAAAAACATTCTCACTTTTAGGTGTCATTTTAGATAGCCACCTAAATTTTTATGCACATGTCCAAAACATAAAATCTAAACTGTCCAGCTTCACGTACGCCCTCCGAGAGCTTAAAAAAACAACTGACCTAGCTACAGCGTTATCAGCTTACTACGCGCACACACAAACTCACCTTTCTCAATCTGTGATCTTATGGGGTAACTGCGCACACACGGATGACCTGTTTATTCTACAAAAGAAGTGTATACGCATATTGGTTAACATTGATAGAATGGACAGTTGTAAGCCGCACTTTAAAAAACTAAAGATTTTAACCTTACCGTCGATTTACATTCTGGAACTATGTAAATTCGTAAGAAAATATCCACATCTATACCAAAACTTAGACGACCTACCTAGACCATATAGCCTTAGAGCCGGTAGGAATAAATTGGTGCAACCTCAATCTAATTTATGTATCCACAGTAAAGCACCTTATAAAATGTCAATTAAAATATATAATAAACTGCCCCAAGAAATAAAAGACACCACAAAATACCACCTTTTTACTTATAAACTAAAAAAATTATTAATAAATAAATGTTATTATAGTGTGAACGAATTTTTGACAGACAAATAAATTTAGAAGAATACTAATAATCGGACATTTGAAATTGAGACATTACTTTTTTTGATTTTTGTATTTTAACCTAAACATGACCAAATATGAAAATTGCAGTGCCCAACAGGGTGTATGTACTAACTTAGGCTAAAATTAGATATTAAGCTACTAACCCTATGTAAGTACATATAAGCAATCAATAAATGAAATGAAATGAAATGAATACACTCGAAATAAAATTGCGAAAACAAGGACTGTAACATTTTACATTCCTATCCTAGCGTCTTTCTACAAAGGCTCCAATAGGTGCAAACGCACTATCATCATCCTGACTCTACAGCTGCGGGTGGGCCTTGGCCCGGTCGAGTAAATTTCTCCATTCGATCCTATTCTTGGTTTTTCCTGCCAGCAGGTCACTCCAATTGCCTTTAGGTCTTGTTGGATCCCATCGAGCCATCTGAGTTTTGGGCTTCGCGGAGGTTTTTGGCCATCAGTTTTGCCACAAAGATTTGTTTTGGTGCTCTGTTGTCTTGCATTCGTTCTACGTGAGCATCGGATACTGCCTAATTTTATAAACTTAACTTTTTTTTACGACATTGGCTATTGGTACATTTTTTAAAGCTCATGGTTGTATCTTATTCACCATCGGTCACCATCCAGTACAGCGCCAAAGATTCTCTTTCAAACACGAGTGGGCTGTTTGCGGTTTTCTTACTAAGCACCCAACATTCCTCTTATTTCTTTCATTTCATAAATTAAAATCCCCTATTTTAATTTATGAAATGAAAGAAATGAGAGGAATGTTGGGTGCTTAGTAAGAAAACCGCGAGGTGAACGTAGTTTTCAAATGAATCTAAAAGTATGTTTGTATGGGAGCTTAGAGGTCCCACCTTCACATTTACTGTTCAGCTCCCTAGCTGCAATGCATGTCTAAATCATAACAATGTGTTTCAATTTATATCATGTACATAGCAATTCCAATAAAATAAGGGGTTGTTGGATGGAAGACAGGTTGTCTTATAATTTTTAAGGTTACCCCACTTCTGCTATTCAACAACATGTTTTAATTGAAATTCTGGGCATAACAATTCCAATCAAATAACAGAGCTAGATTGAAACTCCACTCAACTACCAACCAACCAGTCTTCAGATATGAATACCTACAGCATTTCTCATTAGCACACCCACAGCTCAACTACAGCTGAACAAGCGTGGTGATTATGGTAAAAATACACAGCTGGAAGCTGTTGCCCTTCTCCTGGCAGAATCCCTCAGCCCACACGCTGAGTTGGAGGGGTTGATTCTTATTCTTACAGAATTATGAACCAATTTCCTACTTATTCATTCTTATTAAATCACTGTAACAGAATAATAAATAAATAATGCTGGACAATTCACACAGCATTATCTAGCCCCAAGGTAAGCGAGCTTGTGTTATGGGTACTAGATAACTGATATACGTAATATTATACATTACATAGATAGATATTTTTTATTATACATAGAAAAACACCCAGACCAACGGAACAAATTTCTGCAGATCGTACACAAATTTGTTCCGAGGCGGGGATCGAACCCGCAACCTCTTGCGTCGCAGGCAGACTCTCGCCCGCTGCGCCACTGAGGTCGTAGAAGAATCAGAAGAATTTGTAGCTATAGGCAAATGGGCATAACTAGACCAGCCTATAAACCGGCTGATAAGCAAGAAAAAGACGTTTCGCTTGTTTTAGGATCAACAAGATTACGAAGTCGTAAACATTCATAGTGGGTATACATTAACTACTTACCACCTTGTGAGGAATTTTGTTTACATGTTGATAAACTTACACGCGTTTACGTAGAATATGGGTGTAGTTATGTAGAAAGGTCGTCTCTGCACGATAGAGGACAGGAGCCGCAGGGTCACTCTCATTTTGAAGGAATATCACAGCATTGGTCTTCTGAAAAAGGATTTTCGATGGGCTTTTACATGAGCAATTGCAAGTGATTCAAACTTTGGAAACTACAAATGCTGCAAAAATTAGATTTTTTAGATCTTACAAAGCGCAGCTAAATTCTCAACAAACCGTAATTTATTCAGGATATTCACTAAAAATGCGAAGAGAAAAGAAATAAATTCGATTGAACCATGAACTGCTTGTGCTTACTTGCTTTGCTTCATATGAATTTGATTGAAACAACATGACGTGCGTGACGGTAGAATGATGGAACGGAACGAAAACAGCTGATTTATAAATGAAGAAAAGAAGCTGACTTTTGACATATGAGAATGTCAGATGTGTGGCAGTTCGGAAAATATTGTATTTTATAAAATGTTGATGCTGCTGTCTCTATCTTTCCTCAATATTTTATTATCTTTTACCTTTTTCTAATGCCAAATGTATGAAACAAGCAAACAAGGTTTGGAACTTTCTGCATTCTCGCAACAATAGGAAAATAATTCGACCAAACAGAAAAGACAGTTACTTTATATAAAACCTTTGGTAGAAAAGGATGATTTAATTTAGTAGCATTAAGAAAATCAATTCATTCATTGATTGGTGTGGTTGAGGGAGGATTTGTTGTGTTGTGATGAGAAAATTGTGAAAATACGCAATAATATCAAAATAATTACAGAAATAAAGCCAGGATGTCGCAGGGAAAGATCGTTCTAATGGCTTGCGGCAGCTTCAGCCCTCCGACTTTCATGCATCTTCGACTTTTCGGTGAGTGCCCTTGGTCTTTGAAAAGTCAAGATTATTTCAGGAATACTTCCTGTTATTTCGCAACCTTATGCAAATACTTTATTGTTTTATCATCACACTATCACTCATTTTATCATAAGTAAATGACGAATAAGCCTGACAATGTGCATAAATGCTGCTATTTTTTATCCCATAAGCCTGCAGTTCCCATGGGATTATTAATAATCTTTAACGTTTCCATAGAATGTGTGCGTAACCTCTAGCATGACAATTAATGGGAAGGGATAAGAATTATGAAACCTCTTGGAACCCACTTATATGTAGGTACTATATGGATGATAATGGATCTAGAAAATTTTCTTCTTTTATGTCGATGATGATGATGATCACTACAAAAATACAACATTTTCAACATCAAAAACAATGCTCTTGAAAATGTTAATTTCTAATTTTAATATTTACTTAAGTGACTTTATTTTGTTAATTAATGTGTTAATTTAGTGTTTAAGCCACTTATGTTATGTAATTGTTATTTTTTACCTACTTCAATGAACTCTACATAATTTTATGTTACTCGCTCATGATTATTTTTTGCATTCTGTCATCACCTGTAAATATATTAACACTTGACATTCATTTTATTAAAGTAATTCTAAGCTAAGTTTTAGTGCTACTGGTTGGTGATCTATAATAAATATAGATTTTCCATACTTACTACTTTCGCAAGGCCTTGTTAAACTACTAGGTATTTCAGTATATTTATTTCTCCAATATGTTCTGTGCTGTATATATGTTGTGTCAATAAATGTATCTCTATCTCTCTCTCTATCTGATAACATTATCTATAATATTGTGTTTTCTTTTCTAGAAATTGCCAAAGACTACATAAACTCGCTGGGCATAGGGACAGTTGTGGGCGGCATCATGTCTCCTGTGCATGATGCTTACGGTAAAAAAGATCTGGTGGCTGCCCATCACAGGTAAGACCCATTAATGTATTTTTGGCGGTATTTAAGAGATTGTGCATTAAATAAATAATCTTGGACAATTCACACAGCATTTGAGCCCCAAGCAGAGCAAAGCTTGTTATAAAGAAAAAAAAATAAGATCTTAGCTTTTTGCTTTATAGTGCGTTACTTGCACTGGACAAATTCAATAATCATAACAACATTTTTGGGTTATTAAATTTTCATTATGATCCTTTAGCCCATTAGGTGTGAAAAGGTAATGGATAGACATGTCAAATTTTCAAAACCTTTCTGTGCTTGAATAACTACATAAAAATCAGATTATCTAGAGAAGATGAAAAAGTTTGGGGCTTTTGCTCAAACTCGAAAATAACAACTAACAGGCTAAAGGTTTCTTTGTCGCTTCTTTACTTTAGCCTACATAATGAAGCGACAGAAATCAAAAATATCAGTTTAAAACCTTGTCAGTGTTTTATTTTAAGAATTTGACCTTTTCTAAAGTGCAAATAAAGAATTTTTAATTAATTGATTGATTTATACAATGATGTATAAAAGATGTATTGAGTTGCTTTCGAATTTATAATTTTAGCATGGAGGTCTATTATATAAATGCAATGAAAAACTTATACTTTCGACATCTGAATAAATAAATTTATCAGAAAATAATTACCTAGGTACTTACAAACAGTGGTAAGGCAATAAAACAAATTAGTCACCAAAAACTTTAACTGCAAACTGCATTATGGTATGACTTTAACATCTGTCCTTGGGCATTCACGTACCAGGTAGCCAGATACTGCAGAACTTCAATAGAAAGGTTATTTCAAGGTTTATAAAACATTGTCTATTACGTAAATATATTCATTGTTCTATTTTCACATGTAAAGTGATAACAATGCGATACTTTTCCATAACAAATATAGTTGAGAACTGATTAGATAATAACTTCAATATGATATCATAATAATGCGCCGAGTGGAAACCTCGACTCGGCAAACGCAGTGTAGGACGGCCTCCGACCAGATGGGATGACGATTTGCGAAAAACTGCTGGCAGATGCTGGATGCGGCAAGCTGAAGACAGGGCGCTATAGCGCTCACTAGGGAGGGGAGGCCTATGTCCAGCAGTGGACTAATATAGATGATATCATAATTATATGTACAGTGCACAGAAGACAGGACACGGGAATAGGCACGTTTAGTTTAGTTTCATAGAACTAAATCTAGATTTAGTTCTGTGTTTACTCTATTACCTATTTACACTGTGCATGTATTATACATCTAAACATTCCTCTTGAATCAATCTCAGTCTTTAAAAAAAACGCATCAAAATCCGTTGCGTAGTTTTAAAGATCTAAGCATACATAGGGACAGACAGACAGCGGGAAGCGACTTTTTTTTATACTATGTGTAGTGTAAGTATTTATATCATGTAAAAAAAAAAAGATCGTTGCGACGTCCTACACTACGTTTGCCGAGTCGCGGTCTCCACTCAAGAACTCGTTTACCCCAGCAGTTTTCGGTTCTTCTCGATATGTCCAGCCCACTGCCACTTCAGCTTGCTAATCCTTTGAGCTATGTCGATAACCTTGGTTCTCTGTCGGATGTATTCGTTGCGAATCATATCCTTCAGAGAAACTCCGAGCATAGCTCTCTGCGTATCTCGTTCGGCGACACATTTTACATTGTAGGGTAATTTTTGTGTTGTAGTGCGGTGTTGGACTTGGTTGTGCCTTTTTTACTATTATCACATAAACATAAATTGGTATTGAACTGACCTTGAAGAAATCAATATCATGGTACCTATTCATCCACCCACCACCCCTAAACAATTTTGTAGGTGGAAACGGGGAAACCTATTGCATTGGGTGGGTCGGTAAATTCTAACCACGTCATGCAATACTGTTACCCACTGAACGCAATGCAAACATGCCATATTTCCTTGATGTTGTAGTAGGTATTTTGCATTCATTATACATACAGTTAAAGATGCGTCATAGTATATACTAAAAAAAATTAGTAAAGGCTAAGTTTCCACTTAAGGGTCGACGCGGGTTGGTGCGAGTTCTTTTTCTGTGGGTTTTTTTTCATTCCACAAGCAATATACAACTAGCGGAAAAGAAATTTGCCGCAAATCCTAAACAATTTTCTATTAAATCGTGATAAAACCAATTTCGATTTTTGGAATATTTGTGACGCGTGTTGTTTTTAAGATTTTTAGCTAAAATTCAAAAAATTCCGAATACTCCCGTAAATATAAATGAGACAAAACTGGTGTTATCATGAATTCATTGAAAATGGTTGACCATTTGCGGCAAATTACATTTTCGCTAGTTTTATTGCTTCTGGAAAGCAGAAAAAAAGTTCATTACCTACCACAAAAAAAAACTCGTCTGTGAACTCATGAGAAGTTTTTTAAGGTCTTTGTGTACCTAGTGCGTGTGCCCCAGGACCCAAGGACTTAGGGTTTCCACCACACACGTATTGGAACATCTTCAATTACAATATTATCTTTATTGACAATGCAGATGTTTTATTTATTTATTTAATAAAAAAGTACATCTATTTTTACAGGGGCACCCTATGCAAGAGTGTACCTACTTAGTATAAAAATTAAACAATATTGAAAACACACATTAATTTGCAACTCTTACTACACACTCATGTCAATTAATTATTACAATACATTAAAAATTAAAATAACAAAATAAAATAATAATAATAAAGTAAACTAGGTCAGTCATCATCATCAGCCTATACCAGTCCACTGCTGGACATAGGCCTCCCCTAATGAGCGCCATAGCGCCCTGTCTTCAGCTTGCCGCATCCAGCATCTGCCAGCAGTCTTTCGCAAATCGTTATCCCACCTGATCGGAGGGCGTCCTACACTACGTTTTCCGAGTCGCGGTCTCCACTCAAGAACACGTTTACCCCAGCGGTTGTCGGTTCTTCTTGAAATATGGCCAGCCCACTGCCACTTCAGCTTGCTAATCCTTTGAGCTATGCCGATAACCTTGGTTGTCTGTCGGATGCATTCGTTGCGAATCCTATCCTTCAGAGAAAGTTTCTCTGAAGGATAGAAATAGGTCAGTCGATAAAAGATAATTACAAAATGTTAAAAACCCCTAAAATTTAAATAGCTATTGGTGGGTGTATTTAAATTCAAAATGTATTTAATCGAAGTTCATAAAACGCATGTAGGTATAAATCGAATTCGAAACTCAAACGACGACCTCCGTGGCGCGGTGGGCTAAGGTCTGCCTGCGATGCAGGAGGTTGCGGGTTCGATTCCCGCCTCGGGACAAATGTGTGTACGATCTGCAGACATTTGTTCAGGGTGTTCTGATCGTTTTCTATATATGATAAAAAATATCTATTTAATATACTATTGTACATATCAGTTATCTAGTACCCATAACACAAGCTCTGCTTAGCTTGAGGCTAAAGAATGCTGTGTGAAACAACAAAAAAAATAACGGTCATATTTTTTTCTAAACGCTATTTGGCCGTTTTACGCTATGTTCAGCAGTGGGATCTTAAGGAGTTGTATATATAGAAACAGGGCTTTATACCCGTTTTCTTGTAATTCCAGGATAGCCATGCTAAAATGCGCCTTACGCTCATCCAGCTGGATCAAGGTGTCGGAGTGGGAGACGCAGCAGTCTGGCTGGACTAGGACCAGAATATCCATGCAGTATCATCAGGTAATGAAATTTGGCGAGAAGCAAGGTATTATAGCACAAGTAAAGGTAAAAATCCGAAAACAGTAAATTTGTAGTTTATTCACAAAAAATTTTTTTTTTAAATCTCGCCATGGACCTAAAACCTGTAGGGTACTTTCCGTTGACCTAGAACCATGAAATTTGGCAAGAAGCAAGGTCTTATAGCACAAGTAAAGATAAAATAAAGAAAGGAAAAATCTGAAAACCGTGAATTTGTTTATTCATAGAAAATAGTACATTGTTACCCTAGGGTTGGAAGTAATTTATTTAGTCCGAGACGGGGTTTGCGCCCGAGCGTAGCGAGGGCGCCTATAGTTCGATAACGATTAGGACGTAACTTATTTGGTCCCCAAATAAGTTACGTCATAATCGTTATCAAACCAGAAAATTATTGTGCCTTATTCGTCTGGGTTGATTTCTTTGCTGAAGAGTAGAAGTTTGTACGGAACCCTTGATGCGCGAGTCTAACTCGCACTTGACGTTTTATTTTATTGGTGTCTTTCTTATGAAGTGGACCTGTAAAGATGGCAGGACCATAACCGCATTATTTAAAGCTCTGTTTTCCTCAAAAAGCTGTTTTTTCTATCCTAACATAGTTTTTCGTTTTCTTTAAAAAAATCTTAAATAAAATATATTTTTTCCAAATTGTATAGGACGCAATCAACGAGCAAATAAACTCGGGCTACACCGACTCGGACCCGCCATCTTGGATCCCGGACGACATATTAAACCTCAACAATGTCGACGAACAGGACAACATAATGGAACAAATCAACGGAAACAAAGATGGCGGCGTGACTGTCAAACTGCTGTGTGGTGCGGATCTCATGGAGTCATTCGCTACACCTGGCCTGTGGTCCGATGAAGATGTAAGTTATCTAAAATATTCTACAAATGAACAGTACAACATAATGGAACAACTCAACGGAAACAAAGATGGCGGCGTGACTGTCCAACTGCTGTGTGGTGCGGATCTCATGGAGTCATTCGCTACACCCGGCCTGTGGTCCGATGAAGACGTAAGTTATCCAGAATATTCTACAAATAAATGCAAATTCCACTTAATGATCATCTTCACCATAACAATGGTAACGTCTCAAAATATCACATTTTACCTTTGATGAAAGTTAAAATTAATCTATTAGCTCGATATCTAATCTATTAGCGCGATTTGCTCCCCTTGGAGTCGAGACCCTAGGTCCGTGGGGTAACGATAACGAGGCTTTCCGGGTTTTAAAAAAAATATCTGAGCGTTTGGTCGAAGCGACGCGTGACAAGAGAGCTGGTGAGTATCTGGCACAGCGCATCAGCATTGCCATACAGCGGGGCAATGCAGCCAGTGTTTTGGACACGCTTCCGATTGGTATTGATATGGATCAGTTGATCTACCTGTAGATTGTGTGCAACAGTCTACAGTTAGCTCAATTATTTTAATTGTACTAGCACTAGTTTTAATTTAATTCTATTATTTGATAGTAATTTTCCTACCTTATTTAGCGGTGGGTACAATAATGTCACGATTTAAAAAAGCCAAGAATCGGATAAGTGGTTAAAAATGGCCCCTGACAAAAAAGATCGCCAGTTGTCCCGGTCAAAATTTAATAAAAAAAAAGCATGTTTTTGTTAAACTAAGTTGTCTTAATTTTAATTTATTTATCTTACTGTTTCCAGTTGGAGACTATAGTAGGCAGACATGGCCTAGTGGTGGTGACGCGGGCTGGCAACGACCCGGGCCGGTTCATATACGAGTCGGACATGCTATATAAACACAGAGTAAGTTTTAGCTGAAGACAGGGCGCTATGGCGCTCATTAGGGGAGGCCTATGTCCAGCTGTGGACTAATTTAGGCTGATGATGATGATGATAAAGTTTTAGAACCTTATCAAATGTATTAACTATTTACCGACTTAAAAAAAGAAAAAGGTTCTATTTTGCTGTATGTGTGTTCGTATATCTCTATCAATTGTGGACCGATTTTAATGATTACTTTGGTGTTTTGTAATGAAAGAAGTCAGGGTGTTCTCTGAATTTTATGTTTGTACCTACCTCAAAATTTAAAAAAAATGTTAGATGCGATTTCCTAATAAAAACAATATTTATCTTAGAACTAAATTACTATATAGATCTGCAGATATTTGTTCAGGGTGTTCTGGTCGTTTATTATGTATATAAAAAAAAACTATCTATGTATTATCGACCATATCCATCCATCCCATCTATGTACTATTGACGACCTCAGTGGCGCAGCGGGCGAGAGTCTGCCTGCGACGCAAGAGGTTGCGGGTTCGATCCCCGCCTCGGAACAAATTTGTGTACGATCTGCAGAAATTTGTTCCGTTGGTCTGGGTGTTTTCTATGTATAATAAAAAATATCTATCTATGTAATGTATAATATTACGTATATCAGTTATCTAGTACCCATAACACAAGCTCTGCTTAGCTTGGGGCTAGATAATGCTGTGTGAATTGTCCAGCATTATTTATTTATTTATTATATTAAGTATATCAGTTATCTAGTACCCAAGTTCTGACTTGGTTTGGGGCTAGATAATGCTGTGTGAATTATCCAGCAATATTTATTTATTTATTATATTAAGTATATCAGTTATCTAGTACCCAAGTTCTGACTTAGTTTGGGGCTAGATAATGCTGTGTGAATTATCCAGCAATATTTATTATTCCATTATTTTTCCAGCACAACATAATCCTATTAACGAACTACATTGCCAACGAAGTTAGTTCCACCGTTATACGACGTTTGGTGCGAAGAGGGGAGAGTGCCAAATACCTGACAGAAGACTCAGTACTGTCGTACATACGGCAACACAGGCTGTATTCGCCGCTTATACATGCGTGAGTATTGTATATTGATTATCTCTGGCTAGGTTTATCAGCTGTGCGATTACGCTAAAACCACGTGTCCTAAATTAAAACATCTGAAATTCCTTTAACTAGACTTGTAAACCATTTGAAACGCCTCAAAAGCCTTTTACTGGCCTTGAGAGCCCTTTGATTGGTATCATAAACCCTTTTAATGCCCTTGAAAGCTCTTTTAATAGCCTCAAAAGCCTTTTTAATGCCCTTTAAAGCCCTTCGAATGGCCTGTTAAGGCCTTAAATCCCTGTTAATGGCCATCGTCATACAATAGCAAATTATGAAATCCATAAAGGGTTTTCAAATTTTAATATAGGTTGGGTGGTTTTTGCGTAATTTCACAGCTATGGTTGGATTCAGTAAAGTTTATCAAGTTTAGAATTAGGGGATTAGCATGAATTCACGAAACAGAAAAAATAAGCATTTTTGACTCTTTTCTGATCTCCAAATTTAAAACTTATAGCTGGTAGATATTTATTGCCAAGTTACACTAAGTATAATATTGCTAACTGAGCTTCTTAATTAAGTGGAGGCAAAGTTCAGTTTGCTAGGTATATATAAAATAAATTTATAACAACTTTTGGTTCAGGGATTATCATACATTCTAACCCCAACTGTATTACACAGCAACGACTAACAAGACCCTTCCTTCCACGCTTTCCTGGAAACAGTGAGTATACCCTCCACGATTTCATAGCCTACGGCAAGCGTTCCCCACAAGACATCACTATGAAATCTCCCGAAGAAACCTCATACAAAAATATACTCATAAACATCCGTGACAAACCGACTATAACCGACCAAACTGTCATCATAAAAAGAGCTAAAAAGACCAACTTTCTTCTCCCAACGCAAACCGATTCGATCAGCCCTATGGCAGAAGGTATAAAACCCAAAATCGCGTACATAGACAAAGTCTCCCCATCATACGTACCGGGAAAAGCCGTCAAAATCATCAGCGATGGAACCAAACACACCATCCAAGATGATAAGGTAAGTTTCAACGAAAGTACTTATTCTTCCTTAGACAGCTATTTGAAAAAAGATGATTTGGACTATGAACTGTATAAACGTCGCGTTTCTGAAGGAAATATGGAGCAAAAGAAAGATGAACCGATCAAAAAACGCTGTTCTTCGTCTATTAGGAAGCTCTGTCCGGAAGATATGAAAAAGAGTAAGTCGGAAGTTAGTAAGTTGTGTGATAAAATGAAGAGTATTAAACTGAAGGAAAGGGAGAGTAAGAATTATAGGACGCGTAGCTGCAATGACATTGTTAGGCTGATTCTGACAAAGCATGGCATACATGTTATCAGCGATACAGAGGCTATTGTATAAGGACTTGAACGTCTTATTGAATAACCCCCTTTATACTTAAACGCTACTTAGATTTAAGCAACTTAGATTTAAACTTAAACTCAATGTTCAAAGTTATACTAAAATTGTGCAGTAACGATTTTAAGCCAAATTTCTCATAAAAATTTACAAACTTCAGTAAAATATGTGAAACAATTGTTTCGTTTATCCGCTTTGCAGATTGCAGACTATGTTAGAAACTACATAAAAAAACTGATAGAAATAATAATCATCAATCGACTTCAAAAAGAAGAAAAACAAAGCGAAACTAATACAATTTTTTTTTAAGTTTTGCGATTCCCTACAATGTTAAAGATTTACTTAAATCTGAGTATCGTTTTATAAAGGCTAAAACACTTAGTGAAATTTTCTTGATTGTTAAAAATTACCTGAGTTAAAAAATTGCTGTATTAGAACAAATTTACCACCAGTATTGTGTAGTTGCTAAATAAATTCCAGTATTAGTTAATAGTCTGTAGTCGTAGAAAAGCACAAAAAGTTAAGCAAAAGAAAGAATTTAACTCAAAGACTTTCAAAACCTTGAGGTATTTCTCCATTGAATGTAGATTATGTAGTATTATATTATTAGGAAGACTTTTAAAAAGAAAAAATAGTCAGATTAATAATTTCTAGAAAAACTTTGATTCAAGGTTTTTAAATTATAAATATCTTTATTTTACCATTATTTAATTTTAAAATATCATCCATCATTTCATTGCTAAAAAAACCCGTAAAGTTAAATAGTTGAATTTAAATGTATTTGAATGTTGATCTTAAGGAGTCAATTGTTAAAGTATAAATTGTTGTATTTAGTCGGAAGATATGCCCATTAGTCTACAGATTAATATTTGTAATGTATTTACTGTAATAAATTTACTGCTAAATTTGCTTTAAATATTAATAACCTGTTCAACTAGAGATAAATAAAATTCATAAAAATCTTAAAAATTTGGTACAAATTGATCTTTGTATAGAATATTGAAACCATTTAAATCTGTAGTCTAAAACTTTTTCTAGAATAATTAGCTTAGTATTTTCGAAAGCTTGTTGGATATTTTGAAAAACATTAGTATTAAATTTGACTATCTTCCATTACCTATATACCTTTTAATGACATATTTAAGGAAATATACTAAATTTTATATCCAATGTATACCTGTTAAAATTCTTGTACATTTTTTTATATATTGGGTAGTTTCCTAGTTATAGGCAATTTTCCATAATTAGGACCAGTTCCAAGATATTTGGCCACGGCCACATTAAGATTTAATGTAATGTTAATATTTAGAAATTTGACAATTATAGTAAAAATTTATTCATTGTAGTTAAGTAAAAACAATATTTATTCAAAAGTACATCATTTGAATTACCCATTCATCCTTGTAATCATTAAAAGATTACTGAATTCTTTTACTACATGCAAAATTTATTATTATAATTGATAATAATATATTATGCTTTTTTTATTATATTTGTTATGGAGTATTTGGTCAACTCCAGTGTTCATATTACAATAGCATATCTATAAGGCTTCAATTTTGTATAACTTTTGCAGTTTCAAACTCTGTATTTTATCTATAAATAAATACGAATAAATAACAAGTCAGGAAATTTAATTGCGTTAAAAACTACCCATATAAAGTTGTGTCCAATGCGTCACGTTATCAAACCGATATGGCCAATACTATGCAAAATGAAATCAGTCAATTATTACTTAATTTGGATGGTTTTGATTTCCTTGATGCAATATTGAATTGTATATCGATAAAATTTACAGATTTTCACTGATGTATTATGCTTATTGTTATTTTTAGTTTCCCTGCCTATCCGATTCGGCAATTAAGTGGATAGCTAACAAGTGGAATAAAAACTTAATAAATTAATTATATTTTGCGGAACAATGAGTTCACTGAAATATAAAAAGTTATCAAAAAAAACCTAGTAAAACATATTATATGGTATTGTTTTGCTATTGACTTGGTCCGGTCCACTTACTGCATAACATCGTTATGCAATAAGTGGCAGACATTGCAACTAATCCGAAGTTAATCTTATTTAGAATCATACATTGTTTTCATTTGAAACAGGGCCACTTTTTGTGTATAATTTGTTTTGAATTAGACTTCCTGACTTATTATTTATTCGTAGATTCTAAGCCTAATTAATTGTTATTCTGGTTTTAAAAAAAATGTAATTGTTTATTATATAAATATAAATGTCATAATCATAATTCAAAGATAATTTTTCACATTTCACATGAGTTCGATTCGATGGCTTGACAATTTTGGGTAAAAAACCCGAGTGTTTAAAAAATTTGGCTGACTAGACATGACATTAAATATTTATGTATTTGATTTTTAATTAAAAACCAGAGTAACCCTTCCTATACCTCTGTGATAGCTTATAGTTGTGCCAATTTTAACGTTTAGGTATATGTACCCGTTTAAAGTTAATTATCTCTTATTATTGCTTTGATCAGTATTATATTTATTTGCCAAGTTATTCACAGCAGAAATATATTTTATTTTATTTATTGCTCACTTTTAGGATAGGTAAATAAAATAGGCTTTAGCTTTTTTTATTAGGAATTATAGGATTATTATTTTATTAGGCTTTAGCTAATATATTTCTTTTAGGGTTCTAGGCTTAAATTTTAATAGCTGCTTTGTTTATTGACAGAATTTTTGTGGCTAGTCTCATGTTTTTATTTTGTTTGTCTGTTGATTAGGAATTTCTTGCATCCTATTATAATTTTTAATTTCAAGTTACTAAGACGGGATATCTGTTACTACCAGTAATATCTGGCAATAAGTTTATCCCGTAAAAACGGTTTAGTTACCAAATAGAAAATACCAGTAGTTGGACTGATATCTAGTTTTTGTTAACTAATTAAAAAATTCCAATAGTTTGAGACCCTTTTATAAATTCCTACAGTAAGGTAGAATAAAACTAAATTTTTAGCCCGCATTGCCCACTGAAAGGGACCTGCCTTCCTCCTTTCAGTTTTCTCTGTCTGTCTTGATACAAGATTTGTTATTTTGATACAGACTTCTACACACAATGCCGCTAAGTTTTTCCGACTTCTCGGGTAAAAGAACTTTTAACCGTCCGCGTTTCCGGCCCATATTACAAACAGCCGGCGTCATAGTGTGTAGAAGTCTACTGGAGAATAATACATTTACCAATTTATATCTATAGTTATCTCCTGCATCATTTTTAATTTTTTTAACCCTATTGTTGTTGTTAGGGAGCCGGCGGTTGCGCGTTGTAGCTGATGTGTTGCGCGGCCGACGACGCGGATGCCGTGTAGTCGACAGAACGCGCTGCTACCGCTAACGGGTTAACGCGAGAAATAACTAGAACCGACTTGATCTAGGACAGAGTTGTAAAAATGAGCTTAGGAGTCTAGAAGGATTAGATAACCCCGAATACTCAATCAGATATAAATCCTATACCATAGCCAAACTCTTGGTAGAATTTTTGTAAACAATTCACGACGCAGATGACTAAATTTCACAATATTTATTAAAGGAAGGATCTCAAATCAAAAAATAATTAAAAAAATGAACATGAAATTTTACAAAAATTCTACGGAATTTGGCTAGGTGTAGATATAAGCAGGTCATAATTTTGGTAAGTTACTCTTCACTAAATGTATCGTTTTCTTAAAAAAAACATTAACCAGAATAAAGAATGGCGCTTTGCGCCATCTTTTGAGATCTAAGGTTACGTAAGGATACGTTTTTTAAATGTCTCCTTTGATCGAAGAGCTAAGGGCGTTTTTCAAAGATGTGCTATTTAAACCTGCAAAATCAATTGATTTGAACTATAGCTTTTCCACCAGCTAGAACCACTTGTTCTAGCAGTTGGATATGTTAAACCTAACGAATAGGGTCTTGAAACTGTGAGAATCGAGTGATTCAATAGATGGCGCTAGTGGCACGATTGTTTAAAAGCCCATTAGTTCCGATTTTGACCACGCGTAGTTATCTGGCGTGGACCATAATAGGAACGTACTGGTAAGAAGATGGATCAATTTTAATACTGTGATTTGGAAGGTTCTAGTTATTTTGCGTGCAGTTTAAATAATAATGGTTGATATTTCAATAAATACAATCGTAACATTGTACCTTTTAAGTAATTAAATAACATTCAGATACTAAGCACAAATTACAGATTAAAAATTGTAATTCAGCTTGAATGATAAATGGCTGTGATTTTTAAGTTGTACTTATAATATAATTTATTGTTGAAATATCAACCACAGCAACCACAAATTATAATCAACATCCAAAAGAAATGGTTGCTTATTCCAAGCTTAGTTTATTATTATCAAGTGCCATTTACAAATTCCAACTTATGTATAAAAGAAACAAGTGTAGTACCTACCGTAGTAATAATCCGTGGTAGTACTAACGCACTTCTAAGGTCCGATTTCACCATTTACTACCAAAACTAATATCAGGTTGATCGAGTTCAAATCTCAGTTTCCTATTGTGACATGATGGCTCTTGAACATTGAATAGCGCTTGTACGGGCTCAGAATTATGTCAGTAAAATGCGCTCGTTTAAACTGACTTTATCTTAAGCCCACGGTAACTACTAATCGGCGTTACAGGGCGTAATAAAACGTGTTATACAGCGAGCCTTCGTGCAGAACGGGGAAAAAACGCGCCAGCAACGAGCAACAATGCAAAACGTTGCACAGACGTTCTATGCTCGCTATGAACGGTACGCTCCGTGACGCCGTCGTCGATCCACCTTTATATTGATCGAGTTCAATAGGGTTGGAAAATGTTCGTTTTAGTTAATAAAATAAAATTTAAAAATCGATTCAAAGTTTTCAGTTATTTAAATCTGTTATAAAACACAATGAAAATAGTAGTTGCAATGTTATTACATCATATGACTGTGTAGGCAAACTAAAATTTCGCAACTGTCATCAGCAACATCAGCACATTTGACTAGGTAGGTACCACACAGTCAACTGATGTAATGACCACAGAGCAAAAACTCCACTGCGTCCAGCGTTTTCGTCAAATTACGCACTTAACTTGAAAATGAAAATTTTTAATGTGTTTTTAGGGCACCTATCGATTAAATAAAAAAATTGTATTTCTCTTCTCATCTTAGTGGTTTATTAGCACTAAAGAATCTAATTGAGACACTTCAAAAATGGGTGTAACACCCTTGCAATGGTGAAATTGGACCTTAGTATTGTTATGTCAATTGTATACAAAATGGAATATGTAGATGGCGCTACAGTCGCTGTGATCATCGTGAGGCCACCCTTTAAGACAACCGTCTTTCCATCTAAAATCATATTCTGTGTGTAAAGCTTTTTGGTCTGCATTTTCATAGTAAATGTTACTATGAAATTATTGGAATGGATTTAGAAATTGCATATTTTTAGACGTGTTTTTGGTTATTTAGAATACTTAGGACAGTTTTTGTGATTGTTCTGTTTGCTCATGTTAATGTTATTCGCGTGGTCTCACGATCGCTTGTTTGGGTGTCGCATTCCTGTTTAATTGTTTAGTTTTACTGTAGCGAAAATTTTGTTGTGTATGCTTGAAATGTGATACATATATTGCGGCCAAACTAGAGATACAATGTTTGTAAACACAGTCCACGTAAAAATAATAATAGTGGACAATTGACACAGCAGCATCTAGTCCCAAGCTAAGCTGTGCTTTTGTTATGGGTTCTAGAAAACTGTCATACTTAATAGGTACTCTGGTACTACAATGCATTGATAGATATTTTTTTAATTATACATAGAAAATATGCAAAACACCCGGAACTAATCTGCAATATTTGTCCCAAAGCGGGAATCGAACATATCGTTTATGTCCTAAAAGATATTTGCACTATTTACAAATTTTAGCTCTTTCCTACAAAATATAAAGATGAAAATATTTAGTAACAATTCCATGTAAAACCTCTGATAAGTTCTAATAAAATGTAGTCCGTGTTGTAGAAGAAAAAACACACCAACTACAAAATGAAAAAATCTATCAAAGCAACACGTCAACTAATTCAGTCTCTCTACGAGACATCATCAGAACACCACAATACTCGACCCTGAAACTGGGAGCTCCAAGCAACACCGGCAGAGTTCCACCAGAGATGTTGCCACTCCGAGCTCCGCGCGACAAGACTTGGCGCTCGGAGCTCATCTTTATATTTTGCAATGAATTTCCGAAATGTAACGCCTGAATCTTTTATTTCTCTTTCCTACAATGCATAATGCTGACAATTATTTTTGGAACTCCACGCCAAACAGAATTTTCTCATTTATGTTGTGTGTTGTTTACAAACATTTTATCTTGAGAATGGCTCGGATATAAATACATAATTATGGCTTTCGTCCAGTTTCCACGACAGCGCATTTTAGATCCATTTTACATGGGAACCGTTTCAGATAACTTCACCTTTGTTAAGTTTGTTCCATTTTACTGAGACGAAAAAAACATTACATCTCATAAATTTTTATGTACATTTTAGAGCACCAAAACAATTTGATTCCTAACTAAAATTCATAACGCGTGAATCATAAGTGAACATTCGGTCAGGGAAGGGCAATATGTAAAATTAACCATAGGTACTACTACCAATAGAATATCACGTGAAGTTATGGCTATGTAAATTTATTTGTCACTACAATAGGGTACCTATATGCATATTTTTTTATTATTTATGTTATTTTATTTCATTAAACTACTTAAGGCTCTTACCCCACCCAAAGTGACGCCGCCACCTACTTTATGTTATTATTCCGTTAAACAAAGGAATTTTCAAAAATCCATTTTCCAGTTTGTTATACAGTCAGCGTCAAATTGAAATAAGCGTGAAGAGTAGTCAAAATGATCTGAAAAACATAAAAGCAATTTGAAATACGCAGTTTGAATGATCATATTGTTGTAAGCACCCAAGGTGTTCAAAACATCTTACTACTCATTGTTTCATATTTATATGAGCAGTCAGAGTGATCTAAATTATCTTAGCAAACAAAGCTTTCAAAGTTATCTGTACATAAAATGTACCATCAAAAAATAATGATAATAACAGAATTGCAACAATATGCACAGATAACTTTGAGAATTTTGTTTGCTAAGATAATTTTGATCACTCTGACTGCTCATATAAATATGAAACAATGAGTAGTAAGATGTTTTGAACACCTTGGGTGCTTACAACAATATGATCATTCGAACTGCGTATATCAAATTGCTTTTATGTTTTTCAGATCATTTTGACTACTCTTCACGCTTATTTAAATTTGACGCTGACTGTACCTATCATAAGCTTTTTTTAATGCCTCTGAGTAATAGTTTTATTCTATTTTGTTTAGGCAGAGATACGAAAATAGATTTTGGTGGCCACCAAGAGCAACTTCGGTTTGGTTATTTTGTACCCCACTTTGCTTGGATGGAAACTGGGCTGCGTTGCCCTATAGGTTCCTAGTTGTTGCATGCAACCTTACTTAACCTTTGCATGACTTGATATGCGATTTAGTTTGAACAAGTTTAAGATAGACAGTCAAACAACGATTTCTAAGTATTTAATGTTCTGTATGTAGTAGGTTCAAAGAAACTGCATCGATAGGTAAACCCCCTGTTAAGTGGGCTGTTAGTGTACAGATATATTTTCAAAATGGAATGTTTCGTTAAAATATTAAATTAAATTTAATCATTTTAATGAATACCTATTTAATTTCATTAATATTAAATTTAATCATTTAAATGCATATTTACTTTCATTAATATAATTATATGCTGTGTGTGAATTGTCCAGCATTATTTATTTGTATTTAATTAATATTAAATTTAATCGAAAAGATTACCTATCGATGATTATTTGTTATAACGTCTTAATTTTGTCATCACAGCAAACCTTTTCAAAATGTGATTATAGAAAAGAATAGAATTTTCTTATTTAGCTTTTAGATATGTTAAAATAATTAGTACATACTTTTGTAGCATTTATTATTAATACATATCTAATATGTACTTACAGATTTCATAATTTAATATTAGCTTATAGTTGTGCATTAAATGTTCCTTATGTTTTAAGGTTTGTGTTAATTTAAGCTAAGCTTTAGTACTTAACGCAGTGAATAGATACTTATGAGTCTTTAATAAAAGTTTTAATTTAATGTTGTCATAATAGTTATATTTGCTTATTTATTCCATATTTTATAGTTTATCAGACCTTATATAGTACTACGAAGATATCTGTGAAATGCCATATTCTGGAACATGCTACTCTCAGTTGTTATCAAGAACAGAAGTGTTCCCTAAATGATACCTTTTTGTTTAGGATTCGCTAAATCCATGGTGGCTCATGGACCAGCAGGTCGATTCGGGAGTATTACTTATACCTAATACGATATGTGTCTAAGATATTTTATGTCAACATTTATGAATGAAAATAAATACTATAACAGAAAACAACAAGGTACAGTTTGACCACTTTAATAAGTCACATCGGGAAAATTCGTCTGCACGGAAGAGAACATTTCAACCCCGATTGAATACGAATGCTAACGCCTTGTAATAACAGACTTTATTGCGTTGCGTTAAGCTTTTAAGTCAACGAAAACAGAGGCTCAAGCTATCTCGCTCATATGATATTTGCACGGGAAGACAAAAAAGGACCAACGTATTTTTATATGTATCCCACTCAAAATATATGCGCGTTATGATTGGCTTGGATTTTTTTGCGCCTACCAAAATTAAGTCATCTGCGCTGGTACATCGGTGTAAGTTATTAACGTGACAGCAAAGTTATCAATTTATCACTAAAAAGTAAAACACAAACTTAAAGAATGCTTAAATCTCGTAACGGAGTGAAAAATGTTTAAATTTGGATTCGAAAACGAACGAGATCAGTAGTTATTTTTCGTAAATTTTCCATTGTTTTTAATACTTCTTATCCTATTCCAGACTATGAGAAATCAAACAAATAAAAAACATGAAAATGTCGTTCTTGAGTTATAAATGGTGTTACTAACACGACTTTGTTTTATAAGTACTTATATAGAAAACTAGAGGTTGCCTTGTTGAGCTCCACCTATGCGGTGTTTGGTACCCAGATCGGTAGCGAAATCAGAGTTGGTATGCGGCAATGCTTCTGCCACTAAAAAGGAATCGGAATATCGCGGTCTGCGCGAAATTCACCGCAACCGCTCTGTGTAGATAATATTGTCTGAATGGGCCTAAGAAAACGTCTGGGGAATAAATTCATAAATTCCAATTATGTATTAGACCGTTAAATAGAAATCAATAGTACTTACCTACCTAAATGTAATGCTTCAATGAAAATAAAATGTTTATTTATTTATTGTTTTGTTTTATTCATATTTCTGTCCATTTGACTTTATAATAGAATAATAGAACAGAGAAAAATGCTATGATTCTAGGTATATTATGTGTAAGATACGCTAAAAATATAAGTATGAAAACATTTAGTAACAATTCCGCGCTACACCTCCGTTAAGATCTAACAAAATGTCCGTTTAGAAAAAAAACCACACAAACTACAAAATGAAAAAATCTATCAAAACACGACGTCAACTAGTTTCGTCTCTTCAAGACATCATCAATCAGGACACCACAATACTCGACCCTGACACTGCAGCGACAAGCAACACCGGCAGAGTCCCACCAGAGATGTTGCCACTCCGAGCTCCGCGCGACAAGTCAACATAACGAAGACAACAGACGAGACATGGTCGCTGACTTTAAGCCTCGCGCATAATAATAATAAATAATAATCATTAATTTCAGGCAACACAAGACAAGGACTTACTAAGGCCCATAATCATAAATACCTACCTTAGAGACTAACATAAGTAAGTACATAATAATATAACAAAAACTCGTGTCACTGGCCACAACTGGGTCAATGAAGTGCGCGCGGTGTCGTGTATCAGTGGTGTCAGCCTTCATCAGAACTTCCTGAACACGACACCCTTCATTCATAAGCTCAAAGTCGCTCAGCGACCTACTATATGTAGAGAGCTAAGTTAGGAGTTTCTCTACACGATAAAATCCGGAATATAAACGAACCAAAATAACCGACATAGCTCTCAGAATTAGCAGGCTAAAGTACCTAGCGATAGGCAGGCCGTAGGTATACCTCGCAAAACCGACAACCGTTTTGGGGAGTAAAGGTTCTCGAGTGGCTACAGCAGTGATGCAATCTAAAACGGAGTGTGGGAAGACCGATGGACCGACGACATCGTAGCGGTCGCAAGGAGTCGATGGACGGAGGCGGCTGAGACCGCTATTCGTGGGGTCGTTTCGGGGAGGCCTACGTCCAGCAGTGGACGGTATACGAACTGATGATGATGTCTTTATTATTATTAGGTAGGTATTCTTAAAGAGCCTGGCTCTTGTTGGTCTACAATGAAGCAGCATTTTTCGCTTTCCAACGCGGTCTCTTTTTTTACTGGTGTTGAATTTTGTACCTACAAAAACATCACTAACAGTCAATATTTAGTCCACAGCTGGATGTAGTTACAAATTGACAAAAAGGAAGGTTTTTATAAAAAAAACAGCTAGTAATCACTCAGTTACATTTAATAAAATTAATCTAACCTATCGAACATTTAATTTAATTTATTATAATATGATCAACTTAAAACTTACGATTGTACATTTGCCTAATTAATCTTAGATAAATGTAATTGATTGATTTTCTAATATATTTTTGGAATTGATCATTTTGAGCACTTTTAAAAATAGATTACTGTATAAAAATCTCGTTTAGAGTACATCTCATTTACAATCAAGCTGTTTTTGCATTCTCATATTAGTTACTGTGCAAACCACAAGCAGGGAATATCAAATTATCAGTACCTAAGTATAATTTTTTTTCTCCGAATACACGGTAACAGTTTTTTACTTCTTCGCGCCAAAACTACTGAACGGTTTATAATTTTGCATACAGGTTCTAGGCCAAAACAGCTTTTTATCCCATATTTCGGTTCCCATAGGATAGAAATAATCTTAAAACGTTTCTATATAGACTTCTGTGGCGCGTTGGGCGAAGGTCCACCTGCGACGCAGGAGCTTGCGGGTTCGATTCCCGCCTTGCGACAAATGTTTGGCAATGGCTCTGCAAATATAAGTCCGGGTGTTCTGGCTATTTTTCATGAATAATAAAAAATATCTATATATGTTATGCGCACGCTCACAAGCGTACAAATTTTTACGACATAATACGGAAACTCTACGCGCCGCCGCGCTTTCGCCAAATTGTATCTTTTTTTAGTAAATAAAGATATATTTTGAATCAGTGTGCGCGTCTCGGTGTGACCAGACACTTACCAATTAAAATATGTTGTACAATCACAAACCAGAATGCGTTTGTATAATTTACAGGGTTAGATAGACAAGAAATGAAATACGTCCCGAAAAAATTCGGCGCGCTAACCAACTAAACCACGAAATCAGTACTCGTCTAGTCGAAATTCTCTGGGACTTCTTCGGTGAGATAGATGCTTTTAAGGGCCTGAGGTAGTACGCAAATCAACTCTGTCAGACCGAAATATTTTCGAACCGACTAAATATTTAAAGTGAGTAAGTAAAGCTGAAGTGGCAGTGGGCTGGCCATATCTCGAGAAGAACCGACCACCGCTGGGGTAAACGTGTTCTTGAGTGGAGACCGCGACTCGGCAAACATAGTATAGGACGAACTCCGACCAGGTGGGATGACGATTTGCGAAAGACTGCTGGCAGATGCTGGATGCGGCAAGCTGAAGACAGGGCGCTATGGCGCTCATTAGGGGAGGCCTATGTCCAGCAGTGGACTGATGTAGGCTGATGATGATGAAATATTTAACTTTGAAATTTATACATGGTACAGTTCAGGACTTATTCTATCGATCATATGTTTTGAAAACAGTTTCCATAAAATTTTTGCTATAAAAATCGCAGTTACCTCTAAACTTTTACTAAAACCTTTACTTCTCAATAAATACAGTTGAGTGAGAATAAACATGGTAATAGAACTAAGTATAAAAAACATTTTATATGATTCGGATTTTTATAACAAAGTCCTAATTAATAGATAATGAGCTAAAACTTGATTTTTGGGCTTGCATTGCTATGCCTGTCTCGCTTCTATGAACGCGAAATCCTATGTCTGTTCTTTTCACAAAATTTTCAGGTTGTATAGATCTTGACGACCGATGTGGCGCGGTAGGCGTAGGTCTGCCTGCGACGCAGAAGGTTGCGGGTTCGATTCCCGCCTCGGGACAAATGTGTGTACGATCTGCAGACATTTGTTCAGGGTGTTCTGGTCGTTTTCTATATATAATAAAAAATGTCTATCTATGTATTGTATTATACAATACATAGATAGACATATATTATGTATATCAGTTATCTAGTACCCATAACACAAGCTCTGCTTAGCTTGGGGCTAGATAATGCTGTGTGAATTGTCCAGCATTTATTTATTTATATTTATTATTTATCTTAAAATCTGATCAAGTTAGATGATTATTAACTTTTCTTAAGTTTAGGTGTGGGTTTGGGGTCGGGGCACAGGCACCACGGAGTCGAGTTCTTGTTGCACATCAGTTCTACATTGATCACTGTGAACGGTAGGTCGTCTACCGTCACTCGGTGGGAGCCCCATATCTTGTACTGGACGTCGTGGAGCCCTGAAAAAGGAAATAAGTAGGTAAATAAATAATGCTGGACAATTCACACAGCAGTTTCTAGCCCCAAGCTAAGGAGAGCTTATGTTATGGTTTCTAGATAGAACGGACATCACTACATAGTATAAAACAAAGTCGCTTTCCGCTGTCTGTCTGTCCTTAATGTATGCTTAGATCTTTAAAACTACGCAACGGATTTTGATGCGGTTTTTTTAATACATAGAGTGATTCAAGAGAAAGGTTTATATTATATAGGCATGCATAATATATATGTAGTAATCGTGCGAAGCCGGGGCGGGTCGCTAGTACCTTATACAATACACTTTCGGTAGATATATATTTTTTAATTAGACATAAAAAACACCCAGAACTGAACAAATATCTGCAGAAAGAAACAAACATTTGTCTCGAGGCGGGAATCCAACCCAAAACCTCAGTCGCAGCCGGATCTTCGTCTTTAAATGTTTATTTTTTTTTAATCAATGCCTTCTAAGTCGTAAATACCATGCAAGGAAAAATAAAACCGCAAAAAAATCACGTTATGGGAGCCCCTTAAATATTTATTTTATTCTGTTTTTTTGTTATTTGTTGTTATTGCGGCAACAGATATCATTCATGATCATCATCTGTGAAAATTTCAACTACCTCACTATCACGGTTCATGAGATACAGCCTGGTAACAGATTGACAGACAGACAGACAGAGCCTCAGTAATAGAGTCCCATTTTCCCCTTTGTGGTACGGAACCCTACAAATCAGGGGGAGGTTTGTCCAGCAGTGGACCTTTTTAAGCCGTTGAGGAAGTTGAGGGAATCGAACCCGCAACCACCTCCGTCGCACGCGGACCTTCAAATTTAAATTTTTTAAAGCAAGCAGTATTCACCCCCCCCCCCCCCACCTGTTACCCATAAGGCCTCCAAAGTCTTAAATACCATGCAAAGAAACAAACTATGTAATTTCAGGTAACCTGTGAGTCTGTCCCTGCGACGAGTAACCTCGCGCTGGTTGTAGCATTTGCGCATGTCCCTTCTTCTATAAGTTTTGTCATGGACGTGTCTGGAAATAAGATATTTTAGTCTGTATGAGAAAAAATCTAAAAGTATAATATTGCTGTTTGGCAAAAAGCAGTCGGAAAATGTTCGTTTTAGTTCATAAAATCATCATCAGCCTGTATTAGTCCACTGCCGGACATACATAGGCCTCCCCTAATGAGCGCCATAGAGCCCCGTCTTCAGCTTGCCGCATCCAGTATCTGCCAGCAGTCTTTCGCAAATCGTCATCCCACCTGATCGGAGGGCGTCCTATACTACGTTTGCCGAGTTCTGGTCTCCACTTAAAAACACCTTTACCCCAGCGATTTTGGTTTCATAAAATGATGGGACTTCTTCAGGGTGAGTTTGGTTCTAGACGCGCCCTTACCACATCTGCACTGAACTTACCTTGAAGATGTCTGTCCCTTGTTAAGGGATGAAATGTTGGTGTTTTCCCAATACAAGGTAATTAGGTAGATAACTAATTACCTAATGCTGGAAAACCCACACAGCAACATCTAGCTATGCACTGTGTATTCTTGATAGTTTAATTAATAGTAGCAAACAAACAAAATTAGACCATAATTTAATAGGTTAAGTTAGCGTAAAATGAATGTTTTAGCTTTTAGCACCTGTTATTCAATAAAGTAATTATTATTAAACACTAGTTAGATTTTAGTATCATTTATGTATGGTCTACCTACATCTAGATTCTAGATTATGGCTATATACAGGACTAGGACAATTTATTTATATGAAAATAGACAAGGAGCCTGTGGTTGCTGTGTCTATAAAGTTATCAGTACTTAGTAATATAATATTAATAATGCTGGACAAATCACACAGCATCATCTAGTACCAAGCTAAGCCAAGCAAAATTAAATGCGAAATTAAGTGAGTGACCCAGATTAAAATGATTAGATTGGATTGAAATAGGAAAATTCTTTTAGCCCCTTTTACCACAAATAGGTATGAGCAAATATTATTGTTTTTACTCTATCTAATATTTTTTAGATTTTATTAAATAATTGTTGTTGGTCAGCCTACACAAGACTAAGACATTTTTAGCCGTTGAATGAATCATTCACTCACTTGAAAGTGTCAGCAGTTCCAGTAGTAATACCACTCGGACGAGTTACCACCAGCCCAGCGTCCTTCAATCTCACATAAAACTCATCATCTTCCAGCCCCCACCCCCAATAGTTATTCGACATGCCATTCACCAGCTCATAATGTTCCCGTTTCACAAGCAATATCCCTCCGATGAAGGTATCGTAGTGATACTTGGGATGCGTTTGAGGGGAGGATATGTGCATTGGGCTTGATGATGGATAGTTATATTTTAACTCGTTATTGAGGGGTAGTAAGTCAACATCGTGCATAGCAAGGTAGTCGTAATCTTTCTTTGTGTACAGAAATCCAACATTTATTAGTGATGCACGGTTAAAACGGTAGCTGTCTTTCTGTTGTATGATGAATATGTGGAATGGTATGTTCTGCTTCTTTAGGAAATTGAACATGTGAGGAACAAACTCGAGTAGCTCTTCAAATCTGTCTCGGAATGGGACTAGAATGGCTAGACGCTTTTTGGCTGAGTCTTTGGAAGTTATTTGGAAGCGCTCGTTACTAGGTAAAGCCTTTTTTTCTGAAAATAGAAAATTTTACATGATTATATGATTACATGATGTGATGGTCATTTTCTAAGGGGTCAAACACGTCTTATAACTGTGTTGGGAATTATTGTTGTATTTTGATACGTTTGTGAGGTCATTTGATTATTGTACTTACCGTTTTGTAGCGGTAAAGACGCTAAATAACATCCTGCGATCAAAGTCAGCAGTATGCATATTCCAAGACATTTAGCACCACTTATCCGATAGCCCATCAAACTGAATCTACTACGCATTGATTTTTAGTGTTCAATACAAAGGTAAGAACATAATAAACTCATAATGTCTACGAGATATTCATAATTTCTGTTAGAAATTGCAAATTCCCTAGATTCCTGGAATTCGCTGTTTTTTTGTTTATTTTAGTCTTGACAAGTTCAGTTCAATTCAATTCAGTTGTCACTGTCAATTTTTGTATCAAAACTTTTTTTTTTTTTTGGGCTCGCTAGTTTTAGCATTTGCCATTTTCTGTTTTTTTTAATATGTTATTTTTAATATTGGAAAAAAATTTGGGAAACATTTACAATATTTAAAATAAACCTAAAATAAAAACGAGACGAAACAGGATAGGGATCAGGAGAGTTAGGATAGAAAAATGTTAAGGGGAACTATTATACATACTTTATACACTTTATATTTATATTATTTGTACAAATAAAGGATGCTAAGCAATGATATATACAAAGGTCTAAGGAGGAAAGGAGGAAGGCGTATCAAAACTTGGACGAGCGAAATCACTCCACGCGGCCCGGAAACGAAGCATGTGAAAAAGTTGTCTATAAAAACTTCTAGATGGAGCTAGCTGTATTCAATCAAACTTATCAAAGTAACAAACCAGATTCATTACGGACGGCGGTTTATCTGCAGACCGAATTTGTCAAACTAAGATCGATATTACAGTAAAATCATTATTGAACTTGATCGTAAACTTCATGCCTTGAGCTATTTTACTCACTGGCAGCCTAGGTACCTAGCAAAATTTACAAGCAGACTGATAATTTAACTTGGGTAATTTGGGCAGTAAAAGTGCCCAAATTACCTACCAACTTAGATTGTGACCACGCAATAACAAAATAAATATAAAACAATAATTAGCTATTTAAACGCAATCGGTTGGTACCATGTTTAGTCATAGGCAGTTATTAAGCTAAATATGTTTGGATTGTTAATTAATGTTAGAATAGCCCTCACGCACGCCATTTTCGTTTGGCTCATGAAATAAACGGTGGTTAAGTGCGAGTATTGGCCACAATGGCGATGGTTAATAGGCAGTTTTATTGTTGATATAAATAGGATCTAAATGTGATGGACGTGAAGTTAAAATTAAAATGGTCAGGCCACACAAAGCGATCGTGGCTAGGTAATTAACCCTTGGAGTCGTAGATGTAACCTACTTTATTTGTATTTCCTAAGGGCATGATCAGCTCCTTCTTACCTTACCTGCATAAAATCTTACCTGAAGAAGAAGACACAAAATGACACAAAATTATAGTGCCATTGTAGTTCGGAATTTGAACTAGTAATTAACTTGCCTCCCCTTTGTTTTTTTATCTCATGGGGGTAATGCCCATAATCCCCATGCTGGGCATGCGGGTTGGGGAACGCAGTTCGGTGGTAGATCTATTCTGCAAGAGGCGCCAGCAGCGCCTCTTGCTCTTGCACCCCGGTGTATGTCCCTTAGTCGCCTCTTACGACACCCACGGTAAGAACGGCGAATATACCCGAAAGTATCAGAACCTGTAGGGAGTCCATGGAGCTCAACTGACATTTTTACTTTGACAAGACTCATTGGTAGACTTTTTTAACTTGGTAGTTTACATGATTCTTAGATCCAGTGAAATAATTCTAACGATGTAAAAACACGCCATGAAAATCAACAATAAATACGTACCTACCAACAGTGCTGCCCTCAAACACAATTAATTACCTAAAGTTTTTACAACCTCCTAATTACATGCTATGGCTGAATGAACGGCGGACTGTAGCCACAGGGGGTCATTAAAAAAATACAAATACAGGATAGTGATGTGAAAAGCTTTTTTTAATGGCCATGGTAGAGTCGTTGCTCCGAGGTCCTGGATGACATAGGCCTGGCCCATATTATGAAAGCTTGTTCAAACTTATCATAAAATAGATATGCTTGATTAAGGGGGCGATATATGACGCCATTTTGTAAATAGGATAGGCATAGGATATCGCGTTTAAAGGAGCGTAAGCTCAATTTTTTTTTATTCTCTACCGAACTTGCTTACTTTTGCAAACGAATGTCTTTCGTTTGCAAAAGTAAGCAAAAGGTGACCTGGGTATTATTCTATTTAATATAGTGATGAAAAAAAAAACTTGCAATAAGGAGAATTTTTTTAAAAACTAAGAAAGCAAATAATACTAGTTACACAATTATTTCTGGTAATTAAAAGAGATTTTTTTAATTTTTGAAAAGAAGGCGATCTGCCTTGTATCCCATAGATTATAAGGTATTATTTCAAAACTTTATCGATAAAGATGACGGAGAAAAATTGTTTAATGTAACTTAAATTTGCCCATTTCACATAATATATTGCCATAGAAAAGCGTATACTCAAGCATAGATCGAAACAAGCTTTTATAATATGGCCCATGGAGTACCCACATCTCGAGAAGTTGATGAGATGTCGTAGGTGTGTAGGTGGTCTTGTTCGTAGACTCTTTAGTTACACCAAAGGATGACAGTGGTAAAACACTAGAAATTAAAAGGTGCCTATTCTGCGGTCCTTATTCCGTTGTAGGTAGTACAACGGACTAAGAACCGCAGAGGAGTAGTTACCACTGAGAATTGACGGCAGTTTCAATTCGTCTTCCGAATCAGGAATCCAGGAAATCAGGAATTTGTCTTCCTGATTCGGTAACTCCGAGTACATCCAGTGGTCCCAAGACTACGATAAATAAATAAATAAATTATGCTGGACAATTCACACAGCATTATCTAGCCCCAAGCTAAGCAGAGCTTGTGTTATGGGTACTAGATAACTGGTAGACATAATACAATACGTTACATAGATAGATATTTGTTATTACTTATATAAAGAAAACAACCAGAACACCCGGAACAAATACCTGCAGATCGTACAAATATTTGTCCCAAGGCGGGAAACGAACCCGCAACCTCTTGCGGTCACGATAGCTGCAACGCGGTTGAAACGTTGGGGAAATAAAAACAAAAGGTACGCGATAAATGCCCGATAAATAATCTTTCATATGAGTTTATCCTATCGATATTTTTCCCAACCCTAAGCCCCCAATCCATCACTGTCCTAGCTAAAAGATCTATAATAAGTACCCACTTCAACGCGTAACTTACGTCTCAGTTAGAGTAAATTAAGAATAACTATTTACAAGTCAAAACGTGGCGTTCTTTATTTATTTTACTTAGTAATTAACCGTTTGGGTAGACGGGTAATTAAAGGAATTAACAAACAACGAGACGCTAAGTTATGCTGCCCTACGGCGAATTTTAATGGGTTTCAGAGTTGGGGCCAGCTTTTTAGGAAATTTGGAAATTATGAATGTGGGTGTTACATTTCTATAGAACTTTTTGTGTTGAGACACCGTCTAGAATACGACAAGGAAATAAGGAAAACATAATTATTGGACTTATTTTACTTCTAATATAGTTATTATAGTATAGACGACCTCTCGTATAGTACAGACGACCTTTGTGGCGCGGTGGGCGAAGGTCTGGTTGCGGGTTCGATTCCCGCCTCGGGAAAAATATTTGTACAATCTGCAGACATTCAGGGTGCAGTGGTGCAGTTCAGGGTGTTCTGGTCGTTTTCTATGTATAATAAAAAATATCTATCTATGTATTGTATTATATTATGTATATCAGTTATCTAGAAGCCATAACACAAGCTCTGTTTAGCTTGGGGCTAGATAATGCTGTGCGAGTTGTCCAGCATTATGTACCTATTATTATTTATTTATTATAGTTGGTAATATCAAACGACGTCATAATAAATCGTAGCCTTGGTACAGTAGGTTTTGGATTTGGTTCTTAACAACAGTCAAAAAATTTTTTAAGGAGCGATCTTCAAATAGTTTATTTACTCTGGGTGTTTTCTACGTTCTTATCATCTAATTTAATCACACAAGCTTGGCTAGTTTGCTATTAATATCTTCTCGTTTGGGGTAAGACAATGCTATGGATTGTTATTTATTAATTTAATAGTTTAATAGTGAGATCGAAGGCTTAACATCATGCACGCTTTTTACGGATACCAGTAGAAATATGTCTGGGTATGATTAAATAAATAAATAAATAATGCTGGACATTCACACAGCATTATCTAGCCCCAAGGTAAGCAGAGCTTGTGTTATGGGTACTAGATAACTGATATACGTAATATTATACATTACATAGATAGATATTTTTTATTATACATAGAAAACACCCAGACCAACGGAACAAATTTCTGCAGATCGTACACAAATTTGTTCCGAGGCGGGGATCGAACCCGCAACCTCTTGCGTCACAGGCAGACTCTCGCCCTGTATGATTGGTTGGTTTTTTATTGATTTTTCATCGTATTTGTGGGTTTTATTTTTCTTCCAGGTTAAGTTTGTATATCACACAACTAAACTAAGATTTGCTATAAGATGGCGTTTTAATTACTATGTTATTGTGTTCTCAAACAAGCAACAAGGTTGTTAAACAAAACAAAACTCGTTTTCTCATTAAAACCAACGGAAGTTAAACAACAATTACAAAATATTAAATGAATCTCGGCTCGATGTGGCGAGGGCTTAAAGCTCGTAACAAAATGGCTGCGCGTTTTATTTCACTTTTATCGATATCGATAAAAATGGGGTCTCACATCACTCACAAAAGATTAACTTGTTGTTTTTTTGTATATAACATACCTAGAAACAAAAACTATATAGGAAACTTTATTGACGCTGGTTGGCCCGCTCTGTATAGCAAGTGAAGACAGATATTGGAAAAATGTTGTTGTACTTTATCATCGTCATCAGCTTATGCTAGTCCACTGCTGGACATAGGCCTCCCCTAATGAGCGCCATAGCGCCCTGTCTTCAGCTTGCCGCATCCAGAATCTGCCAGCAGTCTTTCGCAAATCGTCATCCCACCTGGTCGGAGGACGTCCTACACTACGTTTGCCGAGTCGCGGTTTCCACTCAAGAACACGTTTACCCCAGCGGTTGTCGGTTCTTTTCGAGATATAGCCAGCCCACTGCCACTTCAGCTTGCTTATTCTTTGAGCTATATATACATATATCGATAACCTTGATTCTCAGCGTGTATTCGTTGCGAATCCTATCCTTCAGAAAAACTCCGAGCATAGCCCTCTCCATAGCTCGCCGGGCGACTTTAAACTCTTGGACCAGCGCTACCGTGAGTGTCCACTGTACCTGTGTGCTTTGCCAGATTCACCCCTCTGTGTACTGCTGGTCGATTCGTGATTGTTGTCGTGAACTCAAAATATTATGTAATTTGAATGTATGGAGACCTTCAAATAGCTCTACAAACTGATGGAAATATATCTAATTATGATAAATAACAGAGAAGCTGAGCTTAGTGATTTGTATTATATTAACCCTAAGGATACTGGTGTTATCCAAATTACCTACACCACTGACTGATACGGCAGTAAAATTATTTAGACTAGTAGTTTTAGAAGTAATTTAGTTGATAATTTGACTGACATAGTCATACCAATGACAAAGTCCCATTAAAAATGAAGAAAAAAAAATTATAAAAGAGCCATTTAAAAGAAGTTGAAGTTGATGATTTCTGAAAAGTATGAGCTAAGCTCTACGTAGGTATTAGAGTTGGTACCTTAACTGTATTTTAATGTAAGTAGGTAGAGCTTGGATTATTCTTGTGTTTGTGGGTCTCTTTATTGACCACGAAAGGTGTCGTTTTCAGGAAGTTCATTGTACGCCTGTAAAACGACACCGCACGTGCGTCATCGGAGCGTCGATGGTTAATTTTTCATGTTTTATCTATGTTAGTTTGTAAGGTAGGTACTTATTTATTATATGGGCCTTAGTTAAGTTAGGTACTTTTGTACACTTTCTTTGTTACCTGAAATAAAGTATTATTATTATTGACTAAACGTTGGCTACTTTTAAATTCAAATAAACGTGCAAAGTCACCGGCAGAGTCTAGCTATCTTCAGAATATCAGTGCAGGTGAGGGGATTGAAACAATGAGGGGCGCGCGTCGCTAATGCGGCGACCTCCCGCGTCGCCATTGTTGTGCGCGACACTTTATGATTGATTCTGCTAGGGACGCGCTTCTATCGACATCGATAGTGCTAAGTATGATTGTCTTTGCAGTGATTTCGATAATTAATTTTCAATATCTAGATAAGTTTATTATTTAGTTTAAAATAGTTAGACTATAAAAAGTCAGAGTAAAAAACATAAACCGCTATATTTTTTTCGTCGGTTACGTAATTTTTTCTCGATAAACCAAGATACCTGTTAAGTAATAAATATTATTTGTATACATATGTAACTTACCCATACCCGCTTATTATATAAACAATATCAACGCTTAGTTTCAATGCATCAGGACATTTTTCACTAATTTAAGATTATTTATCGGGTATTTATCGCGTAGATACCTTTTACCAGTCGCCCCGTGACCACGATCGCTGAAACGCGGTTGAAACTTTGGGGAAAAGAAAGCAAAAGGTACGCGATAAATACCCGATAAATAATCTTAAATATGTTATCAAATCGTGAAAGTTTAAAAAGTTTTATTTTTCACTAAGTAAATTATGGAAGACTTTATTTTTTATACTTTATATGACTTTACTACAACTACCCCTAAGAGTGTATATTATTTACTATATTTATATCATACATTGATATTTTCTCTATAATTATAGTTAAAACCGCAACTGGCTACGTCTTCTTGTTTTAGAGTTATGATCAAGTTAGTTTCTTTTACAAAAGTGGGTGCGCGTTGAAATCTTTTGTTTGCTACGTGGGTCTGGCGTGGCTACAAAGTTTTACTACAAAATTTTACTATCTTCATTGGAGTATAATAAATATAATCAATAAATTAATAATGCTGGACAATTCACACAGCAATATTAGTCCCAAGTTAAGCAGAGCTTGTATTATGGGTATTAGATAACTGATTATACTTAATACGGTACATAGGTAAGTTTATCTTCTGTAATAATAAGTTAATAACCCTTAAGTACAATATGGTTGTAATAAACAAATTTACAGCTAGATACATATTTTTTTACACACAGAATACACCCAGAACAAAAGAAATCCGCAGATGGTACAAACATTTCTCCCGAGATGGGAATCGAACCCGCAATTTCCTAAGTCACAGGTGGTTCACCCACCGCGCCACAGAGATCATCTGTGAAGTGTTTATAGTGTATTGTATTAAGTATGTTAATAATAAGTTAAATAGTACCCATAACACAAGCTCTTCTTAGTTTGGGGCTAGATGATGTTGTGTGGATTGTCTAACATTATTTATTTAATAAGATCTAAAACTTAAGGACATAATATTTTGAGTGCTATCTCATTAGTTGAGTTTTTGTAACATCTATGTATATTGACAAAGAGACAAAGCCCACCTTTAGGTATGAATATTTAGGCTCTTAGGTAGGTATCGTAAAAAAATAAATATGTCGCTACTAAATTTAGTGAGGGTTAGTATAATTTATGAAAAACTCTCCTAATCTACCGATAAAAAAAACATGAATTCATCGATATCAATATAAAGCTATAAACTGTTCGCTCACATCCCTAAAGCAATATAAATCAGAACAGTTTTAACTCAGTAATAGTAATAAGCAGTAAAATTGATGTTTTGGAGTCCATTACATTCGCCTGTATCGAAATAAGTAGGTATACCTACTTATGAGGTATGTACTACGTTTTAGGTACAATGCTTCGTACAACGTAATTATTTTCTTTGACTAAATGCAATATTTCATAGACTGCTTCTTTTAAAGTAGTGTCAAGTGAGAACTTCAATATTTATCAATCTGTCATATTAAAATGTGTATGAAAAGCAAGTTTCTGCGGCGGCTTTTTTAATAATAATAATAATAAGTGTGGTGCTTGCTGATGTCATCATCCCACATGATGTTAACCTAGTTAGAGCTGAGAAAGAAAAACTTAGCAAATATCTTGACTTGGCTAACGAGGTTGTCAGCATGTGGGATGTAGATTCAGCGACCATTGTTTCTATACTTGGATTTTATTATCTGAAATAAATGAGTTAATAATATACTAGTTGTTTCGGTTAACGGCGTAATAGCGAAGAGCCTCGATCAACATCGGAACAGACTCTCGCTAGGAAGGTGGATCAAAGGTCAGATCCAAAAGCCGGTACTCCTGGACTCGGCGCGTATCGTCAGGAAGTTCCTTTCTTTGCAGCCCTAGTCACCGGCTGCTCGAGCCTAGCTTCGCGGCCGGTGATCTACCATTTTGACATATTTTTTACTGCAGAATTGTTTTTTTTTTTATACTAGTTAAAAATGTATTTTTACGAAATTTAAAATAAATGAAGTGACTAATAAAAAATATATTTATTTATTCACAAAAGGCTGGTTTACAAAGTCGGTACTTATAGCTATTACAATCCTTATCCTAACTATTGCTAGTCTCTGTACTACAAACCTATGGGGGTCTAAGACAATAATAAATAAATAAATAATGCTGGACAATTCGCACAGCATTATCTAGCCCCAAGCTAAGCAGACCTGGTGTTATGGGTACTAGATAATTGAAAATAATATAATACAATACATAAATAGTCATTTTTTATTATACATAGAAAACGACCAGAACACACTGAACAAATGTCTGCTGATTTGTCCCGAAGCGGGAATCGAACCCGCAACCTCCTGCGTCGCAGGCAGACCTTCGCCGCGCCGCAGAGGTCGTCTCAATAACATTGGTTAGTCTAGGTCAGATGTTATCAAGTGCTGCAACCACAGTTAGCTCGTACTTAACGCATTATCCGCGGATTAGCTGCCCCTGTGTTCAGACATTCAAATCGTCTCACGCTTTTGGCGCACCTTTTACAGGCGCCCCAGGATGGCTGGTATATGTGGAAATTAAGGTCAACAAATCCTTGTATACACTACCCAAAATCGATGGCAAATGTTTATAAACCAACCGCCCATAATTAAGGCGGTGGTATGTCTGAAACTAGCGCCGCCACCTATTTTATTTTATTACCACGTTGAACAAAGGAACTTTCAAAAATCTAACATGTAGTTTATGATACTTATCCTATTACCTTTTTTTTCTTCTTTAACCTATAAGCTTTTTTTAAGGCCTCTCTAATAGTTTTATTCTATTTCGTTTAGCCAGTATAGTTCAACTGGCGGGCCGCGCATTTCCTAACTCCGTTGGCTGCACGGCCGACGCGCAATATAGCTATCGGCTGGGTTTTATTTGACAGTCTCTCTCAGTGCTTTTGCCAGCCGAGACGATATGGAAAATAGATATTATTGGCCACCAAGGGCAACCTCGATTCTGCCTTAGCCTAATAGAATAAAACTATTACAGAGGCGTTAAAAAAAACAAATATGTATCACAAACAGTACGTTAGATTTTTGAAATTTCCTTTGTTCAACGTACTAATAAAATAAAATAGGTGGCGGAATAATATTACACCATTGTAAGCTTAGTACTAAGAAGAACTTAAATTAATTATGAGTATTAATTAAATCATTCTAGTTATAGGTAGTTATTTCATTAAACAAAATTTAATTTATTTATTTTATATAGAATGTGGTATTTCATATTAATAAATCTAAATTAACTCTATGTCAAACTTTTATTGACTTATTAATTAGACAATTAAACCTTAAAATAACATGCAACTTCACTTTGAAATAACAGATATTAATAAACACCTTACCTTTCTAAAATAACTTTAAAAGCAGAACTCTCTAATTTTAAAGTAACTTACCTTCAGGAAAAGTATAGTCTGCTTTTCCTTTCATTTGTCTTTGTACTAGATATATAAACACCTTACCTTTTTAAAAAAGTAGAGACAAACTCTCTACTTTTAAAGTGACTTACCTTTAGGAAAGGTAGAGTTTGTCTTTTCCTTTCATTTGTCTTTGTACTAGATATATAAACACCTTACCTTTTTTAAAAAGTAGAGACAAACTCTCTACTTTTAAAGTGACTTACCTTTAGGAAAGGTAGAGTTTGTCTTTTCCTTTCATTTGTCTTTGTACTAGATATATAAACACCTTACCTTTTTAAAAAAGTAGAGACAAACTCTCTACTTTTAAAGTGACTTACCTTTAGGAAAGGTAGAGTTTGTCTTTTCCTTTCATTTGTCTTTGTACTAGATATATAAACACCTTACCTTTTTAAAAAAGTAGAGACAAACTCTCTACCATTAAAGTAATTTACCATTAAGAAAGGTAGAGTTTTTCTTTTCCTTTCATTTGTCTTTGTACAAGATATATAAACACCTTACCTTTTTAAAAAAGTAGAGACAAACTTTCTACCTAATGGTACGTACCTAGTGGTAAGTTACTTTAATAAGTAACTTACCTTCAGGAAAGGTAGAGTTTGTTTTTTCCTTTCATTTGTCTTTGTACTAGATATATGTTTATATACCTTACCTTTTAAAAAAAGTAGAGACAAACTCTCTACTTTTAAAGTATCTTACCATTAAGAAAGGTAGAGTTTGTCTTTTCCTTTAATTTGTCTTTGTACTAGATATTAAGACCGCAAATAGATGGTCTCGCAGGCAGATTTGTTCAGCAGTTATGCGGTTTGAACAATTTGTTTTATTACCGATGACGTTAACTACATCTAGATTTACTACCCTACCGAATTTCATTAAGATCAGTTCTGCCGTGTTTTTATTTTATACAAACCTTGTATACGAAAGCGAACACAAGAAAATAATTATCCAATTTGTTGCAGTCGCTCGGAAGTAGATAATGTACCTACACACATTTCAGCGATTCATTTTTATAATATCTAAGTAGATTGATAATAATTCATATACAAATAAAATTGTTCAATATAAAATTTGATTTATTTTAGTACTTATTTTGGATGCCTTAAGAAAGAGGGAAAGTTAGTACAAAACTCCTAATAGAGTCCACAGGTGATCGGAATGCTGGCTTTTATTTCGGTCAACGAATTAGCATTGCCATTCAATGTGGCAATGCTGCCAGTATTCTAGGCACTCTACCTTCTGGTGACGGATTAGATTATCATTTATAGGAAATACCTACATAGATAAAGTGTAAATATCTACTAGCTACCATTTGTCGTTTCTGTAAATAATTATAATAATAATAATAATTAGTAAGTACTTGTAATCGAAATTATATTTCTGTCCATTGAATGTATTTAGTACTTATTTCTGTTGTTATGAAAGTTTTGTTTACGAGTTAGAGCTACCTACAATAAAAAAAGCTTGAAAATTTAAATAGGAAGATGTCCTAATAAAAACCAGCCATCGCGTTCTGGGTAGTCTCTAAGAAATGAAATAAGTCCCAAACCCAACTAGGGACGAACCGACGAGCCGACTAGAGATTTCGTGGCTTAGTTGGTTAGAGAACATGTTCGAGTCCAGCCGAAATCGAAAATTATTGGGAAATTGTTTATTTTCTTCAACAAAGCATTGCCAGTATTCCACTAAATGAATCACATCACTATTACAATTGTAGATATCGTCTCTGAATAACACAGTTTTGATATTTAGGTACCTTTTATGATATAGTCTACTGATGGATAGACACGTTTTAAAAGGTTGAAATTGTTGAAAAACCATTCTATCGATCTCTCCGGGCATATATAAATATCTACCGTAAATATTCACTATCTAGAGTTTCTTTCATCTCAGGACGACTCTGCGACGGTACTTATTGGAGGATGACTCTGCGACGGCACCTATAATTATTGGAGGATGACTCTGCGACGGCACCTATAATTATTGGAGGATGACTCTGTGACGGCACCTATAATTATTGGAGGATGACTCTGTGACAGTATATATCTATTGGAGGATGAATCTGCGACGGAACCGTTGTACTTACCTAGTTGTAAAATGTAGGTAGCAGTTTTTTTTGTGTTTGTCTCAAGCTGTCTTGCAAACACTGTGTCACAGCCAAGCGTGATAATACGATTGTTCTGTGTAATCCGCTAAGAATTCCGTAATGTTTCCAACTTTGTTTCCAACTAGATAATTTACTCTAATAATATGCTTCCTATTGGATTTCCATAGTGAATTATGTACCGTTTATGAAATTCGCAAATAAATATAAGCAGTTTTAAGTTTTAATAACGTTAGTAGGTAGGTTACATGTGAGTATGCAGGATATGCAGGGAGGTACCTTAATCCCACAAGTCTGAAGGATCATTAGAAAAATTGGAGCTTAGTGAGTCACCTATTGGTTGGTTAGTTGATATTATTCTGGTATATATCGTATATTTAAAAGTGTTTACTTAATTGCACTTAATTTTATATTTCTAGTTTAAGTTTTATTGTTTAATATTCGCTTTTTTCCTAAAATTCAATTCAAATTGTTTATTAAAACCAGACGTAACAATACCTACAGAGTTATCCAATGTAATCCTAGTAGTAGGTTTAGGATAAAAAATATTACACAACGTCATCTAAAATTTAAAAGTATACTTAGAAACCTATCTATAACTAAGTAGTTATCGTACCTCGTGCCTCGTTTTTAATTTCCTAATCAAAATTATCTTCTGAATAATACTTCTGATTCTAGAGAAAGTCGTTTTCCTACAAGCAAATGGTACTCTACCCCATTTGCTCGTCTCTGAACTTCAGCCGCAGAACGCTTCAGACGCATCGCTTCAAAATTTTACAAACTGCATAAAAGTAGGGTTTCGTTAGTGATCGTTTCACGTGCGCGCAATTTCAAACAAAATTCAATCAATTCAGTATTAGGTACACTGTAACCAGAAAAAATTAATAACATTTTTAATTAAAAAATCAAACTATTTACCAAACACAGTTTAGTTTATGATGGCGTCAAATTTCCGTGAAATTCAATCCTTTATCGTTTAATTAATTAAAATTTCAATTCATTATTGAAACTTGCGTCGACTGCGAGCAACACATTATTTTAGTGCCGTGAAAATAATAAAGACGGAAACACTAACCGCCATTTTGGCTGAATCAATTTCCGCGGGAAAAGCAAAGAGCGCAAATTCACGTTTATCTCGCGACATTAAGCTAATAAAGCATTCGAGTTAATTAAAAAGTATTACAACGTGCAGGCGAGCGCGCCAACATCCCAAAACGAACAAGCGACCACTCGACACCCACCCATCAACGCCAAATTGAATCATAACCAGCTAAATTCAAAAGCTCCACCTGTCCCTCTCCCCGAAACAAATCTCATAATACGCCATACGGCCGGCTAAATCACGAGTTCCAAACTCGAACCGCCCATTCGGAAAGTATTCCAAATTCAAACAACACCTTCGCACGTCACCCCGCCAATTGGCGCAGAGTTATTCAAATAAACAACTTAGTCGGAAGGCTCGGCGACACCCATCGGGAGACTTCAGCCAATCGCAGCGAGGGAGTCCATGTTAGCTGTTTTTTTCGGGTCCAGCGGCGGGCGTCGGTATCGCGGCGGAGTCATTCGGCCGCGCGCCGCCTTGGCGTACGTATCGCGCGCTCGTGCCACGATGGATTGTGTTCTGTGATGTGCTTCTGATTCCAAGTGTCGGACAAGTGTGTGAAAGCATGATGCCTCTCGCACCGACCCCTGTGATGGCGGTGCCATCGAAGCCGAAGATAGGTTTCAGTATAGACAGTATTGTTGGTGGTTCGGAGCGGTCGAAGCACGCGTCGCCGCCGCTAGCGAGCCCGGGGTCTCCATCGCCGGTGGCGTCGCCGCGGAGTCCCTCGCCGCGGCCGTTGTTGAGGCCTAGCGCTCTGCCAGCGGTGTTTCCCCCTGAGATGAAGAGGCATCCTTATTTGGACGCGCAGAGTCACCACCACCAGTTCCTGGCGCATTTCCAAGGAGCCGCGCTGGCGGCGGCGCTCGCGCATCAGCAGCAAGGCTTCGGCGCGCCGCTGCCCCCGCACCCGCCACCGCACCCCGCCGCGCCTGTGCCCCGGGAGTCCTACCAGCTCTACCCTTGGCTCATCAATAGGCACGGGAGGATATTCCCTCATAGGTTTCCGGGAGGTAAGCTCTAATATTTTTAATCTTCAAATGCGGAAATAATAAGTTCCTTCCGGGAAAACGTGCTCCATTTAACACTTTCATGGCCAGTTCTCACCAGTTCTCGGGTCACGCGTCGCTTCGACCAGACGCTCAGATAATTTTGAAAACCCGGAGAGCCTCGGTACCCCACGGACCTAGGGTCTCGACTCCAAGGAAAGCAAATACATATAAAACAATCAAAAGCTAGGTATTTGAATTTTAGGAAAGAAAATATGGAAAAACTTGTTCTCCACTTAAGAAGAACCAAGTTAAATGTAGGTAATACTGAAGAAAAATAAGACATAAATAATAAGTTGAACCGAGTTATAGGTACTGTTTTAGAAACCGAACTAGGCAATAAATAAAAAGCGTACAAACCAGATAAAATAAAGGAACTTGAAAAGGACTTAAATCCAACAAGGATTTAAAAGAAAAACAAAAAGACATCAAAATCTCTACCACGTGTGAAGAACCATATAAAAGTACAACAAAAGTCCAACTAGTGTTCCGCCCCGGCTTCGCACGGGTATATTCTATAGCCTATGTTCATCAGGGATAATGTAGGATTCTAATCTATAATATAAAAATGAATCGCAAAATGTGTTGGTAAGCGCATAACTCAACAACGCCTGGACCAATTTGGCCAAATCTTTTTTTAAAATGTTCGTTGAAGTTCAAGGATGGTTTTTACGGCGAGAAAAATTAGAATTATTGCTGGAAAAACCCTAAAAATAGCCCTTCTTTTTCCCATACAAATGATTTGTAACTAAAACGTAGTCAATTTGAGCTTTATTGCTAAAATAACTACCCGTGCGAAGCCGGGGCGGACCGCTAGTAATAAATAATAATAATAATAAATAATGCTGGACAATTCACACAGCATTATCTAGCCCCAAGCTAAGCAGAGCTTGTGTTATGCGTACTAGATAACTGATATAGGTACATAATATTATACAATACATAGATAGATATTTTTATTATAGGTATATAGAAAACGACCATATGAACAAATGTCTGCAGATCGTACACACAATTGTCTCGAGGCGGGAAACGAACCCGCAACCTTCTGCGTCGCAGGCAGACCTTCGCCCACCGCGCCACAGAGGTCGTCAATTGGTGAAAGAATTTTCAAATCAAATCGGTCCAGTAGTTTCGGAGCCTATTCAACTCAAACAAACAAACAAATCTTTCCTTTTTATAATGTCCATGGACATTGATAGCGAAATAGAAGATAATTCTTCTACAGTTAGCGACGAATATAGGACACTGTGATTGCACATGAATTGACACGAATTGACAGAACTAATTTCTGTCCGCGACTTCGCTCGCGTTGTTTCTATGGTTAAACGTTAAATGTTTATTTATAGGTTATTTCTATCCCATAGAAAATATCTACCCGGAAAAAATATTTGCAGATCGTACAATTTTTGTTTCCGATGCGGGAATCGAACCCGCAACCTCCTGTGTCTCAGGCAGACCTTCGCCCACCGCGTCACAGAGGTTGATAAGAAAGTAACATTATCATTAGATGAAAACGATAAAAAATTTATAAAGTTACCTACCTAAGGAAAAAAACGTCAAGTGCGTGTTGTGTTCGCGCATCAAGGGTTCCGAACAAAATTTATACTCGTGACTCGCAAAGAAATCGACCTAGCTCACAAAAAAAATCTGATTTGTTCACAATTAGTACGTAATGAATTAAAAAAATATAAAAACCGTAACGTTTTGAGATTTTTTTCCTTTACCTTCTTCCAAACTTCATGATTATAGGTCAACGGGCAATACCCTATATAGGTTTTGTGCGCATGATGTTTCCTTGGAAAATAAAAACTTTTGATTGCGTTGACTTAGAAGTTTGATTAATATCGCGGCTCCAAGAGATGGGGATCCATCAAATACTCAGGTTCGTAACCTGAGTATTTGATGTGAATTTCGACTCGATACCTTCACGCGTTTCTGATGAAAGAGGATGGACAGACGGACAGACGGACAACAAATTGATCCTATAAGGGTAACTTTTTTCTTTCGAGGTACTGTACGGTAACCCTAAAAACGGCAGCAAATTGTAATAAAATTCCTAATTAGGAAGTAAAATATGTTATAATGAGGTAAGCGATAAAAAGTCTAATTATTAATCCATAAACTTGTTTATTACGCACCGAATTTATTTATTTATTCAAATAATTTCTCTCGTAAATCACGTTTTGATGATCATTTAATATTATTGCATGAAATTGCTGAATTTAATGTAGTATTTTATTGCCATTAAATCAAATCACTGTTAGAGCATTAATCACTACATAGTATATTACAAAGTCGCTACCCGCTGTCTGTCTGTCCGTATGTATGCTTAAATCTTTAAAACTACGCAACGGAGTTTGATGCGGTTTTTGTTAATAGATAGAGTGATTCAAGTGGAAGGTCTATGTCCTTACCTCACCTCAACAGCCTATAACGGTCCACAGCTGGACTCAGGTCTCCCATGAAAATCGCCTTAGGTATAGGCTTTTATCTCATGAGGGTAATGCCCATAATCCCCACGCTGGGCATGCATGGGTTGGGGATCGCAGTTTGGTGGTAGATCTATTCTGCAAGAGGCGCTGCTGCCCGCCCCCCGGTGTGTGTCCCTTAGTCGCCTATTACGACACCCACGGGAAGAACGCACCACACGACTATTATATTATGTATAATACAATATATGTACCTATAATATTATAGAACCCATGCGAAGCCGGGGCGGGTTGCTAGTAACTAGATATTATAGAGGTTTTAAATAATATATAAATAAATAAAATCACATTTATTTCAGACACAGTAACATACATAGTCCATAAAACAATAATAAAAATCAGACATACCTACACAGAAAATATTAAACTAACAATTACACTTTAAAACCTGTTCATCATTTTCAAGATTCGATTCCCGCCTCAGGACAAATATTTGTATGATCTGCAGATATTTGTTACGGGGGTTTTCCAAGTCCATGCCAATGCCAAATCAAATTACATTACACCAACAATAAAAATTCGAAAGTTTGTATGGATGTTTGTTTTGTGTGTATGTCAAAAACTGCGTGAAGGGAACGCAGTTTTTGAAAACCCGGAGAGCCTCGGTACCCTAGGTACTTACCTACTTAGTAGAGTTAATATTAACGTCGTACATCTTACATAATTTAGTATAATGACTTTTATAAAATATCGGTTCATCAACAACATAGTTGCCAATCATTTATTTATAAATAACTATACATGTACTAGTATTTTGCCCAGATACGATATGATAAACAATGAGGTCGCGTTGAAGTTTGCGACAAGTCTTTATCATTCATTCATTCTAAACAATCATTCTGGGAATACATATATCCTGCTAACAAATCGCTGAAATCGCTGAAGAGGGCGATTTATTTCAAATTCAAGCAAAATGTACATTTTTAAACGCTTAGATTTAAGGTAACTGACGTAAATGTTCAGATTCAAAAAATACGATATGTAGGAAAAAAAACCTAATGTTTTTGTATTATAGTGCGTAAGCCCTCGCACTCTGGGTAATCTCTAAGAATTGCAGGTTCGAATCCTGCCGAAATTGAAATTATTTGGGAGTTATTTAATTTCTTTAAAAAAACCTGTAGGGAAAAAAACCTGCTATATCTAGAGTTTATTTTATATAAGGTAATATTATAATATCAACTTAGATCAAAGAAAATATGACAATCGTCACGTAGAATTGTTAATTCTGAGACTATATCATTATCTTAGTAAAGCAATAACAAAATAAGAAATAAAAAAACATTTACTCAGAGCCTTGTTACATGTAGGTATGTTATTATATTACCTGTGGTATGATATAGTATTTCGGTAGATATGCAAATGAATGTACCGAAGTCAATCAAGATCATATTAGGTATACAAGTTTTTCTAATCCAAACCTAAACACTATTAATCCGTTAACACCGTTTATCAAAACAGATTAACTTAAAAATTCATTAAACCCATTACTAAAACCATAAATAATGTCCATAGATAAAAATAGAAGCTTCTAAAGCAAATGCTCGACTAAAATCGAGATAAAAATCGTGTCATCGCGTTTTAAAAATGTTAAAATACCGCTGACAGAATTAGTAAGAGTCAAAAAAAGAAGCTTCAAGCTTATCTTGAACACGGCACCATTATGATAAAAGAACTTAGTTGAAACTTTTAACTAACTTAGCCACTATCTTGTTTAATTTTGTAAAGAAAGTCCTAAGAAAACCCTTTTTTTGTAAATTATTTTAACAAAAAGCTAAAGTGTGATAAAAGAAAACTAAACGGATTAGGTGCGATAATCTGTCTCGAAAATTGAATCCTTTTTTAAATTCTTACCAAATTCTTTTCTTTTTTTTAAATCCTTGATTTTTGTCGGCAGAATGAAAAGTGGCTGGTGAAAGAAAAGGGATTTGAATTCGACCTTGTTTGTCAATTGTTTTTTAAGCCTAAAAAAGTTTTTCACTCCGTTAGGTTGCCGTCGCCTTCACGGCAAAAAGATAACAAATGAGAATTCACTAATTATTTGTCACAGCTTAGATTTTTATAAAATAGAAATATTTTTATTTTAAATTTGGGTTGGTTTTTGTTACATCTTCACGCCTTAACTTCCGAACAGATCGGGCTGAAATTGCATACAGGTTTCTAGGTCTGGAATAAAACATAGGCTAGTTTAAGGGGGAAAAAATAGCTATTTTAGGCAACATTAGTCTAGTACATTAAGTAAACTTAAAATCAACGGTCCATAGAGTAGGTGCCTTAATGTAACATACATAAAAAAAATCAACTGTTCCATATCAATACCAGTCGCGCGCGTGCATAAGACGCTGGCTGCATTGCCCCGCTGTATGGCAATGCTGATGTGCTGTGCCAGATACTCACCAGCTCTTGGGTCACGCATCGCTTAACATATTTTAAGTATTTATCAGTTTGAAGCCAATTATCGGGTTAATGTATTAAAAATAAATCTTATTATCTAAAATTTACTATACCACAGTTATAAAATAGTTATTCTAGTGACTTATCAATTGACATTTGACTCAAAAAGACCCTGTTTCATAATTAGGTATAATGTATGAAGACGTGATAGCCTGTGACATGAAACAAAGTTGCTATCACGCCTATTAGGTACTAATTAAATGTATCATAATATAATTATGAAGATTGTTCACTTGTTTATGACATGATTTATGTTTGAACGGTTATGTCCGTATGGACGAACATTTTGTCTGTCAATCTATAAGTACTAATATTATAAATTAGAAAGTAACTCTGTCTGTCTGTCTGTTACAGTTTCACGCCTAAATGGCTAAACAGATCTTAATAAAATTTGGCAGGGAAGTAAATGGTTTTCCAGGGACGAACATAGTCTACTTGAAATACGCATGTGGAATCGCGGGCAGCAGTTTGTGTTAAATAAATTTTCTACATGTGTATCACTATCACTACATACACATAGTATAAAACAAAGTCGCTTTCTCTGTCCCTATAATTATCTCTGTCTCTATGTATGTTAAATCTTTAAAACTACGCAACGGATTTTGATGCGGATTTTTTTAATAGATAGAGTGATTCAAGAGGAAGGTTTATATGTATAATACATGCATAATATAGTACCCGTGCGAAGCCGGGGCGGGTCGCTAGTATTAAATAAATCGTTTATTATGGAGCCCTAAACACAGTAGTGCCTAAACAAAGGATACACAGTTAAAAATAAAAAACCGGCCAAGTGCAAGTCGGACTCGCGCATCAAGGGTTCCGTACCATCACACTAATAATATAAATGCGAAAGTTTAGATGGATGGATGTTGAGATCTGACGTATGTACGTGAGTGTAGGAAAAGACATTTCCGAATATATCGAATTTTCTGTGAGGGAGTCGCTCACGTTATCGTTCGATAGCCTTGCTGACAGGAAAATTAATAAAAAGCAATATTTTCTATCATTTTAGGTAGACCATAAAAGGCAATTAGTTCCAATTCCAGCAACGCGCTCTAAAAAACATAAATTCAAAGTAACTATTTTATAAAGTAGCTCAATATCTGTAACAATAACTCCAAATTGGATATTGTAGTAGGTAGTATAATATCTATCTGTAAAACGGAAGCATCACCCCTCGTTACAATAATTCGCGCCATTATATAAATCAACAAAAAGTGTAATAATATCGCACCCCAGTATCATACATCCCTCATCCAATTTCAATTGAGTGTCACCCCTATTTATCAACAATATTATTTTTATGGACTCGCTACAAAAAAGAACCCAATTTTAATTAAACCGGCTTTTCGCGCATCATGTTCCACGTTCAAAATAGATTAAAACCTTTTTGTTGGTAGAATACAACTAATGCTAGCGTCAAGTTTTTTTTTAGAAGGTTATAATCGTTTGACAATGAACCTTTGTGTGACTTTGAGTCCGGAGTTCGAACTCCGAACGCCCGCGATTATCAACCGACGCCATTGTTGGTTGACATTTGATTGGTAGTGATGTGCTACTGTCGATGGATGTTTGTGACTGAAAATTATTCCTTTACAAGCCTTTCCTTTACGATTCCACTCTTTACCGATATTAATGAAAGCAGAGCAAAATGATGCAGTTCGATACAGTGGACTCTGTTTTGTACTTATATCAAAATCTCATTAAGACTTTCATGAAGATATTAACCATAACAAAAATAAACTTTAAAAAAAGTCTATCAACATAGGTTATGTGGATAAGATTGTAAAACCGCCTACCAATTTACAAATAAAATACCAACGGTAGCTAGCAGTTAATTTCATTGCAAATGACAGCCATCTTATACAAATACTAAGTGACTGTCAAACTGTCCATCTATTTGATCGATATAAATCTCAGCGCATCACTACCTCGTTAAGCATGTTGGTAGCACCGTTCATTCAAATTTTCATTGCGTTCTTTTTCCTTAATTACTACCAATTGTTCGCTTATTTTTCACAATATTTCTTCCAAAAGGATTGAATGGCTCATAATTGGATGTAATTTGAGCATACTTTGTATTCGAGCGAGTGGGACGGTTATAAAAGCAGTCATTAATAAGGTTGGTAGCACTGACTCAGGACGAAAGATTGCTACAATGCAAACAAGACAGCATGCATTCTGCCACTTCAAAATAAGTTATTCAAAAGAGGGATTTGTCTCAATGCTTTACAGAAACCATGTTTTCATTTTTCCTTCTGTATTGCAGTGTTTCTATAAATTAAAAGTAGCTTGTACCAATAAATGTAGGTCTCTACAAGTATTTGAGTATAACTTGAAAAAACAACTAGGTAGATGCCAACACTGAGGTACCAATTTTTATTTTGTTGGCAACTGTGCAGTAGTGTTACATTTCACTAGTGTGGTGATGCGACAAGACAAACGATACAATGTCGAGTATTCATGAATTTATGATTAATTAATTTGAGTTATTGTTCTTGCGGTGAGTTACCTCGAGATTATCTTGTCAAATTGTTTTGGTGAAACTTTGTAGACGTATTTACTGAGGCTGTGCTGTAAAAAATGAGGTTTATCGTGATAGAGCCGTTACAAGACATGTGTAATTATGAATTGTATTTATGAGTGTCTAATGGTTGGATGAATGTCGAATTATTCTAAGGTTTATTAGAGATAAAGACCTTACAAATATTATTAACGGAACAAAGATTTCAGATTTAAAATAGTACCAAGGTACAGTTATAAAATTAATTCATGTTCACTCAATCACATTCGCTGCTGACTGTACCTATTCATCTAATGGTTACTATTTTTTTAGGTATTTCATCAGCCCAAATAAGTCCTATCAGTCGAACAATAAAAAATCAAATAAAGCCATCTTACTCTTAATTGATGACAGGCACTTTTATTCATGACTATCCAACGATAAAAAGTCATTCAGAAGAGTTCATCGTTTGACCTCAAAGCAATCTTAATTACTGAAATATTTACACTGTCCCGGATTTGAGCCCCGAATCTCTACTTTGTTGCAAAGATATAAAGTTTCAAATTACTTGCGTTTTAGTTTATTGTAAGTATTTTTCCATACACATTTCTTAGAATTAATAAAAAAGTCGTAAAACTAATTTTTTTACGACTATGATGACACTTTATAGGTTATCGTTTGATAAAGATGTTTTTGAACCTAGTTAATTAACGGTAGCTCTAGAAAAACTTGTTTTAGATCGTTTTTATTAGGGAGTGAATGTCTGGTGAAAACTGATACTTGGTGCAAACCATCGATATCGATAGATGATACATATAGGCATCGCTAATTCTTAATTTGAAAAATTGCACGTAATTTATTAATGAATTGCGCGTAAAAATTAATAAAAGTTTTTGGATCACCAAATTATTAAATAAATAAATAAATAATGCTGGACAATTCACACAGCATTATCTAGCCCCAAGCTAAGCAGACCTTGTATTATGGGTACTAGATAACTGATATACATAATATAATACCATACATAGATAGATATTGTTTATTATATATAGAAAACGATCAGAAACACCCGGAACAAATGCCTGCAGATCGTACAAACATTTGTCCCAAATTGATAAACGGGTAATATAATAATATTTTTATTCAAATTAATGAAAAAGTAGCTATGTATTTCGATCATTATAGCATAGCGGTTTTGGTTGAGCTTCAAGATTTGTTCTACAAACGTTGACCGTTTTATTTATAAAAGTGACTCGCCTCTGAATCAAATCAATATTAAAACACAATCATAATTAAAATTAAAAATCGAGATATCATTATGCGGTTTTTGCATCGTCCTATCACGCGATCCTTGCATTTGCTATCACAGTTAATAAAGAGCAGCTGTATCGTTATTAAATGACTATTAGGTACTATAGTTAACTATCATAACTCGTGATAAGGGTAATTATTAAATCCTAGGTAATCCTTAGGGTCAGCTTACACCAAGACGGGAGGCGAAGTGAGTCTCTGCGCACTGATTCAAATTTAAACTTTATGTACTAGACAAAAAGACATACAATTTATTGAGATAATATGAAAATGCCTCGCGGTACCGTGGTGCAGCGTGACGTTGTCCTCGCAAGGCGCATCGTGAAGTCGCTGGCAGCGCGACGCCGCGTGACGCAGCGCGACGCCGCTTAGCTTAGCGGAACGTGTCTACGTTATTTGTTTTTTGATTGTGTGACACGACAGCTCTTGATCTTGGTTTAGCGCTTGAACCCGATCAACTTTATATCCGTAACTCGAATTTAAACTAGATGTCGCCACTTGCAAAATTAGAACGCGCTATCGAATTGTTCCGGGTTTAAAACAACTTCCAAATCCATTTTGATTATTCCGGGATTTGATGAAGTTTTACATTTTTTTTAAAGGCGTTAATTTATTTTAAATATGAGTAGGTGTGCGAAACGGGTCAATGATCCATTCATTAGATATTTTTGGACAGAAAAATCCAACAAACAAGACTTCGCATTTTATTTTGATATTAATGGAATCATATTTTTTGAACATCTATATTAATAGTCTGCATTGAAATCTGATACACACGTACTAAAACTGTCAAAACGATTGTTAAAATATGAAGCCAATTTAATTTTACGATCAAATAATTATCAACACCGATAATAACTTAAAAATAAGTAGGTAGAGGTATCCTTAATTTAATTCTCAACAGATTTACTCAAACTCGAGACAAGTTGAATTAAATAAGTAATTTGATACCTATTAGCCTATCGTGAGAGTGCCGCCACTTCCAGTCTTAACACGTTATTAAATGCCTACAACACCATTTCTGACACGCGGCTGCTGAGGTAGTGGTATAGATAACTTCATCAATAGGTAGTCTCATCATGCCCCCATATTGTCAAGTTTGAACCCTAACTACATATTTTGTAATTGAAGATGGGGACTGAAATTAAATTAACAAATAGCTCTTTCAAATGAATAGGTAATTAAAAACCTTGATTTAATTTATTGATTGATTTAAGCATCAGTCAGACAGACGCGGGGCCTGCCTACCGTGGCGGTCTGTACAATTTGCGTTGTGTTCGTTTGAAAATTGTACTTGTCACCCTCGCAAACCGCTCCTGTGTGGGAAAAGCTTTATATTTAAACCTCGTCAGATTTTATAGAAGACGCTCGCTGTCTGTTCAGAAATCTGAAAACTATGACGATTATTTATTCAGGCTTATAAAATAAGCAGTAATACAAGTTCCATTTCTATTATAAGTGCTAAACATAACATAACCAAGCATGTTTTTACAGTGGCACCACGTTTTCAACTGGTGAACCCATAATAATGTATTTGTTTGCTATTTCGTAATTCCGCCTTCGGGCAACAATTTCATCGAAAATGTATTCATTATTATATTTATAAACGAATTGAGTCTCATTTCTGTTAACAACTCTTGAAATAACTAAGTACCTATATCTACCACTTTAGGTAATTGTAATTTAATAATATCTTTATTTGATATGATGGAGTAGTGGATGGTTGGCTTACTTTATATTCAAAGGTAGCACCTTCATGTTCCTGATTATATAAACAACAAGATCAAGGTTTGTCTAAAAAACATACTTTCAAAATCAAAGAAAAATTAAAATCTGTAACAACTAAAATAATCGAGAATGCATTGTTCAAAAAACGGACTTGCAAAAAGCATGTTATTTATCTCAGTAAAATAAAAAAAAAACAGTCAAAAAACAGATAAAAATAATCGTAAATAAACGAAAAGACAAGTATAAAAAGTCGATCAAGTAGTTCAAGTCAAGGGTGGCTCATAAAGGCAAAGGGTGAACTGATATGGATTGAGCTTTTTATAACGATAGGTCTTCATCAGTTTCATGAAAATCAGCGCATCCCTTCATACGGTTCATAATGTTTAAGAGAAAACGTTTGCTGAGTTTAGACTTTTTGTATAATTTGCTGGTTTTAGCTCAAATATATAACATGTAAAAAAAACTGTCAAAATAAACTGATCAACCCATAAAACTTACGATCTCAAGCATTCACTGTGGTCTCTACACAAAACAAAGTGTGTAATTATAACGTCATTAGTAAATGTCAAGACGTCGGTACAAGGTTACTGCGAATCACTTGTTGTTAATTGAAAACTCGACTGTGTTGTTATGACAATAAGATTATTATTAGTAGGCTGGGATAATGACAGCTTGATCTTTGTAGAGTTCAGGAACTTATACTTAGTAAAGGGAGATAAACTTTCTGTAAGGAATTTGTATGTGCCAAGTAATGTGTAGGTAAGTACTTGAAGAGCGATTATATATTTATTGTTTGCAATTTTGACGACCTCTGTGGCACGGTGGACGAAGGTGCGCCAGCGCCGCAGCAGGTTGCGGGTTCTATTCCCGCATTGGGACAAATATTTGTACGATCTGCAGGTATTTGTTCCAAGTGAATATCTGGTCGTTTTTTTATTTAAAATAAAAATTATCCATCTATGTAATGTATTGTATTATGTATATCAGAGATCTAGAACCCATATCTCAAGCCCTGCTTCGCTTGGGGCTAGAAAATGCTGTATTGCTGTGTGAAATGTCCAGCTTTATTTTGAAGCTAATTTTATAAAATCTAATGGGCAATTGCTGCTGTGGCAGAAGAATCGACCCCACCAACTCAATTTGTGGATGTCGTAACAGCTGATTAAGGTAACTTACCAGACGAAAGAAGGACAGAAGACTGTATGTTGATACCTTCAATGTAGAACTAGGATCTGCATTGACATCTCGCATGGGATTTTATTGTGCATTATCCCTCTGCCTAACCAGGCTGTACCAAAACCTATGGAAAAATGAGACGTCACCATTACGTCTCAATACTCCTGCAAATAGACTCAGGTTATTACGGTCGTTATTCAAAAGATCTAAAATTCATAAAAGGCATCTATACTAAAAAGCTTTGAAATGGCACCTTGTTTTAATTATCATTGTCAATATTAAATTCCATTATTTTTTTCTCCGCTCAGCCAATCAATATTAATAAACTAGAAAAACTTAAATGTTCACAAGCCATAAACGTCAATATTCTAGCAAACGAACACAATTTATAACACAAACCCCTAATTTGAACTTCATTACTTCATATTTCTCGAAACCTCAGATTATGTGGGACGTACAGTTAGCGTCAGAGTTCGATTTATATATTTTAATTTCCTTCGTTGTAACTGTAAATTCAACAAGACCTTAAATATCTTGATTAAAAAAACGAGTAGGTAAGTTTTAAATATAAAATTATCTTAGTAATAATTATCTATTGTTTCTTTTGAGTATAACTCAATAAAAATAAAAATTTGTAGGTAACTTTTCACAACTAAAAGTTACTTTATATTAAGTAATAATTAAATGAAACTTTTCGGTGCGAATATTTACACAAATAAGAACGATTCTTGTCTTTATTTTAACATCCATTCCATTCTAACCGACAAGCATAGCTTGTAGGCAAAATACATACTTGTGTTAAAATCTAATCAAAATAAGTAATAAAATATCTGAAACACTAACTTTTCCACAATGCTCATTTTAACTTTGAAACAAGTGGTTTATTACATTCACTTATGCGAATGACTGTACAACGTAAGTGGTTGATGAATGACGGAAAGCCGAGACGGTCGTTTAGAGATAATCTTTGTTTAATTTAATTTTAATAGTACGTCGAGACAAGGTTAGTGCGTACAAACCTGCAGTTAAACGTTTTGTTTCGCTAAATTACCTTTACGCAATTTTTTATGTATTAGTGAGTGATTGATATTTTTTGTAAAAAAATACTGTAGGTATTACACATCTTTGTTTTAATTTTTTTACAGGCTTTGTAAAAGAAGTTGTAAAATAATTTTTAAAGAGACCTAGCGATTTTGTTTAAACCACCTTCCTACTAATAAAATTGGTAGTTTCATTTAGTAGTACCGTCGGAAGCACCAATTTTGATGAACTGTCATGCTATTTATAATTGATATGTTTGTATTTTATGTATTCAAGTAGTTGACCAAAACTGCTGAACAGTAGACTTGTTCAGCCATTTCGTTAACAGTAATGTGCGCCCTTGGCTTTCAAGGGCGTAATCCAATTTTGTACATTTTCAAATTCAGCAATTTCAGTCGCTCAACACAACATTGTTTCATTATTAGGCATGCATTATACATTTTGACGACCGATGTGGCGCGGTGGGCGAAGGTCTGCCTGCGACGCAGAAGGTTGCGGGTTCGATTCCCGCCTCGGGACAAATGTGTGTACGATCTGCAGACATTTGTTCAGGGTGTTCTGGTCGTTTTCTATATATAATAAAAAATATCTATCTGTGTATTGTGTTATATTATGTATATCAGTTATCTAGTACCCATAACACAAGCTCTGCTTAGCTTGGGCTAGATAATGCTGTGTGAATTGTCCAGCATTTTTTTTTTTTTTTTATACAAATTCAAGTGTACACCTGTAGATTATTTGCAACAGTCTGCAGATAGCTCAATTGTTTCAATTGTAAATACTAGTTTTAATTTAAATCTATTATTTGACTGTAATTTTCTTTGTTAAAAAAGACATTTATTCCCTACCTAGCCTATATTTGTATCATACAGAATACCCTTCAAAATTATTAGACAATAATTAAACTTTCTACTGAGCACTGAAAATTTTACACACTGTAGATCCCCAACCCGCATGCCCAGCGTGGGGATTATGGGCATTACCACCATGAGAGCCAATGAGGCGTTTATCAGGAGGCTTGCGTCCAGCAGTGGACTACTATTATTACTCTGGAAGTGTCTGGTGTGGAGGGTGATCACAGTGATCACTGAAGGAAGCTATTGATTGATCATCCTCGATTCATCATCCACTTATTTTACCGGAGTGCGTATTTTGTTTTGTTTTATGCGTGTTACTAACTAAAACTCGAATATGTATGGACTGTATCGTCTGAAATGAAACATTTTTTTTATTATATTCTATTGAGGTGACGCGAGGAGATACCTACCTCATGAGAGGGGAATATGTGCAAGAGTTTATTGAGTAGACTAATCTCTCTGCATATAAATGCAAATTTCTACCGATCTACTCTAAAACAACCTCCTATTTCAGGCCCAGACATCCCCGGCTTCCTCCTCCAGCCGTTCCGGAAGCCGAAGCGGATCAGGACCGCCTTCTCCCCTTCTCAACTCCTCAAACTGGAGCATGCCTTCGAGAAGAACCATTACGTGGTGGGTGCTGAACGGAAGCAGCTGGCGCAGGCACTTAGCTTGACTGAAACACAGGTAAGAATCCCATTTTAGTAGTCTTCTTACTTCAGAGAAAGCTCACAAGAACTACATGACTTGATTCCACCATTCCCCTTCCACTCCAGGACCAGCAGACGCACAGCGCATTACCACCCCTACTTGCTGGATATACCGTCCACTCGCACTAAGCGGTTTTCCTCCACCTTCATCATTCGTACCGCTGGGATTTGGAACACGTTCCTTGCTGCTGTTTTTCCCGTCAATTGCAACCTGGGTCTCTTCAAGACAAGAGTGAATAGGTATCTTCTAGACCTTCGTGATACATCGTCGGCCACATCTTCACTTTCCATCAGGTGAGATTGTGGTCAAACAGAGGTCTTTATAAAAAAAAAGTCTGTGTAAAGCATGCGAAACGGTATGCAAAGTTAAGGAATGCAAAATGTCCTTAACGCAAAGTGTCGCAAAATGCACTTCACATAAAGTACTCTTCAAAATTCAACGTGCTTTATGTTCTTTAGACCTTACAGGACTCTTTCTTGGACACGTCACAAAACTCAAAAACTTCAATCTTGGACGTACTGGATTATTGTAATACAAGCATTCAGTCAATTTGAATCATCAACGCACAGTGGCAGTGCTGTTGAGCAATGAAATCGTGCTAAACGTATTTACGTGTAATTGCTCGAAACCGACGGAAAAACTGAAAAAATCTGTTTTGTTTATACCTCATTAGGCCCAAGCGTGCTTGCCTTGTACGGCTAGCAAAAACATCACACTTTATATCAAGTTAAGCAATGTGAATTATGAATGAAACATTAAATTGCGTAAATGTAAAGCCGGAAAAGAGCGTGCGAAGGAATTTATTTTGAACTTTAAGGCCCGTATTATTATGAAAGCAGTCATCAAATCATGCTTGAGTAATGCTTATGAAATAAAACCTTTACTCCAGCATAGATCGTTAGATCTAAGGCTGAGTAAGCTTTTATAATACGGGCCTAATACCGAAACTAATGAATTACAGACAACAAAAATCTTGAACTGTTCAGATATCCACTATCTCTATGATTAGTGATTATATATATGTGATAGTTCACTTAGCCAAGTTTGAATCGCGACTTTTTTATGTTAAGGTAACAATTTCGTCGACAACGGTTCTTTATCTCTGTCACCATAAATACACTCAAAAATTTCATATGCTTTTCAATTGGCGTGTTTTTTCACCAACGCTACTAGATGACCTCAACTCGGGTGTGGTCGATTGCAAACCGACCTAGATTATTCCAACGTGCGTTTTCAGTAATTAGCGATATTTAGACTAATGCGTTACAGTATCGTAATTACAAGATTAACAAACAGGATTATACCGGTTTCCGCTTCGCAGTATCATTGGATAGGGCTTGTTGTTTTATAGGTTTCACTGTGTTGTTATGATTTTAGCGTATCTAGGTGCATAATAAGGGCTGGGTTGTAAATTATTGGCGTCTCTTTTTTTGTTATTGCAAAAACTAAACTGAATTTGACAGTACTTAATTTGTTCCCATCTTTTTTATTTCTATTATTAAGCAAGAGATGCTAATTTTTAACCGACTTAAAAATAAGATTAGGTTCTCAACTCGTTTGCGTGGTTTTTTTAGTTATATCCACAACCATATTGACATCTATGCCTAATTTAATTACGAAATGAAATAAAAATATTTACAATCAAATGGGTGAACGATCAAACGGATAGGTAAAAAATAAAATCGAAATAAACTTGAAATAAATACACTTTGTAGGTACGTGTTTTTTAATACTGTCTTGTTCAGCAAATTTTGGCGTTGACCGTACCAAGTAACGAAATTCATAAACCATATTTATTTATTACTCAGTACATTCGTAAACCACCATTTAAAGCTAAAAAATGTCATAAACGTTGATTACCAAGTTTCGCTCGCTTTATGGACATTCATAACTAAATTGACACTGTTTATAGAGTGTAAGAGTTATGGGAAAATCTTGAGGTTGAATTGGAAAGGAGTATTCACATTGGGCTATGGCGGTCGCGTAAAATTGACCCCTCCAACTCAGCCCGTGGATTCGAGTCGACTATGGGATCCTGCTAGAGGAAGAGCAGGAGCTTCCTTCTAGGTATTATTAATACCTTTACTGCGCTTGACAATCCGCGTGCCAAGCGTGATGATTATGGCAAAGCCCCCTTTTTAGGGGAGGCATGTTCAGTAATTGTGACCGCGACTCAGCAAACGTAGTGTAGGACGCGCTTCGGCCAGGTGGGACGACGATCTGCGAAATACTGCAGGCAGATGCTGGATGCGACAAGCTGAAGGGTGATATGACGCTCATTAGGGGTGGCCTTAAGTCCAGCTGTGGACTAACATAGGCTAATGACGATGATGAGTAGAAGTGTGGTGATAAGTCTGTAGGCTCCTTTAAATTCTCGGCCTACTTAAAACTAAACAAGTCCAAAGAAACTTAACTTACAATGTGGAACAATAATTATGTAACTTGAGTTATGCTTAGATTGACTTCAGTAAGAATTTTTGCAAAGAATATTCTAACATAACTCTACGTATGGGAATGTTCGCGAGCTGGTTTTTAGTTTATTGATTATATTAAAACTAGCATATACAATTAAAACAATTTAGCTAACTGCAGACTGTTGTAAACAATCTATAGGTAGCACAACTGATGCATAAAAATACCAGTTGCGCGTTTGCCCAAGACGCTGGCTGCATTGCTAACGTCTTGGGCAAGCGCGCGACAATGAAAATCTTAGCAATGCTGATGCGCTGTGCCAGATACTCACCAGCTCTCGGGTCACGCGTCGCTTCGACCAGACGCTCAGATAATATTTTGAAAACCCGGAGAGCCTCGGTACCCCACGGACCTAGGGTCTCGACTCCATGGGAAGCAAATGCGTAGGCTCTATCGAGACCTGCATAATTGCGTCTCTTGAGATCTTCGGCCAAATCTGCCGCAGCACCAGCCCTCACGGAAGTCCTAGGTCCTCCTCACCTCACCTCAACAGCCTATAATAGTCCACTGCTGGACGCAGGCTTCCCCGTGATTTTTTTATCTCATGGGGGGTAATGCCCATAATCGTATTGCATGGGCATGCGGGTTGGAGATCGCAGTTCGGTGGTAGATCTATTCTGCAAGAGGCGCTGCTGCCCGCCCCCCGGTGTATGTCCCTTAGTCGCCTCTTACGACTCTCACGGTAGTAAGTTTGGGGTTTAGATTTACTTAAGTTAGTTTAAAATAACTTCAAGAAGTAGCTCTACCGTGGTAGGTACAATCCGACAACTCAATCACAGTATTATCTGTACTCTTATAATTATAACAGTAGGTAAAGCAAAAACTGTAGTATGCATCATTAAACTGTGATAAATTAGATTCTAGATATCGCAGTGCGCGGCTCTCTCGCGTGCACATATCGGAAAGGCAATGGGCCAAGTACATGCCAATTGCCAACGCAGTCATAGGTAGAACTACAACAGAAAAAATGAAATCCAATGCGTGTTCGTTAGGTTACCTTCATATCCCACGACGCACATGTCCAGCACGTCCTTGCAGCTGCCGAGTCTGCGCAGTAAATGTATTAAGGTGCGATCTGTGATCTGCTTATTATCTATTAATTAGGACATTTATTTGCAGAAATTAATAAAGTTATCTTGGTTGTTATTCTTTTAATTGAAACGATGATGACAGTAAAAAAAACTTGTGAGGTAAGGTAAGATGTAAAGTACAAAGAAAACAGATGTTAGGTACCTACTTTGTACACTGATTTCTGTTATTTAAAACAGTCTTTTTTTATTTTCAATAAGAATTTGCCTTGTGTAGCATAGATTATTTCGTTTTTATTCGAAGCCTTTTTCGATAAAGATACCTGAGGAAAAAGGTTTTAACGAAACCATCAATACAAGTCAATTCACAAACATCAACGCCGTAAACAAAGATGAAGACAACAATAACTACGTTACACATGAATAAAAAATGCGTTTGTTTTATAGTTTCAATCACATGTGCCAGATAAAAGTACGCCGGGTGCGTTCTGCCTCATTACCCTCCAATTCCGTATGTTAATGCTGCGTAATGGCACCAGTGTAATGTTTTTAAAAACTCGCTGCATCAGTGCTGCACAGCTATTAGATCAGCTAATTTCCTACTTTAGTGCGCTTTCAATGTTCTTCAGACAAAGCTGAATACAAACGAACGCAATTTTTAGGGTTCCGTATCTCAAAAGATATGAAGGGATCCTTGTAAGATCATTTTCTTGTCCGTTTGTCCGTCTGTCAACACTCTTTTCTCAGAAACGCGTGGAGGTATAGAGTTGATATTCACATCTTATGTATCAAGTTCGTAACCTCTTGGAGCCGCGATAATAATAAGAATGCTGGAAAATTCACACAGCATTGTCTAGCCCCAAGCTAAGCAGAGCTTGTGTTATAGGTACTAGATAACTGATATACCTACATAATACACAATACAATACATAGATAGATATTTTTAGTATACATAAAATAAGGTAAATCAAACTTCTAAGTCAACGCAATCAAAAGTTAAAGTCGTTTAAGGCTATTTTTTTTCATTTTCCAAGGGCACATGCATTCAAAACCTATAGGGTACTTCCCGTAGACCCAGAATCATCATATTTGGCAAGTAAAGGGAAAAATCTAAAATTCGTATTTGTTATACTTCACGTCTGAGTCGATTTTTGCTTACAAGGACAAGTTTGTACGGGACCCTTAATGCGAGAGTCTAACTGACACTTGATATTTTAAACTTTCGCGATTTGATAACATTTTAAAGAATATTTATCGGGTAATTATTGCGTACCTTTTGCTTTCTTTTCCCCAACGTTTCAACCGCGTTACAGCGATCGCGGTCACGGGGTGACTTGACGTTTTATTTAAGCTGTGAATCTCGTAAAATAAGTCACATTATACAATAACCCTGAACCCTAATTCCATTAAATTAGTTGCCCATAACAATGGTTCGTATCGTATCGTCTCAAAATGACACATTTTGTCATTTTACCTCTGATAAAAGAAGCTAGTGTAAAGAAAATTGACAAGACTGATACCATTTTTTAATCTTCATGAAAATAGCACTGCACGTTGTATCTACAGTTTTTTCATCTATGGACGACTAGCTGCTCTCCGTATGCGTTGTTTTTTATTTCTATCCCATGAAACTGATTTATGGGATAAAAATACTATTACTCTCCATCCTTTCGATGAACTCTATGCCAAAAATTAAGTAGATTGGTTGTTTAGTTAGGGCATGAAGGAAGGACAAACAAACAAACACACTTTCACATTTATAATACCTATTAGTTTAGACTGCTGTTGGCGAAAAGGCCTATTAAAACTGGCAACACTTATTTATTTTTGAACTGTTGGTAGGGTAGGTACTTGAATTCAAAAGAACATGCAGGTTGTATATGTGTTACGTCAAAAAAAAGAAGAAGTATTCTACCTTTATATTTTACGAATTTGGAACGCGCTGCGGTAAAGTAGGTTAATCAAATAGTACAATAATTTAATAAACGCTAAGAAAAAAATTAGAAGTATATACAGTTCGATGTATCATTATATAGAATAGATCATTAAATATGGGTTATTTTTCTTTACCTACTACATTGTAAGTAACAACGTAAGTAAAATACCCGCTCACTCACGTCAAAAACCATCACGTTTTTTTTTCAACAAACCCTCTGTACAGGTTATGCACGATCCGTAATTTTATATTATTAATTAAATTGCCCAGCTGTGGCCTCATACAGCCGCCATTAAGATAAAATGTTTACCGTACATAATTCGATTATTGGAAAAATTCAGAAACTGGTTAACATAATGCAAAGAAAAACGCTTGTTAATTGGTTTGCTAAGTGCCATATGTTTGACAGTCTCCTTTTGGGTGTTGAAATTCTTTGGGTTCTTTTCAAGTTTGAAATTCGATTGTGCTTTTGAAAATCGAATGCGTTCGAAAGGTCATTTTCGTGGAATCAACAAAGCAATAAGACCTCATTTTTCACTACCGTTAAAATAAAAACAAAAAATGGATTTAACTCGTTGATATATTTTGACGTCTTATTTGAAATTCGTGGGTCTGTTGACTCTTTTTGCATTTAAGTTTCAAGGTATTATGGGCGTTTAAAAGCTCTGTCGTTAATTTAAGCCTTGATCCAGATGTTGTTCAACTAATATGATACATTTGTTTTCGTTCAGTATATTTTTTTAAAGAATTTAAAAATGACTACTGGGCCAATTTTTTACCCATCAGGAGTAGGTCCTGATGGGTAAAAAATTGGCCCAACTTTCTCAAACATTAAAAAAATAAGTTTAAATTTATGGGTAAATTGAAGAAAAATATGGAACATTGAGATTATTATATTTTTATGAAATAATTTTTTTCCTATTCTTTCTAATTTCTTTATATTCTTCAACTGAAATTTTCTTTGTACAAATATTCTAAGTATTTCTAATATACTCCCAAGTCCAAAATAATAAAATGTTCCGGTTTAAAGTACTTTATTCTCCAAAAGATCCAATATAATTTACACGAGAAAAAATTCCATAGATGTTGTTCAAAACCTGGATTCCACATAAGCTACTTTTATACGGAAAACGCGTTCAAAATCGCAGTCAGAAAATCTGTACTACCAAAACCTGTGCCCAATAAGGTTCAATCGATAAATCAGTCTTTTCTCTCATCTTACCCCCCGCCTCTCTCCATCGATACATCATAAAGATGTCCTTACCCCCTTGCTCCCCCAGCGCCGCCCATTCGCGCATGCGCTGTAGCTCGCCAAATAAGGGGATGAGACGGGATTTGCATGAAAGGGTGCACAGATCTATAGATCTTGATATTTGTATACGTGTAAAAAGAACGTGATATTACCTTAAAGAAAGATATAACTTAGCTTTCAGGACAAATGTCTGTACAATCTGCAGATATTTGTTTAGGGTGTTCTGGTCGTTTTTTATGTTTAGGTACCTAATAAAAAAGATCTATGTAATCTATTGTATTATGTATATTTGTTATCTAATACCCATAACATAAGCTCTGCTTAGCTTGGGGCTAGATAATGCTGTGTGAATTGTCCAGCATTATTTATTTATTTCAGTGTTTTTGTCATTCAATTTGTTTTGTGATGTGAACGACGAAAACAACTGAGCAGGGTTAATGTTACAAACGAATTTATAGAAGTAAAGGCGTATTTGCTTTTTGGAAAAATGGTAATGTTCTTGGAAGACAATTTGGGCGTTGACTTAAAGAAAAGGTGCAAAATCATAGAAACATTTTTATCATCAAAGTAATATTATAAATGCGAAAGTTTGAATGCATGTTTGGATTCATTGCGGATGTCAGCGGGTTAACTACAGGCCTTACTTTATCTTACAATACAAATAAGGTTCATACGTCATAGTTAAACCCGCTTAAATCTGTAGATGATTTTTTTCTGTTAAGATTTTTGGGTGTTTGTAACGCAAAAACTACTGAACGGATCGAGCTGAAATTTCACATTAATGTAGTTCTTGACCTTCAATAACATATAAGCTACAATAAAATTGAAATCCCGGGAAATCGCGTAAAGACGCGTGGAGAAGCTAGTATATAAGCTAAAGATACATTTATTTGGCACAACAAGAACAGCACAGACAGACAGACACAATTACACACACAGGGTAGAATACTAAATTAAGGATATTTTACATACTTTGCTGATAGATTGACGACCTCAGTGGCGCAGCGGGCGAGGGTCTGCCTGCGACGCAAGAGGTTGCGGGTTCGATCCCCGCCTCGGAACAAATTTGTGTACGATCTGCAGAAATTTGTTCCGTTGGTCTGGGTGTTTTCTATTTATAACAAAAAATATCTATCTATGTAATGTATAATATTACGTATATCAGTTATCTAGTACCCATAACACAAGCTCTGCTTACCTTGGGGCTAGATAATGCTGTGTGAATTGTCCAGCATTATTTATTATTTACTTATAGATGAATTTAGTAATAATGATTATTATAAAGATTTTATACATTTGGTAGAAGTATAACTTATAGTCTCATCAACTCATGGTCTAATACTAACTCACTGAGTCGAAACATAAATCAAGAAACTTTAAAAGCGATAATGATTATCATTTATTAGCGTTTTAATTTAAAAAGAAGTTTTTTTATTCAGACACTAGCCATTCGCCCGGCTTCGCACGGGTATATTCTATATAGCCTATGTTCATCAGGGATAATGTAGGATTCCAATGGTGAAAGAATTTTTCAAATCGGTTCAGTAGTTTCGGAGCCTATTCAATTTAATTTAAACAAATCTTTCCTTTTTAAAATGTAAGTATAGATATTGATTTTTCCATAAAATAACACTGTACCTACACCAAATGTAAAAAAAATCAAAGATAAAATAAAAGAACTTGTAAAACTATCATGGTGGATTAGGTATATTATTTTCTACTCCAATGCCACCGTCTATATTGTTCTTTTATGTCCAGTCCATCCCAAGGTTGCCTGGAAGAGATCGGTCAAAGCGATAAGGCCGCCTTTTGTACTTCTTTTATTCCATGTATTTCCTTTTGTGCCAAGTAGACTATCGTTATATCGAGGTGCTGAGATGTCTTTATGATGCCGCCACCATGAGTGTCCAAGTACAGGGCCAGCAGTCTAAACCTATTCAACTGCGCAGAGGTGTGAGACAGGGGGATGTTATATCCCCGAAACTGTTCACAAGCGCGTTGGAAGATGTGTTTAAGACGCTGGACTGGAAAGGTAAGGGCATCAACATAAACGGCGATTACATCTCACACCTGCGATTCGCTGATGACATAGTCTTAATGGCGGAGTCGCTTGAGGAGCTAAACCGGATGCTGACCGACCTAGCTTCAGCCTCGAGACGCATCGGTCTTGGCATGAACTTGGATAAAACCAAGGTCATGATCAATGGTCACATTGATCCGGGACCGGTGGTCGTACATGGTCACCTTCTCGAAATTGTTTCCGAGTATACTTACCTTGGGCAGATTCTGTAGTTGGGTAAAAACAATTTCGAGAAGGAGGCCAGGAGGAGGATCCAGCTGGGTTGGGCCGCGTTTGGCAAACTACGTCGAGTCTTGTCGTCATCCATACCCCAATGCTTGAAAACGAAAGTTTTCAATCAGTGCGTTCTACCCGTCATGACATGACCTACGGAGCTGAGACGTGGACACTCACGGTAGGGCTGGTCCACCAGTTTAAAGTCGCTCAGCGAGCTATGGAGAGAGCTATGCTCGGAGTTTCTCTGAAGGATAGGATTCGTAACGAGTACATCCGACAGAGAACTAAGGTTATCGACATAGCTCAAAGGATTAGCAAGCTGAAGTGGCAGTGGGCTGGCCATATCTCGAGAAGAACCGACAACCGCTGGGGTAAACGTGTTCTTGAGTGGAGACCGCGACTCGGCAAACGTAGTGTAGGACGCCCTCCGACCAGGTGGGATGACGATTTGCGAAAGACTGCTGGCAGATGCTGGATGCGGCTAGCTGAAGACAGGGCGCTATGGCGCTCATTAGGGGAGGCCTATGTCCAGCAGTGGACAAATATAGGCTGATGATGATGATGATGATGATGATTTCCTTTTGTATTGTATTTTGTGTTTGTGTGGTATAATAAAGAGTTTTCTATCTATCTATCTATGTTTATAAACATTAAAGTCATTTATTTATTTATTTTATTATTTATTAAACAAGACCATAACATTACAGATACTTATATCTAAATCGTTATGACTAGTACAGTACATGAATCATAAAAATAACTACAAAAATAATGAAATTTATAACGGCCAAAGAAAAGTAAATCCAGTATCATTTAATTTCGTATATTCTTTTATTTTAAAGTCATTTGTAACGGGATATTTACCATGATTCGATTATTATATATTTATTCGAAATATTGGAAAACTCAAAAAATCTAATGATGGTAAATATCCCGTTATAAATGACTTTAAAATAAAAGAATATACGAAATTATATTGTACTGGATTTACTTTTCTTTCAGGCGACTAAAGAAGCCAAATCTTTCCCTGACGGAAATGCTCCTATTTCCGGTTTTCCATGTAGCATATTCAATTACTTCAGGTCTTCTGGTTCCGATTTGGTATACAATATTTTTATTGCATCGAGTCGATTTCCGGCCATAAAATATAATTGTGGAGGATTTTTTAGTTATGAATTATGATCAATGTATGGTATTGGGTCAACGAACTTTTGATAGATTAGTTTTGAAAATATTCTAGGGCAGGTTTCACCAGACAAGTGTAGGAAATATACAACCTAAACAGTTCAGCGGTTCACGGTTCAGCTTTACCTAGATTAACGTTATCTTACGACTTGACACACCTATCTCGTGTACATAGTCAGTTGTGTCAGTCGTGTAGTAGTCAGTTTAATTTTTTAACCTATTCACTCCCATTTTGACTTCATCTCCTCTCAACAGCCTATAATGGTCCTAACAGGCCTCCCCTTGATTTTTATATCTCATAGGGAGTAATGTCCACGCTGGGTATTGCATTTTGTCATAAACATGTCTATAAAATTATCTCACATAACTCTGGTGTCTTGATTTAGCCTACTTTAAGACTCTACTAACCTAACAATAATATTTTTTTCTTTATTGTCATTCATTCATGTCTTTCTTACTACCCAGTCTTTGCTTTGCAACCCGAAACCGAAGGTAATCGCAGCTCTACCAGCTTGGACATGGAGATGCAGGGTACGCCATGGGCAATGAAAGTGTTAAGCCAGCTTAGGAGCTTTAATCGCGTTTAAAGAGCTTGGTGTAATCGGCTCTAATTGGGAGTGTTTTAGAGGCCTTATCGTGATAACTCTCACGTTTTCAAACAAATCAAACCAACAACCTACACTTTCAACCCATTATATTCATAAAACCTAAAATTTATTGCTTCAAAATGGCTACCCGATTATCTAAAGCAAACATCGATCAAGTTCAACCTACTACAATAAATTACCCGACCAATTATACCAGACAAAAGCTTCTTATTAAACCAATTGAGCTTATCTCTCTTTCACTCCCGCAGCAACCGCAATCTCCATCTCGTTCCACCGTCAAATGGGGGGACAAAAATGAACTAACAACCCCAATTTGTCGCATAATACTCTGTCTCTTTCCCGCGTAATGGCAACAATAAAGTAATACACAGATAAATAGCTACCCGCTTAAATTTCGCTCCAATTCACGCTACCCCTTAATTGCGTATCTCCCCTATTATACGTCTCTTTCTAACTTGCGAGTTTTTTATATCTATCTCGGTCGGTAATCCGCCGAGTATAATCGCATACATAAGTGCTTAATCGCATTTCGGGGCATGTTGGATAGCCCTATTTATTTAGCACGGGTGTCATTCTCCTTTGTTTGCGGAGAGTTAGGGCGCATGAACCAGCGGAGTTAGGCCCCTTTTGTTTAACATTTAGAGTTGAATCTGTTTCATTTTATAGCGGTTGGGAATGGCAGATGTATGGTACGAATTAAGTTTTATTGTTGTTGTTGAAATTTGCATTAGAATGTTATAATTGTTTAATGGTTTGCGCTTCTAGTTTAAATGAGTTGTGTCCTTATGGGGTAATTGGTTGGGACAGATCATTTGTTACGTCAATTAAGTTATTTTTCTAACGAGCTAAGTTATTCGTCACTGTCTTTAATTAAACATAATAAAGACATCATTTATATTGTTGACAGACTTTGCGTTATTATTTTACTAAGTAAATGTCACGCGAATAATTTAAACTGGGCCGTTGATCATACTAACTATTTTTAATCGATTTGTTTAAATATTTTTGAATGATCCGGTAAATTTTTAAGTAACATTATGCCAATATAGTAATAGATTTGATAAATCATCACCAACTTTTCAAAAATAATTAAAAACAAGAAATCTTTTATGTGAAATTAAACGTTTCATTGGGATTTGAATATAAACGGTTTATATTAATATTATGTTAAATTTGTTACGTTTATAGTCTTTGTTATTTAAAACTATTTAAAATACGAATAAGTAGTTAACGCTCTCTATAATGTTGACTATAGACGTCCGATACGACGATAATGTTGGCTAAACGGTTCTTACAGAAATATGACAAGAATTATATCCGGAAAAAAGTCTTTTTTTTTTCAGGAAAAGTAGATTATAAAACTGTAACAAATATTTATCTGACGGTTTGTTAAACTGCCAACGCATGAGATGTAGTTAATGTATCGGGTCCCTGAGGCCCGCTCGGTTACGGGTTACAATGCATTTATCATAGGGTTACGTCCGTGGGGTTAAGCATATGGGCGTATAGTATGAGTCCCAGGAGGATTCAAGAGGTTAAGATGAGTTAAGACCATTTGAGGTAGATGTGTTTTGTTGTGGTAATTGTTGTGCGTAAATGTGATTATGGCACTTTTGTTTCTGTAAGACTTCTTCACTATTGTATTCTTTACAGCTCGCTACGCTAACTATCACTGATGAAAATTTGAAAATTTTCTTCTATTACACGCCAGATATCCTTTCAAGCAAAATATAGGAAAAATAATATTACCAAGAATGCATTATTTTATTTGCTTTAAATATATTCGTACAATTACCAACAAAAGCATTCAAGGGAGCTGTGCAACACCCCTCTCCCTGTAAAGGCCAGCACAATTCTACATTTAAATTTCGAATTTCCAACGTCTTTCTCATAAAAGTCACAATTTCGTTAGTGTCATTTCAAAAAAGGCATAGAATACAATTAATAGATACATCATACGTGAGTTCTTTTTCAAACTTAGAACTTCTCATAATAAAATTACTTATCAAAAAGGTCACAATCGCAACTCAAAAAGCCACCAATCACAGTCTTCCCAAACAAAGAACATGCGACAAGACACGCAACATTACCTAATACTTGGATATCGAAAATCAATCAAGTTGTTTCCTCTTCCCATCCCTTTGTGGGTAATGGCGCGGAAAATAGGGAGGGGATTTTTATATGGTCACACTGATATTAGATGATTTTGAGATTGGTTGATGATTGAAATAATGATGATTGAGAGCTAATATTTCATCTAATAGCATTTATATACAAACGTCAGTACGTGTGTAAGAGATTTTTAAAATAGTGTATGGTTTTTTATTTTTATGGGGAAGTTATTTACCTACTTGTTAATAAACACCGAAAGGCGAAACTTTGAAAGAAAATTGTGTTTGGCCCGAGATAACGCCAAAACAACAAAACGGATCGGGTTAATATTTTGCAAGAGGTCAATTTTGCACGCATAAAAAGCAACATACTGGACCTAAAATATATACATATAAGAATACTTAATATAAGTACTTACTAACCCCTCATATCGGCGCCTTAAAACAACGTGTAAAATCACGGACAGACGCAATTAGGTAAGTACTTAAACATAAAATTTGCGATTGATGAAAAAACAAACCCTATTTTGGAAAAAAATTCGTAGTCTTCCAATTCGACTGGTAAATATAGGGAAATTTTTGAAGGAACTCCAGTAGAAAAGTTTTGGGGGGACAAATTCAGAAAAAACGTTGAGAAAATTTTCTCAGTGACAGAAACAACATGATAAAATTGTACAGCTTTATGACAGAACATTATCTACACTTGCTTAAGACAAGTATAATTTTCACGTAATTCTAGCCTCACTAAGATTTATTAGTAAAGGTGTAAACATCGTAAGATGAACAATCGTAAAGATTGTCACACCTCCTTCAATATTACACAATCGTACCTCCGCTTTGTACGACGGTGCTATTCAGGACGGTCATTAGGCAGCTATGTGTAAAAACTGATTTTAACAGAGTAACATGAGCAAGCTATCGACACAGACTAGTACCTAATGTTCTGAGAACATCTGTCAAATATCGACATCGACTTAGAGATGCTTGCTTATACCTACTATGTAGTTTTAAACAGTTGCAATGACGCGCTTTTTTCAAATAACGAAATTACCCTATTTTCTATTAATAATTCAGTTGAGGGCGCTGTAGCGTAGATACTACCAATGTAACATTAAGGTGGTTTGACGCGAATTGGCGCGATATTATTTTTTTGTGGTTTTTAATTATTACTGCGTTCCACAAGCAGTACTACTAGCGGAAAAGTAATTTCCCGTAAATCGTAAGCCATTTTCTGTGAACTCATAATGAAACCAACTTTGATTATTAGAATTATGGAATCACTTGGGAAAAAGTTAATTTATAAAGAAAATGCTATGTTTTCTAAATCACATTCCTTTAGTACGCAGGTTGTATGATATAACTATCACACGAATATTCTAAATAAATTCGAAAGTTTTAATGTTTACATGGCATACTCCTTCACGCCAAAACTACTGAACGGAACGGGCTGAAATTTTGACTAGGTACAAGTAGATCTAGGTCTGGAAAATAAATTAGAAACTTTTTATCCCATTAATCAGTTCCTATGGGATTATTTATATCTTAATACATGTCCATAGAAACAAAGCGTTGCAAAGCCTCGGGTAAAAACTAGCTTTGAATATTTTGTTGGTAATGTGGTAAAATAAAATCCAATTTATGGGGTAGGTAAATCAAGGTTTATACCTCAGGTACCCTCTAGCTAGTAAACTATGATCATTGTTCTGCTTACGTAGTTCATACCTTTGCTCTAACTCACAAATCACCCCTCTCTTCTCCCACAGTATTTACTCTTTATTAACAAAAGGGCCACTTATCGCGCAATTATAGTCTTTACGGCTCTTGCAATACGTTCGTCTTGATTTACGAGCATTAACCATAGGTTTCAGTTAGGTTTCAAAAGGTTTAAGACCATAATTACGATCATACGCGTTTCCAAAGATGTTGAGAACGGAATTATATGAGTTTTGAGTGACATTGTACTGGAGTATTACCTACCTTATTTTGATATAACACGATTTGATACTTTCACGGTTTTAAACTTTAAAACGAAAAATGACATATTCTCAAATTTTGAGAATTTCCGTTTTTTAAGTCGGCAAACGTAGTGTAGGACGCCCTCTGACCAGGTGGGATGACGATTTGCGAGAGACTGCTGGCAGGTGCTGAATGCAGCAAGCTGAAGACAGAGCGCTATGAAGCTCTTTAGTGGAGGCCTATGTCCAGAAGTGGACTAATATAGGCTGATGATGAAGTTTTTTAAAGTAGGTATTAATTAGAATAACAAACTAGTTTGTGTTTGTAGTTTTATCTATTACCTAAAAATCTAAGCCGTCACCAGAGCCACGCAGGCAGAGTGCCCAGAATGCTGGAAGCATGGAAGCCACGTTGAATGGCAATGCTAATTCGTTAACCGAAATAAAAGCCAGCATTCCGATCACCTGTGGACTCTATGAGAAGCTTTGTTTTCGTTGATAATTAAATAAAAATAAGTTTCCATATATTAATAGGTTCAGTCGAAGATGAAATATCTGGTTAAGCAAACACTATCCCAAAACATTTAATGAAGTAAACGTTAACGATATTATGAAATTCCAACTTTTAGCAATTTTCGTTCACCGTAAATAACGCATTTCAGATGTTATGATGACAAACGGAAAAAAATCCTTCCCTAAACCTTGCACAAAAACAAAATTTTCATAAATTTTTAAGTAGATTCTAAGAGATAAATAATTAAAGGGGAAATACTAGGTTTAGCATTTACAAGGTTTAGTATTTTCGCTAGGTACTTATTACAGTTAAAAACAGTAAAGAATATTAGTTGTAAAAACTATTTTAGGTACCTACCTACGTATTGCCAAAAATCAACATGGATGTAATTTCACGCAAACGGAAAAAAATCCTTTCCTAAACCTTACACAAAAACACAAGAGTTTCATACATTTTTCAGTAGAATAGAAGATAAATAATTAAAGGGAAAATACAAAAGCCTTAGTAATTTTCTCTATGTAGTTAATACAGTAAAAGCTGTAAAGAATATCAGTCGTATAAGCTATGTTGCCATAAATCAATATGTATGTAATTTCACGGTGTTGCCATATAACTAACTTGTAGGATTGATGGCTAAACTGGTGTATTGCCATTATAATGGAATTCTGATAAGTTTTTATGTGTCATAAAGGTAACGGGAGGTTTTATACCTACTTACATTCAATATACAAAATTGATTTGATTTGAAACACAATATAAATGTACTTTTGTGCTTAGTTTTATATTTATAGCTTTTTATTGCATTTATTTAAACCTATTTCAGATATTACATAACATAAAAATAAATATAATGCCAACCTTTGTTAACGTTATATCACTAAAAAGTATCGAAAGAGAAAATATAAATATAAATTTCTAACCTAACAAAATCGGTATTTTATCCAAACATTCATATTATATTCAGCTGTTACCTGCTTAATTATCTACTTAGAAGTAGGTTAGTTACCCACTTATTAAAATAAAATAGAATAGGTACACTATACATCCAAAAATCCTTTAGAAACGTGAATAAAACCTTACTCTGTATGTAAAATCGTCTGCAATGAATACATTTTTGCGCCATTACCCGCATGACAGATAGCTTCACAAAATGGCCGACGCGATTTTTGGCGGCAACGCGAAAATCTCGATGGATTTTTCTTTCAATAGAATGTGAAATATTGTTAGAGGGGAATAGTTTTTTATTGCCCTCTTTCCGGTACTAACCCTTTTGTTGGGAAATTTACCATGAATTTATACAGTTTCGTAGCGCTCCTATTCTAATATGGAACCCTCATACATTTAGATTGGATAAAAACGTTTCACTTTAGTTTTTCCTGCAAACGGAAAACAGGAAAATCTTCTGACAAGATTTCAATTTCATTTTCTTATCGTACAAAACTTAAAGTTACACAACACACATCTACAGTCTATAGGTACTTCTCCACGCTGAACACAGGTCACCCCAGAAAAGCCCTTTAATGGATCTTATTATGAGGGGTGATTACATACCTAATCCCCATGCTGGGCATGTGGGTTAGTGATAGCAGGTGTTAACAAAGAAAGAAACTGCTGTTATTCTTCTGGTAGAAATAGCCTTTACAATTAAATAAATTAAACCTTCTTTCTTTGTCTCCAGGTGAAAGTTTGGTTCCAAAACAGAAGAACAAAGCACAAAAGGATGCAGCAAGAAGAAGAAGCCAAAACTGGAGTCAAATCCAGTTCCTCCTCGAAACCTGACGACGGAAGTCAATTCAACAACTCTTACGAAGAAGAAGATGAAGAACTAATAGACATGGACATGGACGAACTAAGTGAGAGTGAAAATGAAACGTAAAAATAACATGACATTGACATTTTAGAAGTGTAAAAGTGTAAATAGTAGATTAGAATTTATTTATTTATGATTGCGTTGTAAACCATGGGAAACGAAATGTGAAACAACCAATGATTCTTATAATAAGATATTGAGCTGGAGATAGAACAAGATCATCGCGAATGATAAACCAAAAGTGGCTAAAAAAAGTACCGTTATTAAAGCTGGACCCACAGCTCTCATTGGCTTGCCATGATTCAGTTAAGCTTGTAGTACTTAGGTACATTTATATGCTGTCAAAGTACCCAAAGAAGTCAGTCTTTTATCACAAATTCTCTAGACTAATGTTTATGACCCTTTTCACATAAACACTGGCAGAATTGTGGCAAAAGAATAAGAAGTTGAAGTAGAGTCGTTGGGGTCGTTGGTATATGATGATGAAGTGTCACTTATTAATTTTGAAGGAGTTAAAACATGCCTAGTTCAAGATAAAGCACAACGTAGTTAAATAAAACAATGCTACTTGATTCATCGATGCTAAAGTCTGTAACAAACGATCCTAATTGTAAACGCACAAACCAAATTCCATTTATTAAGTAGGAAGAAAACCCTACACGCCTTGATAAGATTACAAAACTCGCTAAAGGCTACCATTTAAAACAGCCTACGCTTTCAAATGGGCGTTCCTTTATTAAATTAGTGATGATTTATCTCAATTCCAAATTCGAAACAGCCATTAATAACGGTTACATTCCAAAATGGCGGCTTGTTAGCGCGTCACGGCTAATTAGATAACAAAATTGGTCATATTATAATAGTTTTCGGGTTTAAATTAATTAAAAATGGCCCTTTTTGATGCGTTCAAGTGATGTGGGTATAATTAGCCGTTTAGATTTGAAACACTGATAGTTTGTGGTTCTAAGCTGTCAACGAACGAGACAGCGTATCTTCTGACTTGTTGGAGCGAGAAGGGTGAACTACAGCGTATTATTAAGAGATGTGCCTGTTTTTATCTTAAGTTTGATCGCGTTTCTTTATAGCCCGGACCGAATTGTTTTTTTTTTTGACGATTGTTCGAAGCTATTTGTCTACGTGCGTTCGTTCAAGATAAGATCTGGTTGTTTAAACACGTTTCACGCGTTAGGCAGTTAATAAATGATACTGGTTTTGATTGCTTGATAAATTATAGTACCAATACAATAAGGATTGATCTGATTTGGCTGTGTAAACCAACAAAAAGTTAACACCCACGGGTAAAAAAAATGTCGGTGATTGTAGCTTCGATTCTGTAAGGTTTTATTTTTGAATCGAAATGTAGTCAGGTTCAAAACTGCGTAGACGACATAGTGTCATTAATAGATTTCGTACGACCATAAGAGAGTCGGTCATAGAGTGTCATTTCTGCATTTTAATTTTCTCATTGTTTTATCTGTTGGTAATATTTAAAGTCGAGCGCATAGCACTACAATACAATACAAATACACTATATAATATTGCACACCAAATAATTACAAAAAACATATATACAGAACACAAAAAAAATTACAGATAATGTACAATGGGCGGCCTTATCGCTAAGAGCGATCTCTTCCATTCAACCTTACTACCTGTTTGAACTACCTGTCTTGATATAGTTCTGTGGTCGATTTTCGTTTGGCCACATTTTTACAAAAGTAAGTGAAGATGTGGCCTAAGATGGAGCACGCTTTCCCAGAAGAAACTTATTCACTCTGGATTTGAATACTCTGAGATTGTACTCTATCAGGAAATCATAAGCAAGAAGCTCATTTTTTGGTTCTACAGTGTGGTATGTCGACCAGATGCTGTTTTTTAACCATCTGATTTATTTATCCCGTTTATTATACCCATTTGATCATTTCTCCTTTGACAATTTCGAATTGTGCCACTATAACATCGCGCCATTTTCAAAAACACAGTCACAAATCAAAAAATCTGTCAAAAATGCCTTCGAAAATCACTACTATACGTATTTGAATGCCCATTGTGTTGTAAAGCCCTTAAACCGACCTAAAACGGTTTTAATCACCGATTATAGGGTTAATTTGTACTTCCTTTTTCCGTCTTTTGTTCTTTTGATTTACGAGAACCACTATCGAGTTCTTACGAGTCGGTTTACCAACAGCGCGCGGATAGTCCATGGCACTTATTGAGGAAATTCAACATTCGAAAAACTGAAACTATTCATTAAAGTCATTTATAACGGGATTTCCCATGATTCGATTTTTAATGTTAATAACCATGATAGTTTTAAAAGTTGTATCATGAAACTATTCACTCAATATTTACGTATTTAAATTTACGCCAATATTCAAATTATGCTTTTAGCTTATAGACAAAACTTTCAGAGAGCTAATCATCATGATTCTAGCACTCTATCCACTGCTGGATCCACACCCAGCAGTAAATGATCGCTTAAGCAACATCGAAGAAAGGCATAGGCCTTCCGGATGTTATCGGCCACCTTTTTTCCTGTGCTTCTATTTTCCACATTAAAGGCCTACGGATTACTACTCTGACATATAAGTAGACATTGGCTTGAAAAAAGTGCTAAACTATCTAAGATGGTTAGGTTTTTAAATTTTAGATAAAAAAGTTGACAATAATTTCAGTCGGCGCAACGCGCAACGTTCGAACAATGTTCACGTTTGTATTACCACAATGTGCGTAATAAAATACCGCGCACTGTAACCGACCTGGATTTGGAAAATTTAATATTTGTTATTACCAATGTTATTGCAGAATGTTAATGTAATTTTGCAGTTGACCTAAATTATATTGATTTAACTTGCAATGAAAGACTGTAAATTAAATTTACTTTAAATGAAGTACTTTATTTCTTCTTGGGTCAGGAAGGACCTACAAACGGTGTTAAGGGGAAAACTATACCACCGTACCGTCCACGCATTTACTTTCTTTGACTATATGAAATAATTTTATAGACTGCTTCTTTTTATGAATAGTAATGGGAATCTATCTCGAACAATATTGAGAATAACAAGAGATTTGATAGAGCTGTCAGATTATGTGTATGTAAAATTACAATCAAATAACAGAAGCAAATTAGAACTAGTATTTATAAAAGAAACAATTGAGCTAACTGCAGACTGTTGCAAACAATCTACAGGTAGCTCAACTGATCCATATCAATACGTCGCGCGCGTCCCCAAGACGCTGGCTGCATTGCCCCGCTGTATGGCAATGCTGATGCGCTGTGTGATACTCACTAGATCTCGGGTCACGTGTCGCTTCGACCAAAAAAAAATTATATGTAAAATTTTATATTTTTATCATTTAAGTCAAAGATAATAATATAGCGTGGACGAACTACAACTAAAAGGTACTAAATACTCATGGCGAAGTGCATTTTAACTTAAACAGTTTTCTTCATCACTTCCCCCGAGTCGAGTCGATTAAAAAGCGGAACTAGTGCATTGCGGTCATCATCATCATCATCAGCCTATATTCCTCCACTGCTGGACGTAGGCCTCCCGTAATGAGCACAATAGCGCCCTTTCTTCAGCTTGCCGCATCCAGCATCTGCCAGCAGTCTTTCGCAAATAGTTATCCCACATGGTCCTACACTACGTTTGCTGAGTCGCGGTCTCCACTCAAGCACACGTTTACGCACACCCCAGCGGTTGTCAATTCTTCTCGAGATGTAGCCAGCCTACTGCCACTTCAGCTTGCTAATCCTTTGAGCTGTGTCGATAACCTTGGTTCTCTGTCGGATGTATTCGTTGCGAATCCTATCCTTCAGAGAAACTCCGAGCATAGCTCTCTCCATAGCTCGCTGGGCGACTATAAACTGGTGGACCAGCCCGGTGCATTGCGATACTGACTGACCGTTTAATGATGACCATATATTTTTGATGACAAATTTTCCTGACTATGCCACCTAGGTGCCACGAAGACCAGATCTACAGTGTTCCCCCAGCTCCAGCATCACATGCTGAGTGCAGCATTTTGGTCTCTCACAGTCTTTTCTATTTATCATTGTATTTTCTTGTTTCTTGTGAACCTAAAAATTATGTTATTAATTAGTATTGTTGACTTTCATCTTCTCGGCTTTATAAATGCAGGTTTACTAAAAGGCACGGACCTAAGCTAAGTGCACACTAGGGATTGTGAATGAATGAATGAATGATTTCATTATTAATGGCAACGTGTCTTTCGACAATTCTGCCAGTGTCGACTGGAAAATAATTATAAATTGTATGAGATAACAAATTATGAAGATTAGAGGATTCTGTAGAAACTAAATAATATTATTGATTGAAATTTGAATATCAGAGGATTAATCGCTTTGTAAAAACGTTCTAACAATTTACTGGTTTATTTCTTGTAATAACAAAAATTTTGGATTTCTTGTTTTATCGTGAATAGACTTTTGTTTGACCACAATCTCACCTGATGGTACCTAATTAACGATGTGACGAATTCAGTAATAGAAAAATATCCAAAAAAATTACGACTTCTACTGTGTTCGGTTATGCGCTGCCAATTACGAAACACACTACCAAGCCACATGAGCACTAGGCGAAAATGATTGTGACGTTCTAAGGATTTAGTTTAATAAAACAACTAAACTACCCACAGACACTAAAGGGACCATAAAAGTAGGATCGTCACCACAACCGGATTCCAAAGTACCACTATGCGGTCCCTTGGTGATGGTTGAGACTGCTAAAACTGTAGTATTTTAAATGAAGTTTTAATCCTTTCTGTCGAGTAATGGTGAGCCAAAGACCATCCCTCTGTGCTCCTCCGTGTATTCATAGAGTTGTGACGTTACCATCTACCATAGGCCTACTACAAAAGCTAGTTAAAGCTAGATACTAAGTAGCTTTAGGATCTCTCTATCGATCGTTCTATTATATATTTGGTGGTACAATTGAAGTTTCAACTCCAATATTAGGTAATCCACTTTTGTGCCTAACTAGGCACAAAAGTGGGACCGTCACGACAACCATAGACATCCAGATTCCAAAGTCCCAGTAGGTATATATGATCCCTTGGTGATTGAGACAGTTAAGCTAGTTGTCTGTCGATACATTTGGTGGGACAGTTGAAACAAGAAAGCCAGTGGTTATTTAAACAAAGTACCTATAAATCATAGAAAATAAATCAAGCAACCTAGTACTCATGACTTATCAAATGCAGTTTCCATTTGCAGCTCAATTAACTGCAGTCGTTTAATTATAGTTTTTAATTATGAGTGTTATTGATTACGTGTTGCGATTAGCGTTCTTGTCCGTTTACGATCTGTTCTTAATTGTTTTTCATTACGAATACGGTTACGGCAGTTTTATCGTAGAGAGTCGACCTCTGTGGCATCGGCGAAGGTGCGCCTGACACGCACAAGTTTGCGAGTTCGATTTCTGATGAGGGACAAGCTAGATATCAAGAGGCGAGAAAGTGAAACAAAATGTTACTTGTTTTATTTCCGCTATAAACTAAGAGTATGTTCGAAGACGTGAATTTGTTTTCTTTTTTGACGGCCAGTTTTTTTTACCCATTCCATATTGCTGATCTTTTAACGCAAGGGTTGACTTTCTCTCGAACTCGAACAATATTAAAACTGTTCGTATATATATATATAAGTGGAAGACTAAAAGATTTGAAGGTGTCGAACGTTGAAAAAACCCTAGAAATACCCAATAACAGAACTTATGCGTTCTTTTGAAATAGCTCAAATAGTTATATGAATCATTGGTTATATCTATTTAAACTTCAATTATAAGAAGAAGGTAAATTATTGTGAATTATGTATTATTTTGAGAACTTCAGTTGTGAATCTAACAATGTAACTTATTTTTCTGTAGCTATTGCTTTACGCAAAACTGTGTCAATAAAAATCCGATTCCTGATTAACGCTTTGACTGCGGCCTTCTTTAAAAAAAGCACATGGAAACTATTATCTCTGAAGGCGTTTTCAGAGTGTTAAATTGTTCTGCTAATCAGACTGAAAAGTTTTTCGCTGGCTCCGACGTTATTTATTAACCTTGTAAATAGGTTACTTAACACTTTCAATGGCCATGACACTCATGTACTTACGTGTGCCACCTCCAGCTGTGTTGCCTCTTCGGATTGCACTGCAGTTGCTGGGCAGTGGATGCGCTAAATTTTAACATACCTACTGTTCGTTATTTTTTAGAGGTTTTAGAGCACATAGTCCACAATTTGTTAGAAGATTATGAACGCCTATTGTTACTTTGTACATTTATCAAATATTTAAAACTAAAAGGTCTTTAGTAAAACTAGTAAATCGCTCAAATAAAAATAGTATACTAAGAAGTTCCTTTAGAATATAGACAGACAAAATAGGTCTTTTCAGTATTACTGTTTTTTTTATATTCTACCAACATTTTTGTAAGTTTCTGAAAATATGTTGTTTCATGGGAAAATGAAAGGGAGGTTTATGCCCTGCAGTGGGAATTCACAGTCATACTAATAATGTTTTTTATTTTTTAAGGGTTTTGTTACAGAAGGAGCTGGCATTGCCAAATTGAATATCAATGCTGGTAGTATTGCCAAGTCAAAAGGCAAAGTTTATTAGTGGGCCGAAATAAAAGCCAGCATTCCGAATACCCGATCTGTTGACTCTATTATCCCTATCTATACCTATAAGATGTTTAATAAGATATTACCTAATAATGCTCAATGTTGATTTCAATGTTTTTGTCAGGTCATTAATTCAGATAAATTTGTGAGCGCATCTTTCTTACTATTTTTATCTATTATTTATTTTAAAAATAAATAAATTAAAGATTACGCTACCCCGACCTAAAACGCGCCGATGCGAAAATAGAGTTTGGTGGCCACCAAGGGCAATATCGTACCACAGCCTAAACGATACAAAACAATTACAGAGGCATTAACAAAAAGTATAGAATAAGTAGGTATCACAAACTGCCCATTGAAATAAAGAAATTTCCTTTGTGCAACGTAAAAATAAGATAACAAAGATGGCCGCCCTAGTTTGGGTCAGGGTAATGCATCAAGTCTCACAGACTGACGCGGCTTGCGGTGGCTGTCAGCACAATTTGACGAGAAGGTTTGTCAAATTGTACTGACCTGTCTATGAGATACAAGTTAATACAAGTTCTGCTTAGCTAAGGGTTTGATGCTCTGAATTATCCACCATTTTTGCATCTCGCTCCCTGCATTTTGATTACGCATAAAAATAAAAGACAATAAACCAATAAGTGGCAAAAATGCTATTAGAGATAATATATACATATTGATATCTGATATACTCGTAAATCGGTAAATGTTAATGGAGCATCAGATCTGCTTCGTCTTTTTATTACCCTGGGTATGGTAAACTACTTAATCGGTGATTTGTTACAGTGTGTATGTAATTGGTTAATAGGCAATTATCCACGGAATTAATTACCAATTCTCTCAAAGCAATCTAAGTGGTTTTTAATCAGAGATTTTTAATTAGCACATGCCCTTACGTTATTGACTAAACCTTTTTTATTGGAATTTAATAAAAACGCTTAGATTTTTTTTCATATTCCGCTTTGTTTTAAAGATATTGTGTGGCGACGAAAATGTATATAGTTTATTTATTTCTGGTACTTAATATTAAGATTAGTTTGTATAGAACTGTAAATTATTTCTTTAATAAAAAAATATGTTCCTTCAACTATCGTGGGTAGGTATGCCATAGTTGCTGATGTAAATAAATAATATTAAAAAGTTAAATAATATAGTAATAAATGTACATTCTGATTTAAATTAGACTTTTGTAAATAGTCGTGTGTTAGTTTTATTAGAGATATTAAGGAGGAGGACTGAAAATTAATATTATTTTTATTAAAAAAATTAAATTGTTTGATCCCCGATAATGAGGTCTAGTACTTATTTATTTTAAAAAAATCAGTCTTTCTCTTTAACTTATTACAATTGTAAGTGTATTGTGTGTATATTTGACTATAGTTTTCTTCCCCGACTGTACGCAGTGATTTCTCCCTGACAGTACTGTATCGGAAATTGTAGTTTAAATCGACGAGTGATATAAAATATATGTTTTTACTCATTTCATTTGTTTTTGTTCTACACACCCTTACTAAATTATCCTACTAACGCAATGAAAAAATCGTACCTGGCAATGCTGATGCGCTGTGCCAGATACTCACCTGCTCTCGGGTCACGCGACGCTTCGACTAGACGCTCAGATAATGTAGAAAACCGGGAGAGCCTCGGTACCCCACGGACCTAGGGTCTCGACTCCAAGGGAAGCAAATACGTAGGCTCTGCCGAGACCTGCATATCTGCGCCTCTTGAGATCTTCGGCCAAAGAGTGCCAGCAGATCATCTTGGAGATGCTTCCGACTGGTATTGATATTCTTGTATTCTAATAAGTCTCTATTACTTAACTGCTGGCTACGACAAAACTCTACTTTATTAGTTTAGTTACCAAAATCAAAAGATCAGAGTCACCATCATCAGTCTATGTTGTCCACAGCTGGACATAGGCCTCTCCTAATGAGCGCCATAGCGCCCTGTCTTCAGCTTGCCGCATCCAGCATCTGCCAGCAGTCTTTCGCAAATAGTCATCCCACCTGGCCGGAGGGCGACCTACACTACATTTGCCGAGTCGTGGTCTCCACTCAAGAACACGTTCACCCCAACGGTTATCGGTTCTTCGCGAGATATGGCCAGTTCACTGCCACTTCGGCTTGCTAATCCTTTGAGCTATGTCGATAACCTTGGTTCTCTGTCGGATGTATTCGTTGCGAATCCTATCCTTCAGAGAAACTCCGAGCATAGCTCTCTCCATAGCTCGCTGGGCAACTTTAAACTGGTGGACCAGCCCTACCGTGGGTGTCCACGTCTCAGCTCCGTAGGTCATGTCATGACGAGTAGGACGCACTGATTATACACACACGCACAAAGAGTTTTGTCGATAACTTTAGTACCTATATAGTTACATCTACTTCTTCCTAAGTACATTATATATAAGTATAGTTAGGTACGTCTTCGTAAAGCACAATAGTACCTACTTAGAACCTTACCTGTCTGCATCGTAAGTATCAAGTAAAACAGACACTCAGAGACACTGTCAATCCGTTTTATGGGTTGTTAACGTCAACACAGATTGATGGTTACTATAGGCCTTGCAACTCAATCGTTTGCAGCTCAGAGGCCCAAGTACGACTTCCACTTATTATCTTTCGAGTCCTTCCTATAAATTTAGCGTCTTAAAGAATGATGTGGGATTCGACGCCCTGAGAAGGACGCATAATACATAATACCCACTAAAACCTCTCCGGTAACCCTCTCTCGCCATTTTTTCGCCGAACCACGGGAACATTAAAACCTACGCCCGGCTGGCTGGTATTAATACCTACCTATGCTATTTTTAAGTAAACGAATTCGTCCGAAACAAATTTTATCGATAAAACCAAAAACATCGATATTCCCGTCACGTCTCTATCAGCATGCGCGTAGTGTCGTAATGATGCATCGAGCGGTGACGTCACCAGAATGTGTGGTCCTTGGGAGTTTGCTGCTATGGCTTGTGGTGCATGGTCGAAGCCAATTTCGCAAATAATGAAGTACATTATAAATGCATCAATTAGAAAAGAGGCTGGAGAGGACCCAAACATAGGAAAGTCCGTCGTTGCGTTGGTATGTCTGAAAGTTATTCAATGTTTTGATTTTTATTTAATAAAATTGAGTTTAAAGTTATTGAATAAATTTTCATGCGGTTTTCACGGATCTGGTACACTTGCGCGAAAGACATTTGCGCGTAGGACACTTGCGCGAAGGACATTTGCGCGAGAAGACATTTTCGCGAATGGACATTTGCGCGAGTGGACATTTGCGCGAATGGACACTTGCGCGAATGACATTTGCGCGAGTGGTCATTTGAGCGAAGGACATTTGCGCGAGTGGACATTTGCGCGAATGGACATTTGCGCGAAAAAATCATAAAACTCCTAATATCTCTTGAATTAGACGTCGCAGAGAGTTGCGGATTTCACTACTGTAAAGGAAATTTTGATCTTTTTCTTGTGATATATTTTGCCTTGCCCTAACCCTCCCACTTCCTTCCCAATAACGAAAAATATACTTCAACGTAGACTTTCGTAGCACATTCTACGATGCTACGGGGGATCAGCGTAGCAAACAAAAGACATCAACGCGCACGCACCTTCTTATTACACAAAATGTTATTTTGTGGGCCATCGTAGCACGTGCTACATACAATGCTACGAGGGAAATATCACAAGACTCAATATACATATTTTGAAAGTTCTCACTGATTGACATGGTTGTTCTCCTTGATGGTGGATGGGGAGGTATGTTTTTTTTGCAGAATCGTTAATAGTGTTTAGATTCTACTTGGGGAAAAATCCTATTTTTCCCATTTTCCACCCCCTTCTCCCTGAAAAGGGGGTAAACGCGAACAGCGATGAATCTCCACGACGGTAAGAGCTGGAACGAATTTTTTTTCGGGTACTTCTAGCAGGGCGGCTCGCGCAGCGAGCCGTATTGTTTCATCCCCTCCAGGTCACCCCCCCCCCACCGCGTGGCGAGTGACGCGAGCCACGCGAAGGGGAGTTTTTCAACGCATTTGCTTTATAAAGTGAAATAAAGGCACCCGGACACTGCGCGCAGCGACCCCCCCCGCTACTTTTAGACCCCCCCTCCCCTCCCCCTCCCCTGATCGAATAATCTGATATGGGTGTCGTTTTCGACTAACTTGGGGGTGAGGATTTCGAATTTGATGTCGGCATGGTCGTACTTCAAGGCAGAGTCCGACAAACGCGAGCTGCTTGCAGCTGTCACGGGGGGTTCCCCGGGGTCGCATTGCGGCTCGCTTCGCTCGCCACAACGCTCCCCCCGACTTTAGCCGAAAAAAAAAGGTCAAAAATAGGCCATTTTTCGGTTTTTTAATAAAAATGGGGGTCTAGGGGTTCAAGGGGTTCAAAACTTTTTTTGCATTCAAAATTATTTATGATTCCCTACATGACTGTGAAAAAAATTTTCCTCTACGACTCTCCGTTTTGGAGATACAAACGGGGGGTCGAGAAAGGGGTTCGAGGGGGGGTCAAATTTTTTTTTCCCCCCACTCGAATTTAAACCCTCTATACGATCCCGTAATTGAAACTCCTTAAAAACGACGACATCCGGGAGCAACTTGAAAACGGGGGGTCGGGGGGGTCATTTTTTTTCACAAATAAAAACTATTTGCCCTCCTCTATACGGTAGTGAAAAATTTTTTTGCCTACATGGCTCCACCGCGGAGCCCCCCATTTGGGGGGAAGAAGGGGGGGGGGGGGAATCTGGAAAAGTCGGAATTTTCCCGAGGTCCCCCGGACCCCCTCTACACATTTCCGCAAAAAAAAACATACCTCCCCATCCACCATCAAGGAGAACAATTATGTCAGTTAATGGTAATCCAGCTTTATCATCATCATCATCATCAGCCTATATTTGTCCACTGCTGGACATAGGCCTCCCCTAATGAGCGCCATAGCGCCCTGTCTTCAGCTTGCCGCATCCAGCATCTGCCAGCAGTCTTTCGCAAATCGTCATCCCACCTGGTCGGAGGGCGTCCTACACTACGTTTGCCGAGTCGCGGTCTCCACTCAAGAACACGTTTACCCCAGCGGTTGTCGGTTCTTCTCGAGATATGGCCAGCCCACTGCTACTTCAGCTTGCTAATCCTTTGAGCTATGTCAATAACCTTAGTTCTCTGTCGGATGTACTCGTTACGAATCCTATCCTTCAGAGAAACTCCGAGCATAGCTCTCTCCATAGCTCGCTGGGCGACTTTAAACGGGAGGGGGTCCAAAAGTAGCGGGGGGGTCGCTGCGCGGCTCGCTCGGCGAGCCGCGTGTCCGGGTGCCTGTATTTGACTTTATAAAGCAAATGCGTTGAAAAACTCTCCTTCGCGTGGCTCGCGTCACTCGCCACGCGGTGGGGGGGGGGTGACCTGGAGGGGATGAAACAATACGGCTCGCTGCGCGAGCCGCCCTGCTAGAAGTACCCGAAAAAAATTTCGTTCCAGCTCTTACCGTCGTGGAGATTCATCGCTGTTCGCGTTTACCCCCTTTTCAGGGGGAAGGGGGTGGAAAATGGGAAAAATAGGATTTTTCCCCAAGTAGAATCTAAACACTATTAACGATTCTGCAAAAAAAAACATACCTCCCCATCCACCATCAAGGAGAACAACCATGTCAATCAGTGAGAACTTTCAAAATATGTATATTGAGTCTTGTGATATTTCCCTCGTAGCATTGTATGTAGCACGTGCTACGATGGCCCACAAAATAACATTTTGTGTAATAAGAAGGTGCGTGCGCGTTGATGTCTTTTGTTTGTTACGCTGATCCCCCGTAGCATCGTAGAATGTGCTACGAAAGTCTACGTTGAAGTATATTTTTCATTATTGGGAAGGAAGTGGGAGGGTTAGGGCAAGGCAAAATATATCACAAGAAAAAGATCAAAATTTCCTTTACAGTAGTGAAATCCGCAACTCTCAGCGACGTCTAATTCAAGAGATATTATGAGTTTTATGATTTTTTCGCGCAAATGTCCATTCGCGCAAATGTCCACTCGCGCAAATGTCCTTCGCTCAAATGACCACTCGCGCAAATGTCATTCGCGCAAGTGTCCATTCGCGCAAATGTCCACTCGCGCAAATGTCCATTCGCGAAAATGTCTTCTCGCGCAAATGTCCTTCGCGCAAGTGTCCTTCGCGCAAATGTCTTTCGCGCAAGTGTCCTGATACCGGTTTTCACCAGTGAATGAAGTGATTCCGAAGAATGGTTATAAGTGAGTATTATCGTACTAGTTTCTGCCCGCGGCTTCGCTGGCGCTTTTCCGGGATAAAAGTAGCCTTTTCCGTCCCTAGAATATCGTCTATCTACCAGCCAAATTTCATTAAGATTTGTTCAGCCGTTTAGGTAAAAGACAGACAGATAGACAAATAGATAGGCTTTAAAATATTATTAATATAAAACTATAAATATTGATAGATATGGATATCGGTTTTTTTGTAAATGTTATTGGAATCAAATAATGATAGTAATTGTTGATAGTTCATTACGGATGTAAGCGAGTTAACTACGAACCTTATTCGTATGAGTTCTTCAAACTGAGATATTATTTATAGTAAAACTAGCTGCTGCCTGCAGCTTCGCCAGGCTTTAGAAGTAATCTGTGTCTGTCCGCGGGATATCATTTTCAAATTAGCAATCCCCATCTCGCATGATTATAGTCGTAATTCTTTTTTAGATAAAAGCCAATGAGGCGATTATCAGGAGAGGCCTGCGTACAGCAGTGGACCTTTATAGGCTGTTGAGGATGAGGAAGAAGAATTATCAACATTTACTTGCCACGATTCGATTTTCATCTGCTTTGTGTACCTCTAAAAACATAAATAAAATAAATAATGCTGGACAATTCAAACATCAGTCAAGCATCATCATCAAGCCCCAAGCTAAGCAGACCTTGTGTTATGGGTACTAGAAAACAGATATACATAATACAATATAAGTATAAATAAGATATAAATAAGATATTTTTTTATTATACATAGAAAACGACCAGAACAAATGTCAGATCGTACACACATTTGTCCCGAGGCGGGAATCGAACCCGGAACCTCCTCTGTCGCAGGCAGACTGTCGCCCACTGCACCACAAAGGTCGTCATAAATTTAAAAAATTGATTTTTTTTGTGCATAACAATTTCACAAACTATAGATAGGTAGTTTGTGAAATTGTTATGCTAAATTGTTATAATACTTTAGCTGCAAATGGCCCCACACCAGAGCCCATTTCCATATGTCCCAAGCGTTATCAACTCTAGCTGAACGTTTTGCATTACTAATTTGCTATTTTAAACGCAGATTTAGCTGCACTAAAATGACTATGACGTAACGCTGGAACTGTCAGATTAAACAGTGACATGTATCTTATGATATGGATCAGTTGAGCTGAAGTATTCCCGTTTGAGCACCTATTTTTTGGGCACCTATGCATTGAGCACCAAAGGTATTCCCATTTGAGCACCAATCAATATATAAACGTGGTGCTCAAATGGGAACAATAAATAAAATTTTATTCTATTCCCCATTGAGCACCTACGGTGCGGTAGCTTCTAGTGAAGGGGTTTACCCAAGTAGGTAGATTGAGTAGATACTTACGTGTGTACATAATACCTCACCTTCATAATTATTATCTAAGAATACTGACCGCTACTTAACGTAGAGTACGCGCATGGATAAAATTTCTATAGCTTTGATATTGTCACTTCGACATTTGCATTCGGCATATTATTGTGAATGAGAGTAATAAGTTTTTTCATGTCGATAAGTAGTATTTATATTCTCTTTGGTCGATAATTTTACTGAGTGTGACATGTGAGTGTATATTATATTCTCTTAGATGTGAGTGACAAATTAATGTAAACAATTAATTAATGTAAAAAATAACAGAACACCGAAGTCAAACCTTAAACAGCGGCTATTTACAAGTAAATGAAGCTATAAAGCACCTTTACAAAGAAGCTGCATCTACCGATGAGCCTATTCCAACAATTTACAAAAACAAAGCAAATATCTTGAAAGATCGGAGGACTTGATTTAATCACCCATTTGCCTAATTTCTGAAATATAAAATCCAGTCTTTACAGAAAGAGAAACAAGGTTCATGGAGTTGACCGGCTATTTGCAAGATCTGCTGGAGATGTACAAGTGGGTAACTTTTTTTACTTTTAATTTACTAAAACGTTAACATACAAAACATTCGTTATTGCGCCTGCAAAAGTTGTCATGGACTTTTTAATTTAGGTTTTTTATGCCATTTTGATCTTTATTTCAATACATACCTACACGTTGTAAATAGCTTCATCAATATTGAACTTTTCACATACCTACTTGTTTTTACAGCTTGTAGGTATATTGAAATATAATATATAAATAGTAAATCGATCGTCATAATATCAAATATATTTTAATATTTTTAGTCTATGCTATCATTGCATCACACGGTTTTTGTCAAAGTATTCGTAGTTTTATAACTTTCCTAGATTGTATCAATAGTTGGCGCTGCTAGTTATGTTTCTCTGAATTAACTTTAAAACTGTTGTATGAAAATAGTATGAGCAAACCTAAATTAAAAAATCATGTATATACTAATATTATAAAGAGGAAAGGTTTGTATGTAAGTGTTACACTGTTTAGAAAAACTGCGATTTTAAAATAGAAAATTGGTGTTTTGATTAGTGTGGGATTTGTAAGTACCTAAGTATAAAAAAAAAAAAAAAAATAAGCGTAAATACTACTGTTACTGTACGAGGAATATGATTTCTTTTATATATATTGAATACTTTGACAAAAACCGTGTGATGCAATGATAGTATAGACTAAAAATATTAAAATATATTTGATATTATGACGATCGATTTACTATTTATATATTATATTTCAATATACCTACAAGCTGTAAAAACAAGTAGGTATGTGAAAAGTTCAATATTGATGAAGCTATTTACAACGTGTAGGTATGTATTGAAATAAAGATCAAAATGGCATAAAAAACCTAAAGTAAAAAGTCCATGACAACTTTTGCAGGCGCAATAACGAATGTTTTGTATGTTAACGTTTTAGTAAATTAAAAGTAAAAAAAGTTACCCACTTGTACATCTCCAGCAGATCTTGCAAATAGCCGGTCAACTCCATGAACCTTGTTTCTCTTTCTGTAAAGACTGGATTTTATATTTCAGAAATTAGGCAAATGGGTGATTAAATCAAGTCCTCCGATCTTTCAAGATATTTGCTTTGTTTTTGTAAATTGTTGGAATAGGCTCATCGGTAGATGCAGCTTCTTTGTAAAGGTGCTTTATAGCTTCATTTACTTGTAAATAGCCGCTGTTTAAGGTTTGACTTCGGTGTTCTGTTATTTTTTACATTAATTAATTGTTTACATTAATTTGTCACTCACATCTAAGAGAATATAATATACACTCACATGTCACACTCAGTAAAATTATCGACCAAAGAGAATATAAATACTACTTATCGACATGAAAAAACTTATTACTCTCATTCACAATAGTATGCCGAATGCAAATGTCGAAGTGACAATATCAAAGCTATAGAAATTTTATCCATGCGCGTACTCTACGTTAAGTAGCGGTCAGTATTCTTAGATAATAATTAAGAAGGTGAGGTATTATGTACACACGTAAGTATCTACTCAATCTACCTACTTGGGTAAACCCCTTCACTAGAAGCTACCGCACCGTAGGTGCTCAATGGGGAATAGAATAAAATTTTATTTATTGTTCCCATTTGAGCACCACGTTTATATATTGATTGGTGCTCAAATGGGAATACCTTTGGTGCTCAATGCATAGGTGCCCAAAAAATAGGTGCTCAAACGGGAATACTTCGTTGAGCTACCTGTAGATTGTTTACAACAGTCTGTTAGCTCAATTGTTTCAATTGTAAATACTAGTTTTAATATAATTCTTTTATTTGATGGTATACCATTTTATTCAATTACATTCAGTATATAAACTTAAAAACTAATATTTACACTTAACATCTATTATCTAAAAATCTAAGCCAGAAGGCAGAGTGCCCAGAATGCTGGCCCAGATAGATTTTTCTACATTTTCTCCGTCATCTTTATCGAAAAAACTTTGAAAAAATACGCAATTATAGTATGGGATACAAGGCAGATCCGCTCTGGCTCGAAAATGAAAAAAAAAACGGTTTTAAATATCTGAAATCATTTTGCAATGACCATCTATTTTCTTAGTTTTAAATTTTTTCGCCTAAACCAATCACAAGATTTTTTAATTTTCATCACCATACTAAATAGAAGAATACCCAGGGCACCTTCGGCTTATTTTTCCAAAAAAAAATGTCTTAATTAAAAGATAATCAGCAAACACTTCATTTTTGATCTTACGCCGCTCTGCTCTATCCCGCTCCTTTAAACGCAAAATTCTATGAATATCCTATTCACAAAATGGCGTCATATATACATAGGCCTGCCTCTTAAGACAGCTTAAATTAACACTGTGACTGCCATCTTCTGCTAATCTGATACGCTCGTGGAGATTGAAGTAGGCGTACCCGCAGTGAATGCATTAACAAAGGCAGAGTGAATGAACAGAAAGGTACCAATTACTTTTGTACTGACTGTACCCCAACACGTGAGAATTTGCATAAACGCCAACACTGATAATGCTCAGGAAACGCGGTTTAAACTTGGTTTTACCTCGGTTTTACTAATCTGGTTAGATAATCTATAAGAACTTAGCCACGCAACGTTTATGTTTCATTTTATACTAGCAGCTGCACGCGGGTTTGCACGCGCTTTTCAAGTAGCCTATCTCAGTCCCCGGGATACCATTTACCTCACTGCCAAATTTCATTAAGGCGGCGATTATGAAATGGGCAAATTTAGGTTACCTACATTAAAACAATTTTTCTCTGTCATCTTTATCGATAAAGCTTTGAAGAAAATAACCAAAAATCTACGGCCTATGGGATACAAGGCAGATTAAAAATAGTTTTTTTTATTCGAAAAGGAGGGGTCTTTTCGAAAAAAAAAACTATTTTTAATAACAGAAAATTGTGCAAAGTATATCATCTGTTTTCTTGGTTTTTACAATTTTACTCCTAAACTGTCAATCACAAGATTTTTTTATTTTCATCACCATTACGTAGAAGAATAAACAGTACCTGGCTTATATTTGTAAACAAATGCCCTAATTAATAGATAATCATCAAAAACTTGATTTTTTACGCGAAATCCTATGCCTATCCTATTCACAAAATGGCGTCATAATCTACATAAAATATCGCCTCCTTGAGATCCGTTCAGCCGTTTACGCGTGAAGAGGTAACAGACAGACAGACAGACAGAGTTACTTTCGAATTTATGATATTAAGAACAGATAGGCTAAGATTTATCATCATAATTAATACAGGTTAAAAAATAGCTTTGCGGAAATCCATTGCAAAATATAAAGATGAAAATATTCAGTAACAATTCCGCGCAAAACCTTCTCCGATAAGCTCTAACAAAATGTAATCAGCGTTGTAGAAGAAAAAACCACACCAACTACAAAATGAAAAGAAATCTATCAAAGCAAGACGTCAACTAGTTTCGTCTCTCCACGAGACATCATCAGGACACCACAATACTCGACCTTGACATTGAGAGCACTAAGCAAACACCGGCAGGGTTCCACCAGAGATGTTACCACTCCGAGCTCCGCGCGCCAAGTACAAGTAGTCTAGGTCTTTAAATATTTTCATCTTTATATTAATACAGGTGTTAAGGGGGCGATGTATGACGCCATTTTGTGAATAGGATAGGCATAGGATTTCGCGTTTAAAGGAGCGGGACAGAGAGGCTTAAGCTCAACAATTAAAGTTTTGCTGATTATTTTTTGATTACTAATAAAAAAAAAAAAAAAAATGTCTTGTTTGCAAAAATAATGTGTTAATCTTGTGTGTGATTGATGGTTTAGGATAAAAGTATTTTTTAAAGCTAGCGCTTTATCCTTTTGTATTTTGTGCACTGGGGCCTGGATTTGTGTTGTTGTCAGCGTAGATATGAAAAACCAAAACAATCTTTACAAAAGCCAGTTTTGAAAGAATACTACTTTTACTAAAATCAATTTGAACCTTATCTTAAGTCTAAACCATATCCATACAAATAGTATAAATTTATTAATTGCTTTTCATCATTGATAAGTATTCTGGTATTCTTAGTTTCTTAAATTACCCAACACCAATATAAGCTAAGAGTTCTTATCTACTTATTAACAACTTACTTAATTACAGGAGACCTGTAGGTACTATATATTTAATTAACAGCAAAAAATAATTACAACTAATATTTACACTTACATCTATTTACTAAAAATCTAAGCCGTCACCAGAAGGCAGAGTGCCCAGAATGCTGGCATTAAATTAAAATTGCTTGTTTTTAAACATACTAACTTCGTACAAAACTATGACATTTTGCGGAATAAATACTTATCGCCTGGAATAAACTCTACTTCTATATAGCCGAGAAATCAATGATGCCGAAACCTATTTTAAAAGTGGTTAAACCCAAAAAACCGTAAATCCAATAGCACGAAAAAACTTCAAACGCAATATACCCCAAATTCGGCAAAGCACCGCATCACCTCATGCGCGAAAAGTCAATCAATGGATTAGTGGCAGGTAGTGGGTTCGATTCACAGATGTGTTTCCGCGAAGCCGTGGGTGGCACTTTTAACCACATTAAGGATTTACAAACAAATTTGGAGATTTGAGTGAGATTAGGGTTTTTTTTGCTTTTTGTAAATGTGGGTGTCGCTTGTGATTCATATTTTAGGTAGTTTCTAGACCATGGGTCTTCAACCCGCGGCCCGTGGGCCCCATACAGCCCACTGGGCTTTTTCTTGCGGCCCAATGAGATCGTAGCAAATATGTATTTTATTTACGATAAAAGCTCCCTTTTCAAATGTCCCTTATTCGCGTTTTCGCTATTCGATCCAGTCGATATTTTTGATCACAATCGGCCCAGTCTTAGAATTAACAGATACCGTTCAGTCAGCTATGTTTATTTCGTGTTGATGATAATTTTGTCATTACTGAAAAGATGGCCCCATATCCAATGAAATAAATAAATAATGCTGGACAATTCACACAGCTTTATGTAGCCCCAAGCTAAGCTGAGTTTGTGTTATGGGTACTAGATAACTGATATACATAATATAACATAATACATAGATAGATATTTTTTATTATATATAGAAAACGACCAGAACACCCTAAACAAATGTCTGCAGATCGAATACACATTTGTCCCGAGGCGGGAATCGAACCCGCAACCTTGAACAAACAACAAATGAATCGAAATTGTTTTTATATAGGTACTATGGTACCTTTATTACCTAAATTTAAATGCATAGGTACTTTAATATTAATTATTTATCTAAATTGTATGAGTAGCTAAAAAGTAGTTAAAAAAATTAGACACTCTACCCGCCAAGAGTTTAAGCAAACTTCAAATACCTTAAGACCATAATTCCAACTAACAATAAACTTACCTTTAAGCAAATTCACCGACGTTTTTTTAAGTAAGTAGTTAAGTAAACCCAAGTTATTCGATTAACTTGGATGAAAGTAGATTAAAATCTTACTAATCTTTATTAGAAAACACCTTTGGCGATGAAATTCATTCTGTTTTTGAGTTTTTAAGCTTAACCTTCGTAAAAGGATTATAAAAGGATATAAAAGGGTTATTGTGTAAAACATCCATAGGAAAGGTCTTTATAGTATAATTTTGTAACAATTTTATCCATTAAAAATAAAAATAAATAAATAAAAACGTTTATTTGAAACTTATAAAAAACTGAATAATTGCATGCTAACTTAAAACTACAATTTATCCTTAAAGGTATGCAAAAAGAAAGTAACAATTATATATTAATCAAGATAGGAACCTTGATCTACACTAGGATTTCCTGTGTAGTGCTATTTTGGACATACAATATTTAAACATTTTAATTGAAGAAATTGCACAAGTAGGTCTATTTAAACAGTGAAAACCTCTTATTTTTAAACCTATATATTACCTATATCTCTGTTATCTAGAATCAAAGCACGCTATTTACAAGCCAGTTCCTTAATCTAGTTTTGAACATAAATCCATTCCACTCATCCAATATCTTTGACAAATGTAAGTACATTGAACACGGATATTTGATCAAAGATTTAGACTCTAGTTTCTGCACGCAACTTTGCACGCGTTGTTTTTATGAAAACGTTGTAAGGTTATTTCTTTCCTATAAAAACTGATATTTTATACATTTAGTGGCCTATGTTTTATTCTACGCCAAGAGCTACACCTATGCAAAATTACAGCTCCATCTGTTGAGAAGTTTTGGCGTGAAGAAGTAACAAACATCCATCTATCCATCCAAACTTTTGCATTTAAAATATTAGTGTGATGTGATGTTATTTTGAACTCCCCTACGCAAATTAGTTAGGAATCTTGGACAAAGATATTTGACAAATGGAATGGGCAAACAAAAAATCAAACTGCTTACTCAGCAAACAAAGTTCTCGTAACTAAAAAGGTCCAAAGACTCGAATTTCAAAGTTCAAATGCCGCGTTCTCATTGGCCAAGCAGCTGTCAAAGTGACGCTTGGAATAACGATTGACAGCTCCATCCAGATAAGAATAATCAAATTATAGTCGAAAAACGATACACAAATCTTTCTTGCAGTTAAAAAAACTCTTATTTTGAGGTTAGTAAGGTTTATATTTTACAGTTTTGTGGGAAGAGATGTTGGTTTGTTTGTTTGTATGTTTATCTGTCCATCTAAAGGCCGCTGACAGTACTTTGCGCGTTTCGAAGAAATGTATCAGTAAATTAGTTTTGTAATGAAGAAATCTGTTAACTTATCGTAGTTTTTATCGAATCTTGACGTTTCTTTTGTGAGTTTTATTCGAGTGATAACTGTATATACATATAGACGACCGATGTATCAAAGACAGGAGGGTAAGGGTTGGATTCCGGCCTTGGGACACATGTTTGTACGATCTGCAAAAAATTGTTCCGGGTACCTTCTCGAATATGTTCTATGAATATAAGATAAGCCCGAATACTTTAATTATTTCAGAGTTATGCACGTCTAGTGACGAATTTTTGAACAGATTTTCATTAAAAACTGTTAAAAAAACCGCAACTTGAGACGTGCTCAACTCTAAGATACGTTTGAGTATTAATAGTATATAGTGTTGGGCACGCGCGCGACTGGTATTGACATGGATCAATTGAGCTACCTGTAGATTGTTTTATTTATTTATTTAGTAAGGGTAACTGACTAAAGTTAACACAAGAGATCAAAAATCATACGATAGAATATGAAAGTTAGTGCACTTTAAATTACAGGTAAACATAATACTCTATCAGTGAATTAAGTTTAGTGATAGACTCAGTGTGGTACCATACAACTTGTGGTATGTACCTATCTACGACTACTTCTATAACAGCATCTTTCATGTAAGGTCAACACCATCCAGAACATTCAAAACTTATTTTATGTTCATAACTTATTTTATGTTCGCGCCGCTGCGCCCGTTCCGGCTTCCTGTGAGAGAAAGCCGTGTGCTGAAGGGTTTACTGAGGTAGTGCGGAGGAAAAGGAAGCCCAGCAGCCGAAACCAGCGTGGCGTCGTTTCGACCGGGCCTAACTACTTGTTGCGCCCGGCCGTGCCTTCAACGTTGCTCTACGTGTCCAGGCTTCACTATACCACGAAGGTGGAGGAGGTCGTGGAGTATGTGAAGATGAAGACCAACACCTTGGTGAGGGTCGAGCGGTTGGAGTCGCGTCATAATGATTTTAAATCGTTCGTGGTGCGTATTCCTACTGAGAAAATATCGACCTTCACTAAGGAAGAATTCTGGCCGAAGAATGTGCTGTTTCGGCGTTTTCGCGGACGATTACCGGTTGCAGCACATAGTGAGTGTCACACGTCACCGACACTACGTGCTAGTAAATAGGTTTATTTTATGTATGTTAGATTAAGGTATATATTTATATGGGCCGTAGTTTTTAAGTATTTTACATCCTGTACTAGACTAATGTTGCCTGAAATAAATGATTTTATTATTATTATTACAAAAAATTAACAATTGCATTAAAATTGTGGGCTTACAATTAGGAATTTTCAATCGCTGCTGGTGTGTATTTTTAGGTTAAACAGTATTTTTTTGTCACTAACTTCATAAAAGTAATTTTATTTATCTGATTATGGTGAACAAACCTACATAGAAAATGAAACTCGGTATTGGCTGGCAGCTGTTTATACTCGTATCAATTTAAATCCAATTCAATATTTGGTCAATTTTTGATCGATTTTTTTATGTTCTTACTAAAACGCTTGATCGATTTTATTTTCTGTAAAAATAATACTGGTGCTAACAAATACACCCAGGCCAAGATAAATTCTGGTAAAGACACAGTTTTGGAGTTTTACCGAAGTCACCAAACCTTGCCAAAGTCACCATAGTACAATTTAACAAGCATGCTTACTTCAAAACTATTGGCGGTCCTTGTTCACGTGTTAACCTCAGAGTGTCGTGTTGGTGGTGCGGGCGGAAAACCTCGAAACATATTACGTGTGGCCGGTGGACGGGATGTACTCCCAGGAGAATTCCCTTACGTAGTGCGTCTTGAAACACAGATCAAACTCCCAAACGAAACAGAACCAAGATCTATCCCCTATTGCACTGGTGCCGTTCTAACTCCTAAAGCTACACTGACCACAGGTCACTGCTGTCAACTATCCAAATCCAAAGAAAGGCGTGTGATTGATAAAATAATTTACAGAGAAAAAATTGTAGTCAGATACGGATCTATCCCAGGTAAACCAGCAAATAACTTGGTCGACAGCTTTAGTGCTGTGTTAGATTGCAAAACTCCGTCTAATAACTTGGATGGACCGATGATGACAGATGACATGGGAATAGCGATGACTGAGCCTATAGAAATAAGCACTTACGGGAAAATCAGCTCGCTAGACTACCGCTCCCTCTATGGTCTACGTGTCACTCTCATGGGATACGGAGATACTAGTTATGGAAAGAACAGCGACACCCTGTCTCTAAATCTACCTTTGCAGATTCTTGATGGTATGATAACGAAATGTGAGGAATTGAAGGCACCATATCCGTTGTTATGCGCCAATAATGCTTGTGGAAATCCGCTTGGAGAATTATTACTTGGAGATTTTGGTGGGCCTGTGGTGCACACCTCTGGAATCATAGGAGTCAATAAAGGAAGACATCTCCATGCATCAGACCATAAATTTGTGCTAACTCAAGTTTTTATAATGCCTCTGAGTACTCATATTGACTGGATAAGTAGAACGTTAGACGCCTCGAGTGAATATATTGAACAACCTGAAGAAACTGAGCTCCCAAAATATACTGAACAAACTAAACAGACTAAACACATTGGCAAACCAACAGTCCAATACACAGCACAACAAGAGGGCACTGAACTATTCAACTACACAAAAATCAGCAGTCACATAAACTTACCTATACACATTGAATCTCCTAAAGCAACTGTATTTTTAAGATTCTCTCATAACAATAAACGCATTGAAACACTAAAAGACACTGAACACTTAAGACTTTCTGAACACCCTAAACACTTTGAAACAACTGAAAATACTAAATTTTTAGAATACACTGAATTTTTCAAACATTCTGTGCACTTTGCCACACAAAGTGTACCTCCAGAAACTCTAGAACACTCTGTATATACCGAAACAACTGTACAAGTTAAACATACCGAATTACCTAGGTCAACTAAACTTAGAAAATATATTGTAAATAATAAACAAACTGAATATACTAAGACACAACCTGAACCTACGAAATCTCGAAAACTCTCGAAACATACCAAACAAACTGAACAAACTAAGCTTACTGAACCCCAAAAACATAGTGAAGAATTAAAACCCTTTGAACGCTCTATAAACAAAATATACACCAAACAGCTTGTACACACTAAACATGCTAATCTAACTACACAAACTAAACCCTCAGAACACTCATTACAAACTGACTTCAAACAACACTCGAAAATTATTGAACACATTAAACAATCTCAACACATCAAAATCTCTAAAGATAATCTTGCACGCTCGACATACACCAATAATGCTAAACACACTAAACACTACGAACATATTAATCTTACTACACAAACTAAGCCCTCGGAATCTTTTGAACACTCGTTACAAACTAACTTCGAACAACACTCAAAAACTACTAAACCTAAACATAAACACAGTAAGCAATCCGAATACACCAAAATCCCAAAAAAAACTATTGAACGCTATTCATACACCAAATTATACACTGAACAAACTAAACATGCTGATAAAACTACACAAACTGAAATCCCAGAAATCTCAAACAACTCGTTACAAACTGAATTCAAACAATACTCGAAAATTACTGAAATGCCAAAACACAATAAACAATCTAAATACATCAAGATCCCTAAAACTAATCTTGCACGCTCTACATACACCAAATACCACAAACAAGCTGTAAATTACAAACATACTGATACTACACAAACTGAACCCCCGGAACCTTCAGAACACTCATTACAAACTAACTTCAAACAACACTCAAAAAATACAATTGAACGCTATTTATACACGAAATCAACTAAACACACTAAATATACTGATCTGAGCACACAAACTGAAGCCCCAGAACCCACAGAATCCTCAATACAAACTGACTTTAAACAACACTCTAAAACTACTAAACTCCTTAAGCACACTAAATCATCGAAAAACTTCAAAATCTCTAAATATTATCTTGAACGCTCTATATACACTAAAAAAGCTATGAACTATAAACATACAAATCTAACTAAAAAAAAGAAATCACCAGAATCTTCAGAACACTCGTTACAAAATAACTTCAAACAGCACTCCCAAATTACTGATCTCCATAAATACACTCAACTATCTAAACACATCGAAGTCCCTAAATATACTCTTGAACGCTCTATATACGCCAAATACGCTAAACACAATGCCAAACATACTGACCTTAAAACACCAACTGAACCCCCAAGACCTTCAGAACAGTCGATACAAACTGAGTTTAAACAACACACAAAAACTACTGTTCTACCTAAACAATCTAAAAACACCAATATCCCGAAATATGCCCTTGAACGCTCTATATACATAAAGCACAATAGAAAACCTGAACAAATTTATCACGGTGAAAGTGTTATACAATCGCATAGGATTTTCAATGCTGCGCATGAACACAATCAATACCCTAAAAACACTGAACAACGCAAGCATATTACACACGCTAAACACATTAAACAATCTGAATATCTCATGACCACTGAACGAACTGAATCCATTAAATATCCTAAAAACACTGACCATCGTAAGCTTGTTGAACACTCTAAATACATTAAATTTCCTGAATATCCCATAAATACTGAACAAACTGAACAACCTGAATACGCAAAACCAGCAAAATATATTCAAATATCTGAGAATACGAAAAAGCACTTTAACCTAGCAAAATACACAACACATAACGAAAATACTGAGAACCGTATGAGTAGTGAACAATCTAAGCATATTAAGTACGTTGATCATACTGAACATACTAAAAACACTTCTAATTCTAAATACAACAAAGAATTTAAGATCAGGATGCTCAATCATTACGCTGAACTCAATAAGGTCACTAAAGACACAAATGCTAATGGCACTAAACAATATCAGCACTTTAAATACCCTGATCTTACTGAATACACTGAGACCATTGATAAATCTCAACAGAACTATTACTCTATGCATAAGATGTCTTCTAAACATATTTATTTTAATCGTAATAAGGTCTCTGGGCACGGAAATACTAACAGAACTGAACACTCTAAGCACACTTTGCTCCCTAATAATGCTAAGAATCCTAAACTCATCAAACGTCTCAAATCATTAATTCGGGAGTATAATGCACTAGATAAAAACGAAAAAAAGAAACCTAATCGATTTGAACACGATGTTCTTTCTATGCTACTGATGTCTAATCATGCTAAAGGTACTGGACAAACTCAGCACATTGAACACCCTAATCATACTGGATATACTAAGACCACTAATAAATCTCAACACATTGAGAACTATAATTACAAGATGTCTCCTAAACACATTAATTTTAATCGTAATACAGTTTCATGGCACACAAATTATAACAGTACTGAACACTATAAGCACACTATGCTCTTTAGGTATACTAAGAATCCTAAAGTCATTAAACGTCTTAGAAACTTAATTAAGGGTATAAGGTATAAGGCACTAACTGAAAATGAAAAAATAAACATGATTCGATCTGAACACGATGTACATTCTAGACTACTAATGTCCGATAAGTACTTTAAACACAATGAAGTTTCTAAACACGCAAATGCTAACGGCACTAAACAATCTCAGAACATTCAATACCCTGATCATACTAAATACACTAAGACCACTGATAAATCTCCACACAATGACAATTCTATGCACAAGATGTCTCCTGAACACATTCATTTTATTCGTAATAGGGTTTCTAAGCACGCAAATTCTAACAGTACTGAACCCTCTAAGCACACTATGCTCCCTAAGAATGCTAAGGATCCTAAACTCATTAAACGTCTTAAAAACTTCATAAAGAGATATAATTCACTACATACAAACGAAAAACAGAACACTATTCGATCTGAATACGGTGCACATTCTACACTTCTGGTGTACGATAAGCACTATCAACACAATAAAGTTCCTAAGCACGCAAATGATAACGGCGATGAACAATCTCAGCACTTTGAATACCCTGATCATACCAATTACACTGAGACCACTAACAAATATCAACACAATGAGAGCTCTATGAACAAGATGTCTCCGAAAAACATTCATTTTCTTCGTAGAAAAGTCTTAAGGAACGCAATTACTAGCGGTACTGAACAATCAAAGCACATTATGCTCCCCAAGAATGCTAAGAATCCTAAACTAGTTAAACGTCTTAAACACTTAATTCGAGAAGTCATTGTACTTACTGAAAACAATCAACGCCATAAGGAGACTGGACAAAATAAACACTCTGTGTACTATAAACACATTGAAACCACTAAACAGTCTACTAAAACTACGAAACTTCTTCAATATACTGAATACAATGATCTAGTTAAACACAATACACCTAATAATATTAATCAACTTGAACGCATTCATATTATGAAGCGCCTAGCAGACTCGCTTGGGATGTTCCGTGCACAAGGTGAAAAAATGAAACACTTAAATGCTGAAAATGAAATAAAACACCAGACTACACTTACAAAACACACAGATCATGCTACTGAACGATCCAAATTCAACCAAATTCCCACATATACTCAACGCTCTTTATATATCAAATACACGAAACTACCTCCATGAACTTTGCTATTATACGAGTTCCTGAAAAGAGGTTTATGTACAATGGAGTCCAGATCCAAGCGATTATACTGGAGCTCTGTTTTTTTAATACATTCACCACAAGTCTAGGAAGGCGTATGTATGTGATTAAAAGAGGAGTCATACGAGCAAATAAAAAAAAGGGCTACGGAATCTAAAATGACTAAATCAAAGAATGCCCGTGAATGAGAACACAGTGCAGATTGATTTTATATTATTGTGTCAATGTGAGAATAAAAAAATTAAATTGATGATGGGTACGGCGAATTAAAAAGTGATTAACGAAACTATGAAGAGAAGTGAAACAAAATAGGCAACACAAAACACGGCGCGGCGGCGGCGCTTCAAAAACACAAATATTAAACCACTAAAATACCTTTATAATTAACCTTTGAGGTCGCTGAAGTAAGAATTAATGAGCTCTGATTATAATTAGTAATCTTGACGCATATCAAACTTGTCAACCTAAATATTACAACGTTATAAAATTTTGCTATTTGTTTCATTTTCAACTTTAAGTCAATGAGCCTAAAGATATGATCGATTGTCGAAGTTGGTATAGATACGTCGTCTGATGTTTACCGAAGTGGTCGAATTATGTTATGATTGGTCGAAATGTTTATTTAAAAATAATTTGACAGGCTTAGTAGGTACGTAATTATAAGTTTTACGTTTCTGATTTACTAGTTTTTTAAACGCGTTTATTGGAATAAAAATTGCTAGTAATCTCCATAACGGCACAAACTTTCGACTGTAATTTTTACCTATGCTAAAAATTTGTAATGTATTTATTGTATGTAATATGTTGACCTCTGTGGCGCTATATTTATCTATATAATGTAGGTATTATGTATATCAGCTATCTAGTAGGTGCCATAACACAAACTCTGCTTAGCTTGGGGCTAGATGATACAGAGTCGAATATCCAGCATTATAATAATTATTTGGTGGTATTAGTTAGTAGATTTTTTAGGTAAGTTCAATGTAAATTTAGAGGCCTATGTCCAGCAGCGAAAAAGATGATGGCGTAAATTTTATGAATGTGGTCTTGCATTAGTTTTGTGTCGCAAGTCTTATTTTTTTATCTCTGTCAAAGTGTGTTCTGTCACCAAAATATAAATACATAAATAATTTTCATTACTACGAAATGTAACACTCATTAAAGTTTAACTTATTATTTAATACTTATATTCTATGTAAGATCGACTGTTTTTCTTAACCGCAAGAAAACATCTGTTTGTTAAAAAACTGTATTTTAATAAAACAAAGGACGTGAGCTATTACGTAATAAATTGGTATTAAACGAAGCTCAAACTGAACCATTAAGTGAACATTTTCATAAGTGGACTGGCATTATGTTATACAAATGGGGTAGATAAGTTTTGTGTGCGGTTCCATTAACCAACGATATTCGTAGTTATGGATCTCGATAACATCTTTTTTAAGACTCTTAATTTTAGCTATAGGATTGTAAATTTCGATTTACAATTTTAAAGTTATAAAGCTTACAAAATAAGCACTTACACAAGTCAAATTTATACCAAGTATAAACACGTTTATAAATAGTAATTATCAAAGAATTAAGGTTCAATTTGTCTTACAAAAATTGGGTGTTTAATTTGGGCTGGCTTTTAGCAAATTACGCTATATACACCATAATAGCAAAAATAAAAGAACTTTAACTTTTTAGCTTGGTTTTTGCGTCAATTTTGTAACAAATTTCAGTATCGTGGTCTATCGTGGTAGATGACGGACGGACTGACTTCACCAGACGCACGTATTCTGTGTTGAGCGTGTATTACAGCGTCTATTTTATGAATAAATAATGGACACACACACTTATAATCCCATTTAGCGTTCACCACTCGCTGATGGGCTAAGTGGGTGTTTAAATCCCCATTTTTGGGCAATTTCACCCAAACACGCCCCTGCGAAGATCCATTAGTCATAACTACCTCATTTCTGAGTTAGAGGGCTCATCAAGGTGTTTAGTTTCATTTCTATGAGATTTGTTAAAATAATAATAATAATCCTAACATCTTGAGTTAAAAAAACTAGTGAAAGCATTTATATCTGGCTAGTGATGGGTCGCGGTTTCAACCGCGCAGTTCCCGTTCCCGTCAGAATTCCGGGATAAAACATAGCCTATGTCACTCCCTGAAAAGTAAGCTTTCTAATGGTAAAGGAATTTGTGAAATTTGGTTTTGTGGATCCAGAGATTACCCCTACAACGTCACAAACAATATAAGTACAAACTTTATAATATTATAGTATAGATGGAAGAAAACTGAAAAAAAAAATTACATTTAGTCATCGATCTCAAAATAACATACATATTATGTAGGTAGTGTTATTTTGAGATCAACAGACAAGACAGACAAAAACTTAGATAATTGGAGCACAGGAGAAAATAATGTTATTCGGAGTGCTAGCTTTTAAATATTAATAAGGTATTACTACTAACCCGTTACCAAAAACTACATAATTTAGATAAGATTAATTTAAGAGATTTATTAAGATAAGTTCAGCAGGGACTTAAATTTCCTGAAAATCTTTTAGTTCAGGGTAAATGCCCGATGATACTGAATGAATGATACAGAGTGAACTGAATGATACAGAATGAACTGAATGATACAGAATGAACATGATATTGGGAGGTGTGTAACATACATACACATCACAGTTTGTAAAATCACAGTCTTACAAACTGTGATGTGTAAAACTGAGACTTTACACAGTTTACACATCACAGTTCGTGTGTACTATGGGAAAAGTCTGAGTTTCTTCACATATTATAGATATCTATGTGAAGAAACTTAGACCTTTCCCATAGTATTCTGTGATTTTATTTCCATGCTGTAATGGCATAACGTCACAGTTTTGTAATGCTCTGAATGGTATTCAAGGTCATGGCGGATTGCTGTATTTTGCAGTTTTATTTTATCAAAGTAATAAATAGGCAATCACGATCCTAATAACTGAGTGGCGCCGGGTTAGAATTTGCACCACCCCAACTCTAAGGGACATACACCGGGGGCGGACAGCAGCGCCTCTTGCAGGACAATTATACCACCGAACTGCGATCCCCAACCTGCATCCCCAGTGTGTGGATTATGGGAATTACCCTAATTACCCCCCGGAGATAAAAGTTAGTGAGGCGCTTTTAAGGGCTCTACCTCACATCAAAAAAATAAATAAAAAAAATAATGCTGAACAATTCTCACAGCATTATCTAGCCCCAAGCACACAGTTTGTGTTATGGGTACCTACTAGATAACTGATATACATAATATAATAATAATACATAGATAGATATTTTTATTATACATAGAAAACGACCAGAACACCCTGAACAAATTTCTGCAGATCGTACACACATTTGTCCCGAGGCGGGAATCGAACCCGCAACCTCCTGCGTCGCAGGCGGACCTTCGCCCACCGCGCCACAGAGGTTGTCATCAACTAAGATCAAAATTTCTTCCAAACTACTAAATAATTAACTTTGAAATGTATGTGTGATAAAGTTCAGGACTTACTCTATCGCTCATTATGTTTCGTAAACACGATTCAATAATATTTTCTCTATAGAAAAAAAATCGCAAAATTACCTCTAAATTTTTAATAAAACGTTAATTTCTTAATAAATATAGTAGTTAAGATCTTGTAATGCATGGCTAAGGTATAGTTCGGTAAATATAAACATGACTTTGGTGATTTTTAGTTAGGTACTGTTGTCATCCCTATCTTATCATATTTATTTATTAATCTTCAAAGTCTAACTAAACTATCAACAATAACAAAACCCTGCAGATTAGGCAAAAGAATAAAACGGATAAAAAAAGGATTTCCAGTACCGTTAAAACTATTTAAACTCCTTTTTACCCTTTTACAGCTTAAAAAACTACTTATGGTAAAAAAAACTGCAGTTATGTAGTTTATTAGCACTTTGTTTGCCGCCACTAAACTTAGTTAGCTAATCGCTTTAGAAAGATAATTGTTTAAGATTAAAAACGCAGCTTAACTTGTACAGTTAGCTCTTCGAAAACGTCCTTTTATATCCAGGATTTTTTCAAAAATATGGATCTTATGATAAGCTTTTAAGGTCTACTTTCAGTAATTTAAGTATAGTCACACATGGTAGGTACTTATTAAATACATTGGTAAAAAAATCGGCGAGATAAGCAGCTCTATGATCTTCCATAGAACTGATTATCTTGCCCCAGAAGAGTAGAATAATTTAGGATTTTTACAAAATATCTAGTTATATAAATTATACACATTTTATGATGATGCGTAGTCCATCGGTTGTCGGTTCTTCTCGAGATATGGCCAGCCCACTGCCACTTCAGCTTGCTAACCCTGTCGTTGTCGTCGTATGTGATAACCTTGGATTGAAACTTAAAAATTAAGGTAATCAAGAACAGAAAAAAAACTGATAAATAAATAAACTTAATAACTTTCTGTTGAATAAGGGTTGAGTTCTTTTATTCATTCTATTACAATTTAAAATAAATAAACTATCATTTTTAACCGACTGCACAAAGATGAGGTTAACCGATTTAGAACACAGAATTTGGTTTGCCTTTAAATGTTCAAAAGAGAGCTTAAAATCAGTTCCCATGACATAGAAATAACCTTAGCTAGGTAGGTTATACGTTTCTATAGATAAATAATCTATAAACTCAATAACTTTATTTCTATAGGTTTACAAAATAAGAAAAGACCAGTCAAATTTTACACTATAAACAGTTTTAAAAATTGTAAATCATTAACAAATAAGAACTAAGACATTTGACATTGATTTTATTTACTTTTGGATTTTTTGTCCACTAGTGGAAGAAGTAAATCAAAAGTACCTAAAAAAACTTACTAAGCTTAACATTATTTTCCTTATATACTATTGTCGGTGCGGAACTGGGCGACATCTGACCAAGCATTTACATCATTGATGTAATCATCTATGGAGTAATAAGCTTTCTAGATTTATAATTACATTTTGTTCAGAGTGTTCTGGTCACTTTCTAAGTACCTATAATAAAGAATGTCTATCTATGTTTATTTATTTATTTATTACATGTATACAGCTTGGATAGTAAAGTAAGCTTAGGTCAATAGTACATGCACCCTGTAGGGCACTGCAAAAGAATTTATATAAAATGGCAAATTTATGTAAATAGTTATTTCAATGTCAGGTAAAACATGCATGTCAATCATGATTAAAATTAGAATTAAATTATTTCAAAAGCAAAGATTCAATTTTTTAAGGCGTCTAGGGTAGTCAATATCACAAAAATGGTAAGTAAGGTGTTGTGGTCATTGATCCGAGTTTATGTCACGCAGAGATAAATCGGATAGTAATTCGCTTACAGAGTAATAGCATTTTACTGCTAGCAAGTTTTTGAGCTTTTAAAGAAAGTGATGTCTAGTGTGTATAGTGTTATATTACTGGGGCATTATTCCCTAAGACCAATCCAAGCGTGTTACACACCTAAGACAAGACTACGGCGTGGAATCAGTTAAAACTATATTCTCTATGACATTTTGTGATTCCGTGCCGTAGCACGATACGATTTACGCACGATTTGAACTGTCAAATGAACGCGTTTGCTCCAAGCGTGTTAAGGCACAGATTAGCGTGTTCCTGCAATAGTTACTACGGCTCGTTTCTTTTGAGGTTATGTTGTTGTTTACATTACTTGTCAATTTGAGATCTATCCTCCAATTTTTGGATGTTATTCTACGTACCTTTCAGAATGGTTCATCCATCACACTTGCATATTTGTGGAGGCTAACAGCATGTTACCTCTAGGCACTTTATTGAGAAATTAATAAGCTAGATTATTTATTTGCAAGTTGGTTTTTTGGGTGCGCTTCAGGATATTTATAATAAACTTTATAAATAAAATAAATATGCCAATTAATAATCTTTATTTAGGTATTTCGTTTGTTATACACAAGAGAGTTGTATGTGAGTTTTTTGTGCTAGCATAGCCAGCCTAACTCCGTCCAGAAACGCAGAATCTTTTTATGGTCCTCAGGCGTTGCGGAGTTACTTCCACAAGTTGAGGATTTATGTTCACAGTGCTGTTATTCCCTCGCATTCCAGGACTATGTAGACAGTTGTGGTCACTGAGGCCACCTCTGTGTTATAAACACGTTGTGACGTAGCACGATTTGGGCAAGGAATCTATTTGGTCATAGGGCATAATGCCCCAGTTATCTAGTACCCATAACACAAGCTCTGCTTAGCTTGGGGCTAGATAATGCTGTGTGAATTGTCCAGCATTACCCATATTTATTTAGATAATATTTAGTTATAGCTATGTACTGTAAGTACATAAAGATGAATAGTTAAGTGTGTCAGAAAAATAAACCTACGCCGGACATGCACCTAACAAGTAGGTACCTACTTAAATACCGACTGGACACAAATTAATTCATTATTTTCCGTAAATTTACTAATAACAGTTTATCGAATATTAAAACTTAATTATACCAGTACTAACTTAAGTAAGTCAAACTAAAGAAAGAAAGAAAAATATTTATTAGACACAACACAGCACAACACACAAATAAAACTTTAGTACATAGATATAAACATAAGACTACTTAAGTACCTACTAGATAATAAAGTAGGTACATACTTAAACTAAGAAAACAAGGATGAATTATATATAAACTAACACAATCCATTGGGTTGGTACTGGTACTAAGTAGCCCACTCAGCAAGTAGAAAAGTCTAAAGTCTAGTTTAACAGATCTAGGTAAAATCTAGATACATAGATATTTTTTAATTATAGGAGAAATCGTTAGCGCTAATACTTCAATATAATGAGAGTTTATTGAAGCACTGAAGTTTATTTCACACACACGTTAAAAATGTCACTGTGTGATTTAAGGCCTAGTTTCATCATTTTATTACATTAGAACTTCTGTTATTTAGTGTCGGGGTTTTAACTATTGATTTCTTAAGTAACTATGCATAAGATTTATATTTTTTAAGGGATACACGACACCATTTTGTGAACAGGATAGGCAAAAGAGCAGAGTAGGCGGGGTAGGCTCAAAAATCAAGTTTTGCAAACTTGATTTTTGAAAGTTTTGATTATCTTTTGATTAAAACATTTGTTTGCAAAAATAAGTCAAAGATGCCCCGGGTATTCTTCTATTTAATATGGCGATGGAAATAAAAAAAAATCTTGTTGTTGATAGTTTAGGATAAAAATTGTAAAAAGTAAGAAAATAGATAGTACTTTGCACTTTTATTTTTGGTATTTGAAAGATTTTTTATTTTCGAAACAAAGGGGATCTGCCTTGTACCCTATCAATTATTTTGTATTTTTTTCAAAACTTTATCGATAAAGATGACGGAGAATTTTATTTTGAATGTAATCCAAATTTGCCCATTTCACATGTATCGCCGCCTTAACAAACTCACACAACCACACCTCCAAGTGAGGACACACTGCGCGTGTGTGCGTGCAAGCACGAACAAGTTGCTTGCTCAGAGATTTAATACTCCCTTACATTTATACATGTTACCTGGGCACGGTTCCCGGGGAAAACGCTGTAGCTGCAACATGCGATTTTCTGTTTTTGTTAAAAAAAATTGGTACTACAAATATTTAATTAAAGTTACTATTTAAGTTTAGACTAAATGTTAATTATCTAACTTATTATTTAGAATTAGGATGAATAATTAAGACGATAAGAAAATACTTTTCCTCTAAATAGATCGTCTGGATCTTTAATTCAGAAGCGATAGTTATTTTTTCTGTCAAAAAAATAACTAGGTATCGCTTTAAGTTAGTTAGAACTAAAATAATGAAAACATTCCTCGTTAAAACATCTAAGTACTACATAAAGAAACAGTAATAACTAACCTCGGCCAAGCAATTTATTGTTTAAATATTATAATAAACATCCAAGCAATTATTCAGCAACAAATAAAGTATTAAAAAACGTCAATTTAAACTGACGCGAACAATTTAAAACGCCAATAATTCAGCGTGCAATTACCACCTTTCACTTAAGGCCCACTTAATGGGATATCATAGGAGTCTGTTTGCGCATGGCAATTGATTGCAACTTAACAACATGCCAGCAAATTGGTAGACAGGAATGGCAACACTTTCATCTTGTTCCACATCCTAAGAGAGAGAAAGAGATGGGTGTACAGCAATCAGTTGCGAAAACGACAGACACAGAATGGATAATAGCGATACAGAAAGCGTACTCCAAGATGTAAAGAAGCTCCGTGTTCTGTGGTGATGGTTCAACGTAAATGAGACTTAAACTCAAGCCATTAAAAATGAAATTCTCTTGGCAATGTTTATGGTGGAAGGTAAACGCGCGTTATAATTTTTCGGTAACTGAGATCTTTTAATAGAACGTAAAGTTTAAAAAATAAGGTTGAATATTGTTTGAAGAGTTCTCCTTTATGGCGTAACTTAAGGATGCAGTGGCGTATTTATTTTATGCGTTTTATTTTTATTTTTAAACACTTTTTAATCACGGACCGACACTGGCGATCGTTAGCGCGGGCATTTTTCTAATCGTTTATTATAATTGATCAATAAAATGTTAATTTTTATAATTATTGTCGTTATAGCTCCCATTGGATCGTAGGAAATGTAAACTTTGATGTTTATTTTCTTTGAGGATTAGCCTTTTCAGCAGAACCTAGTGATTGGAATGAAATATACTTAATTGATTTACCGAATCACTGGCATTATAGAAACGCATGATTATCTAGTTCTTATTGTTGAACGTATGTAGCTATGTTTAATAAAACACGTTTTAGCCACAACCTTTCGAACTTTTGAAAGTCATTGTTGATTCGGATTATTTATTTTACGTCTGTACGGTAATTTCACTAGGTCTATGACGATCAAACGATTAAAATACAAGTCTACACTTATATAATAACATTCTATTCTAATACAAACCTACGTTTATACAGAAAATCTCCCATAAAACTAGCATTTAAAATAAAGTAGCAAAGTAATGAAATTGATAAATGATAATGACACGGTTGCCATAATTTTGTGTTATTGGCTGCGTTTTTATATTAATTTGAACGCTTAATATGAAAATGCAAATTTTATTGCTTTTATAGCGTTTTAATCGCAGGCACATGGCTAAAGGACTCAATCTGCTATACTGATAGTAAGAAACTATTGAAACTAAGTTATCAACACTGGTAGAAAGAAAATTCCACTGGTGGTAGATGGACATGTCGCTTTCGTCTGCCGTCCCATCGGATTATGAGAGTGAGGGAATGGATAGTGCAATTGTGCTTGGGCACACACTTATGCACTATGTCCTGCGCACCTGGTTTTGTTGAGACTGACCGCCGTGCCTGAAATTCGTATAGGAGGATATAATTAATAATACAAAAAAAATTGTCTGATCAATTTAGTAGTTTTGAATTATAGAAGAAAAACCTATCTTTAAACATACAAGCAAAGTCTCGCATAGGTAATTTAACACTATTAAGAAATCAACTTTATGCTGCCAGCATTCTGGGCACTCGGCCTTCTGGTGACGGCTTTGATTTTTAGAAAATAGATGTAAGTGTAAATATTAGTTGTAATTATTTTTTGCTGTTAAATAAATGTGTTTGATATACCTATATATATAAAAAAAGAAATCAACTTAATATTAAACACCGAAGTTAAAAAATATCTTGTATGGCAGCTTGTTTGTCTGACAGGTGTTTTACAGTCAGACAGACAGTCGTTTTAGTGCACGGACTGTAGTTTATTCAATTATTTATACCTTAGTAGAAGCTGTACCTTATGATTTTTCGTATATAATTTTTTTACGATTTCGTATAATCACGGTTCAAATAAGGTTATAAAAGAAATTACTATTCGGCGTGAATAAATCCAATTTTAATTATTAATTAGTAGCTGGAAACACTTAACACGTTTTTATGAATATTTAGTTAAACTTATGAATAGAGATCATTATTGTTATACATATCAAATTAGCTTTGTAAGTAGTAGGTACATAATGATGTAACTAAAATGTTATACGTAAAAAATGTAAAATTATCATTTACGGGCTTTTTGCTCAAGCCTCTGAGCAGAAGAAACACGATTTAGATAATTATATAGCTCTCAAGTCACTTACCTATTTTTTATTTTTTTGTAATCCTTGTAATAAAGACATAATAAGTACCTTTCAAACTATCGTAATTTTACGAATTCATAACAAATCAGAACAATGAACCTAGGTCTTGTTTCGTACCGCACTCATCCTGACGATATCCGTTAGTGATCTTCTAACACTAACTGGGTTCATAGTTGACCCGGTCACATTTCTTATATGTGACGCGAAGTAAAGTAGAGATTGAAGTTGAAAATGAAAACATTTTATATGAGCTCTCTGAGTTTTTTCGGCCAGTTTCGATTTATATATCTACAAACTGCACGCGATTTTAAGTAGCCTATATCCGGTTTTAGGATATTGATTTCCTTCCTGTGAAATTTTATCGTGATCTGTTTAACCATCTAAGTGTGAGTAGGTAGGTACCTAACCTAGCCGTCTGGTGCCGGCTTAGAATTTGCACCACCCCAACTCTATTCGTGGGTGTCGTAAGAGGCGACTAAGGGACACACTGGGGGGCGGGCAGCAGCGTCTCTTGCAGAATATATCTGCCACCGAACTGCGATCCCCAACCTCCAAACCGTGGGGATTATGAGATAAAAAATCAGGGGGAGGCCTGCGTCCAGCAGTGGATAATATATAGGCTCACAGACAGACAGAGTTACTTTCAAATTTATAATATTAGAATGGATAGGTACCTAAAATGCCAGTAATTAACCTTTGAAAAAAGGAAGAGGTTCTTGTTCGGCTCTGTGTTTTTAATTGATTTTCATTATGATGATTCTTTTGCTAGGTGGCTAGGACCTTATGGCATAGAAAATGTTAACCTGCGCCCCTCACCCAATCCAATTTTTAGGAAATAATTAAAAAAAATATTTCATCTCAATTAAAATAACAGCACGTTTTGTTTTTCTGCTTTAATAAGTAAATTTTTACTTAGGTATCAAAAATATAGGTACCCAAAGTACCTACGTGTACCTAATTTTACAGACAATCATAATTTTGAAATGAAACCGCTAGTCGTTTAGTATAAAAGGATATGTTTTGCATTCGAAAGAATTTTAACGACCCCATTACAATATTATAATTTGTTCCTACATCCTCTTCATTCGAGTTTGATTTTATCTTATCTTTATGTTTAAGGTTCATAATTAATATTGTTTTATATTGTAGGTCTTCTTCCAAAATTCAGGGTGAGAGTGATATTTAAGAGCAAAAAATGCAAAAAATTGTGAAAAGGATAGGCATAGGATTTCGCGTTCATAGGAGCGGGACAGAGTAAAGCAATGTCAGTGCAAAAATCAAGTTTTTGCTTCTTTTCTATTAATGATTCAAAATTTAAGCATTAAATAGAAAAACTACACGATTACTTAAATAAAACAGTAGTCTGGCTATGTAATTCGTAAAAAATAATATGGTGTTACTTTAGAGCATTTCAATAAAAACAGTTTTTTTAAAGCGATTTTTGTATTATTTTTTTGTAAAGAAACCAGTTTATTTTTAAAAATTCTATTCTATTACTCGACTTCTATGGGTTTTTCCCCTACCTATCGTATTTTTTTAATTAGAATATTTAAGTTCGTTACCATAGATGTAAGGGTTTAAAAATACACAATTTGCTTGTATTTTGCATTAGGCGCACTCTTAAACAATCGTTATTATTGAGTGAAGCTTCCAGAACGCTGCCCATCCATTGGATTCGACGCCAGACCTCTTTATCAAAGTTGGATTTACCTAATTGTACCATTTGGCCTAGGTAGAAATAGTGATCAACAACTTCAATAACATCGTTTCCAACGTGGACTGGTATAGGTGCGACATGGGCATTTGACATATTATTTTTGTTTTACCCATGTTAATTTTATCCACCTGTCCAGAAACGGCGTTGAGGTCTCCGATCATCTTGCTAAGGTCTTCTAATCATCTAATAGTTCTTATAATCACTTGGGTATTACGCAAGTTGTGAACAAAATATCCACAAACGAAGACAAACACACAAATGAAAAAAGTTTGAATGTTTGGTACCTCAAAACTCCTTCACGCCAAAACTACTGAACGGATTGGGCTGTAACTTTGCATGCAAGTTGGTAGTTCTAGGCCTGGAATAAAACATTGCCTATTTTATTCCATAATTTTTCTATAGTTTTTTGATTCCAGTAGAATAAAAATAACCTTTAACAAAGCTTGCGAAGCCGCGGGCAGAAACTTGTACAAAATAAATATGAAATGCTCCGTATAAAATAATTTTTAAGTCATAAAGGGTAAAAAACCATGACATTCATGTTTATAAATAAAAAGTTACGATTTAAGCTCAAAAACAGTAAATGTAGACGTTTTAACAAATCGACGGACATGAAATGATATTAATATAAGATAAAGACCTTTTTATAAAACCACGAAAACACGAATTAAGATCTCTTTTATAAAACGCATGTGACACTTCGCGTTTAAGTTACACCTTAAGGTAAAATATCTGATCCTAAGAAATACGTGAATCGACTTTAAAAACTGTATTTATATAAACAAGGTCCTAAATTGAAAAACTCAGGGCGTTCTTTACTTTTACGATCGCAAAAGTGAATTTAAAAACTGCATGTGTTAAAATAAAGTAGTAAAATGAAAATTCAAAAAGTGTAGATAGGACTTTTTGCTGTTGAGGCGTCGCGAATCTGATTGTCACCTTTTAGATGAGACAATAAAGGTTATTGTAAAGGTTTGTGCACAAGATAAGAATTTATAATAACTCTTTATTTTTAAAAATAATAGGGATGATGATGAAAGTAACTAAAAATCACCAAAATTTTGTATTTAACATTAATTAAACCTGAGCCATAGATTAAAAACACCACTACAATTGCCATACAGCGGGACAATGTAGCCAGCGTCTTGGGCACGCTTCCGACTGATATTGACATGGATCAGTAGATTGCTTGCAATGCAACAGTCTGCAATTCAGACTGTTGCAAGCAATCTACAGGTAGCTTAAATATTTCAATTGTAAATGTTAGTTTAATTTAATTATATTATTTGAGCGTATTTAAAAAAAATCAGGAGGAGGCCTGCGTGCCTCCTCCTGATTGTAATACATTTTTATTTGGATCGAGATTCAATTAATACTTTAAAACATAAACTACAAAATCAAGAAATACGTTAACACCAATCAGAGAATACAAATTTGTTACGTCCTTCAAGACTAATTTTGAGTCCGTTTTTATTTACTACTAGCGTATGAGCGTCGTAACGCCCAGGTATTACATAAAGTTGAAAAATAATATCGCAATTGTGCTAACGCCCTTATACGAGAGGTACTTTTTCGCACTTTGGTTACTTCTTGTATGCGTACCGGACGACGTAAAAGCGCTAAATGTAGCCATTTTTTCTCATAATTAAATAATAAATGCTTTGTGGCATACAACTTGAAAACACCTTCATATTCGAGTTATAAAAATGCGATATAATTTTATAAAGCTTGAAATGTAAGATCCCTACCTCCTCACCTCCAGCTTAAAATGGTTCACTGCTGGACGTAGGCCTCCCCTCTGCCTCCCTATCTCATGGGGTGAAGTACCCATAATCCCCATGCTGGGAATGCGTGTTGGGGATCGTATTTCATTGGTAACACCCAGGTGTATGTCCCTTAGTCGCCTCCTACGATACCCACGGGAAGAGTTGGAGTGTTGTATTGTTTAAGTGTGTTGGAAGAGTTCTATTTTGGATTCCCAAAATACGTGTACATGGTTCAAAATCACTTACTTTCCCAGATAATCCAAAAATACCACGAAGTTCGTTTTTGCAGAAGTTAATAGAAAATCGTTTACGATTCTCGCATATGGAAATTATTTTTCAACATTCAACTAAAACGTTCCTTGAATAATTTAGAAAGGTTTGTCTATTTTAAATGTATTTGGATGAAGTCAGTTGTTTATCAGAAAACAATGTTGCAATCCAGCATGATGCTTTTTTGAAAGAATCAAAAAAGCATTATTCATGTATGTGTAGGTATTTATTTTCAGGGTTTCGAGATCGGTTTCGAAACCCTTATAGTCTCTCTGACCGTCCCCGATCTTTCCTGAATATCTCAGTAACAAAAAAGTCGAAAAATTTACCGTTTCTCCCCTATCTTCGAAGTTTTCAGAGCGATCAATGTACAATATATGTGGCGTTTGTAGATATAAATCTATATATTACAGGAAAAATATAGAGAAGTTGATAAAAATTTTTTTTTTAAAAAGGTTAAAAATTGGTGGGGAATTTTCTTAAAACTTATCTTCTTATATTCTTATCTTTTTATATTCTTATTTCTTACGAAAAACCTGTCCGAATGGGGTATCAAATGAAAGGTGTTGGTTTGCACATTTCAAAACAGTTATTCAAATTTCTGTAGGTTACATACTTTTTGATATATTTTGAATGAAGTAGCAAAAAATACCAGTACCCCGATATTTTCTCAGTTTGCAGAGCGATCCATCTGAAAAACCTACTTTTTTTTGTATAAATGAATATTATATATTTGCCTTTATTAGTGTATCCTAAATATTTGTATAATTGGCAAATGTTCGAAACCCTCGGCGCGCAAGATATACTCGCACTTGACGGATCTTGTTTGAAACTTGGTATCTTTTGGGAAAGTAGATTCTGCAAAAGCGCTCTACCCCTTTATTCTTCCACAACCTAATCTTAAATATCACGTTAACGCTTAGATGTAAAATGTCCGTCTGTCTGTTAGTCCATACCAACCTAAGAGTAATTGTTAACTAAATTACTTTTTATATAAATAAATAAAAAAACAAAAGGTGAATGAGTTTCTTGAACTTTTAAATTAGGTGTTTGAATAACATGTTTTAATTTGGGTTTTTTGGTTACCTGCGGTGCGGGTTCCGTTCCTGTTTGGGATAATGGTCATTGGTTGCATGGAAGCGTCATAATTTTGAGTAAGATGACGTAAAGCCCCCCGTATCATTAGTCTCAAGATTTTGCATTTTTACACAAAGTCTACTTATCTTAAAGTTCAAAACTTAAAAATCAAACTTATAAAACAAAACTTTTAGTCCTGTAAAATCTTTCGTGATTAAAAGTAGTTTTTTGTTTTTATTTATATTTGAATACAGAATATATTTATAATACCATTATTACATGTCACTTAAATATAAAGAATAAAATTATAAATTTATAATACGGACAAATTAAAAAATTCATTGACATCATATAATACCAATTTAGAGAGACACTTCTTAAGTTTATTTTTAAAAATTGGCGTGGAAGCTGCATTACGGATCCAGTCGGGCAGCCGATTGTAAACCGAAGGACCCATTATATAAACGGACCTCTCTGACTTCTGTAGCTTGTGTTTAGGAGTGACCAGGCGGTAGTGGTGGTGGTTACTATGCAGGGCGCGAGCGGCGTTGATACCACGGCGCTTGAACAAGTCCACGTTGTTGTGGGTGAACAGAGCTACTTGGTAGATAAGTTCACCCGTCAGAGTGAGTATGTTGTATTCCCTGAACAGCTCCCTGCATGAGACGTCGCTCGGGACTCCTGCCATCTCGCGTAGAGCTCGCTTTTGCATTACGAAAGCCCGCTGGACGTCGGCCGCTCGCGCCCTCAGCTCTACCCCGTATAAGAGCGAACTGTAGACTGTCGCGTGGTAACAGGAGCGGACTACGTCGGGCGACACCGTGCTCACTAGCCTTCGCAGTGCAAAGCAAGACCCTCCTAGCTTATCGCAGAGTGTATCTATATGCTTATCCCATACAAGAGAACTGTCCAGGTGGAAGCCCAATAATTTTACAACATTTACTTGTTCGAGCGCCGTATCACCAGCTACTACATTAAGAGAGTTTGTCACTTTAAATAAATAAATAGTGTTGGATAATCCACAAGCAGATCGTACATACATTTGTCCCGAGGCGGGAATGGAATCCGCAACCTCCTGCGTCGCAGGCAGACCTTCGCCCACCGCGCCACAGAGGTCATCAATGACAAAGATATGTTTAGTACGATTTATGAGAGGTGTCGCATTGCTTTAAACTTAGCTTTTCTGCTTTATAGTGCGTTACTCCCACTAGGATTTTTTTTACGAATATTTAGTAATATCCTATTTTTTTTAACGGGATTCGAATCTACGAAAAACCAAATTACTCCAGTGCGAGTTACCCACTATAAAGCAAAAAACTAAATATATCTCTGTTACATACCTATTGTATTATGTAAGTAAATAAATAATTAAATAATGCTGGACAATTCACACAGCATTAGCATTAGCTTCGTAAAAGTAAAGTAAACGTATTTGCGCCTGCAAAATCTGTGATACAAACCTGACCAGTTACACGTCACGCAAACGCAGCGGATCGTATTATTTGGTTGATTAGGGCACTAGGTACTTAGGCAATTATTTTTTTATGTGTTTAATTTGTAAATTGTTTTTAGCTTAAGTGAGCAATAAAAGTATTTTCTATCTATCTATCTATCTAGGTACATATCATGCTGAATCTAAAACAAGCACTCTTTGCTGCATAAAGGCGCTCGGAAAGGTCCAAGGTCATTTGCCTTACTCTATTCGCCTTAAATCACCACGCTTGGCAAGCGGAGTTGCTATTGCAGTAGAGGTGTTAAAATACTCAGAAAGAACCTGCTACTCTTCCTCTGGTAGACTCTCTTAGTCGGTTCTTACGACATCCACTGAGTCTGAGTTTGAAATTAATGTTCTTGCTGACACACTACGAACTCTTAAAACAAGCCAATAAATAGCTTACTTACGTAACACTATGTTAATTTTCGATAGCAACCATAAATACTTACCATGAACTTTCGACCTCCCATTTCCTAAAAAACACTGTTTAGGTTCTTTTTATTTATTAACAAGTATTTCTAATAAAAATAAAGTAACTGATACCTAATTATTTTCTAAAAAACATCAGAATGGCTTCTACCACCGGCAGTAAAATGTATAACGGCTCTATTGGAGGTGTCTAAACTTGTTGTAGTACACATTACTTCACATCAAATGTTTTGGGGAGTCGGGGGAAGCTGGGGCTAGGTGGCGGACGCGACTTGAAGTCGCGTGTCCAAGAATCCTGTAAGATCTAAAGAAAATACTTTGAAATTGAGTTTTCAAGATAAGTTACTGTGTTATCCCTGTCGTAAAATTGCTTTATTTAAAACTTTCTTTCAGACGATTGATGGAAATGAAAATTCATCGTAATTATTTTTAAAATGTTTAACGAAAAATAAGAAAAATACAAACTACTAATATAACTAACTTAGTAACCATGACATCCTCCTCTCTCTCCGTAATATATTGTGTGCCCAGTAGGGTCTATAGTGAAACTAAATACCTACGTAGATTTTAAGCACCATTGTACTGTACACCTATAGAATGCAATAAATGATTGAGTATTGAGTATGTTTGAAAACCTCAATCTAATAAGAAATCTAAATAAATAGGCAATCTAACAAAGGTAGAAAATTAAAAATCCTATTTTAGACTCAAAGATTTAGAATTTTAGTCTTAAAGAAGATTTTAGAATTACCGACAGGTTTGGGTAAAAGAAGTTAATTTAGTGACATAATAAAACCTAAGCTCTAGGTACCAATTTATTTCACTCTACTTCATACACTCGACTGTTATCTAACACGGCTTTTGACGACTCTCGACTAGTCGACTGGGAAGTAGAAGTTCAGTCGCTGACTTCGCAGTCGACTAAAAGTCGCGCCCAAAACCTCCTAATTGTCGAAAAACTCAGGTGTCGTATCTTGTTACATTGTCTAATGATAATGACAATCGGAAAGATGTAGATAAGAACAACCACAGATAAGGTTTACATAGATATTGAAGTAGCAATAAAAATTGTTGTATCAATAAAATGACTTTGTTTACTCTGGGAGATTTGTGACCAGTCGGCGAGGTGGGTCAGGTTTCTAGAAACGTATAAGAAGTAGGTTTTTATTGGTTTTAGTTAGTTTATTGATAGGAATATCTTTAAAAATATCAGATATATTGATTTATGTTTCCCTCTTCTAATAATATACCTACCAAACTATGTATTTTAAATAAAATAAGAGCCTAAGTAATTTTTGATAAATTGTGAGGTTTGAGTAATATTTTGTGTAGGTTCATCTTGCCCCTTTTTCCTTTATTCACTTCAAATGCTGATGATGATGATGATTCTTAGTTAATGGCAATATAAGTCTGGTTGGACTCTTTTCTGCCAGTGTCAAGTAATGGAAAATAATAGTAAAATATGAGTTAGCAAGTTATGACGAATGTTGATATTTGCATGTTGGATGTTTATTATTTGTCAATTTTATACTTCACGCAAAAACTACTGCCCGGATCAACCTCAAATTTTGCATACTTAGATATTGTTTCTGACATGCATTTACGCTACCGAGGCTGCTTATTATCCCGAAAACCAACGCGAAGCCGCGGACAAAAGCTAGCAATGAAACTCATTTGATTTTATTCACTCCTCATGACGTTTCTTATATCAAGATCACTGTATCACTTAGCTACCTTCTCGTCAGCTCACATTGCTATGGCGAACATGAGCTATGGCGAATATATTCGGATTATGGCCAAAACCGGACATACCGCTGAACATGCCCCCACCACCCTCTTGTTGGGAGCTTTGCCATAACCACAACATCGCTTCACACCATCCTAGATGTGTGAACAAAAACTATTACCACCACCCACAGTTCTCGACACATGAACTGTGAACAAATGATCCATTTGGACTGAGTTCCGGCGGCCTGGTCGTGTCATTTCCAATAAAATAATCTATCACTTTAATGGTATTTGGAGGCTTTTGTTTATGATGGTTCGTAGAGGTAAAGCAAGGTTTTCAACAAACTCCTTTGTGGAACATTTCTGCATCTTGCGGTTTAAGATCTTTAGGATCGATACACAACGATAATTTAACTATCTTAATTTTAATTAGTGAGTTGTCAAACCATACAGATACGTCAAAGATAATCAAAATTAGACTTTTAAATATTTTTGTGCAAGTGGGGCTTAAGTCTCTTAAGCATAAAATAATTCACTTACAAGAACTTAGGGCCAGTTATTGCAGTTACGTAAAGTTGAGTCTAAGCGTGTTTAAAGAACTAAGACAGAACTAAATTTAACTTTAGATTTGCTAATGTTTCCTGCTCACCAATTGTTTAATTATTATAATGGTACCGTCGCAATATCGCTCATAGGTGAAAGGAACTCTAGAAGTCTAGTCTAGATAGTACGTGAGGTGTTAGTAGCACGGGGTGATTGATCAATGGTTTCAACCTTCACACATTTCACACGTGTCCCTAACACGATGCTCAAGATGAGCCGTGAGGACTTAAGAACAATGGTGGGTATCATCACAGGCCACTGTGAACTGAATCACCATCTCTTTAAGACAGGAGCCACAGACAGCAGCCTGTGTCGTGGCTGCCTCCTGGAAGAAGAGACTGTGGAACATGTTGTGGTACACTGCACGGCCACAGAGGAGGCCAGACTGAAAACAGGATTGAAAAGTCTCATAGAGACATCAAACCTGTCCACACCCATAGAAAAGATGAAACGAAGCTGTCAATCTCCAAAAGTCCTGGTCCGGTATTTCAAGGAGCTGGGCTGGTTAGGGCCTGGTTAGGCAGGGGGATAATGCACAATACACTCCCATGCGAGATGTCAGTGCAGATCCCAGTTCCACCCCACTTAGAATTAGAATTAGACACGTCCCTGTTATTCTGAGACACAATTGTTATAGTAAAACCATTAATTTATTGTAATTTGGGCACCGCCAAGGTTGACAATAAAACGGTCCCGAGGACGAAGCCCTATAAATAAAATAATAAATAAAATCATTTATTTCAGGCAACATTAGTCTAGTACAGGATGTAAAATACTTAAAAACTACGGCTCATATAAATATATACCTTAATCTAACATACATAAAATAAACCTATTTACTAGCACGTAGTGTCGGTGACGTGTGACACTCACTATGTGCTGCAACCGGTAATCGTCCGCGAAAACGCCGAAACAGCACATTCTTCGGCCAGAATTCTTCCTTAGTGAAGGTCGATATTTTCTCAGTAGGAATACGCACCACGAACGATTTAAAATCATTATGACGCGACTCCAACCGCTCGACCCTCACCAAGGTGTTGGTCTTCATCTTCACATACTCCACGACCTCCTCCGCCTTCGTGGTATAGTGAAGCCTGGACACGTAGAGCAACGTTGAAGGCACGGCCGGGCGCAACAAGTAGTTAGGCCCGGTCGGAGTGACGCCACGCTGGTTTCGGCTGCTGGGCTTCCTTTTCCTCCGCACTACCTCAGTAAGCCCTTCAGCACACGGCTTTCTCTCACAGGAAGCCGGAACGGGCGCAGCGGCGCGAACAGATTCGCAACGCTGCTTCCTTTTCCCCTTTTTTGATGTAGCTGCTGTCGATTCCTGCGGTGGCGGGGGCGCAGCGGACAGGCAGCTTACGGCAGCAACGGCGGCCTATGCGTTGGTCTGTCCAAAACCGCACAGCACTGGAAGTCAGCATGAGCAATCAGCGCTGCGGAAAACCGACCTCGATAGAGACACATCCTGCATTCCAAGGTCCTCCATAAAGGTCTCGACCCTTATCACTGAGGATTTCGACGCAAGGAGGAGGGTTATGGAATTTTGGTGTGAGGAGCACCAAACTTCTAAACAGACTTACGTCTTAATAACAAGCTGCTTCGCGCAGCTCCACCCGCTTTTTAAAAAGATTTAAAAAGATAAAAAAACCTTTTAGGTATGTAAGTCGAGTTAATGAAATAAATAAAATAAATAATGCTGGACAATTCACACAGCATTATCAAGCCCCAAAATAAGCAGAGCTTGTGTTATGGGTACTAGATAACTAATATACATAATATAATACAATACATAGATAGATATTTTTTTATTATATATAGAAAACGACCAGAACACCCTGAACAAATGTCTGTAGATCGTACACTCATATGTCCCGAAGCGGGAATCGAACCCGCAACCTTCTGCGTCGCAGGCAGACCTTCGCCCACCACGCCACATCAGTCGTCAAGTGCTTCTATGCCACGTTTCAGCCCGATCCGTTCAATAGTTTTAAAGGAAAGGTCGGAGAAAGAAAAAGTACCATTAAGTACGATAGTATAACTAAGCAAAGTCACGAGAAATCATTAGTCATAAAATAAATACGATAAAACCAATGAAGTATTATGGTTACTAACATAAAACACATTACCTCCGACCATAACTAACTTAACTAATAATCTTCCTAACTCAGATATAACTTAACTCTCAAGTAAGTAACTTAACACCCTATACAATGAATGTTGCTTAATAAAGCTCATCTAAACGTAGGATTCTATAATTTGTTTACTTAATTCCCACAATATCTTTGTAAAGGACGCTGTCCATATAACGACTACCTCAAATCAACTCTGCTGAATCTCCATATCTTCCAAACTATAAAGGTATTTAGTACTTATTCTTACTTAAACTTAGGTACTCTATTCGTAATTGTTTTTGCTCAAAGGATTACCAACTGAAGTGGCAGTGGGCTGGCCATATCTCGAAAAGAACCGACAACCGCTGGGGTAAACGTGTTCTTGAGTCCACTCAAGAACACGTTTACCCCAGCACTACATTTGCCGAGTCGCGGTCTGGCTGGAGACCGCGACTCGGCAATTGTAGTGTAGGACGCCCTCCGACTAGGTGGGATGACGATTTGCGAAAGACTGTTGGCAGACGCTATATGCGGCAAGCGAAGACAGGGCGCTATGACACTCATTAGGGGAGGCCTACGTCCAGCAGTGGTCGTGGTATGGAAACCAGAACTTAGTGCCTTGCTTATTTCCTGTTGCCCTGACTCTCAAGAGACTGGTGTCCTTGTGAGAAATCTATTTTGTTATTAAGCAAATTTAAACAAATAAAGTAAACTATTAAAGCAAATTTATTATCAAAAGATTATTTATTTATTCGTGTCATGCAGAAAGGTTTCGTTATTCCTTAATTTACTACATTGATAAAAAAAATGTTCTATAAAATGTTAAGAAACTGACTCCTGACGCACAGGTGTTCAGATAATGTGTTTGTTATAAATAAAATTTAAATTATTGGAGTTGGGGAGGCCTATTAATTGTGTGGGACGCTACATGCGTCCACACACTCGCGCCTTCCCATCTTCCTAGGACTTCCATGAGGGCTGGTGCGGCGGCAGATTTGGCCGAAGATCTCAAGAGACGCAAATATGCAGGTCTCGAAAGAGCCTACGCATTTGCTTACCTTGGATTCGGTTCCGTGGGGTACCGAGGCTCTCCGGGTTTTAAAAAAGTTATCTTAAGGTCGAAGCGACGCGTGACCCGAGAGCTGCGCAGCGTATCAGCATTGCCATAAACCGGGGCAATGCAGCCAGTGTCTTGGACAAGCTTCCGACTGGTACCTATATATGGATCAGTTGAGCTACCTGTAGATTGTTTGCAACAATCTGCAGTTAGCTCAATTGTTTAAATAAAATTGTAAATACTAATTTTAATTTTATTCTATTAAATTGATTGTAATTTATTTCAAAGCTTTAGTGGCCAATGTCCCGCAGTGTACCTACAGGAATGTGGATAGCTCAATCTAACACTTGTGTGTACAGGCGTTATAAAACATTCCTGTTATTCGTACATTCGAATCGATGGTCCGTGTTTTGGGATTCTTTGTTTTTTTGTCTCGATTTTAGGGTTACGTATGCGAAAGGAAAATTTTTGTTTTAATATTTATATTTTTATATTTTGTTTGAAGGAAAATCAGTGGCTTATATACCTATAATCAACACACTTACAGATAGATAATGGAATAAAACCATGGATTTTGATTTTATCGTTTACACAAAAGTGATAGCAATGCCAGAAAACAAAGTAGAATCAAGTTCTACTTTGTTTTCTGGCATTGCTATCACTTTTGTGTATCTTTTAAAGGGCAATGTATACGCTTCTACAACAAAACTCCTTGTGAGTTGCAATTGTATCAGTAAATAAATTCAAACAAATTGTAAAAACCTTTCTGTGGAAAAAGGCTTACTACAAAATATCAGATTATCTAGCTAGAAGATAAAAAAGCTTGCGACAGATTTTGCTCCAACTCGAAAAATAACAACTATTATGACAAATGTCATTTTTATTTTTTAAGTTAGGTACAGAACCCTTCCTTTGAAAGCAGTAAACCTTAACAATTCAATCCTCTAAGGGCCCCGCAGTATCAAGTTACAGATGGACGACGAGCCGCGCGCGTAAACTAACTTATCAGATGGTAACACCACAGACTGACTGAGTTATGGGGAAAATAAGGATTATTAGGACTTAAAAAAGAAAGAGCTAGATATTTTTAGGCGATTTCAAAAAAAGAGATTATCAATTCGGCTGTATGAGATTACTTGCACGAGAAGTACCTATGCGGCCGAGAGTACTTTTGCTGTTTTCTGTTAGAAATCTCAAAATGGGACGAATCGGGAATGTTTTCAGCATTATATTTTAGTTTGCTGACTCGTCCCATTGGTTTCGGGTCAAAGTGGGACGAGTCAGGAATAACTCTTTTTATGTGTGTAGATAAGTAAGGTACTAGATATCTGCCAATGGTCAACCGATTTTGTTGAATCTTTTACTATTGTATAGAGAATGATCTTGGATGATGTAAGAGTGTGTGTAGAAGAACACAAATAGAAAGAAAGATTAAAAAAAATGGGAATAAAAAAATCGTTATTCGCAAGTTGATCACTGGATGCTTAGAATAATCTCCTTTCAGCTTAGTTTTTCTATACAGGGTGCCACGTAAAGGGTGTACCCCTTTACGTGGCACCCTGTATAGAAAAACTAAAATCAATGCAGATTATGTAGCGTAAATTAATAATAATAAACCGTCCCAATAGTTGTTTCGGTTAACGGCGTGATAGCGAAGAGTCTTCAATCAACATCTGAAGAGACTCTTACTAGGAAGGTGGATCAAAGGTCAGATCCAGAAGCCGGTACTCCTGGACTCGGCACGTATCGTCAGGAAGTTCCTCTCTTTGCAGCCCTAGTCACCGGCTGCTTGAGCCTAGCTTCGCAGCCGGTGATCTACCGTTTTGATATACATATATATTTTACTGTAGAATTGTTTTATAATATTTTATTTTCTACAGGTAGGTAGTAAAAAAAGTATTTTTTACGAGATTTAAAATACTTAAATGAAGTGAATAGTAATAAATAATAATTTGTTTCAGACATAGAAAAGTTACAGATCTTATGTGTGTGTAAATCGCGGCTGCACTCTGGTGTAGATAATCGTCAAATGTCGACCTTTTACTCGAGAATTGGCCACATATAAATCTTTTGTCAAAATCAGCCCTTAACAAACCATAGACCTAGAATTTGACGCGTCTATGTCTCAATCCACCATCAATAAAACCATAGACAATTTAATACAACACAGATGAAGCGATAGAACATCGTTCTTAGAATCCGATGATCAGCCACTGATTAGAGTCCTCTCGATACGGCTGACGGCTCCAGGTAGAGATGTGACGTTTCGCAGATGCGGTTGTGTCGAAGAATTCATAGTTTTTAACAAAGCTTTGGGTGTAAAAAGAATAAAATAAATAAATAATGCTGGACAATTCATACAGCATTATCTAGCCCCAAGCTAAGCAGAGCTTGTGTTATGGGTACTAGATAACTGATATACATAATATAATACATACATAGATAGATATTTTTTATTTTACATAGAAAACGATCAGAACACCCTGAATAAATGTCTGCAGACCGTACACACATTTGTCCCGAGGCGGGAATCGTAACCGCAACCTCCTGCGTCGCAGGCAGACCTTTGCCTACCACGCCACAGAGGTCGTCTCAAAAGAAGCTTAAACCCAGGGACGAGGGAAATTTCACGGACGGAGTCTCAGTAAGAAATACAGTGAAGCACTCAATAGTCTGTCCATGCTCTGTACGTACGCGTACGCACTCACACATTGACATCATAGTCTGTCCATCGTCCGCCATTACCACTTTAGACGCCTACTGTAGTGCACGGATTCAAACAAATTTTAAAAGTGAAATATGCCTGTTTGTGCGGCTAAGTCTTGCCGAAATCACAGCCGTTTTGTCAAAAAAGAACACTAAAACACATTTCCTAGTTATGTTTCTTATTTGATCAACTTATTTCTTCGATTTAACGCAATATAATTATCAACAGAAAAGTTAGAATAAAAACCCAAATCTCGCCGGTGTTGCCAACATGTAAACAAGCAAATTTCCTAGTAAGTGTGGAATATTAAAAAAGTTTCAATACCTACTTTATTAATAAGGTTGGTAGGTACCTGTACCTACCTACTTTAAATATGTAGTCATCATTTTAATGATTTTTACATGGGTACAAATAAATACAAAGGAATGATTGTTTATAGTGTTAATTCAAGTTTTTTTATTACAAAATACGAATTTTGAATTTTTGTTCTTCTATGTGTTTGTTTGAGCTAATCTATGAAACGGCTGGACCTATTTTAATAAAACTTTTACTGATGCTAATGCTACGCATGTAGCTGATGTTACAGCAAGAATAAGGGATCCGCGCAATAAAATAATAGATAAAATGTAAATTTTGCATGGGCAAAGCCGCGCGCGCGGGGCACATCTAATGCCGCGTACCAACATACTCAAAGAACTTGAATGTATCATGCATTATTTATTTATTTTATTACTGGTCGGTTCGTGCTCGCTCGCGTGTAATCATCGCACCTTCCACTCTGACCTAGGTAGAAAGAAGGTAGATAGGATAGGAACAGGTACCTACGCAGGTATATTTACCTAGGTAGGTACCTAAGTAATGCGTGTGCATGCAGATACCTACCTATTGCGTGTGTAGATTAAAACTAACAAGAAGTGAAATAAGTTCCAAAAAATCCTTAACAAGAAGTGTCTATACAAATGTGTTTTTTGGTAGGTATCACAAAAACAGGTACTTACTTATTTAGGAAGTAGGTACTAACCTTACCTACTTAGCGACTAAGACAAACTTTCACAGAAAAAAATTTAAGTGGTTAGGTACTAGGTACCTATTTACATAATAAGGTAGGTTCCTACCCAGTACGCTTCCGACAGGTATTAATATGGATTAGTTGAGCTACCTGTAGATTGTTTGCAATAGTCTGCAGTTAGCTCAATTGTTTCAAGTGTAAATACTAGTTATAGTTCTATTACTTGATGGTAACTACTTACTTTATTCAAATAAATTAACCTAGTACCTTACCTAACCCTGTTTTCCCATTCCATCAACGCAAAAAACATTGTTTTGCCAAATTGGATAGGTAGGTAAGGTAGGCTTCCTACTTTACTTTTCGTGAAATGTTCCATTCGCATTACATTTCAAAGCTTTAGGTAATACACTTGAAACTTACAAATAATTTTCAGTTCAATGATTTTAGAAACTTATGAAAATATTCGGGAGTTTTTGTCATCAGTTGGCAACTCTATAATCACACGCACACAATGACTCGTCCGCCATTGCTGTGCTTCACATTTGATTCGGTAGGACTCCGTCCGTGAAATTTCCCTCGTCCCTGCTTAAACCCAATAATGTTACATTACCCATCACATAATATTTTTCTATTTCTTACGTTTTTAGTATGTAGTCCAAAAGACAGCGATCCGCATTTATTCCTATTTCATCTTATTAGCTCTGGTTTTTTTTCCGAATTCCTGTATGACTTTTTTCTTTTGACACCAAGTTTTGGAACACTCAAAAGAAAAAGAAAATTATTGATGATGGTAATGACAACCTCCTAACCGAATTTCCAACACGTCGTCGGCGATTAGCCAGGTGCGCAAGACATATAGTCTACAAGTGTATGCGCAATGACAAGACGCACTTTTACATAATCCGATGAGACAGCAGACCAACACGAACGGGGAGAGGTCAGGCGCAGGGCCAACGATTTAAAGAGCGCACCGAGGCACGGGGGCGTAATACTCCAACTTCTTCAGGCTGCTGTTAAGAGTATTTTTGGCTCGATAAACCCCAAAAACAACTATTGACCCGACGCAGGATTTGAACCCAGGATCGCATTATCAACAGTTTACCAAGCTAAGACCAACGAAGAAGTCGGGTAGTAATGAAATTATTTTTAGAGGGCTAAAGAAGAGAGGACCTTGGTGTATGTTGGGTTCGATTAGGGCCATCTCGATTCAGACCGGTTTTAAAAATATTACCAACCTTAAATATTTTAGGTTAATTTATTATTCACTTGTTTCATATTTGAGTTACGAACACCTTTTTGCAGAGCTGGTCGATTAGGGTACATGACCGACTCGATAGGCTGTTAGTAGGGGGTCAGAGGGGAGGGGTCCAGGGGGACAGCAGGGTTCCGACCCCCGCTGCTCCGGTAATTCACGCTCACACCTCCGTGATTCTGGAGATGCGATTGAGGAATTTATTGTCTTGATACTTTATTGCATCGAGCACAAAGATATGAGCTACGTACGTTGTCTTACTCAACTTTGTCATTCTTCCGTTCTCTATATCGTCAACAGCCTTAGCCCAGCAATGGGTAGACCATTCCTGGGCATTGGATACAAACCTCTATGTTTACGACATTCGTCTCTATTTAACTTACCAAAAACTGAAAATATTTTATATAAAACATAATATCGTGTCTATTTGAGTCAGTTTCTTAGATTTCATTTTACTAAGTTACCTAAGGCAGTACCTAGGTTCAAGTTTATAAAAATACTAGCTGTTGCTCGTGGCTTCGCACGCGTTGTTTAAGGTTATTTATATCCTATGGGAACTGGTTATGGGAAAAAAGTAGCCAATCTATGTTACGCTCCATACTTTCAACTAACTCTATGCTAAAATCATGTCGATTGGTTGCTTACTTAAAGCGTAAAGGAAGGACAACCAAACACACTTTCGCATTTATAATATTAGTTAAGTAATAGGTAGATTAAGTTAACAACTCTCTGAGAACAAGACTAAGCCGACGGTCCATCAATTTTTTTTTTTATGTAAATTGGTTTGGACAAATCACCTGGCGATTTCGTTAATACGCACGCAAGAATTAATTTGTATCTTGTGGTATATTTCTGCCGTCAAAATATCTCAAGTACCAAGACATGTGAGACACCTCCGACCCCGTAATATATTGATGATGGTGTAACACTCTATTGTGATCTTCTGTAAGATTATGATGACTGAGATAAGTTATTTGAGTTAATATAAACGTCTTGTAGAGAAGCGTGGATGTAGCTTTAATGTTAAGGGTTTTTAGAAGTATAGTATATACAAAAGTTAAAAGCCAGTTTAAAGTCGCCCAGCGAGCTATGGAGAGAGCTATGCTCGGAGTTTCTCTGAAGGATGGGATTCGCAACGAATACATCCGACAGAGAACTAAGGTTATCGACATAGCTCAAAGGATTAGCAAGCTGAAGTGGCAGTGGGCTGGCCATATCTCGAGAAGAACCGACAACCGCTGGGGTAAACGTGTTCTTGAGTGGAGACCGCGACTTGGCAAACGTTAGTGTAGGACGCCCTCCGACCAGGTGGGATGACGATTTGCGAAAGTAAAGTAAAGTAAAGTAAAAATTGCTTTATTGACATAATAAAATTTGACACACAATATTGAGTCCATAGGCTCCTGAACTAGTAAAGACTGCTGGCAAATGCTGGATGCGGCAAGCTGAAGACAGGGCGCTATGGCAAATATAGGCTGATGATGATTACGATGATGAGTATACACAAACAATAATATTGATAGATATATAACATATTTTACTGCACTCTTAAAACTAAAAAACAATTTACACATGAAACAATTTTAAAATTGGCGGTGTTATCAGTCAAGAGCGATCTCTCCCAGACAACCTGGAAATGTTGTGGAAAATTTGAAATATGAATTAATAAAAAAAACAATTATTAAGAGTAATATCAAAATTTAATCATGTTCGACCTGTTTTTATTAAAACTTAAATATGTCAACATTTAAATGGATTACAACTAAATCTACAAGGTGGCACGTAACGGGTGTACCTACAAATCAAAAGGGGATGATTCTAGATCTCCAAAGTAAAAATTGGTAACCAAAAATAATAAGCCGTATCCATACTAAGCAACAGTCAGAAAAAACTAAACAGGTGTATTGCTGAGCGTCTTAGTTTGTTTAACATGATAATTGGACAAAGCTTGGGTTGGCTATTTAAGCTGTATAAGTAGGTGGCGTAAAAATCGACCCTTCTAACTCAGCCTGTTGATGTAGTAAGAGCCGACTAAGGGAACCTGAAGAAGGGCAGCGGCATCTGAGTATTTTTAACCCAGCGTGGTAATTCAGGCAAAACCCTCCTTTCTAATTCTAATTCGAAGTCCGGGAACTGGGATTTGCACTGACATCTCGCATGGGATTGTATTGTCCATTTTCCCCCTCTTTTTTATGCAGCCTGGAAATTCGTTTACGAATAGACTGGTCTGGGGGGGGGACCAGAATGAAGTAAGAATCGACGCCCTGAGAAGGACGTAATACCCACTAAAACAAAATTCAAAAATTCAAAATTCAAAGTGCTTTGTTTCCTTTATACCTAACAGGACTCTTGGAAACCTCTCCGGTAACCCTACTCTCGCAATTTTTTCGCCGAACCACGGGCACATTAAAGCCTCCCGCGGCCATGCATTGTCCCCAGCTGAGAGCCCCTGTCTAACCAGGCCCTAACCAGACCAGCTCCTCGAACCGGAGCAAGACTCTTGGTCATTGACAGCTTCGTTTCAGCTTTTCTGTGGGTGTGGTTAGATTTGATGCGTCTGCGAGACTCTTCAATCAAGTTTTAATAAGTTCGAAAAAGCATAACGGGGCCACCTCAAATCAACTCCGTCGTCAGATCAAAATATCTTCAAAACTATTAAATATTTAACTTTGAAATTAATACAGTTCAGGAATTACTCTATCGGTCATATGTTTCCAAAATACGATATCATAAAAAACTCTCTATACAAAAAAATCGCAAAGTTACCTCTAACTTTTTACTAAAACCTTAATTTCTCAATAAATACAGAAGTTAGAATTTTGAGAATAAGCGTGGTAGTAGGTCTAAAAAGAACATTTCATATGTTTCGGTTTTTTTCAAATAAAGTCCTAATTAATAGATAATAAGCTACAACTTGATTATTGAGCTTGCGTTGCTATGCCCTGTCTCGCTCCTATGAACGCGAAATCCTATGTCTGTCCTTTTCACAAAAATTTGAATTTGTATAGGCCCATATGTTTATTATTATTATTGTCTAGGATAAACATGAACACTGGATTTGTATTACTTTTATACTTATTATGGTTATAAATAAAGATCTTTGGAAATTATAACTGAAATCCCGTTCTCCTCCTGACCTCCTCTGTGGCCGTGCAGTGTTCCAGTCTCTTCTTCCCTGGAAGCAGCCACGGCATAGGCTGCTGTCAGTGGCTCCAGTCTTGAGAAAATGATAGATCAGTTTACAGTGACCTGTGATGATGCCCACCATTGTCTTAGGTCCTCATGGATCACCTGGAGCATCGTGTTTTTTGTTTTTCTATCTTTGACGTTGTACCGTTGTACCACAGACTTTATACTGGCGGCTGCGGCCTAGGAAAGATTTCCTTGGTAAAAAAGAATTACACATATTTTGATGTTCCAAATTCAATATCCCGAGGTAGTAATGAGTTTGAATTTTGAATCTCAACATACGAATCGAAGTTGTAATCTCCTTCGAATTGTTTGATTTGGTACAACCTTTACCTTTTTCAGGTAACAGGGCTAGATAGAATCATTAGTGAAAAAAAAAATAAGTCTATGGCTAGAATCACTTATCTTGCTTTCTATAGAGATACGTTAGTATCTCTACCTAGTCTGTGCTATAGAGAAACATAGGTACATGACGAATAAAGTGCGTTTTACGAGCATTAAAGTGTGAAAACTATCTTAGTGACCTTTCTTTGATTTAAATAAATACCTCTAATAATGTCGTTTTAATTTACATAAAGCATGTTCTACACAGAAATAAAATCTTCAAGAACGTGTAAAAGTGACGATTCTATTACAATAATAAATAGCGAAACTTTCAAAACATCAACATTTTTTATAACAGACTTTATTCTTCAAGACATAAAGGTCATTTAAAATATTAAGAAAAACGAATCGATATATTTTCGATAGACCTTATTGATTAAGATATAAAGGTCATTATCTGACGTGTTTAAGGAAGAGGATCAATATATCACCAGGCGTGGGCGATTGATTCACTTTGCTCACAAAGTTATTTGTTACATTGATATAAGAAGATTTTGATAGGAAGGTATTGTATTAGTTGGGCAAATATTTATAAAAGAGAAGAGAAAACTGGGTGACAGCTACAGACGACAGAAAAGCTACGAAACTCAAATTTTGCATGGAGTTTCCTTTTAGGACGTAGGCACCCAGCTAAGGAAGGATTTTTGGAAATTCGTAGTTTATATGGGGTCGTTATCGAATGAAGAGAACTTATATGATTTTTCATAATATCTGTAAAATCGTAAAGGATTGGTTACATAACTTTGCCGTCATAGTTTACGTGTACACCATCATACGGTAGGTACTTATTTCAGAAGTCTACGTGAACGAAATCGCTGGCGGGTCAGCTAGCATTAATATATAGACCCAAAGGTGTGCCAAAATTTAAGGCTTACTACAAAATATCAGATTATCTAGAAGATAAAAAAGTTTCGGACGGGTTTTGCTCCAACTCGAAAAATAAAAACTAACAGGCTAAAGGTTTCTTCCCCCTCGAAGGGACCCCGGGGCTTAGTAATCGCGGCTGGGCACAAGCGGTGAAACTAAGAGGAAACCATGGGGCCTTGCCCTCTGGGTTTTGCGCTGTCGCGAAGGGGGGTGCTTCACACCCCCCGCAGCCGCAGCAGCCGTGGTGGGTTCGCGGAAGAGAAAACGTTCCCATGTTCCCACCACAAGCGCGAAGAGACGGAAACACCCTGAGGTTTTTAGTGGGTTGGAGTCCCACATAATCGTACAGTGTGGGTGGGTTATTGAAAAAAATAATACTATTCTCAAAAAACAACTGCATTAAATATTTTTCAAAAAGCCCGACCGTGTTGTATTCGCAGAAGAAATTATGACTTTCCACTCAGAAGTAGATAGGCACTGATCTTCTACCTCAGTTCTTGTACCTAAAACCCGTTTATTTTCATTTATTTTAATAAAAATAATTCAAGCCTTTCAGTTCACCATTAAATCCTTAAGTAATATAAGTAGGTACTTAAATAAATAATTTAATTTTCTTACATCAATGTTGTCACCTGATATTTTAGACATGGCATTTATGTCGCTGATCGGGTTTAGAGAGTCGTAAACTAACGAGTTACTCAGAATTGGCTAACTAAAGGCAAGATTAAGGTTGTTCGTCGCGGGTTAGCGCGAGTTTTTTTTTAAATATATTGTAATAAAACTAGCGAAAACGTAATTTGACGCAAATAGTAATCTATTTTCTATGAACTCATGAAGGAACCAACTTCGAGTCACTGGTAATTATTGCAGCATTTGGGAAAATTGGCTTTTTATTTCTTCTTCGGAATACATATATTAGGTCCTTACATATGAAATTGGCGTTTTGTATGGGAGGAACAAAAAGTCGAATATTTTTTAATATAATAATATTTAATTAATCAAAGTATGAACCATTATTTTCTATGCACTTTTGCCATCTTATAGGTAGTTCATTGATCCCTTTACTAAAAAAACCAGTCGGACGGGAATCAATAAAATCTTTGAAGGCGATTTGGACTGCCCCATCGGAGTTGAATTTTTTCCCTTGCAAGAAGTTATCCAAATTTCGAAAAAAATTGTAATCTGTTGGAGCAAGGTCCGGGGAGTACGGAGGATGTCTTAGACTTTCCAATTGAAGCTCTTCTAATTTAGTAGCCGTCTGTTGCGCAGTGTGTGGTCTAGCGTTGTCGTGAAGCAGCAGTGGCGTGGAGCGATTGACCAGCCTAGGTTGTTTAGCCGCTAGCTTTTCCATCATGGTTTGCAATTGCTGACAATAGACATCAGCCGTAATAGTCTGGCCAGATTTGAGAAAACTGTAATGAACAATACCGGCACTAGTCCACCAAACGCTTACAAGTAACTTTTTTGGGGTTAATTTTCGCTTGGGGCAGGATTTGGCTGGCTGGCCACGTTGGAACCAAAAACGAACTGTGTTTTCTTTTGCAACACGACCGCCATACACATCATTCACCCTTCGAGTTGTTTCCGCAGCACTAGTGCCACGGCGGAACTCGTACTCGTAAATAATGCGATATTTTAAGTTTTCCATTTTGTAAAATGAGTGACGCAAACAGAAAAAAACAGAAGAAAAAAAACAAATGAATGACGATCATCGAAGCACAAATACATGAGTCTATAGCTGTACAAATTTGAATTTGGAATTCCTTACCAAAGAGGAGAAATTTGTGATTTAAGTGGCCAGTACGAAAAACGCCAATTTCATATGTAAGGACCTAATATAAGGAGGTTTTCGCGATAGGATAGATTCTAACGTCTGTTTTCAAATTTACTATACTTAAGTACTAAAACTGTGTAACTTCACTATAGAACATGATTTGATTGTTTTGAAAAATGTAAAAAAGTACTTCAAATTCGCAAAGTTCTCTTGTTAGGTTACCTACCTTCTAAGTTTTTTTGTGACAAATACTAATCCCTGAGAATTATTTTTTTACGGGGTAAACTCGGAATCATTCTGCATGCAATTGCGAAAGCATGTTCCATGGATTTAAGAATATCTAAGGGCCCTATCTGATTAGGACCCCATGGCGGCACTACCGCTCCACTGTAGTGCCTTGATCTACCAAGCGAGAAACACCAAAACAAACACCAGGATTTTCAGTTTCAAAATGGACGACGAAGAGTTATAATTTCTTTTGCTATAGGTACGACTGGTGGCCCAACTGGTGGTGGAGTGAGTGAGACGCAAATAGCTTCAATCATATTAAGAGTGCGCCTAATGCAAAAATCAAGCAAATTGTGTATTTTTAAACCCTTACATCTATGGTAACGAACTTAAATATTCTAATTTAAAAAATACGATAGGTAGGGGAAAAACCCATAGAAGTCGAGTAATCGAAAAGAATTTTGAAAAATAAACTGGTTTCTTTACAAAAATTATACAAAAATCGCTTTAAAAAAACGGTTTTAATTGAAATGCTCTAAAGTATCAGCGACAACACCATTTTATTTTTTACGAATTACATAGCCAGACTACTGTTTTATTAAAGTAACCGTGTAGTTTTTCTACTTAATGCTTAAATTTTGAATCATTAATAGAAAAGAAGCAAAAACTTGATTTTTTCACTGACATTGCTTTACTCTGTCCCGCTCCTATGAACGCGAAATCCTATGCCTATCCTTTTCACAACTTTTTACATTAGGCCCGCTCTTAATAATTCGGTTGCTGGCAGCAAATTTGATACCAAGTGTGGTTCACTAGTACTCTTTGGCGAGAACTATGAGTTAGGCAAAGTAGAAGAAATCTAAAGCCAACATCGGCCCTTAGATATTCTTATTTCTAAGGGCCTTATTTGATTAGAATATGGTGCCTTCCCCTAGTAGCATGATCACCTGCAAGAAATCACTTCAAGAGCTGAGGCCAATAATTGCAGGATTATGCATACCTATAGCTTGTTTTCAAAGCCTGCAACTGATATTATTTTAATTTTAATTCTTTTATTCATTGATGTTTTATTTTTTTTGTTATAATTATGTTTTATTAGACGATAAGTAATTGAACTGTATTTACGACGACCGATGTGGCGCGGTGGGCGAAGGTCTGCCTGCGACGCAGAAGGTTCGATTCCCGCCTCGGGATAAATGTGTGTACGATCTGCAGACATTTGTTCAGGGTGTTCTGGTCGTTTTCTATATATAATAAAAAATATCTGTCTGTGTAATGTATTATATTATGTATATCAGTTATCTAGTACCCATAACACAAGCTCGGCTTAGCTTGGGGCTAGATAATGCTGTGTGAATCCAGCATTATTTATTTATTATTTATTTAAAGATTGCATGCTTAAAGGCAGAAAACAATGATCAAAATTAATACTATAAGATCTTTATAACATTGTATTTTCAAGCAATAAACGAACTTTTACTTTACTTTACTTTTACTATAGAACATAATTATCATTCCGAATGAGTAGGTACCCAGTACTCTTTCTGCAGTTGTACGTGTACAAAAATCTCTCTAATGTACACCACAAAATAAATTAAGAAACAGACATGGACATTAAACATAAAAGTACAATAGGCAGCCTTATCACTTAGAAGCGATTTCTTTCAGACGTGTAGTTAAAAGCTAGTTTATAAGTAGTTAAAGAAATAAGTACAGAATTCTAGTGAGAACACAGCCTTATATTATTTAGTAACAGAATACCTGCCGATGAAGTCACAAAATGATCGGTAATGGGATAATTTAACGATATTTATTGATTTTTACACAAATAAGGTATCATTTCGCATGCATTTAATGAACATTGAAATCAATACCTTTTTATGGTATTTTATGGCTTATTTTGTTTACTCAGACAGTCTATTTTCTTTTATTATTCTTACGTACCTAGTTAATTTAATCTAACATTTGCCACATTTCTGCCAGTTCATGGAAATTTCATAGTATTGAATGTATACTTAAAAATAGCGGTAAATTTTGAAAACGACAAATGAGATTTTTACGTCGAATAAAAATCACATACAAAAATTATTAAAAATGTATATAAAAACTTGGTTCTAGAATATACGATAAGACTTAGACATGTTTTTAACGTACAACAAAGTCACACAAAAATTTGGTAAGTAAATGGTTTTAGTAATATTGCGGTTCATTAGACTCACTGACAGACATACAGTACAGACAGACAGACAGCACAGACAGACAGCGGAACCTTTGTAATAGGGTTACGTGCTCAAAAGATGTAAACAGGTAAAAATGTTACTTGGAATCTCTGACATGAGTTTAGGTGAAACAGAATAACATTTTTAAGAAAAATTCTTCTTTTATATGAATAAAACCGTTGAAACGTGGACAAACTGTCAACCTAACCATCCATTTATTATAATTAATGACGTTAACCGTCTGTTAATAGACATTTAAGAGGCTGATGACCATAATGGGCTCAAACAGTGACATAATATTAAAATTTAGTGATGGTAAATCTCGTGTTAAAATTTTAAAAAGTTTGTTACTTAAGTTTTTTTTGGTGATCGGTATGCTGGTTTTATTTCGGTCAACGAATTAGTATTGCCCGGAATATTGAAGCAGTAGTAAAAGACCAAAGGCCTAAGTTCTCTAATAACTAAAACTCAATCCTCCCGTGTAATATAAACGTTATAAAATAGACATCACAAATAGAAAATAACCAAGTAGATTCCCATTCAGAAAATATACATACCAAACAGAATTATTGTTTTTATTAGGCAATTTCTTAGTAAGTTTACGATCAATTGAAGATTTTTAGTATTTTAGACGCAGTATGTGGCCTGGAGAACGACTACCGTCTGTGCTGGCACAGTGTGTCGCCTTAACAGAAGTTCAACTATTAAATATATAAATAATACTGGGCCGCAGCATCATCTAGCCCCAAAGTTTGCAGAGCTTGTGTTGTCTATCTATGCTATGTTACTTATTATACCTAATTTAGTTCACTGCTGTTGGCCTATTTTACAAAGGATACAAATATACTTTAAAGTTTTATATTACGAAAGATATGCACAATCGGCCTTATTGCTTGAAAGCGCTTTGTTTGAGGCAACTTTTGGATAAGTTATATGAACTTAAGAAAGGCAGGATGTACCTAAAGTTGTCTAAATAACGTTATAAATACGCATTTACACATGCTGGTGAGTGTATCACTCATAAAATTTCACAGTTTAATAAAAAAAAATGTATTCTTTTTTCGTTTCAGACTGGTTTTCAACCCTGATGTGTTTATATCTATTCTCAAGCCTGAGGCGACACTATTTTCGTCGCATTTTATCATTATGATCTGGTGAGTGTATCACTCATAAAATTTCACAGTTTAATAAAAAAAAATGTATTCTTTTTTCGTTTCAGACTGGTTTTCAACCCTGATGTGTTTATATCTATTCTCAAGCCTGAGGCGAAACTGTTTTCGTCGCATTTTATCATTATGATCTGGTGAGTGTATCACTCATAAAATTTCACAGTTTAATAAAAAAAAATGTATTCTTTTTTCGTTTCAGACTGGTTTTCAACCCTGATGTGTTTATATCTATTCTCAAACCTGAGGCGACACTATTTTCGTCGCATTTTATCATTATGACAGTGTTACTTTCGATTCTTCGTCTTGAGTATAAGACGAAGAATCGAAAGTAACACTGTCTATTTGTTACCTTTGCACACCTAAGGACTGAAGAGATCTTAATTAAACTTTGCAGTGTCCTAAACACCACTAAAATAATATATACAATATATAGATGCTAAGAGATTATAATATCCCTTTTGTGTTTACCTACTGTTTGTAACGCATATTGTGGTCCAAATCTAACGTCTTTATACCGTCTATAAAACAACAGAGGTTTATATTTTTATTATTTTAAGTATTCTCAGTAGCAAAGGAATTAATACACTATCTTATGAATTATCGAATGAGAATTAAAGTGTCCCATTCAATGTTCTATGCACTTTGTTTTATGGTTATTGCTGTGTTTTTCGAAATGATTTCGAATAATAACTTGATTTACCTGTTAACTTGTGTATCTTTTCAATATCCAGTTGAAATGGAAAAGAAGAGTTAACCCTTAAATACATACATGATTTTAACCAAATATAAATTATTGAAAACTCATTTTACCCTCTAGATTCGCACAGGAGGTTGCGGCAAAAAAGAAGTTTTTTTTTGGTCCATTTCTATCTACTATATCCTTGACAAATTGGTTGAGATTTGATCAAACGTTTGGTTGTGTTAATATAAAGACAGACGTAGAATTAATTTGCATTTTCGAGGTATGATAATATGTTAATTACCTATTTTGAAAATAGCGTCCGTCAAACTTAATTTGGATAAAAATACGATTCGAAACCAAATGTTTTTATTGAATCAATATTCTTTTGTGTCCCATCCAAACCCTAATGTCATACATTGTTCATTTTATCGCACTGTCGAATTTTATAACCTTCAGTCATTGGTCGAATGATAAATTCACGGAATAAATAAGTACCCATTGTATAAAAATAACCAATAACGACCGTATTCATATCCTGTTTAGGGTGCTTTTAGTGTTTTAAATAGTTCAATTACCTAAATGTAGACTGAATTCTTGGAAATTTTATGGTCTAAGTTGTTCGTAGATTGTGCAATTATTCGCACAAGTCATTATAAAGACTATTACTAATAATACCGCAATGATGTATTATAATGTAGCAGATAATTAAGAATAAAAGATATTAATATCATTGTATTAACCTATTCACTGGTACACACTTAATCGTGAGTGTTGTCAATCTATGAATCAAAAATGCTTTATTTCTTTAGAAACAAAATTAATACTTAGAAATATCAAATTCTTAAAAAAAAACACTGACACTGAAATAAAAACCGAAGCGACAGAAAGCCAAAATATCACTTTATTTTGGCTTTCTGTCGCTTTGGTATGTAGACTAAAGTAAAGAAGCGACGAAGAAACCTTTAGCCTGTTAGTAGTTATTTTTAGAGCTAGAGCAAAACCCGTCCCAAACTTTTTTATCTTCTAGATAATGTGATATTTTGTAGTAAGCCTTTTTGCACAAAAAGGTTTTGTCAATTTGTTTGTATTTATTTACTGATAGATTTTGCAACTTACTAGGACTTTTGTTGTAGAAGCGTTGTCCTGTTCTTTAAAAGATAAGTTTTTGCGATGGTTGTTATATATAAAGTTATATAAAAAGGCCTTCATAACCTATTGGGAGCCAATGGGTTAGGTAGCGATTGGAGTTCCGCAGTGTAAAATATACCATTCAATTATCACTAAAAGGGATTTTGGTTTCGATCACATATGTTGCAAAAAACAAATACTTATAAATAAATATAAAAAAAACTAACTAACTGAACCGGCCAGATTCCGACCTTCAGCGAGTCAACGGAATCCGCGCGTGCTTGATCAAGCCTTTGGAAAATCCACGGTGGTCGTAATGAACGTAAAAAACGCCTGATCAGGTGATCAGCATATATACGAGCAAGGCGGTAGGCGCATTCCCCACCCAAACTAGCGCCGCCACCTACTTTATCTTATTATTCCGTTTAAGAAAGGAAATTTCAAAAATCCATCGCTCAGTTTGTGATACCTCTTTGGTGGTCACCAAAATCTATTTTCGTATCTCTTCCTAAACTAAATAGAATAAAACTATTACAGAGGCAATAAAAAAACTTATAAGAGGTTTCACAAACTGTGCGATGGATTTTTGAAATTTATTTTGTTAAATGAAATAATAAGACAAATTACGTGGCGGTGCCACTTTGGGTGGGGTATGCGCCTTAAGGTGATTCGATGTAGGTTTTATTTATTATTTTTATGTAGTTTTTATTTTTTTTCTGCTATTCACAAGCAATGAAAATGATGAAAAATTTATTTGCTGCAAATCTTAAATCATTTTCTATGAACTCGCACCGCTATAACGGATAATATATCACTTGCATCAAACATCCTCAATGCTACCAAAAACCATCATGTCTTTGATCAAAACCATTTTCAGATAAAAGTATAAATAAATATTTCTCAAGGAAACCGTTGCCTTAAAGTAAATGGGGCTATGGGGTATGCCGTAGGAAATGGAATGTAACAAAAAATCAGAACTTAATCTACGGTAAGCATACCACAAAATCCTTCGTGTAACCAAATTACAGCTAAACATTGAATATTAACAAAATAATTTGAATAAAAATCCTAGAAACGTAATAAAACAAAACTCCATGTGTGGTAAAAATAATAGATTCAAATGTTTCGTCGAATGGACGAACCTGTGCACTAGCTTGGCTACCGTTAGAGTAGGGCATGCAGTGCACGTCCCAGTTTAGTGTACAGCGACCATGTGTGTGAACGGCATAATATAGTATCTTTCTTACCAGAAAAAATAATATACATAAATATAAATAATACTTTCAAGCACCATTATCTAGCCCCAAACTAACTAGATAACTGATAAACATAATACATTAATTATATTACTTAAATATATATTTATTATCATACATAGAAAACGACCAGAACACCCGGAACAAATGTCTGCAGATCGTACAAACATTTGTCCCGAGGCGGGAATCGAACCCGCAACCTCCTGTGCCGTAGGTGGACCTTCACCCACCGCGCCACAGAAGTCGTCAATACCTTTAGACTTATATACCTATTCTTAAAATCTTTAAAAATGACACTGTTTTTTTTTGGAATTGCAACTTCAATTCGTAAATTATTATGTTTCGTAATACCAAAAATGATACAGATATAACTTTTTGCATTTTCAGCATTGTGTTGTTATTCTGTAACTAGACAATGTAAGCTCTTTATCAAACAAAACGTAAGATATTGTAGTTTTTAATACAAAACAAGTAGGACGAAATCATGTCATCGACGTAAAGTTATGCAAAATCGCAATTTGCATATTTTTGCTTAGGTAAATTTCATTAAAGGTGTGTACCTATTATTAAAAAAACTACCAGGGATCTAGATAAATACTATTCGAATACAAAAAACAATATGATATGGTGAAAATGTGCTAGAATTACAAATCATTTTGGTAGTACGTTTGTATGGGCAAATCATCATCCGCAGGCCCCATAATAGTCGATATACATTGCCCGCGAAATATTTTGAATGAGTTTTTTAATAAATTCTGCGTGCCAATAGAAAATGGGTTACGATTTATCGAATTGATTAGTTAGAAACAATTTTTCTAATAGTTTTATTCGTAGTAGAACGCAGAAATCAATAAAAACCGAACAAAAATTGCAGAGCTTTGGGTTTCATGGTACGCAAGGCTATTCAATTGACAACCTAAATAGTGCTTTTTTTGCAGCCGCTATTTTCTTCATGGGCACCGAAAATGCCAGATGCAAATTAACAACTTATTTCGTTAAGTTAATCCTAATTGTAAAACTGGCACGTTCTTAAAAATAGTTACCATGAATCCGTGCCCACAGTTAAAATGCAATAAACCCTAGTTTAATAAGACAATTACTTATTTACATACATTTCTGATGGAATCCAGAAACGAGTGAGGAATTTTAACGGGATTCTGTTAGTTCAGAGAAATCACAAAATATGTAGAAAGTTAGAAAATTCTTAAGCAGTATGACGACAAATTACAACTTAAGAAATGAAATAAGTTCCCAAAAATTTTCGACTTCGGCGAATTCTTTATGCCCAGAGTGCGGGTAAGCAAGCACTATAACAAATATCCTTCAAAATCTAAGCCGTCACCAGAAGGCAGAGTGCCGAGAATGCTGGCAGCATTGCCACGTTGAATGGCAATGCTGATTCGTTAACCGGAAATAAAAGCCTGCATTCCGATCACCTGTGAACTCAATGAGAAGTTCGGCAAGATCTTTTTAAATCGCGTGGGGCCTATAACCCCAAAGACGGGGTTTCCACCCCAAACGGTGCAAATAACCTCGGCCAAGATTATTAGGCGTATTTTCGCCGATCGAAGGACACAACAACTTAACACCTTTATTGCCCATAACGCCCAATTCCATGTTGTAGCTAGTAAAGCTACAGAGCGCCCCTTATTCCAGTATGCAGTTGAAAAAAAAGGGTTCCTATAAAAAGATCCAAATAAGAATAACCCCATCCAACAATAACCAAGGAGACGCTTTCAGGTCCATTTAAAAAAAAAATATCATATGAAATAAATGTTCTTTGTAAAAGCAACACCAAAAAGTCGAGTTTCTATGCAAGAGGACGATTGTCTTGTACTTGCGGATGATTACAAATCATTGCTGTTCTATATAATATGTTAAATTTAAAATTATCTATTATTTTTTTCTTAATTGGTGATGAATGAAGTATTGTCTATCTATCTATTCAATACAAAAAAATAAGTTCCCAAAAATTTTCGACTTCGGCGGGACTCGAACCCGCGCCACACCCTTAGTACGGGTGTGCTCTAACCACGAAGTCTCTGTCGGGTTTCGTCGAAAATCTTTGGGACCTCTTACTTCTGAGACTTCGTGGCTTAGTTGGTTAGAGCACACCCGTACTAAGGGTGGGGTGCGGGTTCGAGTCCCGCCGAAGTCGAAATTTTTTGGGAACCTATTTCATTTCTTAGAAATGCCCAGAGTGCGGGTAAGCACTATAGCAAAAATTCTGAAAAAAAAACTTCCACTCCCAAAGGCGAATTCTCGAGTTACACGCCCGCTAAGGCAACGCTATAATTAATGACACACTTTATGAGCAAGAGAAGTGTAATTTTTTTTAATCGAAATTCCACCTATTCCTAATGCAGAACTGTGTACACTCTCGTGGAAAACATTCGTGGCCCACGTGTGCGTGATGTAGTTAAACGGTAAAAGCCATTTATGACAATGATCCAGGACGTAATACTAAAGAGACATTTTCACAGGACACTTGACGAGGAGGTCATTTAGCGATTATCTGAGATCACGTACAAAATGTTTAGATGAACCGTTTTAGGTTTGTTTCCATTATACGCAGTTTAATGGAAACAAATTTATAAAGCAAGATACGGGACATCGCAGTTTTGTTTTTGGTTTCTTGTTTCAAGGTCTGACAAATAAAATTGACAGACGAGCAAAAGTCTTCTAAAAAAGTCTTCTAAATTGCGGGTTCTATTCTATCCTCGGGATAAATGTTTGTACGACCTGCCATTATTTGTGCTGGATATCACGATGAATTATAAAAAATATCTAATATTATAATATATAAATATATTATAATAAATATATTAGTCTCCTAGTCTAGTATCGGCGCAGCTGAAGTCGTCCAAATGCGTCAGTGAAAATAAAAGTGTTAATTTTTTATACTGAGATCGTAAGCGACATTATAGTCGTCCAAATGTAGCTTGTACTTACAAGCTCCGTCAATGGACACAAACAGCGGGTTGTTGTGTGGCGTGTGACGGCTTCTAGTGGAATTCCCTAGTTCCGTGTTACAGCTGGTTGACATGATGCTACATGATTTTAATTAAAATAAATAATTAATGCTGGACAATTCACACAGCATTACCTAGCCCCAAGTTAAGCAGAGCTTGTGTTATTTTACTAGATAACTGATATACATAATATAACACAATACATGGATAGATATTTTTATTATACATAGAAAACAACCAGAACACCCTGAATAAATGTCTGCAGATCGTACACACATTTGTTCTGAGGTCGAATCGAACCCGCAATCTCCAGGCAGACCTTCGCCCACCGCGCCACAGTCGTCATACTTAAAATACCTAATTCAATATTTGAACGTTGAAAACATTAGACAGTTTTTTTTTTAATTTTTAGTCAACAAATATTTTTTGATACAGCAACACTCCTGCTTATGATGGATGATGATAACATCCAACCGCATTATAGCCACTTGATGTGACCTGCCTCAATGGAGATATGTGCAGGAAATTTATAGAAACCTAGACAGTTGAGAATAACAAATCAGATGTCAAAATAGCAGCAACTGTGAATTTGTGCAGGCATTTATTTGAGATCTACAATCACAAACATCGAAGGTTGTGAAGATGAAATCAGAAGACGCTGCGCCATCACCGATCCGTGTCATGGCTTCCAATTTTAATAGGATTTGACGGATTGTCAAAGTGTACATAATTCGGCCGTGCATTAAATTGTCGTACATTAAAGTGACCTCTCCTGGGCACCATGTAACCATCTATGTAGGCAGGTAGATGAGTTTCCACATCGCGGGACGTGTTACAGGCTATCAAGCATCGCGGTGACCATTTGCAGGTTATGACGCTATTAGTGGAATAATGCAGTATGGTACTGGATTTTGGGGAATATGGGCAGTGAGTGTGTTGGATGAGATGTAAGGGTTCTGTACCTTCCTATGTTAATGCAGCCGTGGCCGAAATTGGCCGAAACTGCCGGCCAGTCTCAAGAGACCAGCCAGGTGCGCCGTACATATTTTACTGCACAAGTGTGTGTGCAAACACTGGTGCACTCTCTATCCCTCACACTCATATCCAGAGGGACGAACCTCTCTCCAGTCGTAATATTTGCATAATACCTCTATGGTAGTAGGAAGGTCAGAACTCTTTGTCCTCCTCCATCTTCCTCCTTCTGGAGTATGAGGAAAAAGGGCAGTGCGTGTGCACTTTTTCCTCATACTCCAGAACCATACAGCATCAGCAATGTATATAAATTTTAAGTATAAAACATACTATAAAATAAAAAATATATATATCTATGTAATGTATTATATTATGTATATCAGTTATCTAGTACCCATAACACAAGCTCTGCTTAGCTTGGGGCTAGATAATGCTGTGTGAATTGTCCAGCATTAGGTTCTTATTGATTTATATATGTACACCTCCTTACCTCAACAGCCTTATTGGTCCACTGCTGGACGCAGGACTAACTACTGAACGGATTGGGCTCAAATTTCACATAGAGGCCGTTTTAGGTCTGGAATAAATAAGATATAAAAAAACAACGTTTCCATAGAAACAAGGCATGTGAAGCCGCGGGTAGAAACTAAGTATCTATAAATGAACCGATTATGATTCAGTTAGATTTTTGTAAAGAGACTGATGTGACAAAAGTCATAGTAAAATTTTCCTAATTTCAGTAGATATCCACGGACCCCTAACCAGCACGTATATAGCTCAATTTTCAAGAAATTACTGTCATCCAGAAAAACTGGTTTAAGACAATTACCCTGCATTTAGGGTAATACCACTATAACCGTACCAAACATACAGACAATAAACGAAATGACTGTGAGATAAGTTACATTTAAGTACGACCACTCTTTAATGTAACTTGTTTCTGGCTACTGTTAGATTGTGGTACTTGGTTGTTTCTTTGAAGTGTCAGTCTTTACAGGGTGTAACAAAAATGAAGGACCTAACTTTCAGGGGAGGCTCGGCCTCGAACAAAGAACACAAAAAAATTATAACAAAAATATCCGGATTTATAATTTTAGAAAAAATATATAAAATCGAAATAATCAATAGACTAGGCAATAACTTATTTATCATGATGCAAGTGTTTTATTCCCAATCCACATGCGTAGCGTGTGGTTTATGGGCATAACGCCCATAAGATGATTATCAGGGGAGGCCGGTGTCCAGCAGTGGACCATTATAGGCTGGTGAGGTGAGGAAGTGCTATAATGTCATAGAACCGAGGAAAAATTAATTTGTGGTACAAATCCCGCATCTAAGACGATTTACGACGACGGTGCTTTGTGATTTAAAGGGGATGTAAACAGTTATATAGGCTCTTTTATTTTTCTTAATAACAATAAGCAAATGCATCATTCTAGTGGTAATTTAAGTTATTAATTTTTTAACTTAAATTCAGGTTTTCTTAGAATATTTCTCCCTTGTTCTGTGATCGAAGCTGAATTATGGCTGAACCCCCGTACTTTCTACTTAGTACTTAGTATAAAATTAGAGTTAGTAGGTATATCAATGTCGAAGTTAAAAAAAAAGAGCTGGTGAGTATCTGGCACAGCGCATCAGCATTGCCATACAGCGGAGCAATGCAGCCAGCGTCTTGGGCACTCGAGCGACTGGTATTGATGTGGATCAATTGAGCTACCTGTAGATTGTTTGCAACATATACAAATACATATATGCAGGTCTCGACAGAGCCTACACATTTGCTCCCCTTGGAGTCGAGACCCTAGGTTCGTGGGGTACCGAGGCTCTCCGGGTTTTCAAAAAATTATCTGAGCGTCTGGTCGAGGCGACGCGTGACCCGAGAGCTGGTGAGTATCTGGCACAGCGCATCAGCATTGCTATACAGCGGGGCAATGCAGCCAGTGTCTTAGGCACGCTTCCAACTGGTATTGATATGGATCAGTTGAGCTACCTGTAGATTGTTTGCAACAGTTTGCAGATAGCTTAATTGTTTCTATTGTAATTACTAGTTTTAATTTAAATTTGTTATTTGATTGTTACAAATAGGTACTATACAAATATATTTATTTAGCAAATAGCAAGATAGCTCAATTGTTTCTATTGTAAATACTAGTTTAAATTTAATTCTATTCTTCGAAGTAAAAATAATCACGATCTACTCCAAAGGATTCTAAATATAAGGTTTTGATCTTCGAATTCCTTAGTATTATAAAATAATATTTTTTTAATAATTTTGAAAATAAAAAATAAAATATAGCAGCTAAAGACTGTTCCAATGCGGTTAATAATTAACTGAGAAATTAACGAACACACAAAAATAAACATTTAAACCTCCGAGCATAGAAGAAGCTCCTCTTCTTTTGTTTTCCGTCGGTAAAAAATACGGTAGGATTAACTGTCCTACCGTATTTTTAACCGACGAAAGTGCTTTGGTTCTTACACTGTAAGAGTAGGTATTATTTCTAATCTCTGCATGATTAGAAATAATACTGTAAAGGTTTAGTTTTTGCCAACCATAGAAGCTCCGATCAGGTGGGATGACGATTTGCGAAGGACTGCTGGCAAATGGCTCATTAGAAGAGGCCTATGTCCTGCAGTGGACTGATATAGGCTGATGATGATGATTAAATTCTAAGCCGGCACCACACGGCTAAAGCCTTAGAAAGGTTGGAAAGATTATTAAAAGATAAAATAATAAGTTAATATCATAAAAGAACAAAACACTTTTCACAACTAAAGTCAGGGGTGAAATAAACTACAAAGAATTCAGTCGCCACATAGTTCTAAATATTTCTAACGATATCTTACACTCTTATGCCCAATCCCAAACGCACATATCGGTCAGGTCTGTCTGTCTGCACTAGCGCGCCCCTGCCGCGCCGTTCGCACTATCGAGGCTGGGCATAGAATGCATAAACCAATCACGATTATATCACAAACAATCAATACGACAAAATCTAACCTTCACCTAGACCAATACCGAGATAAGAGTTCAAAAACCATAGACATAGAACTTTTTCACTACGTTCAAAAACAGCATTCCATTTTCAGCTCCTTCTACCTTTTTATTTATTTAACGTTCTATGATATTTTTCCATAGTTTGCGCATTCTAAATGGCACAGCCAGCCGCCCCTTGTCACAGATGATTAAACGTAAACACCGTATGACACAGTTTTAAGTGGCACCTTTAGTTGCCATTTTGTAGTTATTGTTATTGTTGCTGAATAGGATAGCAATTGAAAGTCGTTTATATTGGCTAATGGTCAATTCTATAGGACATTGGAAAGTCATTACAAACTGCTCAGGGACCAATTGATCGATTCTTGTTTAAATCTAAATACAGTTTATTAACAATTTAATTAATGCAATGCGGCTATTGTTTTGGGGATGCTTCTGATTGGTACCGTACCCTACTTATTCATCATCATCATCATCATCAGCCTACATCAGTCCAATGCTGGACATAGGCCTCCCCTAATGAGCGCCATAGCGCCCTGTCTTCAGCTTGCCGCATCCAGCATCTGCCAGCAGTCTTTCGCAGATCGCCATCCCACCTGGTCGGAGGGCGTCCTACACTACGATTGAAGAGTCGCGTCTTCACTCAAGAACACGTTTACCCTTCTCGAGATATGGCCGTCCCACTGCCACTTCAGGTTGCTAATCCTACCCTACTATTGATCTAGATCATTTGAGCTACCTCAAGATTTTTTGCAGCAGACCGCATGATCAACTGTTTCTACCTACGTTTTTCTACTCTTTTTACTTGTAAATATTAGGTAATTCTAATTTGTTTATATTGTTATAAATTGTAATTTTCTTTGAAAGATTTAAGTATATTTTGTATGTCCTGTAAAGCTGTTTTTGTGACCTTTTAAAATGATTTACATTTATAAAACACATAAATGTGACTCTTTTAAAAGGCCACCAAAAAGCAAAGGCTAACCTATCTTTATTCACTAACTAAATGAAAACTTATCCAACCTCATTTTGTTCTTGTCACAAATTAAATAAACTATTAAAACTAATAGCAACTACTAAATTAAACTGTGACCACGGACAGATGTCATTTTTTTTTCACCCCTGACTTTAGTTGTTAGAAGTGTCGATTTCAATTTGACTCCATTGTGAATGTGGGCACAAGAATTCGCTATGGTCATTTTATATCGACACAAACCTAAAATGCCGTATCTCCAAGTCCGTCTGCAATGACATACGTCCTTTTAAGCTTATGCGTCTATTCTCTATTGTATGGAGCTTTTGTTGCGTTTTTGTCGTAAAATTGAAATTGATGCTTGGTGTATTGATCTTTCGAGATGGTGTATTGATCTATTGTGTTAAATAGAATCTTATTTAAGTGGTTACGGCTCCTTTGGGATTGCAAGCGCCGATGTTGTCAAAAACTTTGAAAAAGGTGCAAATTGTTGGAAATCTGTTCAAGTGTGTTATTCGGATTTGAGGCTTATTGATTTTAAATTTTTATTGGGTACGAATAGTTAGTTCCTAATATGATTGAAAACTATCTACGGTCAATAGTCCTCAGATTGCTGGCTCGTGAAAGGTCTATAATGCCAATTAATAACATAATTAGTAAGGAATTTAGTAAGGACTTAATTTTAAATGTCTGACCTGAAGTTGAGAAGAGTTGAGTCCTTTGTCCATTTTTCTGAGGTATAATAATTATTCATGTCAGACTAGAACATTTTAATGGAATGAAGTTTTAATGATGTACTTGAATACGTCTTCAGAGATTATGAACTTTCCTAATTTTGGTGCTTTGTTAATCATATGCCATTAATGTGGCGAGATATGATGATCAAGTTATTTTTAATACCTGTGTAATTTACCATGTCTGAGATGAATAAACTATGAAAAATACGACCACAAGACAAGAAAAAAAAATAAACAAGACTTGTGGTCGTATTTTTACTTCATAGGCACACAATACTAACCTAACCTGCGTCCACAGTTGGACTGGTCTTCCCAAGAGGAGCGGCGGGGGGGGGGGGAGTCTGCTGCCCTTCCTCTGGTATGATGAGTCGAAGGGGTCGATTCTTAAGCAGCAGGCACCACGGTACTTTTTTTAAGCTAATTAATGTTTTACTAAAACTAATTGAATTATTAACAACACGTTATATCATTAGCTGTATGAAACTATTTTTCATACTAAAGAACCTATTATGCGACCTTTATGTTAACTTGTTGAATAGACAGTCGTAACTAAACAAACTACGTCTCAATCTACACAACCAGGTGTGAAACTTTTTGTGCTTAAAATTTATGTTTTTTTATTATCTATTTATGACCATTGTTGTACTCGCAAGCTACTTTTAATTGGCTCGTGATGATTTCACAATGGGGAATTGATGATGTGTGAAATTTTATGAAGTGGTTGATTGTATGGGTCTGTGATTTTGTTTGTGACGCTGCTTTGTATGGATGAGTGGATGTTTTGTGTGTGATTTGCAAATCAATTTAGAAAATGTGTGTTAAATGACTGTAATGTTGTATGGTTGTTCTTGTGAAATATTACTATTCTCATAAATTAAATTAAATTTAGGTACAACCAGTATTTAGACGTATCTAAGTATTTTCAAAAAATCTTAGCCGTTACCAGAAGGCAGAGTGCCCAGAATGCTGCCAGCATTGCCACGTTGAATGGCAATCATAATTCGTTGACCAAAATAAAATCCAGCATTCTGATCACCTGTGGACTCTATTAGGAGTTTCGTAACATCTTTATATTTATAGCGTGAGCTCCAGGACCCCAAGGACCTAGGGTTTCCACCCCAAACAGCTCAAACCTTGGTCAAGATATTTTTTTGCGTATTTTCGCCGTTTGAGGGACTCCGCTGATGTTGCTGCGGAGTCGGCCCTTACTGACGTCCCTACAAGATGAGGAGCTGTAGTATCTACACATGTGGCATCTTGTAAATTATTTAAGAAACCTAAAATTCAAACCACTTACATATCATTATAAGCATATCAACCTCAACCTCTTCAAGGCTTGTATTATTTTAAGCATCTATTATTATTATTAATAAGCTGTCATAATATTTTTTATGATCGAATACCGGAATAGGCTAATAATCTTATAAAATGCTCATTTCACACAAACTATTAGACTATAAAAAAATCTAGATTGCCTCAAAACAATCAAATTAACATAATACAATATTTTAACATAACAAAAGGCTGCACCAAAACTGATAAATCTAATAAAATAGGCTTGCGTCACTTCTAAAAAGTTCAAACATCTAATTTATGAACGTCTTTACTGTCACAGTGATGTAGAAATAGCTAGAACAGTTTTCTTCTGCAAGTGTTTCTTGTTTGAGTGTGACGTAGCGTATCTACGTGTTTCGTTGACCGTCTACGGATTTCGTAGCAAGTCAGAAATGCTTTTAAAACAGTAATTTTAGTCATCAAAGGTGAAGAAATCCTAGGACGCAAGCTGAAAGCTTTGGTCTCTTGTTCGCAACGCACAACGCTGCGTTATCGTAAAGTAGCGTTACAACGCAACGATAAAAGTTGTCGTAGACTAGAGGTACATACCCAGCACAAAAATGACCATGTAAATATAGGCTTAAACGCGTTATCTAGACATTTATTTATTTGCTACTGCAGTACAAAACATACATATAAATATAATTTGAAAAAAAAAGTTAAAAAAGACTGACTGCTGTGTTACAGCAGCAAAAAGGTCTCGACTCAGCATGATTGCCTTACTACTCTGAAGTAGATAGCCGGTGATATTCTGCCGAAACCATTATGATCACAAGACCCTGTGAGGCTTACAATTAGAGTAAATAGTGTTATTTTTTGTGTTTGTAAATAGTAAGTAATATACTTGAATACAAATAATAATAAATAATAGTATGGAACTGGTGCGTGTCTGATTGTGTGAAACGGATATAAATAAGATATATTTATAAGATATATTTTATTACAGTGACAAAATGGCTGAATTGTCTGTGCGGAAAATCGGAGTAGCACCGTAACGCACACCGCAGCATTGTGAATAGAACGACTTCGCCGCGTTGTGCATAGTAACCTAACCGCTCCCCACTTCCCGGCGCTTGCCCCTCACCGCTAACGCAGGCGACTGAACAAAATACCTTTCTAGTCGTTTTTCATACGATTATGTGTCCGACACCGCATACCGCAGCGTTAGGTGTTATGATCAAGAGTCCAAGGTTTCAGACGGAAAAGGTTGCGAGTTCCACTCCCGCCACGGATTACTTTTAACAAGGCATGTCTTTTAAATCCAAAAAAGCGCCCGCTTTATGTTTTTCAAATACATTCTAAAACAAACTTCTAATCAAAATTCGGGTGTACGCCAGTGGACCATTATAGGCTGTTGAGGTTGAGATTTTTTGGTCTACTGGGATGTTTCTATTGAAATTGACAGTAGGAGCCTGGAGTCAAAAAGTTTACGGTGTGACTGCACCAGTGCACCGTACCTCGGAAAGTAGGTTAAGCTGTTGCTCTTGTGTTTCACTTCTTCTTAGTCGTGTTGGTCTACTCATCGGATAACGAGCTTGAGGGGACTTTGGCATTACCCCTCATGAGATAAAAAAGCATGGGGAAGCCTGCGTCCAGCAATTGACCATAATAAGCTGTTGAGGTTGAGGTATCCATTTACCCAGCTGTTCTCTTTAGCTATGACAATAAGGTAGCATGTAGCTACCAACAATGGCCCCACTCCCAGCGGGGTGGATTATGTCGTCCATAGAAAGTCCCAGTAGGGCAGATAAAATGAATACAGATGTCTTAAATAGCATATTATTCTAATAAATGTCTCCTCTACACTGTTACGATGAAGTTGATTTTTTTCGTAATTTTTTGACGTGAAGGTGTTTTATTTGTTCTATGGAAATTAATTGATATTTGTGGGTAGGAACTTTTTGTATTTTACCGTTCTTTAATCATAGCGCAATGTTTGTAAAATAATAGTTATTTCAAATCTGCTAAACAAACGAAACGAATTATTACTACACTGAAAAAGTTATATTTTAAGCTAAAACTTAACTTACTAACTAACGAACTATGTATTACATTGATAGTGATATGTATATTAATGAATTACTTAAAATAGTACTAAGCTTAAGAATAATTTAAATACAATTTCATTTAAGTGAACTCTGTTCTTTTGAGAAAATAAAAACTCTTTAACCCGGCGCCAATGACGTCGGGTCATATTGACCCGAGGTGATTTTAAACCTTTGTAAAATTGTTTCAAACACTCGCGGTGTAATTGACCAACGCATACTTGTCATACTTGCTACATTTATATGCACAGAACATTAATTGATTTCGTACTGCGATAATTGCAGCAACCTTATGTCCATAAATGAGGAATCGGAAGACTGATTTTATGGTCTTATTTTGATAAGTAGTTTTGGTCATTTTGTCGCTGTCCTTTTCTCCACCTGATCGTCCGACTGACCGACCGACAGACCGTCCGTCCGACTGTCCGTCCGACCGAACTGAGCATCGCGTCACATCGCGACTCGAACCTGCGACCGAGCCGAGCGGATCCAACACGAGCCATCGGATCGAGGGAGCCGCGAGAACTCTTCACTTTGCTCCTGACCGCCGAACGGTGAACTCAACTGACTAATACCTAGTCCCGGGCTTACTCTAGATTATAATTACACAGTAAAGTATAATATCTTATTACCTCTACAATTAAATAAATGTGGTTATACCTACCTATGTTTTGTGCGATTATACGATCCATTGTCTAACCTTCTTGTTTCTTTTATCAGAAGTGCTTACCGTACCACTGCCCACAATATGCCACGCCGCAAAAGGAAGTCGAGGAGGGATACCTCGAGCTCGTCTTCCGCTACATCCCGCTCCAGCAGCAGCAGTGCTAGCGAGCGCCGTAGTCGAAAGAGGAAGCGTCACCGTAAGCAGTCGCCAACCGTGAGTCAGAATGTCGTATTATCGTCAGTTATTCCCGAATTTGACCCGCTCGTAGACGACGTTAATATGTGGATCAATGTTGTAGAAGCCAACGCTCGTGCATTTGGCTGGTCAGATAGCATGATCAAGCATCAGGCTCTCCAAAAATTACGCAACACATCAAAAACTTGGTTAGATTCTTTTCAAAAAAATCATACCAGCTGGACCACGTGGAGGTGGAAAGCATGGCGCGACACGTTGTCTGATACCTTTCAAGTTCATCGCAATATGTTTCGATCTCTAAGAGAATTAATTGACACAAAACCCGCACCGAACCAGTCCTTGTACGAATTCTATTTTCAGCAAAAATCTAAAATTGACAGCTTACAGCTAGGATTTAGGGAACAAGATGTAATTTCCGTTATTGTAGGCTCAATAGGCGATACAAACATTACTGTTGCTGCCGAGGCCGGTAATTTTCGCTACTGTGATGAGTTGGCGGCATTTTTGCACGGAAAAACTCACAAACCAACCGACTCTGCAGGTACACAAAATAATTCAAATTCCACGAAATTTTCTTTTCGATCGAACTCTCATAGTGGTTCAAGTAAATCGGATGTGAAAATAGAGCTTTCAGCCAACACTAGCAATGTTATAACGTGTTACCGCTGTGGAGAAGTAGGGCATAGAAGGAACCAATGTTCTATCAATAGTAACGTAAAATGTTCCTTCTGCAGTAAAATAGGTCATTTAGAAGGCGCTTGTAAATCAAAACCGAAAACGAAGGTAGACAAAGAGACCGAGGTAAAAATGATTTCCGATCCGTTAGGGAAGCAGAAGTTTCACAAACAAATACAGCTCAATGATCATAAAAGCACAGCATTTTTTGATATGGGTAGTGATTGCTCCTTAATTACAAACACTCTTGTAAACCAGTGTGGCTTGCAAGCATGCTCTTTAGATGTACCCGTAAACTTGGTAGGGTTCTCAACAGAGTTATCAGCTCAAGTAACACATTACGTAACTGCAACAATAAAAGTCGATTCAGTAGAACTTTCTATAAAGTTATATGTCATTGACGCATTATCCGACTGCGACATTCTAATCGGAAGGAACTTTACGGAGACAGAAAGTATCATGTATATACGTTTGGGTGATACGTTAACATTTCAACCTGTACAGTCGCTTAATGTTTGCAACGTAAGCACATGTTCTAAAGGTAATCTTTTAGAAGATTACAAAAAAGTTCTGGAAGATATCTTGGCCAAATTTTCCCAGTGTTTTTCCCAAGACCTATCAAATTTAGGTAAAACATCTTGTGTTGAATTAGAGATAACCTTAACATCAAACAAACCAATTTGTCAACGCCCGTATAGAATGTCTGAGTCTGAAAGAGCTATAACTCGAGAAATAACAGAAGATCTTTTAAAAAATGGCATTATTCAGAACAGTAATTCCGCTTACGCGAGTCCAGCTCTTTTGGTCAGTAAACCATCTGGAGCCAAGAGATTATGTGTAGACTATAGACAGCTTAATAAGATAACAGTTAAAGAAAAATACCCAAAGCCTATGATTGACCTAATCGACAGATTGCAGGGATGTAGATACTATACTTAGCTTGATTTAAAATGTGGGTACCACCAAATAAGTATTAAGAGTTCAGACGTTCATAAAAGTGCATTTTGCACAAATGACGGTCACTACGAGTGGCTACGTATGCCTTTCGGGGTATGCAATGGACCCGCTGTATTCCAAAGATTAATGAATACAATTTTAGGAAATCTTCGTTTTGGTAGGGTAGTTTGTTATATGGACGATTTACTTATTGCAACCAAAACCATTGAGGAAAATGTTCTTTGCTTGGAAACAGTTTTAGATATCCTCGTAAAAAATGGGCTCACGGTTAATTTGGAAAAATGCGTTTTTTTTAAAGATAAAATTACATTTCTAGGCTATGATATTTCTGAGGAGGGAGTACGTCCTAGTATTCGTAAACTCGATGCAATCTCAAAATATCCTATACCTAAAACTGTTCACCAAGTAAGGCAATTTTTAGGACTTATAAATTATTTTAGGAAGTTTATTCAAAATTGTGCTACATTGTGCAAACCACTTACGAGTTTACTAAAAAAGGGAGCAATCTGGCAATGGGGCCCTCAACAAGAGGAAGCAGTAAGTAATGTGAAAAACTCTTTGATTAACAATGCGGTACTAAAGGTTTTTGACCCTAAACTGCCTATCAATCTATACACAGATGCTAGTCGCGACGGAATAGGTTGTATTTTAGCTCAGACAACAAGTAAGGGAGAAAGACCTGTGTACTTTTACAGCCGCCAGACAAACAACGACGAAAAGAAGTATCACTCTTTTGAATTGGAGCTATTAGCTATTGTATCAGGATTACAGAAATTTCGTCATTATTTGTTGGGTACTGTTTTCAAAATAACTACAGACTGCAATCTCTTGTTTACGCTTTGAGTAAACAAGAGATAATTCCGCGTATTAGTCGTTGGGTACTTTACACGCAGGACTTTTCTTTTGATGTCGTTCATAGAGCAGGGTCACAAATGCAACACGTAGACGCGCTGAGTAGGAACCCTGTTGTTGACGAAGTAAGTAACTTGTCTGAAGTAAGAGAAACTGTATGTACCATAACTGAGGGTGACTGGCTGCTATCTGTTCAGTTACAAGATCCTTACATTAGTAATATTCGTGATATTCTACAGTCAGGTGAGGCCGAGTCCAATAAGCAGATATTTAATGAATACGAGTTGTTAGGGAATAAGGTTTATAGGCGAACTGAATTCGGTCGACGCTGGTTAGTACCTAAAGAATGCATATGGTACGTGATTAGGGCCAACCACGATGAAGTTGGCCATTTCGCAGTAGATAAAACAATAGAAAGAATTCGATCCAAGTACTGGTTCCCACGCCTTAAGAAAACTGTTAATAAATATATAAAAAACTGTTTGAACTGTATTTATTTCAAAAATATTCACGGTAAGAAACCTGGTAAATTATATCCTATTCCAAAATACGCCAAACCATTCCACACACTCCACGTCGATCACCTCGGTCCATTCGTGAAAACAAGTAAGCAAAACTGTTATCTTTTGGTTCTTGTAGATTCTTTTACGAAGTTTGTGTTTATAGCGGCTGTAAAAAATACGAAAAGTCAAGTCGTAATTAACGAGTTAGATAAAATATTTAAGGTATTCGGAAATCCCAAACGTTTAATTTGTGATGCGGGTAGTGCTTTCACCTCAAAATTATTTACCAGCTACTGTAAAGATAGAAACATTAGGGCACATATTATAGCAACAGCTGTGCCACGCTCAAACGGACAGGTCGAACGCTATAATCAGACCATTTTGGAGGCATTACGTAGCATGGGTGCAGATACTGAAAATAATAAATGGGATCAGCATATTACAAACATTCAACAAGGAATTAATAGCACTATAAATAAAACCACATCAGCGATTCCGAGTGAGGTCTTCTTTGGGTATAGAATTCGGATGAATAACGATATGGTCACAGATGACGATAATACGGAACATTCTGTTGACGTCACGGCATTGCGGAATACGGTTGACGCGAATATTAAGAAAGACGCTATTAATCAAAAGGCTTCTTTCGACGCTAAACGAAAAGACGCACCATCCTATGCAGTTGGGGACTTAGTTGTGCTAAAAATCCCGAGCCATAGTAACGATGGTCAAAGCACAAAGCTTATGCCGCTCTTCAAGGGTCCATTCCAGGTGATAAAGGTATTAGGTCACGATAGGTACCAGGTGGCGGACATGAGAGGAGCTGAGAGGACTTCGAAACGCTACGATGGCGTTGCGTGCGTAGAAAATATGAAACCATGGATACGTCTCGCTGAGTAAATGTCGGATGTTGTCCAATTGTGAGTATTAATATAGGTATAACGCTAGGCACAAACAATAACCTGAGACAGGACAGGTATCTCATTTGGAGGCTGTTATTGTGGCTTTATTTCAGAATTCTTTGAGTTTCATTTTTGTCAAGATAAATAATTGATTGGTCCTAAAGTTAAAGCTTCAAACATTATCGATGTTTTGTAGAGTGTTGGGTTAGAGCTACAGCAGGCATCCATGTGAACGCTGTTGTTAAGTGGTGATAAACAACTAGCTGATCCCTGGTGAACATCAGCTGGTTCAAACCACAGAGCTTTATAATCCAATCACTTTACGGTACACGGTTTAGTGTTTAAAGCATGTGCACTTAACCATCTACCTGTACATGACAGAACGGGTACATTTACACGGAAGAATTCTTACTATAGTGATTAACTCAAGCCTTGTGCTTTCAGCTTCACCTCTCGGACCAAGACGCACTCGGGGCGAATGCGTGAGCAGGATAGCCGGATGTTGTCGCTGTCCTTTTCTCCACCTGATCGTCCGACTGACCGACCGACAGACCGTCCGTCCGACCGAACTGAGCATCGCGTCACATCGCGACTCGAACCTGCGACCGAGCCGAGCGGATCCAACACGAGCCATCGGATCGAGGGAGCCGCGAGAACTCTTCACTTTGCTCCTGACCGCCGAACGGTGAACTCAACTGACTAATACCTAGTCCCGGGCTTACTCTAGATTATAATTACACAGTAAAGTATAATATCTTATTACCTCTACAATTAAATAAATGTGGTTATACCTACCTATGTTTTGTGCGATTATACGATCCATTGTCTAACCTTCTTGTTTCTTTTAAAATTTCTAGGGAAAACGTTACGGAGTACTATATCAGGGATTATTAATTATTAAATAATAGACAGATAAGATACAAGATACTCACATACGAGCATCATACAAAAAGAAAAACGTAAGAAACAGAGCGATTTGACAATCAACTCATGTTTATAGTACTTTTAGCAATGTCAAGCTAATTTATTTAAAAGAAACACAATTTTCACAACCTTAAAGGATTTTACTCAAACAATGGAAAATTAATAACTCAACACAATGAGGATTTCTCTTATTCAACTACACTTAGGTACTTATCGCAACGATACAACAATACGCAAGAGAGTGAACGTCCATTCAGCAGGACGACTTGTAGCAGAATGGGCCTCAGTCCCTCGTTCAGTCGGCTAGCGTAACGAGGTGTTGACTTCATGGCGGCGCGCAGCAAAATGAGAGCGAGCGTTGGTTTGCGCCGGCTTTTATAGAAAAAGCTACTCTACCCTCGAGTCACATCCATCACGGCCTCTCCTGAAACTTCTGGCGCCTCGACAGATCTAGGGTATTCATGGTGATGCCCAGGCTTAATCAAGCGTAGGCATATTTTAGGCTTGTGTAGGTCCTGGTTCCTAGTGGTCCATAATGGAAGGTTCCCAGGTTCTCGATCGTGTGGTGCAAAACAATCAGGTTGGTCAACCTGACCAGGTTGCAGCACGTTCGGTCAGTTCCTGTTCTGGGTCATCATCATCACCTCTCGTTGCTACGAACAATGCAAACAAGGCAAGAATGTTAACAAAAAGGCATTTTAGACACATTAATGCCTCAGTGGTTGTTAGTGTGTTAAGGTTTTAGTGTACTACGCTAAACACATACAGCTGAATATTGAATTAATTTCAAAGCGAAATTCATCGTTGAATCTCAAAATTTCGCTAAAACATAGCGAAGACGACATTCAGCTGTAACAGTAACTAAATAAAATAACCACAACCAAAGCAAACACGCTAAATAAAACACACTGTGAACGTACGTCACACAGCGACTGATCGGTGTGCAAAGCCGACCAGCTTCCATGGCCATATGTAGACACCATCCAACGGACTGGTTCTAACGCAGACACCATCCAGCGGACTGGTTCTAACGCAGACACCATCCAGCGGACTGGTTCTAACGCAGACACCATCCAGCGGACTGGTTCTAACGCAGACACCATCCAACGGACTGGTTCTAACGCAGACACCATCCAACGGACTGGTTCTAACGCAGACACCATCAAACGGACTGGTTCTAACGCAGACATCGCTGGTGCGCGCAGGCCGCGCTGGACAGCGAGCAGACCTCGCTGGTGCGCTCAGATCGCGCTGGACAGGGCCGCGCTGGACAGCGAGCAGACCTCGCTAGTGCGCGCAGACTGCGCTAGACAGCGAGCAGACCTCGTCGGTGCGCGCAGACTGCGCTGGACAGCGCGCAGACCGCGCTGGACAGCGAGCAGACCTCGCTGGTGCGCGCAGGCCGCGCTGGACAGCGAGCAGACCTCGCTGGTGCGCGCAGACCGCGCTGGACAGCGAGCAGACCTCGCTGGTGCGCGCAGACCGCGCTGGACAGCGAGCAGACCTCGCTGGTGCGCGCAGGCCGCGCTGGACAGCGAGCAGATCTCGCTGGTGCGCGCAGACCGCGCTGACAGCGAGCAGGCCGCGCTGGTGCGCGCAGACCGCGCTGACAGCGAGCAGACCTCGCTGGACAGCGAGCAGATCTCGCTGGTGCGCAGGCCGCGCTGGTGCGCGCAGGCCGCGCTGACAGCGAGCAGACCTCGCTGGTGCGCGCAGGCCGCGCTGACAGCGAGCAGACCTCGCTGGTACGCGCAGGCCGCGCTGGACAGCGAGCAGACCTCGCTGGTGTGCGCAGGCCACGCCGACACGCGTAGGCCGCGCAGGAGCGCGCAAACCGCTCCGCACAGCGAGCAGACCTCGCTGGTGCGCGCAGGCCGCGCTGGACAGCGAGCAGACCTCGCTGGTGCGCGCAGATCGCGCTGGACAGCGAGCAGACCTCGCTGGTGCGCGCAGATCGCGCTGGTGCGCGCAGATCGCGCTGGTGCGCGCAGATCGCGCTGGCCAGCGAGCAGACCTCGCTGGTGCGAGCAGACCTCGCTGGTGCGCGCAGGCCGCGCTGGACAGCGAGCAGACCTCGCTGGTGCGCGCAGATCGCGCTGGACAGCGAGCAGACCTCGCTGGTGCGCGCAGATCGCGCTGGTGCGCGCAGATCTCGCTGGTGCGCGCAGATCGCGCTGGACAGCGAGCAGACCTCGCTGGTGCGCGCAGATCGCGCTGGACAGCGAGCAGATCTCGCTGGTGCGCGCTGACCGCGCTGGACAGCGAGCAGATCTCGCTGGTGCGCGCAGACCGCGCTGGACAGCGAGCAGACCTCGCTGGAGTGCGCAGGCCACGCAGACACGCGTAGGCGGCGCAGGAGCGCTCAAGCCGCTCCGCACAGCGAGCAGACCTCGCTGGTGCGCGCAGATCGCGCTGGACAGCGAGCAGATCTCGCTGGTGCGCGCAGGCCGCGCTGGTGCGTGCAGACCGCTGGACAGCGAGCAGACCTCGCTGGTGCGCGCAGACCGCGCTGGACAGCGAGCAGATCTCGCTGGAGTGCGCAGGCCACGCCGACACGCGTAGGCCGCGCAGGGCGCGCAAGCTGCTCCGCACAGCGAGCACACCTCGCTGGAGCGAGCAGGCCACGCTCGAGGCATATGCCGTAGTTGCAGATATGAAAATAAAAATCAACTGTTAAGGAGTTATTCTACTCCTACCCTCAATTTGGAACATAAATAAACAACTGGGCTCGGCCCCACCTGACCATGTTCAATCAGCCCCAAATAATCACTTCTGCAACTAGCTACGTGGGTAGCTATACGCAATCGCTGGCCTCGCAAAAGACTGCGCGATCACCGGTCACGAGTGTGACTGCGGGATCGCCAGCCACGAGAATTCCTGTCACGCGAACGGTCGCTCCGCAACCCCGATGGGCGTCTTCTATGACGAGACCGAGAAAGGCTCGTCCTCATGTCTTTGTTTCACTGCAAAAACACAATAAAGGTGCCGGAACGCACCAAAATTAAATAACTTCGTCAAACAACACAAAGCGTGGAATAAAACAAACTACCCGCACAACTTTGAACAAGGAAAGAAACACTTCATTTTGCTTTTAAACTTATCAGGATAAATGTGGGAAATGCGAACTATCCCTTACTTCTGATTTTAGCAATGTCAAGCTAATTTATTTAAAAGAAACACAATTTTCACAACCTTAAAGGATTTTACTCAAACAATGGAAAATTAATAACTCAACACAATGAGGATTTCTCTTATTCAACTACACTTAGGTACTTATCGCAACGATACAACAATACGCAAGAGAGTGAACGTCCATTCAGCAGGACGACTTGTAGCAGAATGGGCCTCAGTCCCTCGTTCAGTCGGCTAGCGTAACGAGGTGTTGACTTCATGGCGGCGCGCAGCAAAATGAGAGCGAGCGTTGGTTTGCGCCGGCTTTTATAGAAAAAGCTACTCTACCCTCGAGTCACATCCATCAGTACTATATGTAAGCGTAGGTAAGTAATAGAACTAGAAACTAGAAAGATGACTATGTATGACTACAGAGTAAAACTTAACCTAGAGTCTTAACCTACACTACACACACACACAACTATTTCTATGCTTTAAATAATGTTATGGTTCTGAAGCCATTTAAAACGTGAAACGCTTCGTTAGCGCGATCTAGCGCTCGGTCAAAATAAACAGCGACATCTAGTTATAAAATGTGGAACTAAAAATAATTTTCTAGAAAATTGTTTTTATCAATACCATGAAAAGGTAGAACTACCTACATGGTGATAAAATTTGACCTTGTCTATCTTAAATAAAGATGCTCATTAATATTGGACATTTCACTTAACAGACCAACATCTAGCCCTAATTTTTAGGTTATGTGTGTGTGTACTGTGTAATTGATTAGTATCATCTCTTTTTTCAAACATATAGAATAGAAAACAATTATTTTAGATCCCACAACACAACCTTTTGTGCGTTTTCAGCGTTCTACAAGAATAAAACAAATCGAATAGTAATTTGCCGCAAAATAAAAACATTAATACAAAAATCTACCAGTGTGAACCCGCACAAAAACGTACAAAAACACTTTATTGTACACCAGAAAAAGAACATTACAAAAAGACATTAGGTACATGAGACAAGTTCAATGGGTGGCCTTACCGCTTCGAAGCGATCTCTTCCCGGCATCCTCGTATGGAAAGAATTACATGAATTTAAGAAAGGGGGTGTACCACAGATAATAGAAACATAAAAAAACTTGGACAAAGATATTGGATGAGTGTAATGGGCACCCTACTTACGAAGTAACATTATATGAAATAATATTAAAAATTAATTAATAAGCCTTTATTTCTGGATTACATTTGGTTTTTCTTATCCTAGATCGTTAATTATATTTTTCCTTTATTCCAGTTTGTCCTTCGACATAGGCCTCCTCTAAGGTTTTCCACTGGTTCCTGTCCTTTGCAGTGCGTGTCCATTCTGGGCCGGCCACCCTTTCGATATCATCTTCCCATCGTTTGTTTTGTCTACCTTACTTCTTTTACTTTCTCGGGGATACCATTCCGTTATTATTTTTGTCCATTTCTCCTTTTCTTCTCGTAGCATATGTCCTGTCCAGCGCCATTACAATTGTTTGTCTATTGTTTGTATGTTTTTAAATTTAGTTTTTTACTTTTTATGTTTTCTAATCTAACTTTGTCTCTTCTTTTGACTCCGATTACACTCCTTTCTATTCCATTTTGACATACCTTTATTTTGTTTAACTGTTGTTTGTTCGGTTAGTGCTTGAAATAACATTACTGCTGTGCTGTGTGTGACCCTACCCCTACCCTACGACCCATCTACGACCCTACCAAACAACACTGCTAACTTCTGTTTGTTTTGATTCAACAGTCTGTGAGTTCTAGTGAGGCAAAACGGTTGTCTGTTAAATACGAGTTTTTTTACTACGTTTCGGATTGGAGATAATCTGCGTAAGTTGATATTGTCAGGTTTAAAGAACCTTATTTCTCATACAAACTATACAGTACATTGACAATGAAATAAACTTATAATATAAGTAATAAGTATCTACTTTTAAACTTAAATGTGTGTCACCTCTGAGATCTATAGTAGGTAATTAACAGAAAAATACCTTGCTATATGCTTAATAGAAAAAAATATATATTTTAGTAATTTGAAGTAACTAGATGTGTCATACTTACATAGGTATTTAAAAAATTAAATTACTGTAATGAATGAGTGTGTGCTGTAATTTTATTTTATTCTATACTAATATTATGAAGAGGAAGATTAGTTTGTTTGTTTGAATTGAATAGGCTCCGAAAATACTGGATCGATTAGAAAAATTCTTTCACCATTTAGAATGCTACGTTATCCTTGATGAACATAGGCTATATATATATAAAGAATATACCTGTGAGAAGCCGGGGCGGACCACTAGTCACTTAAAAAGCAGTATCAAAACTGTTTTCAAGCAAAAAGGACAAGATATCTTAGCATAATAATGTCGATTGTTTTATTAGCCACTATTTAAAATAGTTTACATTAAAATGTATGCTATGATTTATCTACCTCCACTTGAACGTCCAGCGCCCTCTACGTAGCGAGTGACGTACGTCCTGGCGCCGGCGCACCTAGACACGCTCGCGATCTTCCCGATAAAACGATTTATCACATCAAAAGTACTAAAGCGATTTCAAAATAAAAAATTACTTTATGTACTTTATTAAATAGCAAATAAACTTAAATAATAATATGAATCATCGTACCTACATTTTCATATACTAAAAAATTATCAAACATAGGATAGTAGCATTTTTAGACTGATTTTCCGCAAGTTTATTTTTTTTGTGATTTACTGGCTGTGTGGTGCCGGCCTAGAATAGTACCAACCCAACTCTTCCCGTGGGTGTCGTAGGAGGCGACTAAGGGACATAAACCGGGGGGCGGGCAGCAGCGTCCCCTGCAGAACGATTCCAACACGAAACTGCGATCCCCAACCCGCATGCCCAGCGTGGGGATTATGGGCATTACCCCCCAATGGTACGACAAAACAAAAAGTGGCCCCCAGTTCCCGGCCGCCTCGCTATTCCTGGCCATGGCAGCGGCCATGGTAACGGCTTGGCAGGGGGTGCTAGGAATCACCGGGCTACCTCAGGCTGCCACCAACAACTGACCCTGGCTACGTATAACGGACGCACTCTGAGGCTTGACCAACATCTAGCGCAGTTGGAAGTGGAGTTAGAGAACATCAAATGGCATGTTCTAGGGTTATGTGAAGTCCGCAGAGAGGGGGAGGACACCATAACCCTAGACTCGGGTCATCTTCTCTACTTTCGTGAGGGTGATAAAACATCCCAGGGTGGCGTAGGTTTCCTCGTCAATAAGGCCCTCTCTAACAACGTCCAAGAAATCTCCAGTGTGTCGACCAGGGTAGCGTACCTGATCCTTCGGCTATCCAAACGGTATAGCATGAAGGTTATTCAGGTCTACGCACCGACCTCGGCACACTCGGATGATGAAGTGGAGGATATGTACGAAGACATATCCAAAGCCTTGCATAACACCACCAAGGCCCACTTCAACGTTGTTATGGGAGACTTTAACGGCAAGGTGGGCACCCAGAATGGCAACGAATCCCGAATAGGCCCGCATGGTTATGGAGTTAGGAATCACAGGGGGCAAATGCTTGTCAACTTTCTTGAGAAAGAGGGGCTGTTCTTAATGAACTCCTTCTTTAAGAAGAAGCCTCAAAGGAAGTGGACATGGCGAAGCCCTGACACTGTGACCAAAAATGAGATCGACTTCATCATGACGGATAGCAAGCACATATTCAGAGATGTCTCAGTGATCAACAGGTTCAATACCGGATCTGATCACCGACTCCTCCGAGGCTCTCTGAATATCAACTTGAAGCTTGAAAGAAACCGTCTGATGAAGTCCACGCTCCGACCTAACCCAATCCAAATCATGGCGGGCACCGAGAAGTTCCAGCAGCTTCTCGGGGATAGATTTGTTGCCTTGGAACCCACTGATGACGCTGACGAGACCCTGCACAATCTGGTCGAAACGTTGAGGCACGAAGGCATCAAGTTTTGTAAAAAGCAGCGTACTGGCAAGAAATCCAAACTCTCGGCCGAGACTCTCGGGTTGATGACAAGAAGACGGGAAACCACCCAGGCGACTTCGTCAGAGAGGTCAGACCTGAACAAGCGAATTGCGAAGATGGTACGGCGCGACCTTCGGAGCTCCAACACACGCCTCATTGAAGAGGCGATAGAGCGAAACCGAGGGTCCAAAGTATTCACTCAGCAGCTTGGCAGGAGCCACCTGACGAAGCTTAAAACGCACGATGGGAGGACCGTATTGTCGAAGCCGGAGATCTCTGCTGAGATAGAGGATTTCTATGGCCGTTTATACGCTGCACATGCCCCTCGTGCCCAACGGGACGACCACGATTCACGAGCCACCCTGACACGCCACTACACCGACGAACTGCCAGACATCAGTCAAGACGAGATCGGGATTGCTCTGAGGCAGCTTAAAAATGGAAAAGCCCCCGGTGAAGACGGCATTACTTCAGAGCTTCTGAAGGCAGGAGGAGCCCCTGTTATACAGGAGCTGCAGAACCTGTTTAATGCCGTCCTTCACAGTGGGAGAACTCCAAAGGCGTGGAGCGGGAGTTTGGTGGTGCTCTTTTTTAAGAAGGGAGATAAAACCCTCCTTAAAAACTACAGACCCATCACACTCCTGAGCCACGTCTATAAGCTTTTCTCACGAGTGGTCACGAATCGTCTCGCCAGGAGGCTCGACGAGTTCCAGCCACCGGAACAGGCCGGGTTTCGCGGAGGATATGGTACCATAGACCACATACACACAGTGAGGCAGATTATACAGAAGTCCGAAGAGTATAATCAGCTCCTGTGTCTGGCCTTTGTGGACTATGAAAAGGCCTTTGACTCTGTCGAAACCTGGGCTGTTCTGGAATCCTTACAGCGTTGCCAAGTAGACTATCGTTATATCGAGGTGTTGAGATGTCTTTATAATGCCGCCACCATGAGTGTCCAAGTACAGGGCCAGCAGTCTAAACCCATCCAACTGCGCAGAGGTGTGAGACAGGGGGATGTTATATCCCCGAAACTGTTCACAAGCGCGTTGGAAGATGTGTTTAAGACGCTGGACTGGAAAGGTAAGGGCATAAACATAAATGGCGATTACATCTCACACCTGCGATTCGCTGATGACATAGTCTTGATGGCGGAGTCGCTGGAGGAGCTGAACCTGATGCTGGACGGCCTAGCTTCAGCCTCACGACGCATCGGTCTTGGCATGAACTTGGATAAAACCAAGGTCATGATCAATGGCCACATTGATCCGGGACCGATCGTCGTACATGGCCACCTTCTCGAAATTGTTTCCGAATACACTTACCTTGGGCAGATTCTGCAGTTGGGTAAAAACAATTTCGAGAAGGAGGCCAAGAGGAGGATCCAGCTAGGTTGGGCAGCGTTTGGGAAACTACGTCGAGTCTTCTCGTCATCCATACCGCAATGCTTGAAAACGAAAGTTTTTAATCAGTGCGTCCTACCCGTCATGACCTACGGAGCTGAGACGTGGACACTCACGGTAGGGCTGGTCCACCAGTTTAAAGTCGCTCAGCGAGCTATGGAGAGAGCTATGCTCGGAGTTTCTCTGAAGGATAGAATTCGCAACGAATACATCCGACAGAGAACCAAGGTTATCGACATAGCTCAAAGGATTAGCAAGCTGAAATGGCAGTGGGCTGGCCATATTTCGAGAAGAACCGACAACCGCTGGGGTAAACGTGTTCTTGAGTGGAGACCGCGACTCGGAAAACGTAGTGTAGGACGCCCTCCTACCAGGTGGGACGACGATTTGCGAAAGACTGCTGGCAGATGCTGGATGCGGCAAGCTGAAGACAGGGCGCTATGGCGCTCATTAGGGGAGGCCTATGTCCAGCAGTGGACTGGTATAGGCTGATGATGATGATGATGACTTGTGATAAATGTCGAAATAAACTCACAGATAGAGAACATCTGACATGCATAATATGCAACTCTACATATGACTTGCAATGTGGAAATGTGTCCACTGCGTTGTTCCGGAAGGTCATGTCAAGAGAAAGTAAGGACAGATGGGAGTGCCAATGGTGTATCCGAAAAAGGGCACAGAGCAGAAGAGATACCACAAATACCTCAGTAAAAAGATGTACGAGAGAGACTGGGACAAAGAAAAATAATTTAAAGCAAAGAACCTTATCGAGGCAACTTTACACTGAAGATGTATCCATCTCCTCAAACGATGAAAATGATCATGATATCCCATTTGGAAATACTGAACCTAGCTCAAATATTACTGCAGCTGAAACTACTTGTAACTGCAAGAAGGCTACTGAAATTGAACAACTGAAAACTGAACTTCAAGAATTGGCAAACCAACTCATAAAAGCAAAAGAAAAGGTAAATTGGCTTCAAAAAGAAAACACAAACCTGAAAAAAGGATCAAAAGATGCATTAACCATGACGCACAAAAATGAAAAAATTGTACCCAAAAAACATTGTGCTAAGATAATTAACCCTATTGTTTCAGTGCCCATTGCTGAAACACCATGCGATACTTCCACCGAATCTTCCACTCTGGTACAAAGTGATAAAATAGCCGAAAGACAGCCTAAAATACACATTATTGGTGACCAGACTTGTAAGGATTTTGCATCTCTTTTGATAAAACTACGCAACAAACACAGAAACGCAAAGAAATACTCAGTATCGAACAACTGCTATCCTGACGCTACTGCAGAACACATCATAAGGAATACGAGACATGTTCAAGGGGACCTACATAGTGATGATTGGATTGTCATATCAATTGGTACGAATGATATAAATCCAACTAAACTCTGCATCGAGCTATCAGCTATGTTAAAAACACTACCGAAAACTAAAATAATTTTGATAGAAATACTTAGAAATTCTTTCTTAAGTGAGAATAAACTAAACAATGCCTTGAAAAATATTGCAAGTAACTTTGATAATTGTGAATACCTATCGATCAAAAAAATAAAATCACTTAAATTTGAAAAACAACTAATAGTCAAAGCCATGAACAATGTGATAAACACAAAAGACTACAATGCATGTTTTATAGGCAAAAATATAAAGAAAATAAAACATACAATAAAAATAAATAAAACATATAGTAATAATAAAGTTCCCGTCCTGGAAAAAAATAAACCAAAATTTGGTACAATACCATACTTCTTTGAAAAAATGAAAACTATTAAAACAAAAAAAGTAGTAGAAGAATATAGTGACAAACTCAACTCAAAAAAACAAGACAGGGTCGAAAGCCCTGATCTTTTTCGAGACTAAAGAGAAATCTTTCTTAAAAGTAATGCACCTTAATGTCCAAGGCATTAGGTCTAAAATAGATCAATTAGAATTATATATGCACGACCAGGAAATAGATATTTGCTGCTTTAGTGAAACTTTTGTCAGTGATATTGACATAGATACAATTAACATAAATGGATACCAAAAAATAGCACATTTTAGTAGAAAAAGAAGGTCGTACAAAAATAACACACGAGGAGGAGTTAGCATTTTCTCAAAAAAATCCATTAATTTCAAGAAAATTGACTGGCTGCAAGAACTTTCAATAGAAAAACATTTTGAATGCTGTGGAATAATTGTGCCTGAAATAAACTACACAATAATATGCATATATAGAACGCCTGACAGCAATTTTCAGCTCTTTATAACCACATTAGAAAATTTACTACTTAAATTAAAAATTCCCAAAAATAATAAGAAAAAGATAATTTTGTTAGGTGATTTCAACATTAATTTATTAGTTAAAGATAAAAAAACTAAAACTTTCTTAAATACACTAAACTTATTTAACATGCAACCAACTATCAAAGAGGCAACTAGAATTACATTAACTTCTCAAACTTGCATTGACAACATCTTAACAAACATTAAGCAATTTAATGCAAAAGTTATAAATTTAGGTATTTCTGACCACACTGCCCAAGTTATTAAAGTTTCAACATCTCTTAGTTTTATTGAGAAATACTGGTTTACTACATTACGCAAAATAGACACACATTTAACAATATTTTTAAAATACCTATCTCAATTAAATTTTAATTCAGTCTACCACTATACAGATCCCAATCTAGCATACAATACATTTATCGACCTATTCGGCCTTATATTTGACCTTTGCATACCAGTTGAGAGAAAAACGATTACTTTTAAAAACAAATCAAATTGGAAAACCAAAGGTATAAAAATTTCTAGTAAAAATAAAAGGAAAAAATATATTGAGTGCTTACTAAATAAAAATCAGGTAAACTTAGATAAATACACAAAATATTCGATGACAATGAAAAAAGTAATTAGGGCTTCAAAGAAACTTACAAATATAAAATACATCAAAAATAGTACAAATAAAACAAAAGCTATCTGGGGAATAGTAAAAGACTATACACAGCCTAACAATACTATAAAAATGGAAATAAAGAGGTACATAACCCTCAAAAAATTGCTTCAATGATCAATACATACTTCATAAATTTAAATGCAAATAAATATAGTGATCAAACCAGGCCTAACTCTCAATATTGTTGCAATACTATATTCATGGCCCCTGTAGACGCTACTGAAATAATAAGGATAGTAAGACAGTTAAAAAATAAACAAAGCTCTGGACATGACAATATTCCAATACAAGTAATTAAAGCAGGCATAAACTACATAGTAGATCCATTAGTTTACATAATTAATCTGACTCTTGAAACTGGTATTTTTCCTGACGATCTTAAAAAAGCCTTGATAAAGCCACTTCATAAAAAAGGCTCAAAAGCGGATATGGGCAATTATAGACCTATTGCCCTATTACCAAGCTTCTCAAAAATATTTGAGAAAGTTATTTATAACCGATTAATGTCATTCATAGAAAAAAATAATATTCTAGACCCAAACCAATTTGGCTTTCAAAAAAACAAAAACACTACATTAGCTATATTTAAACTACTAAATACTGTTTGGGAAGGATTAAATAATAAAGCTCTCGGCGTAACCTTGCTATTGGACATGACTAAAGACTGTGTTGTTCACAATATTTTACTTGAGAAAATGGAGAAATTAGGTATAAGAGGAACAGCACTCTCCCTCATTAAATCATATTTAGAAAATAGAAGCCAAGCTACTGTTATTCAAAGTTATAACAAAAAAAAAAAACCATAGAAACAATTAAATCAAATTTTGAAAATGTTTTACTGGGTGTACCGCAAGGTAGTCTACTCGGACCCCTACTGTTCTTGCTGTATGTAAATGAATTACCTAAAATAACTAAATATCTATGCGTTATGTTTGCTGATGACGCCACAATATATATACCACAAAATAAAAAATCTGACACTGAATTTGAACAGGAAATAAACTTTACATTGAAATCACTTGTAGATTGGCTTGAGCAAATAAATTTAAAAGTAAATGTCAGTAAGACTAATATAATAAGATTTCAAAATTATAAAACTCCACCATTATACATAAAAATTTCATACAAAGATAATGAAGTAAAAGAAATAAATAAAACAATATTCTTAGGACTAACCATTGATTCACATTTAAATTTCAAAGCTCACCTATCAAAATTAAATGAAAAAATTTCTAAGTACTGCTACGCTCTTTCTACACTCAGCTCAATTTCATCAAAAAATATAGCAAAACAGGCGTATTATGGTTTAGTTTATTCTCAGTTAAGCTATGGAATCATTTTCTGGGGAAACTCTGTTGATATCCAAACGACTTTTGTCATGCAAAAGAAATCATTAAGATGTATTTATAACTTAAAGAATACTGATTCGCTCCGAAATGTTTTTAAAGAGGAAAAAATACTGACTCTCACCTCCATTTCGACGCTTGAAAGGCAATAATTACCAAGCGACATTTTGGCAACTTTACACTAGAGCACTTTAAAGTTTATTTTTTCAGAAAAAAAATCATATTAAATCGCCTATTTGGCATAACTACTCGATTCCAACGAATTTTAAATGCAGTTTATATGATTAGTAAACTGGCATATAAAAAATATGATTTTTTTCAATAGTTAATGAAATAGTGTCGGTTAGTAATAATTTGATTAAAATAACAAACGAGTAAAAATTACTTACCGACAACAACATTTTATAATAAAACAAGTAAAATTAACTAAACCCCATTAGTTCATAATTGTGTTTGAAGAAAAATTAGGTATCTAGAAGTAACGCTTGCTTGTCAAATAGGTAAACTGATCTAAATAGAAACCAATAAATCTTTTCTGTCAGGCAATTTTAAACAAAGTACAAATTCAATAAGGTTAGTGTAGTATTGTTTTGTACAAGTAACAATGAATTTAGGTTTACGTTCACATAATTAACGGCTTTCGCACCAAGGTTTTTGACAAATATCGTCTTAAATTGCTTGACTAGATCAAGGTATTCACGGGAATCCCGTGGTTCTCGAACTACATAAAATTCAATTTTTTTTCCTTGGTTCCTTCAACGTGAAAAAACGGTTAAGAAAAAAATACCATAGAAAAATTCATGAAATTGCACTGTTTTGCACATACTAATTTGCTCGAGATCTTAAAATCTCATATCTATCTATTGAAATGACTTAAGTTTTGATTCGTAGGTTATTACTAATTACTTGGTTCCTTCTGATAGTTTTTTCATAAGTTGTATAGTTTTCCGCTTCTATGAACGTGAAATTCTATGCTTAACCTTTTCACAAAATAGCGCGCATTGCGCCCTCTTTAGTAATTATTTTAAAGTATGCACCATCATCGAATTATTTAATTAGTTAGTTCTATTTGATTAGCTTAGATGTTGTTAACACTCTTTCTTCTTCAAAAACAGGTTATCATTATCACCTAGTTCAGGTACACATATTTTTGAATTCCATTTGTTACTCATTTATGATTGTGTACTTCTTTGAACCGAGCTGAGAATAACCAACAGACGACAGAGAAGCATAGCTAACTGTGAAGTTGTGCAGAGCTACATCTACTTGGGATTTACCATCACCAACATAAGTGGTTGTGAAGATGAAATCTGAAGACGCTGCGTCATAACACGATCTGCTGCTGAACTGCAGGCTGACCAAGATTTGGAAGGACCGCCGGATAACCTATTATTTATATATTGATTATTATATTTATCAACACAATATTATTATTATAACCAAAACCACCAAGGTTCATCTGATGCGGAGTCTGGTCTTTCCAATTCTTCTGTATGGAGTTGAGATGTGGACGTTGAGACATAAGGAGCGAAGGAAAATTGATACACTAGAGATGAGGTGCTGGAGACGTCTCCTAAAGATTCCGCGGACCGTACATAGGACTATCGTCTCTATCCTCGAAGAACTTCGCGTGAAGGAGACAATATCGTCAATTGTGCAAATACAAATACTGAAGTTCTTTGGGCACGTAGCACGGAATGACGACTCGATTAAGCGTCTCGTAGTCCTGGACGACCCCAAAGGATCAGGAAGCGCGAGCTTCGGATAATTTGCTAAGTAATGCGGCTTAGCTGCTATGTAGCTAAGCATGATTTCAAAATTATTTGTATGTTATCAAAAAAAATATTTTTCCATCACAGTATTGAGAAAAGAAATGAATGCTTAACTAAAAATGCGCAATGGGAGGATAACACCAAAATAGGTAAGTATTTTTCTATAACTGCTCTTGAGTCTGTTTTTTTTAATGTAATGTCTAGAACAATTCTTAACCATAAAGACGTTAAAGGTGCTTTGCGTCCATATAATCAAGCAAATTCAGTTAAAGTCTTTTAGTTAAGTTTTTAGTTAGTTAACAAAAACGATATTAACGCACTGAGCAGTTAAGGTATTTTAACCCACGTATTAGTGAATTAGTTGCTTTCAAGTTAAGGATAAATCAAAAATTCTGTCACTTAACGGCTGACGAAGTTTTTATATCTCTGAACTATTTGGAATTATGGAATGGTTGTTAAACGAAAAGATAGAGAATTTTAAACTGTATCTGTTTTCATTAAAAAGTCAAAAATGGCCAGTTGAGGCTTAACGGCCTTCTAGTTAACAGACGGCAGTGTTGTTAAATGTTTGTTCCTGGGTGTTCCTTGTAGTGGAATTTTCCGGTAAAAAGTCAAATCATTATCAATGCTTGTAAGTTCTTTAACTAATTCTATTTCTAGCAGGCCAATCTGAACCACAGAATAATCATCTGCTTGAAATGTACCTTGTTCTTTAGATACGAAAGAACAAGCTCTGCAGGTACGAAATCTACGGTTAGGCCTGAAGGGCCACCGACAAGCTCTTCCATCAATGCTTCACTATAACTTTGAAAATCAAAGTTAAAGTGAAGCATCAGCTGATCATCATTTATTGGGCCAGTCATTTCAATGCAATTGGAAACACTTACCTAGTACTTATTTCAAGCGTCGCGACAAGTACTAAGTGCGATGCGCGCAAGCACATGGATTACCTATGCGACAATTCATTGTACACTAATTGATATTTTGTTACCAACAGACACTTTAAACCTGTTTTACAGTACGTATAAGAGACAAAACAAAATGCTTGCAATAGGGATAAGCATGTTTTCGTATAAATTTCATATCGGAAATAGTTATCTTAGCAACGAAAGTAGAAAATAAAACGGCAGGTAAAATATTACCAAACGACAAACTTTATTCGTTTTCGGCAGGCAAAATACTACTATATTATCATAAGTAAGTCCATTGCAATCTGTAAAAAAGTACTAAATGACAATGAGTACATAATTAAGTTGAGTTAAAAAATCTTAACCGACAACAAAAATAAATATTTTTTCTGGTAAAATTTCTTAAGCAATACTCACACCCTAGATACAGTAAAGCAAAAAATACTTTATGGTTAAACGTATTTATTCGAGTCAAGGCAAAAATTACTAAGTGTTCAAAGCTAAAATCAATTACATACCAAATGAAAGTTATTTATTAACCGCAAAAATTTTGGTCGCTTGGTCGCCGAAAACTGCGTCTTTTTAAGTTACTAAGCGACATCAAAAGTCTTCATAGCGGTACGAGAGTAAGACCAATCAACGCAGTTTTTTTTGCTGATTTCAGTGATGTATATAACTCAATATCACCCAACATGTCGCTTGGTAATTATTGCCTTTCAAGCGTCGATTTATATTCTAGAAATCTGTATTTTCGTAAAGAGTAATAAACAATATTTTTTTGAAAAGAAATCTGCTCGAGCTTCCTCACAAAGGTCCAAGCATAAATACAATATTTGTATCACTCAAGTAAACAATAACATGTATCATAAGAGCACTTTCATCACAGCCATAAAAATTTTCAATAATCTTCCCATAGAACTTAAAACCTTAGATGGAAACATATTTAAAAATAAATTAAAAAGATGGTTAGAATCAAATGCTTTCTATTCGCTCAAAGAATTCTTTGACAACTGATGGTACCCTAGAAACTGTTGTTGTAAATGTGTCCTATTTTTTAAGTCCATAAAATTAATAACATCATGATACCTTAAAAACATACCCCATAAAGGTAGACTTAGGTACCTACCTACAACTGTTATTGTATGTCTAATAAAGATAAGCTGTTGAAACTGTACACATTCATTATACATAAGATCTTTTTTGTACAACAGTTAACAATAAAATTATTTCTGATTCTGATTCTGATTCTGAGTGTTAATTTAACTGAAGGCTAAATAAATAAAAGAACAACTAGGTACTTACCCTCAAAGTGAAAAATTTAATTATATTATTTGATTGTAATTTTCTTTGTTAATAAAGAGGTAAAATTTGTGAGGTTGTTTGTAGGGGTAATCTCTGGATCCACTGAGCCGATTTTGAAAATTCTTCTACCAATAGAAAGCCACGTTATTTGTGAGTGTCATAGGTTATATATTAAACCGAAAAATAGGATACATGAAAAGCAACAACTAGTTTAAAATAAAATGTCAAGTGCGAGTCGGAATCGGGCACCGAGAGGGTTCCATAGAATAGAAACCCCGCACGGGCGCACCCTTTATTGGCTCAAGGGTGTTGCAATAATCCCGACGCGCAGTCGAGGTGTTAAAATACACAGAAGAAAGCCCTTACTCTGTTAGATTCTCTCCTTTTACGACATCCACAGGCCAAGCTGTAGGGGTCAATTCTTACGCAGCGAAGTCCACAGACCCAATAATCAAGTAGGTAATGATTATTGTGAAGTTCATTCAATGATTTTGATGATCATTCCTATATTAATAAATCCTAATCCGTTGCGTAGCATACATAGAGACAGACAGACAGCGGGAAGCGAATTTGTTTTATATTATCTATGTAGCGATGCTAATCAAATAACCACGCCACCTAATGAATTCAATACTCATCAATGCATCAACCCGACCTTCTTTAGATTGGGCAACATTAGGGCCATGGTCAGCCATTTTTGATTCTTTGTCATTTGAATTCAATTGTTTTGTTATTAGCTAATTACCTACCTACCTACATAAAACAAAGATTAGTGGCGTAAGAAAAAATTCTATGTCTACGAGTGTAACCAGGCGTGTAATTATCAGCACAGGCAGCTAAGATGTTTAACTACTTAAGGCGCATACCCCACCCAAAGTGGCGCCGCCGCCGCCGCCGTCGCCACCTAATTTATCTTCCGTTAACCAAAGGAATTTTCAAAAATCCATCTTCCAGTTTGTGATACTTACTTATCATAAGCTTTTTTAATGCCTCTGTAAAAGTTTTATTCTATTTAGTTTAGGCAGAGATACGAAAATAGATTTTGGTGGCCACCAAGGGCAACTTCGATTCACTGCCTTATAGACTAAAAGAATAAAACGTGCTACGAGCGTCTAGTCGAAGCGACGACGACGCGCGCGTGACCCGAGAGCTGGTGGTATCTGGCACAGCGCATCAGCATTGCCATACAGCAGCGAGGCAATGCAGCCAGCGCGCAGCGTCTTGGGCACGCGCGCGACTGGTATTGATTTGGATCAGTTAAGCTACCTGTAGATTGTTTGTAACAGTTTGCAGATAGCTCAATTGTTTCTTTTGTAAATACTATTATTAATTTAATTCTATTATTTGATTTTAATTTTATTACTTAATAAATATGTAATTGTAGGTAAAAATATAAGTCAAACTTAAAAAGTAATTAGTAGGTACCATAACTAGTACCCATAACACAAGCTCTGCTTAGCTTGGGGCTAGATAATGCTGTGTGAATTGTCCAGCATTATTTATTATTATTATTAATTATTACAGTAGGTATGATGTATATGTATAGGTAGTGTAACACCCCTACCCTATCTATTATAAATAAAATAAATATAACTTCAAAATTAAAGATTCAAGACATTTATTACAGAACTTATTAAACATAGATCATAAAATAATTTATGTTATCTTAAAATTCAGAGAGAAGCTGCAAATCTTCCTATACCAAAGAAACGTCCTCCAAAGAGATAGTTATTGAAGATAAACGAATATATAGAAAAGTGATTTATAATGGCCAATGTGATCGTCTAGTGTCGTCTAGTGGTAGGACACCCGTTATGTTGTAGTAACTCAGTTTCTTTTAGGAGCTAAGACAAACGAACTAACTACAAATACCCTAATTCTGAAGAATACCTACCTACTTAAACCTGATAAATCCTAATCCTCCATTTACACAAACGACTAAAATAACTTTCAATCTCACTCTCGCACACCGAACTTACGACGGCAAGGATGAGGGCACCGCCTCCGCCCAACATCTGTGATCCTCGACATCCTGACTGGACAGACCTCCACCGTCAACACAGATAAGACCGCATGCTGGGTTTCCATGCCTATTACTGTGTATATAGGTAAAGGTACTGGGACATATCACAAAAGAGTCAGTCGGGAAAGGAGGGCATTATCTTTTAGCAACCTAAGCCAGCCTCAAAGTCTTGTCATAATCTACCTATCTAAAATGAAACACTTTCAGAAGGAGTTTACTTTGTGATGTTTAATTCAAACCTTTCAGTGGGTAAGCTACGTTAAGATATTATGCAATTCAACTCTTCCTTACATCATCTCTCTAACTAAAAAGCTAGATAAGTCAAGTCATCTGGTCCCTAGCTGTACTTAACCAGAGAAGTAGTGAAGTTCCAAATTTATCTGCGGAATCAAACACTACTAAACTGGTGAAGTTTAGCACCATTCGTCTCCTATTAGGTTCTCCTCCCAGAGTAGGAGCTTTAGTAGAAGCCTGGAGACTTCCCTAGAATCTTAAGATCTGAATTTCAAGCTTCACTATAACTCTTAGGCCGAAAGAATATATATAATAACCCTGAAATATCCGACGAAATGATCATCTAGGATACTCCTTCAGCCGAGAACTTTGTCTCACGAATTATGGAAGACTACCGCTTCGAATTCGCTTGCCGAATTTAAAGTCTTCAGAACGGTTGCTTTTCACATACTAAAGACCCATAAATACAATATTCAATTTAAAGATAGTTAGAGCAAACTTGGAATTCATTTCCTTTAGGCAAAATATACAAATTACAATATCGTTGAATCGAAGATGACCTAGATGATGAAATAGGAATGATATAGGTACCTACTCGTGATATACGCACTAATCCGAAATAGCCCTGTATTGAAAATAAAATAGATTTCTGACCTGATTCCGGTAAAACCTTTACCAAATGTTGGAATCCTTTCTCTTGTATTTAACGTATTATAACCGATGAGCGTTTTATCCTTTCGATTTGCATTATCCGCTTCTCTTTATCAAGAACATTATTTTTATTAAAATCACATGCGTCACGTCTGAAAGCAATTTTCCAACCGTCTCCTATTTTGTTTTTCGTCTTCCCCTTATGTCCGCGCCACGAATTCAAATGATTTGTCTATTCTCCTATTCAGAGTAGTTTAAAGAAGTTTTTATGTAATGCACCAAAGCAGTTTCATAATTGATTTATTTTTAGGATTAAATATTATTTAAAAGAAACGCTTAATGTAAAATATTTGCATAAAACAGTGCAGCCACTGTCTGGACTGTTACAATCGACCCCAAATTTTTTAGCAGCGGGCTATTAAGATAGTAAGTGAATTAAAAATTTCCCTAAAATTCAAAACCGTTGCAAATATATGCATTTATTTAAGTTGTTTTATGATTCTACTGATGTTGTTTATTATTATTTTTCACCATTTATTCAATTATTGAATTCTTAATCCATTGAAACTCGAAACCATATACATTTTTACTGTGTGTGTATTTAAACCAGATTTAAAATCACAAAATGGATCAGCTCCATGTTCAAAACTAAATATGATTAAAGCTTATTGATTTATCAACGATTGACAGAAAGAACGACTGATTTACTGGGGCTTGGTTGTGAGGCAAGCCTCCCCGAGTGGGACACCGATTTCAACCAGGCTGGCCTTACATTATGACCAAGCTCAGATCTAGAAAGGAACCAGATCAGTGGTAACTCAATGTACAATAACCGACGATAACTCAATCTTAATTACCCCCAAAACCCCATCAAATCTTAAACCCATTTCAAATCCGGTGTATGTGCAGTGTGCTCAGTCATAGCCTAATAGGTAGAGTGTAAATTCTTGGAAATCAGACAGAGCTGAGGCTCAGATCTCAGTTTTAAAAAAAAACTGTAATGATCTTAATTATCCTAACACCAAGAACCTTTCTTTCACAAGAACTTATTTGTAGTGCGTTTATGGCTCGAATCTCAAATAAATCGTACCAAATTCTGTAAAAAGATAACTTACATGGGCCCTTCAAGCTTCATACTATTTCTAAATACTGTTTTCAAACTGGATTCATACATTTCTGTCATTCTCCCAGTATAAATCAGCAAATTACAATTAGAATCTGTTACTTCAGAATTCTATTGAACAATTATTTAGTTAATTTATAAGTTAACATAAAGCTTTTATTCAGAATGATTGATTTCTGAAAGCATAAAAGTAAACAAACCGATTGATTTGACTGACTTGACATTGATTGATTGACAGGTAGGGTAGCCATAGACAGAATTTGTCTAGCAAATTTCGGACGGAAGAAATTAGTTTCGCTCGAGTACCTTTTTTTTTCTTTATTTGCCGAATAAATTTTTTAACAAAATTTGGATAATCTATAGTAACACGTACCTATGTAGATAAGTTTTTATTTTTATAGGGTATCCGACGACGACCCCTCGAGTTAGTTCATAGTTCCTCAACATTTAAAACTCCGATGTTCAACAATAGTTTTCGGGCACGTGATAACGCTTTAATTTTTAGCATTAAATTTAAATTTCGTAAGAGTTGTAATGTTAAACGACCCCGCGTATCTGTATTTTGGCAACATCTAGTGGTTCTGATTTTTAAATAAAAAGCAATGCTTTAATTTTGGTTTTAAATTTCGTAAACGTTTTGATTTTAAACGACCCCACGTATCTGTATTTAGGTTGAATTAACTTTATTTCCGCTTTTGTTTTAAATTGATTTTACGAAATTATTATTAGATTCAATTGATTTTGATCTCAGCATACGCAGAGTTTATATTACGCAACGCAAATTGAAGTTGACATGTTTAATTATCTATAGACGTGTCCTGTGGTTACGTGACGTTTCTTTCTCTTTGGTTGTAAAAGTAAAAATTGTTTCATCTGTGGACGTTTCTTTGTTTACATTGTAATCCAAGTATTTGAATTTACGAAGTTATTATAGTATAGCCGTGATTTTTGTAAAAGCCGTGTTGTCCACAGTCCACTCTGCCTTCGTTGTTTATTGTTGATTGTACGACTGGTATTCACTCGTAAAAATCCATGTATAATATCTGGAACAAGAGGTCTTGGCAAGAAAAAATCCGGAAATTGAGAACACAAAGGAGATACACTCTGTTGAGATCATCGTTTGAAAAATGACAAGAAGCATCAATGTATCGGGCTCGCCTTTCCACACAAGAAGAAACAAATGTCGTTCGGGCCTCCGCTATCGGCGATGTCGAATGAGAGGTTATCTAGTTGTAAGTACGAATTTCTATTAATTTGTTTACATAATGAACCATAAAATTCCTCTCTTCAGGCACTAATACCTCCGTGATAAACGTTTTGTAGACCATAACTATGCACAGCCTCTTGTATTCCCTCTGTCATTGACAGCTAAATGTCAGGTTATAAAAAATTATTTTTATTTATTTCAGGAACAGAACAATAAATACAACGTAATATGTACAACTGTATTATCTATTCTGCTGGATACCACTGACCTGTGAGAGAAAGCTAATCCACTAAGCTAGCTCTGATGTCCTTCTTCAAGATTCCAACATGTAAGTTCAATGAACTCAGTTGTTAGACGTCCCTCTGACTGCTAAGAATATTCTTATGATCCCGGATCTATGTCTAGGTCAGGTATCCTTTTATATAGATGGTTCAGGCATGAACACGAAACCGAGCATGTGTGTAGAACCATATCATCTATAGTCGCATCAACCAAACTGCTGTATATGTAGTATCCTAAGTAAACCTACACTTCATGTATACTGCTGCGAAACTGGAGCATATTTCTTGATAATTTTGTAAAGAAAAGCTTTTATTTTCTATTTATTTCAGATGCCGTTTGAAGAACACTGTCCATCTCCAATCTCCTCATCATCACCTGCTGCTGGGAGTTCCTAGTACCTAGCTGAAGATCCATTCCAAACTCCAAGACTTATGCTAATTATTAAGCTAAATTAAATAAGAAGACCACGGTAAAACCTTTCTGTGTTGTTTATTATTAGAATTTATTTAATAAAATTCTTAAAATAATAAAGATCCTCTCGACTGGCTTACTTATTTAGTTGTCTGAAATATCATTATCTGATAAAAATCAAATTATGATTTTTATTCTGAAAAACCTGAATAATGTCCCGCCTTCGTTCGCACTCTGCCTGTATGTACCAACTTCAAGTCCCTAGCAGCGGCAATGTTATGAATGAATTCATGTTCAATTCTCTCTTGCTCATTCAACTCCGAACCTCGTTGTAATTATAAACCTCACAAGACTACATAGAAGGAAACTGCTGACATGACCTTCCTCAGATAAGATTCCAGTATGTTTCGATTGATTCTTATGCTGCGAAACTTTCAATATCATCATTAGGTAGATCTTGTTTGTATTTTTTTAAATAAATCAAATTAAATCTCACTGCCCTTCTTTGCTACTCCAAATCGCCGCCAGCCGAACCGGACAGCACCGCCACACAGCTTCGCCACACAGCACCGCATCTCCGCGAACTCCACGTACGCCACACTCGTAGTTCAAACATTTTCAATGATCTTGAACACGCTGCTCCTATAATTATGATTATAATTAAAACTAAAACCAACCACAACTATAGCAATGCTTGTGTCACGTGCCAGACTACCCATATACATAACTAGTAGCACCTTTCGGTTTCACTTGCGCAGTTCCTGTGAAATTCCGAGATAAAATTAGCCTATGTACTATTCCGGAATATTAGTCTACCTCTTTGCTAAATTTCATCCAGATCCGTTAAGCCGCTCTTGCGTGTGGAAAAGTAACACAAACAACTATCTATCCAAACCTACGCATTTTGTGTGAATATTTTATTTTCTTAATATTTATAGTGGGCGAGCAGAAACCACTGAATAAACATCCGCAACTCCAACAAACATTTTACTTTAAAACGAGAGTCGAACCCGCATCTTCCTTTTCATCTAGCCACTATGCCACAGGAGTCGTCACTTCTGACTATTATTTGTCATAATAATGATGTGAACTTGACAGTGACGTGACACTTACTCGTCCTCTTATGGTGGATACACACGTACGTACATGCGCGATAAGCATGGTTCATCCGAACATGACTATCTAAGTATCTACCCTGCGTCTACACGTAAAGAACATGCCTAGTGTGCGCTGAAACTCTTCAAGTAATGGACTATTCGTTGCTGTGTTTGGTGGACATCGCTACGCTACCTATATTACAAGGTTGCTTCGAAAATTGAACAAGAATTATGGACGCATTTGAGTCACAGTGATGGTCTCACTACACTGCCATGGTTAGACTCGGACCCAATAAAATCATCATCTACTGTCCATGCTAGACCACCTCCACAAAACCTTTAAACAATCATTATTATCATCAGTCTACATTAGTCCACTGCTATAGAACCTTTAACCAATCATCATTATCATCTGTCCATGTTAGTCCATAATTTTTTGTCATGATTAGATTTATTAAATTTTATGAAAGTGCACTTATCTTTTCTTAGACTGGAGCCTTCTTTTGTGAATCCTTAGTCGACCCACAGCCTCGATGGATTCCTTAATTTCTTTTGAATTGCAGTGACTGTTCTAAGCTTCAAAATCCTCCGTCATCCGTGTATATTCCTTTTGACCCGCTTTCACGCTCCTTCCACGATCCGCCGAATTAATTCTTTTTCTCTCCAATATCCTACTATTTTGGAAAAACTAAATACCCTGAAATATTATTAATATTAGATTCTGAGGTTTCGTTTGTCTTTAGCTTCTTTCCACTTCACATGCAACAAATTGTGTGGACTAAACCACACTTTATAACTAAATTTAATTACCTAAATCCAACTAGTATAAAATGCGACCCCTACAATGATACTATCTAAATAAACCACAAACCACATATTATCTACAAATTTCCTACACGACCCCTATAATAAAATCATCCCTGAACAAGTTAAAATCTAACATCCAAATCATGGTCTCGATCTCACGACTCCCGAATAGGTAAAGATTTGATGAGAGATCCTTACAACGAAACTGTACCTACCTACTTAGGTACTTATCTAAATAAGTCTAATTATCGATTCTGATACCTACTCTATGACAGGAAATTGTAAGACTAGCTCACACTTAATCTAAAACTATCATAACTTATCTAACAATTTCCCTAGCTTATTCTTCCTGCTGCTACTGCTACCTACGAACTTCCTAAACAATCTCTAAAACAAAACCATCTCTAAATAAACCCTAAATTCTAAATCCTGGTATGCGGCAAGCAAATTGTAACACCCCTACCCTATCTATTATAAATAAAATAAATATAACTTCAAAATTAAAGATTCAAGACATTTATTACAGAACTTATTAAACATAGATCATAAAATAATTTATGTTATCTTAAAATTCAGAGAGAAGCTGCAAATCTTCCTATACCAAAGAAACGTCCTCCAAAGAGATAGTTATTGAAGATAAACGAATATATAGAAAAGTGATTTATAATGGCCAATGTGATCGTCTAGTGTCGTCTAGTGGTAGGACACCCGTTATGTTGTAGTAACTCAGTTTCTTTTAGGAGCTAAGACAAACGAACTAACTACAAATACCCTAATTCTGAAGAATACCTACCTACTTAAACCTGATAAATCCTAATCCTCCATTTACACAAACGACTAAAATAACTTTCAATCTCACTCTCGCACACCGAACTTACGACGGCAAGGATGAGGGCACCGCCTCCGCCCAACATCTGTGATCCTCGACATCCTGACTGGACAGACCTCCACCGTCAACACAGATAAGACCGCATGCTGGGTTTCCATGCCTATTACTGTGTATATAGGTAAAGGTACTGGGACATATCACAAAAGAGTCAGTCGGGAAAGGAGGGCATTATCTTTTAGCAACCTAAGCCAGCCTCAAAGTCTTGTCATAATCTACCTATCTAAAATGAAACACTTTCAGAAGGAGTTTACTTTGTGATGTTTAATTCAAACCTTTCAGTGGGTAAGCTACGTTAAGATATTATGCAATTCAACTCTTCCTTACATCATCTCTCTAACTAAAAAGCTAGATAAGTCAAGTCATCTGGTCCCTAGCTGTACTTAACCAGAGAAGTAGTGAAGTTCCAAATTTATCTGCGGAATCAAACACTACTAAACTGGTGAAGTTTAGCACCATTCGTCTCCTATTAGGTTCTCCTCCCAGAGTAGGAGCTTTAGTAGAAGCCTGGAGACTTCCCTAGAATCTTAAGATCTGAATTTCAAGCTTCACTATAACTCTTAGGCCGAAAGAATATATATAATAACCCTGAAATATCCGACGAAATGATCATCTAGGATACTCCTTCAGCCGAGAACTTTGTCTCACGAATTATGGAAGACTACCGCTTCGAATTCGCTTGCCGAATTTAAAGTCTTCAGAACGGTTGCTTTTCACATACTAAAGACCCATAAATACAATATTCAATTTAAAGATAGTTAGAGCAAACTTGGAATTCATTTCCTTTAGGCAAAATATACAAATTACAATATCGTTGAATCGAAGATGACCTAGATGATGAAATAGGAATGATATAGGTACCTACTCGTGATATACGCACTAATCCGAAATAGCCCTGTATTGAAAATAAAATAGATTTCTGACCTGATTCCGGTAAAACCTTTACCAAATGTTGGAATCCTTTCTCTTGTATTTAACGTATTATAACCGATGAGCGTTTTATCCTTTCGATTTGCATTATCCGCTTCTCTTTATCAAGAACATTATTTTTATTAAAATCACATGCGTCACGTCTGAAAGCAATTTTCCAACCGTCTCCTATTTTGTTTTTCGTCTTCCCCTTATGTCCGCGCCACGAATTCAAATGATTTGTCTATTCTCCTATTCAGAGTAGTTTAAAGAAGTTTTTATGTAATGCACCAAAGCAGTTTCATAATTGATTTATTTTTAGGATTAAATATTATTTAAAAGAAACGCTTAATGTAAAATATTTGCATAAAACAGTGCAGCCACTGTCTGGACTGTTACAGTAGGTACTTATATTACGTTTCTTGTATACATGAGAGTTAAGCTATACCGTGTCATAAGTTATGTGGTTATGTCATAGCCATAGCTTCACGTATTTCTAACCTTGAGTCCATTTTACCTATTGCCGGTAGAAAGTTAGATAATCAGAAAGCAAATGATGTTGTAAGAAACCGAGAGTTGGGAGAAAATGATTGACTCTGAATTATTATGATTCATAAACATAAATACATTTTTTATTTTTCTGTCATTTACCCAAAAACCCTTAATTTCTAAATAGGTTGCTAAAAAATGACAGTTCATTTAAAGATACTGTAAATTTACTGTCTAAAGTTCGGGTAACAATGACCCGACGTCATTGGCGCCGGGTTAAACTGATTTGTTATACAAGACTGCAAAGTTGCTTTTTAACCGCGTGCTTAATTTTGATCAAGCAAATGATCAAAGGATTCCAAAGATGAATAACGAGCGTAGCGATTCAATTCAAGTTATTCAAAAATTAGAATCCTGATCTTTAGCAAGGTAATCGAAAGAACACGAGGAAAAAATCTTTGCACTCGAACGTAACTTCTCATCCCACCTCAGCGAGGAAAGATGTAATACAAAAAAAATTGCGCATTCTTAACAGTTTCAGTCATTTCTGTTGGCGTCAAATAAACTTCCTCGCTAGAATCACTTATTTTAGAAAATGGCTTGTGCAAATAAAATTACCTAAATAAAAAGTACACCAAGAAGGTTTCGTAGGAGTCTGAGTTTTTAACAAATTAAAAAAGGTTAGGGTAGGTTAGGTTGAGGTAGAAGTAAATAGGTTTAATGATGTTTTGAATTCACAAACTTAGTGCACACGATGTTCTAAATTCAATTAACTTTATCTTCTAGTAGCGGATAAAAACGGCTTTGCATTCAGATATCAAAGAGCAAAAATACTCTTTCCGAGATGAGAGGATGAAAAAATAGTAATAGTTTTGTTTAAAATATAATAACAGACTTCGGATCACTTTGTTGCAACTTGTGTTAGTATTTATATATCATCTGTTTTTTTATTTTTTTATTATGTTTATTTACTTATTAACTAGTACTATGCAAGTAGTTTTTTATTTAGTTTTTTATTTTATTTAAATTTATGTACCCACTAAAGTTTAATTTGTGTGTTGTGTCTACTTAATATTTTTCTTCTTTTTTTTTAAATGTTTTTTAATTTTTGCGGGATTCCTAAATACAAATCTCTCGGTAATATAATTGGTATTGATATGGATCAGTTGAGCTACCTGTAGATTGTTTGCAACAGTTTGCATATAGCTCAATTGTTTTCTTTCTTATTAAACATTAATTTGTATGTACTTACCACTTCGGGACCATCTTCAATACAACTGCAAAAGAATCATCCAAATACGTCCGTCCTCGTTCGATGTCCGTTGCTCGTCCGTCACGTGGTTGCCGCTCGGTATAGCGTGAGTGTCCATACAAAATAAATAATTATAAATATAAATAAATATAAATAATGCTGGACAATTCACACAGCATTATCTAGCCCCAAGCTAAGCAGAGCTTGTGTTATGGGTACTAGATAACTGATAAATACATAATATAATACAATACATAGATAGATATTTTTTATTATATATATATAGAAAACGACCAGAACACCCTGAACAAATGTCTGGAGATCGTACACACATTTGTCCCGAGGCGGGAATCGAACCCGCAACACCCACCGCGCCACATCGGTCGTCATGTTAAATATCGTAAAATATATCATCTATCTAAAATATAACATCGTAAAATATATGTATTATTAGTTGACCGTGCTACGGCTGACACTCGGCTCGAACCTACAGGGTTAAGCGTGAGTCGTCCTTTATTCTCAATTACGTCTAAGTTTACCTTCACAAGTTTACAAAATAAATAGGTACATAAATAAATTTCACTTCCGCCCCTAAAACAAAATATGTACCACCTACCTTCAAAAAGTAGTTTAAAGAAATCTTCAAAAACAAGTATACAAGATACCTTCAAAAAGATGTATACGCACCAAAATGACCACAATAAAGAACTTGTAACATCGAATTACATTCAATTTAGTTGACAAAAGTCATCATTTAATAATAAAGACGTTTATAAAGATGCGTCTACACTCGCCCACGCCTCCTACGTACAAGGGGTACAGGGTGTACCGGGGCATGTTCCGAAAATTTAAAAGTAATCCATGTGCGTTTAGTAGGCCGTCAGTCAGTGGCGTAAGAATCGACTTCTCCACTATGTATGACTATCAGGTATGACTCTGATTCCTTGGAAGATGAGTCGGCCTTTAGTATGGGATGCTACGTGCGTGCGTAGATACCCTAGCACCTTCTCATCTTGCAGGGACATCAGTAAGGGCCGGCTCCGCAGCAACATCAGCGGAGTTCCGCAAACGGCGAAAGTACGCTAGTCTTGACAGAGGTTACCTATTTGAGCCGTTTGGGGTGGAAACCCTAGGTCCTTGGGGTCCTGGTGCACACGCTATATACAAAGATCTTACAAAACTACTAATAGAGTCCACAGGTGATCGGAATTCTGGTTTTTATTTCGGTCAACGAATTAGCATTGCCATTCAACGTGGCAACGCTGCCAGCATTCTGGGCACTCTGCCTTCTGATGAGGTCTAGGTTTTTAAAAAATAGATGCGTATATATTAGTTGTAATTATATTAAGTGTAAATATTAGTTTTAATTATATTGTATTATGTATATCAGTTATCTAGTACCCATAACACAAGCTCTGCTTAGCTTGGGGCTAGATAATGCTGTGTGGATTGTGATTTATTTATTAAACTCAACTTATATTGTCAGTGTTTAGTTTCATACCTCGTGTGAGAGTCAACATCAGACTTAAAGTCATTTAAAACGGGATATTTACCATGATTCGATTTTTAAGTTTTCCAATATTTCAAAATTTAAAATCAGACTTTTTTATTTTTTTAGTGACTTTTTTTGGACTCAACACAAAACTAGGAACACCCTGTACTCGTGATATAATATGAAACCTGACACCAGTTATGACACAAGCACGTTCTGAGGATCTGGCCAAATTAACTTGAGCTGAATGTAGCCATGGTTTCTTATACAATCACATCTGTTATATTGAGCGTTAATTTAACTTAAAAATATTTGCATGTCTTTTCTACTACCCCGTCATCATCATCAGCCCATATCAGTCCACAGCTGGAAATAGGCCTCCACTAATGAGCGCCATAGCGCCCTGTCTTCAGCTTGCCGCATCCAGCATCTGCCAGCAGTATTTCGCAAATCGTTATCCCACCTGGTCAGAGGGCGTCCTACACTACGTTTGCCGTGTCGCGGTCTGCACTCAAGAACAAGTTTACCCCAGCGTGGGTTCTTCTAGAGATATTGCCAGCCCACTGCCACTTCAGCTTGCTAATCCTTTGAGCTAAGTCGATAACCTTGGTTCTCTGTCGGATGTATTCGTTGCGAATCATATCCTTCAGAGAAACTCCGAGCATAGCTCTCTCCATAGCTCGCTAGGCGACTTTAAACTGGTGGACCAGCCCTACCGTGAGAACTGAGACTACACCACTACCCGTTTACTTGTGCTGGTGTAGAAAGTAGATTGCCAAGATACCAAAAGAGAGACCTAAATCCTCCTACACGTACACCTATAACACCGCGGGCCAACTCTATGCCATACGGACCATAGAGTATTCAAGACCAAGTTCGGTTTAGCGAGCCACATTAGGTCATGCATGATAGAAAGAAGAATCTGTAAGGTCTAGGTTCGCCGTCGTCGAAATCTATGAGGAGGATATTATGTACCTATCTTGCGTTGAATTTTTTAACTAAGTTCCTTATCGCGCGTTGTGAAAGGGGCTGGACGGAAAAAAATCTGACGAAAAGTTGTAACGACACTTTTTGCTATAGTAAGCGTGCGGCGTGCGCATGTTTCTCTGTCTGTCTCTCTCTCTCTCTCTCTCTTATAGAAAGGAACTTCGTTCCATCCAGGTGTCCCTTGACACCTCTCAAATTTTTTATTTGTTCGTCGATTTTTCCGTAAATTATGAACCCATTTTGAAAATTGCTGTTGATAAATATGTATAATCATTTCCATGTGGTTCCTTAAAAACTATTTTCCTGAAGGATTGGTATTCAACTCGTAGAATTTGAAAACAGTGCAATATTAACAGTTGGACTTCTTACAACGTTTTTGTTATTAAAAACTAGTTTCTATGGAAACTGATTAATGGGATAAAAATTAGCATATTTTTTTCTGCTCTATAACTACATTTGTGCAATATTTCAGCCCGATCCGATCCGTAATTTTATCGTGAAGAGCTTAGAAGTTCAAGAGGCAACAAACAAACATACAAACATCAAAACTTTCGCATTTATAATATCTTTAAATGTCTGCAGATCGTACACACATTTGTTTCATATTTGATTTGACTCTATATTATAATATAGATAAAAAGACAGACAGTCAGATGGTGCACCGTTTGTAATAAACGCTATTAGGAATAGAGTTACAAAGGCACACTTTGGGTGTGTGAGGTAAGTTGGGGTATGCCGCCGGTGCTGCAAACGTTATAAGAAAGCTATTTTCTTCATATTTTTCACAGCGGGTTTAATTGTCTAAGTGCAAACGTAACGGTAACAACGGCATGACGTTCTACTGATAGGATTCCCTCTGTGAGGTATCCATTCTATGTCCATAGACTTTAGTCTATAAGTAGAGTAATGTTTGTGGTTCCAGCTCTGTCTGTATGACAGCTTGGATTTACCTTTGTGAGTGCTGTTCAATTCAATTCGTTTATTTCAGACAACATTAATCAAAAATAGGTACAAAAATAAATTAAAGTGTCCATATGCGAGTTTATAGGTACAAAATTAAAATCAATATTAAATTATAAATCACAAGTAAATTAAATAAAACTAACATTAAAATAAAAATACAATATAAATTTAAACCACAATTTAAAATAACTAAAAATAAAAATACTTGGATTTATCGAAAACTGGTCAAGGGAGCACAATGTACGCTCTTGTCCAGTGTTCCATAAAGGGACAGTCAGTGTCCAGCCATGTAGCTATGTAATGTAATGTGTGAAAACCAAGAAATAAATAGTGTCTCGTCTAAACAAAGTCTTTAATTAAATAGATATCATCATCATCATCATCATCATCAGCCTTTTTCAGTCCACTGCTGGACATAGGCCTCCCCTAATGAGCGCCATAGCGCCCTGTCTTCAGCTTGCCGCATCCAGCATCTGCCAGCAGTCTTTCGCAAATCGTCATCCCACCTGGTCGGAGGGCGTCCTACACTACGTTTGCCGAGTCGCGGTCTCCACTCAAGAACACGTTTACCCCAGCGGTTGTCGGTTCTTCTCGAGATATGGCCAGCCCACTGCCACTTCAGCTTGCTAATCCTTTGAGCTATGTCGATAACCTTGGTTCTCTGTCGGATGTATTCGTAAATAGATATATTACACCCTTATTTAGCGGTGCCGAAGTACCCGGACCCGAGATTAGAACCCGGGACCTTCTAACCGATCTTCTGACGACCTCTGTGGCGCGGTGGGCGAAAGTCGGCCTGCGAGGCAGGAGGTTGCGGGTTCGATTCCCGCCTAGGGACAAATGTGTGTACGATCTGCAGACATTTTGTTCAGGGTGTTCTGGTCGTTTTCTATGTATAATAAAAAATATATATCTATGTATTGAATTCTATTATGTATATCAGTTATCTAGTACCCATAACACAAGCTCTGTTTAACTTGGGGCTAGATAATGCTGTGTGAATTGTCCAACGTTATTTATTATTTATTTATTTATTCTAAACAGCGGTGAACTTGCAACCGCTAGACCAACATAGATAAACCACGAAACACCTACAACACAACCCCCGTAGCTCTCTCTACACTGGTGCCTCTAAATAATAGAGACATCACACAGTGTACAGCGGTCATAATTTATTCAAATTAGGCGTAACGCGATACTCAGTGTGTACGTGCCTTTATCTCGCTGTGTTCTGGTGTTTTTTGTTGATTTTTACTTTTTTTCTACGTGAAGGCGCTTGCACCTTCTTGATTTATGTTTTGTGGGATTTATAGAATTGTCTTGTGTTGTTTAAAGTTATGTTTGACTAAGCCTATTTAGAATCACGGGATTTTGGGGATTTCTTCAGGCAGTCTCGGGATTCTGGGATAATCCCAGGATTTGAGACAAGTAATGAAAACTCAACCAGCCACACGACGCATCGGTCTTGGCATGAACTTGGATAAAACCAAGGTCATGATCAATGGCCACATTGATCCGGGACCGGTCGTCGTACATGGCCATCTTCTCGAAATTGTTTCCGAATACACTTACCTTGGGCAGATTCTGCAGTTGGGTAAAAACAATTTCGAGAAGGAGGTCAAGAGGAGGATCCAGCTAGGTTGGGCAGCGTTTGGGAAACTACGTCAAGTCTTCTCGTCATCCATACCGCAATGCTTGAAAACGAAAGTTTTCAATCAGTGCGTCCTACCCGTCATGACCTACGGAGCTGAGACGTGGTCACTCACGGTAGGGCTGGTCCACCAGTTTAAAGTCGCCCAGCGAGCTATGGAGAGAGCTATGTTCGGAGTTTCTCTGAAGGATAGGATTCGCAACGAATACATCCGACAGAGAACCAAGGTTATCGACATAGCTCAAAGGATTAGCAAGCTGAAGTGGCAGTGGGCTGGCCATATATCGAGAACAACCGACAACCGCTGGGGTAAACGTGTTCTTGAGTGGAGACCGCGACTCGGAAAACGTAGTGTAGGACGCCCTCCGACCAGGTGGGATGGCGATTTGCGAAAGACTGCTGGCAGATGCTGGATGCGGCAAGCTGAAGACAGGGCGCTATGGCGCTCATTAGGGGAGGCCTATGTCCAGCAGTGGACTGGTATAGGCTGATGATGATGATGATGATGAATGAAAACTCGAGTTTTTATGTAAAAATTCTTCTGATTAAAATATTTTTTCTAACCCACATAAGGCCATATACTATAATTGCGAAAGTTTGGATGGTTACGGTTAGATGTTTGGATACATCACATAAGTCTTTGATTTGATCAAATAGTTATCAGTAACCTAATGCTTTACAATAATGTAAACACATATTAAAACGCATTAAAGTCTATCGCGTAACAATATGTATTTACATATTATGTTGTTTTGTCTTAATTTGTCTAATGATTAGACAAATTAAGACAATACAAACCGATGATAAAGAGAACATTAGAAACTAAAAATTAGCACTCCCTGTAGATACAACAAACAAATGATTAAAAAAACAAATTATTAAGGTAAACAAATTATAAAAATGTAACATTAATAAACATGGCCTTTAAACTATGCAAATTATTATTTCTAATACATTGACATACTAAAAATACACTGAATTATAAAGAAAAACGGTTAATAAGTGCACATTATGCTTGGCTCTAGAATCTAGAGCCAAGCATTGACGACCGATGTGGCGCGGTGGGCGAAGGTCTGCCTGCGACGCAGAAGGTTGTGGGTTCGATTCCCGCCTCGGGACAAATGTGTGTACGATCTGCAGACATTTGTTCAGGGTGTTCTGGTCGTTTTCTATATATAATAAAAAATATCTATCTATGTATTGTATTATATTATGTGTATCAGTTATCTAGTACCCATAACACAAGCTCTGCTTAGCTTGGGGCTAGATAATGATGTGTGAATTGTCCAGCATTATTTATTTATTTATAATGTGCACTTATTAACTCTAGACTCTAGAATAAATAACACTTATTGTTATTTATTCTAGAGTCTAGAACAAATAACATTAGAACCTGAGCTTGTAGGGTCCTTACGTAAAATATTTGTTCCAAGTTATTATCACTGGATACAAAAGTAAAAAGGTTTTCCTACCTTAATAAAAGTCTGAAAATAAAACATTTTGCCAATGCTGGATACCTCAACCTTAACAGCCTGTAATAGTCCACTGCTGGACGCAGGCTTCCCCCTGGTAATCGCCGTATTGGCTTTTATCTCATGGGGGGTATTGCCAATTATCCCCACACTGGATATCCGGGTTGGGGATCGCAGTTCGGTGGTAGATCTATTCTGCAAGAGGCGCTGCTGCACGCCCCCCGGTGTATGTCCCTTAGTCGCCTCTCACGACACCCACGGGAAGAGTTAGGGTTATTGCAGGTTCTAAGCCGGCACCACACGGCTAAATTCTGGGTGCAAATCCTTTTTAACTTTAAGAAATTTACCACTTACTTTATTACGGTTTAGAAATTTATTTCTCAAAAGAATAATACTTTCACTTATAGAGAAATATAGTTTTTATTTGTCTAAACTATTTCAATGAATCAAAAGCAAATCCGGGAATCGAACCCGACCTTTTAAATCTAACAAGATCATTCCAAACTGCCATTTAGCCCCCATCAATTAAACCATTAGATCAATTATAATGATCCCTCGAAGTCCAGGAATCCCACGTTCCCACAGCTGGGTTGTTAAGTTGACGTGAAGGCGTTAGTAGACGGTGCGGCTCCCTGCTGTGAGGGTATGGGATTGCGCAGGGAGGGATTCGAACCTGCACTTTTGGGGCCGATATTGAGTTAGCCAAGTAGATAATACTAATTTTAAAACTAACAATATCATAAACTACCGGATTGTAGAATCAGGCCGAGTGGTTAGGCCGATCGCAAAACTAAGCAATTTGTCGTGTTATTTTTCGTCGAACGATCAACGTTTAATAATATGGCTAAAAATCACTCAGCCATCTTGTTCAATGAAATAAATTATTTAGGTGTTCCCAATAAAACATCGCACGTTTTGCAATCGGCCTAGCTAGCCAGTCCTATCCATATTCCATCTTGAGATGAGTTGGAGAAGTGGAATCTTACTCTCGACTGCCACTGCTGCAATAAGTACATCGGTTAAAAGGTACTAGCTGAGCTGCTGATCGCGGATATGCCCGCGCTTTTAGATATATATATATATTACTATTTACCTCCCTGTCAAGTTTCATTAAGATCTGTTCAGCCGTTTAATTTTGAAAAGGTAACAGACAGACAGACAGAGATACTTTCTTATAATATGCATGTTTATTGTATGTTTAAAATAATAATAATGTATGTTTATTGAGAAAGAAAATTACAATCAAATAATAGAATAAAATTTAAACTAGTATTTACAATTGAAAATATTAAATAGCTTGGGGCTACGTGATGCTGTATGAATTGTCTAGCATTATTTATTTTATTTATTAAATAATTAAACTGACTGCAGACTGTTGCAAACAATCTACAGGTAGTTTAACTGATCCATATCAATACCAGTCGCGCGCGTGCCCAAGACGCTGGTTGCATTGCTCCGCTGTATGGCAATACTGATGCGCTGTGCTCTTAAAATATTAGTATGGATTTTAAATAGATGTACTTATTGTAACATTGGAGTTAATTGTTGAAAAAATCTTTGAAAAGCATATGTCAGGTTATGTACCTATAAGGTACCTTTCCTAAGTCCATCTCTGTGACTCTCAAACATACCCCAAAACTCCATTCTGCTAATTACACCCTGAAAATAGTAATTTATAGCCCCAACCATAGACGTATGGGTTTTTAATGGCCTGTCGATGACCACAAAGCTTTTTGTCTATGGTCGAACTGCTCTTGTTTATGGTTTGATTGCAGTTTTGTTTTTGGTTGCAGTGAGCATGAGGTATATCGAACGTAGATGATAATCGCTGGGGTAAACGTATTCTGAAGGCCGCGACTTGGCAGACGTAGTGTAGGACGCTCTGTGGTGAGGTGTTGTGATGGCTCTATACTGCTGGCAGCTGGATGCGCGAAGGCAGGGTGCTATGGTGCTCATAAGGGGAGGCCTATGCCCAGTAATGCACTGACATATTTATACTATATGTACATATGTCGTATTATTATGTTGTCGACCTTTGTGGGCAGGAGGTTGCGGGTTCGATTTCCGCCTTGGGACAAATATTTGTACGAACTGCAGTTATTTGTTCCGGGTTTTTTGGTCGTTTTATATGTACAATAAAAAACCTTTATCTATGTCACGTAACGTATAATATCAGTTATCTAGTACCCATAACACAAGCTCTGCTTAGCTTCATCATCATCATCATCATCATCAGCCTATACCAGTCCACTGCTGGACATAGGCCTCCCCTAATGAGCGCCATAGCGCCCTGTTTTCAGCTTGCCGCATCCAGCATCTGCCAGCAGTCTTTCGCAAATCGTCATCCCACCTGGTAGGAGGGCGTCCTACATTACGTGTTCCGAGTCGCGGTCTCCACTCAAGAACACGTTTACCCCAGCGGTTGTCGGTTCTTCTCGAAATATGGCCAGCCCACTGCCATTTCAGCTTGCTAATCCTTTGAGCTATGTCGGTAACCTTGGTTCTCTGTCGGATGTATTCGTTGCGAATCCTATCCTTCAGAGAAACTCCGAGCATAGCTCTCTCCATAGCTCGCTGTGCGACTTTAAACTGGTGGACCAGCCCTACCGTGAGTGTCCACGTCTCAGCTCCGTAGGTCATGACGGGTAGGACGCACTGATTGAAAACTTTCGTTTTCAAGCATTGCGGTATGGATGACGAGAAGACTTGACGTAGTTTCCCAAACGCTGCCCAACCTAGCTGGATCCTCCTCTTGGCCTCCTTCTCGAAATTGTTTTTACCCAACTGCAGAATCTGCCCAAGGTAAGTGTATTAGGAAACAATTTCGAGGAGGTGACCATGTACGACGATCGGTCCCGGATCAATGTGACCATTGATCATGACCTTGGTTTTATCCAAGTTCATGCCAAGACCGATGCGTCGTGAGGCTGAAGCTAGGCCGTCCAGCATCAGGTTCAGCTCCTCCAGCGACTCCGCCATCAAGACTATGTCATCAGCGAATCGCAGGTGTGAGATGTAATCGTCGTTTATGTTGATGCCCTTACCTTTCCAGTCCAGCGTCTTAAACACATCTTCCAACGCGCTTGTGAACAGTTTCTGCTTAGCTTGGGGCTAGATAATGCTGTGTGAATTTTTCAGCATTATTTATTTCTTTATTATGTCTTAGGTTTGACATTATATGTAACTGAATCATCATCATCGGCATAATATGCTGATGATGATTAGTTATCGAAAATTAGTGTTTTTATTCTTGTAGAAAACTTTTTACATTAGTCCTAATTATGTATGTATAAGATTATTACTTTATTTTGCTAATGTAACATATTACAGCTTAGATATTAATGTTAAAAAAAAAAGTTATACACGCGGACATTGCGAAAGAATTTAACTTTTTGAAAATTCCTTCTCTAACGTACTAATAAACTGAAATAGGTGGTGGCGCTAGTTTGAGTCGGGTACCGCCTTAAACGGACAATATAATCAATTATCTCGCTAAATAAAATATCATAGTGTAAAAAAATATGCAATTATATTTATTTAATAAATTGCAAAATGAAAAGAGCACACGGCCTATAAATTACTATACAATAGAGTCAGAGTTACTGATACAGGGTGTGCTATTTTATTTTAGTTTTTGAAAAGTAAACAAATGAAAACTCGCGCTTTGTATTCATCAACAGTCGTTTTTAAACAACTTTGAAAAAAAGAATGTGATTCTATGTTCCGTTAGATGTGTCTGTTTTTTTATGTATTTTCGTCGATTACTCCGTCAACTAATTATGGACCGATTTTGAAAATTATTTACTATTGTATAGAATAGAGAATGTTCCTAAAGACAACAGAACATTATTTTCCGTATATATACTATTATTTATTATAATATTATTATATATACTATTATTTATTATAATATTATTATATATACTATTGTCGGTGCGGAACTGGGGGACAGACATCTGACCAAGCATTTACTTACATCATTGATGTAATCATCTATGAAGTAATAGGCTTTCTTTATAAGATTTCGTTTTATGTACCTACTGTTTACATTTAGCTCAGAACCGCAAGGATAAGAGGGGCATAAAAGTTTGGAAGCCTTTAAACGTAGCAGTGATTGGCTGATGACTACGCTGATGACGATGATGATGATCTGGTTTGCTATAAAGATGAACTTCAATTTAATTTCGCTGCAACACCCTGTATAAAATCGTGGGGGAGGATAAACCAAAGATAATGTAAGTGGGCTAATATAGAAAGGGGAGATTTAGATAAAGTGAACAATCACACAGATTTTTGTTTAAACTTTGTTTTATTGGTATCGGAAATTGGTGATTTGGCCGTTTTATTGTTACTTCCAGAGAATTGTTTTAATGGGTTTGGCCATGGGCTGTTGTACTTACAAGGGTTGGGTACTCTTTCCACTCATCCAATATCTTTGTCTAATGTATATTTGATCAAAGAAATTGGATAACTTCATCCAATTTACTAGCAACTCTGATATTTGAACAAAGATTTGGACATTTTAGTTTCTGCTCGCGGCTTCGCATGCTTTTTTTCTATATGAACGTTAAAGGTTAAATAAATAAATAAATAATGCTGGACAATTCACACAGCATTATCTAGCCCCAAGATGAGCAGAGCTTGTGTTATGGGTACTAGATAACTGATATACATAATATTATCACAATACATAGATAGATATTTTTTTACTATACATAGAAAACGACCAGAGCACCCTAAACAAATATCTGCAGATCGTGCATTTGTCCCGAGGCGGGAATCGAACCCGCAACATCCTGCGTTGCAGGTGGACTTTCTCCCACAGCGCCACAGAGGTCGTCAAAAAAATAACCTTAAAGCGTTTCCATAGAAACGCGTACAAAGCCGCAAGGAGCAACTAGTGTTTATTTTATTGACACAGTCATTGATAATTTAATATTCTTTTCTTCCATCAAGGACCTAACAAATCTCAACCACTCCATCAATATCATACACACCTCTTCACATTGTCATCCATACAATTCATACAACATCCAAAAGCAATAAAAGACGGTTTATTCGCAACAAATGACTTTCTACGTTCTCAGAAGGCGCCAAAATCATAAAAATCAAAATCAAATTTGGAATCCAATATTCCATGTGACTTTGAGCTTAGAACATTCGATAAAGTGGCATAAATTCAAAGTCAGGTCTGTCGTTTTTTTGTAAAGTAGCAACAAATGTCACTGTCATTGAATAGAGTCGTCACAAACGTCAGGAGTCAACTGTAACAATGGACGTTGATTGCCGAGACCTATTCACCGATTATACACCACCATTATATTCTATTTATTTCCAAATAAGCATTTAATAGTTTGGCCGACACCCGTCCCCAGCTCAGAAAAAAACTGAGCATGCTTATTAACAATACAATAAAATAAATAACAAAATACGGACCACTTTACACCTTCTTGGAAGCAGCAGTTGCCTCGTTATTTAAATGGTCAAGTTTGAGTCACTGGAGAACTGTGAGTTTTGCATAAAATATTTAATGCAAAGTTATTATATACATATATCAGATTATTTTTTATAATTTTTCAAACAGTAAACTTCACTTTTAAAAATACCAAGGTTTGGTAATAAACAACCACAATTTTAAAGATTTTCTCTGGTCATTAGACTACCTAGAGGTGAATTTGGAGTAATTTAGACCCATTTTAAATCATTGCAAGTAATGATTTTATGGCTTAGAAGTATTAGGAGCCAGTAAATTATTATCAATTTAGTGCATTCCCGACACTTTATCTTTCATAATCCTAGGAATAAAGAGTGCACCTGTGTTTGCATACACACTTGTGTATTATGTGTGACGACCTCTGTGGCGCGGTGGGCAAAAGTCTGCTCGGGACACATGTGTGTACGATCTGCAGAAATTTGTTCAGGGTGTTCTGGTCGTTTTCTATGTACCTACATAATATAATAAAAAAATATCTTTCCATGTAAGTATTGTTTTATATTATGTATATCAGTTATCTAGTACCCATAATACAAGCTCTGCTTAGCTTGGGGCTAGATGATGCTGTGTAAATTGTCCATTATTATTATTTATTTATGTATCTGCGCACGGTTACTCTGGTTGGTTAACATGGCTAGTCTCCGTTGAGACTGAACGTCGTGGCAGAATTTAAACTAGGAAAACATCGACTTTAGTACCCAAAAAACAAAGCTTAAAACTTTACCAACTTTTTCGATCTGCGCAAAGTAAGTACAAGTTTAAAGGCTTTTTAAAGCTTTAATGCGGAACCCTAAAAAAAGAAAAAACTTCTTCACACATGCTCTATCCTTCTCTGATCTTTTGTCGATTGTCGATTTCTATTGATTTATAAGTCTACATATTTCAGCTGGTAAACTTTATCCCATGCGATTTTGAACCTTATTCCGACGTCATAACAACTATGACAAATTTGACTAGAGTTATATAAAATTTTATGTTGTCAAATAATTTTTGAGTATAATGAAGTGGAAACCGATAGAAATGTCGATCCCTTTTCACGGGTGTGCTAATATAAAATTAATTTTATCAGAAAAAGTTCAGCCATGTGACATTGTCTTGTTTGACAAACAATTTTCACGGTATTTTGAATCTTGTGTGATTTCGACAGCCGTTAAATTTGAAAACGACTTTTGGAAATTATAATTATGAGAATGATAGATCTTTATCAAGTGTTAATAAAAAGTTGCATCTATTGAAAACGCAACTTTGCAAGATGCAACTTTAATATTATTTGCAACGCATTCACTGCCCAACGAATACATCCGACAGAGAACTAAGGTTATCGACATAGCTCAAAGGATTAGCAAGCTGAAGTGGCAGTGGGCTGGCCATATCTCGAGAAGAACCGACAACCGCTGGGGTAAACGTGTTCTTGAGTGGAGACCGCGACTCGTAAACCGTAGTGTAGGACGCCCTCCGACCAGGTGGGTTGACGATTTGCGAAAGACTGCTGGCAGATGCTGGATGCGGCAATCTGAAGACAAGGCGCTATGGCGCTCATTAGGGGAGGCCTATGTCCAGCAGTGGACTGGTGATGATGATGATGATGATTCACTGCCCAGCATTCGCGGGACGAATATGTGCGTGTTGGGCCATGAAAGGGGTTCCTATTGTTGATAAAGTTGTGTGCTATTCTTTAGTCAAGTACATACATACATAATATAAATATCATAATATTGTATTTGCATATTATTTGCAGAAAATATCGGTGTAGTATGGTACCTATTAGGAAAGGTTGCTCAGTCATCGAATAATACTTGAGTAAAGATGAATAAGGCAAAAGCGTTACTCAAGCATAGATTGATAACTGAGCATAGTTTCATAATACGGGCCTAAGAAACGCGATTTTTCAATGATCTAAATTCTAAGTAGGTACTTACCTTCTTTTTTTTTTATTTTTTTTTTATTATTCTGAGGGAAATGCGCACGCATATCGCACTGCCACGGGGAGACAGTACGATTATGTGGGACTCCCACCCACTAAAAACCTTAGGGTGTTCCGTCTCTGCCGCTTGTGGTGGGAACATGGGAATGTTTTCTCTTCCACGAACCCATCACGGTTGCCCGATATCGAGCCCCTCACTGGGGGGTGTGAACCAGCCCCATTCGCGACACGCCAGAAACACGTGACGCGCCGCGACCACCTCGGGGACCTTACCCGCCAAATGGGCGCCGGACGACCCCGTGTCCAGACGCCCTAGGTCCCACTACAACGGGTCAGTCGAGTGGCCCCACCTTTATTTCTGATATCTGTGGGCCCCACCGCCTGCCACACGGTCGCAGAGGATAGAGAGAGCGGCCCTCGCAATACCAAAATTTCTCCTCCCCTGCGACCCCACCGCGTCCGCCATCAAACGGTGGCGACCCCGCCAAGGCCGCGGAAGGCAGGGAGAGCGGCGAACCTCAATACCGACACTCCTCTCCCGCCGTGGCCTCCATCTCCCTGCGGCCATGCTGCCCATACAGCACAGCCGCCCGCCTCAGTCACGGTGCCGCCCATACGACACCGCAACCTACTACCACTCCAACTGGGCTTAGAGCGCAAAACCCAGAGGAGCGGTCCATCCTGGGGCCGGCCATGTCGCATGTAAGCACGACCCCATAGGTTCCTCTTAGCTTCATCGCGGGTGACCAGTCCGCGATTACTAAGCCCCCCCGCTCCGGCAAGGCGGGAACCCTTGGGGGGGGGGGGGGAATTCTAAGTACCTGCTACTCTGACTCGCACTTGACCGGTTTTTATTTCAGTTTCTATCTAGCCCTGATATATTCATCGCCAAATTTAAATCGAAATCAATTCTAACTCAATACTTATAGAGTTAAAGTTAGTTTGGCTTAATTTTATAGGTTATGATAAGATCTTCGTTCATTGAATGAAAGTAATAAAGATGGCGGATAAGAGCCGTTCAATTATAAGCTGGTCATGTGTTACACATTAAATTCAACCTCGATAGGCTTCCGCGAATCGTTGTTTTGTATGGTGCGGGTTCAATGCCGGGCGCGACAAATTTTCCGTGTGTCCTAGTACTTTAATTTTTATTCGAGTTTGAATAAGGTACGAATAAATTCAATATTCTGAGTCGAATAATTATTATTTGACAGGAATACTATTCCTATTACCATTTGTACAATTTTTTACTTTGTACTGGCACTCTTTTGGGATGAGACATAAAATTACTCAACAGCTGCGAACAATTTTTATACGAAACAAAAAAAAAAAACGGCGCTAATTCCGTAAGAGGTCCCAAAGATTTTCGACGAAACCGACTAACTAAGATATCATGGCTTAGTTGGTTAGAGCACACCCGTACTAAGAGTAGAGCGCAGGTTTGAATCCTGCCGAAATCGTCTCGACAATCGGACTTATTTAATTTCGGGTACTATTATTTGGCAGAAAGCACAAACACCTTTAATTTATTAATTTAAAGGTCCGTACTTATTTAAAATTCCCATTTATTAATGGGATTTCATTATTTTTTAAACAAAATTAATTACCATTAGTGACATTAGTGCCACACGCATGCTGATCATCAAGACTAGAACACTACACGCAGGTTGCTATTCCTGGCTTTTAACAGAACATTACATTGTAAGTACTTACATTGCCCGTTGCCATGGAAACCATTTGTCACTATTCCCTTTAGTGAATACGAGTAAGTTTGAAAAAGCATTACGCTTTATAAACGTGTTTAAAATTAAGTTTAATATTATCTAGGATAAAATGAACACTGGATTTGTATTAGGTACTTTTACTTGTTATGGTTATAAATAAAGATCTTTGAAAACTGAACTGAAACTGATTTCTGAAACTAATGATTATGAAAGTTAACATGTGATGATGATTTAGATACATTTTTCAGGGCACATATAAATTCATTGAGAATCTAACTTGTATGAAATCACAAAAATCAACCTTAAGACAAAAACTAAAGAATGTATCGAGAATTGGTGAATCTTCGCCAATTTCGATTATTGAGGAATTTATGTGTGTGCTGTAAAAGTATATAGATACGTCCCTTCCCTTTGTAATGATGCTCTCGATAACTAGTCGTATAAAAAATACAATCCTACTTCCTACATTATCAAAAAGGCGAAATTTTATGAACCCCTAGAACCTACGAAAAGAATAAACATGTCCAGATGAAAATTGATGAGTACATTTAGAATCTTTTAGAACACAGCCTTCTTAGTTAATAGACTAGGTACTTACTTATTGCAAGTACCGAAAATACGCACGCGAAGCCATGGGCAGAGACAAGTACCTATATCTTTTTATAGGTATTTTTTATAATGCGTTTTAATCGCGTAAGTTTAAAAAACTCTACTCTCATAAAAGTAAAAACCCTTAGTAATTCAAGCAGCACTCCCAATCTTTCAGAACTCGGGATTTACGGCCTATTCATATATTATTCGGTGTAAACGATTAACTTAATGCCCTTGTTCACAAACAATGCCTAATTTAAAGCGCCATGGAGTTACAAAATTATAAAACAAAACGCCATCGTCTGGAGACACGGTTGCATGTTGGTTCCGACAAGAATAAAGTCCTACAAGAAAAAAGGAATAAGAACGTAAACCCAAACGCCACACGATGAATCTGGATTCATGCGCCTAAACATTCAACTACAACAAAGTAAGTTTCAAACTCATAGTCTACTCGTAGTTTTCAGTATGTATATTCCATTTGTACAGCGACTATTAGAAGAAGGCGAAGAAAAAAGGTAACTACCAATATAAAAGTTGGAAGGTAGGTACTTAGTACGAAGTGAAAAGTTTCGTAACGAAGAAAGTTTCATCATCATCCTATGGTAGTCCACAGTTGGACACAGGTCTACATTAATGAGCATAGCGCCGTGTCTTCAGCTTGCCGCATCCCGCATCTGCCAACGAATAAAGTTTGTTTACTGCAAATCAATTTAATATTGACTGAGTGTGTTTCTCAATACACGCAGAAAAAAAACAATGAGTTTGAGCGAATCACCGAATGTCCAATGTCCAAAAGTCAAAAATGGTAAAAGCTGTTTGTAGCAGACATTAATCGATATTGTTGCAGGACCACGTGCGCTCAATTTGCGCTTATTCAGCATGGAATCAATATAGTACTAATTAGCCCATTATTTCACAAATTCCTATAGCACGTCACATGGATGTGATTTGATCAATCCTTAGTAACAAATACCTATTACAAAGTCTTTGCGTTCTGCCAAAAAGTGTATGGTTGGACTTACCACAACCGTGTAGCTACCCCACCATAACAACCACAATGTCAATCTTGCCATAAAATTAAAAACCGAACGAAAAAAAAAACAACTCTATGGTTTCAAGTAAACAATATCGTATTCCATACGCAAGCCAGTAATAAACAAACTAGCATTCAATTCAAAACATCAGCGGAACAGGCTGTGTGGTCAAGTAGGTGGTAGCTATGCATGGTGCGGGTTCGAGGCGCATTTAAACATAACTAATTCGAGCTATGCGGTTTGAATGTTGATAGAATGCAACTGTTTTGAATTTGTGATGCATGAACGGAACGCAGCTTTTTTAGTTTCGATCAGGTTTTTTTTTGTTGTCTGAATGTTATGTGTGTGTGTGTATTTTTGGCAAAGGATGACTTACATAATGATGATACAGATAATATAAAATATTTTATTTAAAGATTGTCAATTTTCTTCATGTTTATAACAATCATTACATATTATGTCCAGCAGTGGACTGGTATATGCTGATGATGATGATGATTACATATTATTAATTTTATCACCAGTGTCGTTTACAAAATCCTTTTTTTGTCCATTGAGTAGGTACCAATAACCATAACTATAGAAAGTGTACTCAAACATTTTATAATGTAGATTATTATATTTTTGTACGATTATTTCAGTTGGCATTGTAATGTGTTTTGTGTGTTAATTAAATAAATAAATCACAAGGATGATGAAATTCAGTACTTAAATGATAAAGTACTTGCATTTTCATGCGATTCAGGATTAGGTAGGCGCATAGTAAATAAGAAAACATCAGGTAGGTATATACAAATTGCTCTACCTTTTTTCTTGTTTTATAACTAGGTGTGTGTTACAAAACTTTCGAAAATAACAAAATGATCCCCTAAATACCTTGTGAAAACAAAATTAGAAACTGGAGACGTGTTTGTAAGTGATCTACCCTTGTTATAAAAACTGATATCTCACAAAAACTGATACCAATTTAACAAAAACTGTTATTTTAGGGAATTACAAAGGGCGTTTCTGACGAGATGTCAGCAGCAGCCCTTATCCAAATTGCTATTTTAATTGGCCGTTTAAATGTTTGGATTCGATTTTCGAACACGAGTTTGAACAAAAAGTTTTCGCAAAAAAAAAGGATGAAATGCCAGCTGTCATAATTTTGTAAGTGGCCAGTGTCAATCTGATCGATTGATTTTAGAACAACATTTGGAGGGAAAGTTGCGTTTTTGTTTGGCTTTTGGCGGCTACTTTTCAATGCCACCAGACAATAATGCTTTATTTAACCCGAATGTTCTTTTTCTTTGCAGGAAAGATGAATAAAAAGACTCGGTAGTGGCCGCCGCGGAGTAAGAATCGACCCCACCAGCTCAGTTCATGGATATCCTAACAGCTGACTAAGGAAACCTACCTGAGGAAGGGCACCAGCTCCTTTCTGAGCTTTTTTAATACCTGAAGTGCGATAACCAACTCTTCCCGTGGATGTAGTAAGAGGCGACTAAGGGACATACACCGGGTGGCGGGCAGCAGCGCCTCTTGTAGAATAGATCTACCACCGATCAGTGGACGCACGTCTCCTGATGAGAAGATAAAAAGCTTGGGACTGTTTTTCTCCAACTCGAAAAATAAGAACTAACAGCGGCTAAAAGTTTCTTCGTCGCTTCTTTACTTTAGTTTACATAATCCCGAAGCGATATAAATCAAAAATACTACCTACTTTATTTCCGTGTCAATGTTTAATTTAAGAATTTGACATTTTCCAATTGTAGTTACAATTTCTTGTTATAATGAAAGAGTTTTTTATTCTATTTTTGTTTTTTTTTGGAAACGAATAAAAATTACGATTTACCTTTTGCTATATTACTTTGATTTTGACCTCCGAGAACATTCCGTGAACGAAGGAAAGGTTCTTTATGATATGTCATCCCATATTATAGATTCCCTGGACACCACAGCCGCCTTCTAATGCCCCATCGGTAACTCAATCTGTACGTGTACCGATTAATCGATAATGGACGTGCTTTGGTTAATCGATTAGAAACTAGGGTTGGGGTAAAGCGAAGGTGGTACCTTCGCTTTAAACAGAGATATAACAAGATACAAAAGACTATCGATTCTATTAATGACGCATTCGATTTTTAAATTCGTGATTGGAACCTGCGAAATTATTGTCATTCAATCTAATCAGTTCAAACATAGAACTTTTTCAAGTTTGTTATCAAAACACAGCAATAGGAAATAGTTTTCATAAACCCGAACGTTTCTTTTTTTAGGGTTTAGTACCCAAAAGGTAAAACAGACGGGCAGTGCCCAGCGAGCAGGCTGCAGGCGGGAGACCCTATTACTAAGACTCCGCTGTCTGTCCGTCTGTCTGTCTGTCTGTTACCAGGCTGTATCTCATAAACCGTGATAGTTAGACAGTTGAAGTTCACTGATGATGTATTTCTGTTGCCGCTATAACAAGAAATACTAAAAACCGGTTTCAAATAAATATTTTAAATATTTACATGTCTAGCACGTGGTCGTTTTTTTTTATATTATTAATAAATATATAAATTATAAATAAAATAAATAAAATAAATAAAATAAATAAAATAAATAAAATAAATAAAATAAATAAAATAAATAAAATAAATAAAATAAATAAAATAAATAAAATAAATAAAATAAATAAAATAAATAAAATAAATAAAATAAATAAAATAAATAAAATAAATAAAATAAATAAAATAAATAAAATAAATAAAATAAATAAAATAAATAAAATAAATAAAATAAATAAAATAAATAAAATAAATAAAATAAATAAAATAAATAAAATAAATAAAATAAATAAAATAAATAAAATAAATAAAATAAATAAAATAAATAAAATAAATAAAATAAATAAAATAAAATAATAAAATAAATAAAATAAATAAAATAAATAAAATAAATAAAATAAATAAAATAAATAAAATAAATAAAATAAATAAAATAAATAAAATAAATAAAATAAATAAAATAAATAAAATAAATAAAATAAATAAAATAAATAAAATAAATAAAATAAATAAAATAAATAAAATAAATAAAATAAATAAAATAAATAAAATAAATAAAATAAATAAAATAAATAAAATAAATAAAATAAATAAAATAAATAAAATAAATAAAATAAATAAAATAAATAAAATAAATAAAATAAATAAAATAAATAAATAAAATAAACGTTTAGAGGCGGTAGGAACAATCGGGAATATTTTTTTCCCGGTTGTTCCTAGTAGTAACAATCGGGAATTTTTTTCCCGATTGTTCCTAGTAGGAACGCAGGGGGTAGGGACAATCGGGAATAGGCGAAATTATACATAGAGATGGGCCTGCCTTATCTCGCGAAGAACTGACAACCGCTGGGTTAAAAGCGTTCTCGAGTGGCGACCACGACTCGATAAACGTAGTAGGGCGTCCTTCGGCCAGGTGGGATGACGACCTGCAAAAGACTGCAGCCAGATACTTAAATACGTCAAACTGAAGTCAGGGTGCTATGGCGCCCAGGGGAGGTCTATGTCCAGCAGTGGACTGTTATAGGCCTTTAATGATAATTTACGGTTAAAATTACATTTGCCCACGTATAGCGTGTATCCACTGCTGCACGATACTTATGGGCAATGTTTAGGCAACATTCTTCCGGGCTACTCCCGATATCTCTCTCGCTCTACCTGCCTTTACCTGTCTCTGTCTCGCTCTCGTCATTATGTTATTACTGGCTGAAGGGTCGTGATTAGCGGGTGATTAAGGTGCATTCAACATAATCGTGTAATTATTTATTTATGTTTTAAAGGCGAGTGTGTTTTATTATGTAGTATAGGGAGAGAAGGAAGATCAATCAGTAAGGCTCATGTTTATGGAATATGATTGGACAGCGCTGCATTTTTATAATTCAACTAGCGGTTTGCCCCAGCTTTACTCGGGTACATTCTATAGCCTGTTACTTGATGATAATGTAGCTTTCTCGGCAAAAGAATTAATCTTTTTGCTTTTATAGTTATGGTGCGTTATTCGCACTGGGCAAATTTTCCACGAAAATTTTAATAATGTCGCTTTTTAATGGGTACGCTAGCATGACGCCAGCTCGATTGTTATTTTATAGTCTTGTTCCATATCTCTGTTCCTATGAGAACAATCATTATGAAATTTTGAATAGCTCGGACGCTATTGATAGGTACTCTATTTTTATGTATACATTTTGTTGCAATAGTATAAGCAGTTTTTGAGAACGGTCGTGTGTACGCTAGCTTGATCGTTATGAATTTATGATAGCGTAGGTACCCACAAACAATGGTCATTATTTCTTAAACCAAAGAGGCACTATTTATTTTACTTTTGCACTAAATATACTCTATTTATACGCTATTTATTAGGCATAACAACAAACTTGAATTATGTTATGTGTACACTACCATCACGGACACTAACCAATGTGGCTTAGTGGTTAGAGGTGGTTAGTTGGTGCCAAAATCGATATTTTTTGGCAGTTTTTAAGTTTATTATTTACACACAAAGATACAAATAATTCCTTTTTATAATATATAAATAAATAAATAATGCTGTACAATCCACACATTATGTAGCCCTTAGCTAAGCAGAGCTTGTGTAATGGGTAGTAGTTATGGTTACCTACACTTTTATATTGAGAATTAACTTTAGACTTGCCTTAAGGCATAATGATAGAAATAAATTTTTGAATCAAAACATTTTGAAGAAAGCTTAGACAGTAATATTAAAATTGATTTAAACTAACTCGGTCAACCAAGAACATTACGTTCTTTTCACCTCGGTCTACTTCATTATACCCTTTTAATATTAGTAAGCAAGTAATGAAATGAAATGAAAGTAATTTTATTTATCCTAAATCTACTACACAAAAACACATTATTATCTTAGGATACGACATTATACCTAGGATTTGCTGCTTATTTTGTGCGCAGCAGGGTTTAGGACAAATATGGCCTACACTCAGCAAGTAAGTAAGTAGGTAAGTAAGTAGGTATATATTTATATGGAATCAAACATACCACAGAAACTTTACAATAATTAAGTAGGTAAGTACAAGAACATTCTATTTTATATGTAATATACACGAAAAAAAAACGAAAAAAACAGATTTTACAAATGTGTTACTTATAAGGGTCCAAAAAGGGAATTGTTTCCTCTGCGTCGACCTGGCTCTGCGTCGACGCTCGGCTCGCTCGACTCAAGGTCATTGGTACAGTCGTCTCGGTAGTAGGAATAGTACTAGCCATAGAGCAAGCCTCTCGCCTTAGCCGTCCAATGCGCTACTATTCGAAAAATTTGACGATCAAAATAAAGATTATGATAAAACAAGGTCCCTGTCTTAGCATTATATTAAATGCCTTTGTATTCCTTAACAATGTAAATACCCTTTTAAAATTATATATTATATATTTTTTATTATATTTTCTTTTACAAAATGTAAGGCAAACTAGACCTCAAAATTATCTAATAAGATTGTCCAAACAGAAAATGTGTTTTGTCTAAGAATACAGCGTATACTGCAGTGAGCTAGTGAGGAGCCACGCAATAACGATATGTGCTCGCGATCCCTAATGAAATGAACGAGATATCACTACACACGGACAATTTAGTACGACAACTGTAGTGTTTGCAGAAACTAAAATTAAATGCCATGCAAACATACACTATCTCGCTACATCCGCATATTGCCAAGCAGCACACAACCCGCCAACGGCCCCCTAGAAACTGGTGTTCCCGCGCTACGGACTTGCCTGACACGTCAGTTGACCACGTCAACTGACTGTCTGTCACCCGTCAATGACGTATGACAGTGACAGCTTGCTTTGGCAATACATGGACCACGAGATAGTGTATGTTTGCATGGCATTTAGTTTCTGCAAACACTACAACAACAATTGAGCGGGAGTCGAAATCTGTTTCGTGAAGTACGGTCAAAAGAAAAAAAAATAAGGCCTGATAAAAAACAACAATTGTAAACTCATAAGTTAAAATATTTGCATGCCTAGATAAGGTAGAATATATATGGATATTATTTTAATTTTAAGACCAACACTGTTACTTATATTCGTGCAAATAAACATCTTCAATCTTTAAACACAGAAATCTATTCTGTGAGAGACATAAAGTTTCGCTGATTCTTTAACAACACTATATTTCTGAACTATTGAAAATTAAAGGCACTCAGTCAAAGTGTTTTAATTTTTTATAAGATGTTAAAGCGACCAGACCGAAACTAGCGCCACCACCTATATAAAATATATCATAGGCCGAATACGACGTACTTACATTGTGGGACGAAAGCAGATTTTTTCACGTGGGCCGAACTTCCTGGCTTTCCTGGATGAATATGGCATAAATCTATTTTATCTTTTATTTCGTTGAACATAAGATAAGATAAGATAAGCCTTTATTGCTGGTTAACAGAGTTTCAATAATTTCAAAAAAATATTTACTTTAAAAAAAAACTTAATCTACTATTGATGCTCTCGGCGCTTACTTTCCTTTCCTCTTTCCAGCTTGTCTTTCGACAAAGGCCTCCTCTAAGGCTTTCCAATCTTCTCTGTCCTTTGCTATGCGTAACCATTCTGGTCCAGCTACTTTCTTAAAATCGTCTTCCCATCGCTTAATCTGTCTTTCCCTACTTCTTGTGTTCCCCTTGGGTGTCATTCGGTAATTATTCTAGTCCATTTCTCCTTCTTTTCTCTCAACATATCGCTCTCTCGTCATTCGTTGAACATAATTTAGGGGGGAATTGCAAATATTTCATTGGCCTTTTGGTCTCACATTGTTTTTATCAATAATTTTCCTTCTGTAAAAAAACTTATTATTAATCTTAAAACGAAGATTCCTCAAAGATTAGAACCGTGTGTATCAACACCCTAGCGCTACTTACCAGCTAGTTAGCCTCAACCGGAAACATACCACATTACTCTATAGTCTATACTTTAGAATTAAAAACAAATAATCGTCTCTATGGTTCTCATAATGAGGTTTTATGGAGCAGCTGAAAAATTATTGAGGTAAAAATTGTTGGAATCGTCATGACCTTTTAATAGCTATTATTTACTTCCTTTGATGACTAGATTGCTTAATACCTAAATCGCGAAATTTAAAATAGCTTTGATTTTTTTTGAACTGCCTAAATTTTCTAACGTTTTTGCCCTAGTTCACACACATTCAAAAGATTCCGGGCAATATTTTTTCATTATAAAAAATACCTACCGAATTAAAACGTTTTTTAGATATAGGATCTACAGGGTGTCCGGTAATTAATGGATAACCCCGCAGGCACTTGTGGGGGGGCAGAAGGGCAACTCAGAAAAAAATAAAAAAAAATCTATCTGCAACGGTCTAGGATTTTTTTTTAATTTTTTTTAAGTGCTAAATTTTATACCTTTGTTCAAATTTTTGGGCACTACGGCTACAAATTGAATAATAACGAATTCAAACGAAATCAATTCGTTATTATTCAATTTGTAGCCGTAGTGTCCAAAAATTTGAACATGCGGGGTTATCCATTAATTACCGGACACCCTGTATATGATTTTTCTAAAGTAAAGTAACTTGGACGATATATATTAATGAATATGAATTATAAAATGAATTACTTAATACTTAACTTACTTAACTTAATTAATATGAATTTTGTATTTTTTTTACTAGCGACATCTAGTTCAGTTTACAAATCTTAGGTACCTCAAACACACGTCTCATTCACATAATTAGGTAGGACCTCAAGAACACCACAAACACCGAAAATTCCAAGTATTTACAACGCATTTAGTAATAATTAAATTGGGCTGTAAACGATCCAGTCCTTGTTGGTTAACGAGGTAACAAATGATTTAATTATACCCATGTTGTTTGTACGGACAAGGCTTTTTGGGGTATTTTTTGTAAAAAGGGTAATCGGGACCTTGCAGCAGATGCCACCCTGGGTCCGCATTCTTGAAGTTTTTGACAGAACGTAGGAAATATGACAGAATTCTTCACAAAAACACAGAAGAGGAGGTTCTTCGGGTGTTACATACACACAGTTTTTCGATTTCTAAGATAACTTTGAACAGATTTACAATAATTTTTCGCTGTTGTATGAAAAATGATCCCAAGACCGCCTTAAAAATATTCAAGAGGGATAAGTACTTGGCATGAAAAAATCAAATAAAAAACTCGTCAATACTAAGAAATTTGAAGACGGTTTAATTAAAAAACAATCAATACATATACTATACAATATACGTCAATAGTTTTTATAGATATATAATATGCTTTATTAAGAAACAAAATTACAATCAAATAATGTAATTAAATTAAATCTAGTATTTGTAATGGTAAATAATAAATTAAAACTTAACAATCATCTAAGACTTAGATGATTAGTCATTAAATAACCCGCCCCTGATCATCCCCGGTGCAAAGGTGCCCATAATGCTTGCAGCATTACCCCGCTGAATAGCGATGGCAATCCTTTGCTCCAAGTATTTGTAATTGAAACAATTTCAAAACTGATCCATATAAATACCAGTCGGAGGCTTGCAATACTGGCTAAATTTTTAGTAAAATATAATTAATTAAAATATAATGAATTGTAAAAAAAGCATAGGTTGTAATTTGAACAGTTTTATACCTACAGTTGTTATGAGAGCTTCAACCACTGGACCAGTTTATGTCTTCTCCGAAACCATTCAGTCTTTGGAGTGGTTTACAACCCTTAATAATTGGTTTACTAGCGGCATTACGTTTTGGTGTAATAGGCAGCCTTGTTAGGGAGGCTGCATTTACACTGTAGATTAGCATTTTCATAATTAGAATTGCTTACTCCTGCTGCTTCGTTTCGCAATGGGAACAATATCATCATCACACAATTTTATCACAACGTTCATTGGTACACTATTTTTGTATAAGTCGAGTATATTACTACCGCTTAAATAGTAGTACGTACATTTTAGTTTTGTAGGCTTATTCGGGGCGAAGCCCCAAATCAACAGCCTATAACCATCGGGGTATTAAGAAAATATAGTTACATTATTTGTTGAAATCGAACTAGTAGTTTCAGCGCTACGTAAGAACAAAGAAATATACACTCTTAACATAGGTACACATACTTAAGGTGCCAAACCATAACCCTCCCCCGTTTGTAGTCGGGTAAAATGAATGACAGACGCTTTTGTTAGTGAAGAATATTTATTTTCAGTGTTGTTATTTCACTTTTACTGAAACTAGAACTCTTATTTTATTCAATTTGTGTGAATTAAGTTATAATTATGTTATGTTTTGATCAATAATTTAAAAAAAAACTAATAAGAAGTTCCCGTTCGATGATGATAAAGGAGGACGTCCAATGTTGATTCACAATCGAAAATGACAGTCAGTCTCAACGGAGACCCATAAGGTAAACTAGATTCTGGTCTACGACGGAGACTACACTTATTCAGGGAGCGAAGGCGAACGAACGCGAAAGAATCAGTGTGGTGTGGACGTCATTGCGAAAGCAAACGATCCCAAACGAAGGCATTCGTTCGCCCTCGCTCGCTTGGTCTGTTACACACATTGAACTCTATTACTAAGTAATAGTAACAGAGGTCAAACACCATTTTATGTAACTATCTGATGCATTTGTTTCAAATCGCTATCGGTGTGAATGCGGCCACCAATAAAATAAGTAAGTAGTCAGTTTAATATTATTGGAGTCAATCACTCTTACTACGAAGTTAATAAACACCTACATATGTATACTCATTTATTATCACAAATAAAAAATAATGATTTAATAATTTATTAGCTATCGCTAGATCGAAGGTGGTTAATTACTTTTACTGAATGTACCTAATTAGGTAAATTAATAATAATCATTTATTTCAGACCATAGTAAAGTTACAGATCTAATTTAATTATTCTTTTAATAAAAAAAAAAAAAATAAAAAAAAAATATTTCTTATGCCTACAGTCCATAGTAAATCCACCTTAAAACTAACATACATTAAATTAGGAATAGGTAGATAGGTATTTCTAAATAGCTAATAACGTTGTGCGTTGTGGGTAGTACCCTAACAATGTTGTTTTAAAACTGAAAATCTTAAGTATCCAAATTAAAAACTATTAAAACAATCTGTTCATAAAAAACAGCCTTACTGTTTAACTTGAAAACTCCAGGATTTCTGTAGTATATTGTCATAGACAGAGATGAGAAACGCGAAAAGATGGCCACCAAGAGCAACTTCGCATCTTGGTCTAACTAAACAAGAAAAAATAAAACTGTTATGGAGTCATTAAAAAAGCTTATGAAACGTATCACAAGCAGCCCAGTGTTTTTTTACTGTTTGGCGTTAGATGTGAAATGGGCGGGTTACATTAAAACAATAATTTTTCTCCGTCATTATTATCGATTAAGCTTTAACGCTAAACGTAAGATGATGTGTGCAACGAGACGTTAAGGAGGATGGAGTGAATGAATGAACGGGATGGAGGGCATTTGGCAATATGAATGAATATGAATAATATGAATCATATAATGGAGGCGGAGAGCCTGACTATCTAAGTGATAAAAAGCTGTAAAGAAATCAGAATAAACGTGTGTCGTGGTAATCCAAGTTTCAATCTACTTCTCCCGTCCTACATTATTATAATTATAATCCTTTGTTTAACGTACTAATAAAATAATATAGGTGGGAGCGCTAATGTGTAAGTCGGGGTACCGCCTTAAACATCAACTGTGAGAAAAAAATGTATTCCCTATAACCAGATCACATCATCAAGTGTAACAAGACTTCAAAAACAAACCAAAACCTAAACTAATTCAAATAACGGCATCGCCCATTCCAACGCAGATTCCCGTTTTTGCAGGACAATCAGAAATCGGCGCGATTTTAAAGTAAAATGGACAAACTGACGGACGGACGGACTGACGGTGATGGACGGCTGTTTTGGCAGACACACTGGGACCACGAACAGGAATAAAAAGGAAGAGTTAAGGGGATTTGGTGGAAAGGGTTCGAGCTAGATTCTGGTGGAGATTACAGGATATTTCTCTGTAGTATTGAGATGTACTTTAAAATAAGTCTTACTAAAAATTAACTAACTTGGGTACCTATGCTTTCCACTACAAATGGACCCTATGCCCAGGACATGTATCGAATTATGCTAACCAATTTATGCCGGCAAAATTCGTAAGTATTCTGAAAATTTCAATCATGTTTACATAAACAAAATTTCAAATTCAAATTTAAAATCAAATCGAACAAATTGCTATGCAATGGTATCGTTGCCAAATCCTCTAGGTATAGATGAATCAGACTTTAAATAGTGCGTGTGCTGCTTATTGGACAGAGAGATAGGTAGAACAGTCAACCTTTACACTTTTGACATGCGTCCGAAAAGTCATTCTAATACCCGGAACGTTTTAGGCAATTATTGAATTCTATTGGACTATTGGTCATAGCGTCACGGTGGTCGACTTCTGATGAGAACTAAGGCGATCCAAGCGCAACACGTCCCTCTTCCATAATCTAGGTATCTATAGTTTCTTTCATCATAGGTAAAATGACAATATGTGTCGTGTCATTCTAACACTGTATCAACCATTGTAATAGTGATGTTATTTATTTAGGGGAATTCGGGCCCAGCAATACTGAGATTGTAATTTGTTAATGTTAATAGTTAAAAGAAGGTCTGACACATAAATAATGCTGAACAATTCACACAGCATTATCTAGCCCCAAGCTAAGCAGAGCTTGTGTTATGGGTACTAGAAAATTGATATACATAATACAATACATAGATAGATATTTTTTATTATACATACATAGAAAACGACCAGAACACCCTCATCATCATCATCAGCCTACATCAGTCCACTGCTTGACATAGGCCTCCCCTAATGAGCGCCATAGCGCCCTGTCTTCAGCTTGCCGCATCCAGCATCTGCCAGCAGTCTTTCGCAAATCGTCATCCCACCTGGTCGGAGGGCGTCCTACACTGCGTTTGCCGAGTCGCGGTCTCCAGGTCTCCACTCAAGAACACGTTTACCCCAGCGGTTGTCGGTTCTTCTCGAGATATGGCCAGCCCACTGCCACTTCAGCTTGCACCACCAGAAACCCACCAGAACACCCTATGTATATGTATTGTTTGATGTCATAGCGACGATATCCAAGGTGACGAGTGACCAACGCAACGGAATACTGTATCTTTTGGTATCATAATTATATGATCGAGACAACCCGCCAACCTTGGCTAGGTTGGTCTACTCTCGACCGTCTGATTTATTTTTGAGTCAAACATACTCTTATATTTTTACATGCATTTGCATGTAAAACGAGTGCCACCTGTTTATTTGGACATTTCCAATCGATATTAAATATATTTCATTTGCAGAAGAAATAATTGTAATAAAACAACGCAGACTCTCATTAGATAGAAATAACAAAAAAGATTTAAAATACATTTACATAGCCATAGAGTCTTTCTGCGATAAAATTCTGCCAAAAGTCCAGTTAGAAAGAAACCAATTTTGACCACTATAGAATTTCCATTTATTTCAATTTCCAACCAAAAACTACCCTACAAGATTCTCACTAGCCCCGCTGGTACCCTAAAAGGGGCAAAAAGGTCCAGGTCCGCAGCCCGAGGATTCCATGCATACCGCGAGCCCCAATTAAGATCCCGTAAGATTGTCCCTTGAACCTTTTTGTTTCAGTTTGGGAGGTGGCCACAATTTCAGATTTAGTTGGATTTAGTGCCAAAATGCTGCAGTGGCGCGGTCGAGGACTATGAATCGAGCCCCCTGCAACTCAGCTTGTGAATGTCGTAAATGACGACTAAGAGAAAGAGGGGATCAAAGTTTGTACTAAATCTAAGTCTTAATTCTTTTTCAATAAACAATATTATCATAGAGAACCTGACAGAGGAACGGCAGCTGCTTTTTTCTGAGTGTCAAATTCGATTTATGAGAAAACAAAATGTGCAGATTTTGTTTTCTCATAAATCGCGTCACGCGACTCCTTTCACGAATTATCCCTAACTCTAATGGTGTTGGATTTGTTCACTCTCTCCCTTCTCAAAAAGTATGTATACATACTTTAACACTTCAACTGCGACTCAACCCATATGCCCAGTGTGGGGAATGGGGATTCTACATTATATCAGGGGAGTTTATAATATAATGAAAATAATGATAGAGCTAATATGCAATGGAGGAGGTTATGTTTTACGGTTACGTCTAGGAGTGGTTTAGTATAAACGGATGCCGAAAAATTCGTCGCAGATGTTGTTGATGTGTAATTGGTGTAGTATGTTATTTATAAACGTATTAGTTGAAAGTAAATAAATATTTTTTTTCACCTAGATACTCGTAGATTGGTTACAGTATGCAGATAGTTCAATTATTATAATTTGAAATTATTGTGTAGTATTTTTTCTATTATGTATTTGATTGTGATTTTAAACAAAGATTTATTAAAAAAAATAAAATTTACTGAATGTTGAAATATAAAAAAAATTAAGCGATTTCAGATTTAGATTAAGATGTGATAAGTAGACCATCGCTGTCGACCCGACAACCGCTGGGGTAAACGTGTTCTTGAGTGGACCGCGACTCGGCAAACGTAGTGTAGGACGCTCTCCGACCAGGTGGGATGACGATTTGTGAAAGACTGCTGGCAGATGCTGGATGCGGCAAGCTGAAGACAGGGCGCTATGGCGCTCATTAGGGGAGGCCTATGTCCAGCAGTGGACAAATATAGGCTGAAGATGATGATGATGATGCTGCTTTGATTTTGGACTTTAAATATAAGACCAAAATCAAAGCAACAATCATGGTCACCCTACCATCGTTTGAATAAGTTTTTCGATCCAGTTTATTTGTCGAATCGGTTAACACCTCGCGGAGATTCCTGACACGATTATTAGAAGCGTATAATGAGAACAAGCTGCGCTGATTGCTATGATTCTTTTGTTTTCGGATAGGCTTAACGATGGTTTAGGTTAACGTGTAGTTAATTATTAAAATGGCTGGCTGTATCAATTGCTAATAAAAAATAAAAAAATAATGCTGGACAATTCACACAGCATTATCTAGCCCCAAGCTAAGCAGAGCTTGTGTTATGGATACTAGATAACTGATATACATAATACAGTACAATACATAGATAGATATTTTTAGCTAATGTTGCTTACTAAGTTTTTTGGTGTGGATAAGCAACGAAAGCGTAGGTGAGTGATCGCAAAACAACTTGAGCTCTGTGATCTTAGCAAAAGCAGCAACAAAAGTGCGCAAGTACAATCAAATAGAAAAGTGATAATAACCAACCCAGAATTAGTAAGCTGAAGTGGCAGTGGGCAGGTTCTAATAATGAAATAATTTTTCAAACCGGTCCAGTAGTTTCGGAGCCGAGCCTATTCAATTCAAATAAACAAACAAATCTTTCCTTTGATAATATGGGTAATTTTGGTACACACAATAATACATTTTGTTTTCTATATATTTACGGAGATTTCTTTATGTTCTATATATCACAGAGGATAATTTAATATCTTCATGTTTTTTTTTTTCGTATTTTTTATATATAAGTAGTTATTCATTTAATTGTTAAACGGTTCTGTCTCAATTAATATTTCATACAAAATAAAATTAAGTGTATAATTTCCAAGTGACGCATCATTTTGCGCATCGTCGCCTACTGTATGCAAGCGCATGTTAGCGCGTTGTGTGAGATTGTGTGGAATGTATGTGTTTGTATGAGACGCGAACGAATGTGATGGGCTGGAAAATTAATTATCTTTTTGGCCATTGATCTGTTATCATATCACTTACAATTTGCAGGCTTTGTTTTTCAGAGCTCATTTAAAAATGTGAGATTTTATTGGTATTAAGATCTTGTTGACTACTGATGTCGCTCGGCGGGCACAGGTCCGCTTGCGACACAGGAGGTTGCGGGTTCTACTTCCGCCTTTGGACAAATGTTTGCACCATCTGCCGTGTAGTATCGGCATAGAACTTGTACCACCCAACTCTTCCTGTGGGTGTCGTAAGAGGCGACTAAGGGACGTACACCGGGGGGCGGGCAGCAGCGCCTCTTGCAGAATAAATCTACCACGCGATCCCTAACCTGCATGTCCAGCGTGGGGATTATGGGACCCATGAGATAAAAAATCAGGGGCAGGCTTTCGTCCAGCTGTGGATTTGGGCCGTGGGCTGTGAAGGAGGAGTCATTAATAACGGGATATTTACCATGATTCGATTTTTGAGTTTTCCAATATTTCGGCACAGTTTCATGCGCCATGATCAGGGCATGATCAGGGAACAACTAAAATAACTGCGAGTTGGTTTTTATTGGCAGATATATCGATCTACCTTCATTCTTTGTCTTTTGCTACAAATGTTACTACTACCACCGGTTTCATTTACGAACGCAATTCGATCACGACACACAACACTATATAACGGTATCTGAACACGGCTTGGTTGGTTTATCACTTCTTCAGTTTTTACACATTCTCACCACAGGGTTCCAGGTTCTGGATAATTGGAAAACTTCTTCTCGGTTGAAGTTTCTGTGTTTGGTAATCTCAATGGCCTCCTGTACCAGTCTTGGTATGTAATGAATGATGCTCTGTTGAAATTACTTGTGGATTGTGTAACTCGATCCAGTGAACTTCAAAATTGAATCATGATAAATCATTATTATTAGGTATACTAGTCCAAAAGTTCCCACCGCTCAAATAATATTGACTGGAATCGAACCCATGACCTGACTTCCGGCTGCCTGTTGACTCAACAATCAAACTGTGATATACACATATAACTTGGCCGACAGCAAATGTTTTTGTATGAAATATCTCCAAAATCAACAGTTTAGGATGGAACCTGAAGTTCTATGGGAGAAAGATAAACATTTTAAGTTCTCATTATGACAACCTTTGGCTTCCATAAGTTTTGACGTTTTTTACTTTCCATGTTTTCTGTCAAAGTAACAAAATAAATAAAAATGCTTTATTTCAGACAACCATAGGTCCATAGATTTACGAGTAATACACATAAAACAAAATAAAATGGAATATAATAAATATAACAACAATTTTTTTTAAATCTTTATTCAGAAAGAAAATAACAATCAAATAACAAAATTAAAACTAGTATTTACAATAGAAACAATTAAGCTATCTGCAAACTGTTGCAAACAATCTACAGGTAGCTCAACTGATCCATATCAATAGGTACCAGTTGGAAGCGTTAAAATAACGTAACAGTATACGCGTTACAACTAATTAAGCACTGTGTACAGAAAGAAATGAAATAAGTTCCCAAAAATTTTCGACTTCGGACTCGAAGAGATGCCCAGAGTGCGGGTAAGCTCTATAACAAAAATCCTGTCTACAGTAAATCAAAAAGCCGAGGATAATCGATAAAGGAAATAGGTTCCTTGATTGATTGATCACCCTCGCACGAAGCACTTCCAGAGAGGGGATAGAAGACACCAGCTCACAGGATGCTGTTGCGACTGTCCCGTACTCTGCGCATCAGGGACACTGTTTTTCTGCGCATAACCGTATGGAAACCGTCTGTGTAACTTCTGGAAAATTTTGTTCAATTTACATATTTTTGGCGTTGTTAGCAAAGGTCTGACTGAGATTCAAAAGGTTACGGATTCGATTCCCCCACACATACCTCCTTCTAAAACAAGCCCACGTAATCCTGGAATGCGAGAGAATAACAGCACAACGAACAGAAATCCTCAACTTGCCGAGGTCACTCCGCGAAGCCTGTGATGACCCCAGGAAGATTCTGAGCTTCTGGACGGAGTTAGACTGGCTATGCTAGCGTAAACAACGCATAATGGACCAAAAGGAGTCCAAACACGGATTAAGAGTACTTCTACCATACCATACCATGTCATAGACTATACGTTACTCGAGAAGAACCGACAACCGCTGGGGTATACGTGTTCTTGAGTGGAGACCGCGACTCGGCAAACGAAGTGTAGGACGCCCTCCGACCAGGTGGGATGACGATTTGCGAAAGACTGCTGGCAGATGCTGGATGCGGCAAGCTGAAGACAGGGCGCTATGGCGCTCATTAGGGGAGGCCTATGTCCAACAGTGGACTGGTATTATAGGCTGATGATGATGATACCATGTCATGTTCAGCGTGGGAGTTATGGGCATTACCCATGAGATAAAAAATCAGGGGAGGCCTGCGTCTAGCAGTATACCATTATAGGCTGTTGATGTTGAGGTATAAAAATAAGATTCGTTTTAGAAAAATGTTTTGAAACATTTCCCACGGATCACCTTAAGGTACTTTACGATATTGCTACTGTGTCTCTAAGGTAAATTCTATGAAGATATAAATAGCCATATTAGAATTACGTTATCCATTTTCTTAAATTGATCCACATCTGTCCATATAATGTAATTATAACACTCGAATATAAATAACCTACGAGTTTGTTTGTTTGTGTGTTTGTATGTGTGTTAATGCTTCTTGCCTTCAAGCAACCTGTGCTCGAGCATGGATTGAGGAGGCGGGGCTAGATCTTAGGGTTGCCAGCTACCTTCCAGCTAGAAAGGAAAATTGGGTAGAGTTATTTCACCAGTTATTTTCCGCTTATCAGGAAAGGTGATATAAAGGTATACCCACCCAGCAGTGGACTGGAAAAGGCTATTGTTGATGAACTTAGGTTCATATGTAGGTGATAAAAGTTAGATAGTAACCAAATATGGAATACCGTTTTGTTTTTAGACATAAATAAGAGAAATGTTAGTAGTCAAAAACTTGAAGTTTAACATACAGTAACATTCCTGTGTTATATTTGTTAATCATGTACTTAGTCCTATTACCAAAATTAACATCCTTATGTTAATACATTTGTATTTAATAATGGAATAGGTAAGTACCCCAAATATATTACCTTTATTGAATTTTATTTTATTTTTGTATAATTTAATTCAATAATTTTTAGCTATTAATTTAAAATTGCTACATACATAGAAACACTGTGTTATGTAAATAAAACAAATATGACTTGTTATTCCTGAATTAACGAAATAAATGATTATTGATTGGAACAACATGACATTTCTTACTAATTTAAATATAAATCTACTTTTACAATGTCTTACTGCCGAATACTCAAACACAACTCAGATTTTAGCACGTCTTAAGTCGAGGGTTTTTGTCAGTTTTCAGTGGAAATATGTCAAAAATTCGTCATCTGAGACGTGCTTAGAACTCAGTTGTGTTTGAGTATTTGGGGGTTATACTCGTAGACTACAACTGCTTCTAATTATTATGAATGAAAAAAAACATGTTGGCTTGTGGCAAGGAAGTGGCAGCCCTAACCAGTCCGCGGGGCCATCCATATAACAATTTAACAGGAACGTTCAACAGCTATAAATTAAACGAGTTAACAGCCCTACAAATTCTCGAGTAACTCTTGTACACCCTACCTTTTAAACTGAGCTTAGAGTTACAATAAGAAAAAGACAGGTTCAAGTACAAAGTTCCAAGTTCTCACGTAATCTACCTACTCAGTTGAGCTATCTCGTAATTGTTTGCAACAGTCTGCAGTTAGCTTAGTTTCAATTTTAAATGCTCATTCTAATTTGTTTCTATTAATTAATTGCAATTGTCTCTTATAATAAAATTTATCTAGTTATGTATGCAACTTTGGTCCTAGACCTGCTAATAAGAATGCTTATTAGCTAGGTCTAGGATCAAAGTCAAAAATTACTATACACTATCAATTTTCATAAACATCTTCTCAAAAGCACATTTGGAATAAACTAATAATGCTGGACAATTTAAACAGCATGTCCATGATGCTCCAAGCAAAGCAGAGTTTCTAATTTAGGTAATACAATAACTAAATGTACAAGAAATACTTTTCATTTCATAGTCTGATATTTTATTATTCATAGAAAACACCCAGAACAAATATGTGCAGATCTTAAAAGCTCGTCCCGAGACTGGAATCGAACTAGAATCCTCCTGCGTGGCAGGCGGATCCAGCTGCACCAATCGTCAATAGTTTCAATTTTAGATTCCAAAATCTTAAATTTTTGTTTTTTTACTAGTGGTCCGCCCCAGCTTCGCATGGGTATATTCTATAGCCTCTATTCTAAAGTCTATATTTAAGTTACTCATTGTTAATGTAGCTTTCTAACAGGAAAATATTTTTTGTAATCGGTCCAGTAATTTTTAAGTTTATTCGTTACCTTCATACAAAAATACAAATCTTTCCCGTTTACGAGTATATTATTAGTGTACAATGGCGATGATCAAGCTTTATTTCACCATCCCACTTGTATAAGTGATGATGTAGCCTGAGATGGAGATCGGTTTCCCAGAAGGAACTAATTCACCCTGGATGTGAAGACTCCAAGATTGTACTCAATCTACTACAAACAAACAGCTTTCAGCTAGATAATTCTTACTCCTCGAAAGCCTTCGGACATCCCTAAATTATCCGGCAAATTACCCGTTTCAGCGGATTTCTACCATTTATTTAACTAATTTTATCTGATAGACCATTTACCTATCTTTTGCATCTTAAGCTGAGTATCCACTGGTGTGCTTTATTTTATCTGATACCCTGTCCTATTTGTTTACATTGTTTCCAACCAAGATTCAAGGGGTAAAACTTTCGCGACTTGTTATAAATACAGTCGATTTGAGAACATCCTTTAAAAAGTTGATTTAAAAATTAATTGTTTATCCAATGGTATTTAAGAAGTTGACCTGCTGTGGGATCACTCAAAAACCACCCATCATTTATTAACTTTTGAAAGCCCTATGAATGGTCTCCGTAATTTGCAATAACTGTATTGGTCATTAAAACGGCTTTCAAGGTCATTGTAATGGCCGAAATGGCTTTCAAATGTCAACTAGACATCATTTTTTATAAATTTCACTAAATATTTTCATATGAACACACATGCCCGCCCATCTCCAGCTTCGTCAGTCAGTGAACGCGTTAAATGTAGGTAAGACCATATTCTTAAAATTTAAAGTTATTTTCACTGTTGGCCTTATATCACTCCAACCCCTTGTAAGGTAGATACACAAACAAATTAAACTCAAAAATTAGTTAACGATCGAACGCCGAGGGGCATTGATCATTATTTTATGGTTCCCATATTTGGGCCCTAAAGCCTATTATTTGGCCCAATATCGGGCCATTTCGGACCAATTATGGCCCTTCTCGGAACGCTAATGATTTGTTGGGGTATAGTGTCAAAAGTTGCTGAACAACTTATGATCAAAATGGACTACTTTGCTTGCAGCACTCCGGGTGGTGGTGATTCACCCACCAGGCTGTCCGTATGCGAATAAAGTTATTAATAGAAACGTGGGAGAAACGTATATTATATCAGTTATAAAGGTGACTTAATTTAAGGTGTTTTCTACAAGTTGTTATGTACCGTTGCGTTTTGCTATATACCTCATTTTTTTTGTACGATTAGCATTGTTTATTTCAAATATTGAATAAAAAAGCGATGAGGTAAGTACCTATACTAATTCAGAGGCTTATCTTAACTGAGAACAAAGAACTTTCTACGTAGCTTTAATTTAGCTCCGTGCGTTAACGCAGTGAGCTCATAAAACTGTGAAGCCACTTTTAGCCACTCAGTTGCTCAGCGATTATTGACAGCTCGTAGATATGTTATACCACAAACACGGGATGAGAGGCGTTTTATTAACAGTGGCTGATAATAACCATAATAAGCTATCAGGGTTCCTAACAAGGCGAAACTTCATTAGTTTATAGTTCATAATAAAATGAGAGGTCGTAAATTATTAACGCTATTATGGATAGATGGGTTGCTTACCAGTTTTGGAAAATGTTTTGACGTTTTCAAGTTTAATGTATATTATGTATTATGACATACATACACACTTTTTTGGTATTCTGAGGTTATTTCTTTCTTTCCATGTTTCCCTTTCGAAAAGTTCGGAAAAGCTGCAAGTGCTTTTCCTATGAGGTTTTTTGGCAAGACGGCTTGTTTGTTTGTTTGTCTTACTTTCTTAAAAATAAAATAAAATAAATAATGCTGAGTATAGGAAGGTACTAAAATTTTAATACCTACTTGGTGTACTTATGTACAGTTCATTGTCCATGTGAATTAAATCTGTAATGTGTTCCAATGCTGGGCAGTGAATGTGTTTGGTCGAAACCTGAGGAATCCTGCGGTCTATTGAAATGACTTTATGTTTTGATTTGTTGTTCAATAATTATTTGGTTTGTTAGTTGTGTAGTTTTCTTGTAAATAATCAAAAACTGGTTTTTGCGCTTTTTCTGTCAAAAACGTGTGATCTGTTCTGCATGTGATGTTCTGTTTATAGGAATGAACGCGAAACTTCCATCCAGGCTGAGTAGTAGGTACAGGTCGCTATGCCCACGATCTAGAAGGTAGTATGTCCACGATCTAGTTCAATAATAGTTCAATAGTAATAGTTTTTTTTTTATTTTTTTTTAATATTTTTATTTAAACAATAGGATGTTACATGACAGGTGTCTAAGACTTAGATTTAGATTGCACATTACCTATGCTAAACAATTTTATGCATAGTAGCTAAAATAGGTCCACAATCAAAAATAAATAAATAATATTAAAAATATATCTTGTAGATAAATAAAAAGTTCAAATCAATACTTAATAATTATAAAAAATCATTCAATACAATTCGGTTTAAAGAACTTTATTTATACTCAAAAAGAACAGACAAGTTCACTTAAAATGAATATACATTGGTATCTAAAAATAAGTATTACTTAAGTAAAGTTACGGTAGTTTAATAAATAAATTTAAAATGTCATTTTAAGCCTATAAAGGGGGCAAGCGGCGAACAGACCAGAAACTCGTCATAGCTGTAAAAAGTTTGCTCGATAAGCCAGCGCTTTAGGCGGTGCTTAAATATCCTAGAAGGTAGTATGTCCACGATCTAGAAGGTAGTATGTCCACGATCTAGAAGGTAGGTACATTATCTAGTGAATTAAGTCCGTAATGAGTGTAAGTAGGCTGAAGAGAGGATGGTACAGTCGTGATGATCACAGCCTATCATTAAGGGAGTTCATATCGAGGGCTCTCCGCGTTGAGATGTACAGATCGCAAAATGATGCAAAAGCCTTTTCACCATTTGAATAATATTTATCGATACGATAATGATTTCAGGTAAAAAGACAACAGCTGAATGAGAAATCTAAATTCTATATGGTTTTAGCAACCATAAAGCCACTGAACTTTGAATCCAAATGGGTCCTGAGGTCGATATGACGACATGCTAGTGAGTCAGGGTAAAAAATCTAATATGAAATAAATAAATATAAATAATGCTGGACAATTCACACAACATTATCTAGCACCAAGCTAAACAGAGCTTGTGTTATGGCTACTACATAACTGATATACATAATATGATACAATACAAAAAATAATTACAACTAATATTTACACTTACATCTATTTACTAAAAAGACGACTACTAATAGAGTCCACAGGTGATCGGAATGCTGGTTTTTATTTCGGTCAACGAATTAGCATTGCCATTCAACGTGGCAATGCTGCCAGCATTCTGGGCACTCTGCCTTCTGGTGACGGCTTAGATACAATACAAAGATTTTTTTTTTTTTTTTTTAATTGGTTAATTTTATTTATTTATATAATAATGAACAGCAAAAAATAATTACAACTAATATTTACACTTACATCTATTTACTAAAAATCTAAGCCGACATAGATACATATTTAGACATACATAGATATATATTTTTTCCTCTAATCCTTTGAGCTATGTCGATAACCTTGGTTCTCTGTCGGATGTATTCGTTGTGAATCCTATACTTCAGAGAAACTCCGAGCATAGCTCTTAATACTCATTATCTTAGATGAAATAAACTACAGAAGGGGATGCACCTCAAAGTTGTAATTTTTTTTCCACCAAGGTGGCAAACAGGCATTCGGCCTGCCAGATGGAAAACGATTAGCGCAGCCTGTGGACGTCTGCAACATCAGGGACATTACATTTAAAGACTATGGCCGTATCTACCCAATTTCTACGTATACATCGGCGCAGACGACCCCGTCTGTTCCAGGTTCCTCAAGCAGGACCAACTTACGGGGAAAAACACCTCTTACCCGCTCAATTTGGCTGCAGAGAAAATGGATTTGTTTCTGGTCTCTCTGGACGAACTCTGAAAGGCTACTAGCCCAGCTTAGCTCTAGCTTTAACTCTAGCTTTTTGAAGTTATTGAGCTAAGACATACATTACCAATAACACAAAACATCATATCCTAATGCAATTAGGATATTCCTGTTATGATAGTTTAAGTTTGAAAATAAATACTAATTAAAAATACAAGACAATGAAATGAGGCTAATTTAATAAGCATATGGGCAAATTTTTTCAAGGCAGTGCCAATAAAAAATAATAATAATATAAATACTTCAAATAATAATTAATAATTCGTCATGTTTATTTAAGAAAAGACTCTTTTCTGAATAGGTGTGAGAAAGTTATGTTTTGTTTTTAGGAAAACTAAATCCTTGCAGGTAACCAGTGGCCTGGGAGGAAAAAAATTCATCACACATCACTGGTTACCTAATCCCGGTTACCTAGACGGAACAAGTCAACTATTCTGTCAATCTCTCCGATGATTCTGTGTTGATGCCTTTATCATTTACCTAGTTAGTAGCGAGTCTTGGGTCCCATGTCAAATTTTTAAACTAACTTCAGTAGGTAGTGTTGTGCTGCTGTCGATACGGGGCGTGTCCCGTATAACTCACGCAGCTATTACGAGGCTGCATTAACAAATATTTAAACTTTCGAGCGAGCGTGCGTGCGCGCAGCTTCGTGCATTTTTAATTTGGAACGAAATTGGCCAATGAATGTGTTTGCTTAATTGCTGTTTTCAATTGGATGTGATTCGTTATTTTAATAAAAACATAAATAAATAGTCATAATTAACATTATTACCTAACACAATATCTAAAATGACGATAGAACTGGACAAATACCTATATAAAGATACAGAAAAGAGATATAAAGGTCTTTATTCAGAAAGAAAATAACAATCAAATAACAAATTTAAATTAAAACTAGTATTTACAAGAGAAAAAATAAAGTATAAAGTCAATTTACCTACATTGGGTAACATTTTTTGACTTTGACTTTGATTTTAATTTAGTTTAGTTCAAGTTCTTGTAATACTGTTCACGGAAGTTAGTTGACTAATTAATAATAAAGGTTTTTTAATTAAAATAATATCACACCAGCTCAATATTTGAAGTTAATACTTCAATGAATATTAATGCACCAAGTATCATTTATTTCAACACTCGAAAGTGAAAAAAAGGAAGCGTTCTCATAACAAATTCATATTATAACGAGTTATCAAATAAAAATCTTATTAATAAAAGTAAAATCCATAAAACAGTTTCGACAGAGCCCGTCCGATACAAAATAAAGGCATGCACACATAATTGGTCCCGAACAAATTTCCATTGATATTCGTGATGGGAAAAAAGTACAAAATGATTGTCGATGAGATGTGTGCGGGGTCGATATTCGCCTCGCAGAACGATTCGACAAATTTATCGATAAACCAGCTACAACCCTATTGTCTCACCAGAGAGGCTATTTTAGAAGTTTGGTTGGTAAAATTACGTTTGTAAATTTATAATGGGCCACTTACGGGCTCTGCAAATTGTCGAGAATTGCAACGGGTTAAACAAGGTGTCAATTTGGCGGAGTTATGAAAGTTCAGTTCTCGGAACTATTTGTTTTAAAGTTTTGTAGTGGCTGAGAGGGGTTTACACTTTATTTGTGCATTGATGGCATCAAGTGGGCGGTGTTTTATGTTATGTTTTATTGAAACGGATATCGATAGAATGCTGTGCTGCTTTTGATTAAACTTTCATTTTAATTTAGAGTTATGTTTTCTTGAGTTATTGTGATGAAGGACGGGATGGTATTCCTAAAGCTTTGCATTAGGGTTTTGCTATTTAATAGGTAAGTTAAATAAATACGACTTACCGTACCAATACATAATAATTATGTACCTTTTTGTTTACTCATATGCATCTTTTTGTCTACTCAAACAAATTTGAACAGGTATTTACCTTAATATGTATGTTTCTCAATTTTCTTTGAATAATGGAGGGGCTAAGGATATTTCATTAGAGTCATCGTTTTCACTACTTTTGTCCGCATATGCGAATCAAAACGAACCAACGCAAAATACCCATCTATATGTATCTTAACAAACATTAATCATTCAGAATAAATATAGCCACTTATGCAAAATAACTGCACAATTATTTCAAATTCTTCAATAAATTTAAAACACGTTTTAATTAGGTGCTTTCATCAAACATCGATATGGACAAAATCATCGACCTTTTCCCACCTCTTCGTCCGAACGAGATTTATATCATGTCATTATGCATAAAATATTTCTTTTAAACATATAATTAGATGTTATTAATATTATAAATAATGCTTTGCCCGCCTTAAGGTTTCTTCCATAGGTTTGAATAGTTGTTTTTTGCTGTCAGTGTTTAACTAATGGGATATTGGTTAGCTATAATAGTTAATATTTCTAACGCTATTTTGCCTTGTTTGGGTGTTGATACCATAATTTAAATTTTGTTTAATGGGTATTTAAGGTTTTTTGTTTGTTACTTTGTTATGTTACCTAAGAGATTTTTTTATCTAGCTAGATAGGGAACTTAATTTTTTGTTGATGTAATGTAACTTAAGAGTTAAGTATATGCCTATCCACATCACGTTTTTGATTAATTTGGTCGTTTACTTATTCAAGCGGAGTGGTTGTGTATTTTAACGTATGATCTGTGTAAAACACACCTTTTCCGAAGGCACTTTTATATTTCATTAAAAATAAGAACAGTTTTATTGTGGTGAAATCATTCCGTTAGGTATTCCACCTTAAGTCAATAAGAACTCACGTGTCATAAGGAAACCAACAACAAAATTACTTTCATTAAAAAATCAACGACAAAATAACAGTATATTTACCGGCCTCGGCGGCCTCCAACTTATATCTTCATACAGAAATTATAGAATCTTTATAACGTAAAAAGCTGTCAATAGTGCTATCATTACAGAAACTATTATATACCATACTGGACACATTAAAACATACCCCGAATCTTGGACAATTACCCTTTACGCGGGTAATTTGCAGTATTCTGCCAACACTGGTGACTATTACCCTATAACAATCTGGCTGCACCACTATCCAGACTACACTGGAAAATAAACCTTTTCCAAACGGAACACAGTCTTTTTAACTCGCGTATAGGGATTTGTTTTTGCCGAAAATCGTTCGAAGATAAACGAATCATTTGGCCTTTATTGTGGGGAGATAAGGTTGAAAATTGAATTGAGTAGAGATGACATCAGCAAACATTACAGCGCTCGGCCATTATTGAATTTACTTTATATAATAATGGTTAATCACTTGAAACCATCGCTCGATGCTGCCTTGTTACTGAGAGCTAGGGATGGTAGTTATGTTATTAATTTACTGTCATCGATATCGATAATTATCGACAGATCAGGTGAGCATTCAATTTCGATATTAATAAACTGAACTTTATGCAAATTATCATCTTAAACATCCGCATGTTATTGATTTATTGACGAAGGATCTTTAAATATTACAGAATCAGACATAGGTAATTATGACAAATTCTGATTGCCTAATTTACTTTATTCCCACTTTTCTTAAGTTTTATGAAAAAAAAACTTACCTATTTCAGATAAAGTAATAGCAATTTATTTTTATGTTAATAACTGGAAAAACAAACCTCATGTTTGACATATAAAAGCTCAATCACCAAAAACATTTAACCGTCACAAATTATATAACATCGATAATAATTCACCGTTCAATTCATCGATACAAACCATCAACACGTCCCATCCCCATCCCCGCGGCGCAAACGCAGGCGTGCCTCCATCAATAATTTATACCCACATCGTTAAATAATGGAGTATGAACATTTCGTCGTGTCGTAAACACCAGTCTTTTAATTGTTACTCTGAGAGGCGTGCTATAACTTTTGTTCCACACTAATATATAATGCGAAGGTTTGTATGTTTGAATCGTAGGCTTGTAACCTCTTCACGCTAAAGCTAATGTAGATTTAAGAGAAGTACATCCATGGCCCACTGCCGGACCCCAAACAAGGGCGGTTTTTCCCTAATCACCACGATTGGCAGGCGGATTGGTAACCGCAGAAGAGGTGTAAAAATGCAAATGAGGTAGCTACAGCCCTATTCTACAAGGGCGCAATACGTGCCATTTTGTGAAAAGGATAATTATATACCTAGGCATTGGATTTTGCGTTCATAAAAGAGGGACAGAGCAAAGTTTTTCTGAACGGCGGAAGAGCAAAAAAAAAGTTTTACTTATTTTCAAGAAAACTACACAACTTATGAAGAAACTGGTTGTAGGAACCAAGTAATTAGTAATAATCTACGAATAAGAATATACTTAAGTCATTTCAATAGATGGCAGGTTCGAGTCTCGCCGAAATGTAACATTTTCAATTCAATTTCTTACAGTAGGTACAAGTTCTAATCTGTCTAGATCTGAAAAAAAAAGGTTTATTATTATCCTGGAGAAAAGCGGGCGAAGTCGCGCGTCGGAGCTAGTTAATAAATAAGCTAAATATATTTAATTCGTTTCCTTCTTATTAAGATTAAGGTTCTGTCTATTTGTTTGAATTGTTGACCTCTATAGCCTAAAGGGTAAATAGAAAGATTCTGTTGATCGTAGGTTCAATTCCCGCCAGGGAACAAAAGTTTAGACTAACTGCCGCCGGTTTGATAGTTGCATTGCAGGTAAGTAAGTGTTTATTGTGGTAGAAGAAAATAACAATCAAATAATAAAAACAAATTAGAAATAGTATTTACAATTGAAACTATAGAGCTAACTACAGATTGTTGCAAACAATCTACAGGTAGCTCAACTGATCCATGTCAATACTAGTCTGAAGCGTGCCCAAGATGCATGTCTGCATTGCTCCGCGACCTTTTCACTATATGGTTGAATTTGGTTAGTTTTAATATAGTTTACCTGTATGACCTAGACGGATTAAAAGATAGAATCTAGTTTTTAAATACATTCTCGAAATATGTAAATTTGTAAGTAATAATCCTTTCTTTTTCATAAAAATAAATGACTAACCTCGCCGGTACCAAACTCGATACAAACACAACCTTGTCAAGCCCGCATCAAAATCCTCCCCCAACTCGATGGCAGTGAAAATTTATAGTAAAATACCAGAAAACATTAAATTTTAATGTATAATCTATCTACCATCATCATGATGATTGCATAAATATATTAGTATAAGTAGAATCTATCTATACTATACTTCTATATTTATAATATTATATAAAGTAAATCTGTCTGTCTGTCTATCTATCTGTTATCTTTTCTGACTATCTGTTATCTTTTTAAGGCTAAATGGCTGAACGGATCTTTAGGAAATTTGGCTTAAAGATAAAAGGTACAACCTAAAGTATGAATGAAGTGCCAATACCTACTATAATTTTACTTGAAAGAGAGTTTGATAAATATGAGCACAGCCGCGGGCAAAAGATAGTGCTAGCTTTAATTGGTAGTGGAGAATTTTATTAATTAGTTGGAAGCATTTTTTTAAGAGGAGTTATATATTTGATTTTTTGCTTTTCGGGTTAATTGTATAATAATGTTCTTAGCTTTGGAAAAGCTTCTCTGTAATCATTATTAGGTATACCTAAGTGTTTTATTTTATAAATTATAAGATGACGCTATGAAAACATTATTATAAAATAAACCACGTAAGGAGCATCTACTCTCGAACCACGTGGCCTAATGCGAGATGATGGTAAAAGGCCTGACGGTATGACTCTGATTCCTTGGAAGATGGGTCAGCCTTTAGTTTGGGATGCTACGTGTGTAATACCCTAGCACCTTCTCATCTTGCCGGGACATCAGTAAGGGCCGGCTCCGCAGCAACATCAGCGGAGTTCCTCAAACGGCGAAAATACGCTAGTCTTGACAGAGGTTATCTATTTGATCCGTTTGGGGTGGAAACCCTAGGTCCTTGGGGTCCTGGGGCACACGTTATCTATAAAGATCTTACAAAACTACTAATAGAGTCCACAGGTGATCGGAATGCTGGTTTTTATTTCGGTCAACGAATTAGCATCGCCATTCAACGTGGCAATGCTGCCAGCATTCTGGGCACTCTGCCTTCTGGTGACGGCTTAGATTTTTAGAAAATAGATGTAAGTGTAAATATTAGTTGTAATTATTTTTTGCTGTTAAATAAATAGATAGAGGTCGTAAGGAGCTAAAATATTAATAAGTAATTTATGAAGTCATGGAAGTCTATTTTAACATGCTGAGAAATTAAAATACAAAAAACAAACAGATGCCTATTATATCATTTATTAAGAAAATTACAATGACAAAATAAAACAACAACATCTTGAATTTTACACATAATTGGCAATGGCAATGCTAATTCGTTTACCGAAATAAAAACCAGCATTACAATCACCTGTGGACTATATTAGGGGTTTTATACCTTGTTATGAAATCACATAAGAACAAAATAATCGAAGTTAGTATAAAAATAAATAAATTAAATAGAAAAACATTGATAATTAAATGCATTAAGTTAGTACTACATATTTATTCTGTGGTACATTATAAGGTTAATAAAAACACCTCATGTTTAACTCTTTTGAAAAATAATCCAATTTCCTCATTTAACCCTAAACACCCACAAACCACAATCTGATCTCATATTCAAATGAGCCAGTTACAAATTGGACTCATTTAAATGAGTCTTACAAGTAATTGTATCTCATTCGTTCGACTCTGAGTACACAGAGACGGAATAAGGGGTCAGGTTTCAAAATTGTTAAAATTACAATTATCTCTTTATTAAGATATCAAGAAACCGAGACTTTACGTTTGGCTGTTTACTTTTATGTAAAAATAAACTTTTCAAGATTGAACAAAATAAACAAAACACAACGCCCCGTTATCATCATGATCGTCAGCGTCAGTCATTAGTTCATTGCTGGACATAGAGGAGGTCTACAACCCCGTACAGCTGGTCAATTTTAAGATGACCAATGAGTGGTGCCCACTAAAATTGACTAGCATTTCCTTTCGTTTTTTCTACGTACTGAAATTTATAGCAGGATAATTTAACAAAATTTAATTACCGGAAAGGTATTCCACTATACTGATTTTATTCGATGTTAGCGATAGGGTTATTGTCGTTACAAACTTAATTGATTTAGAAGTTTTTTTTCTGTAACTAAAGAGTTCATGGTAGGTACTACTAGATCGCTTTTAACATAACACGACGTGTGGTTGACCCATTATGTACACCGAAGATGATTATGCTAGCCCTAGTAAGACCAGAAATAATGCTGGATGATTCACACAGATCGTACAATACAAACATTTGTCCCGAGGCGGGAATCGAACCCGCAACCTCCTGCATCGCAGATAGACATTCGCCCACCGCGCCACAGAGGTCGTCAAAAAGTTACTATCCTTATTGCAAATTTGGACAACTCGTTCACTTAGACACATTAATTCGTTCACATTTCATTCTAATGTTTATCATTACTTTTATTTGAATTATTATATGCGAATGAAAGTGACTAATGAAAGAAGTGTTTGCCTCATGGCCCTGCTAATCTCTAAATAGTCCTAATGAGAAGACTTATGGGTGACCCCTTTCAACACCCCAGATTATGCCAGTAGCCCCAGAGTTGTTATCCGTAGTACGTCCCTGTACAACTCATTCACTTGGACAAATTAATTCGTTCACGTTTCATTCCAATCTTAATTAGTTCAGCTTGAATAATAAGATGTTTAATGTGATGATTTTAAGGAAACATTTGTTGATGACTTGTTTTACTTAAATACCTACTGGTGCTGGTGCATGTAGGTTAAGGTTTCTTCTTTTTGTTAATGAAGGTATTTCTAAATTAATTTTATTATAGGTAAAAGGCCGTGTGGTGCCGGCTTAGAATTTGCACCACCCCAACTCTTTTCGTGGGTGTCGTAAGAGGCGACTAAGGGACAAACACCGGGGGGCGGGCTGCAGCGCCTCTTGCAGAATAGATCTACCACCGAAATGCGATCCCCAACCCGCATGCCAAGCATGGGGATTATGGGCATTACCCCCTATGAGATAAAAAATCAGGGGAGGCCTGCGTCCAGCAGTGGACCATCATAGGCTGTTGAGGTGAGGTGAGGGTTGAGGATAGGTAAAATGTCGTACACATTTTAGGCGGCTACTTCGTGTAGTAGTCGTCGCCGGATTGCAAAATCAGTTTGTAAAATAGCTAGGCTGATTGCAAAACGGCGCAGTTTAGTAAATTATATTGTTTATGCAAAATAGTTTAGGGGAAAATGGTAAAAACTAATAAAATACATGGTACTTTGCCCAATTATTTTTTTTGAAGAAAATAATTGGGCAAAGTACCATGTATTTTATTACGTCGTAGGAGGCGACTAAGGGACAAACACCGGGGGGCGGGCTGCAGCGCCTCTTGCAGAATAGATCTACCACCGAAATGCGATCCCCAACCCGCATGCCAAGCATGGGGATTATGGGCATTACCCCCTATGAGATAAAAAATCAGGGGGAGGCCTGCGTCCAGCAGTGGACCATCATAGGCTGTTGAGGTGAGGTGAGGGAGGTTGAGGATAGGTAAAATGTCGTACACATTTTAGGCGGCTACTTCGTGTAGTAGTCGTCGCCGGATTGCAGAATCAGTTTGTAAAATAGCTAGGCTGATTGCAAAACGGCGCAGTTTAGTTAATTATATTGTGTATGCAAAATAGTTTAGGGGAAAATGGTAAAAACTAATAAAATACATGGTACTTTGCCCAATTATTTTTTTTGAAGAAAATGCCTCGTTTTTCATATATAGGTATATTATTTTTTTCGAAGCAATTTCTTAAATTCTTTATTGTACCTACACAAAATACAAAAATAAAAATAAAACAACGAAAATCTATGAAAGGCGAGCTTAACTCTAACAGAGTTTTCTTACAGCAAACCTATATGAAGATATATATGAAGAGAGTTTGTTTTAATTTTTGTAATTTCGATAATGATTACGGAGAAAATCCAAATTAAACCCAAATTAGCTCAAAATATGGCTAAATGTCACTCCGCCCATCTCGTTGAGTGAAATTAATTTGAGGTATTCCCTAGAAATCAGCTATCTTCAACGCACTTTCTGTTTGCTTGTCCTACTAGTACAAAAAAGTTCCAAATTCAAACTTTATTATTTTCATTCACCACATTCCTCGTTGACGTTCCAGTCAACGAGGAATGTGGTGAACGGAAATAGTACAGTAAACTAATTACTTGTTATAGATGAATAAATAATTTATATATACATCTGTATATAAAACAAAGTCGTTACCTACACCATTTATAACCCAAGAACGACGGGACCGATTTTCATGGTTTTTGATTTGTTGGATTTCTCTTGGTCCGGAATAGGATAAGAAGTTTTAAAAACATTGGAAAGTTGACTAAAAAATAACTAAAAGTGCGAATCCGGGGCGGACCGCTAGTTATATATAAAATCACCTATATAAAAACTTAGTCGGGTTTCTCGTAACCCCTACTTGGTGGATGTGGATATACCGTCCACTCGCACTAAGCGGTTTTCCTCCACATTCATCATTCGTAGGGGGGCACGCTCCTTGCTGCTGTTGTTCCCGTCAATTACAACCTGAGTCTCTTCAAGACAAGAATGAATAGGCATCTTCTAGCCAGGGGTCGGCAACCTTATCAAGCCTAAGAGCTAATTCTAAAATAATTTACTCCTGAAGGGCGCATGTAGGTTGACGCAAAAAAATGTTATACAAGGACAAGACAAGATGTTTATTTATTACATGAGGCATAGGTACATACTAGAGATGTAACGAATATTCGCATCCGCATTCGCATTCGCGAATATTCGCAGGATTTTCAATATTCGCATTCGCATCCGCATTCGCCAAAATCTATGCGAATATTTGGCGAATGTTGATGGGGCAAAAACTTACCTAATATATTTAAAAAATTGTTCTCTTTTACATGCGGAATTATAAAAAAAAACTGCACATATCGTAAATAGGGATGATGACAGTAACAAAAAGCATCATTATTATGCATTTACTAAATTAAATCAGAGCCATACATGACAAAACGCGTATTATAATTTTTATTTTGATCAAGATCAATTATTATTTTGATAAATAATATCTACAAAATACAATAATCAATCAATACAATTAGAGAACACAGACACAGAATAACCACAGAAATAAGTAATTGTAAACGTATGACTTTCTTCAATCAATAGCTAGCTTCTTTGTTTCTTGACAATATTGTTAATACTTGTTTTATTATTTGATTGTATTTCTTATTTGTAAAGACATACTAATGAATATAAATATTAGGGTAATTCTGTATCATAAAAATTTGTGCATCGGTGACGTCATAGACAGTCGCCACGAGTATTGTAGCGTTTTAGAGCGAAATTTAAATTACATTTTTTAAAACTCAATTTTACCTTCAAAATCCATGTTTTTTGTAGAAATATGTTTTATTTTCTATTCAGTAGATGTTTAAAAATATCAAGGAGTAGTCTCAAAATCAATCATCATGCCTATTACTATATTTTATTATGGCACTCTTATTGCTAATTCTTTAATAAGAACTTTGTAAGAAACTTTGACAAAACTTAACTGAAAAAAATGTTGAACTGACTTTGATTGGGTGACTAGTGTTTGTCCGTGGCTTTGCACGCGTTTCTACGAAATTAAAGAAACTTAACGTTTAATGTTTATTTTTTCTCTATGGGAACTAATTTGTGAGATCGAAAAATAGCCTAGCCTTTGCTTTGAATGACAATGTATTGATTATTCTAACCCAGGGATTAAGGTAACCTTTTAATGGCGGGAACCACTTGACAAATTTATGGTTTGTTTTTGGCGTGCACAGACCTTGATCGGAGGACCTAGGACAAGGCCGTCTTTTATTTTTTATTATTATCTTATACTGGTTAATAATTAAATATGAATATTTTAAATATTAAAAAAACAAGTTAATTTCTAGTTTCACCCAACCCAAACCTCATAAGCTAGAAATCTTAAATTTTAAGCATAGGAGTTTTGGAAATTACACCCCCAAAAGAAAAGAGGATTGAAGTTTTTTACGTGTTTCTTTTAACTCTACGAAGTGGCCAAATTTGCTTGAAATTTACCAAAAATACAAAGGTGTTGAACACGTATTTCAGGATTTTTCAAAATATTAATGAAATGGTTAGGTATATGAAAGTTTGAGATTTATAGTTGGGCTCCGACTTATAAGGGCTGTAACTTTCTAACGCATAACGCTATTGTACTGAAATTTTCTGAGTATATAAACTATCAGAAATTTTCAAGAAAACTCTTAATATGATATGCGTTTTTCAATCCATTCTTTTTTATATACTCAGAAAGTTTCAGTACAATAGCGTATTGTATTATATCGATAGCGTTATGCTTATGTAACTTTTAAACCAGTACCCCTATTTATAATTTTACATTTTGCATGTTCCGCATCCACTAAGTAAAATAAGTCTAAACGTGGTCTAAATTTTACTCATTGTTTTCATGGAGGCACTCATTTTTCCCAAAATAACATATAAAAGACAAACAAACCCAACTCCAACCGACAAATGTGTGGATAAAAATATTATCAAACAAACAACGCGATTGGTAGACGAAGATAGCAATTATCAAACGATTCATCTTCTTAAATTTTTGCTCTGCATCTGTTTTGATACAATTATGCCAATCAATATCAGTTTCAAATTCTGTGGTTATCAAGGTTGTGAATTGTCGATGTCATGTATGAATGAAATAAACATTATTACTCGTACGTAATTGGTAGTTGAAGATAGCTAATAGCAAACGTTGGTAATTGGACAGCGCGCGCGCCAATAAACAGTACGTGAAGTTGGCGGCAAGTTCAAAATACCAACATTCGCATTCGCATTCGCATTCGCGAATGTGAGCATCGAATACTCGCATTCGCATTCGCATTCGCGAATGTCGAAAATTTGACATTCGTTACATCCCTAGTACATACAGTCACTAACTACCTAATTATTAGTGTGATCCTTGGCCTTGCATTTCCTCCGACAGCTTGATGAAATCTGGCTCATAATTTTGAAGTACCTGTCCTAATAAAATGGTCCAAATTTACATCGGTCATTCTGCTTCTACATTTAGATTTCAAGTGCTTCATTGTCGAAAATATGGATTCGCATGCGTATCATCATGAGCATTATCAGCCTACATCAGTCCACTGCTAGACATAGACCTTCCCTAATGAGCGAGCGCCATAGTGCCCTGTATGCGTATGTTGATGCACTATACGCGTGTATTTTAAGCGATAATGCTCTTAAAATGGGATATTTATTTTCATCAACAATATTCCAAAAGTTGTTGTCCCTCATGTACCTACGATTTCAGGCTCAAGTCGTTCTTCCTAGTTATTATTTCCAGCTCTGTTTCATCGTAATTTTCTATGCAAAAATAGTTTTTGATCTTTTCCGAAACATCACCACGAATGCGAATGGTTTAATTATGAACTGCTCGAGATTCTTAAATTGTTGGAAACGAGAATTGAATTCGTCCAAAAGTGTATCTACTCGTAAATGTGGGGCAAAAGAAGTGGTAGGTATCAATATCATTATCACATAATTACGTTCATGTGATCGAAAATTTTCTTCACATTTGGGAAGTGTGAAATTGAATTTCTCAGTAAATGGGATTTCCATAGAGTCAGTTTGGCTTTCAATGTATTCACTGATTCAACCATTTTCGCAACATGACGATTTTTTCCTTGCATTTCCAGGTTCAGTTCATTTAGTTTTATCGTTACATCAGTGAGAAAGGCCAAATCTACAAGCCACGAATGCATTCGTGGCTTGTAGATTTGGACTTTCTCACTTTTTGCAGCTGGAGGGCGCATCAAAAAGTTGGCGCGGGCGCACGTGCGCCCGCGGTCACAGCGTTGCCGACCTCTATCTAGACCTTCGTGATACATCGTCGGCCACATCTTCACTTTCCATCAGGTGAGATTGTGGTCAAACGAAGGATCTATCTACTATAAATAAGGAAATAACGACTATAAAATAATGAAAAATTTATGAGTAGAAAAATATGAAGAAAATAGCTTTCTCATAATTTGCTATAATTGCATGTAACGCCATCTCTGATTGTAATGCGGAACGAATTTTGCCGGGCCAGCCAGCTAGTTATCAATAAAATAAAGATAAATTCAATTACCAACCTATTATTTGAAAATAGGTAGGTAATAAACACATGACTTGTTGATAAACACAGAAGATTTTAAAATACTCCAAATAAATTAGTGAATATTCATACAAAAATCTTTCCCTCCATTTTTCCCACCCAGTTGCCAATTAACTGAAAAAAAAGAGACAAAACCATACATTTTCTTCGCGAGCAAGCAAGACAGGCGTACTTCAGACAATAGGATAAGTTTTCAACAACGTGATTGGTCGGTTCAAAACGTTCCAATTATTTTTAAATGCGTGCGAGTACTTGAAATAGCTTGGACTACATTTATTGTTGAGCTCTACATTAAAATGAACCTTAAGACTACAAGTTTTAAGATCTTTCTCGGCTTACGGCTTTGTATGCATATTTGAGACGTGGAATAATGATGATTTAATGATTGGAAGTTTAGTGAAATAGAATTTATTTTATTTTTGCCAGTTCTTAATAGAATAATGAGTCTGTAAGTTGAGGGATTGTTTTCTAAAATCGTAATTTTACAGATAGTTTATGGTTTGTACATTTAAAATTAATATAGAAAGTTCCATACCATTATCTATAAAAAATGCAAAAAAATCACGTTTGTTGGTATGGGAGCTGGGAGCCCCCTTTAATATTTATTTTATTCTGTTTATTAGTATATTTTGTTGTTATAGCGGCAACAGAAATACATCATCTGTAAAAATTTCAACTGTCTAACTATCACGGTTCATTAGACACAGCCTGGTGACAGACGGACGGACAGCGGAGTCTTAGCAATAAGGCATAAAATACATACATATCTGCTATGACGCTGGAGGGTGCGGGTTCGATTCCCGCCTCGGGACAAATGTTTGAACGATCTGCAGATATTTGTTTCAAGTGTTCTCTGTGTTTTCTATGTATAAATAAAAATATAGGAGAGTAATAATATAATAATTAATATTCAAATTTAGTCGGTCATCTGGTATTGTTATGGATCAGTTGAGCTACCTGTAAATTGTTTTCAAAAGTCTGAAGTAAGCTCAATTGTTTCAATTTTAAATACTAGTTTCTATTTGTAAATAAAGTTTGACCTTCAATATTATAGATGGCAATCTAAACGTCATATTTTGACGTTACTGACGCAGATGTTACTATAATAGCTCTTGAACTTATCAAAAGCTAATAGAAACTAAACTGTATTTAATAGCACGTTTATAAATAAGCAGATGTGCTGGTTGTGAAGAATTTTCCGGTAGCGCTATTTTGATACAAACTTATTCTATTAAGTAGGTACCTATTTTCTTTCACTCAGTTTTGATAAAATTTATTTTAACAGATGCGCGCCTACGTGGTAAAAATAATCGTTACGATTGAGCCGTTTGATCGATTTCGTTAAATTAGGTGTGTTTTTTTTACAATTTGGCGTGTTTGATTCCTTGTTTAGACAGGCCATTATTCAAAAATCTTTGAATGCTGTTTAAATTGTCTATGAAATCAAAATGAAGTCTTCTTTCAGTAAAATGTTCTACCTACAATATACTTTCCATGTGGCATGGCTCTGGGACGCCCTGATACTTCCATGTGGCATGGCTCTGGGACGCCCTGATACTTATGGTAAAATCACTTTATAACCGTGTCATTGTATCATTTTAAGAAATTTACCTGTTTATGGGTAGGTATTTAAATTTTTAAGAATTTTGTATTTGAATTATTATTATTATAACGACCTCTGTGGCGCGGTGGGCGACGGTCTGCCTGCGACGCAGGAGGTTGCGCGTTTGATTCCCGCCTCGGAACAAATGTTTATATTGTACGATCTGCAGACATTTGTTCAGCGTGTTCTGGTCAAAAAAATTTAATGCTGTGTGAATTGTCCAGCATTATTTATTTATTATTATGTAACGAAAATTTTTGCCACTATTTTTCAGTATTTGTAGGCCGCGTATACAATTTTGACATTTCCCTAGAGGGACAATTCAGAAGATTTTTTCTATCCGTCTCATAATTGGTCTCTAAACTACATAATATATGTGGGGGGGGGGGGGGGGGATTCAAGAAAGTCGGTAAATTTTAAGCGTTTGAGTTGCGTTATTTGTAAAGGAAAGCGTTTGTATGAAAACGACATAGCTTCAATATCATATTTGTATTCATCCATGAAAAAAGAAAAATTATGTATATAACAATGTAATAACCGTCCGTCTGCTATTATAAAGACATCAGTGGGTAGGCACATTGAAATTGCTAGTTTACGACCGTTTAATAAAACCTTAACTGGTTTTAAAGACTAAGCAGTCTTGACGTCCGTAACGCCAACATTGGCTAGTGACACAATACAAAGAGCCTTGCTTACTGCGCGTCAGGTCACTCATAAATAAATAAATAATATAAATAAACAATAATGTAATGCATTATTGTTTATTTATATTATTTATTTATTAAATATAATGTAATGCATTATTGTTTATTTATATTATTTATTTATTTATGAGTGACCATGCTGGACTATCGACACAGCGCGGCCTATGACCACCAGTGGACTAATATAGGCTGTTTTTTTTTTAAATAAATAATATTGGACAATTGACACAGCAGTATCACCCCCGAAACCGTGGCCCCACTGCGATGTCCCACTGGTGGGACAAAACTTTTTCGTGGTCCCACCAAACACACACTTGACCGTTTTGTTACAATGTGGTATGTAATTGATTGTTATAAAATAATAAGTAAACGAGATGAAATAGTAATAATGAAAAGGCAATAAAATTAGAATTAATTCCATCATCTAGCCCCAGAGCTTGTGTTATGGGCACTAGATAACTGCAGCTTTACATAATATTGATATAATATATGATGATAATGTTGCTCCACACAGCATTACCTAGCCCCAAGCTAAGCAGAGCTTGTATTATGGGTACTAGATAACTGAATTACTTGATACAAAACAATACACAGATAGATTTTATTTATTAGGTATGCCGACAGAAAATTGCCAGAACTTCTTGCGTAAATATTTGCAGATCGTTCAAAATCTGTCCCAAGTTGGGGAACCCGCAACTTCCTGCGTCTCAGGCACTACGCTACAAAGGTTGTCTTAAAAAAATATTGAGAATTTAATAGAACCCGCGGGAGCAGCAACAGCATCCTAACCGCGATAGCTGCAAAATTTTACTATAATTGTGACAGCGAATACCGAACCGAAAACTTAACTAGGTCAGCACGAAATTTATCTCTCGGGAATCGAACGTGCAACCTTTGGAGTCACAGAGGGATCATCGCTCGTTGCGCCGTAAAGGTCCACATGAGATGACAATGACTTTCAACTTCATCACCATTAATTCACCTCGAGAACCTATTAATTAAGTAGGTAGCCACAAGATGGCAACCACAGGAAGGCAACCACACACAATAAATCATTAGCGTCAATATGCATTTAAACTGAAGATCGGTAGTACTTGCTGAGTCATGGACGCCAATCAGTGGTCAAGGTGACGCAGTGGCTGTGGTGTGATGGTTCCGTAGATATTTTATCAAACGTTGTAGTGATTGCGTCAAACCACGCACAGAGTCAACTTACAAGAAGTTGTAATCAATCAATATCTCCTTAGTATACAATATACGCTGTAGATAATTAGTCCCTATATTCTCTTAATCTTCTATTTCTAGTGATTGAGTCAAATGACATGTAGAGTCAACTAACAAGAAGTTGAAATCAATCAATGTCTTCTTATAGCTTGATCATTAGTCCTTATTCTGCTCAAACATACAATAGTTCTAGTGATTACGTCAGACTTGCGTCAAACCACATGCAGAGTCTAAAAACAAGAAGTTGGTATCATATCAATCATTATTTCCTTATAGTCATAGTTATTTATTTGCAAGACACATAGTGCATACAAAATTAGGTCTTAATCTAGATATAATGTTCGTTATGTTCAACTATTGATGGCATGCAAAATTTTAAACTAGATAAATTAAACACATTGAAAGAAGGAAAAACGAGCTAGATATTATTTTTTACTAAATACATGTCATTTCTCAGCACGTTAATAATTAGGGTCAGTTTTTTTACAATGGTCAAAATATTCACTAGGCGAGTAAAAGCAGCAGTCAAGTAAATTATGTAGCTTTGGTTTCAGTCTATTGACACCTATTGATGGGCCTTATAGCTAATAAGAAGTTTGATAGAATAGGGACTAATTAGGTGTCTAGCTATCTAGCCTAATTAGTCCCTATTCTATCAAACTAGATTAAATATATATTTAATCCCTATTCTCTCAACTTCTAGTTTCAGTGATTGCGTCAAATGAAATGCAGAGTCAACTAACAAGAAGTTGAAGTAGAATCCTAACCAACCGTTGAAAAGGCATCATCAAGAAAACACAGAATCATTAGCAATCATTACCCGCGTGATCTTAGTCGTCAATCATTAACATCATGGTATAAGCACGTTTAAGTAGGCACTGATCATAATCTGATGATGAACCACAAGGTATGATTCTAACAGAAGGGTAGATGAAAATAAATCGAAGGTACTCATCATAGCGATGTTTGTATGTTGTTGCGAAATCACTTTGTGTGTAATTGCAAATAATGTTTATTTAAGTAATATATGTCTTCATCAGCCGTTACTAGTCCACTACTGGACATAGACCTCGCTTAATGATTCAAAGAGTAGGGATAGATATAAAGAAATCGAAGATAGGTAGGTACTCATCATAGCGAGGTCATAGGTAAATCACTTATTATGTAAATATCATTATAATATATATTATGTAATAAATGTCATCATCAGCCGTTATTAGTTCACTGCTGGACATAGACCTCCCCCCATGAGCACCATAGAACCCTGTCTTCAGCTTACCGCATCCAGCATCTGCCTGAAGTTTTTCGTAGGTCTGACATATAAATTTATTTTATCAATAATTTGTGTTCTAATTAGGCCATTTTATCTTTTATTATATCTTTCATTTTATCAAAGTGTTCCTTCTGTTTAATACACACCGTGCTTAAAGTTCAGCCAGTCACGGTGATTTAAATGTAAATAAATGCCAAAACGTTTTAATTATCATTTGTTATCTGTCCCATCTCGATACGTTTCAAGCTTTGAGTGTTCGTTTATTCAAATATTAATAATTTAATTAAGATTATTAGTAGATATTAAGTAATTTTTTGATTAGATATGGACCTTATATTATAATGGAAGCCTCGTTAGTTTTGAATATTTTATTATGAAAGAAGAAGCTTGTCTATGGACGGAAGTGGCCGCCATTTTTATCCTTTTGCCTCGGAAATTTATGAGATACTTAAAAAGGTTTTCTAAGAGATCGCCCGATTTTCTTTTGTTTTCCATTAAATTATCCACGCTGACGTCACAAACCTAGACCTCCAATGAACGAAAAACAAAATTGAACTGTGTTTGAACTGTGTTAGCTTTTAAAAAATACCTATAATAAGTGTCCTGGCAGCGTGGATAAGAGACATCCAGCATCTGCCTGCAGTCTTTCGCAGGTTATCATCCCACCTGGCTAGAGGGCGTCTTGCTCTCAATTTGTTGATTCTTTGAGAGTTATACCTACCCAGCCCACTGCTACTCCAACTTGAAAATTCCCTAACTAAAACTATGTCGAGATCTTTGTTAGATTATATTTCGTTCGAATCCTATCCTTTAGGTGAAGTCTTAGCATAGATCCTTCAGTAGCAAATTTATAGAAAGTAATATTATTGTACTCACACTTTACCATTTTTTACCTCTATTCAGTGACTCCATAATAATTTTAATCAGTTGGTAATACAATGACGCACAAATCACCTGTCATATCAGAACCTTGCACCCCGAGCCATGAACTTGGAATGTAATTTAAAAACGGAACGATTTGAAAATGGAATGGGTAGGGTTGCCAGAGTGATGCTAATTTGCTAATAACCTAGGGAAAAAATAAACCATAGGTATACTTTGGTATGGTATAAAAAGAAGAGAAGAAAAAAATTAATAAAAAAGAAGAAATTGCGTAACTAGTGGAGTTACGCAACTTCTTCTTTCTTCTTAATTTTCTTGCAAATTTTCTACAAAAAAATTATAATGTCCAGAAAATTGTCGGCAAGATTCGAACCCGCGCCTCACCCTCAGTACCTACGGTTGCGCTAATCAACTAAGCAACGAAATCTATAAAATTTTCGTAAGAACATTTTTATTTTGTTGAACAATTATTTAAAGTGGGTTAAATAATTGTTCAACAAAATGAAAATAAAAATGTTTTTTCCAATATATTTTTTTTATTCTACTAAGCTTTAAACGCTAAGAAATAAGATTTTAGCGGGACTTCCTCGACATCAGCCACCATCAGCTGTCACCAAGCACTACAGACCACCGGCGACTTCCGGTGGTCAGTAGTAGTTATTTTATTTAGAAAAGCTCATATATTTAGTATATATTTCTAAGAGATTATCTCTAATGCGAAGGCTTACGCATTATAAGAACAAAAACCAGCACCATATTTTTTTAAACGGTTTGAATATTACAATTTGTCAAAAAGAGCTGTTATCTTTTTGGTGCTGCGCCAATCTAGTAATTTAATAATCTAGTAATGTCTAGAAGTATACACTGGTTGTACTGTTAAATGAAGTTTATGTGCGTTTTAAAAATCGTGCAAAAGTCACAAGTAAATATCAAGGGAAATAAGAAGAGTAAACCCTACCTCAAAACATACTTATATTCTCATACAGAGTTACCAACTCTACTCCACACATTTCGATTCCTTTTTTTTCTTTTTCTCCCAACAACTCAATATATCAACATCGTTCAAAGAAGCGTTAAATAAACACTCTGTACGCGTGACTTTTAATATCTTTATTATAAATATCAAATTATAATATTAAACATAGTGAGTTGGGTTTCATTTATAAAGTGTACAATGGTGCCCCGTGGTGCGGGACGGGATGATCTGATGGTGGAGATTGTCAGGGTTGCCACATGGGGGTACAAAAAATCTCAGGATATTTTAGGGTAATAATTATTCCTCAGGCTCAGGGTAAAATTTACGCTTTAGATTGGATACTGTCTTCATAATTTACCCGAAAACGTATGGATTTTACATTTTCCTAATGTGGCTAAAGCTAATTCGTTGACCGAAATATAAGCCAGCATTCCGATTACCTGTGAACTCTATGAAAAGTTATGTAAGGTCTTTGTATATTTCGTGTGTCCAAGGACCCCAAAGACCTAATGTTTTCACGTTAGGTTTTGTTTATGCTAAAAAACTCAACATTGGCTACTCACGAAGATACCCAATTTCAAATAGCTGATGATGATTGCATCACCAATCTCCTCCTCTGAAAGGACGTCGTGGGCCATAAAAGTGTTAATAAAAACGCTTGGCAGGCGTATTCGTGACCGCAGTAGAGGTGTTAAAATATTCAGAACGTTGCTCCTGCCCTTCTTCTGATAATTTTCCTTAGTTAGTCAAAACTGTGAGTATGCTTCCCATTGAATAACACATTCCAAACCAAAGCACTTCCCCGAATAAACAAATCAAAAGCTTTAAACAGACTATCATGGTGGAACACAAGCGCCATCTTTCAAATTAACCCAGAGTTCAACTCCATAACTCATACACCAATATCCCACTCGTGTATGACTTGTATGACAGTTGAGAAATGCTACTGAACTGACCTGTGGGCTGTGTCACTTGTCTAGGCAACAACTTCTAGATTAAAATAGATCTATGGGTGAAATTATAAGGTAAAGCTAGCTTCTACGTGCGACTTTGCACTCATTTTCCTTTATAAAATGTAGCGTGTGTGTGGAATTTTTTCAAAAGACATGCGTAACAAAATTAAAGCCCGTACCAAAAAATATATGTTTTACAGATCTCGCGCGAACACTAGAAAGTTCTTTTAAGCTTGTTATCTGATGAGACGGCAGACCAACGACTAAGAAGAGGTCAGGCGCAGTATCATCAGCTTAACCTGCTTTCCGAGGTACGGTGAAGTCACACCGTAAACTTTTTGACTCCGGGCTGCTACTATTAATTTTTAATAGAAACATCCCAGTAGGCCAAAGAATCTCAACCTCAACAGTCTATAATGGTCCAATGCTGGACGCAGGCCTTCCCTTGATTGTATTTTTCTTAACGCTGGGCATGCGGGTTGGGGATCGCAGTTCGGTGGTAGATCTATTCTGCAAGAGACGCTGCTGCCCGTCCCTCCAGTGTATGTCCCTTAGTAGCGTCTTACGATACGACACAATCAAAGAGATCAAAAGAAGCAGTCGCTGAATTTCATTTTACTAGAATCCCTGGATATGTAACTAGGTACTAACCTTATTATACGTAGCACAGACGGCATAGACCATTTCATGTTTTTAAGTGGCTGATCTCCAAGTGGAGCTTCTTCCTCCAGCAGTTATCTAATCTGTGGCATCAGTAACAACATCATTAGTACAGACCGCTTAGTGAAAAAGGGCAATAACCAATATGCCTGCCTTATTATGTTGGGGTGGCCATTTTTAAGGAAATATGTGGATAATGTTGGAAAACGAAAACAAAGCGAGGACATTTTTATAACTATACATACGACACAAAACAGAAGATATAAATAATGACAGGAATCTCGATTCGTTACGAGTTTTCTTTTGCGCAACTGAGGTTGCTTAACTGCGAATAGTTGTGCAGCGGGATAAAGATAAAGATAAAGATAAAGATTTGTTTATTTGCTTCAACATAATGTACAGTTGTAGGTCTTAAATATTATAGAATGTTCCAATTATGTTCTACCTTAGGCATGCAAATATTAAAAATGTATTGTATTAATTAGGTATAAGCTTCATAAAATTAAATTAAGGTCACAGTTTTAGATTGTCTATTAAAAAGTCATTAATATTATAATAGCACTTATTTACTAATAGTTGTCTCAATTTAGCTTTAAACATATTCTCACTAAGATTTAAAAAGGACTTCGGTATCTTATTATAAATTTTGGGTGCCATACAGACTACGCTTTTTTGTAACAGTGCAGTTTTGCGCCTAGGCATACAAAGTCTGTCGTTATCTCGTCTGTTACGTTCCGAAAAGTCTGCGAATTTTAGGAACAGATTACGGTTTTTCCTTACAAATAATGCAACTTCGAGAATGTATAGTGACGGAAGTGTAAGAATTTTATGTTGAATAAATAGTGGTTTGCAGCTGTCAGTCATAGGTATGCCGAACATGGATCTAATAGTTCGTTTTTGCGCTTTAAATATAATATCTTTGTCAGTAGAGTTACCCCAGAAAATTATCCCTAATCTGAGTATAGATTCTACTATCCCGTAATAAGCCGTCAGCAGTGATTGAGTATTAATAGTTTGTGATAGTTTGTATAGAGCATATGCTGAACTACTGATTCGTCTGCTTAGCAACTCTATGTGACATTTCCAATTAAGTTTATCGTCAATTTGAATACCTAAAAATCGTGTAGAGTCAACTTTATTAACATTAGAACCTTTGAATTCTAGATTAACATTTGATGAAATTTGAGCTCTTTGACTAAAATGAATTATATTTGTTTTATTAATATTTATTTTTAAATTATTGTTGTCAAGCCAGGAAATTATTGAATTAAAAGAATTATTTATATCATATTTATAAGAATTAATGTCATTATACTTAATTGTCACTGTGCTGTCATCAGCAAATAATGTCATAGGTTGATTAACTATATTCGGAAGGTCATTTATATATATGATAAAAAGTAAAGGTCCTAATACGCTTCCTTGGGGTACTCCAAATTTGATTTTTCTAACTGAAGACTTGTAAGATATTTCACACTTGGTTCTACATTCCAATCTCGTTATTTCTGTTATTTGTCGTCGATCTTTGAGATACGACGAGAGCAAGTCTGAGATATTTCCTCTGATCCCGTAGGCCTCCAGTTTATTTATCAAAATGCCATGATCTACATAGTCGAATGCTTGAGTCATGTCACAGAAAACCGCACAGACAGGATTTCTGTTATCAAGCGGGGTTTCCCTTTCGAGCAATTCATTTTTTTCCATTTGTTCAACTGCGAATAGTTTCACAAAATGGCTTCCCTTTCGAGCAACACCACATCCACAGAGACAATCTAGGATGCACGGCAGTCACGACAAATTAATGTTAAACAATTTAACTAATAGCTTGTAGATAACCTTATTTATTTACCAACGGAAAACCAGCAGTACATACAAAAGCATAAGAAATTGGAAATAGAAGGCTATTAAAAACTGTTTATTGCATAAAGTTATCTCTAACACTTTAGTGCCTTATAATCACACTGCTGATTTGCAAGCGATCTAAAGCGAGGCGAGTGTACTGCGCAAAAAAAGCGAACTCACCGCGCCCTTTCGCCTCGCATTGAAATCGCTCGCAAATGGCCAGTGAAGTAAGGCTCTTAGACGTAAATTGTTCATTTTATAAGGGACTTGACAAAACTCCACTGTTAAGATACAGGCTCTGGGGTCATTTAAATTTTTCAAACTCACATCAAACCACTTTCTTAAACAAATACACAGTACTTTAATTTGTGAAATTTGAATTTGATACAAATTATATTTCAAAAGTACCAACCTGCATACAGTTATTGTTTACTTAAAACTATCATGGTTATTAACATTAAAGTCATTTATAACTTTAGTCATCACGGAAGAACAAAGTTACTAGTTTTCCAATATTTCGGCACAGTTTTATGAAACTGTGGCAAAATATTATAAATCTAATCTAATCAAGGAAAATATCCCGTTATTATAGACTTAATAGTAGTATTGTATTGTTGGTCTCTAAGCTTATGCCAAAGATACTTGAATGCACAAAAACTTTCAAAAATCCTGCACTAAACCGATCTCATGGCCACACCTACTTAACTGCTTGAATAAACATCGTTAACAGTGATAGATAGGGGTGCTTATGAAAATAAACCAAAAGATGGTCATCCTAACGAGTTGATCCCAAGAAAACTTACCATGACACGACACATTTCAAAATTTCAACAACCATTGCCGTTTTTGCACCCAGCTTTACAATTCTGTATGGATAAAACCTGCAATGTAAGCTGAATCGAAAGGTTAGCTCGTAAATATAGATGATAAAGTGTGATAAGGTAGTGAGAAAGGAAGATGCCCCGCTGTGACGTAATAATTCTGAGTTTATCCTTCTCATATCAATTGAAAATATATTATGTTTGTCTCTTTTTCACATTGATAAACAGTTTTGTGGTGTGATTGCGTCAAGGTGTGATGAAGATTTAGAAATGCCAATGCCACATTTAAAATAAAAAAATAGAATTATACTAAAATACCAAAAGATGTTTCTCCTGAAATTTAAAATAAAAACTCAATAGGTCAAAGTTGTTCCATTGTTGGGGCTGCCTCAATCTTGCACCTAAAAAAAGCGAAGCTTCACAATGGAGGGGAGAGCCGGTCAAAACATTGTTGTTGCTTTACCAACCCGTCAATAAATAAATAAATAATGCTGGACAATTCACACAGCATTATCTAGCCCCAAGCTAAGCAGAGCTTGTGTTATGGGTACTAGATAACTGATATACATAATATAATACAATATAATACGTGACACGACCCCTCTGGTATTCACTGAAAATCAGCGATGGGTGTACATCAGTGTGCACCCAGCACAATGCTGAGTGAAGGCCATATTTGCCTTTGACACTGCCACGCACAAAGCAAACTAACTTAGTTACCTAAGTAGTAGTAATATAGCTTTAAGGTTTTTGTGTATAGTAGTTTTAAGTTTTTTAAGTTTAAATATTTTCTATTTCTATTTTATTTTAATACATAGTCAATAAACAGCGTTACACCTTAAATGCTGGTTAGTGATTGGGTTAATCTCCTCGACTACGCTCAATCTTCGACGTCGTCTTCGGAAGCTTGGCACACTCTCATATCTTTTAACACTAAGTATAATTTTTCTTGTCCTGGGTTTTTTCTCTGGACCTATGACTATTACCTTGCTAAATATGCAAGAACCATGTCAACCTACAAAATATAAGTAGGTAGGTAGCTAGAAGTTTGAGACGGGTTTTGCTACATCTCGAAAAATAAATAGGTTAAAGGTCTCTTCATCGCTTTGTTACTTTTGTCTGCATATCGAAACGATAATATAAATATTTTTATTTTATATCTTTATTTACTTTCAAGAATTTTATTATTTCTTAGTGTAAAACTTTGTATTTATGATTAGAAAAGCACTGTAGGGGTTCTTACAGTTAGGTATATGTACATTTATATAATACAAATAGTTAATAGTTAGAGGGATGGATGAAATACGAATCAAACCCCGGAATGCTAGTTTGACACTGATTTAATATTCATTGGTAATTGTGCATAAGATAGGTAAGCAAACTGTAATACACATAATAATAATAAAATTTATTTATTGCATAGAAACAGTGACAGAACAATACCGAAAACAATCATTCTTAAAATTTAACTATTAGTTGGAGAATTGATTTCGTTTATGATTTCACAGATGAGGTAGGTTAGCCCCCCCCCCTCCCCGCCCCGTAGCCTGTCACTTCTAAAACATTCCTAACTCTACAAATATTATGATCATGGTACATCTGCGTGCGAAATACCAGAGTTATGAATTAATCGCGTGACCTGTTGTTTATTTTATAGCGGTAATGTTGCCCAATTGTGGGCAATGATTGCATCTTAAGTCATGCATGATGTATGGCAAAGTTTTATGGGGGTGAGGCTGTATCGGTTATTGATGGTGGTATTGCGTGGTTATTTAACTAACGACGACCTCTGTGGCGCAGAAGGTCCGTCTGAGACATAGGAATTGGGTTCGATTCCATGGGTCAGACAAATGTGTCTGCAAATACTACCTAGACCCGGAATCTGGGTGTTTTGTAACTTTATTATTTTTCAGCCTTGTGGTACCGGCTTGCACCACCCCAACTCTTCCCGTGGGTGTCGTAAGAGGCGACTTAGGGACACACACCGGGAGGCGTGCAGCAGCGCCTCTTGCAGAATATATCTACGACCGAACTGCGATCCCCAACGCGCATGCTCAGCGTGGGTATTAGGTATGCGCAGTACCCCATCATGAGATAAAAAAAAACAGAGGGAGGCCTGCGTCCAGCAGTGGACCATTATAGGCTGTTGAGGTTGAGTTTATTATTTTTTGTAGTGTTTTCATTTTGGCTGATTTGGAATTAGTGGACAGCAGAACCTTGGGCCTATGTTATTTCATGACATTCAATGATCGACTAAATAGAATTTATAGACAGTTTTTTTTCTGATTTGAAGATAGTAGTATAGAGGTGACGTCTCATTTTTGTGTAGTATGTCCGCAGTTTCATGTCCGCACGTTAGAGTTGACGTACCCAATTTAAAAAAAATATAGTTCACAATCACGTCTCAATACCACAGCACAATCATTGTTTTGGTTCCCTTGGTTCGGACATTCATATTTTCTATATTTCGCACCAAATTTAACCAACCAATTTCGGAGAAACGGGCGAAAGAACTTTGTGGGTACCAACAGCTACCAAATCTTAGCTTTTTACTTATAGTGCGTGCGTTACTTACACTGGGGAAAATTTTATACCAAAATTTTTTAATGTCCTAAAAAATTTCGATAGTAGTATCGGCAGGATCCTGCCGAATTTTTGGGACATTATTAAATTTTCGTAACTACCAAATCTGTGATGATTTGCCTAAACTAAACCAATTTGAGCTTTTCGATTCCGGAATGACTTCTAATACCTAAGTGGCGAGAGTAAAAATACAATAATGTTTTAACAAAAACGGGCCTCAAAACCTCAAAATAAAAGCATTGTCTTCGCTGACAGATGAAGCCTACCTTTAGTCTGAGCCAGAATGTAATCTGTGTAGTTAATTGAAAGTCTCGCGGCTGAGGAGCGCTGGCGTCTCCCGCGGTGTAATGTCTTTATTCCGAGCTTGTAGGGTTGGAACTAGATGGCAGCACTAAAAAGCACCAAATGCATCATCTCATCGCTTCATCATCTAGCTAGGCAAAGTAAAATATAATTAGCTAAATAAGTCAAACCATGATTGCTCTGATGAACCGTGAACCGTTACCCGTGTGGTGCTTAGTATTTGTACCACCCCAACTCTTCCCGTGGGTGTCGTAAAAGCGACTAAGGGACATACACCAGGGGCACAAGGGTCGGGCAGCAGCGCCTCTTGCAAAATAGATCTACCACCGAACTGAAATCCCCAACCCGCATGCCCAGTGTGCGATTATGGGCATTACCCAGGAGATAAAAAAATCAGGAGAGGCCTACGTCCAGCTGTGGACAATTATGGGCAGTTGAGGTGAGGTGAGGTTAAGTGTGATGAACCGTTCCATGATGATTATATTTGCGATATCAAACATAGGTTTCAACACAACCCGATAAAATTCGAAATCGGGATTATGTATTATAATTTATAATAAATAACTGACTTTTTACATTACAAAATCGATTTGAAATCCTTCCATTAATAATGATTACAATTACATCTGAAACTTGACGCCTAGCAAGTGAGTTTTGGTTATTTGTTTCGTTTGTTTACTTTAGAAGAATTGTACTGTGCATCGAGTTTAAACCCAGTTTTATGGGAAATTTCAGCCCGATCCGTTCAGTAAGTTTTCGATCCATCCCAACATACCAAGCTATACTTAATACCAGTGTCGCGCCCCGGCTTCGCACGGGTATATTCTATATAGCCTATGTTCATCAGGGATAATGTAGGATTCTAATGGTGAAAGAATTATTCTAATCGGTCCAGTAGTTTCGAAGCCTATTCAAACAAACAAATCTTTAATCTTTATAATATTAGTATAGATTAGTGTGTTTAAAAGACAGACGGCAATGTCGTAAAACTAATTAGTGTAAATCTTTTTGTTCACATTATCTGCTAAGAACTATAATTCTTTATTCAGAAAGAAAATAACAATCAAATAACAAATTTAAATTAAAACTAGTATTTACAATAGAAACAATTTTTCTTCCATTGTTTCCTTTATTAACATACAACACCTATGTACCTGACTCACATGTATTTGATGCAATAAAAATATTCCTTACTTACTTATTACTTACTAATTAAGCTATCTGCCAACTGTTGCAAACAATCTACAGGTAGCTCAACTGATCCATATCAATACCAGTTGGAAGCGTGCCTAAGACACTGGCTGCATTGCCCCGCTGTATAAAGTGTAAATTATATTGGGACTTTTTATACCTATGTATTAACGTGGCAAAAAAAAAATATAAAAAGTTCTATTTGCCCCCTCGTGACTTATCGGGGGACAAATAGAACCTTTTTTCCTATTTGTCCCCCTAAAGGGACAGATCAGGGTGACAAATGGGAATAAACCTATTTAAGTACCATTTCGGCACAGTCTCATACGGCATGGTCACGGAATAACTGAACCAAATATCAAAAAATTAGAAAATTAAAAAATCAGTTAAACATCATGGTAAATATTTTCATTTTTTTTATCATTTTCGTTGTAAATGACTTGATTTTAATTACATTGGGAATTTCATTGATGCAAATAAAATAGTCAGGGTTGAGGCGAAAAAAGCAACCAAATTATGTTTTAAGTGCTGTTGAATGCTGGTATTTGTGTTAACCTTTCGACTCTATTATTTTTAAAAAGGACAATCACCGCATCGTTTTGCTCACACGTTCTGCCATTTGATGTACCTAAGTATATATACATATACAAACCTACTTAGCAAACGTCATGTTCTTCAGGTGGTTCGACGCGGGTTCGCGCGAGATTTTTTTTTTGTTTTTAATTTTATCAGCGTTCCACAAGCAATAATTTCAATAATACTAGCAGAAAAGTAATGTGCAGCAAATCGTAAACCATTATCGATGAACTCTTAATAAAACCAACTTTGATTCATTTGAAGTTTGGGAGCATTTAGGAAAATGTTCAGTTTTAGAACAAAATCTCTTATTTTCCCATAAAAACGTACTCTCCGATTCATTCGGAAAACACCATTTATTACAACGAAATTTTACGTACATATTCGTATAAGAAAAAGATAATGTTTGTGCTGTTTTAGTTATTCAAAATAAGTACCTACCTACATTAATTTTCATTAAATGACATGTTTTCGGTCGATTTGTTTTGTATTAAAAACAATAATATCTTACGTTTTGTTAGTTATGAACCAAAATAGCTTACATTGTCTATGTCTAGTATAGAATAACAACACAATGTCGAAAATACAAAAAGTTTTCGGTCATAATTTTTGGTATTACGGAACACAATAATTTGCAATTGAAGTTGCAAGCAGCTGTCGCCGAACCCTAAACTGAAAACTTCTAAAAATCCGCTGCTTGGTTTACCAAAAACATATCAACAGCCTTCACATAATAATAACAACGTAGGTATATATCCCTGAGGCTGACTGTACTTACCTGTCAAAAGCTGACAGTAACGAGTTAGTTAATTAGTCGCTAAAGCAAGAAACATCTTCATTTGTTGATGAGTTTCATTTCTCAAGATTGCCAAACGTTTTGTTTTAAGCTTATGATTAACAGAACAAACTTATTAACGACGACCTCTGCGGCGTAGAGGGTGAAGATCAGAAAGTTGCGGGCTCAATACCCGCCTCAGGACAAATGTTTGTACGATCTGCAGATATTTGTTACGGGTCTTCTGGGTGTTTACTATGTGTAAGTGACTGTATAAAAAAAGCGGATCACTTGCTTGAAGGTTCCGGTATGCCACTGTAAAATGTATCTACAAGTTAGGTATTATAGTACAATGTATCTACAAGGTTCCGGTATGTCACTGTAAAATGTATCAAATATCAAATCAAATATCAAATATCATTACTAATACAATGTATCTACAAGGTTCCGGTATGCCATTGTTAAATGTATCTACAAGGTTGCGGTATCCCACTGTAAAATGTATCTACAAGTTAGTATTAAAATGTATCTACAGGTTACATAGACAATTATTATTAGGTATAGAGCGGGATAGGGCAAAGCAACGCAAGCCCAAAAATCAAAGGTTTCCACATTGTCTATTAATTATATAAAACATTATTTTGAAAAAACCGCAATATAAAAAAAAACTTTATATTTAGTTCAATTATCATGCTAATTTTCAAGATCTGAAAGTCAATATTTATTGAGAAATTAAATAAACTATTAAAAATGTTGCAGTAGGTACTTAACTTTTTCGTATCGTTCAATGGTTAGAGATTTTTTTATGGAATCGTGTTTTCGAAACATGAATAATAGAGAACTTAATCATATAATTCATGGTTAAATATTCAGTATTTTGGAAGATATGAAGATCCAGCGGAGTTGATTTGAGAGGGTACCCTTACTAGCAAAGTCTCTATCCAGTACATAAGGTACATATTTGTATAGGTAAACTAACACTTTCATCGCCCAAGACGCAGAAGTCGATCTCCGCTTCCGTGTCGCGGCGGGAGTTTAATATTTCAAATAATTCAAAATATTTCTTCTAACACGTAGTGTTAGACACGTCGGCACCATTATTATAGTATGTCAAAGTGACAGCAAATGTCAAAAATGGAAGGAGATGTCAAAAATGACGAAAAAAAAGCTGAGAAGTGTCAAGGGACACCCGGATGGAACGAAGTTCCTTTCTATAAGAGAGAGAGAGAGACAAACAGAGAAACATGCGCACGCCGCACGGCTTACAATAGCTTATTAAAGCAAAAAGTGTCGTTACAACTTTTTTTTTAGATTTTTTCCGTCCAGCCCCCTTTCACAACGCGCGATAAGGAACTTAGTTCCAATAACAAATTATGATAGGAAATGTCATGGAAAACCTAAGCATTTCCAATGAAAGCAGTAAAAATTATTAAAAGTCACTCATGATAGTCACCGTCAGAATGACTGTTTTCGCACTGTCCAGCCTCGGCAGGCTGGGCAGCGAATGCGATAATTATCAAATTTACAAAACTTTCGGCACTCGAGTTACACTTGCACTATTATCTTGTTTAAGTTAAACTTAGTTATCTGCGTGAAATTACCTTAATGTCTCACAGGTCAGACCAGCAGAGTACCAAGAATCATTTATGGTATGAAAGTAAAAAAAAGTCGTAATAAATAATTAAAATGCCTAATTAAGGCTTTAATGAACGACTATAAATGTGGAGCGCGGGCCTAATGTCCTTAATAAGAGTTCCAACGAGGCAGTAAAACTCGGAGATGCAGATTTGAATCTTGATTTGTGAGGAATGGTCTGCTCTAGGTGAATACTAGCTGCAGCCCTTGGTTTTACATCGATCATTATTTTTAAGAGACTTCAGAAATAGGAGGTTAAATAAATAATGCTGCTCTGCTTAGCTTGGGGCTAGATAATGCTGTGTGAATTGTCCAGCATTATTATTTTAATTTTTCCACAAAACTTAAAACAGTGTCAAATTAAGGGATTCAAAGTCAATTTTCAGTATTTTCTTAACTCTCTCTCTCTCTCACCAGCCCATTATTGGTCCACTGCTGGACGCAGGCCTCCCCCTGATAAGATCCCTATTGATTTTTATTTTCTTAACTGTCAAATCATAATTATCACTATAGGTATATATACTGTTAAAACTATGATACCATGGTATTGAAAACCTAAGGACCGTTCCAAGACCCCTTTTTTGCAAAACGGGATCCAATTTTATCGTTTGAATGTCAATGTCGTAAGCTAAGATGGCAAAGAACCTTACATAATAAATCATCTATGACTTACGCCAGTTTTAAATATTCCTAAATTATTAAAATAAACAGTAACCGTGATTGTCGTTTAAACACAAATTAGGTATTAGTCTAAAAAAACTATAATTAGGGTCTTTAAATATGGGGAAATCCATTTGGATTCAAATGCTTTTTTTCCTATCAAGGTATTTGCTACTTTCCCCTTTCAGGTTGTTCGTCGCGGGTTGGCGTGAGTTTTTTTTGTGGTTTAAATTTTTTCTTCTTCCCACAAGTAATAAAACTAGCCAAAAAAACAATTTGACGCAAATTGTAAATAATTCCATGAAGTCATGACTCTAAACCAACTTCAATTGGGAAAATTTACATTTTCCCAAATGCTCCCAAAATACAACAAATTAAAGTAGGTACATTAAAAAGTTTTATCTTAAGTTCATAGAAAATATTTTACGATTTGTGGCAAATTACTTTTTCACTAGTCATATTGCTTTTGGAACGCAGAAAAAATAAAAATACCACAAAAAAAAATTCTCGCGCCTACCCGCGACGAACCACCATAACACAAAGAACTCGCCATAGATCAAGGTATTTGCACGAAGCGCTCGACCCTCACTTGTTTTATGATTCCCAAGCAAACCAAATCAAGATTTAAATATCGAAAATCGAACGCACAAAAAAGCAACGCACACATTCTTAGCGAGGCGCGGCGCGAGCATTCCGCCACCAATTAGTTTATTGGTGGACAAGAGTCCTTCCCGGAACGGAGAGATAGCATCTACGGGACGCATCGAGAGCAAACGAATGATAGAGTGAACGGGAATGAATGAACGAGTGAACTGTAGAATGAAAAGTGATAGGTGCACATGTTGAAAGTAATTTGATGGGTATATGAGTGAAAGTGATTTTGTTTCATTCATTATAGTATTAAATGGTATCTAATTAATAATGAAAAGAGGCTATAAAACGCTTATCAGATGAGGCTGATGTACGTGTGGCTGTTGATGATGTCAAGTGTCTGTTTTTATGTTCTCTAACTATACTTATATTATAAATTCGAAAGTAACCCTGTCTGTCTATCTATTTGTCTGTCTGTCTGTCACCTGTTTAGGCTTAAACGGCTGAACGGATAGTAAAACTTGGCAGGGAGGTAGATTATCGGGTAGATTATTAGGAGGTAGGTTTCTCGAAGACTACTTTCAAATAAGAATTTATATCTATCATAAGGTAATTGTTAAAATTAAGACTGTATCGGCAATAAAACCGGTAAATTTCGTATCAAATTACACATTCACGTAGAATAAGCAATTAATCTTAACAAGCATCTAATTTGCAGAAAATTTAAATAAAACAGCAATGAAAACATTTAAACATAGTCTTGAACTATTAACCTTAATTAAAAACTACTTCGCACTCATTAATGCAGAATAACAATATTTACAACAAAATTTAACTAAATCTCGAGTATCATCAATTTTCGTGACATAATCATCAATTTATTAGCCAATTGACTTTATAATAGTGATTATTGAGTAATCATTTACATCAAATGATTAATTATAGAGTCACAGATCAATGATTACCGTTAACAAATTGGTCATGACTTGTTTACTGGCGTATGACGTAATTGGCCAATTAGTATTTAGGTACCTAAGTTAATACTAATTGGCCAATAACGTACCTATGCCATTTGTATCACTTTGCTAAGAAGGCAGTGTATATATTAGGTCCTTACATATGAAATTGGCGTTTTTCGTACTGGCCACTTTAATCACAAATTTCTCCTCTTTGGTAAGGAATTCCAAATTCAAATTTGTACAGCTATAGACTCATGTATTTGTGCTTCGATGATCGTCATTCATTTGTTTTTTTTCTTCTGTTTTTTTCTGTTTGCGTCACTCATTTTACAAAATGGAAAACGAATTGACTGAAGCAAACCGGCAAACGCGCGTCGACTGCTGCGTTACATTACTAAACCGGCACAATAATGAAGGTATTTTAAACCGAATCATTACCTGTGATGAAAAATGGGTTCTTTACGATAATCGGAAGCGCTCAGCGCAATGGTTGGATCCTGGCCAGCCAGCCAAATCCTGCCCCAAGCGAAAATTAACCCCAAAAAAGTTACTTGTAAGCGTTTGGTGGACTAGTGCCGGTATTGTTCATTACAGTTTTCTCAAATCTGGCCAGACTATTACGGCTGATGTCTATTGTCAGCAATTGCAAACCATGATGGAAAAGCTAGCGGCTAAACAACCTAGGCTGGTCAATCGCTTCACGCCACTGCTGCTTCACGACAACGCTAGACCACACACTGCGCAACAGACGGCTACTAAATTAGAAGAGCTTCAATTGGAAAGTCTAAGACATCCTCCGTACTCCCCGGACCTTGCTCCAACAGATTACCATTTTTTTCGAAATTTGGATAACTTCTTGCAAGGGAAAAAATTCAACTCCGATGGGGCAGTCCAAATCGCCTTCAAAGATTTTATTGATTCCCGTCCGACTGGTTTTTTTAGTAAAGGGATCAATGAACTACCTATAAGATGGCAAAAGTGCATAGAAAATAATGGTTCATACTTTGATTAATTAAATATATTATATTAAAAAATATTCGACTTTTTGTTCCTCCCATACAAAACGCCAATTTCATATGTAAGGACCTAATATTTCAATCATTAAAAAAAACTTTGGTGACAAATGCTTCATTTTTTTCGCAGATTTATGATGAGTTTATTAGGCAGAGCTATGAGTAGAGCAAAATATACACGATTTAAATCTTTGCTCTACCACCGAACTGCGATCCCCAACCCGCATGCCCAGCGTGCGGATATTGAGCATTACCCCATTTAAGATAAAAAAATCAGGGGGGGTAGGCCTGCTTCCAGCAGTGGGCCATTAAAGGCTGGTGAGGATTATGTCGAGAGAGTTTTCTTTTAATGAAAAGCAGATGCTTTCGTTTAATGTGATATTTATGTCTTTAACCAGCAAACTAACAATTACTTCACCAATTTTCGGTTGACTCAAACATGCTTTTCTGACGAATGAACAAATTAGTTTCCTACTTTATAAACGCAATAATATCATTCATTCATTCACTCCTTATCCTACCTCGATGTGCGACGACCCTTATCTTAACACATCCAAAGTGTCCCAAGCCCGCGTTAATGTGCGCATAATATAAAGTTAATAATAAAACAAAACGAATTATATTTTATTTAAAGCGCGTATCAGATCCTATACCCAATTAATAAAATAAAAAATACCATATCTTCCTTTTGTAATGTTTTGTTAAACATCTAAATTTGGAGGAGGTAGTGCAGGAGACGTGTGGTGCTGGCTTAGAACTAGCACCACCCCAACTCATCCCGTGGATGTCGTAAGAGGCAACTAAGGGACATACACCGGGGGCGGGCAGCAGCGACTCTTGCAAAATAGATCTACTACCGAACTGCGATCCCCAACCCCCATGCTCAGGGTGGGGATTATGGGCATTTACCCCCACATGAGACAAAAAAAAACCGAGGGAGGCCTGCGTCCAGTAGTGGACCATTATAGGCTGTTAAGGTGAGGAGTACAGGAGCTGGGATGGAAATTTAAGGTAGTTTAGATATATACAGCTGGTTGTTTGGACGTTAATAAACAAAGGTCAAATTTTATGTCAAAGAGTTATTTTTTGTACTGAATTGACGATTACGAACTAAATAGATAGGTACTAATATAAATAGGAAACACTTCATTATACCACAAATAAATACTTAGAACAGGGGAAATATAGAGGGCAGCCTTATCGCTAAAAGCGGCATCTTTCAGACAACCTTGGGATGGACTGGACATGAAATAGTAATTAATTACTAATGCTGGGCAATTCACACAGCATTATCTAGCCCCAAGCTAAGGAGAGCTTGTGTTATGGGTACTAGATAACTGAAATACATAATATCATACAATACATAGATAGATATTTTTTATTATACATAGAAAACGTCCAGAACACCCAGAACAAATGTCTGCAGATCGTACACACATTTGTCCCGAGGCGGGAATCGAACCCCCAACCTACTGAGTCGCAGACAGATCTTCGCCCACCGAACAATATAGACGGTGGCACTTTATTATACCTATATATATATATATATGTATATTTATTCTATTATTTAACTGGTTATTTCTTTAATACATTAAAAATAAACACATAAGTAGGTATGTGAGACCGTTGTTTTAGAAATAATAAAATAACACTAATTTTTACAAAAACTTAAAGTACACACTAATAAGTGCAACTCTCCATATTTTCCCTAACATTTAATTTAAGCAGGTACCATAATAAATCCACCCCAACTCGCGCACTACTCAAAAAAACAGCTTGTTAACCGAACTCAGTGTATATTTATTTTGACAGGACCGTAAATCGGTGGGTTTTTGTGGCGGTAAGATTAATCGCCCATTATTCCCGTAATTTTAATAGTCAAGGTTCCAAGGTGTTGCCCAGACCGTGTGCTTGATGATATCAGTGCATGATACGGTCGCGGGCTCTCGGACTTTTTGGACTGATTTTATGATAAGGCTAAGAACAGACTAATATTTAGGTTGCCGTAAACTTTGTCTGTCAGTAGAATATCTATTTAGACATATCATTTAACTGTTAACATCTGTGCAACCTACATTGTGTTCAAGCAAATGAACTATCTTTATCTTTATTTATTTGCCACTACATTTCATCGTCATCCATCAGCCTACATTAGTCCACAGCTGGACATAAGCCTCCCCTAATGAGCGCCATAGCGCCCGGTCTTCAGCTTGCCGCATCCAGCATCTGCCAGCAGTCTTTCGCAAATCGTCATCACACCTGGTCGGAGGGTATCCTACACAACGTTTGCGGAGTCGTGTTCTCCACTCAAGAAAACGTTTTCCCCAGCGGTTGTCGATTACTACTGCTGCTACCTGTAGATTGTTTGCAACAGTCTGTCGGATACCTTTATTATTTTAATTATAATACTAGTATTAATTTTGTTCTATAATTTGATTGTAATTATCTATTCCTTTGAACATAATAATGAATTAGGTATGTATATGCCGCTTTGAATAGATTAATAACTAGTAGCGCCTCGCAGTTTCACCCCTGTAGTTCCCGTTCCCGTGGGAAATCCGGGATAAAATATAGCCTACGTGCTATTCCAGGCTATAATCAATCTCTGTGCCAAATTTCATCCAGATCAGTTCAGCCATTCTGGCGTAGTGTAGCAACAAACATCCATCTATCCATCCATCCATTCATGGACAAAAAATTTAAGTGGACAAAATCAATAACAGCTTGTTTCTTATTTGATAATAATTACTATTTATAAACGTGTTTATAGTATAAAATTTGACTTGTCTAAGTGCTTATATTGTAAGCTTAAAGAAATAAACGTTATTGATATTTGATTTTGATTTTGACCTTTAAACTTAGCTTTTATAATATTAGTGTGATTTGTAAAAGTGAAAACAAGCCGAAAGTGTAAAGATTCACAAAACAACGTGTTACTAAAATGTTGATCCAGTTTTGAAGCGAAGCGTCACACACGCGGTGGACAATAAATATTATGAACAACACAATGCAATACATAAAATACAATAAAATATACATAAAATAACAAATTCACACCATGTACGGATATCTCGCGAATCTGGCGTATTCTAAGCTAACGCTCATTATACACGAGCGACAAAAACGCGTCGCAGCGACGTCGAAACGCGACACTCATAAATAAATACATATGAGTTTTGTGTGGTGTAAGATATTGGAGGCAGCGATTATCATAAACAATAAATGAATTTAAAAACTTGCGTTAAGATTGGGATAAGTGTTTTCAAACGGACGTTTTAGAGTTTTATTGACAGTTTTAGGTTTTCGGTTCGGTACTTTTGTATTGCTTGTACAAAAAAGCTATTATTTGCCAATGCAAATTCAAATATAAATTTGTAATGCAACCCTGCATAGATCGCTCTTGGTGAAATAGGCGAGTACATTTTATAAAGCGTATAATGCAACTACAAAATTTTAATAGAGCAATGGCGCCAATACAAAAGGAGTATTTTGGCGTAGGCCTAAATTTCCCTAAAAGTTATGTCGACACTCGAGTGAGACAACTGATTTTATGTTGTTCGACAAACAAGTTTTTAGATTCCGCTAATTGCTCTCGCTTGTACCACCTCCCGAGATGAAAGACAAGCCCGACATTCGCTCAGAAAAACCCGTGAAAGTCTCGTAATGGCGGCAGAACATTTGTACCTTTATACCGAAACTGTTTCTTATATCGATTCGTCGATTTATGTCGACCGACAGAATCATTTCTGCTTTAATCTTAGAGTGGGGCGGCGAAAGTGTTGCAGGAAAATCTCACGTGTGTGCAAAACCTAAAAGTAGGATACACGCTACTTACCTACCTGTAGAGGAGGCTTGCAAGTATTTTTTTTAAATATTTTGCTAATTTTAGCTTGTATCTTATTAAAGCCCAGAACAAACGGAGCTATAATATTGTTACGCCGGTGGATTAGACCACAAACTTCAGATGGCAATTTCAGTACTTTAGAAGCGTTTATGCAGTCTGAAAAGTCATTTCAGACCGTTTCAGGAGTAGCTCTATCACATAGTGGAAAATCAAAAATTCAACCTTGTTGCCGTCGTTTTCAGGCGCCTGAAATATGTTTTCAGTCCTTTTCAGGCCATCATATATACCTGAAAAGCCGTTTACAGGCGTTTTCAGGACCCCTTATAGGCCTTAGAAGTATATTTCAGTGTATGGCGAAATTATCAATAGGAGTGAAAGAGAGCACTATTAGAAAGAGTAGCTGTAGGTAACTATTTTCTTTAGATACATTATGTACATTTACTCTGCGTCCTCAAAAATAAAAAATAAACTATTATAATTAGCTCACCTACGCTGCGTGGAAGGATCACATGAGTCCAGTCCAGCATTGGTAAATGCGACACCAAAAAAAAATCTCTTAAAAAAATTCAAAAGTAAGTCCAACCCGCCGTACACTCAGCTCCAGATTTTCCAGCCGCCTCCGAGTCTATGTATAAATAATTTATGACGTCATTTGTTAAATGATACTATCGTAGCTTGTACGTCTTTTTGCGTGGAATGTGTAATACAGAATGTGTTGCTGGTGGGAATGGCAATAAGGGAGTGGGGTAGGGTTATTTGAAACTGGGAATAATGAAGGAGCATTTCAAAATTGCTTGTAACATGCTGTGAGTGATACAAGGATACCAATTTCAGCCGCTCCTTTGCTCAAAAAGAATCATTACCGTAAATGGATTTACCTTCTGGTATCTTCTGGCATCGAAGTGGTATTTAAGACAGAAAGAAATATCACGCAACCTTCTTTGTTGTTCTTATATGTACAGTCCATCCTAAGGTTGCCTGGAAGAGATTGCTTATAGCGATAAGCTACTACTTCGTATATTCGTAGCATTTAGTACCTACCTAACATTTTCTGTGTTTTTGTAATACAATAAAGTTTTATCTATCTATTTGTCTATGTCATTTTATTTCCGAGTCAGTGTTATATTTTAAGAATTTGACCTTTTCCTTTGTTTATATTTTTGTATTTAATATGGATTATATAAATAATTTTCGAATTTTTAATCTAGCATCATGTTATTTTTTTATATGTACAAATTGTTCATTCATACCAGTAGGAAAAGTACACGATTTTTTAACCGATGGAACGAAAAACAAAAGATGAAGAGAATCGGTTGTATGTTTTTTTTGTACATAAATACTCGTCAATTTCTCCGATAATTGTGGAGCGATTTGGAAAAAATTCTCTCTATTGTATGAAAAATGATGATCCCGAGATTGTACCAGAAAATAATTTTATTCCCGAGCGATAGGTTTTTTCACTCGCGTTAAATTCTAATTTCACATTTCTAGTGGGTTTAATTCCGTAAATCTCACATGGTAGTTTGATGTTTTATCAGGAAAAAAGTAGCCTATGTTACTATCCATCCTTTCAACTAACTCTATGCCAATAATCAAGTCGATTGGTTGTTTAGTTAGAGCGTGAAAGAATGACAAACAAACAAACACGCTTTCGCATTTTGTTTTTGTTATTATTCGAGAATTTGCAGTCGGTTTTCATTTTTTTCAAAACACTGTAATTATTAAACTATTGGTAGCCGTGGTAATAAACAGACGCTACCAAAATGCAACTAGAAGTTACATATAAGTATGTTTAAAAAACCGGCCAAGTGAGAGTCGGACTTGCGCCCTAAGGGTTCCATACCGAACCCTAAAAGCACAGTTTATGTATACTGTGCTAAAAGTCACATTTTTAGGGTTCGGGAACCTTTATTAGTATTTGTTGTTATAGCGGCCACAGAAATCATCATCTGTGAAAATTTCAACTGTCTAACTAACTATCACGGTTATATTTTATCTTGTTAGGTTCATGGCAACGTTGTCTTAGTAATTGGGCCCCGTTTTACCTTTTGGGTACCCTAAAAATGTATACCTACTCAGTTGTGCATTTAGCTTTTTTAGGTGAATGCATTTTAGACAAACCCAAAAACTTGAAATAACCAGACTTTACGAGTATATTGGCGAAATGGGTCACTATAATGTACGACAATTTATTGTACAGCCGAATAATGTACACCTTGATAATCCATGTCATGGCTTCCAATTTTAATAGGTTTTGACACAAATTATCAGGGTGTACATTATTCGGCCGTACAATAAATTGTGGTGCATTATAGTGACCCGGCCCGGTAAATATCCCGTTATAAATGACTTTAATGTTAATAACCATGATGTATAATGTAAGTATATATGATAATGTAAAAGTAAGTGATCCGCGTGTTTTTCTATCTCAAGTATCTCTTTTCCTCTTGCTAGTTTTAAACATAAAGTCACGGCTTCGAACAAAGACGCTTAATTTATGTGAACACCTTCCTTTATATCAGGTTGACAACATAATGCCAACTTACAAAAACTAACATCTAGTACTAACTGATATTTATACTGTGGTTCTAATGAAGTGATTCGCGCGGCAAAGGAATTTTTGGCGGCGTTTTTGTATTTCGAAGACAATTGGAGCTAACGGTGGATTTTTTTGGATAAAATACGCCTGAGGAAATTGCGTTCGGTTTTTGAATGGTTTTGAATTTGACTGACAGTCGCAGACCGACAAATTAAAAAAAAAAACCTTTAGTGATGAGAAAAAGTGATTTGCCAAATTACATCTGTTATCTATCTTGGCAAATATTCTTATCGCTTTTTTAGGGTTCGTTAATTTAGTTTGTTTTATATCTTCTATCCAACACCATGCCAGAAATCCAAAAATTGTGGGGTTATCCACCCCTTAGGTCCATCACATAAAATACCATAACACCATAACCAATTTGGCAAATAATCGAATAGTGTAACGATGCTGTAGCGAGAATCTATGGGGTGTGAGATGGGTATCGAACCATAGACACAGAAAGTGTTAATTTAGTACTAGCCTAGAGTGGGTTTTTAAAATCACACCGTATGACACTAATACTATAGTAAATGTGAAAGTTTGTAAGAAGGTATGTTTGTTAGTTCTCCACGTCATAACTACTGAACAAACGGGGCTGAAATTTTGCATTGCAACCCCACAGTGAGGCCATTTGTAGATAGATAGATTTTTTTATTGCCGAACTTAACAAAATATGTAACAATTGGCTGTTTTATCGCAGCCGTTAACCTTTTTTAATATAAATAATTTTCGTCTCGATTTGGACCTGTCCTGTCCACTAACGGGTGGATAGCTATGTAAGCCAGGAAGAAAAAGGCTAATCTTTATTCCATGAGATTTAAATAAATAAATAATGCTGGATGATCCACGCAGCATTATCTAGCCTCGAGCTAAGCAGAGCTTGTGTTATGGGTACTAGATGACTGATATACACAATATAATACATTACATACATTAGTTATTTAAGTTTTATTATACCTACATAGAAAATACCCAAACAACCTGGAACAATTATTTGCATACTCTACAAACATTAGTCCCAAGGCCGAAATCGATCCTGCAACCTACTGCGTCGCAGTAGGACCTTCGCCAGCCGCGCCACCGTTTCCAGATAAACTTAATAAACGTTTTTCTTTTCTCTAATTTTCTTTTTTGGCTACTATTAATTCATATCTAGTTTCGTCTCTATTCTCCCTGCCCTACGCATCTACCCTGGGGACATGTACCGATTTGTGCGTTTGGGGTGATAGCACCCCCGGGGGTGCAGGGGGCGATCATTCGCGAATATATTAAGTGGGCGATAAGTCAGACAGCTTATTTGGATTGGAAATACGATCTCTATTGTGATTGAACGTTTTTACAGATGGTAACACTTTGGGCCTTTTGTAAAACCTCTTTGGAATGAAACGGCTGGAATGAAACTATAATTTGTATTCAAGTAGGTACATATATTACTTACTATTAACAATCAAATAACAAATTTAAATTAAAACTAGTATTTACAATAGAAACAATTAAGCTATCTGCAAACTGTTGCAAACAATCTACAGGTAGCTCAACTGATCCATATCAATACCAGTTGGAAGCGTGCCTAAGACACTGGCTGCATTGCCCCGCTGTATAGCAATGCTGATGCGCTGTGCCAGATACTCACCAGCTCTCGGGTCACGCGTCGCTTTGACCAGACGCTCAGATAATTTTTTGAAAACCCGGAGAGCCTCGGTACCCCACGAACCTAGGGTCTCGACTCCAAGGGGAGCAAATGTGTAGGCTCTGTCGAGACCTGCATATTTGCGCCTCTTGAGATCTTCGGCTAAATCTGCCGCCGCACCAGCCCTCACGGAAGTCCTAGGAAGATGGGAAGGCGCGAGTGTGTCGACACATGTAGCGTCCCACACAATAGGCCTCCCCAACTCCCATGGGACTAGAGTCATGCCGTCAGGCCTCTTACCATCGTCACGCAACAGACCATTCGGTTCGAGAATAGCTGGTACGTTAGCGGTGGTAAAGGCCCGCCGGATGATGTCGTTCAGGCTGGCATGACGAGATATCCGACCGGCAGCCCTAGTACACGATAATCCGTGATGACCGAGCTGTTCGACAGCAGTACCGCACTGGCATTGATGAGGCGCGCAACACCTTGTACCCAACCGAAGACAAGTTGCGACACGGAAAGTTACGGGATCCAATAAAGTGCCAGTGTTATATGAAAAAGTGCTTGCAACCAATGTCCTGACTCCCATTTAGAAACGGCTAGAAGACGGGCACGATCTGCAGAGCTGGAGCACGTTTGTAACAAACAATTCCGTGTCAACTCACACAGAGGCCCGTCCCATTGCCGTTGGGACAAAAGAGATTTTGGGGGAGCAGCATCGGGGCAAGCACTATGCCAAGCAGATCGAGCTTCGTCTAAAAATGAAATTTTGAATGAAATTCCAGGTATAATCAAATCTCTCATTTGATTATACCTGGCTTTAAATTTTTAATGATATTGTTTTTATCTACACAAGAGTCCGAAATAAACAACTCGCATTTTGAAAAATTTAGTGCCAATCCAATTTTTTGAAATTCATCAGTGATGGTTTTTAAATCATCAAAAACTGTGTTCACCTCTCCACCCAGAGTTCCGTCATCCAAATACCAAACATTTAGCTTGGATTGGAGACGACTTACTATTTATAAACACAAAAAATAACACTACTTACTCTAATTGTAAGCCTCACAGGGTCTTGTGATCATAATGGTTTCGGCAGAATATCAGCGCCTATCTACTTCAGAGTAGTAAGGCAATCATGCTGAGTCGAGACCTTTTTGCTGCTGTAACACAGCAGTCAGTCTTTTTATCACTTTTTTTTTCAAATTATATTCTAATGTATGTTTTGTACTGCAGCAGCAAATAAATAAATGTCTATGTCTAACTGCAGGACTTGAACTGTTTAATGAATTGATGATGACTTCCTAGCCAAATTTTGTCCATGACGGCTAGTCTCTGAGACTAGCCAAGTGCACGTAGGTACATGTTATAGTGCACAAGTGTGTGCGAATAAATCGATGGTGATTCGAGCGAAGATTCGCCTGAGATTAGGTTGTGGGATCGTTTCCTGCCTGGAAATATCGTCAGTAAATTAGACTTTTCAGTAAAGTTTTTTATAATAATTAACATATTGATAACGATTAAACGTAGGTACTTATATATCGAACATAACTAGGTATATATCGCATGTGATGTTTTTGTATCGGTTTTAACAGAAAAACTTATTTATTTCATTTAATTTCCTGGCTAAATATGAAGTTTGTCCAAAGTAGCCTTATTTTAAATTATTTTTTTATTTATTGGATAGGTACAAATTTCAGTTGCATAATTTTTTTACGCTTAGGTATGGCAGTTACACTATTGGCTTAGATATGGCAGTTACACTATTGGATTAGGTATGGCAGTTACACTATTGGCTTAGGTATGGCAGTTACACTATTGGCTTAGGTATGGCAGTTACACTATTGGCTTAGGTATGGCAGTTACACTATTGGCTTAGGTATGGCAGTTACACTATTGCAGTAAAGATTTCTTATAATATTGCAGTTACAACATAATTACTTATAATATTGCAGTTACAACATAATTACTTATAATATTGCAGTTACAACATAATTACTTATAATATTGCAGTTACAACATAATTACTTATAATATTGCAGTTACAACATAATTACTTATAATATTGCAGTTACAACATAATTACTTATAATATTGCAGTTACAACATAATTACTTATAATATTGCAGTTACAACATAATTACTGTATAAAACAAAGTCGTGTCTTTATTCAGAAAGAAAATAACAATCAAATAACAAATTTAAATTAAAACTAGTATTTACATAATTACTTATAATATTGCAGTTACAACATAATTACGTAACAAGTCTGAAAAATTCTCTGCTAAAATGTGTAGCGTAACGGATTATTTTTAAAGCTAGATATTTTTAAAAAGTTTCGTTTTTCGCAAGGCGAAAGTTCAGAATCAGAATAGATCATTAATTTATTTATAAAAGGTACAGACCCCTAATAATATACATAGATGATAAAGTGTTAGTACTTAATAAGGCAAAGTTTATAATAATAATTAGTCTTATTATAGAAACAGCAATAAAGGCTTATTATTATAATATAAGCTACCGATAGCTTTTCCTTTCCAAAAATCAAAGCAAAAGCACTGATAAAATACATGAGTCTCATCAAAATGACGCTAGCAAATCTGTGAGTTGTTAAATCGACCAAATCGAGACGCGACGAACATGGACTGATCGACTGGTGGTGGAAACATACAGGTGGAGTTTCTGCCATATGTATAGAGTTTATTACAAATTTTAAACTCTCCCAACCCTAGTGCTGAGTACGACCTTAAAATAACCAATCACAACGCCTTTACAACAAAACTCCAAGTGAGTTGCAAAAATTATCAATAAATAAATTCAAACAAATTGTCAAACATATCCTTTGTAAAAAGGCTTAAACTCGAAAACTAACATTCTAACAAGGTAAAGGTTTCTTGTTCGCTTCTTTACTTTACCTTAAAAAGATTGAAGTGGACAAAAAATCAAAGTGATCACTTTATTTTCTAGTTTTACCATATATTTATTTAACAGCAAAAAATAATTACAACTAATATTTACACTTACATCTATTTTCTAAAAATCTAAGCCGTTACCAGAAGGCAGAGTGCCCAGAATGCTGGCAGCATAGGCCCAGGACCCCAAGTAGGTCCTTGGGGTCCTGGGGCACACGTTATCTATAAAGATCTTACAAAACTACTAATAGAGTCCACAGGTGATCGGAATGCTGGTTTTTATTTCGGTCAACGAATTAGCATTGCCATTCAACGTGGCAATGCTGCCAGCATTCTGGGCACTCTGCCTTCTGGTAACGGCTTAGATTTTTAGAAAATAGATGTAAGTGTAAATATTAGTTGTAATTATTTTTTGCTGTTAAATAAATATATGGTAAAACTAGAAAATAAAGTGATCACTTTGATTTTTTGTCCACTTCAATCTTTTTAAGGTAAAGTAAAGAAGCGAACAAGAAACCTTTACCTTGTTAGAATGTTAGTTTTCGAGTTTAAGCCTTTTTACAAAGGATATGTTTGACAATTTGTTTGAATTTATTTATTGATATTTTTCAAGAAATCTTTACTCCAATAGGGTTTCCACCCCAAACGGCTCAAATAGGTAACCTCTGTCAAGACTAGCGTATTTTCGCCGTTTGAGGAACTCCGCTGATGTTGCTGCGGAGCCTGCCCTTACTGATGTCCCTGCAAGATGAGAAGGTGCTAGGGTATCTACACACGTAGCATCCCAAACTAAAGGCTGACCCATTGTTTTACTTATGTAATCTGAGTTTTTGTGACGTGTCCAAGAGTCCTGTAAGGTCTAAAGGAAATAAAGCACTTTGAATTTTGAATTTTGATTTTTAATTCCAGTCCCCGCATTCCAGGCTTTCCGTCAATTTTGGTGAGCTAGGATCCGAATTAAAGTCCCTTAATACGGAATCTCTAGGGGTAATCCTGTGGTGGTGGGTTACCCCGTGAGTCGCCGCGTGTAACAGCGCTGCCACGACAAGGCTATCAGCAGATTTGACTCGCAAATGTCATTGTGGAGTTGCGCCGCGGCAGCGGTGAGATACGCCGGGGATTTGGTTAACTGTTGAATTTACTACTTTGTAAGGGGCAGTTCTTAAAGGACTCTAGACTTTTAACATTATCAGTCCACGAAGCCCACGGATGGACGTATTTCCATTACTACTTTCTTATTTTGTGATTTCTATTGATATTGCTTTCAAAAAATGTTTTTTTCGTTGTTTTTTTAATATCTCCGCTTCAAGATATGTGATTTCGATGATTATATTTTTAATTGAAAGGTAGTAGGTACTTAATTTTAATTTGTTCTCATAAAAAATGTAAAGATCTGATGAGGATTTTCGCCAAGACGATGAGAAAGTTCTGCAAAATGCAATAGTAAGCATAAGACCATTTTTATCGTACAGCGCCACCTATTAGAATATATTTATAACACTTCGAGAGTAGGTAGGTAGGTACTATGTAATAGCTTGGCGACTAGTTTCGTCTTCATAGTCTTAAAGTTTTCACAGGTAAGAAATTAATTTTGTTGATGACGCTAATGCTACTGAACATCTCTGATTTACGAGATTTTCGGAGAAAATCATTTTTTAGTAGGTAGAAGTAAAAACGCTTGCGAGGTCTACTGTTCGTAAAACTACTAGTTCAGTACCTATTCAGAGAAGAATAGTGCCACTTAATACACTTCTCTTCAATATTTTTAAGCTAGAAATTAAAAAGAAACCTCTAGCTGCTCAAAACCTGTAACATTAGCAACAGTCAACGCACCCTACGCCAGACTGTTTATACGTTTCCATAAACAGAGATCATTTGAAAACAATCGAGTGTTCGGTGTGAGTGACGGCCGACGCGGTGTGACTCGGGCGACGTGTAACGTGTATATTTTAACATAATTGTTTAGTTTGGATGTATGTATGTAGTATTATATGTTTATATGACGACCTCAGTGGCGTAGCGGGCGAGAGTCTGCCTGCGACGCAAGAGGTTGCGGGTTCGATCCCCGCCTCGGAACAAATTTGTGTACGATCTGCAGAAATTTGTTCCGTTGGTCTGGGTGTTTTCTATGTATTGTAATAAAAAATATCTATCTATGTAATGTATAATATTACGTATATCAGTTATCTAGTACCCATAACACAAGCTCTGCTTACCTTGGGGCTAGATAATGCTGTGTGAATTGTCCAGCATTATTTATTTAATATTTATTTATAAGTAGGTATTCAAAAGTAATGGTAGGTAGCCGGTAAGTTAATTACAATCAAATTTATTAAATATCAGAATAAATTAAAACTAGTATTTACAATTAGAAACAATTGAGCTAACTGCAGACTGTTGCAAACAATACAGGTAGCTCAACTGATCCATATCAATACCAGTCGCGCGCGTACCCGCAAGACACTGGCTGCATTGCCCCGCTGTATGGCAATGCTGATGCGCTGCGCCAGATACTCACCAGCTCTCGGGTCACGCGTCACTATGCTTCGACCAGACGCTCAGATATTTTTTTTAAAACCCGGAAAGCCTCGTTACCCCACGGATCTAGTGTTCGACTCCAAGGGGAGCAAATGCGTAGGATCTGTCGAGACCTGCATATTTGTGCTTCACCCCAACTCTTCCCGTGGGTGTCGTAAGAAGCGACTAAGAGACATACACCGGGGGGTGGGCAGCAGAGCCTCTTGCAGAATAGATCTAAAACCGAACTACGATCCCCAACCCGCATGCCCAGCGTGGGGATTATGGGAATTACCCCCCATGAGATAAAAAATCAGGGGGAGGTCTACGTCCAGCAGTGGACTATTATAGACTGTTTTAATTTAGTTCTATTAATTGGTTGTAATTTTCTTTGTTAATAAAGTTTAAAATCCTTCAACTATTACCACATACATGCAGGTGTATTATAATGGTGGCTTTACTCACCAGCGGTTATTTATATGCTCGGAGTTTCTCTGAAGGATAGGATTCGCAACGAATACATCCGACAGAGAACCAAGGTTATCTACATAGCTCAAAGGATTAGCAAGCTGAAGTGGCAGTGGGCTGGCCATATCTCGAGAAGAACAAACAACCGCTGATGTAAAAGTGTATTTGAGTGGAGCCCGCGACTCGGCAAACGTAGGACGTCCTCTGGCAAGGTGGGATGACGATTTTGATGATTTTTCCTCGTAGGTGTAAAGTACTATGTTACACTCGGAAGAAAATGCGATTAAGGAATCGCCTCGTGTGTTTAGGCCCTCGCTCGGCTGCACCTCGAGCACCAAATGACACACTCGATAGGAAGGGTCACTATAATGCACGTCAATTTATTGCACATTGACGACCGATGTGACGCGGTGGGCGAAGGTCTGCCTGCGACGCAGAAGGTTGCGGGTTCGATTCCCGCCTCGGGACAAATGTGTGTACGATCTGCAGACATTTGTTCAGGGTGTTCTGGTCGTTTTCTATATATAATAAAAAATATCTATCTACGTATTGTATTATATTATGTATATCTGTTATCTAGTACACATAACACAAGCTCTGCTTAGCTTGGGGCTAGATAATGCTGTGTGAATTGTCCAGCATTATTTATTTATTTTTATTTATTGATAATCCGCATAAAAAAACCTATTAAAATTGGAAGCCATGGCACGGATTATCAAGGTATACTTACATTATTCGGCCGTACAATAAATTGTCGTGCATTCAAGTGACCCGATGTGGATTAGGCATATTTTCGGCTAAATATACAAAGTACCTACTATAGCCCCTTGAAAAAATTGATGACTTAGTAAGCCTCTAAGCTCACTTGTAGGTACTTGTGTTGAGTAGGCCTACCTCAATATTTCCATTTAAATTTAAATAGATTAAAATTTTCCCCTAAACTACAGCCATTAAATTCCAACTAACATTAAAACATGACCTATCTTACTGACGATAATCATAGCTTGTAAAACGACCCCATGAGAATACGAGCGGAATAGGGTACAGTGGGGTAAAGTGTGACAATAGGGTAGGGTGGGGAAGCATTGTCCAAATTAACTCATCTGTAACTTACCCACAGATAACTTTATTATGAGGGTAGATTAAATGGTGTTTAATTTTGGAATGACTTTTGATTTGGTCGGTTGGTACTGATTTGAGATTTTATCTATTATAGTGGTAGCTGGTTTGGTATTTGACGGCAATGATGGGTTTTCGATTTGCATTTTTAAAAAGAAAAAAAAATACTTGCAAACATCTCGATAGGTGGCAGGGGGCGTCAACTAGAAATCAGGGTATGTCAATGTCAAATGAAAGGAAAACAACCTTACGTCAAAATGGACCGATTTGGAAAAATTTCAAGTTTTCCTTTCATTTTACATTGGCATACCTACCGTATTTCCAGTTGACGCCCTGCCATCTATGGAGATGTATGGAACTATTTTTTTTTCTTTTTAATGCAAATCGAAAACCGATCATTATAGAAATGGTGGTAATAGGTAAGTATTTTTTGCACAGCTCTTTTATTTCTTTTAACCGCCACATGATAAAAAAGTGAAGTTAAGAGTGCACCTAATGCAAAAATCAAGCAAAATGTGTACTTACTAACACATTTAAGTTTACGTTAAATAATCATTTATTCTCAAAACACAAATTTTATAATGTCACTTACATGAGAACAAGGTTCTTAAGTTACGTAAAGTTTCATAGGTTTTGGTTGAATAGCTGACTAATATAATGTTTTCAAGTTTTTTTAAAGAAGCGAATCATTATTTTTATATGTTTGTATTAAATGAGCATAGGTACACTTTTAAAACATTTATAACGAACGGGAAATTGGTAACGAACGTAAATATTCAGATTAAAAAATTTGATAGGTAGGGGAAAACCTGTAGAAGTCGAGTAGAATTAATGAAAATAAACTGGTTTCTTTAATCTAGTTTAAACTAAAAATACAAATTTCGCATAAAAACTGTATTAGTTGAAATGCTTTTAATTATAAGAGTAATCGTTTACTTTTTCCAATAAATGCATAAATATTAACTAATTTATAGATAAGAAGCAAAAACTTGATTTGTGCACTAAAGTAACTCTACTCTGTCCCGCTCTTTTTGTTTTATCGGAGCCCCCTTAAACATTTATTAAATTCTGTTTTTTAGTATGAATTTGTTGTTATAACAATAGAAATACTTCATCTGTGAAAATTTTATCTGTCTAACGATACCGGTTCATGCGATACAGCCTGGTGACAGACGAACAGACAGACGCACAGCGGAGGTTAAGTAATAGGATCCTGTTTTTTTCCTTTGGGTGCGGAACTCTAAAAACAGACAAATTCTATAGGTACTAATTGATTAAGTTTCATTCATATATTAATAATAAATAAGGTAAGTTTCTGTAAACTTTAAATAATATCCCATTTCGTCATTGTCGTGAAAACCTTAATTTAAGCTTTCTAGGATATATTTATTCTTATTACTCTGTTATATTAAGATTCTGGTTTTCCTATAAATAAATAAATAAATTTCTATGTAAGAGGTTAAGAAAATTATTCCAATCTTGGTAGGACACTACAACGAATAATCTTCCTAAAAACATGACTAGCAAGGTAGCTTTTCTTCCGTTCTTCAAGATGGCTCCTAAATCTTCCAAGATTATTCTCAGAAATTGCATTATGCAGATTTTCCTCCGAGAGAAAATCAATAGCGTGAGAACGAGACGGCTGTGTTTATCTAAAAGCAGGAAAGAGACAGGTTGTGTGTTCCCACTTTACTAACTACTTTGAAAATGGAAGCTAGAGTTTGAAATATGGTAAGGGATTTTGAGCTTTACATCACATTGCTTAGAGTTGATTCTAATTTCAAGATTATACGTAGAGTATGTTCTCGTCTAGTCCCAGTCGGAAAATGATCTCCATAGCTCTTCTTGAAGTTAGACTTTCTGTAAAAGCTTTAAAGTCCAATTTTCTTTGGCAACGTTTTGCTTTCATGAAGATGACAGTGAGTTTATCTTGTTTTAAATTAAGCTTTTCCGCTTCTGAAATAAGGTTCATTTTCTCTTAAAGTATGTGAGAGTAATTTTCGTGGTATAATGGAAGCGATAAACGACGTATTATATTTTAATTAATTTAGTCGCGAGCAAACGTCTATTAATTTTAATAATTTGTAAAAATGCTTGTTTAATCTGTTTTAATTTGTGATTAAAATGGCGGGTCCAATTAAAATATTTTTATCAGACAGAGAACTTTAATTTCTCTGGCTAGGTTAGATATTAATGATGCTAAATAAAGGTACTCAAGGTACCTACTTCATGACATGAATGTACATATCCTAACAAGGGGATGAGCCAAAAAGAGTGAAACATTTGTGAATTTCACATCCACAGTTAATGTTTATGCGTTAGAAAAGTATGTATACGCGGTAAGCATCCTTAAATCTTTTTCAAAAGGTATCTTTTTCTTGAAGTCTAAACCCCGTATAATGAAATCTTATTCAGTCATAGATCTTTCATTGAGTGAAGCGTATTCCATAGAAAAGTGTTACTCAGGCAGAAATCGCGGACTGACCAAGCTTTCATAATACGGGCCTAATCATAGGCTTAGGTAGTGAAAAAATTCTATGTCTATGGGCCTAATAACATGTTTGGATTTCTAGAAAGAAAAACTCCTACACATATATAGATAAACAACAAAGAACTCAACTTTGATATAGATTTATCAAATTTATAATATGCATACCTAAAAAAATGAAATCGTTTATTTCAACAGGCAACATTAGTCTACTAGGTACAGGATGTAAAATACTAAAAACTACTGCTCATGTAAAATATATATCTTAATGTATCATACATGAAATAAACACAATTACTAGCACGTAGTGAGTGACGTTGACGTGTGAAAGAAAACTTTATCGCACTGAAACTTAGTAATTTAGTAAATCCTAGTAATATTTTAAGCGCAAAAGTTTGTAGTAAGTATAGATGGATGGATGTTTGTTGCTCAATCACACCAGAACGGCTCAACGGATCTGGATGAAATTTAGCACAGAGATAGATTATAGTTTGGAATAGCACATAGGCTATATTTTATCCCGGAATTCCCACGGGAACGGGAACTACAGGGGTGAAACTGCGAGGCACTGCTAGTAGTTACTTATATTTTTATGAAATAGATATAGGTAAGTGTAAATACCTACTAGTCGTATTTCTTTTATTCTGTCATAATAATTTTGTTAGTAAATTTCTATTATTCTTTTAAGTTTAAACAATGTATATTTGTCATCTTTTAAATATAACCAACCAAAATATACCGTAAACCCGAAAAATATTGTTCTCCGTGCAAAATCACCAGCAATAAAGGCCATTATCCACCAAAGCCAACCACCATTACTAAGACCCCCTCGGCACTCGTAAACCGCCCGACCAATTACAGTGATATAACAATATTAAAGTTTAATTGGGTATAAAGTTGGTGCGGGGGCTCCGACTAAATCCCTCCCATTGCCCCCCCCCTCCCCCACATCCCCTTACTCACACATATGTAACATACGCACACATTGATAGTGTTGGAAAAGCTCACGTATAGAAGGTGGAAGCTTTTGTCATAGACTTTTAGGATGGCTGGCTCAGATACACAAAATAAAGGATTGGTTAATATTGTATTATAAAGGGCACATTCCCATCACATACAAAAAAGATTTCCAATCACATCCAGCAACATTTATTGAATTAAAAAATGAACCCACATTCACGAAATGTTCTAGTATAGTCAACTAAGCAAGCCTTCTGGTTTTTATTTATTTGTCTGATGATGATGATGATCAATCTTTAAGTTGCGAGTCTAATAATAATAATGCTTGTCTTTACCACAATATTAAATGTATAAGCTTAGTTGCTTTTTTACATTACACCTTATTTATAGATTTAATAATCTTTTATGATTTGATTTCGAATAGCAACAAATGCGACGCAAATAAATATAAAAACGATAGTCGCTAAGTAGGTAGCTACTTGTTACTCTAGACAAGCTTACAAGCAAAACAGAAAATTATATTTTATCCAATCAGGTAGATAAAAATAAAATAAAAGCAAGTGAATTAATAGGTACAGTGCCCTTATTATGAAAGCTTGCTCAGTTGTCGATCTTTGCTTTAGTAACGCTTTTCTATTTCTAAAGATCTGTGACTGAGCAACCGTCTTAATACGGGCCTAAGACAGGCACTCCAAAGGTGCAGTATAAGACTTGCTTCATCGTGCAGACGGCCTACGACCTACTTTTCATCGTTAAAATAGGTACCTCAAATTATATCAAACTTAATGGTCATGTTCGATTTATATTTATTTTATATTACTTCACGTTAAACCTCTTATGTAGGTTTCTCACACTCTTTATTACTGCAATGTATTTACTGTTTGTAACTTTAAATCAGGATTGCTGTAATCGAGCAAATGGTCAAATGTAAGTAATTTTATACTGAACTTTGACTTAGGTTATATCTTGACGTTGACGTTAAAAATTCCGTCATCGATCGGCTCCATCCCGCCAGAAAGTTGTATGTATATTTTTAAGTACTATTTTGGCAACTGAAATCGTTATTACCCAGTGTCTACAGATGGTCCATTCAATGAGAATCGCACAGCAGTTTATGAGTTAAAAAGCATGTTTTCGTCTACTGAATCTTCGATGCGAAGAATAGTTTATCTTGCTGAGAACTGGCAGGGTCTAGAAAAATTTAAAACTAGAAAAATTAATTTTACAAACTGTTCTATCCCAGGCTGTGTCTATTGCACTCGCACATCGAGACTTGTACTTAGTCTCACACAGAGAAACAAGCTCTCCCATTGGTCCATAGACTGCGCACTTACAAAGCCTTGTTCTATGCAGAGGTACAGAGTGTTTATTTTACCAAACGAACTGATAATAATAATAAGGTCCAAAAAAGTTTATAAATACACCTCTATGAACAAAGAGTTATTCTTATTTTAGACTTCAGTTGTGACAAATTAGGTAGGTACTTTAAAATTAAAGATTAACAATGACCCCCGCACTAGGCTAGGCCTGTTTCGCGGGGTATCGAGTGCATAGTTTGTTTGCCATCATAAAACAGAAAAAGGTAGTGCACTAACAAATGATCGAGGAAATAAAAATGAAAACTAAAGTAACAAAGGTTTTATTAAGCTATTTTCAAACGCACTCTCATCACTTTTCGCTATGAGAATCCTGTGAAACTGGACGCTATATTTTCTTATCTAAACTGTGCAGGAAAAATTAAATAAAATGTGTTAGGTAGTAGTTATTATTAGTAACTTTTCTATTGTTGTCACATAAAAAGTATTATTTAAATCATTTCAGCCAATCACCCTATTTAGTTTATTTAGGTAGGGTATCAGGTTGATGTTTCAGTCCTATGTACAATCATAGGAACTCTAATTTGTTGTCGTACGACAGAGTTATTATTTTTTACTGAAGGTAGAGACTGGGCTTTAGTACATTGTATCCTCTAGATACAATGTACTATGCCCAGTCTCCTCTTCTTAGATCTCTAACCTCAGTAGGTACGAAGCTAATCTCTTTTCTTTCAATCACGACACGCGTGGAGTTTGTGAGAGATTTATTAGGTCATAATAAATCATCTCATAAATCATCTCTCACAAACTCCACGCTCTTCAAGCTAAAAAATCTCAATCTCTTATTGTAACATAAAAATATTTTCGCAGATATTGTAATAAATTATAAAAATGGCATCAACCTGTATGTTCAATTCGCGAGTAATGACACGTTTAACCGTAGGCACGTCCTCTGGCAGAGGGCGCTCAATACCGCGAATGTGCGGAGGGATTTGAATTTAAAACATCAGATATCTTCAGGTGGAATTTGAATTTAGAACTAGTGCAATGGGATAATTTCCTTGTAATGTGCCACAATTGTGTGAATGTTTAAGGGGGTTTATTTGGAAACAAAAACATACAAATTATTATATAATGTGTCAGATCTTATAACTATTTTAGTAAGAGTAAGTAACTATTTTAGTTTAAGATTTTACACAAGTTTCAAGAATAAAATCTTTGAAACTATTTATTAAAGCCACTTCTATCTAAGTAATTTGGGGTATTTTAGAAAATTTTCTATCTAAAAACCCTTCCAATAATTAACCTTCAATAATTTTCCTTTCCATTTCACCTCCTCTGAAATAAATGACGGAAATGATGACATTCGCGGTTTTGCCGCCCATGCCGTTAGACAGCTAAGAGCTTTAATGGAGGGCAAATACGCACCCCTCTTTGGGTGGGGGCAATGGAGGGGAGGGGGGTACTCCCTAAACCCCTCCCGTTAAGTGGTTGGAGGGACTGTAAGAGAAAAAAATCTTAGAATATTCAGGATCCAATATCAATAGTTAGGTCTCTTCATGTTAAGGTTTTTGATTCAAAAAGAAATAATACGTTCTTTGTACTTGTTTTATAAACAGCCTCTTTGTAAATATTGTTTTTTTGGTGTAAAATGAAGCATTATTTTACTGACGTATTATATTTTAAAAAAAGATTAAGAAGTTTTGAAAGTTTCAATGAATGCATTTTTGTAATGATGTCTTTTTTCATACTTCATCATGATAAAAATTGTAGTTGGTTACTAAAGTATTTTTATATGTCAAAACTGCCAGACTTACTGTAATATTTTACAGAATTAGTTCTACACTGGTGAATAAGATGGCTATTTTAGGTATCCCTATCCAAGGTAAAAACGTAAGCATAAGCCATGGGCTGAATGATGCTACCTAGTACCTACCTAGATTCAAATTATTCCAGTTATTTCCCTAACAGTACCAGAGGTTATCGCCGGAGGATATTTGCTAAACGGAATCTGCTCCGAAAATGGCCATTCTGTCTCTTTCACACATGTTTATAGGATGGATTCTCTGTCTCTCTTACACAATCTATTCCGCTGAATTACATAATACCTGTCTGTTAGAAGCTTATTTTATTCGATTACTTATTTCTTGGAAGTATATTTTACACGTAATTTATTTGAAAATATTTAGGTTAATAATAAATTAATGTAATATAAAATAAAATAGAATTGAAATAAATAGAAAAGTAATGTTAATAGGCCGATAAAGACAAGACAATCTCTGTGGCGTGGTGGGCGAATGTTTGCCTGAGACGCAGGTAGTTGCGGGTTCGATTCCCGCCTCGGGACAAAGGTGTGTACGATCTGCAGACATTTGTTCAGGGTGTTCTGGTCGTTTTCTATGTACTTATAATAAAAAACATCTATCTATGTTATGTATTGTATTATGTATATCAGTTATCTAGTACCCATAACACAAGCTCTGCTTAGCTTGGGGCTAGATAATGTTGTGTGAATTGTCCAGCATTATTTATTTATTTATTTAATGATATCGCCTAAATATACTAAAAACAGGTCACGGCCGTTGCAACTACTTCTGACATAAGTGGGGGTTGACAGACTCTGCACTCTGCGAATGCGGTTTAGAGGAACAGACCATGGAGCACATCTTTCAGAGGTGCCCCAATTGCCCCATCCACTCTTAACCCCAAGGCCCTGGAGTGACCTGGAAAATCTTCCGCCACAGCATTAACCTCTCCAAAATCTGAACGTTGACTTCTAAACTGTGTACCTAATTTTAGAATATTTCCTTCTTAGGTAGGTATGTGTAATAAACTGAGGGAGGCCTATACCCAGCAGTGGGTAAAATCCGTTTGTGGTTGATGGTGATGATGATGTGTAATAAAAGCCTCTGATTGTCATAGGATTAAATAATAGATAGGCCGGTACTACCCTAACTACAATTGCCTTCTAACATAAAAGTATTCTTAATCAAAATCTTTGAAATCGTAACAAATGTTTACTGTACCTACCTTTCTACGGACAGACAGACGCACTAAAAATAAAACCAAGATTGAAGATGATTCTTTGTTAATGGCAATATGAGTCTGGTTGGACTCTTTTCTGTCAGTGTCAAGTAATGGAAAATAATAGTAAAATATGAGTTTTCAAGTTATGAAGAATGTTGATATTTTTACCAGAGCCTAGTTCGTTATCTAGCAGGGTACACCACGTGCAGGTTAGGTTGGCTTGGGAGACAAGATCTTGGAGTCTCCCTTGTACTCCAAGACCAAGACTAAGGTCCGTATTACGAAAGTTTATTATCATCAATGGCGTAAATGTGACTGTCGCTGTCATGTCAAAGTGCAAGAAATCACTCAAAATCATTCGAAAACTATCATCGACTTTGTAACATAATATGATGGATAGTTGTCATACTACAATAAATAGTTCCTCTCGATCCGGTAGAGGGCGCTAAAAGGCGATAATGTATAGGAAAGACTCGAAATCGATGGAAATATTCGAAAGATAATTTACAAGTCGTATTAGGGCCTCCGTTCTTTCGATGACCTTAGACCTTACTAACAAATACCAAGGTTATCGACATAGCTCAAAGGATTAGCAAACTGAAGGGCAGTGGGCTGGACATATTTCAAGAAGAACCGTTTACCGCTGGGGTAGACGTGTTCTTCAGTGGAGACCGCGACTCGGAAAACGTAGTGTAGGATGCCCCCCGACCAGGTGGTATGACGATTTGCGAAAGACTGCTGGCAGATGCTGGATGCGGCAAGCTGAAGACAGGGCGCTATGGCGCTCATTAGGGGAGGCCTATGTCCAGCAGTGGACTGGTATAGGCCGATGATGATGACTAACAAATAGATTTATTTATTAGAGATCTGAAACGAAGGTTGTTAGTTCGTGACGCATCCAAAGCAGCTTGGTGGTAAGATTGTTCGTTTCGGCGACGACCCGACGTCATCAACCGAAGTTAGTTTTTCAAAGTAGACCCCCAGTTTCTACCCACCGCTTCAGTCCAATCCTCAATTTTACGGCCCACTATCGAATGACAAACGTAATTGTCTGAAATCTGACACCGATCGGCGCCGTGGGACAGATACAGTAGATTGTTTGTTTGTTGAGATTTGGGAAGGAATGGAATAGGTACCTAAATCAGGCCTAAGAAAAAAATATAGACGACGAGTGTTATTAAAGTCTTGGAAAAGCTTTAATACTTCACGGTCACTCACTGTAGAGAAACACCAAGAAACAAAGCGCTTTTGAAAAATATATATCGGCAGAAGAGAGATAAAGGCTTGAATGTGAATGATACATGGAAAGATATTTTTTTCTTAATCAATAGACCTTCGTCTAAACCCAATCTCACATGATGGAAAGTGACGATGTGGCCGACGACGATGTATCACGAAGGTCTAGAAGATACCTATTCACTCTTGTCTTGAAAAGACCCAGGTTGTAATAGCCGGACAAGCAAAAACAGATTTAGCATAATCAAAAAATAGTTGAAATAGAACGGCATAGATCTATCAATCAAGGTTATTCATTATTTCCTTTTATTCTACGTTAATACAGCTAGTTTCTACGCCCAAACGGTCTACAAAATTAAAGTCCATAGCCAGGACATAAAAAACGTAATTCGGCGCTTCCAAACACGTAATTAGAAGCTTCTATTAGAATATAACTTTGCACAAAAAAACCTAAACACGCAATTGCGTATTTGGAAAATTCAAAGAGGCTTCCAGTTACGTTGTTCTACGTCTATTTCAATTTCAGAATTTCAGTTTCATTTATTTATTTTTATAAGTGGACTTAGAGTAAAAAACCGTTTATAGAGCCGTTTTACGCCCAAAGACTCTACAGATGACAGGTGAATAGCCAGGACTTAAACAACGTAACTTAACGCCTTTGAAAAAAGTAAATAGTAAAAAAGAAATTGTGAAATGAAACCCATTGGAAAAGGAAAATAATATAACAAAAATGAAAGCAAAAATAATTTACGGGCGATCTGATGTTGGGAAGTGGAAGGGGGTGAGTTTTTAAAAAAGGTTTTTCTCGATTTCCGGCAAAACTACAAGTCCTATGGAAATAAGGTTATTGGCAAAGTTGTAGTTAATAAAAAGATCTACAGATGTAGGTAGATCTTTTTAAAAATCTTCCTTTGAATATAATAAACTTTGCCATTTAACTTGTTTTTTGACTTAATGGGTTACATTGTCGAATTGGATTTAATACCTAGTCGTATTATTTGTTTTGGTTTCAATAATTATCGACCCTGGTCTATCGATCTATTCTGCGTCTATAGAGCTATCTCAACGCCCATAGAGTCTACAGAAGCCAGGTCCGTAGCCAGGACATAAACAACGTAACTCGACGCTTCCAATCACGTTTACGGCCGGGGAGCTATTTCGGAGGCGCTCGTAAATATAAGCGATAGATTTCATGGGTAGGATACAGTTAGCTCTGGTTTACGGCCCCCGAGCGAAGATCATCTTTTTGGACCATCTGGTTGTACTATCTTTATGGATAAGTTATCTATCAAGTACTGGCTACCAGAGTAACTAAGGTAATAGATTAACAGCAATAAAAAGCTCTTCATTCAATTTTCGTAAATAATTTTATAGTTTTCTGCTCGGTGTTTACGTCCGTTTACCGCAATTTGGCGTTAGTGTTTCGCGAATGGTTGTAAAATAATTATTTAGTTGGTGATATGGGATTACCCTCTTTTTCTAGTTGTTGAAAGAGAAAAAGTAGTCAACTATAAGTTAAAACAGCCCAAAATATTTAAAGTAGCTTAAACGACTTGGTTTTTTCTGCCTTGTTCGAGTCTGAACCATTTCACATGATGACTCATTAAAGCAAAGGACTTTAATACTTGTTCAATCTCGAAGTCCATACCTACCTAGTTTGCATTAATACGCTTACCTTATTTTCAGGGGCAATAATCGGGAGTAACCAAGAACAAGCCCTTGCGATTCTATTCAATACGTTGTAGACCGTAAAAAGAAAATGGACAAAACGAAACACATCTGTTTATTGTAAAATTGGTTTGTTATCTATGGTTCTCGTAATAGGACTCTACGGTCCCTGAAATATCTTTCACGTTTTAGAAATTGGAACCAATTTATGATTATAAAGCCCATAACGGATGGAGCTATAACATAGTAAATGTATATTAATATAGTAAACTATTATACTACGGTATAGCAAGCTGCCACAGACGGGCTATGCTATAATATATATTTCTGCACTCATTAGCTCTGCGGCCGTCATGTCTTTTTAAACCAAAATAATATATAATGCTATATCTGTCAACATATTTTGATGACGTAATAAAAATATACGTCATAGCTGTGTCTGTGGTCACTCGCCGATTACTATAGAAAATATACCGTGATGATTGATTTATTTACCTTGCTATGATTTATATTAATATATATTGTAGTTCCGACTGTTGTGGCCTTTAATGGTCACCATAAAGAACCCATTATATCTGTGATATTTTCTTGTATTATGTATGGTCAGAGGAATGTTTTCCGCCGTGGATAGGATAACCACTTGTTTTTATGACGTAGGTAGAGGTAGTAAGACAAAACATAAACAACCAATAATGTCATTATACCCAAAAATATACGAAATAAAACTATTACAGAGGCATTAAAAGAAAACTTATGTAAGGTATCACTAATAGCCTAAGGAAATTTTGAAAATTTCCTTTGTTCAACGTAATAAATAATAAATAAATAATGCTGGACAATTCACACAGCATTACCTAGCCCCAAGCTAAGCAGAGCTTTTGTTATGGGTACTAGATAACTGATATATGTATATTTATAGATATTTTTTATTATACATAGAAAACGACCAGAACACCCTGAACAAATAAATGCCTGCAGATCGTACAAACATTTGTACCGATGCGGGAATCGAACCCGCAACCTCCTGCGTCGCAGGCAGACCTTCGCCCACCGCGCCACAGGCGCTAGTTTGGGTCAGAGTAGCGCCTTAACAAAATCTTACCGTAAGGGTCAAATCCCTCTTACGGTTCTACCCTTTTCCAAAATCCTACCATACTTAATTCAGCCCTTTCACAGCCATTGTATAGCCCCGGGTGAATCTATGAAAACTACACCTTATACCTTTCTATCGTTTCCTATTTTGTTTTTTTAATGAAATTGTACGATTTTTTGGACTTACTTTCATTGTTGATTTTAATTTGAGTGACACTTTTTCGAAAAGATTGTATGGTTCTAATGTTCATTAAAATACAAAATATAAATTCGATCTTTATGAGTCAGAAAATGCATTTAAAATTTACATTTTCATGTTGTTCGCGTAACTTGACAAAAACGCTTTACGCAGTGAACGCTATATTGCTCTGTGGTCATGAGGTCAGTTGGATGCGAGACCTAAACAAATGCGCTGATGTTGCTGATAAATGAAAGTTGATACTTATTAGTTTGCTTACATAGCCGTATGACATTAGAATATTGCGCCTACTATTTCATGGTGTTTAAAAACAGATTAAAAAAATAATAATTAGAATTTAATTTTAAAATTTATTTTGTAATTTTATAAAACAACTAACATTTTTCCGACTGCTTTTTGCCTAAGCTATCTCATTAATATATTTTTTATAACTGAGTAAAACACTATTGTAATGTTTGTTTTTAACAGAACTGAAATTTTTTATGCGAGGATTGTTAGCCAGACGTCGGTGACCATACCACCTACTTTTGAAATCATCACATCACACAATATAATACCTAAACAAAACATCCACCCAAAAACGAAGTTTGATTTGATGTTTGTAACTTCTTCTCGTCAAAACTACTGAACGGTTTAGGCTGAAATTATGAATGATGCTGAAATGGCACGGTGGGCGAAGGTCTGCCTGCGACGCAGGAGGTAGCGGGTTCGATTCCCGCCTCGGGACAAATGTGTGTACGATCTGCAGACATTTGTTCAGTGTGTTCTGGTCGTTTTCGATGTATAATAAAAAAAAATCTATCTATGTATTGTATTGTATTATGTATATCAGTTATCTAGTAGGTACCCATAACACAAGCTCTGCTTAGCTTGGGGCTAGATGATGCTGTATGAATTGTCCAGCATTATAATTTATTAATTTATTATTTAAATTTAACTAGATGAGGCAGATAAGCCACTTTTTATCCCAAAAATTAGTATACATGGAATAGTATATTTTTATGGAATCTTAGAACGATTCCATAAAAATTAGCGTTTTATACTTTCTCTACCCCTCTACACAAGCAAGGCACCCAAATAGGTCCAACCCACACAGACCTATCACAACTGAGAGACTCATAGCGATTAAGGCTCAATGTAAACTGGCCGATAAAATGCTTAGGGTTTCCCAGTGTTGCCAACTTTTGAGTTCCATCGCCTCGCGTATATTATTGGGAAGAAAAACCATACAACACCGCTACCCCACGTTACAAAACTGAGCATTCAAGTATGGGCTTAAACTCGTAATCTTTAGATTTGTTTTACAGTGACTGCATGAAATTGGAGACAGTGACAAGCGGTAAGCGAGCCTGCCACAACTTAGCCACTTGTTGGTTTACGCCTTGCTTACCACAAGCTTCCAGTGAGTGGCCCGCTGTCCACGCGAGCTAGCCGCTGCGCAGACAAATAGTTTTAAAAAAACACACAAATAATGAAAATAAAAAATACAAATAGTTTTTCAAGAAAAATAGTTTTAAACTATTTTAAAATAACTTTCGAGTAAGTTTAGTCAAACTTACGTCAACAGCCTATAATGGTCCACGGCTGGACGCAAGCTTCTAGCAGCAGGCAGGATAGTATAGGCTTTTATCATGGGTTGTTTTGCCCATAATCCCCACGCGGGGCATGCAGGTTCAGGATCGCAGTTCGGTGGTAGATCTATTCTGCAAGAGGCGCTGCTGCCCGCTCCCCGGTGTATGTCCCTTAGACGCCTCTTACGACACCTACGCGAAGAGTTGTGGTGATGCAAATTCTAAGCAAAATTCTAACACCACATAGCCGGATAGTTACGCCGGATATATAGCCGGAATAGTTCAGCTAAGTTTGCTGCACTGTAATTCTCCAGCAGAATGTCGCGGGTTCCGTAGATTGAAATTTGTTTAGTTTACTTTTATTTTATTTGAATTGGCAAATATGTGTTTCAATTTTCATGTTTGCTTTTGTTCGGTTTGTTTTGGCAATTCGATTAGGAATCGTGTTTCCATTTTGTTTTCGTTATTTGGGATATTTTCTGAAAGAGTTGGTAACTCTTTAGTACCTTTGTGTGCAGGTACTTTATTGTATTTACTTACATTACCTACATACAATTTGCGCTGGGAATAACTAGTATTTGCCCGTGACTCCTGCTACCAAAAAACAACATTAAATTACGCGAAAGATGGTCTATAATACCATTATTAATGTGGGTGTATTAGTTTTTTTTATAACCTAAATCAAATTGGTTTTACTTTAAAATTGATAGAAAAGTACTTACATATTCATTACGGATGTAAACGGGTTAACTACGAACCTTATTTGTGTTTGAAGAACACCAACGCTTCCCTTAATGAGGGACTTCTTCTCTTCAGGGTGAGTGCTCCTCCGCTCGCTTTGCACGAGCAAAGAGAAAAGGTTCGTAGTTAACCCGTTTACATCCGTAATGTATTCGTCAAACTAGTTACGATAGTTTTTATTGTAAAGTACAGTACTTAGCGATTCAGTTTTAAGTTAAGTATACTTAAGTTTTTACTAAAGAAGGAATTCGTTCGCACATTTCCTAGTTTAATTTCACACATCCATTTTAAATTGGTTCCAGGAACGAATTCGTCGTTGAACGTCACTAGATTAAAATTAATGACACAAAAACGGAACCAACAGTTTTTTTACATAAGAATAAAATTAGTTAGGTAAATTAGGTGGGTAAAGATTTGAAAGTTTTGGGTTTGGATTTAACATTATTGACGGACACATTACAATGTATGGTACCTACCTACCTAAATAGGTAGGTAGGTAGGTACCAAATTAACAACGAAAAGTAGGTACCTACCTAAATAGGTAGGTAGGTACCTACTTTTCGTTGTTAATTTGGTACGATGTTTAGGTACGAAAGATTTTTATATACAAAATAACTTCAGGAAATCGACTCAACAATTATTGTCAATCTAGGTTAGATCGTAAAGTAAACAGAGCAAAAAACTTCTTTTAGGTACTGCATTTCCCGCACTTTTCTGATTTGACAGCTGTCGAATTCGCGCGGGTGGTCGCTTTCCTGTGTTAGTAGGTCTTATCCTTCGAAGTTTATCCCATAATCCACCTTGTTTGGTTAACTAATGAGGGCTTTTTGCTGAGTTTTAGTTCGTGCTCAAACTTTATTCCTAACTAATCCATGCAAAAAGTTTTACTACGTATTTATTACCGAACCTCTTTGATAAAAACGCCAAGGTCATAGATGAAAAAATGATATTTCAGATGTTACAGGTCTTATGGAATTTTTGTCTATGAAGTAGAAGTAGGTGTAGGTAGGTACCTAGGTATCAAAATGTATCGTATAGAAAATTTATTCAAAACTTAAATATAGAGAAAAATAGAGGGCAAGATAAGTAGGTATAATCCAGAAACCAACCCAATTTAGCAAATGTGTTAACTAATTTATCCAAAAAGCGTTTTGGGAAGGTCTATTCCTGACTTTTTTGTTTTTTTATGTGACAGGATGATAACGCGGCAAAATAATTGTGTAAACGACAGAATGCACCCAAAAGTAACTTGATAAATTGGAGGGAAACATTTAAAAAAAGAATCGACGATTGTTATGTTGCACGCTTGGTTTTTTCTCGGTTCTTTTTTTAGTTTCTTATTTCCTGAAAGCTGGTCTATAATGTAGTAGATGTTAAAAAAAACCAATGAGATTGTCTATTTTTCGTATAATTAAAGAAAATAAAAGCCTAATGAATAAATGAATATACTTTATGATACAACATAACTAAATAAAAACTAAACACATTATAAAATGTGACCTTATCGTTGAGAATGATTTTTTCCGGGCAACCTTGGGATGATGGAGAAAAAGCGAGCCTGATTTGGCCTTAAATGAAAGTTTTAGCTCTTAGTGTGAAAGCTGATTGGTCTATGTTTTATGTACTCTTATGTTCTTAGAAACTAGTTTCCATTAAAATTAAAATACATATTTATTACCTACGCATAAAAAATGATTTGAGTTTAAATGCTCCAAATTATTATCGACAACATAAAACTATTTTTTGCGAATTACAAAGCCAGTTTTTAATGTTTTTGTTGAGTAGGTAATCATTTACTTTTTCTATTTAATAAATATAACATTTTTTGAATATATAAATAATAATATTAATGCATGCTTGTACAATAAAATAATACTGTTTTGATTATTAGTAATATGTATAGTACCTATAAAATGTTTGTACGCCTAAGCGGCAGAATCCAGCGATCTAAAGCAAAAACTTGATTTATGCACTGACGTTGCTCGGCTCTTTCCCGCTTCTATGAACGCGAAATCCTATGCCTATCCTATCCTTTTCAGAAAATGGCGTCATTTAGCGCACCCTTATGTAAAATTGAGTGCTGATAAGGTAAAGAAGGATAGAAATAGAATGATAGTAAGCACCTACTTACATAACTAAAAGCCCGGCATTGCATAATTCGAAGATGTTTTACTAAAACTTTAGCTTCGCTCATCAATTCTGAGAGCTTTTATTTTATGGACCAACATCAAATCAGATAAAAGTAGGACTTATGATTATAAAAAAACAGTGAATGCGTAACAGATGCCAAAATTAAGTGCATTAGTTTATTAGTCAGAGACTGGTGAGTCGAAAAGTGATTCCTGGAATAAAAGCTGTGAGCGCCCCACCCCCGCGCGCCCCGCCCGCGTCGCGCCAGTAACAATCACCTCATCTGTGCCCGTTTAACTAAAACGGCATAACTAAATCGGCATTCTACTACAAAATATTTTTGTGTAAAACTTTTAAAACTATCATGGTTATTAACATTAAAGTCATTTAAAACTGTGCCGAAATATTGGAAACCTCAAAAATCTAATCATGGTAAATATCCCGTTTTAAATGACTTTATTTTTGTGTAAACCGTCATTCAGCCGTCGTCGTCGTGGGTCTCCCACTTTTGCATATCTAGGAATTTTATATTACCTAGGATGAGTTCCTAGAGGCCAGAGAGAATATAGAGCCCTTGCACTGTACCTACACCATAACTCTACTGTAAAGGTTTATTCATTTACCTACCATTCATTTAGCGCCACTTATGACACCAGAAAAAAAAAGTCTAGGCACCTGTAATTATAAACCTAGGAGAACCTGTCTTCAAACATGAAAGGTTTAGTAATAGAAAACGAACTGGTTGTACAAATTACTGACACCAACTTATATAACAACATACGGTGGGGCACCGGGGCTCTCCGGGTTTTCAAAAATTATCTGAGCGTCTGTCTGGTCGAAGCGACGCGTGACCCGAGAGCTGGTGAGTATCTGGCACAGCGCATCAGCATTGCCATACAGCGGGGCAATGCAGCCAGCATCTTGGGCACGCTTCCGTCTGGTATTGATATGGATGTATTGAGCTTCTGTTAGTTCAATTAGTTCAGTTGTTTCAATTGTATATAGGTACTAGTCTTCATTTAATTGTATTATTTGATTGTAATTTTACTTGTAAGTAATTATAAAATTTATATTAAATGATAAAATAATATAAATATCCAATTCTTATAAGTATCTGTTATTTATATTCTGACATTTTTTATTTCCGTCGTTTCGGTGTTTAGACTAATGTAATGAAGCGACCTAGAAACCTTTAGCCTGTTGTTATTTTTCGAGTTCGAGCAAAACCCGTCCCATGCTTTGTACTTAGCTACCTAATTCTCTATTTAAAATAATCTGATTAGATATATTGTCTGCCAAATGTGCCTTAATGTTTTGAATTTATTTACTGATTGATAATCTCACTTGGAGTTTTGTTATAAAAAATAACATACTTATGCCTATTAAAACATAGGTACACTAATCTTGTGTAGCCTAGTTAAGAGCACAGCTAGTTTATGCTTAGGTATTTCGTATAGTTTTTAACTTATGTGGGTACTTAAAGGGTTCGTTCGACAATTTTTAGGATTTTTTATTACTTACCTAAGTTAGGAGGTAGGTAGCTTTAGCTCTCTAATTTGGACTCCACCTACATCTAAAATTTCACGGCCTGCGTCCTAGCCCCTTAGCACGTGTCTGTACTGTACATCTGTCAACACAACCTCTTTAGCGCGCGTTCAGCACCAAACAAATGCGTTCACAAATTACCATCCGTCAAATGAAAATGGCGCGAATCGATCGCTGTTGACAGCTTTATTCAACGCCATTTTGGAGTCCATTTGGTAAAATGTAGATAAATATTTATTGGAGGAATAAAGTGTTACAGAATGATGAGTGTTTATTTTAGTTTAGTTTAGTGCTTACAGATAAAAGGGGTGACCTATTTGTGGTCGGTTAGCGCGGTGATTGCCAAAAAGATCTGCAGGGCGAGACCAAGAAGTGGTACTATGATACGAGGCCTGGCTGGCACCCAGCAGTGCAGATGTCTTCCAACGTAATGCTTCAGATAATTATGATTGAACTTCATTTGTAAGTTCGTTAAATTTTCAATTGAAACTTAGGTACCTACCTACGTCTGTCTCGTTTTAGAAATAAGCAGGCCCTATTAAGGGCTGATCTTAGTGATGATGATGGTGATGATAACGATGATAAAGTTATTGATTACCTAGGTACCTCTCCAGTAGGTAATCAATAATGAATGTAGTAATCAATTAAACAAAAAACGGACATAACCACTGCCAGCGGCAAAATTTTGGCCAGTGATTATGTATTAGAGGTACAAATATCTATCACTTGGTAGGGACTCAATTTATACTTACTATTTATACCTACCTACTAATATTTTAATAAAAAAAATATATAAAAACTTAAAAAAAATTCGTACCTAGATTTTTTTTTAAGTTTTTATGTTAGGTTTCATGTTAAATAAAGTTGATTTTTATTGATAGATGTTTTATTTCCAGTCCAAACTTAACAATTAATTTTGCCAAAGTTTGAGAACCTCTGCTTCAATCTTCCCCGGTGGGGTAGGTTATAAGTACAAAAAAAACCTGTTTTATCTTTGTTAAAAACAGGTGTTTGGGCACAACAGTCAGTTATTTATAACTGACTTTTGTGCCCAAGTACAAAAAGTTTAAAGTATCTTACTAAACGCTATAGACTAGGGTTGGGACCATCAGCGTCGTCTAAGATACATTTCTCAGATTTTTTTTTAAATTCATCCCCATAGAAGGTGAAAAGGTGACCTTTTCACCTTCCCCCTGTTTAATTTCGTGGTAAATAAAAATAAATTCGTGCTAGAGGTAGTAATTTTCAAAAATCCATCTCCCAGTTTGTGATACCTACCTATCCTAAGCTTTTTTTAATGCCTCTGTAATAGTTTTATTCTATTTAGTTTAGGCAGAGATACGAAAAAGATTTTGGTGGCCACCAAGAGCAACTTCGTATCTCTGCCTAAACTAAATAGAATAAAACTATTACAGAGGCATTAAAAAAAAGCTTAGGACAACCTGGAAAATAGATTTTTGAAATATCCTTTGTTAAACGGAATAATAACATAAGGTGGCGACGACGCGGCGCTAGTTTGGGTGGGTATGTGCCGTAGGCAGGCGTAGACCGATCATCGCACCCCGGCTCGACGGCGACGACGGCGGCGACGACGCCACGCATAGATTGTACCTATCTATAGGTACAATTGGATGCTGATAAGCAATAACATGTTAACCAACGTGGAAGCCATTTTGAGTAAATCGCGTTTTAAAATTTCAGCGACAGTTTAATTACTTTGTTCAAGGATTATCTATGCAAATTGATAATATGCAGTTATTAGAATAACTATATCAGTTTTAATCATAGTTACATCATTATTATTCGATAATCTATTGGCGTATGTCTAAAAAACGACAAATTTGTTATTACGAAATGCGCCAGCAAATATTTTAATTGAATAAACGTTTCAAGTCTCATAAAACATTATTGCAAAACTGAAAATAGTTCATTATAAATTAATGTTAATATGTCAAGTGCCATAACTTTATATTGCTAAATGTATTATTTGGATTAAATTTGTATGGAAATGAGTTATCAGAAGAAAAGACATAGGTAACGTAGGTATATTAAAAAGTAACGTATATTAAGTTTAACGTACATTGAGAATAGTTTTATTACTTATTTATTATAAATCAATAAAATAGAATAAAAACAAAACAATATTCATTTGAACATCAATACCAGCGGTGTCCATAGTTTCGAATGCGCTTATAGCAATATAATATTTTTATAAAAATAATGTCCCAAGTTATCATTGTTGCATCCTTAATTTTTCAGGTACTGCAATATTTTCCCTAACGGTCTTTTATTAGTATCTTCATCATCGTTCAATTCAAGAACACGTTTACGCTATGGCGCTCATTAGGGGAGGCCTATGTCCAGCAGTGGATTAACATAGGCTGATGATGATGATGTTCAATTCAAAATCAATAGTAGGTATTGCCAAAGCCTTCAGTATCATCAATAAAATCACCGCAACATTCCTTAAAAAGCTGTATAAAGGTTTAGCGTCGCCTGGAATTAGCTTCCGCATTTTTTTTTAATCTTTAGTCTTTGCATCTGAAAACGCTCGACCATCTGGGTAAAGAACTGGAAGATCCAATTTCACAATTTGGACGACTTCTACGTCCTTCAGCACCTTTGGATGTGTCAACTTCTTCGGGATACTCTTCTAATTTATTTTTCATAAAGAGTTTTGCGGGATCACTCGTACGGATTTCTATTTCAAAGCTAACTACAAGATACTTTTTGTTTTTCAATATCCATTTAGCTGTTGGTAATGCATTCCAACATTGCCGCTAGTGACCGAAAATTTCCTTTTTGGAGCCTTGCTATGTTGATTTTTTTTCTTTTACGAAGAAGCGACGACGACATCGCTTGAATACTCTGGTGGGGTCTCAAAAGGTTTACCAGCATGTGGCTTCGTGATATTGGCTGAGGCATTCTGAAATTAATTGAAGAAATAAACTTGTTAACAATTTCTTGACGTGTTCCTAACTACCTACTTAAGCTTCATCTAAATAACCCTAAAACATTTTATTAACACACCAGCTCTCACTAATGATATAAATGCGAAAGTTTAGATGGATGAATGTTTGATACTTTTTCACGCCAAAACTACTACTTCTGAAGGATCAAGTTTAAATTTTATATAGATGTAGCTATAAGCCTAAGAAATAACGTTTCCTTAAAAACAACGCGTGTGGAGCCGCGTGCAGAATCTAGTACCTTTATAATTCTAAAGATAGTAGGAATCCCAGTTTTGTCATCTGTATCATAAACTAATAATCTAGTACCTACCTACCACACTCAACACTCAAACCAGCATTAAAATATTAACTTGCAAAACATGCAAACATCAAGAATAGAACCCGCACCTTTCGAACCAAATAAAAATTTTAGTTTTTCAAAAACGTTTTAAGTCATGTAACGTACTTTTAGGGTTAAGATACAAAATAAAGGGATATTGTCTTGTTTATCAATAACGTACCAAGCTGTATGGTATGTTTACAAATGCTGGTTAATAGTCAATTTTTATTTTGCAAAAACCGGTCAATCAAACATTTTATATAAATTTAATGCAACGTAATAGCATTTTACCTGTGACTATGTAAAAATAGGTTCCATAGTGATTTCAAACTTAATTAAATCATTAGAAGACCTATTTCTTGCAATTTTGCCGGTAAAATAACCTATAATGTTGTCTGGGTATAATTCGTAAGTTTATGTACTATTTTGGCTTACCTTTGATGATGTTTTTATTTTCCAAGGTTCTTATTGCGTTTTCCATGCAGTATTTCGACGATGAAGTATCAATATCTTCTATCTCAATTTTTTCGATTTTTTTTTTATTTCACCAATCGATGTATTTTTTCATTCTCTATCTCCTGATAAAAACACACGAATTTCGACTTAAAAACAACGTAAATACGGATCAAATGAAAATAATACTAACTCCGTTAGTTTCAAATCATGCTGGAAATACCTACTATCTGTATTGAAGAAATACCTCCTATCTCATATTGCGTGACTTATGCTGTGAATACCTCCTATCTCCTAGAGGCGCGTGCGAACCTGTTCGATGTTTCTGTACTAGATATCAGGGAGGGGGGTGTTTGCCCCGCGCGCACCTTCCCCCGCTCCCCAGATGCACTGTGACGCCACCTTATGATGTCGAACACGTTAATTTTGATTTTGTCAAAAATTATGCTGATCCTGAAACTTGGGTGTACAAAAGCATTCGTCCAGGACGTGCAGGTGATCAGGTGATCCTTAAGTGGTCGACATAAAGAGCAATTCAGTACAATCCAGATTTAACATTATTGATCAAGTTAAACTTTGATGACAATTGGATGGAGCTTCCACAAAGACCCACTTAGACAAGTAAGTTATTCGCAGCTTAATGCGGTTACATATCATAATAACTAAAGCTATTTTAACTACTTTCGATTCACCAATGTTCATAATGCATATTGGCCGACTCAAGTAGGTACTGTTTAAATAACATAGTTTTTATTAAACAAAAATTAATCGCACTAACGGACGATCATTCTAATGATTTTTAAAAATATTGGACGTTTGCACTATGTTTGAAATATCTAATGGACAACTCGCCTACAGTTTATCAATGCAGCGCACCGCGCTGGATTTTTTCTTAAATGAGGGTGCCTTTTTTGTGAAAACGTCGTTTTTACGTTGTTTTTTTTTTGGTTGCATCTAGCATCGCGATAGCTCCGGCACTGCGCGAAGTGCAGCCTCTCCGCCATTGCGTAACAAGGGACAGGCGGAGGCTGCACTCCCTGCGCGCCTCCGGCTTATTAAATACACTCTACGCACAAGACCACGTGGGGTCGGGGTACTCTGTGTCGGATCCGCCACTCAAATTGAAGCTAATCAACTCTTATAGGAATGCTCTGTATCGGGTAGTTCTTTTTCCTGAGGATAAACTTAGATAAGAGAAGTTTGTGTTTTTTTTACTCTTATTTTGTCTATAAATATTGACCAAATATCAGTAGGTGAGTCGTCCATTACTTCAATCAACCTTAGGTTACTTAATTGTAGTTGTTCAAACCGTAGATGAATAAACCGTAGGTGAATTCTCCTTTATAGATATCGTTCATTAGTTTTAGCAAAATTCTATGAAACGATCTGTAAGTATATTAAACAGTAGGTCTTTTGACCGTAGTTATTTCAAAAATAGTTGGATTATGTTTAGTTATTATACTAAGTAACCCTTAATGCTAATCCTCTCCCGATCAAAGGCACAAAATTTAACCATCTACAACAGCTAAAAACTGTTCTGCCAAGAGACTGCTACCATTTTTACGACACTTTGCCATATTTACAATAAGTAGCTTTATGGGAAAGCGTCAAAATATTTCTATTATTATGTTTGTCTTTTCGAGCACATATTACTTTGTTTTTGGTATAGTTTATCTATTGTTGTAACTTGCAAAGTATTTATTTTTCATGCGAATATGCTAAATGTTTTAGGAAGGAGGTACCGCCAATTGTTAATTTCTTATTTTTGATAGTTTTATCATGTGACTTTTTTATTACTTTACTGCTGACACCTGCCTACCAAGGCAAATATTTTGTGTGTTTGCTGTTTATGAGTCGCTGTATAAATGATTACAATAACTAAAAGATGTTTAACTTATTATTTTGAAATAAAACTACTTTTTTTTAAAAATACTCTTTGTAATTCCTCCTATCAAAATCAATAATTAATCCTAAATAGAATCAATACCTCCTATGTCTGATTATCTTCTTAATTAGATATCCTACTCATAATTCACTAATAGTAATATAATTAACTCCAAAATAAGCTTCTTTTTGCATTAAAAAAATCTGATAATTGTAAACAAAATAAAAATTATTAAGTTTTTTTCGCTTCCTGTAAAGTTGCTGATTTTGAGATAGGAGATATTGATACTTCATCGTCGATTTGTATCTGACTGTCCTGACAATTCACTTTATTAATTTTAACAAATAGATTCACCAAAAGTTGTTTTCAAAAAGACTATAACTAATTAAGCAATAACCGATCAAGTACCTTGAGTGCGTATGGCTTTATATAGATGGCGTTCAATGACATAAAATGATGTTTCAAGTACCTTAACATCTTATCGCAAAACGTTCAACCGTACAAACTGATTTCGTGTCAACATTTTTGTACGTATTTTTGGTACTTAAATAATGTTATCAGGTTAAAACGTTGTTGCAAAACGTTCTTTAACTGCCAAAGAAGCGTTCTGCATACTTAGCTCAATTTTTGACTTTTTGTGGGTTGACATGTTATTGCTTATCAGCATCCAATTTACCCCACCCTGTATGCAATGCCGATGCGAATCTTTCTCTTTGCCTGCTTCTCAAAGCCATACGTTATTGTTGATGATGCTGACAAAAATTTGCTGACAGCTGCCACGCTGAGCTGCGCTCTACTATGGCATAGAATTATTGCGTTGTTTCATCACAAGTAGCGCCATCTGTATTATTTAGTGTGGAATACCATTTGAAACAACCCCATCTACTAGCTAAATACAAAATCACGTCAGTAACTCTACTGCAAAAGTGATTTACTGTGTAAAAAATAGATGTCACTCATTCATCATAGAGCGCCATCTGTCTGAGCCATTTTACCAACTTACTTATGAAAACTTAATGTCATATCCAAGAGATGGCGCTCAAATTCTGCGCAGTCTGCTACTGGCAGCACAATAACGTTCTGTTCAACGCTTCATCACAAAAGTTACAAAAAAAACGATTGCTCTGATTAATTGGGAGCAACCTTAATTTAAACTTAATCACTCACTACTCGACTAAATCGTACTGGAAATACATGCGTTGGAGATTGGATCTGTAGAAACAAAATTCAATTATTTTGTGTAGCGAAAAATAAACATTAAAAGATGTAACTTCTCTTTAAAAATACGTGTAACGAAATGTAATTATAAACATGATTCAAAGTTGCCAGTGCTCAAAAATATTCAGAAATAACTTGTCGAAATCCTCCATTTTCCCTTTGTAACTAACCGGTGTACAAAACACGTGCGTACTATCAAGTTACACGGAAAACTAGTGTGTTCGCGAATAAATAACTCTGTATTACTTTACTAAAAAGTGCGCCGTGTTTCCGTCGACAGGTGACGCGTATTCATCATCAGAATGAACACCGAGAAGCTAAAAAAGTTGCAGTCACAGGTCCGCATCGGCGGCAAGGGCACTCCGAGACGTAAGAAGAAGGTGGTTCACGTTACCGCTGCCACAGACGACAAGAAACTCCAGTCTTCCCTCAAAAAGCTGTCAGTGAACACAATTCCTGGCATCGAAGAGGTGAACATGATAAAAGATGACGGCACAGTTATACATTTCAACAACCCGAAGGCGCAGGCCTCGCTCGCAGCGAACACATTCGCGATCACCGGTCACGGAGAGAACAAGCAAATCGCAGAGATGCTTCCGGGTATCCTAAGCCAACTGGGGCCCGAGGGTCTGAACCAGCTCAAGAGGCTGGCATCCAGCGTCGCGGCGCCCAAACCTTTGGATGAGGACGACGAGGTACCTAACCTAGTCGGGAACTTCGACGAAGCCTCAAAGCAGGAGGCTAAAGAAGTGAAAGCCGAAGAAAAAGAAGCAGAGAAGAAACCCGAATCCGATACCAAAGCAGACAAAAAAACAGACTAAATAACCAGCATGGGTCTAGTTTTTAATTTTGCTCACCCCACACAGTGAACACAGAATTTCTAAAGTCACAGAGGTGGTTCTCAAAACTGTTGAAAACTGAGTATTTTATTGTGTTCCTAATAAATGTATTTTGAATTTATCTTTTTGCATTTATTGAAAAGCTGTGTAGTGGTGTAGGCGGATGGGACGGGACATTGGTTTGTTTTTATTTTCTATGGCTTGTGACTTTAGGAATTCAATGACCATCCTCATTTTCTACATTGCTTGTCTCTTGCACTAAAACATACATTTTTTTAGTATATAAACTATCTGCATAATGGATTATATTGTCGATTCTCGTATATAAATACATAATATAGGACATAGATAAGTGTTATTGAACCTATTTTATTGTTGAGATTTGGCTATATTCGAACAATATGTAAGGAAAATCTATTTGCTAAAACCTTATTTTTAAAGTGCACACAAATTATAGGAATTAATTATGTATAGTAAGGTGTAAACCTTTTAAATATTTTATACTATTTAGTATTTTTAAATTGTTTATTCATGTCCGACATAAAAAATGCTTTCTCATTGTAAAAGTAAACATGATAGGATAAAAAAATTAGTCACAGGTAGCTTGTTAGGTATCTGAGCTGTGTAACATAAAAATATAAAAATTGCAAAAAATTAAAAACGATTGAAGTTGTATACCTTGTTGTACGACATTGAATAAACTTTAGTCAGCGAGAATTGCATTTTATTTTAACCCAATTCGTTTACATTACACCTTTGAACCTTTATCACAGATTAAGTAATATTACTTTGTCTTTGATTCAAATAGGAGCTACCTTTGATTTACTTGGGGACCTAGCTTTTATGAATGTGATCATGTCATGATTTTATGTAGGACTATTAATTTTCTATTCTATCTTAGTACCCAAGCTTGTGTGACATTAAGTCAAGCAATACATGATAAATAATGTATTTTGACTGGTTGGTAATAGGTACCTCCCTAGTAATTAGCTTTTTGTAGCCAGCTATGAATGATTCATAAATAGGTAGAACTAGGTTTAAAGCTACAACTATGTATAAACTTACAACTAACTTTGCGGCAGCTTTGCCGGCGCGGCGGGACGGCGACGACGGCGTCAAGGTCGATGAAGAGAGAATGCCTGTATCATTATAGTTAACCAATTAAGGGCAAATAACCTGTCCACCAAATTTTAATGGAAGTAGAACCTACCCAATTTATGCGATTCATCTTTGCTGAATAGGTAGGTTGGTTAGGTAGGTAGGTACCTATTGTACTTCTAAAAATTACTCCTTTGACAGATTAATTTGGTAGGTACCTACTGTAAAGTAACTAGGTAGGGTTGGTTGGTGTGTTAGAATTTTAGTGGGAAAGGAAGTTGTGGTTTTTCCGGTTGCAGGCCAATCGAAATTAGAAAGTATAAGATGGGTACAAGTTGTTTCATGCATTTTGTGTAGTACCTACGTAGTATACTACTAGTCTATGATTTTGTGTTCCCGCAATTTTGTGTGTGTTCCTGTTTCTTGCATAATAGCATGATTCTAGTTCAATGGAAAGTACCTTTCAAATTTTGGTCACCAGCAAGATAATTTTTTTTTTAATTTTATCTATTCGGTTTCCGGATTTTGTTCTGAAAGAAAATTACAATCAAATAATAGAATTAAATTAATACTTACGAATATTTACAATAGAAACAATTGACCTATCTACAAACTGTTGCAAACAATCTACAGGTAGGTAGCTCAACTGATCCATATCAATACCAGTCGGAAGCGTGCCCAAGACACTGGCTGCATTGCCCCGCTGTATGATGCGCTGGTCCAGATCCTCACCAGCTTTCGGGTCACGCGTCGCTTCGACCAGACGGTCAGATAATTTTTTGAAAACCCGGAGAGCCTTGGTACCCAACGGACCTAGGGTCTCGATTCCAAGGGGAGCAAATGCGTAGGTAGGCTCTGTCGAGACCTGCATATTTGCGCCTCTTGAGATCTTCGGCCAAATCTGCCGCCGCACCAGCCCTCACGGAAGTCCTAAGAAGATGGGAAGGTGCGAGTGTGTCGACGCATGTAGCGTCCCACACAATAGGCCTCCCCAACTCCCATGGGACTAGGGTCATGCCGCCGTCGTCGGGCCTCTTATCATCGTCACGCCACAGACCATTCGGTTCGAGAATTGCTGGTACGTTAGCGGTGGCAAAGGCCCGCCGGATAAAGTAAAAAGTAAAAAAGTAAAAGTTCGTTTATTGCTTGAAAATACAATGTTATAAAGATCTTATAGTATTCATTTCGATCATTGTTTTCTGCCTTTAAGCATGCAATCTTTTAATACAATTCAATTACTTATCGTCTAATAAAACATAATTATAACAAAAAAATAAAAATAAAATTTTATACATCAATGAATTAAATAATTAAAATAATATCAGTTAAACTAAATAAATAATAAGCTGGATCAAGTAATATTTGTATTAATATTTTTATCATTCATAAATTCGTTTACGGTGTAATAGGCGGTTTTTGTAAGGAATATTCTTAAATTCCTATAAAATAATGAAGAAGGGAGTTTACGTAGCGACTCAGGGAGTTTATTATATATATAAGGAGCCATATAAAAGACGCTTTTGTGCATGAACGTGGTTTGACATTTAGGAACACATACTTTATTATTGTCTCGTCTATTCCGCACAACGACATCAGACAGTCTACAAAACAAGTCAGTGTTAATTTTCACCAACATAGCAGTTTCCAGAATATACAACGAAGGAATGGTAAGGATATTGTGTTCTATGAAGTATGCTTTACAAGAATCTAGCACGTTGAGGTTGAACATCGCTCTTATACATCTTTTTTAGGGTTTCAAAGATCGGTTTTGAAACCCTTATGGTCTCGCTCTGTCCGTCCCCGCTCTTTCTTGAATATCTCAGTAACTACTGCAGCTATTAACTTGAAATTTGAAATAATGATACATTTCGTGCGCCATTACTGATTTTAAGAAAAAAATATATAAATAAATGAAAAATGAAAATGAATATTTTCAGTACAAATTTTGATGTTGAAATTTCAAAAGAGACCTAGGATGGCAAATGGGGTATCAAATGAAAGGTATCGTTTTGTACATTTCAAAACACTTTTTAAAATTTCTGTAAATTTCATACTTTTTGAAATATTTCAAAAAAAGTCGAAAAATTGACCATACCCCCCCCCCTATCTCCGAAGATTGCAGACCGATCCATGTAAAATGTACTAGGCGTTTGTAGACATCGATCTATATTTTACAGGAAAAATATAGAAAAGTCGGTAATAATAATAGTTTTTGAAAAATGGTCAAAAAGGAGGGGATTTTTTTTTCAAAAGTACGGGTACCTATCCAAGTGGGATATCAAATGAAAGGTATCGTTTTGACCATTTGAAAACACTTTTTGAAATTTCTGTAAGTTTCATACTTTTTGAAATATTTCAAAAAAAGACGAAAAATTGACCATTCCCCCCCCCCTAGCTCCGAAGATTGCAGACCGATCCATGTACAATGTACTAGGCGTTTGTAGATATCAATCTATATTTTACAGGAAAAATATAGAGAAGTCTGTAATAATAATAGTTTTTGAAAAATGGTCAAAAAGGGGGGGAATTTTTTTTCAAAAGGAAGGGTACCTGCCTATGTGGGGTATCAAATGAAAGGTATCGTTTTGACCATTTCAAAACACTTTTTGAAATTTCTGTAAGTTTCATACTTTTTGAAATATTTCAAAAATAGTCGAAAAATTTACCTTTCCCCCCCCCCTATCTCCGAAGATTGCAGACCGATCCACGTACAATGTATTAGGCGTTTGTAGATATCGATCTATATTTTACAGGAAAAATATAGAGAAGTCTGTAATAATAATAGTTTTTGAAAAATGGTCAAAAAGGGGGGGAATTTTTTTTCAAAAGGGGGGGTACCTACCTATGTGGGGTATCAAACGAAAGGTATCGTTTTGACCATTTCAAAACACTTTTTGAAATTTCTGTGAGTTTCATACTTTTTGAAATATTTCAAAAAAAGACGAAAAATTGACCATTCCCCCCCCCCTAGCTCCGAAGATTGCAGACCGATCCATGTACAATGTATTAGGCGTTTGTAGATATCAATCTATATTTTACAGGAAAAATATAGAGAAGTCTGTAATAATAATAGTTTTTGAAAAATGGTCAAAAAGGGGGGGAATTTTTTTTCAAAAGGAGGGGTACCTGCCTATGTGGGGTATCAAATGAAAGGTATCGTTTTGACCATTTCAAAACACTTTTTGAAATTTCTGTAAGTTTCATACTTTTTGAAATATTTCAAAAATAGTCGAAAAATTTACCTTTCCCCCCCCCCTATCTCCGAAGATTGCAGACCGATCCACGTACAATGTATTAGGCGTTTGTAGATATCAATCTATATTTTACAGGAAAAATATAGAGAAGTCTGTAATAATAATAGTTTTTGAAAAATGGTCAAAAAGGGGGGGAATTTTTTTTCAAAAGGGGGGGTACCTACCTATGTGGGGTATCAAATGAAAGGTATCGTTTTGACCATTTCAAAACACTTTTTGAAATTTCTGTGAGTTTCATACTTTTTGAAATATTTCAAAAAAAGACGAAAAATTGACCATTCCCCCCCCCCTAGCTCCGAAGATTGCAGACCGATCCATGTACAATGTATTAGGCGTTTGTAGATATCAATCTATATTTTACAGGAAAAATATAGAGAAGTCTGTAATAATAATAGTTTTTGAAAAATGGTCAAAAAGGGGGGGAATTTTTTTTCAAAAGGAGGGGTACCTGCTTATGTGGGGTATCAAATGAAAGGTATCATTTTGACCATTTCAAAACACTTTTTAAAATTTCTGTGAGTATCATACTTTTTGAAATATTTCAAAAAAAGACGAAAAATTGACCATTCCCCCCCCCCTAGCTCCGAAGATTGCAGACCGATCCATGTACAATGTATTAGGCGTTTGTAGATATCAATCTATATTTTACAGGAAAAATATAGAGAAGTCTGTAATAATAATAGTTTTTGAAAAATGGTCAAAAAAGGGGATTTTTTTTCAAAAAGGGGTACCTACCCATGTGGGGTATCAAATGAAAGGTATCGTTTTGACCATTTCAAAACACTTTTTGAAATTTCTGTAAGTTTCATACTTTTTAAAATATTTCAGAAAATTGATTGTCCAAATAATTGGCAAATGTTTGAAACCCTCGGCGCGCGAGTTACACTCGCACTTGGCGAATCTTGTTTATGTTTAAATACCCTTTCAACGTCAGTAGAGTTCCCCCAAAAAATCAATCCATACCTGACGCGAGAAGCAATTAGTCCATGATAAGCTATGAGTAGTGTTTTTTGTTTACAGTTGGGGATAGTTTATACAAAACATAGGAAGTACTATTAATTTTCTTACATAAGAGCTCTATATGTGATTTCCAGTTTAACTTTTTATCAATATTTAATCCTAAAAATTTCGTTACGTTTACTTGTTCTATTAATGTGTTATTGTATTGAATGTCAAAGTTATTAGAAACAGTTGGGTCACGTTGTCGAAAATGAATCATTTTAGTTTTAGAAAGATTAATTTTTAAATTATTGTCATCAAGCCAGGCTATTATATCACATAGGGCTGCATGGATGTCATTTTTATATGTCATAATATTTTTACATTCTATGGTCACTGTACTATCATCCGCGAACAAAGTCATGGGTTGCGTAGTGGCTTTTGGCAAATCGTTTATATAAATAATAAACAAAAGGGACGGATGATGTCGTTCAGGCTGGCATGGCGAGATATCCGACCGGCGGCAGCCCACGTAGGTACACGATAATCCGTGATGACCAAGCTGTTCGACAGCAGTAGGTACCTACCGCACTGACATTGATATGGCGCGCAACACCTTGCGCCCAACCGAAGACAAGTTGCGACACGGAAAGTTAAGGGATTCAATAAGTGCCAGTGATATATGAAGGAAGTGCTTGCAACAGTTGCAACCAATGTCCTGACTCCCATTTAGAAACGGCCAGAAGACGGGCACGATCTGCAGAGCTGGAGCACGTTTGTAACAAACAATTCCGTGTCAACTCAATATTTTGTTTTTGTTTCTTGCCAAATTTCATGATTCTAGGTCAATGTGAAGTACCTACCCTATAGGTTATGTGTGCACTGTGATTCCCTAAGAAATTTCAAAATATTGGGGCACAAACGTCTGTAACTTTTGATTGCGTTGACTTAGCTTGATTTAGGTACATCGCGACTCCTGGTCCAAGAGGTTACGAACGAGTTTTAGGTGTGAATTTCAACCTCCACGCGTTTCTGAGAAAAGAGGGTTGACAGACGGACAACAAAGTGATCCTATATGGGTTCCTTTTTTCCTTTTGAGGTACGGAACCCTAAAAAATGTAGTAGCATTTTACTGAACGTTATTTCGCTCTCATCATTCTAAATTTACTTGCAATAACAAATGTCACTGTCAGTCAGATTGTGTTTTGTTGTTGCTGCAGGCTGATCATGCAAGGCTAATTTTAACGTAGCGCGTTAAGTGCGCTAATACTAACGCGCTAGTAGGTTTACGTGAAAAAATTCTATGTCTATGAGGTTTACCGCGTTAGTTTTTCAACTTCAACTTCTTTCCTCTAATTCCGTCCAATTCGGTATGATGAACGAATGAATGAACGATCAAAGTGTCAATTGTCAAATTACCATACTGTCAAAGTACAAGTAACATGAATTGTCAACTTCTATGAAATAGGTGGGGGGCAATTCCGAGTATCACGTGATATTTATCGAGTGATACGCAGTATCACGGGATAAAATATCAAGTGATAAGTATCAATCTTTCGATGATATATCGAGTGCCGCCAAAAAATGCATTTTCGTGCACTCTTCGATATTTCTAGCATAGACAATTTGATTTCATTATGTCTTGTCATTACATATTTGAACTTCAACTTCTTATTTATCGCAAATAAAATATTTGAATGTCATAATTCCATACTTTACGAATGTCAATATCTGTCATGTACCTATAGTTTGTGTTTCGTCAGTAATTCAAACTTAGTTAATCCTTATCTGAATCTAGAAATTTTAGCAACAACTGTCAACATTTGAAACTATAGATAAGTTAGTTAATGTTGCAACTTTTAATTTGAAGCTGGCATAATTTGAAATAATGTTGTTTGTCAAAGACGTATACGATTATAATAGCTGACGGACGACATATCTGGCGTGTCAGAATAGCCGTGCGCAGGGGGCGAAATGAAAATCTAGTCAGCAGGCAACACCGTTTACAATATTTACCATAATTTCGTTTGGGTGCCCCGCGCGCCTAAGGAAGTGGAAAAATGGAATTTATATCACCCCTGACTCCAGAAATTATAATGATGCAAAAAGCAATTTTAATTAATAGGTACATTCAATAACAACTAGAGAAACTTGTATTGCACATTGCACTAATAATCTTTGACTTGAGTTGAGAAGCAAGGAACACCGTGAAATTATTTGAAACATCAAACAAAACAAGCAGAGACTAAAGAAAGTGAGCGACAGAGATATATGAATGATGTTCTTCTTTCACTCTTCGATAATGCGAACGAGTGCCTAGGACGTTGCATCGAGCAACTTAGGTATCTAAAAAAAGCCCTCGATAAATATCGAATTGCAGATGTTGAGAAAACGCTTGTTTGATTCGAAGCAATCACTCGATCGATATTTTGTGACAGTTGTTGCCGTATTTAAGTATGAGTAGATATATTGCGAGAATTGCCTCTCTCATCTCATCTAGATGTACTAAAATAAACAAAACAAATAATATGCCGGCACATCGATGGACGTCAACACAGACAGTACCTTACCATTTGTTTATTCCACATAATAATGTTTTCTGATAATTAAATGTGGCAGAGTGACTCTACGGACATTCATTCCTACATCTCACAACAATATATACGATGATGCGATGCTGTGTTATTTGATGTAAAAGTGATGGTGAGCGAAAAGTGCCGAATTTATCATTCCACTCGTAAGTATAAGTTTGTTTGACTTCCAAATTTCATGACGCATTCGCATATTCATAAATACCTACATCCATATTAAATTAAAATATGTTTTTATTTGTTACAGATTTTCCAAAAACAATGAACCGTCTCGTCGTAATGAAAACGTCTGCATTGGATAGAAGCCCCGGGTCACAAAGATTGGTTATCCAAAAAAAAACAAGAATTTGTAGCAAATATTTTAATGAACATTTTTTCATAAAAAAGAAACAGCAGAGGAGCTGTTCCAAAACTGGTAAGTAAAATATATAAATACACAACTAATAGCTTAGTGCCACAGTGGGTAAGTCTTTTTGAGACTTCGAGAAAAAAATATTCATACCCTTTGTGTTGTAGTCTACCTATCTACCAATCAAATCAAATATATTTAAATGGTATTGGGATTTGGTGTGACTAATACTTGCCATATTTACAGTAGGTAGGCACTATTTTATAATATTCATATTTATCCTTCAACGTTTTATTACAGGCATGTAAGATAAATACTATGGAAAAGGTATGTGAGGAAAATCATGAAAACTTTGTAAGAGAAATACAATCCAGAACAAACACACAGTGTAAATTAGTAAGTAGTTATAACAAAGTGTATGAACAATTAATTTACCTAATTTATTATGTTCATGTTATTTTCATAAAATAGTATTTAGTACTAATAATATTAATATTATTGAATATAAGACTGATAAAGGTACATTTTCATAAGTTGGATAAGCAGTTGATTTGTGATTTATGGAGAATAAATATCGTCACTGGAAAGGAAGAAATGCTAAAGCGCCAATAGGCTACTTGTGGGAAATCAAGTTTCAAATATTTTTTTTTGAAAAAAAATTCGTAACTCTTACATTTTTTATTTTAATTGGTGTATCAAAATATAATTTACTATTTTAAAATTGTATCTTTTTTTATGAAACATTTTCAATTGTACAGCTCTTCTATATCATAAAATAACTGTCGCTTAAGCAAAAGTGTTCTAAAAGTTAGTCAGGTAAAAACTGCTTATCTACCGAAAATATAAGAAATTTAATAATTTAAAAATGCTTATGAATAGCATTCAAATTTTATACAGAAAACATAAAATGCTAAGTTACTTTAAATTTTTAAAGTTTAGTAAAGAAAAATTGCTAACATATGCTGAATGAGTTGATATGCCTTAAAGAATAGATGCTAAAGACCTAACACGTTTTATAAATATAATATATAAAATTGGCTAAAATACAAATTTCTATTAAATTAATGTAAATAAAACTCACTTATGGTATTGGTTAACCATACTTTTTTGGTCAATGTACACTGATCTACTATGTGTCATTACAAAAAAAACATAAGATGTACTAATCAATCAGTTTTATTTATTTATCAAATAATCTCGGCGGAGTAATCCGGTTACATTGCGACAGTTCTCCATAATACTACGAATAATCAGTTGAAAAAAACAAACAAAGATCACTTATCCTAAAAGTAATCACTTACTAATTCTTATTGACACGCCACTACACCGACGAACTGCCAGACGTCAGTCAAGACGAGATCATGATGTGCTATCATGAGACAGCTTAAAAATGGAAAAGCCCCCAAGGAGGAGCCCTTGTTATACAGGAGCTGCAGAACCTATTCAATGCCGTCCTTCACAGTGGGAGAACTACAAAGGTGTGGAGCGGGAGTTTGGTAGTGCTCTTTTTTTTTTAAGAAGGGAGATAAAACCCTTCTTAAAAACTACAGACCCATCACACTCCTGCGCCACGTCTATAAGCTTTTATCACGAGTAGTCAAGAATCGTCTCGCCAAGAGACTCGACGAGTTCCAGCCACCGGAACAGGCCGGGTTTCGCGGAGGATATGGTACCATAGACCACATACACACAGTGAGGCAGATTATACAGAAGTCCAAAGAGTATAATCAGCCCCTGTGTCTGGCCTTTGTAGACTATGAAAAGGCCTTTGACTCTGTCGAAACCTGGGCTGTTCTGGAATCCTTACAGCGATGCCAAGTAGACTATCGTTACATCGAGGTGTTGAGATGTCTCTATGATGCCGCCACCATGAGTGTCCAAGTACAGGGCCAGCAGTCTAAACCAATCCAACTGCGCAGAGGAGTGAGACAAGGGGATGTTATATCCTCGAAACTGTTCACAAGCGCGTTGGGAGATGTGTTTAAGACGCTGGACTGGAAAGGTAAGGGCATCAACATAAACGGCGATTACATCTCACACCTGCGATTCGCGGATGACATAGTCTTGATGGCGGAGTCGCTGGAGGAGCTTAACCGGATGCTGGTCGGCCTAGCTTCAGCCTCACGACGCATCGGTCTTGGCATGAACTTTGATAAAACCAAGGTCATGATGAATGGCTACATTGATCCGGGACCGGTCGTCGTACATGGCCACCTTCTCGAAATTGTTTCCGAGTACACTTACCTTGGGCAGATTTTGCAGTTAGGTAAAAACAGTTTCGAGAAGGAGGCCAAAAGGAGGATTCAGCTAGGTTGGGCAGCGTTCGGGAAACTACGTCGAGTCTTCTCGTCATCCATTCCGCAATGTTTGAAAACGAAAGTGTTCAGTCAGTGCGTCCTACCCGTCATGAACTACGGAGCTGAGACGTGAACACTCACGGTAGGGCTGGTCCACCATTTTAAAGTCGCCCAGCGAGCTATGGAGAGAGCTATGCTCGGAGTTTCTCTGAAGGATAGGATTTGCAACGAATACATCCGACAGAGAACCAAGGTTATCGACATAGCTCAAAGGCAAGCTAAAGTGGCAGTGGGCTGGCCATATCTCAAGAAGAACTGGCAACCGGTAAACGTGTTCTTGAGTGGAGACCGCGACTCGGCAAACGTAGTGTAGGACGCCCTCCGACCAGATGGGATGACGATTTGCGAAAGACTGCTGGCAGATGCTGGATGCGGCAAGCTGAAGACAGGGCGCTATGGCGCTCGTTAGGGGAGGCCTATGTCCAGCAGTGATGATGGCCGATGATGATGATGATGATGAATTCTTATTGTACTTCTTATTGTAATAGCTATTATTTATCGAAAATCACAAATTACACTACAATATGAACTGTCACTGAACTGACAACGTTATATCAATAAAAATAAGTACTTACCTAATTGGAAACTATGACTAAGAAATTAATTTCGCATTTTAAATCAGTATAATATTCAACACTAAGTCTGAGATCAGTTTTCAGTACCAGGATCAGTCTCCAATATCCTCAATGTCTGTATCTGCCAGAACAGAACGTCTCGAACACTTGCTGCATGAGGTAACGATTTATATTCTGGAATATGAATATTGCAGGAATAGTTTTATTGTTGCATAATTTTTCCAAGTTGTTAAACTTTTTCTTTGAAATTGGCAGTCTAGATTTGTTAATTTTCTTTGGCATTAATTCAGTTTTACCAATTTCATCGATGTTTTCAATTTCAGTTTCAACATTCATTGAATATTTGACTTCAATATGGGCCGTATGGTTTTTCTTAAATGTAGCTGTTCGAATCTTGATATTTTTTTCCGAAAGATTGCCTTTGAAGTATTTTTCTGATGTTCCATCCCACCCCATGAAATCTTCGTGAGATAGTACTTCAACTTCGTTCAATAACGCGTTCCAATTAGATAAGATTGCTAGTTGAAGTGTGCGTATGAATGTATGAGTGTTGTATGTGAGTGCGTTATATATAATACTAACACTACAGTAGTCATTACATCTTTTAGAATAAATTAGCGCTAAAATAGTTTATACCATTAAAAAAACGCCATCTTTTTTCTAACAATGGTTTGACTATTTTATTTAACAAATGTTACTTTTACTAACGTAATGAAATTGTGTAGCTAACGCTAAACGAAAATTGCTTAAGCGCCATTGGTACTCAAACCTTATCCTATTATACTTGCTTAAGCGCCAAATAGTTTTTAACGACCGCTATGAATAATTGCTAAGACGACGATATAATAAATAAAATAAAAAAATCCAATTGCTTATGAGGCAATCCCACCTAAAGTAAAAAACAGGTAATATGCTTAAGTGATCAAAAATATAAAAACGAAAAAAGGAAAACATTCTTATGAGTTAAAATACTTCAAAAATGTAATACTTATGTCACCTCCGTTCAAAAACATCGTTTTGTAGTCGCTTAAGAAAAGGGAAACGAAGGTTTACTTACATTTTTTGAAACGCTAAAGCGCCAAAATGTGGCCTGATAGCCTTAAAGCCTAAACAGATCGACGCAGAAAAAAAAATCGAATCCAATGACATATATAACTCATTTTGGCCATATTGGTGGATAAGCATTTTTTCTTTTCCATTGACGATATGGATATATTGTCATATGACAGGTTTATCTGAAGTAGTTATAATGTAAAAGTAAAGCAATCTATGCCTAGGTCTATTATTTTATCAGGCAGACCATCTTGGTTCAATACCTGTGTAATATTAAATTACTTAGCAGAAATGTGATTTCCGTCTTGTGATTTTGGTTGATTTGTAAAAGTATTTTTAAAGAGTTTGAAATGATTTCTACACATAGCTAGTAGTTTAAGTGGCGGTGGTAATAAATACAATATATCATTGATACCTAAACGTAGTTTGTGTATAAATATAGGTTTTGTTTGTTATTTATGTGATCGGTGTTGCGAGTAGAGTTGCACTTTTCACCCTGGCAACCGCTGAAAACCAGCACTGCTATGGCACTAGAGCAGCATGAAGCTGAGCTGGTGACCTTTATGTGTTAAATTTAATTTATTATTAGTTATTTAAGCAATGTGATATAAATCCTTCAAATTTTGTTTCACAATTAAACCTTTTCTATACTAATTTTAGTTTTATTTACATGCAGTTTACCTATTCCCGCATATTTAGGTACCTAATTCAATAAATTTTAGGAATCCTTTCTCATTAAATAAATTATTAAATCAAAAATTAAATTAAAATTATTTTATTTCAGACAACAATGATCTATAATTTGTTAGTAATTTTGTATGCTAAAGTGCCCTTAAAATTAGTGTTATTATTTCGAACTTAATTAAGTACAATCAAATTAAATTGGACTAAATTAAAATGAAATAAAATTAAAAAAATACCTACTTACATTAAATAAGAATATTAAATTATGTTAACATTAATTAATTCAATTACTTGATTTATAAATTTCTGCCACATTGGCGAATCAATCCTACCTACAATGGTTTGTAGGATGCTATTGGGGCTGTCCCGCACTCGCGCATCAAGGACGCCGTCTTTTTCTGGAGGATGGCAGCAAAACCATCCGTTTCATACTCTGCAAACATCCCGATGCACTGCAGAAACGAGGCAGTCCCAACATCATCCTAAAGATATTATTATATTGCACACGCAGGGTCTCTAGCAACCTTTTGGTGTAGCTGGCCCATAGGTTCTTATGAGAAGTAGTCTTGTAGCTCAAGTAAAGGAAAAAAAAAAGAAATTTGTAGTTAATTCACAAAAAATGTTTGATTTATTTTAATTACACATGATAATTGTTAACCAAATCAGATTTTTCTGTGAACTGTGGGTCTGAGTAAATTTCTGTGCTTATGAGTATGTACACAAATTTGTACGGAACCCTTGATGTGCGACCTAACTCGCACTTGACGTTTTATTAATATTAAAATACCACCTCCGCAACCTCAATAGCTTAGGTATCATGGTCCACTGCTGGACGCAGGCCTCCCCCTCATTTTTTTATTCCATGAGGGGTAATGCCCATAATCCTCACGCTGGGCATGCAGGTTGGGGATCACAGTTCGGTGGTAGATCTATTCTGCAAGAAGCGCTGCTGTCCGCCCCCCGGTGTCGCGAGTCAATGGACGTGCTGCCTCCACTGCTGCAATTTCTCTTTCCCTCCTCTTCAAGGTCCTCTTGAGGTAAAACCCTTTTAAATCAGAATATGTTTTAGTTTTAAGATAACATTTTATTTATGTAGTCAAAATAAAATACTATTGTTATAGAATGTTATATATAACACTGAGTATCCGGCAGTTAACATCAACAATCTAAAATGAAAATGTATAGTTCATCATGCATTAAAATAAAGAAGAAAGACCTAGTAGGTGTTTATCATTGTTAAGAATCAACATACCAACTGACAGTTTATAGAATAAATACGCTTTCTATTTTTATATTGTGCAGATTGTGGCTTTTTGGGGGAAACTATGGCTATTTATAGCCCCTAGCACATTATCTACCCCATATTTGACAAGGAAACCATCAGAAATTTCTTTCCGTGTCCTGGGGACACTCACGACACATCCACTTGGGCAGTAATCTGAAATCAAAAGATGATCTGTATACAGGCCATTGTCACTAACAGATACCTGTTATGAAAAGGAATGTTTATCTCTGAAATTTACAAAACCACTAATTCCATAAATAATTTTACTAATATGAACCTAATAAGGTAGATTAGGTTCATAATAGTAAAATTATTTATACTTGAGTTCTTTATAATGCCAGACACAAGTTAGTAGATATACTTATATTCGAATTACAGCATGAGTGAAATGCTTCAGAAAATATGATATGGTTGACTGCCCTACGCACAACCCCCCTTCCGGTCTGTTCCTCACTGATAACTGCTATCCGCAATAAAACGAAGGTCAATTAGGACCTGTGAGGCATCACATTAAGGCAGATAATTTAGGAGAGATATTTAGGAGTCTACACTGCTAAATACAAACCCTTTACCTCAGTACCTACCTAAAAGGGCAGTAATTTATTACTGACTGAGACTTTATAGACTAATATGTAAGAAAGTTACAGCAGGTAAATGTGGGTATTTTACTACCTATCCATCCCTAGTAAACTCACTTTTATATGCACTGGTACCCCTTCTCTGCGGGCAGGCTTGTGATCAATTTCGAGCTGCTTGGTAACATACATTGCCATTGCTTTGTTGGCTCTAAAGAGAGAAACAAATTCAGCCTCTGGGAGTTCACAAGGGTTGCTTGCGTCTCGCAGAGCTCTTCGCTCCAACCGCCTTCGTTTGCTTCTGTTCTGACCCTACGCCGCCGTCGCCACATTTGAATGAACAACTACGTAGAAATCCATTTCCACTGTAAAACCAATAGGTAGGTAATCTTGAAGGTTTTAGTATTTACCTAGCTACCCATGGATGCATGCGCAATTCTATTATTATTTTTATATACCTATATTATTAGGTATTCTATCTTATTTTCTTTTACTACTGTATTTGTAACCAACCAACAAAAAGCAAAAGGTCAATAATCACATGTTTGTTTACATGCGGCCATATTTGTATACCGCGTTAATTTTATCCGCCTACAAGTCGACCCGGATAAATTTTTGTACCAATTTCCACTGCCGGCGTCTATTTTCCAAGAATTAAAGCGCCTTAGCGCGCTTAGTGGTAAATAAACGCGCTAAAATGCTATCTAAACGCGTTATCTTTTTATTAGCACCTTTTTGACATTAATCTGACTTAAAAACGTGTTAAAATAGGGGTTCATTCAGATAATTCGCTGCATTTCCAATGAAATAAACGCCAAGAAAAAGAAGTTGATGTTGATATCGAAGCAAAATATTAACACTAACGCGCTAATATAAGCGCACTTAGCGCGCTACGTTCAGTGGGTATCAACTCGCTAAGTATGAAATGCCAACAGCACAAGTACCATGGGCACAAGAAAATTTATGAGAGGACGCTATACGTTAGACAGAGCAACAAATTGTATGCTCAAAATCTAGGCATGACCCTGTAACATAGTGATAAAATTCTATGTCTATGCCTCAGTCTATGCTATACTTACTAGTCTATGCCTGTAACACTATCACTAACGAGAATGAAAGTTCATTTTACATTATTTTCCGCATCGTTTGCATAATTTGGGACCGTGATTTTACCAGGGAAAACAATAATATCCTTAGATTGGTGCGAATGTGCGAACCATGCCTTTGGAAAACCGAAAGTGACGTGAAGTGTAAATGCCTTATTACCACTAAAAACTAACAGTTCATAGCAATGAAGAGATTCTTTCAAGAGATGAGATTTGTTGGTGCCAGGTCCAAGCCGCCTTCAATTGATGTACCTATATATTAGAACGCTGAATGCAGTTGAGCGTCTTTATAAAAATTTGGATAAATACTATGGTGTGAAGATTTAAAAATGCTTGTATATTTTCTATTTTTATTTTCACTGTATGAAAATAAAAAAAAATGTGTAAAATAAATTATAATCTGCACTAATTTGTATCTATTTACATATAATTTTAATTACGTATCCTAAATCCTTTCCTAAGTATGTGGGTGTTGTTTTTTAATTTTACTGTACGACTATCTGTCAGGTGAATGGCGAATGTTTAACAATTAATGTTGATTATTCACCATTCGTCTGATAAATAATCGCAGAGAAATTAAAAAAGCAACTTTCAAAATATTGAATTGAGCGCCTATTTAATTTGAAGCTCCCGCCAAACGCCAGTTACCGTGGGCATAAGGTAGGGGCGCTAGAGTGCTCTAGTGTTGGCATTTTCACTGTATGGAGTCTTACTTCTTTCCGTTAGGATATATTATTCTGTGGCTACGTACGTTAAAATTAGCCTTGCATGATCAGCCTGCTGTGCGGATTGATTAAAATTATTTTTAGATTTCACTGAAATTCTGATCAAATTTCTGGATACAACTTAGATCTTTGGATACAATACAACTCGTCCCTGGATACAACATACAAAACCAGTAGATCATCACAATGATTGCTAGGCCATGGACTGACGATCTTCCTAAATGCCAAAACACAGTGGTTGCCTCGTATTTCTCCAGACTCGGCGGCAATAATAACGCAACCGACGACTATTTGTGTTTTTACTGCCAGACTGAAGATAACTTGTGAGTAGAATCCAATGTTTATTACAATCTGATGGTACCTACCATGATGGTACAATAATGACTATGGTACGTGGAATAAAGACCATGGTACGCTGAGTTTTCGGCTCACGAATTGCTATAGAAAACAATGGAAAGTCTTGCTAAATTCATTTTATTCTGCTCTATCTTTCTTATCTGACATCAACCAATCGAATGAGAAGGCCATTGGGTGGAATAGGTTTGCGGTCAACTTATTGATTTAGGTACCAAACAAACCTATTTGTTTTTCCGCTATCCTCCTTATACTTAATAAGGTGAAATTTTGTGCTGTTGTGAAGATTTTTGGCCGAAGACAACACCAACTATTACTGGATTGAGTACCTAGAGGTACTGATCTAAGTATGAAAATCCATCATTAAGTACCTAATCTTTGTTCTAGGTGTCTGTATGGAGTGTTTGAGCCACACAATGGCATTGATGCGGCTCGCTTCATCATGCAGAGGATGGCTGTCGAGATCCTCTTCAGCCCTCCATCAACCAACTCTGACGAGGAGATAAGAGACAAGTTGAGGTACTAAATGACTTATAACATACACCAGTCCACAATTGCTACAACACTTTGAGAACGTAAAGCATAATAAAACAAGATAGATATGCGTTTACCTAATCAATAATCTTTAACATTTGAGTGTACACTATACTGCCCATCAGCACTTCTGAAGGTGCCTCCTATATCAAAAGAAGGAAAGCCATAAGCACCAAGGAAGAAAGCTGTTGACTTCACTGGTAGTTACACACACCACCAGCTGTCAAACCGTAATGAGAGAAAGATATCTCAGTGAGATGGTCAGTAAAATGAAAAGTAATCACTAACAAAACAGTCCAATGTATGGCACAGGCAGGTTCAAGGTTCAGCAGTGGTATGGATGTGTGATGATGATAAATATTTCATACAATTAAGTTCATTAATCAAATATTAGGTTTTACAGGCTCGTAAATCATTTCAATATAGTCACATTATAATCACAGTTTTCAACAAATTTCCAAAGCCAAAGTTCCCTAAAATTTCTACATGTTATCAATCTATGATGATTGATGATAAGATAACAGATTTCAGTTCTCAATAATTTTATTTCTTTATGCTTGTAAATAAGCATTATTATGTACAACTGACAAATCTAATATAAAAATCTAATATGGACAAGTCTAATATAAATTATTACCAAATAAGAAATAATGTGTTACTGATTTACTTAATTCTATTTGTCCACGAGTGGAAGACTTTAAAGATTTAAATTTAAATAATGGTGGAAAATTCACACAGCATTATTTAGTCCCAAGGTAAGCAGAGCTTGTGTTATGGGTACTAGATAACTGATATACATAATACATTACATAGAAATTTTTTATACATAGAAAATGACCAGAACACATGGAACAAATACCTGCAGATCGTACAAATATTTGTGCCAAGGCGGGAATCGAACCCGCAACCTTCGCCGCGCCACAGAGGTCGTCAACTGTTAACTGTCGACTTTAAAACTGTTATAGGTACATACAATATTACCTAAGGATATAAGAATAGAAATTTATTTAATTTCTCAGAGATACCCACAGTACAGGTAAACACTATAGCAAAAATCCTTAAATATACAATATTGTTTCAGGAATGCATTTATATCAGTTGAGAAGGTGTACATTGAAAACTATGATGGAATGATAGCCGAGAGGACCAGTCTGCAATACCAGCTGCAGACCTTGACGGAGGCTCAGGTACTACAATAAAACTAAAACGCTGCGCACAATAATCGAACACCGCACAAAAATGTGCATTTAAATATGATCTTCAACTCGTTATCTTTAGATACATTTTACTGTGACAAAAAACCTTTCCACAAGCTTCAAAGGAGTGGTCCGCGAGCAGTCTGTCATTTAATGCAGTCAATATAAAATGGATCTCAAAACTAAGCGTTAAAGCCGTTTGATGCATATTATTGTGCTGTGCGGTAGCTTTTGTGAAGAGGATAGACATAGGATTTCGCGTTCATAAGAGCGGGACAGGGCAGATCAACGCTAGCCCATAATTTGCTTAGGAAGTGTGGAAGTTTGGATGGATGGGTGAATGGATGTTTGTTACTTCTTTATGCTAAAACTACTGAACAGATCGCACCTAAATTTTGCATAGATGTAGCTGGAGCTGGTATCAATCATAGGCTATTTTTATCACATTAATCATGATATATAGGTAAGATACCAGCTGTTGCCGGCGGCTTCGCGCGCTTTTCAAGTAGGTACCCTATGCCCATCCCCGGATACCATTTATACCTCCCTGCCAAATTTCATCAAGATCTGTTCAGCCGTTAATGCTCGAAGAAGTACCAGACAGACAGAGTTACTTTCGAATGTTTAGTATGGATATTTCTATCTCATCATTACGCATTTAAGCGGGTTAACTACGAACCTTATTTGGTGTTCTTCCTATTAAAGAAAGAAATACACCCAAGACATTATTCTAATAAAAGTATAATTTGTATGTCAAAGATAATAACAATAAGTAAACCATAGCAACGTAACATACATAGATATAAAGAGTTGTGGATATAAAGTGGCTGGAAGCACAGATATCTGGAAGTGCTTCCTAACATTCCCTCTTCTTTTTTAATCCAAACTCTTCACCGAGTTTCACCAATCTTGGTTTGTAAACCGGCTTGGTAAAAATGTCAGCAAGTTGTTCTGCCGTCGGTACTTGCTCAATAGTTATCTCTTTTTCCGAAACACATTGTCTGACATAAAAGTACTTCAACTTTATGTGCTTTGTTTTTCGGTGTTGCTCATAAGGAGGGTTGTATGCCAGTTTAATTGCAGACTCATTGTCAATTCGTAATACTGGTACATCAAGGTTTGTTTTTAGGTCTTGGAACAATCTCCTTAACCAAACAATCTCACGACATGCCTCACTGGTCGCTACTAACTCCGCTTCAGTGGATGATAGTGAAACCATGGATTGCTTTGAACTGCGCCAGGATATTGCTGAGCCAGCATACAAACAAACGATCCCGCTCGTGGAGCATCCAGTTGCATCATCGCCTCCGTGATCAGCGTCGCTATAGCAGATAAGACGCCTTTGACCTTTCTTGTACTCAAGTCCTGTATCGATCGTTCCTTTCAGGTACCTGAATATCCTTTTTACCTGCTGTACATTACTTTTGGTTGGTTTATCTAGTTTTCGAGATACTACCCCAACTGCGTACGCAATGTCCGGTCTGGTACCAACCATCAAATAGGACAAACACCCAACAGCTTGTCGATAAGGAAATTCGTGCCATTCGTCAGGACTATCGTGCACCTCTGTTTCTTTTACAGGTTTTATTATCGGTGTCCCAACTTCTTTACAATTGCTCATTCCATACTTTTCTAGCAATTTCTTAGTATAAGCTGTTTGGTGGACTTTGATAGTACAATCTTTGAGTTGTTCTATTTCTAGGCCAAGAAAATAGGACGGTACTTTTGTAGTTATTTTAAAACGTCCTTTTAATTCTTTTTCAATGAAGTTATCAGCCTCTTGTTGATCTGACGCGGCCAATAATCCGTCATCCACGTAGAGTGCGAGCAATATTTTCTTTTGTCCCCTTTCTCTGACATAGATGCAGGGATCTGCTTCGCTCCGGATGAAACCTGATTCCATAAGAAAATCGTGGATACACTCATTCCAACATTTAGGTGCCTGTTTCAAACCGTATAAGCTTCTTTTCAGCTTACATACACGACCTGTCTCGTCATCGTATCCTTCGGGCTGTCGCATAAAGATTTCTTCTTTTACAGTACCGTATAGAAAGGCTGTAGAGACGTCGAATTGTCTGAGTACTAAACCCTCGTTCGCAGCAATACTCAAAAGAATTCGGATTGTGCTCATCTTGGCGACTGGGCTAAATGTCTCGTCGTAATCGATTCCCTTTTTTTGTGTATATCCAACAGCAACTAATCGTGCTTTGTACTTATCGACTGTACCATCAGGGTTCTTTTTAATCTTAAATACCCATTTGCATCTTAGTGCTTTTCTATTCTTAGGTAGGTTCGTCAGTTCCCAAGTCTTGTTATCTTGTAAAGATTTTACTTCATTGTTCATCGCTTCGATCCACTTGTCTTTTTCAGAACTTCGCATGACGTCTCGGTATGAAGTTGGTTCAGGAATAGATATAGCCTCATTAACAAACTGATCAAAACTAAACCATTGTGGAGGTCTAATCTGGCTTCGATCACGCAGTTGTCGTGTCGTAGGCTCTGTATCAGCTGTCTCTTCTTCTTCCAGCGACTCATAATCCTCTTCGACGCTGTCATTTGCTTCTGAAGGTGGACGAGAATGACTCTCCTCGCGAATTATTTTTGAGTATGTAAGAGGCAATGGGAGCTCGTAAGTATTCATGTCAGGTTCAGGTGATTGTGAAGTCATATCAATCTTGTATTTCTCTAGTAAAGGAATTTCATCAAAAACAACATCTCGAGATCTGATGAGTTTAAGATCCTGAACATTAAAAACTCGATATCCTTCGTCACCGTCATAGCCGATAAGTATCCCTTTTTCAGCTTTACTCGCTATCTTACTTGTTTTCTTCTGTTTCGGGACATGCACATAGCAATCGCATCCAATGACTTTTAGGTGATTGATCCTAGGCTTCCTGCCATACCAGAGCTCATGCGGAGACCTTCCTTCTACAGGAGTAGGTCCCGTTCTGTTAAGAATGTAAACAGAAGCTTTGGCTATCTCTGCCCATAAACCTTCTGGTATCTTATTATGAGCGTGCATTAGTGCTCTTGTCATCTCCACAATTGTACGATTTTCTCTCTCACAAGAACCATTCTGTTCCGGCGTGTAGGGCATTGTGAACCTATGCTTGATGCCGTATTGTCTCAAAGTATTGCGTACTTGTTCGTTATCGAATTCGCCTCCATTATCGCTCAATAATTCCTGCACGACGTGTCCGGAAGTTTTTGCTTCAGCTAGAAAGTCCTTCAAGCGTGCATGTACTTCAGACTTTTGTCTCAGAAAGTAGATCCATCGATATTTTGAGTAGGTGTCTTTAAACAGAACATAGTATCTTGACTTTGAGATCGAGTAAGGGAATGGACCGCATACGTCTGTGCTGATTAGCTCTCCAGGCTTTGTTGCTCTTGGTCTCTCTCCAAACTTGTACCTATGGCTCTTGCCGTAGACGCAGCCTTTACAGATATCAGCAGAACTTGAGTCTAGCTTTACTCCAAGCTCTCTTTGTATCAGCTTTGCTACATGTCTCTTGTTCTGGTGTCCTAGACGCTCATGGTAGAGTTGAAGATCCTGTGACGTCGTCAGCTGGTTTATCTCAAGCTTAGGCATCAGTATTTTAACATTGAGTTTGTATAGACCACCATACTTGTCGCGATTCCCGACTAAAATGACTTTGCCATCATTCTTCACTTCACATGTCTGAGCAGTTGACAGAAAGATGCTATTCTTTAGCATATCTTGCGCGGCTAGCACAGAAAAAAGATTTCTTTCAATGCTTGGAACGTACCATACGTTTGTTAAGACCAGTAACTCTTTGTAACCGTTAATGTCAGCTTCCAGTTGGATAGAACCTTTACCAATGGCTTCGATTATCTCTCCGTTAGCTGTCATTACTTTATGAGGTTCACCAAATTTTTGGAAAGATCTGGAATATGTCTCTTCTATTGGTAACATGGCTCGTAGCGCCATTATCCACATAAAACGAGTCTTTATCTGTGTTCTTACTTTCACATATTAAAGCTAGGCCTGACAACATTCCAATATTTGAAGAATACTTTGTAGGTTTGGGAGGTCTACCGTCCGCAATCCACTTCTTGCATGATGTGACTTTATGAAATCCTTCTCTACAATAATTGCATTTTTTCCATTTCTTTTTGCTTTGCCCTTGCTTCTCATACGGTTTATCTCCTTTTAACATAAGAAGTTCATTGGTACTTCCGCCTTCTTCCATATTCTTTTGTTTCAGAGATCTTTCGTAAGCACATACTTGTGTGGTCAAGTTTTCAATATTTCGCTCACTTTTATTCATCAATAACCAGGTTGACTTAAAACTGAAGTACTGTTCCGGAAGTGTATCTAATATTTTACATGTCAATAAAATTTCTGGCAGATCATTTCCGTCAATCTCATTATTTAAATCATACCATACAGTTTTGAGAGTCGAAATATGTGTGGCCATATCATGCTCATCGCTTTTCTGGTAGCGGAAAAACTTCATACAGAGATCATAACTCCTGTCTTCCTTTGCCCCATCATAAAGCCTGTGAAGCTCTTTCCACATATCACACGATGATTCAAAACGCATTACTTTTTGTAAAGTCTCTTCGGTCATATTTGTAGTAAGAATAAGAAGCGCTTGACTGTCACACTTTTGAAACATTTGCATTTCATGATCATACTTTTTTATGTCTTCGGGTTTTGCCGTTACTCCCGGATCTTTTGGCTTAATTAACTTGCCTTCAATTGCTTCTAGCGTGCCTGGAGTACTTTTGAGTAAAAGCTTTACCTTGTACCTCCATGTGTGCCAGTTAGTTGGACCGTCGAGTCGACCGATCTCGATTTTTACGCCTGCGGCTTGCATAATTATTCGAGTTCTTTGTCCACTATTGCAACGAATAAACAATCATTAATATTTATATCGCTCTGCTACCATATTAAAGAAAGAAATACACCCAAGACATTATTCTAATAAAAGTATAATTTGTATGTCAAAGATAATAACAATAAGTAAACCATAGCAACGTAACATACATAGATATAAAGAGTTGTGGATATAAAGTGGCTGGAAGCACAGATATCTGGAAGTGCTTCCTAACACTTCCAACACAAATAAGGTTCGTAGCTAACCCGTCAATTCCGTATTTAAATATTTCCGTTTTTCCGTAGTTAATTCGTCAAACTACTACTACTATAGTATTTATATTTATACTAGCGGTCCGCCCCGGCTCCGCACGGGTTGTTATTTTTTCGTCAATTTTCCAATGTTTTTAATACTTCTTATCCTATTCCGGACTAAGAGAAATCCAACAAATCAAAAACCATGATAATCGGTTCCGTCGTTCTTGAGTTATAAATGGTGTAACTAACACGACTTTGTTTTATATTATATAGATAGATTTCTTGGCACGCGTTGTTTCTCTGGAAATATTGAATAATCTTTGTACATTTTCAGAGAAACAATGCGTGTGAAGTCGCGGGCGCACAAGAAAACTGCAGATCACTGGTACAGAATAATTCTAACGAAGGCCTCGTTAGAATTGTTACACCATTGATTGATACAATAGCACCAGATCTACCTTTTATATCCAATCAATCTATTTATTGTAGCGTAGGTATTTCCTGATCTAATGAAACATAATAAAATACTACAAGTTACTAAAATACTACTAATCTACGTTTAGACATACTTATCACCTATTTGTAGTACGCACGCTCGTCACCCAAATGTTATTTACTTATCAATTAGCCCTAAGTTCTTATTTAAAGTTAATTTGTATACTTCGTATAAGAATAAAGTTTCTTAAACCATAAAAAAATCCGCTTGTTTAAATGGGAGGTTGCAGGTCTGACCCCACTAACTTTAGACCGAATTCATTCAGCATAGTTTTTGAAAAACTGATTTTAAATCAATTACTTAGGCATTTTAATAGCAATGACCTGCTACACTGTAAACAATTCGGGTTCACTCGCGGCAGGTCAACTACTGATGCCGGTGTAGAGTTAGTATCGCATATTTTTGATGCTTGGGAGAAGTCGCAAGATGCTTTAGGCGTTTTTTGCGACTTGTCAAAAACATTTGATTGCGTACACCATGAAACATTAATCAGGAAACTACATCACTATGGAATAATGGACACCTCTTTGGGTCTTCTTACAGCGTACTTGAGTGGTGGGAATAAAGAATAATACCTAAAGAATAAAATAACTATCTGTTCCATCAGTTGTACATATATTCTTAAGTTTGAAACAACATAAAAATATTTATAACTGTAAGTCTAAAAGAAACAAAATAGCATCTGCCTCAGCATGGGCTGGTTGCTAACAGCCAACGCTGGTCTTCCGTCAGAGCCCTTTTTTTGTAGGATGCAAAGAGTTGACATGAAGGGGCCTCTTCCAATGCCATTTGTGTGAAAAGGATGGGCATAGAATTTCCCGTTCGTAGAAGCGGGACAGAGCAGACCGCGTGTGCAAAAATCAAGATTTCTTCTAATTAAAACAGTACGGTTTAAGTAGTCAAATATTTATTTTTTCGAATCTGTTACCCTGTCTGCTTTATTTTTCAATATAAAAATCTAATCGATAAGATATATTGTTTGGGAGAAGAAGGCAAGTATGTATCTGTTACGTATGTGTCTACCACACGTATGTATGTGTGCGTGCCAGCACCAGCCGCGCCACCTAAGTGCATTAGACCAGTGTGTAACCAACCAGCGCTGCAGCGGTCGTATTACTCCTGTTCTGAGCCTATATAAATATCGTACAGTATCAAAATTGGGATGTTTAGATATTTATTTTCATCAAACTTATGTACAACTACGCTCATTATGGGCCTATGGCCTATGTTCAACAGTGGACTGGTTAGGCTGATGATGATGATAATGATGTACAACTAATCAAAAAACTATCTTGGCGCTTTTTTGCAGAATGAAATGTAATATTCGGTGTAGGAGTAATCCTAGATTTCATATTTGAACAGCAGTAGGATCTCAGATCATGAAAGTGTTGATTTTTCGAAAGACTAGTCTTAATGAAACGCGGTCTTCGGGTTCTGTAGTTACAATGGGTGGATTGACAGTACCGTATTCTTACAATAACCTTATGTAGTAAACTTCATGACGACCGATGTGGCGCGGTGGGCGAAGGTCTGCCTGCGACGCAGAAGGTTGCGGGTTTCAATTCCCGCCTCGGGACAAATACGTGTACGATTTGCAGACATTTGTTCATGGTGTTCTGGTCGTTTTCTATAATAAAAAATATCTATCTATGTATTGTATTATATTATGTATATCAGTTATCTAGTACCCATAACACAAGCTCTGCTTAGCTAGATAATGCTGTGTGAATTGTCCAGCATTATTTATTCAATAGGGCCCATACATAGATAAGCTATCGAAGAGACTTAGGTACTTTATATACTACGGCACGTATGCAGTCAAAAAAATCCGTCTTCCTACATAACAGAAGTTGATACTTCTAGAATAGTCTATTGCAGTAGCAATTGACTATTCTAGAAGTATCAAAATTTGAATACTAGAAATATGAATAAACTCGCTGTGCCCACAACTAGGCTACACAAGATTAAGTATCTCTTAGAGGTCACTGCATACGCTTCTACAACAAAACTCCAAGTAAGATGCAAAAACTATTATTTTTAATTAAATGCAAACAAATTGTCAACCATGTCCTTTGCAAAACAGGATAAAACAGCTTGGGATGAGTTTTGCTTGAAAGTTGAAACTAACATTCTAACAAGGTAAAGGTTTCTGTTTCGCTTCTTAACTTTACCTTAAAAAAAAATGAACTGGACAAAAGATCAAAGTGATCACTTTATTTCCTAGTTTTACTTATGTAATCTGAGTTTTTGTGACGTGTCCAAGAGTACTGTAAGGTCTAAAGGAAACAAAGCACTTTGAGTTGTGAGTGGACACAGATCTTACCCCATGTATAGGTATCCGATGATCCTATATATACTGGGTTGTGTGGTAGAGATCGCTCTTGAGCCATAAGGCCGCAAATAGTTACTATGTTATAATTAATAATAATAAATAATGCTGGACAATTCACACAGCGTTATCTAGCCCCAAGCTTAGCAGAGCTTGTGTTATGGGTACTAGATAACTGATAATGAACTGATATACATAACATAATACAAAACATAGATAGATATTTGTTATTTTATTATATGTATTATATGGAAAACGACCAAAACACCCTGAACAAATGTCTACAGATCATACACACATTTGTCCCGAGGCGGGAATCGAACCCGCAACCTTCTGCGTCGCAGGCAGACCTTCGCCCACCGCGCCACATCGGTCGTCGAATAAAACACACATGCGAGACAAGATATGTATGTGTTAAATACGTTCATTTCCCACTCCTGTGCAGACCACAGTTCCTTCACTTGTTCACTATCTCAACATACCTAGGTACTCGTAAAACCGAATTTGGTTGTTTGATTCCAGAAAGCCAACAGCGACATCCTGGCTCGTCTAAAAGAGATCGACCAGCACCTTTCAGGCGGCGCCTCAGTCGTTCTGGCGTTGGTACATAACAACAAGCTGTTTGTGGCCAACGTTGGAGAACCAAGGTAAGATACTGTGATCAGTCTGTTTATGAACCCACTAATCTCCCAACCAGCAAAACAGTCTCAGAATACGCACTTTATAAGAGTGGTAGGCTTAAAGCGCTCTTATAATTGTTTTGGAACATGCCATCGATCCTATATTACTTTTAGACAAGCCGGTATGGCCTCAATAACGCTCAGTCTCATAACCAAGTCTCATATATGTATATAAGAGTATATTTCTATGCTATTGTAAGCCACTTACTACCTATAAGAGCATTTACTAAGATTAATTGTACTTGAGAAAACTTACTCTTATATGCATATTTTCTAAGCTCGTTTGATTTTCTATTAGACTTGCTAAATGCTGTTGTAAGAATGTCAGACTAATATCAGCATTGCATAAGAGCACTGTGAGTACGAGCATTTCTGATCTTATTTGAAACTATTATAAGATCAATAGCACTGAATAAGTATAATATTAGAGTGATTTTGGATTAACATATCTATAATATAAAAATGAATCGCAAAATGTGTTGGTAAGCGCATAACTCAACAACGCCTGGACCAATTTGGCCAAATCTTTTTTTAAAATGTTCGTTGAAGTTCAAGGATGGTTTTTACGGCGAGAAAAATTAGAATTATTGCTGGAAAAACCCTAAAAATAGCCCTTCTTTTTCCCATACAAATGATTTGTAACTAAAACGTAGTCAATTTGAGCTTTATTGCTAAAATAACTACCCGTGCGAAGCCGGGGCGGACCGCTAGTTTACAATACAAAAGACAAGAGGAATATAAGAGCGTTTGATCTTAGATCGATTTTGAGAATACTAATTTTAATCAGTTTAAGAGTAAGATTTAGCTGCCCGCATATTTTATTTAAAATTTAAAATTTTATTAATAAATAAATCATGGATTACAATAAATGGAAAAGATTTAAGACGACAGAGGTCGTCAAAAATTGCGAGGATCCCTAATTTATTTCAATATGGAGTTATCTTTAGTATTCCGAATGCTAAAATTAGAGTAAACAATCTTACAATAGTCTAATATTGCGCTTGTAAAATGCAGCTATACTAATGGCGACACTATCAATACAAATTAACAAATAATATAATTAAAAGAGAACAGAAAACACCATATTTAATAAGGCGCATGAATTTTGAAGCGTAAAACGTGGTCTACTTAACAGTAAATAATATATTCCAATACGAATATATACCTTAAAACTTAAATACATGCACTTGATAATAACGGCACTTTAGTATAAAAAACTTCACAGCAACTTTAATTGTTTTCATTTATTAATTGTTTTTTTCTTTCGTTGTAATTTTGAAACCTAGCCTATGCATGCAGGCTTACTAGATACTTACGTAAAAGCAATATGAGCCTAAGTCGGCTTAAATTAATTTTGGCTAGATTTCTGTAAGTTCAAACAGCATTCAATTAGACTGATATTAAAACGATATTAAACTAAATATGCTTATAATTGGTGCCCAAACCCAGGCTTATACGATGATATAGGAGTGATGTAAGAGCAAAAAAACAGTAGTCTTGAGTTTGTTATAAGCCTAGTTTTTGCTGGTTGGGCTGCTTGCTAAACGGTAGGAATCTGTCGAGCTATGTCGACAACCTTGGTTCTTTGTCGGATGTATTCGTTGCGAATCCTATCCTTCAAAGAAACTCCGAGCATAGCTCTCTCCATAGCTTGCTGGGTGACTTTAAACTGACTCCATAGGTCATGATGGGTTTTATTTATTACCGGAAGAATATATTTAGTTAGAATATATTATTAGAGGAAGCCCAGTTACTTCCTTCTGAGTACTTTTAACACATTCACTGCGCTCACCAATCCGCCCGCCAAATGAAACACAACAGCTGTAACTTTTGATTGCGTTGACTTATGTGTTTGATTTATATCGCGGCTCTAAGAGGTAACGTACCCGAGTATATTAAGTGAATTTTAAGTCGACACCACCACGCATTTCTAAGAAAAGAGTGTTGAAAGACGGACAACAAAGTGATCCTACAAGGGTTCCTTTTTTCCTTTTGAGGTCATCATCATCAGCCTATATTAGTCCATTGCTGGAAACAGGCCTCCGGGGTAATGAGCGCCACAGCGCCGTCTTCAGCTTGCCGCATCCAGCATCTGCCAGCAGTCTTTCGCAAAACGTCATCCCATCTGATCGGAGGGCGTCCTACACTACGTTTGCCGAGTCGCGGTCTCCACTCAAAAACACGTTTACCACAGCTGTTGTCGGTTCTTCTCGAGATATGGTCAGCCCACTGCCACTTCAGTCTTCAGCTTGCTAATCCTTTGAGCTATGTTGGAAATCTTAGTTCTCTGTCGCATATTATAAAGGCCTTTTGAGGTACGGAACGCTAAAAATCAAGATATTTCATATTTATTTATGTTTTTAACTGGTTGTTCATTCCCAGGGCACTTCTCTGCAGAACGGACGACAACTCAGTACTGAGAGTGGTCCAGCTGACGGTGGAGCACAGTCTGCACAACGAGGATGAGCTGCTCAGGCTCTCGCAGCTCGGCCTGGACGTCAACAAACTGAGAAACGGTACATCACTCTAATAGGTCGCCTGGAAGAAAACAATAATAGCGATAAGGCCTTTGTGCTTCGTCTATTCGTAGCATTTATTTCTCTACTGTTTTCCGTGTTTGTGTGCATTGTGCCTAGAGCTCCGCGTATATTAATCCAACGCCGCTACCACGCAGACCAATAACCCATATTTGAACGCATATACTCGTTATTTCTAGGCAAATTTTACAGTGACACAATTACTTCCCTTCAAACGAGTGGTTTGCGAGCTGTCTGTCACCTGATGCCGTCAATATCAAACTTTATGCTGAGCGGTAGCGGTACTATTAGATAAATGTGTGCAGAGCTTTATTTTCATGCACCACCACGCACTCACCCTGAAGAAGTCCCTCGTTAAGGGATGAAACGTTGGTGTTCTTCCAACACAAATAAGGTTCGTAGTTAACCCGCTTACATCCGTAATGAATACGTCAAACTACAATAATTTTTGTAGTAAAATTAATTCCTAGTTTATGTTTCACAGCACAATACCTAGGCAACCAAACCGGCACGCGTTGCCTGGGCAACTACCTGGTGAAAGGCCTGTACCGCGCCTTCCCGACGCTCTCGGCCGCCGCCACGGAGCCCGTGGTCTGCGCCCCCGAGATACACGGACCTATACTACTGGATGATAGCTGCAGGTAACTACAGCGGTTCATATCTCGCCGCTATCACACACCGCAAAATATATCAATGGAGAATAGAAATCAAATCAAATCAAAAATGCTTTATTTCCATAAATAAAAATGTACAAAATGACCCGGAAATAAAGTGATATTTTTGATTTCGGTAACTTCGGTATGTAGACTAAAGTAAAGAAGCGACAAAGAAACTTTTAGCCTGTTAGTTGTCACTTTTTCGAGTTAGAGCAAAACCCGTCCCAAGCTTTTTTATCTTCTAGATAATCTGATATTTTGTAGTAAGCCTTTTTGCACAGAAAGGTTTTCACAATTTGTTTGAATTTTTACTGATAGATTTTGCAACTCACTAGGAATTTTGTTGTAGAAGCGTATACATTGCCCTTTAAAATACATTTATTTTGTGAAGCCTGGTTGTGGGCACAGCGAGTATATGTTTATTTCTTGTATTTATATTATGTATGTCGCTATTTTTAAGGAAGCTTTTGATATTTTTATAAGTGTACAACAAGTTTTCATAAATATATTGACAGGGAACTGTCATATGTTTATTTCTTTGAGTTTATCACGCAGGGATTCTCTGGGACCCGTATTATAGATAGCACGAACAGCCCTCTTCTGCAGTCATTAATAAGCATAGGCTTGAGTGACGCTTTTCTATGACATAGATCTGACTGAGCAAGCTTTTATACCTAATATGGCCATTGATTTAAAAGCCTTAAAAATCTACACAATAAATTGACGTTAAATTTTCATTTCAGATTCCTAGTCTTGGTCAGCTCTGGCGTCTACAAACGCATCCAAGAAGCAAAAGGCAGCAGCGAACAAACAAACAAACAACTCTCACAGATCATTGTAGAGAACTTCAGAAAACAGCCCAACTTCCAACAAGTCAGCCAATCTGTCCTCGAGGAAATTGAAGAGGAATTTATATGTTATTGTTATAAGAACAACCTTTCACCGAGGCCTAACACACACATGTCTTTACTTATAAGAAATTTTAACTTCCTTCCACCTATAGCTTCAGAAAATCAGGAAAGTATCACCAAAAACGCTTCAGTACGATTCAATCCGATCGTTCAATCGAAATCGAATACTTTACTAAACGAAATCGATTCTGAGAATTACTCGTCGACGAATACGGAATCGATTGTTGATACGAATCGATCGATTGAGTCGACGTCGGATATAGATCCTAGTGGCAGACCGTTCGATAGAGATCGGAAGATTAAGCCGTATGTCGATTTTAGTTGTTATTTTGATAATGTTGCTAAGGCTAGAAGGAACGGAACGCTGCCGGATTTTATCAAATAGATTGTAACTTTGTTTTAATTTTTACTAGCAGCGCTTCGCAGTTTCACCCCTGTAGTTCCCGTTCCCGTGGGAATTCCGGGATAAAATATAGCCTGTGTGCTATTCCAGACTATAATCTATCTGTGTCAAATTTCATCCAGATCCGTTCAGCCGTTCTGACGTGATTGAGGAATAAACATCCATCTATACTTTCTCATTTATAATATTAGTGTGATTTTTAATGTGGTTTAAGTAAATTGGTTTTTGTTTACTTTGTCCATGTCACACTTTTCAAGCTTGTGGGAAGCTATTTTGACAGTATAAATGTATCTAAATAATGGATCAGTTTAACTACATGTAGATTGTTTGCAACAGTCTGCAGTTAGCTCAATTGTTTCTATTGTAAATACTAATTTTAGTTTAATTGATTGTAATTTTCTTTTAATAAAGATGCCCATATTTGAATGCACGTTTTGGTGCTGTGCGGTAGCGGTATTGCATCATTGAGCGCAGTTTTAATTGTATTTTAAATGTGCCTTTGTGTTAGTTGTAAATGTTAAAATAAAAGTAATTTATACAAATAAAAAGTTTTTTCAATACGCATACAATAGAATACAATAAGCCTAGTTAGTAAATAAAATGCAGTATTTAGACAGGTTTGTAGTCCAGCTTGCTCTCGAGTTTCTTGTTGTCAGCCACTTTGCGGACAGCCTTCATAAGGTCTTCCTGTGAACAAAAACCTTAGATTAATTTGACTACTTGGTAGTCTGGTCAGTGCGTCTTGAAAAGCCGGTCATTGTGGCGATCTTTGAGGGCCTATGCCAGCAGTGGACGTCGTTCGGCTGAGGCGAGAATTATTTTGTGTGAACACGGCAAAACTACACAAATGGTACCGTAATTTTTTTAAGGCCTACCTACTATCTGTAGTCTCTACATGTGAAGGTGCAAACGTTCCTAAGATCAGCTCCGTTGCAGATGTCTGATAGTTTGACCACTGCTTAAGGCGCATACCCCACCCAAACTAGCGCCGCGCGCCGCCGCCACCTACTTTATCTTGTTATTCCGTTTGACAAAGAAAATTTCAAAAATCCTTCGCATAGTTTGTGATAACGGTTTAAGCCTAAGGTTTTTTAATGCCTCTGTAATAGTTTTATTCTATTTAGTTTAGGCAGTGAATCAAAAATAGATTTTGGTGGCCACCAAGGGCAACTTCGATGCACTGCCTAGTTGCAAAACCAGCAATGTATCGCGAAAATATTCCTCAATGGGCGGTGGTTTGCAAAAAAGTAGTAAAGTGTTTCCTATCTATCTACAGGTGGTAGTATTTTTTATTTTTATATAGTAGGACGAACAGTAACTGGTCTCCCTCGTGGTCCTAAATAGTAGAACAACATAGTAGGACCACGAGAAAACGGCCGTTTGGGTGGGGTATGCGCCTTAATACACTTACCTGAATAATATACTCTCTCTCGGCGCGTATAGCGAACAAGCCCGCCTCGGTGCAAACGTTCCTGAGATCGGCTCCGTTGAACGTGTCTGATAGTTTGACCACTGCCTCGTAGTCCATCTCTCCGTGCTTAGCGATGGGCTGGGCGTGGATCTTGAGGATCTCCAATCTGGAATCAGAGATTACTTATCAGACATAAATTCAGACAGGATTAACGAACACGGTGATAAATAAAAGAGAATAGCAGCGTAATTTCAATTTCAATACAATTCAATTCAGGACTAAGTAGTAGATAATAATATAGGTTGTTTTGTAATTATTATACATAATATAGTATTGTTCGAATCAAATTTCTGTTACTGTCTGTGCGTGTGCACTATCAACCCTTTTTCTTATATAGGTATTTTTGTCTTTTTTTATCTTTCTCCACTCCCAAAGTTGCCTAGCAGAAATCTCTCTCAGTCAAGGCCGCCTTTTGTACTGTGTTTAGTTTTCTACGAAATTTTTTAGGACTTTATTAAATTTTCTTAGTGTGAGTAGCGCAAAAAGCCATAAGCAAAAAGCTGTGTCTAGTTTTTATTTAGTTAGATGATTTTTATCTATTTATGTTGTACAATAAAGTGTTAATTCATTCATAATGTCAATAAAAGATAAAAAAATAGTCTTGTAAGTACCTAGCTTGTTCGTTCGGCAGTGGAATCTCTATCTTTCTGTCCAGTCTCCCGGGGCGCAGTAGGGCGGGATCCAGCGTGTCGGGCCGGTTGGTAGCCATTATCATTTTTACCTGAAAGTTACAAAGTACATGGTACACAAAGGATGTTTTGAAATAATTATTTTTATTTAGAATATTTTATTTACTTCTCAAAAGATTAATAATCCTCGATGAGAAACAAAATAAGCTCTGATGACCTCTGTGGCGCGGTGGGCGAAGGTCCGCCTGCGACGCAAGAGGTTGCGGGTTCGATTCCCGCTCTGGGACAAATATTTGTACGATCTGCAGGTATTTGTTCCGGGTGTTCTGGTCGTTTACTATGTATAATAAAAAATATCTATCTATGTAATGTATTGTATTATGTATATCAGTTATCTAGTACCCATAAGTCATAAAACAAGCTCTGTTTAGCTTGGGGCTAGATAATGCTGTGTGAATTGTCCAGCATTATTTATTTATTTATTTAGCTTATTCGGTACGAGCAAATAATCAAAACAATGTGGGTAGTTAGCAAAAATACTATACAGAGCAAAATTAAAGAGCAAGGACACTTATACAAATTTTCAAATGTAAAACATAATTTATTATAAGGTTGTTTTTTTTAGGAACTGCTATGTAAAATGTGGCATTTAAGGCAGTTTTAAGTAGAGCTAGTGTTTTTAGGTCTTTATTATTTTTATGTAGTTTATTATAAAAAATAATATTAATTTGCGCTTTAAGGCGGTTCCAGGAGTCAATTTCGTTTTTAAGCTGTTTTTCCCGTCTACCTAATTGATGAATCAAGCAAATGGAAAATAACTGAGAAGGCTACATAAAATTTTAACATTTTATCTTGAAATGCTCCATTGAAAAAGTTTATTTATCGTCTTATTTATGTCTTAATTTAATTAACGAAAAATCCCATAAAAACTAAATATAACTTCAGTCCACAACATCTTTCCTGACAACACCGAGTTATAGGTCAAGTACAAAGGTACATATTTCTTAAACAACAATATATTTCTTTAGAGTTATATTATGGTGAGACCGCTGTCTATTTGAAATCCCAGTAACTTTGTAGATTCAACTACCTGTAGAGCAGCGTTTCTGGCAGGCACGGATTCATTTTATGCCGTAATGCCGTATGACATAACATTGCGCTTATATTCCATAGTGTTTAAAACAGATTAAAAAATTGATAACTTTCAATTAAAACAAACACTTTCCGATTTCTTTCTGCTTAAACTATCTCAATAATATACTTACTTTTTTTTTTTTTTCTCAGAATGACTAAAATACCCTATATAGAGATTACTGTGGGTATGCTGTATGACGAGCTAAGTAAAGTTTTATTCACCTGCCCAAGGCTGTCGAATCCGTCCATCTGGTTGAGAAGCTCCATCAGAGTTCGCTGGATCTCTCTGTCGGCTGATGTACCCTCGGAAAACCGACGACCACCTGGGGAGAAACAAAGTTTTATTACCAGTTATTTAACTAACTGCGTTCCGCGGTATAGTCGTTAAGCTTTGTTTATAAATACTGTTCATATTAATAGATAATAAGTAAAAACTTGATTTTTGGTCTTACGCCGCTATAACCTGTCTCGCTCCTATGAACGCGAAACTTATAGTATTATAGTATTAAATTTGACTTTTCTAAGTGCTTATTGTGTAAGCTTAAAGAAATACAGCACAAGTCTGACTTAGTGTAGATACCATGGAACAAAACTTTAATATACGAAGCTAGTCTGTCTGTAATTGTAATTTCCTAATCAGTGATTATGCTTGTTTTTGGTCAATAAAAAAATATTATTATTATTAAATAAATGTTATTGAAGTTTGAATTATGCCTATCCTTTTCACATAATGGCGTCTCAGCTGTCTGTTTGTATGTCATGTGTCTAATTAATTATTTTGCTTTGTTATTGTCGTTCCTTCATGTATTTACTTTCATGTTTCTGTTTTTGAATAATGTTTTTGTTTGCTTTGTAAGTTAGTTAGTAAGTTTAATTCAACGTATGTTATCTACTACTATCTTCATCTATTTCCCTTGCTTTGTATTAGAGTGCTTATAGTTTAACCCTTACGCATGCTGTGTCGGCCTGTAAGAGGTTGGTACACTTACCATCACTAATTAACCCACCTATTTTAAATACCTTGTAAGTTTTGGTGTACTCGCTGTAGGCTAACCTAATTGATTAAATAAATAAATAAATAGGTCCCCCTCTAACTACAAAATATAATCCTGTTTAGTATGCCTCTTTGTTATTTATTTAGAATCTAAATAAATAACAAAGAGGACACTTACACAAGACAAATAACCATCTAAATTTTAGATGGTTATTTGTCTTGTGTAAGTGACATACCGATGGCATCGATCTCGTCCATGAAGATGATGCAAGGTTGATGATCCCGCGCGTAGTTGAACATCTCTCGGATGAGACGCGCTGACTCGCCGATGTACTTGTCCACGATCGCTGATGACACAACCTGCAATTACAAATGGAGTTAATTAATTATAGATAATATTTGACAGAGCGTTATCTAGCCGCAAAGTGAGCAGAGCTTGTAGCTACCGGATACGATTTCTCTAATGCTCGGCCCGAGTATGTACAACCGACTGTCAGAAATCACCAGCGCACCTTCGATGCAATCTTTTTGCACAAGCTCAAAAATTGTGTTATTGGCATGTTTTTATGTTGTTAATTTATTTGTCAACATTCCAATATCATAATAGCTTTGCTTAGCTTGGGGCTAGATAATGCTGTGTGAATTGTCCAGCATTATTTATTTATTTATAATAAATCATTTAGAACTAGTGTGAGCTGTGCCTCACAAGCTGTCGACGTCACGCAGCGGAGACGAGAAGAGATGAGCGGAGATGTGAGCTGTGCCTCGCTAGTGAAAACATCTCACTCAACACATATCCGATCCACATAGCTCGCCGCACGCAGCTCAGTTCTAGCCAGCACACATCTCCGCTAGCCAGTATGCATCTCCTCACAGCTTCGGGAGACACCCTAGCTGCAAAAAGTCTCTTCTCGTCTCCAGTACGGACATCTCTGCAAATCTCCTCTTTGGTGGAGTCTGGGCCATTTTAAGATACACTCATTTCAAGGGGCGCATATGTATTATCTATTGCCTCATGAGTTTGTAAGGCCATTATAAACCTTGAGGTGATGCCGACATGGAGGAACAGCTCTGGGTTCATTAGTTACCTTGAGGAAGTTAGCGTCCAGCTGTGAAGCCACGGCTCGCGCCAGCAGAGTCTTGCCGGTACCAGGCGGGCCGTACAGCAGGCAGCCTTTGGGCGGAGTGATGCCGACACGGACGAACAGCTCAGGGTTCATTAGTGGCAGCTCGATCACCTGGAATAAAAATTGCTGTATAGAAACTGGCCATGGCGGTTGAGGCGTTTAGAATCAGCCCTACAAGCCCGTGATGTCGTAAGAGCTGGAAGAGAATTTACCAGAGGAACGAAGCTCGTGTGTAATTCTGACTCCACTGCAATCACTAGTCGCCCTGTTAAGTGTGGTGATTAGGGGAAAACTGGAAAACCACTTGTTATTCATGAATGAGTCGTCACGAGTTCGAAAAAGAAAGGAGTAGGTTCTCTATAAAGAAAATAATAAATAAAAATATTATTATGAAAATTACGACGAAAAGGATAAGAATCTATCATAATTGTGAACTTGACCTTTAATTAATGTAAATGGTGATACCTTATTATATAAAGTAAAATAAATAAAGTGCTAACAATTAACAAAATGATTAATTTCAATGGACCCTATTAATAATAAAATCCATATTTACTTTAAAACTACTTATGCTAACGACGCTAAACTAGTTTTAATAACATAATAATAGGGCTTTTCTTGCAACTATTATAATTTAGGAAACAAATATTGGCTAGCTCAAAGTTTTTGTATAAAAAAGGTAACTAAGGTTATCGACATAGTTCAAAGGATTAGCAAGCTGAAGTGGCATTGGGCTGGCTATATCTTGAGAAGAACCGATAACCGCTGGGGTAAACGTGTTCTTGAGTGGAGACCGCGATTCGGCAAACGTAGGACGCCCTTCGACCAGGTCGGATGATGACTTGCGAAAGACTGCTGGCAGATGCTGGATGCGGCAAGCTGAAGACAGGGCGCTAATGGCGCTCATTAGGGGAGGCCTATGTCCAGCTGTGGACTAATTTAGGCTGATGATGATAGCACCCATTGTACTTGTCTTATGTACCTAAGTGTCTTTGTAAATGTTGTTTTTTTGGTGTGCAATTAAGATTGTTTTTTATATATTGTAAATACTATATGTACTAACTAACCTCTCTGAGCTGCCTGATCTGTTCTTGTAGGCCTCCGATAGCAGAGTATGTGACGTCACCGGGGTCCTCGTGACTCATGTTATATACTAGCGGATCCACCTGAAAGGTAAAATGATTTAAAGAAATACTCTTTGACAGCTGGAAATATTATAAGTAGAAAGCATTCTCATGTACCAGAAAAATTTCAAGCAGTCGTAGCATGAAATATTTGACACTAAGATGACCCCTCGAATTTCATATCACCTACAATTTTTCCCTCTCTTGAAGAATAGATCTACCACCAAACTGTAATGCCTCAACCTGCATACCCAGCATGGGGGATAACGGGCATTACCCCCCATGAGATAAAAGCCTATGAGGCGATTATCAGGGGCAGGCCTGCGTCCAGCAGTGGGCCATTATAGGCCGTTGATGTGGGTTACAGGATGACAATACACTTCTGATATAGTCTTTTCATCATCCAACTTCAATTCAATAGTAAAATTAACTAACCTCTCTAGGCAAATGCCTCATGATTGTCAAAGTGGTCATATCCAGGGCCACTCGGGTGCCTCCCTTCAGCTTGTTCTTGTCGAGCTGGCGACGGCAGCCAACCACATAGCGAGGTCCGTTAGTCGCTTTAACTATAACTGGAATAAATAAAACAGAGATAAGGTATAGTATTTTTAAGACAGTGTAAAATAGGAATAAGTCAGGACTTGTGCAACGAGAGATCTGAATAACTAAATAATTATAAGACTGCTTCTTGTTAAATTTCAAGATTCTAGGCCTATGGGAAGCACCCTATAGGTTTTATGTGCCAATGGAAATATTAAAAAATTTTGACATAAAAAGGCTGTAATTTATGATTGCGTTAACTTAGAATTTTTATTTGTATCAAGGCTCCAAGAGGTTACGGACTTGAGTATTTGATGTTAATTTCAGCTTGATACCTCCACGTGTTCCTGAGAACTGAGAGTTGATAAACGGACAACAAAGTGTTCCTTTGCTATCCTTGCATACTAAAAATATCTAAGGCTAAGCTCAATTTTGTAAATGTAGGTATATCTGGTCGGCAAGTCATTTCTCAACTTTTATGTATTGTTTATGTTGTGCAGAATAAAGAATTTAATACATTATATAAACTATGAAACAAATAATATATAACCCGATGGGAAAATAGAAGATTTTCTACAATTGAGTGGTATAATAAACACGCCACATGAAATAGATCCAGAACTGACTCAACATGCTAAAATAACTCTCTAAATAATGGGTCTTAAACATTATAATAAACTCCCTTAAGAATTGAAATGAATTTCAAATGAAGATAGATTTCATATTGAATTACGAAATCTTTTACTTGACAAAACATTGTACAGCATTAAAGAGTTTTTTGAAAATACTACAGTTATTGTCATATCCTCTAAATTACTTGAAATTTAATTACTTGAAGAATCACCGAACCTAAAGTGGAAGATTTACAAGAACCAAGCAAAATATACTTACACCTTGACTCTACAGCAAAATAAGTATACGAAGAAGAATACTACGAAAAGAAATCCCTTGTTAAGGGATGAAACATTGGTGTTCTTCCAACACAAATAAGGTTTGTAGTTAACCCATTTATATATTTTGTAATGTAAAAGTATTGCATTTGATGTGAAAAACATTTATCGTGTTTCGAAGTCATAGCCTTATCATTTAATTAATGTAACTTTATTTTGTACAGTTTTTATTTATATGGTGAACCTATGACGATAAACAACCTCTCTTGAAGCACTCCTTTTCATCGGCACTAGACAGAACAAAGAAGCAGCCAATAAATACATGACTATACATTTATTTGCTTCTATTGTGAACACTACAAATTTTAAACAAAGAATGATATTGTGTTCTCTTTAAATAACTGACTTACGCTCAAGTACTCAAATGCAATATTCTTATTTAAGAATGTCTCAAGTTGCTATTTTATGACAGTTTTCAATGAAAATCTGACAAAAATTTGTCACTTGTGACGTGCTTAAATCCTAGATGTATTTCAGTATTCAAGGGTTAGTTTTTTAATTTGAGACAACCTCCAAGGCATCACCATCATCTCACTTAAATAGTCACTGCTGGACATAGGTCTCTCCTGACACAACACCACAAATAGAGGTCTAAATTAAGCCACCTCCACCAACTCCCTGGCCAAGCATAGAAATTGTTAAAAATCAGTTGATATCTTACATTTCTCCTCAGTGAGCTGTTTCAGTACTTCTCCTACAATCTGTCCCACACTCTGCAAGGCTTTTAGATCATTTTCACTCTTGTCATACTGCTTGGTTAGATCTTTCAGCTGTTCTCGCACTGAAAATAGCAAATGTTAAATGAAATACCATTTATGTGTGTGGGTACATGCTTGTGGACTTTTATTGATTAAAATCGTTATTATTACGCTGGAGTGAATCCAGTTTTTCAGCATATTCTGGAAATATGACATAGATTTTGACAGTAATATTTATAAGCTAAACATTTTAAAATAATCTAACGAGGACTTCTTGTATCAAGAAACACTGTTTATGAGAGTAATAAGCCTAAAAATACAAGATTTTGTAGCAAAAACAAGAAATTGCTTGAGATGATTCGGCACAATTGGTTACGACAATAAAACTTACTATCTTTAAGTCTGGATTCCACTTCCTTGTGTTCCATTAACTTCTTTCTATAATCCTGGAACGCTTTTTCTCGTTGTGTATCCATTGGGATAGCAGATCCAGCCGGAGGCATTTTGTTTTCAATAAAATTACAAATTCTAAACCAAAATGAACGAGAAATCTCAAATCACCGAATCACAATGTTTGACAAATTCTCTGTGATTGATGACATTGACAGTTCAACTTCAACTTCTTATTTAAGACACCGCTTGCTTTCCGCCGCGACCTTTTGACATGTGGTTGTGGAACTTACGTGTTTAACTTACCTACCTACGTAGGTTTTTGGATTCTTACTATGATCTAATATAATTTGACTTCGTAATGTGGCAGCGTTACAAGACGTAATGTGCCATATTTATCGACATTCGAGATCATTGATTAAGAAGACTACCTAACTACCTACCTAGCGATAGAATCAAACAATCAATAAAATGAAAACAAAGACGTAACTACTCTTAGAAAACATCAAATTCTTAAAATAAAACATTGACACGGAAATAAAGTAATTTTTTTATCTGTCGCTTCGTTAGAGTAAAAAGTCTATAGGTTTATAATATTTTCGAATAGGTACTTGCTTAATTGATGGATTGATGATAAATAACTACATGGAATGTGTTTTATTATAAGGTCCTATTACTACAGTACAAACTAATACATAATACTTGGTACCTACTTGAAGCTGTTAATGTAGATTCTATTTATTTTGACTTTATTTGATTAAAAAGTTAAATTATGCTAGAGTTAACAGTGATAAGTGAAACCTTTAGCTCTTTATAACTACCTAACAATGTTTATATTTTTCGATATTGGAAGGGGTCAAGTTTTTCTATGTTTGGAAAAGTTTTGACTTTTGGATATCCATCCAAAAGTTCGCATTTATAATAATTGGTGTGGCGGTTGGCGGTATATAATAAATATTAGGTATATAATAATATTAGGGAAGGCCTTTATCCACTGCTGGATAAAGGCCTTCCCTAATGTGCCTCTGCAGTTAAGCTCGTACAAAAATACAACACAAAATCAATCAATATAAACAAATTATTCCAAAAAAACATTAGGTTAATAGGTCATTAATAGCTTCCATGCGGTTGAACCGATTTCAGGGTTCCATAGACCACAAGGAACCATCCGTCTGTCTGTACCTATTTCCGCAGGGCCTAGCTAAACAGAGACTTGTACATATTCCTATAGAAAACCGTTATTATTTGGCATATGAGTAAACAAAACTAATAACTAGAGTAAGTGCGCTAATTATGGACCACCATAAGGATTTTGACAAATAAAACCCAGAATTTCGAAGTTTAATCAATTTTATGTATTATAAACAGTTCAATAATTATTACAATATCAAAAACGATTAATAAAATTCTTATAAAACATCAACATCTTAGAAATAATCAAAATTTTCTAAAATATGTAATTTTCGTCAATTTGAAAAAAGTGTACATAATATGGACCACATGGCATTTTTCCATTTCTAGAATACAATCAGCCAATTCATCTTCCGATTCACTCGGTAAACTTGATTTTCTTACAAGTTTATGATTCGTAATATCGCTAAGTGATTTGTCTTCTATTTTTGACAAGCGTATAAGCGTAGTTTTGGGTACTCCGTATGTTTTGGATGATTTAAGAACTCCCATTTGCTTTTCTTGTACAGCTTTAATTGCATTTGCCATTGCATTTTTTCCCACGTTTGTCTGGACTTTTCTTTGGTTGTAGATGCCATCCTAGAATATTAAAATTTAATATAAGTGACTGTTTATGATATGCACTACTAGTCCATATTCAAAACATGCCGGTAGTCCATATTATAATACACATACGTTTTTAGTTTAACATTTTTTTTCAGAAAAAATTAAAAACTATTGGATATTACAATTTAATATAAACAATTGTAAAATAACTCACCTTTCCCCTGTTTTAATCCACTTTCATAAAGAGTAATAATTGTTTTAATTAGGAGCTTACAAAGTTAAGTTAAAAATTACATCACGCGTTGATAAAAACGAAAAATGGCTCCAGTAAATATATGCGCGCTCTCTGCCGGCTTGCAAACGAATAGGGAGGCGCGGGAGGAGTGGAGCTTAGCATGCGATGACAGACGGCTCGATACAAAGAACGTTCTTTGAGAAACGCCGGTAGTCCATAATGCAACCCCAGTCCATAATTAGCGCACTTACTCTACGCCAAAAATCGGACATGGAGCGGTAAACCCCGACCTTGTTAACAGTTAACAATAAAATTATTTCTGATTCTGATTCTTGAAATAAATTACTTTAAAAATGTTGTACTTCATCGATGGCGCAAATTCTAGGCTACAACGATCTTTGTTCATTTAGAACTAGATATTGTAGTAGGTAACTAAAAGAAGAAAAACAAAATATCAAGCGCGCTTAGCAAGGGTTCCTTTTAATTATATGAATACCTACCTAAATCATATATCATGCTTCCAGATCAACGGGAAGTAGTTAGGTAGTACTAACCCTGTAAGTTTTTGGTCCAAGGTTATTTACGGTTTCCTTTACATTGCTTCTTAACAAATTTCATGATCAATGGGAAGTACCTACCCTATAGGTTTTGTGTGCATGTGATTGACCTTAGAAATTTCAAAAAATGTCGATAAAAACGGTTGTAACTTTTGACTGCATTGACTTAGAAGTTTGATTTATATCACGGCTCCATGAAGTTACGTTACAAACTTGCGCACCAAATTGATGATTAATTTTCTGTTGTTGTGTTCCTGCGAAAAGAGGGTGGACAGACGGACAGAGAGACCAACAACAAAGTGAACCTTTAAGGGTTCCGTTTTTTCCTTTTGAGGCACGGTAGGTACTCTAAAAAATAACCAAGTTATTGGAATTTTCAACTTTTTTTTTTGTTTTTTTTTTTTTTTTTTATAATGCTGGACAATTCACACAGCATTATCTAGCCCCAAGGTAAGCAGAGCTTGTGTTATGGGTACTAGATAACTGATATACCTACGTAATATTATACATTACATAGATAGATATTGGGGCTAGATAATGCTGTGTGAATTGTCCAGCATTATTTATTTATTATTATTATTATATTTTTTATTATACATAGAAAACACCCAGACCAACGGAACAAATTTCTGCAGATCGTACACAAATTTGTTCCGAGGCGGGGATCGAACCCGCAACCTCTTGCGTCGGCAGACTCTCGCCTGCTGCGCCACTGAGGTCGTCAAAAAACTTATAATGTACCTATGTTGCTATTGCAGCAGTAGGCGTCGAAAGCCTTCAGATTAGGTAAAATAAAACCGGCCAAGTGCGAGTCGGACTCGTGCACGAAGGGTTCCGAATCATTATCTAAAAAAACGGCAAAAAACACGTTTGTTCTATGGGAGCCCCCTTAATAGTTTTATTCAATTTTATGTGAAAATTTCAACTGTCTTATATCTGTTCGTGAGCTGATAATACCTACAGCCTGGAGACAGACTGATGGACAGCGGAGTCTTAGTAATAGAGTCCCGTTTTACCCTTTGGGTACGGAACCCTAAAATACATACGTGCTACTAGGGGCTATCGTTCTACCCTGCCGACCAGTAGACCTAATTCCCCCCCCCCCCAAATCTCCCTGGATCTTGATTATAGATCCTCTTTGCCAAATCCGCTTAACCGAGGGAAGATTAGCTCTCTATCCACAAAAACGGGCGGTTTTAATCGCGAAATTCAATGAATTTCTCAACTTGGTCGTGAATTTTATACCCTGCTAGCTAGCAATCCGCCCGGCTTTGCCCTAGTACCAGGGCAGATAGTCGGTACAGTCAGCAACGATAGTCAAATGAACACATTCAAAATTATAAAACCGCATAACATTAATAGTTCCAAATACCTACGTACATAATTCTTTTGTAGCAGTGATACTTAGGGGAAAACCAAAGTCAAGTGAAAATCAATATTTTGGAAAAAATGGAACACCCTAACCTACAGAACAGACTAACATATAAGCAAGGATATAATCTTATTTGTTCTAAGGTAACGAAATTAATTGAAAACCAATTCTCCAAAATCACTGGACAAATAATTATAGAACCACCGTTTTACTCAGTAGGTACCTACATATTCATAGTTTTAAAAAAAAGAACGCAACTAATGTTGTCTGTGCACCAAACGGATCTAGAGCCAATGTGTTGGCCATTAATACACCAAAACTCGATGCCAACACTCAAAAATCACCCGCACTACAAGATTAAGATAATATAAAATACGTACCTATTACCCAACGTAATGGCACACATGTTGACCAACATGTAGAGGAGATAAGCGTGTTCAGAAATTAAATTTCTAAACCAGAAGTTATAATAATGCTGGACAATTCCCACAGCATTTTCTAGCCCCAAGCTAAGCAGAGCTTGTGTTATGGGTACTAGATAACTGATATACTTACATAATATAATACAATACCTACATAGATAGATATTTTTTATTATATATAGAAAACGACCAGAACACCCTGAACAAATTAATGTCTGCAGATCGTACACACATTTGTCCCGAGGCGGGAATCGAACCCGCAACCTTATGCGTCGCAGGTAGACCTTCGCCCACCGCGCCATATCGGTCGTCAAATCGTAGTTAGTAGTATAGTATCTTTAAGTAGTCTGTGGGTTAGAATAAGTCATAATGCTCTGAGGAATAAAGTAATGTCAAGGGCGTAGCCAGGATTCTGTTAAGGGGGGGGGGCAGGGCAGGCGAAGACGAAAAAAGAATATACCCAGGGCTGTAGTCAGAAATTCATTAGGGGGAGGGGGTAGAACACCGAAAAATAACAAACCGAAAAAACAAACCGAAAAAACGGCGAGCGGAGCAAGCCGCGAAAACACAGTGTTTTGCTCTAGTTTTGGTGTATTTTTTGTTATGAAAATCTTAGATGGATCAATGTCATTGCGAGCAGAGCGAGCCACAAAATTCCCTCTTCCGCGGGGGTTGTCAAAGTGAGTTTAAGAGGGAGTCGAGTACTACTGGACCATCTGACAGCTGGACCTTCAAGATATTTTTGGCGAGAGGAACGAGCCGTGAAAATTTTGTGGCTCCGTTACATTTTTTATTGTGTTTTACATACTGACGTCAAACGAGCGTTGAGTACAAGATCACAGCCAGAAGGATAAATTGACGTCAGCGAGTGGAGCGAGCCGCTTTTTTGCAAATTTGTCGGAGTGATGTACAGTGTGGTTGGAGTCCCGGACCAAAGCCAGAAGCTGTAAACGTTATACCTAACGTTATATCGTAAGGTATAGCGCCTATTAGGCAAACGGATCGCAATGCGAGCTATGCTCGGAGTTTCTCTGAAGGATAGGATTCGCAACGAATACATCCGACAGAGAACCAAGGTTACCGACATAGCTCAAAGGATTAGCAAGCTGAAATGGCAAAGGGCTGGCCATATTTCGAGAAGAACCGACAACCACTGGGGTAAACGTGTTCTTGAGTGGAGACCGCGACTCGGAAAACGTAGTGTAGGACGCCCTCCGGCCAGGTGGGATGACGATTTGCGAAAGACTGCTGGCAGATGCTGAATGCGACAAGCTGAAGACAGGGCGCTATGGCACTCATTAGGGGAGGCCTATGTTCAGCTGTGGACGAATATAGGCTGATGATGATGATGACTAAAATGTTATTGGCGAGCGGATCGAATTGCGAACTGTTGCAAATTTAGTGTTAACTTTTATTTAAATAGATTTTTAAGGGGATCTATTTTGTATCCCATATACTATTCCATTTTCATAATTAATATTACCAAATGGTAAAATTGTTTTGAAGTTCCATCATTATTTTCATAGAAAATTGTAGAAGATTATTTATTAAAAAAAAAGTTTTTTCGTACAAGGTAACATATACAGTAAACGCCGAGCGAAGCGAGCCGCAATTTTTTTCTCAAGTTTTGGTCATTGAAAGTCCTACGTTCTAAGCCAGTCAAATCAGGTTTGGAATGAAACAGTAGCAAACCATTATAACGGCGAAGAAAACGAGCCCTAGTTGGCCTGTAGGTATCGGCAATTTAAGTAATGTACTAACGTATATGAACAAGCACAGTATTGAACACGATGTGAACAAAATAAACAGCGAGCGAAGCGAGCCGGTATTTTTTTATGATACGCTTAATTAATTTTACCGTACAGATTATTAGATTTGGTTCATTAATATATAAAATGTAATCAGCTGCATGTTCTAGGGGGGGGGGGGGGGGGGATTAAAAGCTCAGGTGCTCATTGTTTTGTTGTTCATTGTTTTCATAAAACTATTGATTTACGCTAAGAAGTCAGGATATAAATCCTGTTAAACCACAATATTTTAACCATCTTGGTTTACGCGCGCACCAGGGTATTTGACCGAATTGGTACCTACCTTGATAGAGAAGACCACAGAATTATATCAAATATGTGAATCCGGCCTTGCTAGAGAGTTAAGACCAAAGAAAGGGGGAGTGAGAAAGAGGTAGGTAGGTACAAGTCTTTGAAAAGTACCTGTAGGAAGAGGATCTCTTTATTCATTGAACTGTAGTGTTTTTTCCCGAGGTTTTTTCCTCTGTGGCAGAAAGTACTTTGATATCATGCAAGAAGTAGATCAAAGAAAACTATTACTCCTAGCAAGTAGATGCTCTTGTATCATGTAGGTATCATGCAAGAACATAGACATAATTTTTTTCACTACTGCAAGAAGCTTATATCCTGAATATAAGCTTCTTGGTATCAAATATCACAGACCCAAAAAGCTTATATCCGGTAATTACAGGATATAAGCTTCTTGCACAGACCCTTTAGAGCGCAGCTGATAACATAAAGTCTGCACTGACCAACGAGAATAAAACCACTACGTCACAGACGCCCAGAGAGTACCTATTATGTTCACTGATCACAACTACTCAGAGATACTAACGGAAAATGCGATAGCATCTCTAGTAGGTACATCTATATGCGTTAGCATCCCTAGTACATCTGTGACATCTATAAACGTAAATAGGCTTTGGAAATAGGTAAATAACTCTGCCGTTAGCATCCCTAGTACATCTGCAGTACTATACTTATAAATCTGTGTACATCTGTGAACTCTGCTCAGCTGGATCACAGAGCTGGATTTTCAAAATTTATGTTTTATTATATTCGATACTAGCTTTAATGAACTGAGCTCAAAATTATTATCACTGCTGATCACTGTCATTCTGCTTCAGAGATTGTAAATAAATGGCAAATGCTGATAGCATTTGCAGCGAGTAAAACAAATATCACCTATCGAACCTGAAAATGTTTAGTCGGATCAAAATTGGCTGCTACACCTGATTCACGTTAATTTCAGCGAGTGCTTTAACCTAAAGGTAGTCATTTATCTGATTCCATCGAGATCCTAGTTAATTCAGACCAGCAAGAATTAACATTAAATCACTCTTACAAATACCTATCCAGCTAATTTCGACCAGCAAGCTTTAATTCAGACCAGCAAGTGCCCAGTTCATAAGACAAGCGATTACCTACCCATCGGACCAGCAAAGTTAGAACAACATTCCAGCTTGTGCCCAAATTAGTAATTCAAACCAGCAAGTAGGTACTTACCCAATTACTTATCAGCAAGTGCTCACTTCCTGCCTGATCAGTTCCAGCCAGTGCTCAATTAATTCAAACCACAATACAAAAAAACAGTTGATTTATACCAGCAAATGCGCAGAACTCAGAAGAGCAAGGGTCTTAACTACCTACCTATCGCTGAACTTGGAGCTGGAGTGCTCGAAAAATTAGTTCTAGCAAGTGGCCAGTTACGTTGATAATTCAGACCAGTAAGCGTAAATTCAATATCACAAGTACCCAGCTAATTTCGACCAGCAAGTGCCCAAGTGTTTCAAACCAGTAAATGCTCAGTTCATTTAGACCAGCAAATGCTCTGTTGATTCCGACCAGCAAGTGCTCAGGTTCCTTGCATGTGTTGCTGCTGTTGGTTGGGTTGCATCTGGTGTTGCGCCATACCTTTACTAATCATAACCATATGTCTAATATTTGCTTACGTAAAACCAATACAAACCTATGAATTCGACATTACGGATATGCTGTGACTTTTCACACACTGTGAGTTGCGTCATACGTACAACCCGGTCACATTATCTCGAGACCAATCACTCTACGGTACAATAATATGATTGGAGTTTCGATTGACGCTGTAAGATTGAAGTTATGATTGACGTCATGTAAAAAATTAAGCCAAAAGATGAGTGCCCTGATAACGCTTTCTAGTGTTCCCCGGGTTTCTCTTCTATATATTGGATGAGAAAAACCGGGGAAGGAATTCAAGGATCTATTATAAATTAAGTATTATTTGATCGTCCCCTGTGAGTTGTCCTGTTATGTTGTGAATAAATATTATTATGTCAGTAGGTAATTGTGGTATATCTCTTATTTTCTAACCTGTCAACCGGTACTTTTTTATATAGGTAGGTATGTTTTTATTTGCTTTGGATGGCTTGTGTGTCACTGCGGTCATGATAGGCCTAATTGTGATCGCCACTTTATACGCTCACCCCTGAAGCGTTCATAATTCGCCACTAACCCTTGCAACTGCTAGGAACTGTAGGATTTTCTTCGGGGTGATGTCTCTTAGCTCGACTGGGCTGTGCAGGTGCTTGCTCAGGTGGATGCTACGTTTTTTTTTGGTGGAAAACGCCTCTCCATCTGCTAGGAGAGTGCGAAGCGCTAATGCAAAAACTTTTTGCATTAGCGCTTCGCACTCTCCTAGCAGATGGAGAGGCGTTTTCCACCTCCTCACAGAATCGGTAGTTAGGTTAGGTTAGTTCAAACCGAAATTGTGACTACGAGGAAAATACGAACGTCGTTTTCATGTGTGTATCGTTCCGGCCTATGTGAATTAGAGGAGGTAGGTACTCATTTGCAGAAAAAAACGCAGCACAAAAGAATCGAAACACGCATTTGCTTATTTTGTAGTGAGGGAGTTCTAGGTTTTTTATGTTAACTACAAATTGTGGGGTAGAACCACTCTGAATTTGTAAAATCACTCTCTGTACAAAAACATTTTAAAGGTGAAAGTTTCTTGTACTACGAATAAAAGCAATATGATGTGCGAGGGATTATTCCGGAAATCCCCCACGGCCGTCCCCAACGTGGGGGATTTCCGGAATTTGTTTTCCCGACATCTCCCACGAGACTGATCGATTTGATTTGGGGGATTTCAGGGAAACAATTCCGTAAATCCCCTCGGGGACTTCGGGGACGGCCGTGGGGGATTTCCGGAATTATCCTGTGTGAGTATATTTGTTACTTCTTCACGTTCAAACGGCTGAACGGATTTGAATGAAATTTGGTCTACCTAGATTATAGTCGAAGATATCTTGGAGCTCCAATCTACAATAATACCTCTTTATAAATAAAGCCGGCCACGAGCGAGTCGACTCGAACACGAAGGGTTTATACCTACACATAACTATTTTGCAAAAGGAACCCTAAAAAGATACTTAATTAATACCTTTGACAAAATAACCAAGGTTAAATTGTCTAAGTATAATACTAATTTATTGTGTTTTAAATACCATAAACCGACTTCAAATTCCTAAATACAGCCCGCTGACGACGGTCGGACAGACAGATATATGCAGACAGCCAGCATTGGCTTAGTAACAGGGTTCCGTTTTTACCCTTTGGGCTGGGAACCTTAAAAACTCAAAAGTCAAAAAGTCTATTTCCATAAATACAAAAAAATACAAGACGTACACTTAGAAAAGGTCAGTAATTCAGTAATATTTATTCACATAAGACAAATTCTTAAAATAAAACGGAAACGACGCGACGTGACAAGGAAATAAAGTAATTTTTCGGTCGGTAGACTAAAGTAAAGAAGCGACGAAGAAACCTTTAGCCTGTAAAAATGCAGAGCCGGGTGCATTGTGAGTGGCGATCTTTGGGAGGTCTCATCAGTAGACTTCTTTCGGCCGAAATGCTGAGAACATATTTTAAGTAGGTGCATAAATACCTACCTATCTCTTCATTCAGAAAATTAAAGCTATTTATCAAGTCATCAACTTTACGTAGGTAGGTACTCTGTTATCACCAGGGACCTTGCAGACCGTACCTTATTCATAGATATATAGATAACTCTTTATTGCTACACACAAACACAAAATACAATATTAAAGGAAATGCTCAGAATCAAGGAAGTACAAAGGGCGGCCTTATCGCTTTGAGCGATCTCTTCCAGGCAACCTTGGGATGGACTGGACATAAGATAACAATAAAGGCGGTGGCGTTTGAGTAATAGGAAGTGATATAGTGCGGTACTGCAGTAGGTACGGTACTACAGTAAGTACGGTACACTTGCAATTTTTACTTGTTCGTGTCCAAGAGTCCTGTAAGGTCTAAAGGAAATAAAGCACTTTGAATTTTGTACACGTTGTATCATCATAATATAATGATAAGAATCATCTTGTTTTTTCCTTATCCTTTAGATATTTTATGCTAACATCATTTATTTATAATAATAATATACCACCACTGTATACTATAACCTATTTCATTGAAGAATGCTCACCTTCTAATAGGCTATGGACCCAGAAGATTTAAATGGATTTGTTAACTAAGTAAAGAAGTATCTCAAATCTCAATATGCAGACAGTAGGTAGGTAAACCATTATAGTTTTGAAAGTCGACCAATCTAACTATGGCACATGGGCTTTTGCCCATGGAGATGTTATTAACCGAAGTGGATCTATGGGAGTAAATTGACGAGAAGTTTAAGGCGGAATCTGAAGATGCAAAGAAAAAAGATGTCAAAGCTTGGAGTAAGATCTGTCTAATGTGTAGGGAAAATATTTATCCCATGATCATGAACTTCAAAACTGCTGTAAAGCTTGCCAAGTATCTCGTATACTTGGCAAGCTTTACAGAAAGCGTATGCTGACAGCGGATTACTATTAAACTCGTTACCCTGCTCGGAATAGGGTTCCAAAACGGAAAAAGACATGGTTTATAATTTCCATGTGTTGGATGATCTAGATCCCATTTCTGTTAAAGATGCAATGGAGCGTTCTGATTTTATCAGCTTTGGGTAGGTACCTACAAGCGATGAAGGATAAAATTGGTACTCGGGAATCGGTTGATCGACCGCTGGATGTTAATGTCATAAAAACAAAATGGGTTTTTAAGTTGAAGGTTGGAGCTGATGGAAGTATGAAGCGCAATTAAGCCAAGCTAGTTGCGAAGAGCTATTAACAAAAACCTGGAGAAGATTATTTCGAAACATTTGCACCAGTTGTGAAAATGTCTTCGATTCGTCTTCTGTTTGCACTGGCAGTCGAAAAGAACTTAAATGTAATCATGTTGATGTATCGACCGCTTTCCTCAATGGAGATCTGCAGGAAGACATTTATATGGAACAACCGCAATCTTTTGTTCAAGAGGGCAATGAAGGCATGGTTTGTAAATAAAAAAAGGCTATATATGACCTCAAACAAGCTGCAAGGTGTTGGAACCAAAAGATTCACGATCATATAGAGAAAATGGATTTTGTTTGGTCTAAGTTTGACCAGTGTGTTAACACAAAGATAACTAAAGGAGTATTTATTGTCATAGCTTTGTATGTGGGCGATTTTTATATATTCACAAACAAGCTTGCAGAAACTGAGACAGTGTAATGCCAGATTGGAAGAGCATTCAAAATAAAGGATTTGGGTGAAGCAAGAGAATGTCTACTAGGCATCAGAATTGAGTGGAAGATCGAATGAGATCTGCCTGTCACAAAACCAAATAACTACATTACTAAAATCTTGAAGAAATATGGAATGTCAGATTGCAAACCAGTTAGCACACCAGTTGAACTAAATCTTCGTCTGAAATCTGGTGAGAAGAATGACAATACGCAGTATCAGGAAATGATTGGCACACTTATGTACTTTGCATGATGTACAAGACCAGATATATCATATGCAGTTACGATGCTGAGTCAATTCAAATATTTGAAGGGTCGGCAGAACTATTGCTGTGTTATAAAAAATGTAATAAACCTTTGGTTGCCCATGCGGACGCTGCTTGGGGTAATGGACCTGATGGGAAATCTTTATCTGTTTATACTCCTGTGTTTGATGGTGCTGCCGTAGCTTGGCAATCAGTAAAACAGCGTTGCGTTGCTTTAAGCACTGCTGAGCCTGAGTACATCGCAATCTGTGAAGTTGCTAAGGAAGTGATATATTCAGTTAATGGTTTATATTCAAAACTGACTGACACAGACACTTCTGTTAAGGTTAGGAGGTGGTGAGGAGGGTAAGTGATAGCCAAAGTGCCAGTAAGTTAGTTTATACATCTGCTATTGGAGAACGATCCAAACATGTAAATATAAGGTTTCACTTCGTTAGAGAGTTAGCAGAGCAAGGGGTAATTCGTATTGAATATTGTGAGACAACTCTTATGCTTATGTGTGCTGATATGATGTCATACATCCACTATGCTATATGCTTCTGCTTACCAACTCCCGGTAAGCAGAAGCATATAGCATAGTGGATTAATTAGGGGTGTTGTAAAATAAGTTTTTACTACTATTGTAATGCACTATGTAGAGTTGGTAGCCATAGCAACAAGTTGTACCAGAATCTTTATATCATCTTTATATCTTGCTCGTCCCTCTCATCTTGTGTCTTTTTCCTTATCCTGAAGATATTAACTTAACATCATTAATTTATAGTAATATACCACCACTGTATACTATAATATAATCTATTTCATTGAAGAATGCCCACCTTCCAATAGTAAAGTTCAAAATCTCAGATGGATAAGGTTCCAGTGACGCCGAAACGCGGTTTTACTGTTTTCCAGGCGTTCTGAGTGCTCTTTCCTCAATATGCCTCAGAGAAGATGGAGTAAGGTTCAGGTGATGTCTTAACTAGAAGTTTCACCATCGCAATTCGCTAATATCTCCCACGGATGTTGGACTTAGCCATGACCGCTTTTGTCGCAGCTTTTTTTTAGTCAAAAATTGTATTTCAATTTTTTTTATCCAGTTTCGGGTTTATATAAAAAATCAGATGATTTTACTCCTTGATTTCTCGTTTCAAATATTTACATTTAAATTGTCAAAACATAATGACGTGTCGGTCATATTTGATAAGCATAGAGTTGGAAATAGGTCGTAGGTATTGTAATTTTTATCTATAGGGTCTGCAGTCTGCAGCTAAGTAAACTTTAATACGCGTTTTGAAGGCTTATTCGGGGGCGGAGCCCTGAATTAATAGCTAATTATAACCATCAAGGTATTGAGAATCAATAGTTGAATCATTTGTTGAAATCGAACTAGTACTTTCAGCGCTACGTGGGAACAAAGAAATCGGCGACATACAAACATACAATACAACCATAGGGTGCCATCCACATAACATAACGCTCCTCCGTTGGTAGTCGGGTAAAATATACAATACATGAGTACTTATTTCGGTGCTCTTTAGATAGGAAGGCAGTTAAATTCTCTTTGGTAGTTAATGTACTCTTTGCTTTGCTATACACAGAAAACTATGGCTAAATATTTCAGAAATGACCTGGCGAAACGTTAATAAAAAGCCAATTAATATATTCTTTGCCCTAGCCCCAACTTCAGTTTTTGTGTCGAAAATAACAGTTCCCAGTAAAGAAACATTCGAAGTTTTCAGATGTTCACTATTTTGCTTGTAATGCTATGTACAAGTCCATTTTGGATGTGTGCTATTTGTTGCTTTCCGTGCATGCATTGTTTATATCACAAGTTTATTGATATTCCGAAAGAATGCAGTTGTGAGGGGAATCCAGGCGCCGCCGCCGATGACACCGATGTAATAGATAATTCTATAATGCTCAAATGTAGATTGATAGCTGACGAAAAGAGCGTACAGAACTTGACATGTGAATGTGATAAATCTAAAGCCGACCTTGTAGATGGTTCAAAAACTGACGGTATTTTGAGAACCAATAATCTAGATGCTAGCTCTGCTAGTCCTGATGCAGGTGATGGAGCTATTCAAGCTAATAAAAGTGCTAAACCTAATGGAAAAGATAATGTTAGTATATCTGGTAAACCTGAAGGAAAATCTAAAACTGGCACACCTGAAGCTAAATCTGATAAAGCTAGTTTACTTGAAGCTAAAAGTGAAATCGCTAACGCTGATAAAACTGGAAAATCTGATGCAAAAGCTAAAACTAGTAAATCTGTAGCTAAATCTGATACAGCTGGTCTATCTGAAGCTGAAACTGCTAAAGCTTCTAAACCTGTTAAACTCGATGCAACTGCTAAAACCACTGAAGCTAATACAAGTGTGAAACCTAATAAAAGTTACAAAGTGGATAAAGCTAATGCAAAAGCTAAAACTAGTAAATCTGTAGCTAAATCTGATACAGCTGGTCTATCTGAAGCTGGAACTGCTAAAGCTTCTAAAACTGTTGAACTCGATGCAACTGCTAAAACCACTGAAGCTCATATAAGTGTGAAACCTAATAAAAGTTCCAAACTGGATAAATCTGATGCAAAAGCTAAAACTAGTAAATCTGTAGCTAAATCTGATACAGCTGGTCTATCTGAAGCTGAAACTGCTAAAGCTTCTAAAACTGTTGAACTCGATGCAACTGCTAAAACCACTGAAGCTGATACAAGTGTGAAAGCTAATAAAAGTTCCAAACTAGATAAATCTGATGCAAATGATAAATTAAACAAAGTTGATATAATTTTAAAACCTACTAAAGCTGATACAAGACGTACTAAACCATCAATAGCTCGTAAAAATGTCAATGCTACTAAAAGCTTAAAGCTGAAAGATTCCATATCAAAACAAACAAATGCAAGCAAGCTTAAAGCCGCAAAATCTAAAGCTGATAATCTATAGCTTTATCTAAGCCTTTTAACCTCTTAATTAATTTATTAATATAATGAAAACAGAGAAAGCTTTGTTACTACAACGTCCGTCCTTCTGAAGAGAACAACCCCTTATATACCAAACAATGTTGAAGACTGACAGCGTTGGATAACGAAGTGTTTCTTGAACGGTACACATTTACCGGACATACCTTTACTACCTTTACGGTTTTTATATCCTTTTCACTTAGTTCCTATACTTTGAAGGGATGTCAAGGCCATAATCAGTTTGCTGTGTCAGACGAAAAATATATAAACATATAATAAAATGTTAAATAAAATATTTAATCATCAGCTATTTATATTTCCAAGTTTTCTTGTTCGCTTGTTTCGCGACGTAGTCCTGAAAGAGACAAAAACCCGCACAATGGATTGTAACATCATGCAATCAGGTTTTTTCTGCTGGACATAGGCCTCTCCTAATCAGCACCATAGCACCCTGTTTTCAATTTGACGCATCGTCGTTTCGGCGTCTTCCACTATATTTGCCGAGTTGAGGTTTTCAATCAGCAACACGTTTACCCCAGCAGTGGTCGTGATGATCACTCGTTATTTTTTGCTGCCTTATACGAGTACCTGTCTTATTACTCTAAGCGAGTACCTAAATATAAGAGTAGAAATTAACAAAGCTAATTTATAGTTACATTTTATAAAGATAGTCATCGATCTGGAAGTTTTGAAAGATACCTACAGATTTTATATGAATAAAATGAATTCTTTATTAATGGCAACGAGTCTGGTTAGACAATTTTGCCAGTGTCAAGTAATGGAAATTATAATGATATTTGACCAGAGCCTAGTTGGTTATCCAGCACGTGTACCCACGTGCGTGCAGGTTAGGTTGGCTTGGGAGACGAGATATTGGAGTCTCCCTTGTACCCCAGATCACAGAGTAGCCCCTGATTTTATAATGTTTATTAGTATAGATAGATACCTACTACTTTTTACCGACTTCGAAAAAAAAGGTTCTACGTTCTGCTGCAGGTTGTTTTGTTGTTATGTTTTGTTTTATGCAGGTTTTATGTATGATCGTCGAAACTTTTTTCGCTACTGTTATAAGCATAGACATAGAATTTTTTCACTACGTATAAGAATAATCTTGAGATGGCCCCATAATAAAACCCTAAGGGATTTGTAATACCAATTTATCTGTCAAAACCTTCAAAACTCAAAAACAGTGCCAACATAAGGACTTTGATGTCGGTTTCGACTTTTTCCAAAGCAATCAAATTATTTTGTCCATGGTGATGTTGTAGAAGTTGTAGAACCTTAACTTTCCACTATTATTGAGACTATTATAGTAGGTATATTGGTTTTATTCTCTTCTCTTACCACTATGCCCTTATCTAGCATATAGGCATAGACAAATTAGTACACGGAAACTCTTTTTAGGGTTCCGTACCGTACCTGAAAGGAAAACTACCCTAAGTAGGTTTAAGATCGCTTCGTTGTCCGTGTTTTTGTTTATGAACACGTTGAGTTACGAAGTAATATTATTGTACTCGTCATCTGTGGTTGAGTTATCAAGTTAGAACTATTATTTATTATGTTGTGTAAGGTTTCCAATAGCTCGCTGTACACACAATAGTTGAAACATCTCAAAGAATAAAAAATATTGGTACAAGCAGGAAAAACCGAATAATTGTGGAAGCGCTGTGGCTATTAATTTTGAGAAGTCTGTCCGAAGTATTGTTGAAAACATTAAAAAAGTTATGAAGAATCTTTGAATTTTGAATTGTACGGAACCCTCGGTGCGCGAGTCGACTTGTACTTTAAGTTTTTTTTCTATTAACCTATAATACTTAACTATTTGCCCATGCTCTTATTCCTTTGTTATTAATTAATTATTAAACGTAGTGGTTTTATTCTATTTGGTAATTATTTCTAAGTGTGCAACAAAGTATTTTTTATCTATCTATTTGCCAAAGAGTTACAGGAGGTATAATTGATGGTATGGCGCAACCTCTATGGTTGTTACAGCTCTATGATATTCACCTGTCAAGTTTGTCTTGTCACGAATTTTACATTGGAAAATACGTTGTTATAATTTCTGTTATGTTTTAAATAAAAGGTATTGTATTGCAAATGATATATTTATATTCCACGCCCATCAATTGGTAGCAGAGCGTGGTTACCTGCATAAATGCCAAAAAGAAATATACTAACGTAAAAATGGCGTCGTCCGCATACCGTTCCATAGAAACTTTAACAAGACATAATTACGACACCTGGTGTTTACAAGCCCAGGCAGTACTGATTAAAACCGAATTATGGAATTACGTTAGCGGCGAAACAAAATTATCGCCAACATCGAGCGCCGACGAAAAATGTAAGTTCGAGAAATTTGACATACAAGCTAGATCGGAACTTATTCTGCTCATCTCACCGACGGAATTAAAACAAATAAAAGGGTGTAAAACGTCAAAAGAGATATGGGATAAACTTAAATCCATACATCAGAGCACTGGTCCGGCGAGAAAAGCAACGCTGTTGAAACAACTGGTTCTGAAGAAAATGAGTTCCGAAGAGGATATCCGCGACCATTTAAATAATTTTATAGATGTCGTCGGAAAGCTGGAGGACATGGAAGTTAAAATCCACCCGGAATTATTGAGTATAATGATGCTCTATAGCCTACCAGCAAACTATGAAAACTTTCGCATCGCTATTGAGTCACGGGATGTGCTACCTGGCCCAGAAGAATTACAAATAAAAATTATAGAAGAAAATGAGGCCAGAAAGCAAACAGAACCGAATGAAACCTCAACAAGGTCTGAAGCACTTTATGCTAAACAGAAGAGGAAGACCGTCATCTGTAAACACTGCAACAAAAAAGGACACACTACAGAGGCATGTTGGTCGAAGAAAGGAGCCACTCACCTACAGAAAAAGAAAACCCATGAAAATAACTTCAATGTATGTTATTCATCGGCAGAAAGCATTGGTGAAAATCTATGGTGCCTTGACAGTGGCTGCAGCTCTCATATGACTGGCGAGGAAGAAAAATTCGTAGAATTAACTCCTGAAGTAAGCATTTTAAGTCTAGCGTCGAAGAAGCACACCACACAAATTAAAGGGCGAGGAAAAATTAGCATCTCGACCAGCGACGAAAAATATAATTTGAATGATGCGTTGTACGTACCAGAAATAGCTACAAACCTCATATCAGTCGGGAAAATAACCGATAATGGTTACAAAGTACTATTCGAAAAAGGAAAAGCAACGATCATAGAAGAAGATAATGTCGTACTACAAGCTTCAAGAAATAAAAACGGGCTTTATTATCTGGATTTCAAACCCAAAGAATCAGCAAATCTTACAACGAAGTCAAAAGATGAATCAATGTTATGGCACCGAAGATTGGGTCACATAAATGAAAAAGATCTCAAAATGATGGCTACGAAGCAGATGATGAGAGGACTAAAATTAAAAGAAGTAAAGTTAGATACCTGCGAAACTTGTATAAAAGGTAAACTTTCATCCTTACCATTTGCTAGCCATGACCGATCGTCAACTGAAATTTTAGAAATTATACACAGTGACGTCTGTGGACCTTTTGAAACGGAATCGATTGCTGGGTCCAGATACTACGTATCCTTCATTGATGACTTCACCAGGTACTGCTGTATCTACTTCATTAAAAACAAGAGTGAAGTAATCGAAAAGTTTAAGGAATACAAAAATGGAGTCGAACTGTTCACAAAGAAGAAAATCAAGCACTTACAATCGGATAATGGTGGCGAGTACAGAAGCAAAGAGTTTGATGACCTGCTCGTAAAATGTGGCATCAAAAGGAGACTAACAGCACCATATACTCCGCAACAAAACGGTATAAGTGAACGAAAAAACCGATCACTGCTGGACAAGGCTAGATGTTTAATGATGGAAGCGAATGTACCCTCAAACTTATGGGCCGAAGCAATAAACACAGCCAATTATCTAATAAACCGGAGTCCTGCAAAAGCTTTAAATGGAAGTACTCCGTACGAAAAATGGGTTGGCAGAAACCCAGCCGGAAACCATTTACGCATTTTTGGCAGCAAAGCATTCATCTTGAACAAAAGACGAAGAGGCAAGTTCTCCCCTAAAGCCATAGAAGGAGTATTTATGGGATACGCCAAAAATGCTAAAGGATTCAGAGTCTATTTACCTGACCAAAACGATGTTGTAATTAGTCGAGATATAAAATTTCTGGAGAAGATGTACTATGATGATGAAACTCATACAGAAACAGTCCTTGGCGACAGCATACGGAGACCTGAAAAAGAAAAAGAAATGGTGATACAACTTAACAATAAGAAAAATCGTCAAAATTCTAACTTACCGATTCAGGATCCTATTCCCTTGACAGATATGTCCACCTCAGATGCCACCAACAATGAAACAAACCTAAATGAAAATCTGTTGCCATCTGAGGATGAGGAGGCTGAAACTGCTGATCAAGACCACACCTCATTTGAAGAGGATGAAGGGGCTGAGAGTGATGGATACGAAACTCCACACGAAACAAATGAGAGAACATCTCAAAGACCCACAAGAAATCGAAAGAAACCCACATGGTCAAAAGACTACTACTTACAAGATGATATGGAAGAAGAAAGCTTGCTCGTGTCGCATATGTTACACTTGTCTGAACAAAATGAAACTGAAGACGACTGGCACGACGCAATCAAAGCTGAAATAAGAGCACATATCAAGAATGAGACGTGGAAAATCACGAAGAAAACCACTGGCATGAAGCTCATTGACTACAAGCTTGTTCTTAAAACAAAAACTGGACCGGACAATACGGAAACTAAGAAGGCAAGACTTGTTGCTCGGGGATTCACCCAAAGACCTGGAATAGACTACAATGAGACTTTTGCGCCTGTGGCCAAGTTAAGCTCCATCAGAACCGTCGTTGGAATGACCGTCGAAGAAGGCATGAAATTAAAGCAGATGGATGTCACGACAGCGTATCTGAACGGCGACATAGAAGAAGATATTACTATGAAGGTACCTGAAAACCTGGAAAAGTATGTGACAGAAATTATTATTGATGAGAGCGGAAATAATGACCTGACTGTATACAATAAAGCTAAAAACATGCTAAAATGTATTAGAGATATCAAAGGAGAAAAAGTCTGCAAACTACAACGATCCTTGTATGGTCTAAAACAAATAAAACAATTTGGGAATACCACAGAGAATGCTTGGAATTGATTTTAAATACACTAAAAATACAGTGAAACTTTGCCAAGAAAAGTATATCAGGGATTCTCTAATTAAATTTAAAATGGACGAATGCAAAGCAACGAATACGCCTATAGAACCAGGGCTATCGCTTGAAGCTGACAAAAGTCCAAAAGATAAAGAATTGCCATATAAAAACCTGATTGGAACACTTATGTATCTAGCAGTAGCTACGAGACCCGACATTATGTTCGCAGTCAGTTATCTCTCGCAATTCAACGATAGCTACAATGCCGAACACTTTAAGAGTGCCAAGCGTGTGTTAAGATACCTAAAGGGCACATCTAGTATCGGGCTAACTTTTAAAAGAACCGAACAAGAATTGTACGGTATGGCAGACGCAGACTGGGGCGCCTGCAAATTTGACCGCAAATCTTTCTCCGGATACTGCTTCATATATGCAGGAGGCTGTATCAGTTGGTCATCGCGAAAACAAAAGAGTGTAGCGCTTTCAACAGCCGAAGCGGAGTACTGTGCGTGCACTGAGGCAGCAAAAGAAGCTATACACCTGAAATTGGTATTTAATGACCTGGGGATTCACATAGATTGCGTCCAGATCTCAAATGACAATCAAGCCGCATTGAAGCTCAGTCAAAACCCTATAGTTTCATCAAAATCCAAGCACATCGATTTGAAGATGCATTATATAAGGAACTGCATTCAGAATAAACAGATAAGCTTGGAATATTTGGAGACAAGGAAGATGGCGGCTGATTTACTGACGAAGGGCCTTCCAGGACCAAGGCTCAAGGAGCTGATGATCCACTTCGGGCTGGCATAGAGTCGCGAGGAGGAGTGATGGTATGGCGCAACCTCTATGGTTGTTACAGCTCTATGATATTCACCTGTCAAGTTTGTCTTGTCACGAATTTTACATTGGAAAATACGTTGTTATAATTTCTGTTATGTTTTAAATAAAAGGTATTGTATTGCAAATGATATATTTATATTCCACGCCCATCAATAATATCAGTAGGTACATGGGGCCATTGATATAACAGGGGATATCGGAAAAATATAGAGAAGTCTGTAATAATAATAGTTTTTTGATCAGAAAGGGGGATTTTTTTTTCAAAAGGGGGTACCTAACCTACCCATGTGGCGTATCAAATGAAAGGTATCGTTTCGGCCTTTTTAAAACACTTTTTGAAATTTCTGTAAGTTTCATACTTTTTAAAATATTTCAGAAAATTGATTTTCCAAATAATAGGCAAATGTTTGAAACCCTCGGCGCGCGAGTTACACTCGCACTTGGCGGATCTTGTTTGATTGCATGGGGCTCTTTGCTGACGCTGTCACCAAAGAGAATATAATACTACGCGATATACTGGCTGTCGCAGCAGTTTATAATTGTTGATATTTATTTGTTATTTAGCTTTTCTAAAAATTATTGTAGAAACATTTAGGTATATTTTTCGCGACCATAGTTGAAATTTGTGTCAAGCAAAGAAACTCAAAATATACTAAGAAATATTGATACTTAAAATTTTCTTGAATTGAGCCGCTGCTGATTTGAAAACTACAAGTACTCAACTATTTCAGTAACCGGTTTGAGTCCTGCAGTAACCTAGCGAATCCAGTTTTGCATGTGCTGTATATTACCTTGCTGTGCTTGGGTGGTTTTGGTACCTCTACTTATTTTGTGCCCTTTCATTTTGTGCGCGAGAGAATTTTGTCCTGGATGCCTCATTATATTCCCACGTAGATGCTTAGACTTCTTCGGGCTTGGAGTCAAAACGCAAGAAAATAAACCAGTACCGTAAGTGAAGAAGAAAGGTTGAGTTGGTGACAAGACACCGAGCTTCGAGAAACGCACGGAAGTGCTCGTGAAATAAGTTTGAAGAAAAAACGCCATTACACAGCAAAAACTACTTAACTTAATCCAAACTTGCTTTTGGTTTCGCCAAAGCGAATTTCTAAGAGAATTTTATTTCCTGAAATGATAATTGAAACTCGTGCTTATTACGAAACAGAAATACTTAAAACGTGACTGGAATTCTAGACTAGAGAAGCGAAAAGTTCGAAGCCCGAAAAGCTTATTAAGTAGTAAATACCTACATTGTAGAAAAGCAACGATTTAAAAGTAAGCTTTTTGTTTGACTTGTACAAAACTGCGCTCAGAATTCTATTCTGGTATACGTAATTCTTGTTAAGAAAAAAGTTTCTGATGAAATGTGTTGTGTATACATACTACCTTCAATAGTCAGCCCGTTTTTGTCTTGTGTTCCCTTATTCGACTGCTGCTTTGATGGCTGCATGAGTTGTTGTGGAGGCTCAACAGAAGATAAGGAAAAGGAATCGACGAAGTGATAGACCTAGTAACCTTCCATCACAAACGATGGAAGGTGACTGCGATACGAGACTTTAAAGATTACTGTGAATGAGATCAGATAATTTAAAAGTCAATGTGCAATTTTGTTGTTTTACTTTTACTATGTAGTCCAAGTTTATCGTGCGTTGTTTGCTGTTTTCCTTGCTTGCATGCATTGTACCACAAGTATGCTGGAGCTGCAAATGATGGAGGATGCAAATGTTGTGATGTTGATGACGAGGATGAAGAATGTAACTACAGTAGTATTATTCAAGGGTTAACAGGAAAATTAGCATCACGACTGAAGGAATGTGATAAAAAAAGTGTAGAGATCTCAGAATCCGATATCGAAGAAGAAAGCGAAGAAGAAAGCGAAGAAAAAAGCGAAGAAGAAAGCGAAGAAGAAGGTGAAGATGAAGACGAGAAAAAGAAGAAAGACTATAAAAAACAAAAGAAGAAAAAGAAGAAAGCTGATAAAAAACTAGAAAAGAAAAAGAAGAAACATGACAAAAAACAGGAAGAGAAAAAGAAGAAACATGATAAAAAACAGGAAGAGAAAAAGAAGAAACATGATAAAAAACAGGAAGAGAAAAAGAAGAAATATGATAAAAAACAGGAAGAGAAAATGAAGAAACATGATAAAAAACAGGAAGAGAAAAAGAAGAAAGATGATAAAAAACTTGAAGACAAGAAAAAGAAGAAGGAAGCTAAAAAGAGAAAAAATAAAGCAAAGAAATCCGATACACTTGAAAATACGTCGCAAACTGACGCCAAGGAAACAAATAAATCCGAAAAGAAGTCCAAGAAGAAAACTTGGTTCAAGAGAAAAAATAAAAAAACGGAAGGAACCTCGCAAACGGAAGTCAACCCGAAATCTTCAAAATAAACCGTCGTCGTCCTAGAAAATATTTAAGAAAAGCTATAGGTTTTATACCATAACTTTGGTTGTTGTATCGTTGCATACAACATTAACGACCTCATATTCGTTGTACTTCTTCAAATTGAAGGAATTTTTTTATCATCATCAGCCTATACCAGTCCACTGCTGGACATAGGCCTCCCCTAATGAGCGCCATAGCGCCCTGTCTTCAGCTTGCCGCATCCAGCATCTGCCAGCAGTCCTTCGCAAATCGTCATCCCACCTGGTCGGAGGACCTCCTACACTACGTTTGCCGAGCCGCGGTCTCCACACTCAAGAACACGTTTACCCCAGCGGTTGTCGGTTCATAGCCAGCCCACTGCCACTTCAGCTTGCTAATCCTTTGAGCTATGATGACCTTTGTACTCTGTCGGATGTATTCGTTGCGAATCCTATCCTTCAGAGAAACTCCGAGCATAGCTCTCTCCATAGCTCGCTGGGCGACTTTAAACTGGTTGACCAGCCCTACCGTGAGTGTCCACGTCTCAGCTCCGTAGGTCATGACGGGTAGGACGTAAAGCTCTCGGAGGCTTAGTTCTTAGCTATAGCGTAAAGCTCACGGAGGCTCAGTTCTTAGCCATATAGAGTCTTTTGAAATTCGCTCAGGGAGCAATTGAAAAGATCTATTATCTCTGCTACTCGATTTAGCGTGCGGATGCAGCGCGTCAGAGGTGCTCTGTTCAAGAGGTTGGTCCTTCCTCTTGGTACAGCCAATAGGGCAGGCCGCCTCTATCGGTGCACGAACTCCTCAGGCACATTCAGTCGCATTTCCCTCAAAATTCCTGGATTGGTGATAATTCCACGAAGTACCCTATCCAAATATAAGGCCAACGCTGCATCTCTCTCTACTTACAGTTTGTTGTATCCAACCATGCCTATAACAAAGTTGGATACATCAACGGGAAGAATGGATAGACCCCGTAGAGCTTCAAGTATAGAAATCTGGTGAATTTATTTTGAAAACGCTCCACCATTTGACTATACTTGACCTCATGCCCATACCGCAGCGTTAAACTCTAACTGGCTTCTCACCAATGAATTATATAGAGTTTTTATGGCGTTTATATTAGTAAAGCTGTTCGTCTGACGGAGCACAAATCCTATGTCTTAAATGCCTTCTTGCATATGTTCACCACATGTACACGGAAATGCAGCTTGTTGTCGAGATGAACCCCTAGATCCCTCACCGAATCGACTCTCTTCAACTGTGAATCCTTCAACTGATAATTGTGGTGGAGTGGTGTCTTTGCTCTACTGAACGTTATGATAGAGCATTTACTAACGTTGAACTGCAGTTCGTTCCTACTACTCCACTCTACCACTCTGTCTATGTCACGTTGAAGGCGTTCACAGTCCTCTTCGTCTTTTATCGACAAGAGTAACTTGAGGTCATCGGCGAACAACAAGCATTTCGCATCCTTGATGACTGCCGGTAGGTCGTTGATCATGATAATAGAATAGAATAGAATAGAATAGCATAGCATATAACATTTTATTGGCTCACACACGCATACACAGTAGGTACACAGAAAGATCATAAAAGTCAAAAGGGAAGTATAGATAATGAACTCTAGCGGCCCCAGATTACTTCCCTGGCTCACTCCAGTTAAGGTATAGTAAGCCTCCGATTTGCATGTTGAATGACAATGCTAATTCGTTGACCGAAATAGAAGGTTTATCATAATACTAGGCTTAATCGTTAGATAATCTGCAAAAACTTGATTTTTGAGCTTTGCTCTATCCTGTCAAAATTGCGTCATATATTGCCTCCTTAGAAAACAGATCTCACGGACCACTCGTTTGAAGCTCGCGGTCAATCATTTTGTCAACTGTAATTTTTTTTTAACTTTTTTATTCATTTACAAAATCCACAGCTCATAGAAAAAAAACTTAATTAAAATTATACAATCATAACCTAAAGCCAATAGAGGATTTACATTTTATTAGTATATCACAAGTTGACTATTAATAAATCTAAAAATTTAACCTAAAAATCGAAGCAAAGTTTAAGTATGTACCTACTTAAATATTCCTTATAGTAGTTTAATTTATAATTTAATACAGTATTCTATTTATCTCACTAGACAACACCTCATAAAATTTATGAGGTGATGTCAATACATATAAATAAATAAACTTTTATATTTGTGCAGTGCGGTAGCGGTTCTGTATGTGCGGTGATGTATCCTTTAAACCCAAGTCAGACAGACTTTTAATATGTATATGTATATTTTCGGTATATTTTCTATAGTAATTGGCGAGTGACCACAGACGCAGCTGTAACGTATATTTTTATTACGTCACCAAAATATGTAGACAGATATAGCACGATATATTTTGGTATAGTAACACATGACGGCCGCAGAGCTTATTATTAGTTCAAAAATATATAATATAGCATAGTCACCGTCTGTGACAGCTTGTTATAAATAAATAAATAAAATAAAATTCTTTTATTTCGGATAACATAGATCCATATGTGGTTAGTAACACAATAAAACACAGTAAATGGTTGGTAAGCACATCGAGATATATAAAAATAAAAATAAGCGCAGGCCTTATTCCCAGAGGAATCTCACCAGAGTAGCGGGAATTTTCTCGGAAGCACTCTGCGAATCAGGCTTGCCCACAGTGGCGACGCATATCTATTCGCTATGGTTTTCAGGATGCTATTGTGACTGTCATGGATGTAGTTTTTTTGCGAATGATGGCATCGAAGCCATCATTTATACCGTAATTAGCTTACTATAGAAATATAGCATAGATCCGTTTGTTATGGGCTTGACTCACACGCCGTCATGACAGGCTGGTCTTCTCAACATTCTCGAAGCATGTCAGATCCAGTGGAGCCGTTGTCGCCTGTAATGTTTCGTTCGACGATTAAGTCTTTGACTTCTTGGTTTTGCGATGTTGCCAGGGTCTATAAGCTCTATTCGATGCAAAGATGGTCTCTCTCTTTCTCAACAGCCTATATTGGTCCACCGTTGGACGCTGGCCTTCCCCTAATAAGCACCTTATTGAAATGAAATGAATTTTTTAAATTTTGTTTTTATATCGTGGGGGTTAATTCCCATAATCAATAATGGTATTATATGATGTCAATGAATTTTTTAATTTGCCCGTATTATAAATTTATAATTTTATTTTTTATATTTAAGTGACTTGTAATAATGGTATTATAAATAAATTCTGTATTCTGTATTCTGTAATCTCCACGCTTGGCATGTCGGTTGGGGATCGCAGAATGGTCTACGTAATAAATATTAGTTCATCAAAAGTGTTATGATGTTTTGAGACAGTATAATTTTAACTGTTTTGCGTACTTTCGGAATTGAGTTTGAAATATTTACTTAGTACGTATAATTTGAAACTCTAAACCGATCACTGTTCCGCTTTTAAACAATTTTATTTTTTGCGTTTCTGATTTTTAATTGTTTGTATTTTGTATGAATTTGCGTAGACTATAATATTTTGAAAACTCTAAAAATAAAGTAATAGAAATATTTTTGTTTGAATGTAGCCTTCCACACTTAGGTAGTCACCGAGGTCGTCGCACAATTTTATAGTGGACTTGCTTCTACCCACGGCTTCACACACTTTATTATCATCATATTAGTCCACAGCTGGACATAGGGCTCCGTTAATAAGCCACAGCCCACGCCGCTTGCCGCACGCGTATTTTTGGTTTAATAAGTAGCCTTATTACTAAGGCTATGTGTGTACGAAATTTCATTTTGATATATCCAATAGTTTTCGGTTTTATAATTCAAGGTTAAACAAACTTACCTTAAATGAAGTTTGACCATAATTACACGAGCCGCTACATACAGAGAGATGACCCGTTAGACTTAATTCTCCTCGGTTCTTACCCATCGTCCACCTCCCGAGACCACCTGGGTGAACAGTTGAAAGTTTTTTTTACTACCGTTCACCCCTGGAGTAAATCACCTGGGTGCATTAAGTACCTACTACGCACGGTAGTTGGTGCTCCTGGGAGAGCTAAGCACAGCTTTCATTAAGAGTCCTCTTCCCAGGCTGTTTTGTGAAAAGGAAAGGTATAGAATTTCGTGTTCATCGGAGCGGGACAGAGCAGAACGCCTGTGCAAAAATCAAGATTTGTTCAAAGAGACCTACTCTTTAATTAGAAGAAATCTTGATTTAAGTAATCAATTATTTATCTTAGCGAATCTGTTACCCTGCCTTTGTTTTATTTTTTAATATTAAACTGTAATTTATATTGTTTAGGAGAAGCAAAAATGTATCAAAATTGAGATATTTTAGATATATTTTTTCATCAAACATTAAGCTGCTATTTAAAAAATTATCTTGTCGCTTTTGTAAAGAATGAAATGTAATATTAGGTGTATTAGTCTTTAAAGGACAATGTATACGCTTCTACAACAAAACTCCAAGTGAGTTGCAAAAATTATCAATAAATAAATTCAAACAAATTGTCAAACATATCCTTTGTAAAAAGGCTTACTATAAAATATCAGATTATCTAGACGATAAAAAAGCTTGGGACGAGTTTTGCTCCAACTCGAAAACTAACATTCTAACAAGGTAAAGGTTTCTTGTTCGCTTCTTTACTTTCCCTTAAAAAGATTGAAGTGGACAAAAAATCAAAGTGATCACTTTATTTCCTAGTTTTACTTATGTAATCTGAGTTTTTGTGACGTGTCCACGAGTCCTGTAAGGTCTAAAGGAAATAAAGCACTTTGAATTTTGAATTTTGAATTTTAAGAATCCTAGATTTCATATTTGAACAGCAGTAAGATCTGAAAGATCATGAAAATGTTGATTTTTTCGAAAGACCAGCCTCAAAGCACCCGGTAGACTTATATCACCTGGTTAGTAGGATACATCCTAAGCGAAGATAACGTATGGTGATTAGTGATATAAAGCTTTGTAACCTAAATCTTGAAGAGTTGGCACTAACAACTAGAGCACGAAGAAAAATGCGGACACATTTAACGCACTGCGTATTCCTGGCAAAACATTGAACCGACGATAAAATAAAACTTCTCGGGTTTTTTCCGTTGCAAGTTTGAGATAAACCCCGATATGTCGCCGGCACTAATCTTTCCTGTTTCAGGCAAAAACTGGGACAAAAAATGGGATAACTTGAAGATAAAATAAATGGAAAATGGTTCCGTATCGCGAATTCGCGATGGTCCGTATGCCGTATGCCGGATTAGGACATAAGGCCTTATCTCAGTTATCTCATAAGGATACTGTGGTGGCGCCACCGGTCGCGCCACCGTGCTGTTTTGATCTACCAAGCGAGAAACACCAAAACAAACACCACCACCAACTTAGGGTGGAGAGTGAGTGAGACGACAAATAGCTCTAATAATATTAATAAAAAAAAGAAAAAGGATTAGCAAGGTAAAGTGGCAGTGGGCTGGCCATGTGGCCATGTCTCAAGAAGAACCGACAACCGCTGTGGTAAACGTTTTCTTGAGTGGAGACCGCGACTTAAACGTAGTGTAGGACGCCCTCCGACCAGGTGAGATGAAGATTTGCGAAATACTGCTGGCAGATGCTGGATGCGGCAAGCTGAAGACAGGGCGCTATGGCGCTCAATAGGGGAGGCCTATGTCCAGCAGTGGACTAATTAATATACGCTGCGGTTGATGGTGATAAATGTGATAATATTAATGGTTGCGCCACCAGTTGATTCGGTTGCGCAACTTGGCTGGCTGATTCCAGGTGACCATCCATACAACTGCACATTATTTTAATAATGGCACGACAGGTGGAGCCACTGTGGTGTCCTTACGAGATAGGGCCCTTAGTGCGTGTGTCGAGTGATATCGTGCAAGCGGATTACTGAGCCCTAATACACGGAGTATAAGGTGTAACATAAATCAATAAAACTTAGCCCACCTTACCCCTCGTCTTTACAACCTCTTTGGCGTAGCGGTTCATGTCTGCCTGCGACGTAGGATGTTGCGGGTTCAATTCCCGCCTTGGGATAAATATATACAGGTGTTTCCAAATAAGCTCATAACACTAAAGGAGACACTGGATATTAAACTGTGGTGGCATTGTCTAGTAACTTGGAAACGCCCAGTATGTTGCCGGTCATCTAGGGGTTTAATTTGCTTATTTAAAAAAATTTATCCATGTATGTCAAAAATAAAAAATAAAAAGACGACACACTCGCGCCTTCCCATCTTCCTAGGACTTCCGTGAGGGCTGGTGCGGCGGCAGATTTAGCTGAAGATTTCAAGAGGCGCAAATATGCAGGTCTCGACAGAGCCTACACATTTGCTCCCCTTGGAGTCGAGACCCTAGGTTCGTGGGGTACCGAGGCTCTCCGGGTTTTCAAAAAATTATCTTAGCGTCTGGTCGAAGCGACGCGTGACCCGAGAGCTGGTGAGTATCTGGCCCAGCGCATCAGCATTGCTATACAGCGGGGCAATGCAGCCAGTGTCTTAGGCACGCTTCCAACTGGTATTGATATGGATCAGTTGAGCTACCTGTAGATTGTTTGCAACAGTTTGCAGATAGCTTAATTGTTTCTATTGTAAATACTAGTTTTAATTTAAATTTGTTATTTGATTGTTATTTTCTTTCTGAATAAAGAACTATTATGTATGTCAAATCAAATAAAAAAAAAACTATAAAAACATCAATAATAAAAAAGTCTTAAAGTAAAGTTTAAGCGACGAAGAAACATTAAAGCCTGTTAGTTTTTAATTTTTGTAGTAGGTAGTTGGAGCTGAACCTGTCCCAAGTTTTTTTATCTTATAGACAATCTTATTTTTTAGTAAGTAAGCCTTTTTTATGCAGAAATGTTTTGACAATGTGTTTGAATTTATGTACTCATAGTTTTTTTTGGGCACAGTTTGTACGAGTTGCTTTATTTATAGATTTAATGTTATGTAAATCGCTATTTTTTGGGAATAGCTTTTGATATTTTTATGAGTGTACAACATGTTTTCATAAATATAGTATATTACGTAACTCTTTGTTCATAAAGGTGTATATAAGCTTTTTGGAAATAAACTTATTGTAATGTATTGTATATATTGACAGTGGACTAACATTATGTTTACATTTTTGTATTTATCACGCAGGGATTCTCTGTGACCCATATTATAGATAGAACGAACAGCCCTCTTCTGCAGCACAAATACGGTGTTAATATCTGCAGCGTTCCCCCACAGCTGTATACCATATGACATAATACTGTTGAAGTAGCTGAAATCAACAAACTAGATGTACCACGTCTGTAAGAAAACGGATTTTTATGACTGCATACGCTGCATAACTAGAACTGATTATCTGTTTGTGGGTTCCATTGAAGTTTATTATCTAAAGTGATTCCTAAAAATATGGTTTTTTCTACAATTTCTAACGTTGCTTCTATTACGTTTACAGAAGGCTTGACTTGTTTGACATTTAGTTGAATGAATGTAATTATTTTATATTTCATTTATGATTATTGACCTACTAACTACATTTGAGATTGCATTATTCACATCGGTTGAAGTTTGTGCTTTGTCGTTTTATTTATAAATGTAGGTATTGATGAAGTATCATCTCTGTTGTGGGTGTTCTGGTCGTTTTCTATATTTAATAAAAAAAAAAACTATCTATGTATTATATTATATTATGTATATCAGTTATCTAGTACCTACCCATAACACAAGCTCTGCTTAGCTTGGGGCTAGATAGTGCTGTGTGAATTGTCCAGCATTATTTATTTATTTTATCTGCAACAATATCAATCGATCATTAAAAAATCTAATAGAATCACAAAAAAAAATGGGTTGCCTGGGAGAAATCGCTCTCAGCGATAAGGCCGCCTATTGTACGTGTAGTTTTTAAATTTAGTTAAGGTTTTTTTTTATTCTAAGTGCAATAAAGTGTTCATTCATTCATTCAAAAAAATCTTACCAACATGATAGTCAGTCGTTCTGGGCCTCAGTACAATATATAACTACACAACAAGGTTCGTAGTTAACCCGCTTACATCCATAATGAATATATACTTAACTACTAAAGCTCAAAAAGTGAGCTATACTCTCGTTACATGCTATGTTTTATTGTAAAGTAAGTAAATTTATATGTTAACACGCGTTGTTTAATGTTTTTTCTATCCCTTGGGAACTGATTTATGGCCATGGCTATAAAAGCCAATGTTACTCTCCATCTTTTCAACTAACTCTATGCCAAAAATCAAGTCTATTGGTAGCTTAGTTAGGGCGTGAAGGAAGAACAAACAAACACACTTTCGCATTTATAATATTAGTATAGATACTTACTTATTGGCGTGGCGCAGTGACCCGAAGTGGATCTTGGCCTCCGACACCAGAGATCGCCAGTTGTCCCGGTGCCTGGCCGTTTCAGTCGACGGCACCAAGCTCAAGTAGGTCTTTCTCAACTTCGTTGCTCTAGCGGTACCTAGGACGACCATAGGCCTCGGGCCACTTGGGCGGCCTACGTACGCTCTGCTGACTGCTAGATCCTCCCCTAGTCGGAGTACATGCCCGATCCATCGGAGTCTCGAAGATTTGGTTTCTCCTATGATGTTGGGCTCGGACAATAGATATTTAATTTCTTTATTTTTACGAAGTCTCCAGCTGCCATCTTCCAGCTGGGTGTCGCGCGGCGACATGCGCTGTATTCTGGCATGCATGGAAGACCAGCGCTATTGCAGGATCTTCTTTCCAAAGCATGCAAAGAGTATTTGAATTGTGCAACAAAATAATTTTTCTTTCACTTAACTTGCTTTTAACTCGAATATGCTTAGTTTTCAATGAACAGAACCCTAAAAATGATAAGTACAGTTGAGGGTCCCAGCTTGAAGCATGAACAGAAGTTTTATATAAAGTTCTGGGTATCTACACTATTAGCTCAAGTTTTAGGAAGTTCAGCGCTAAATGGACTTTGATATTATCTGCACAGGGGTGAGGGTGCTATGGCACGATCTACAGTATGTTATTATATTAAATAAATAACGCTGGACAATTCACACAGCATTATCTAGCCCCAAGATAAGCAGAGCTTGTGTTATAGGTACTAGATAACTGATAGTATACATAATACATGCAATGATATTTTTTATTATTCATAGAAAACGACTAGAACACCTGAAACAAATATCTGCAGATCGTACAAAAAATTGTCCCGAGGCGGGAATCGTATCCGCAACCTTTTGCGTTGCAGGCAAACCTACCACGCGTAACAGGTCATCAAAAAAACCAGAAAAGCTTCATACATACTTCGAAAAGTGAAGAAGAAAAAACTTATTTTCTCGGGATTGGGTACTACAGTCATCATCATGATGATGATGATGATGACTATAGTAATAGGTACTATCTATACTATAGTTCCTGCTCACTCTACTATTTTTTTATGAAAAATCCTTCACTGTACAAGCTATCCGTCTATGGAATACTTTTCCCTGGATATCAGACAAGCAAAATCACTTCCTATATTCAAAAAAACAGCTTCATCAGTATTATCTATCCGTGTAAAAAAAAACTACTTTTTATCAATAGTATAGTAAGTTTATCATTAGTATAGTATAATTGTTAGGTATTATGGTAAGTAGTGTATGTGTTTATAATTGTATTAGTTATTTTTTTTTTATATTACTCAAATGGATTTATGCCATATTCGTCCCTAATGTTCGGCCCACTTCATTAAAAAGTCTTTGTTCATCCCGCACGATAATATTTGTCTAGATTCGTCCCTCTTACCAAAATTATTGTAAATACAGTGAACGTCAAAAGTATAATTTATCACCACAACCAAATCTGTGGTTTATCTACCACTAAGCATCACCACCACCCAATGATGGTCATTACTAGTATCATTATTAACTTTACGTAATTATCAAATTCAAAGCTCTCAGTAACTACCTATAGTAGTACTGTCTGTAATGTTCTTTTATGTCTAGTCCATCCCAAGGATGCCTGGTAGAGATCGCTCAAAGCGATAAGGCCGCCCTTTGTACTTACTTTATTTCATGTAATTTTCCTTTTGTATTGTATTTTGTGTTTGTGTGGTACAATAAAGAGTTTTCTATCTATCTATCTATCTAGGTATATCAATACTAATATTATAACCTCAACCTCCTTAACAGCCTATAATGGTCCACTGCTGGACGCAGGCCTCCAAGGATTTTTTTATATCATGGGGGTAAAGCTCATAATCCTCACGCTGTACATGCAGGTTGGGGATATCAGTTCAGTGGTCTATTCTGCAAGAGGCGCTGCTGCCCGCCTCCCAGTGCAAATGTCCCTTAGTCGCCTCTTACGACGACACCCACTAATATTATAAATTCGAAAGTAACTATCTGACCTCTGTGGCGCTTTGGGCGAAGGTCTGCCTGCGACGCAGGAGGTTGCGGGTTCGATTCCCGCCTCGCAACAAATGTGTGTACGATCTGCAGACATTTGTTCAGGGTGTTCTGGTCGTTTTCTATGTATAATAAAAAAAAAACTATGTATTGTGTCATATTATGTATAAAAGTTATCTAGTACCCATAACACAAGCTCTGCTTAAGAAATGAAATAAGTTCCCAAAAATTTTCGACTTCGGCGGGACTCGAACCCATTGGAGATTTGGGAACTTATTTCATTTCTTAGTGATGCCTATAGAGTGCGGGTAAGCACTGTAACAAAAAAGCTCTGCTTAGCTTGGGCCTAGATGTAGCTGTGTGAATTGTCCATTATTTATTTATTTATTATTTGTTTGTATATCTGTCGTCTCTCCTTCTATAAGTTAAACAGTGGCTCGGGCACGGACATAGGTTACTTGAAAAGTGCGGGTGAAACTGCGAGGCTCTGCTAGTGTATTATATATGGTAACTTGAGCAAATACAAGTCGTGTATTACAGTTAACAACATATACCCTGGCGCCTGCATCGCCAACGCGTCAAACTTGGTATCGCGGTCACATCGCGTACGGTGCGGGATATCTTTATCGACATAACTTTGACACAGTTATAGTCTGTTTGAATAGCTTTTTCATTACTAACTTGATTGCACTTATAGAATAAAACTTTAAATAAGTATCTATATAATTAGTCTAAGAGTGTAATTGTTTGTTACCCCGAATAAATAAAAAAAAAAATTGTACTTGAGATCAAAGATAGGTTCTATAAAGACAGAGCCTACTATATTCAGTTCTGTCTATTTTGAGTTCAATATCATGCACGGAAAAAAATAGACAGAACTCTCTGATTTTACACTGCCCTGTCACACTGGTGTGACGGTTAAAAAAATCCTGCGACGCAGAAGGTTGCGGGTTTTATTCCCGCCTCGGACCTTATGTTACAAAAAATGTACCTAAACAAAAACGCAGTTTTTTTTTGTTCTGGGAGTTCCTTCTATTATAAAAAATATATTGTGGCGTAATATGTAGTAATTCAGTTATCTAGTAACTACCCATATCACAAACTCTGTTGAGTTTGGGGCTAGATAACGTTGTGTGGATTGCCCAGTATTATCTATTCATTTATTTTTGATTCCTCTGCTATCCGAGATACTTGAAGGATTTTTGTATTGCGACGCCGACTTTAGTTTGTTGAGCTACAATAATAATTCCACGTTTTACACAAAAAATAACTAAGTTTAACACCCAAGAAAGAGCGAGTAAATTAACTTACCCGGCTGTCTCCGCAAAGCTGTGCGAAGTTTCGCTGTGCCAGTAAGTTTACCGTTAACTATGTAACCCGCTGCACTTAGCTATTTGCTGATTTTATCTTAAATTCGATTAACGCAAGATGGCAGCAAGCGACGAGATACGATAATTATTAATTTAAGTTATTGGAGGCAAGAACTTTTGTAGCCACGTAAGACTTTTGTAATTTACAGCTGTAGCACTTTTGAAGCTGCGTAGGGCTTTTGTATTACATAGCCGTAGCATTTTTGTAGTTCATAACCATAGCACTTTTGTAGCCACGTAAAACTATAGTTAGGTACGTAGATTTTTGAACCCGCGTAGCACTTTCGTAGTTCATAGCCTAAGTACTTTTGTAGCCGCGTAGCAGTTTCGTAGCCTCGTAGCCCTTTTATAGTTTTTAGACGTAGCACTTTGGTAGCCGCGTAGCACTTTCGTAGCCGCGTAGCACTTTGGTAGCCGCGTAGCACTTTCGTAGCCGCGTAGCACTTTGGTAGCCGCGTAGCACTTTCGTAGCCTCGTGGCACTTGTCTTCGCAGCCGTAGCACTTTCAAAGTTGCGGCATTTTCGTAGTAATCTAGAAAATGCTGTGTGGATTGTCTAGCATTACAAGTAGCGGCACGTAAGTTTAGCGCTGTACCTACTTATTTCATATTTTTGTCGTTTATATAATTTTTGTTGTAGCATTTTCGGTTTTTGTAGCCATACTGCTATGCCTTAGTATTATTTCTATACTAATATGATGTACATTATATGATGATATAAGAGGAAAGATAATAATCGCTCATTAGGGGAGGCCTATGTCCAGCAGTGGACTGGTATAGGCTGATGATGAAGATGAAAGATTGGATTGTTTGTTTGAATTGAATAGGCTCCGAAACTACTGGACCGATTAGAAAAATTATTTCACCATTCGAATCCTACAATATTATATTCTCTATATTACGTATAGAATATACCTATGTGAATCCGGGGCGAAACACTAGTACCTTATAAAGTTATTCCGTGGCCATACTTGCATATTTTTTATAATTTAACAAAACATTTTTCTAAGAACTAGCTTTCATATCATCTAGGAGCAAAGAGCTTGGTAAGATAAATACAACGAACCCAAACTCGGCGGGGTTAAGTAGTTTCATTTAGGAGTTCCTATATCCACCACCGGTCTCCATCATCAGACCAGCTCGTTGGTACCAAATCTGTGCACTGGCACCAAACTAACTTAAGTATGCCAAATTTCAGCTGAATCGGCTGAGAAGTAACCGCAAAGAAAATAAAACCACTACGATAACTGGTCTTAAATTGAGTTTTAAGATTTGTTCCACACAGGGAAAGTAGAAAATAAAAGTTTGTACACTTCGCATGAAGAGAGCGATGTTCGGAATTTCTCTGAAGGATAGGATTCGTAACGAATACATCCGACAGAGAACTAAGCTTATCGACATAGCTCAAAGGACAGTGGCAGTGGGCTGGCCATATCTCGAGAAGAACCGACAATCGCTGGGGTAAACGTGTTCTTGAGTAGAGACCGCGGCTCAACAAACGTAGTGTAGGACGCCCTTCAACCAGGTGGGATGACGATTTGCGAAAGACTGCTGGCAGATGCTGGAAGCGGCAAGCTGAAGACAGGGCGCTATGGCGCCTATTAGGGGAGGCCTATGTCCAGCAGTGGACAAATATACGCTGATGATGATGATCATGATCACACTTCGCATCCCCTTTTTTTGCGTGAGGAAATCCTTCATGGATAGTCTACCGTCCCCAGCGGTGGAAGCTTATGCCAGACTCCTACTGACTGAAACCAAAGAGAATAAAACCATGAATGAAACCTCATGGAGTACTCAGGGCACAGGTGCTAGGCCACGCGGGGACTTTCGAGTGTGCACACTTATTCTACTATAGCCTTCGATTAGTTTGTCCGTCATAGATAATCTTCTTTATTTTATTTCCTGCATATCATTGCAAAAAAGTAAAAAAGTATGGTAATAGGACTTTTTTATATCCTAGAACTCCAATAGATCAAATTCTGCCAAGGCAAGGCGGACAGGCCAGGACAGACATTCTGAATGCGTTAGCATCCCTAGTACATCTGTGCATTCTGAAGTGTGTCTTTGTCAAAATAAAATCAAAATAATCAAAACAATTGTTAACTCAGACGGGGTACAAGCGAGAATCCAAGATCTCGTCTCCCAAGCCAACCTAACCTGCACGTGGTGTACCCTGCTAGATAACGAACTAGGCTCTGGTGAAAATATCAACATTCTTCATAACTTGATAACTCATATTTTACTATTATTTTCCATATATTTCCATATAATATTGCCATTAACAAAGAATCATCCTCATCGTTAACTCAGACAATTTGATGATGATGATTCTTTGTTAATGGCAATATGAGTCTGGTTGGACTCTTTTCTGCCAGTGTCAAGTAATGGAAAATAATAGTAAAATATGAGTTATCAAGTTATGAAGAATGTTGATATTTTCACCAGAGCCTAGCTCGTTATCTAGCAGGGTACACCACGTGCAGGTTAGGTTGGTTTGGGAGACGAGATCTTGGAGTCTCCCTTGTACCCCACAAAATAAAATCAAAATTATCAAAACAATTTGTTAACTCAGACTTGACTCAGACAATTTGTAATTATTTTCCATTACTTGACACTGGCAGAATTGTCTAACACGTACACGTTGCCATAAATAAAGAATTCATTCATTCAATCTGGTAGTTTATAACGTTGTGGTTTTATTCTCTTTGGTTTCATAATACTCGTATGATGGTCAATTTTGCTGTTAGCATCCCTAGTACATCTGTGATTTTGCTGTTCATTAGCATCCCTAGTACATCTGTGGTATATTGTCTCTTTGTAATTAATTAGTAACAATGTTATTTAAGATACTGCTACCAACTTATTATCCGAGATAATAAGTACTAAAAATAAATAATAATACCACCATGCAAAATTGGGAAGCATTGGTGTTTTTATGTGTTTTTGTGTTTGTGTACCCAAATTGTGTTGTTTTCCATCGATTCTCTGCCCCTGTTTTGCTTGCCTTCCGATGTGCTTCAAAGGTAAACAATGACATCATTAATAAAGTAAGCAAAGCTTGAGTTGTGGGTATTAGGTACTTATACGGAGTGGTTTTGTAAAGTTTTCAAGTTTCTGTGTATTTTTCAATAGTTCTACATCTACGTTTTACTAGCAGCGCCTCACGGTTTCACCCACGTAATCCCCGTTCCCATGGGAATTCCGGGATAGATTATAGTCTGGAACAGCACATAGGCTATACTATAGCCTATGTGTAAGTAGATTATAGTCTGGAATATGACATAGGACTATAGCCTATGTGCTATTTCATTTTGTGCTATAATCTATCTCTATAATATTACTACTATAATCTATCTCTGCGCCAAATTTCATTCAGATCCGTTCAGTAGTTTTTATGTGAAAGAGTAACAAACATCCATCTATCCATCCATACTTACAAACTTTCGCGTTTATAATTGAATTGAATTTGACGACCTCAGTGGCGCAGCGGGCGAGAGTCTGCCTGTGATGCAAGAGGTTGCGGGTTCGATCCCCGCCTCAGAACAAATTTGTGTACGATCTGCAGAAATTTGTTCCATTGGTCTGGGTGTTTTCTATGTATAATAAAAAATATCTATGTATGTAATGTATAATATTACGTATATCAGTTATCTAGTACCCATAACACAAGCTTTGCTTACCTTGGGGCTAGATAATGCTGTGTGAATTGTCCAGCATTATTTATTTTTTTATTTATAATATTAGTAGGATGTATTATAGTACAAAAGCCTCCCACTCTAGGTAATCTCTAAGAAATTAAATAAGTTGCAAAAAAATCAATAGGTATAAAATTCCTCTCGTCCCTGGTTATGAATATTATTTCGTTTGTTTATCGATAGATAATATTTCCAAGAGTTAAATAAAATAACTGGCAAGCCAATGATACTAAGGCCTGTAATATGGAAGATCTTCCATATTACAGACCTTCACTCAATCATAAATCGATGACCGATCAAGCTTCTTAGTACGGGCCTAAGACTTAAAGAGATATGGACGAGTAACGTACGAGCAAACCACTCGTGGAATATAAAATTACAAATGGCTGCCATTCAGTAACTTCTAGCCACTTTTTCAAACATATTCATCGATCATTTGAAATAAATAAATAATTCATAAATTTCAGATAAGTAAGAACAGTTATAGATCATATTTAACTTATTCTACGGTCTGTAGTCTTATTATACCTTAATCATACCTACATAAAATATAAAAACTGGGCTTATATTGTTTTAAATCAACTTCGTCGGTCTTTATATCTTCCAAACTACTAAATAAAAACTTAGAAATTTATTTCTGGTAAAGTTCAGGACTTATTCTATCGATCATAATGAAACACGATTCCATAATAAAAATCTATAGAAAAAAATCGCAAACCTACCTCTAAATCTTTACATATAAAACAAAGTCGTGTTAGTTACACCATTTATAACTAAAGAATGACGGGCTGATTTTCATGGTTTTTGATTTGTTGGATTTCTCTTAGTCCGGAATAGGATAAGAAGTATTAAAAACATTGAAAAATTGTCGAAAAATAACTATCCATGCGAAGCCGGGGCGGACAGCTAGTTATTAATAAAACCATAATATCTCAATAAATACACAAGTTAAGATCTTGAGAATAAGCATGGTAATAGAACTAATAAATAATAAATAAATAATAATAAATAATGCTGGACAATTCACACAGCATTATCTAGCCCCAAGGTAAGCAGAGCTTGTGTTATGGGTACTAGATAACTGATATACGTAATATTATACATTACATAGATAGATATTTTTTATTATACATAGAAAACACCCAGACCAACGGAACAAATTTCTGCAGATCGTACACAAATTTGTTCCGAGGCGGGGATAGAACCCGCAACCTCTTGCGTCGCAGGCAGACTAAGTATAAAAACATTTTATATGTATCTTTTTTTTTAAATAAGGTCCTAATTAATAGATAATAAGCTAAAACTTGATTTTTGGGAAAAATCATGATTTTACAGGAAATACCCTAAAGGTCCTTAGTAAGAATCAAATCAATTTTTTCTCACTATGGAGCTTTAGGTATTGTGTGCATGTGATTCTCTAAGAAAAATTCGTCATAAACGGCTGTTACTTTTGATTGCGTTGACTTAGAAGTTTGTTTTATATTGCAGCTCCAAGAATTTACGAACTTGAGTATATGATGTGAATTTTAAATCGATACCTCCACGCGTTTCTGAGAAAAGATGGTTGACAGACGGACAGACGAATATCAAAGTGATCCTATATGGGTTCCTTTTTTCTTTTTGAGGTTCGGTACCTTAAATAAATGAATATGTGGCTTATTTTTCTAACTGTGACATCAAGTTATCTTTTATGAACTTAATTTGTCGTTTTAAGCCGAGTGGTGCGCTGGTGTGCGCCACAAATACTTTGTTGCTCACAGTATTAAAAATGCACACAAATGATGTGCATAATGCCGATGGCATATTCTACCTGCCAACCACACATGGTCAACAACATCAAAAAGGCGTGCTTTAAGTATTGAAAGAATCGGGATGAAATTTTGCACTGATCGACATTGCCTTGAAATCATAAAAGAAATTAAGTAAGTAACAAAAAATTTCGATTTCGGCAGGATTCGAACGTGCGCCCCACCCTCAATACAGGTGTGCTCTAACCAACTAAGCCACGAAATCTTATTCGGTTTCTTCGAAAATCCTTAAGGCCGGTCTTTCGAAAAAATCAACATTTTCATGATATTTGAGATCCTACTCCTCTTCAAATATGAAACCTAGGATTCTTAGACTCCTACACCTAATATTACATTTCAGTCTGTACAAAAGCGCCAAGATAGTTTTTTGATTATTGGCATGTGTTTGAAGAAAAAAAACATCTAAAATATCTCAATTTTGACACATATTTTCCTTCTTCTCCGAATCAATATGAATTACTGACTTGATTTTTATATTGAAAAATAAAGCAAAAGAAGGGTAACAGATTCGCCAAAATAATTTTTTGATTACTAGAACAGTTTTCTTTTAATTAGAAGAAATGTATTTGGCGCTTACGACTTTAACTTCCGAGTATCTGCGGGGCCCTTGCGCGGTGCGAGGGACGAGCCGTCAGTGCCGCTCAGGCTTTCCTGGACGACGGACCTATGCTGCTCGTGATCCTACTAAAATATTATAATTATTTTCTAGTAACGTGACATAAAAATATAGCGTTTATAGATTTAAAAAAAGATGACCATGCCATGCCACGAATAAAAGGGCGATATTTGCGTGAGCTTGCCGTAAATTGTGAAATATTTATTACGTAGAACAATTACAACTAGTACCTATATAGGTACACGTATAAAACTAATATTTACACTTACTTACATCTAATTCTAAATGATTATTATAAATTTTTCTTGTCTATATTTATTATTTAGTTTTATCGCCGTAAGTCTCTCATATCACCTTTCGTTCATAGAAGTACCTATGTATAAAAATAAAAAATAAATCGAATAAGTACCTATATTCTACCTACCTACCTTCCTACTTACTAGCAAATTTTAGAAAGTCGAATGTTGTAAATTTCGTGTAAAAAGACGCGGCAACAAAGTGAATTTTAGGGGCCGTTTGTTTACCTACAAACATTCTACATCAATATTGGCTAGTGTATAATATGTCTGGGTACCTACTAGTGGGCAGTACCTACCTACAGACAGTAAGTACAGTGTACGCGCTAAGGTCGATGACCGCAGAGTCGGACTACGTCACTCCGCCGACGACCTTCCTTCCCCGGGCCCCCCATTCTAACGATAAACAACCGAGCAGAACATTACCAACCTTACTTTTTTGGTTTCGTTACCAAATCTGTCGACTTCAGATTCGATGCACAACACTAGGCATAACACATACAACATACCTACATCAACACTTGATTATAGGCTTAGGTCATAATCATAACCCGAAATGATGTTGCTACATGCAGAACACTAATTCTTGTATAATGAATCAATCCCTAAAAGAACTCGCCCATCAAATCAAAAAAGATACATTTCGGATGTATTCCCGTTGTCCCCATTGACTCCGTCCCCATTTAATGGGGACAACGGAACTTAATTAAAATTTATGCCCGTTGTCCCCATTGACGGTTTACCTGTTAATGGGGACATCGGAACTCGATAAAATAACTAAAATGTATGCCTGTTGTCCCCATTGACGGTTTACCTGTTAACGTGGACAGTGAAACTCAATGAAATAGTTACATCGAGTGATGTTAAAAGGAATTTATACTGGTATAATCTATATATATTAAGGAAAAGAGAAAACAGGGTGACATATCAAGAAATCTCTGAAACTACAAGAGCTACGAAGCTGAAATTTTGCATGGAGATTCCTTTTAGGACGTAGGCACGCTAAGAACGGATTTTTGATAATTCTTATTCTAAGGTGGTTAAAATGGGGTCAATAATCATTTTTATAATAACTGCAGAACCGTAACTTTTGGACCGTCAAAATTTGGAGCGTAAAGAAACAGATACGTGTTTCAGTGTTTTTTGAAATTCACACCCTAAAGGTCAGGGCTGTGGACTCAAAGTCAGGCCAATTACTAACTTATCAAGTAATCTCAGGAACTAGAAGAGCTATGAGGCTGAAATTTTGCATGGAGGTTTCTTTTATGACTTAGGCACCCGCTAAGAACGGATTTTTGGAAATTTGAAAGCATAGTGAGAAAAATAATATTTTTCTCACTATGCTTTCAAATTACCCTATAATCTGAATCATTGTGAGTCGGCAATTTGCAACATCAAAACAAAGCGATGTGGCAAAGGTGATTCGTGATGCTAAAATAATTATTTGGTATGAGTATAAACCTGTTTATAGTATTAAATTTGGTTTATTCCCATTTGTCACCCTGATCTGTCCCCTTAGGGGGATGACTTGTCTTAGTGCTTATTTTGTAAGCCTAAAGAAATAAATTGTTTTATGGATGGCGTTACATTTCTTCTAGCCGGTGACTTCAGACAGACTTGACCCGTGGTACCAATAGGAAAAGAAGCAGATAAAGTAAAGGCCAGTCTGAAGTCGTCATATCTGTGGCCTAACTTTAAAATTCTCAATTTAGGATTCAATATACCGATGCATCTATATCAAAACTTACGTGCAGATGCATTTTCAACGCTTTTGAGTATATATTATATAATACACCATCGGGGATAGGTTAATAGTTGTCATTTGAGAAGTCGAAAAAAAAACTAAACTAACTAATTTGACAGTTAGATACCTACTGTCAAATTAGTTTAGTTTTGTTTTCGCGTGAAGTGAAGCGTGGCCCGTGGTACCAAGAGGAAAACGAGCAGATAAAGTAAAGGCCTGTCAAAATTCGTCAATTCTGTGGCCTAACTTTAAAATTCTCAATTTAGGAGTCAATATACGCATGCATCAATATCAAGACTTGGGTGCAGATACATTTTCAACGCTTTTGTGTATATAAATTATACACCATCGGGGATAGGTTAATAGTTGTCATTTGAGAAGTCGCCAAAACAAAACTAAACTAACTAATTTGACAGTTACATACCTACTGTTAAATTAGTTTAGTTTTGTTTTCGCGTAAAATATAGCCTTTTTAAACGATCAAATGCAAAAAGATGGCATCATTTTTAGTGTTAAAAAATTAGCATAGATAATAATTAAAAGAATATTACAATCTTAATATTTAATTAGTGAAGTTTATAATGAGTGAAAATTTACTGAATCATTAAGAGATTTCTTAAACTACCAGAGCTACGGAGTTCCTTTTAGAAAGTAGGCACTTGCTATGAACGGATTTTGGAAATTCGTATTCTAAGGTAGATAGAATGGGGTCGTTATCGAATAACTAATTTTTAAACAAGCATTCTTAGAAGGATGAAATGGGTTTATAGGTTTTCTATAATAACTTTAAAATCTTTGGATTGGTTGTTAAACTTTGGCGTAGTACATGGAAACAACATTACTTGAAGTATTACTAAAGTCCACGTGAATGAAATCGTGGGCGGGTCAGCTAGTAATAATATACTCTATTAAGAAATCGCTGTTTCTTTTGTTTAAAAATACACATTGTTAATGTAACTGTGTAAAATAATGTAGTTTATTATTTCAAAATGTCCTTGAAAAGGATGTGCCGGCGGTGGCCGGCTTGCACGGCGCTGCAGCTAGGGAATAAAAGCGTACAAATACCATTGTTTTAACAAAGTTCTCATTGGCTTATGTTAAACCTCACTCCAGAAAATAATCAAAATAAAAGAAACTTGTAACTCACTCTGAGTACTTAGTTGTGCAGATTGTGCTGCATTTATAAGTGGTGCATGTGGTGTTGTAAGTGAAGGAGTAAAAGAACTCTTGTGTCTGAGTACATTTTTTACACAAACTACCTAGAACTTTAATTAATTAATTTTTCGCCTACAATAAGTAGTTTATGTATGTTGATTTTATTGTAGCATTGTATTCAGCTGAAGAAAAAATCTGTTTAGAACAAAAAAAGCGAATCCGTGGTCTTGTTATTCTTTCTCAGTATTTTATTAGCCACTTACAATAAACTGTAATTAAAAAATGTTTCGTTTTATGTGACCAACAATGTCACAAAAGCCTCTTGGCCCTTCGGGAGGAAGTAGTGAATTGAAATACTTAGACTAAAATAGCGACACAATAATTTTGCATGCTGGACAACAGTTTACGAAAAGGACAACATGTGGAGCAGATTTGTGAAAATGCTACTTGCGAAAAAAGGCAAGTGTACAATAAACTTTCAAGTGAGAATTTCAAAAAGTACTTTTTACGTATTTTGGTAGACACGCGCGACTTCGCTGCGTATGTTTCAATCTTTTTAAATGCTATTATTGTTTAAAGAGCTGTATTTTATCATAGTATCATGAATATTTTAGTGAAATTTAGTGTATTATAATTTATTTGTACCTTCGGTAGATCATTTATTTTAATTCCATTTATTTACAGGAAGGTGCCATTTTGAAGAAGACCTCATATACTTGTACACCGGATTCCAATAAAGACCCGCTCGACACTTATATGGAGGATTACAAAGAAAAAAATCGTCAAAGTCGATGTACCTGCCATACTAACAGCTTACAATACATGATATCTGAAATTATTACATTATCATCAACATTTGCTACGTTTAAGTATTTTTTTTATGTTGATTTACTTAATTTTTTCAAATTATTTATGCATATTAAGTGTTTTCATTTAGGTATTATGTTGATACTGTGATATAATTAATACTATTTAGTTGTGTTTTTATAAGTTTTTAAGCTTTTGTGAGTTTTTTATAAATCTTTTTTATATGTACTAGGTACAAATAATATCTTTTCTGTATTCTTTACTTAAAATTATAAGGAAATTAAAAAAATGGGATTTTGTTTAACGGTGCGGTGTTAACTATGTGAGTACTACTTGTTTTTAACCATAACAACATCACAATAATTAATTTATACCTATAAATTAATACCTATAAATCTAGCAACAATGCTGATTGTGTGATATAAATTAATTATTGTGATGTTGTTATGTAAATATACAATGTTGATTCTACGATCCAAAAAAAATATATATATATTATAGTGAGGTTTTGTAATCTGTGTAGCTTTTTAAATCGATTTTTTGTCATTTGGATAAACTCTAACTACGCTTATATCAATTATTTCATTTGTATGTATATAAACTATGCTTACATCAAAGGAGATATAAGGATAAGGATATTTTATATGTTCTCATTGGCCCATAACGGGAAACCGTCAATGGGCTCAACGGTAAGCAAAGTTATGACTTCCCGCTGTCCCCGTGACGAGAAAACGTCCATGGGGACAACGGTAAGGAAATTTTATGACTTCCCGTTGTCCCCATAATGGGGACAGCGTCAATGGGGACAACGGGAATACATCCCAATATACACCCCGTTCCGTTGTGGTGGCAGATGGGGGGCAAATCTGAAAAAGTCGGAATTTTCCCGAGGTCCCCCAGACCCCCTACACGTTTCCGCAAAAAAAAAAACTAGACCTCCCCATCCACCATCAAGGAGAACAATAATGTCAATCATTGAGTCAATGGTAATCCATCTTTATTTATATTTGTATACATATGTATATGAAATCTGTGCAAAATACCTCTGTTGAAATTACACGCTGAGTAAAATTCTATAATTTAGTGTAGTGTTCTCAAGTAGCACCTACCTACGCGAGAAACCTGCACACCTAAGCTAATAACAATATCTAATAATAGGTACTAGAATAGTTTTAGCATATTATGATGTAGCAGTAGGTAAGTCCTTATTTCGATATGACGGAAGCCTCGATGCGATGCGCGACCGCTTGCCATGAGCGGAGGCCGCAGTCTGCGTGCGTAAAAATGTAGCGGGGGTATGCGGTTGGCGCGGGGAAAATTTTTGACTCCGCCCGAATCCTCAAGGCTCTTGGCCTATACACCCACCTTAAGAACTCTTATGGCTCTAGCGCCGCCGTAAGAGCTTACTAACGTAACGTAAGACGTCAAAAATGTCACTTAAGAGCTTTATTTTCTGAGATTTCCCAGAGTGCCAGGTGCCACCTTTGAAATCATAAAAGCTACGTATAACAGGTATCGAAATGATTCGTGCAGAGCCGCTGGCAGAAACTAGTCTGCCATCAAGCCATCACAGCGCCGGAGACAATGGAAATAATCACTTCAATGTTTGTTCCATAACATTATTATTAAGTGAAAATTTCACAAAATCATCTCTAAAAGAAAACCCAAGTTTTGTTGCTCAATAGTCGCACAGTCATCTACTAAAAGCTTGTGCCAAAACTACAACATTCTCGCAATATGTTTCCCAAAAGAAATCTTTGTGTTAGGTTTCGTTGTACGTGACTCAACCTACATACATATCTATATAAAAAAAGTCGGCTGTATCTGCCTGACTGACTTCAGTTTCCGAGTGTCTATAGATATTTTTTAAATGACTACCTGCTCGCGGCTTCGCATACACTTATAAGTAGTCTTTGCCCGTAAGTAGCTTGTGATTTATTTATTTATTTTTATTCGGATTGCCATCAGGTTAACTATTAACAATATAACTTAAAATAGATACAGAAAGATAATAATAGGCACTCGCTAATAGAAACATAGTAAAATACCTAAGTGTGAACACAAAACAAAATTTTTATTTTTCGTCGACAAGTTCGTAAAGTAATAAAATGAACAAGTACAATATGTAAAAATTAAAAGTATAGCTACATCATGTGCAAAAGAAGTTAAGAGTTATGCATCGCCTTGCCCTGTGAATGCTGGTATTGAAAAGGTCAATGTTCAACATTCTGCTGAATTCATTGACAGTTCCACTCGCTCGCACTATAAATGAATTTTGTCTATAATTAGTTCCATCATGTTGGACATGTAGTAATGGATTGTGTCTAAGTGTCTAAGCCTACGTGGTACATTGATATAAGTGACACAAGTGTGTGTGTGTAAGTAGTTTGTGAAATTTAGATGGGACGTAAATGGCATCCTTGGGACGGCGCCGAGATATCATTTACCTCTCTGTCAAATTGCATTGAGATATTTACGTTCAGCCGTTTAGTGGCGAAAAGGTTAGAGATAGAGTTACTTTCTAATTACGACACTACGAGCTAGATTTCAGATTTCATTTATTCATTAAATTTCAGGTTTATACATAGATCTTAAAATTATTCTTATAGTAACTACTGACGACCTCTGTGGCACGGTGGGCGAAGGTCTGCCTGCGACGCAAGAGGTTGCGGGTTCGATTCCCGCCTTTGGACAAATATTTGTACGATCTGCAGGTATTTGTTTCGGGTGTTCTGGTCGTTTTCTATGTATAGTAAAAAATATCTATCTATGTAATGTATTATAATTATGTATATCAGTTATCTAGTACCCATAACACAAGCTCTGCTTAGCTTGGGGCTAGATAATGCTGTGTGAATTGTCCAGCATTATTTATTTATTTATTTTATTATAACCGAAACCTGGCTAGTAAATAGGTTTATTTTATGTATGTTAGTTAAGGTATATATTTATATGGGCCGTAGTTTTTAAGTATTTTACATCTTTTACTAGACTAATGTTGCCTGATATAAATGTTTTTTTTTTATTTATTGACCGAGCGAGCAAAGCGAGCGAAGCGTCCCTGCATCAACTATAAGCAAAAGTATAGATTCTGTCAGAATGTACGTACTCTTATATTTGAATGAATCGAATCTCTGAATTTTTTAGTCGTCTGTGTTTTTTGATTCAAAAATATCTCCGCTTTAAGACATCTGATTTCCATGATTATTTTTTTTATTGAAATGTAGTCATTTTTAGTTTGTTCTCATAAAAAATGGTAATGATATGTTAAGGATTTTTGACAAGACGCACAAAATAGCTCTGCAAAATGCAACATAAGCATTTGAGCATAAATACCGTACAGCGCCACCTATTAGAACATCTTTTTAACACCCCGCGAGTAGGTAGGTACTATGTAATAGCCCGGCGACTTGTTTCGTCTTCGTATGCTTGCAGTTTGCGCAGATAAAAAACAATTTTATAGATGGCGCTTAGTTTAATTCGTTGTAATATTATTATGAAAATTTAATTTTATAATTTCAATTAATTTAATGGCCTCAATGATCAAAAACTATTTAATTTTTAATATTATAAATTGTTTATTTTTGACTTACTAGATCATCCCATCATCAGTCTATATCATTCCACTGCTGGACATAGGCCTCCCCTAATGAGCGCCATAACGCCCTGTCTTCAGCTTGCCGCATCCAGCATCTGCCAGCAGTCAATACAATACAATTTTTAATTAATAACGCCAAGTCTTTCACAAATCGTCATCCCACCTGGTCGGAGGGCGTCCTCCACTACGTTTGCCGAGTCGCGGTCTCCACTCAAGAACACGTTTACCCCCAGCGGTTGTCGGTTCTTCTCGAAATATGTCCAGCCCACTGCCACTTCAGCTTGCTAATCCTTTGAACTTATTCGATAATCATAAATAATTTGTTTTAATCTAAAGTAAATTGTGTAATTGGTGTTTTAAAAATGGTGTTAGTAACTGTTAAAAAAATATGGTCACCGTTGAGACTGACCGTTGCGACCGAAAACCTAAAAGAACGTATTATAATGCAACATTCGATGCCAGCGAGGAAAGCCGCGTGTCAAGCTTATGCTAGTAATAAAGTAGACATTTTGGTTTCGGCACAGTCACTGTTATTGCACTCTTAGAAAATTCATAGTACATGTCGCCACCTGGCAACGCTAAGGCATGGCATAGAATTATTAACTTCACACACTCGATCCCCATAACTGTTCATAGGAAGAGTCGGAACACGAGTTACATAGGACCAGTAAGTACATTTACAATAAAACGACATTGTTACACTGAATGCCTCCATCGTAATTAAGTGAACTTGACACCCATCGGCCAAAACTCAATAAATGGATTGAAGCCTGGAAGAGATCGCTTCTAAGCGATAAGGCCGCCCATTGTACACGTCTCATGTAATATGTCTTTTTTGTAATGTTCTTTTTCTGGTGTACAATAAAGTGTTTTTGTATTGTATTGTATTGAATTGAAGTCTACATTATGGCGGGAGTGTCCAGTCTTCGTTTTAAAGTACTTCTCCACAGCCTTGGTCTTCTCTTCACACATAGTGGACGCGTGACGTAAAGCTGGGTAGTTGGTACTTCCGCTCGGAAACCAGAGTTCAAGTTACTCCCGTACCGCACTGGTTCCGGCTGTTGGGCTTACGGCAACAAATAGTAAAAAAACAGAATTAAATAATTAGTTAAATTCACAGTGGTAGTTCGCAAGTGAACTACCACTGTGAATTTAACTAATTATTTAATTCTGTTTTTTACTATTTGTTGTTATAGCGGCAACAGAAATACATTTAGGTTAAAGATATTTTATTTCTCATAAAAACAGAAGTTCTTTTAAAATGAGATACAATACAAAAATAATGCTTATACTTATTATGTTATTGTGCTTAACAACTTACTATAAAATAACATACCGGCCCCGGGCCGGTATGTTATTTTATAGTAAGTTGTTAAGTATTTCTACAATTCAAAAGTGTAAATAAAAATTACATTAGCTGTGAAATTAACTGTCTATCACGGTTCATTACATACAGCCTGGTGACAGACGGACAGAAAGACAGACGGACGGACAGCGGAGTCTTGGTAATAGGGTACCGTTTTACCCTTTTGTTACGGAAACCTAAAAACCGTGTTAAGGTGCTCTCGCACTGAGCGGAACTGCACTACAACGGAACTGCACGACACGGCGCGACCAGTTATTCTTTGTATGAAATACTTTGAGACTGATCGCACTGCGCGTCAGCGGAACTGCGCGGCCTTTTTGGTGATTTGTTCTAATTTACAAAGTATTTTTTAAAGGTTTTTTTTATTTGTTACAGATATGAAATGCTGCCAATGCTTTGTCGTACACTTTGACAGCGAGGACAGTGACATCGGAGAGATCAAAGAGGATAGCGCAAAAATGTAAAAACCTAGACTTAACTAGGTACATCAGGCTAGCGACTACCTAGAAGGTACGGCAAAGGTACCTTCAGGTTTACCAGCCGAAATCAAGATGCAATGTTTGTAAACATTAGCAGCTTGCAGACGTAAAGTTCAGACCTCTGGATATCTGGACAGTTGGGTCTACGTTCCAAACCCCGGATGGATCCGTGCAGTTTTGACTGCGGATCAAACTGTCGCGCTAATTACGATTAAAAATGTGTCCACTGTTTGGAACGCTGGTCAATAATTCATATTTTGACAAACGATCCGAACTGTGCGTGTAAATTGTTTTTCAAGAGTTTCGACTGCAGTTTTGACCACGCGCTAGGCGTGGAACTTTATAAATTTTAAAAGTTTTGCCTTAAGGTATTCTCGCACTGAGCGGAACTGCACTACAACGGAACTGCGCGACGCGGCGCCAGTTATTATTTGTATGAAATCCTATTAGACTGATTGCACTGCGCGTCAGCGGAACTGCGCGGCTTTTTTGGTGATTTGTTTTAATTTGACGCGCTGAGCCGCGGCCGCGCAGTTCCACTGTCGCGTAGTGCGTTTGCACTTTTAACCTTGCGTATGTAGGTTGCTATTTGTCTCCATACTTAACCTAAAAGCCACTATGATGTTGTTGATATTTTGACTTGATTTCTTTTCTAAAATGTCAAAGATTCTAAAATGTCAAGAAATCTATCTTTTCTGTAGTCTACGTTGATTGATTTCTCCGTCAAATATGGACCGACGTGGAAAAGTCTTTTGCGTACGTAGAATGAATCCAAGGTGGTACCAACTCTGACGTTTCTCAATGAATAAGTATTGGCCCCGAAAAGCTTAAAAACTATATATATATATAAATACTAAGGAATATGAATTTGGTTTGTAAGCTTTTTGTAAAACAATCAAATTTTTGAAATTACATTAATATTCTAATAGTACGTAGGCTTCTGGAATCTTTGAACAATGCATTAAGCTGACATTTTTTTTTAACTCGACTCTAAAAAAATAATTTTGTATCTTTTGTTTACAAACATTGTGACATGAGAATGGCTTGACTGTGTTTATGGTTTAGTTGCCACCAAGTCAGTACAGTCACGCCAGTAGCTATATAAGTTTTTATCTGCAATGGAAAACTTACAATTACCTACTATGACACAAGCTCTAAGGCCCGTATTATAAAAGCTTGCTCAGTTATGAATCAATAAGTGAGTATACTTATTGATTCGCATTCTTGAGGAACACATACGTCTTAGAAAATCGTTAGGTACTCAACCAGAGATCATTGGCTGAGTAAGCTTTCATAATTACGAGCCTTAATTTGGGGCTAGATGATACAGTGTGGATTGAGCATGTCCACCATTATTTATTTATTTATTTCAATCTGATACGTGATGTAGATGCTTAGTTTTGTTTTAATTTGTTATTAGAAATAAATGATTTTGAAACATTAATAACTATTCCCCTTGAATTTATTTCTTTTGATGTAGAAACCATAATAATTCATCATCATCACCAGCCTATATTAGACATATGCCTCCTCTAATGAGCGCCATAGCGTTTTGTCTTCAGCTTGGCGCATCCAGCATCAGCCTGCAGTTTTTCGCAGGTCGGTATCCCACCTGGCCGGACGGCGTCCTACACTACGTTTGTGGAGCAGCGGTCTCCAATCAAGAACACGTTTACCCCAGCGGTTGTCGGTTCTTCGCGATATGGAGATATGGCCGGCCTACTGCCTAAAACTTCAGCTTGCTAATTTTTAGAGTTATGTCGATTGCTCTGGTTCTCTGTCGGATGTAGGTATTCGTTGCGAATTTTTTCCTTCAGAGAAACTCCGAGCATAGCTCTCTCCATAGCTCGCTGGGCGACTTTAAACTGGTGGACCAGCCCTACCAGGGGTGAGGTACTTCGTACCGTGTCGTGAACAGTGTAATACTTATTAAATGTGGTAAAAAAATTGTTCACCTGAAATTAAGTCGAATAAGTCTGTACCGCGGGCTGGAGCTAGTAATTTAATTATAATGTAAGAAACTCCAGAAGGAATTCACTAATATTATTCAATCGCAATTGAGTAATAAAAATAATTATATTGTAAATTAATTTCAACTCCCCTGTTAAAGATGATTCTTCAAATTAACTCTCTTGTCTTGAGGCTTTGCGGTTTCACACGAGGTTGTGGACTTACGACATGCTGCAATTTAAAACTTAAAAGTTCCTTCTGATGGAACAATTAACCCTCCAACTCAGACCGTGTTATGTTGTTTTATGTTGGAAGAGGATAAGGGAACCTCCGGAATGGCAGAAGTTTTTTTCTGCATATTCAAACTTAACACAATACAACTTAACATAATATTCACTGTCACCAATCCTACTAAGCGTGGGCATTATAGCAAAATCCACGTGGGGCTTTGTCTTTTATTTTGGGAAAGGCATGTTCAGCTGTGGACAGTTGAGTCGTAAGAAACATATGTGCGTAGAGTGCTGATGAAAGTGAATCTTTGGACAAATCTTTACATAGGTTCTCAGAGATGGCGGCTTTGCTAGCACCAATAAGAAAAAAGTTGTCCTACACGTTCAGTGATTAGTTTAACAACAACAACAGCCCAAAGGTTTGTGTGCACAGAAAGTCCGTTTTTCAGGAACCGTTTAAACGGATCCGTCGCTACTGGAGGTGATAGCCACGCGCACCTTCGATCCGATAAAACGGAACCGTATGTTTTGTCGTAACTACATTCGCCATCGCCGAATAAAAACGGATACGATTAAACCGTGTGAACGTACCCATACCGATACTTACAACATAACCGGACTACCTACTATTTATTATGTTTAATATTAATAATTTTTATATATTAAAAATCATTAATATTATTTTTGATAAGCTGTGAAATGTCTGTTTTAATTGCTCTGGCTATCTCACTATTTCCACAACATTTTTGTAGCGAGCCATCACTACGTCATGTGCAAGAGCCCAAACCCGCTTCGACTTGCCTCGTAACCGAATTGCAAAGTTTGAAGTTGGCGCGAAACAGCCAACATTCCGTAAATTGTGTATTTGTTTAATCGTTATTTGAGTCTGTTCAACGTTAATAGATGCTTTGTTTGGTAAAAGCTTAGTTTTTAGGATTCTGTGTAAGGTAAAGTAAATGCGTAGGGTTTTTTGACTGACGGCAAAAATCGAGATGAAGTTATTGCCAGTTTCGATGCTTGAAATAAAATAAAATAACTAATAATATTTATCACTTGCTCGAAGGAATGCGGAACGCGCGCGTCTAGAACCGCACTCACCCTGAAGAAGTCCCTCGTTAAGGGATGAAAAGTTGGTGTTCTTCCAACACAAATAAGGTTCGTAGTTAACCCGCTCACATCCGTAATTAATACGTCAAACTACGATTGTTTTTAAAGTAAGAAAGATATTTATCACATTTATATTATAAATGCGAAAGTTTGGATGGATGGATGTTCGTTACTTCTTTTCGACAAAATTCCTGAACGGATTGAGATGAAATTTTGCACAGATGATGATAATCATAGCGCACAGCGTCGCGTCGCTTTGCGTCTCGCTGTGAACTGACCCTAAATTGACAAAGGCAACTTTCTTGGCACTATGACTCTACGCTTAGGTTGTAAAAAGCGCTCACAAAAAGCCTAATCAGTACTTCATCGACTAAAGGCCTCCTCCATTTTAAGAATAGAATAGAATAAGAATCTTTATTGTGAACTGTGTAACATAGTTGGTCTTATGAACTATTACATTATACATTCTACATTATACATTCTACATTATACATTCTACATTATACATTCTACATTCTACATTCTACATTCTACATTCTACATTATACATTCTTCAACAGTTTGTCCTTACGGACATACAATAATTATTATAAGAATATACTTAGAATTAAAGTAATTGCACTTTTTAAATCACATAACAATAGGAATCCAATGTTTATTATTAGGTATATTATAATTATTATCTAAATTTTGGAGGGGTTATGTCAAAGTATTCTTTAATGTTCTAATGGGTTTTTGATATTAGATATTTTCTTAATTTTATTTTGAAATTATTATCTTCTATTTCTTTTATTTCTAATGGTAGGTTATTTTAAATTTTAATGAAAGAATATTTATTTGTTGTTATTTACAAATAAGCACATTTCAATAATGTAAATTCCAGTTAAAGTTAAAATATTGTTGTCTTTAAAAATGTTACGAAGAGATTTTACTCCATACTTTTCTGTCTTGAGCTTTAAACAAAGCTGTCCAAGAAGCTTATATCCTGATATAAGCATCTTGAGCCAGTCTATGCCAGCCGCTTTGTTTATCTCGTCTATCCACTTACTACCTACGATGTCAATCCACCTACCTACCTACAAAATCTGTAGCACTATGATAAGGCAAACTAAAAGTCCGGCAACAAAAATAATCTAATAGTATAATATATAATGTATAATAATCTAATAGTAAAAGCTTCACTTGATCTAATATTCGCTAGAGCCGTGCAAAGTTATTATTACTCCGTGCAAGCATACATTCAAAATCGTATTTTCAATTATGTTATGTGTAAGTTGGGACATTTCCCACGTGGCTCCAGCCTCGGCCACAGAATAGAATAGTGTGCTTAGGCGTTGACTGTCGGGAACGGACACACGGACAGAATAAATGAAGAACAAAATCGAACAGTGGAAGCAAAAACCGGGTCTACAGGCCTAAGGCAGAAGACAACGCTGCGACCTTGTGATGGTTGGACAAATTCCGGTCATCCAAGGCTGAATAACGTACCTATCTCTGACCCATTTATACGATGCAATTCCAAATTACGCTGAAATCGATATTTTCGTACTCAAAAGCGTTTCGTATTACCATAGACCAACTGGTCTGTGGTATTACTGAGCGCGACAACGATGTCCTGTGTGACGTCATAGATGACGTCATTACATGCGCCCTTTTACGAAATCTTCTACTATGATTCAGGTTTAAGAATGTTTTATTTCTCAATAAGAATAAATTCACTTACATGAGAACACAAAATTTTTAACAATGTAGCTAAAATCGTACTTAAATTAACAAAAAGTTAGTCTAAAGTGGGTAGTGCCAATAAGAAAGTAAAATGAATAGTCTCTTCGCGTAACAAGAACAATGGCTGCTCGGCCATGACAAGGATCGAGCACAACTGGAAGTGGCATGCAAACATCTTAAAATTAATAACAGTGTCACACGACCTAGTTATTTTGACATGACATGATATTTAAGTATTTTTTTAAACATTGACATTGATTTTAGTTCTTTGATATCTTTCGGTAGTTTATTATACATGATAATGATTAATAAATGCCTACTACGATAAAATCTACCATAGAGTATACTATTACTCTGACTAATAGGAATGGAGTAAGTGGTATAGAGTAATAGTATAAAGTACTACTAATGTAATACTAGTTACTCGATACTGGTACCATTCAAAGGAGAAACGAGCTCAGAAGGCACTTCAAGCGCGCAGCGGCAAATCTCTTCCGATTTCCCGATTCGAGTTCGCTGCGCTCTTCTTCGCTTTGCGCGAGCCTGTTGTTAACTTGCGGCGTGCTCGCTATGCACTCGTCGGTGTAACTTGGCGTTATTAATTAAGAATTGTATTGTATTGTAAATCGCCAGTGTGATAGCGCAGACGTTTACGTCAGCGCTACTTTCAAATTATCATCTAGCATGTTCGCGAACTATCACAACCAGCTCGACTAACTTTCCTACCGTGTGTATCATTGTAGCAAACTTAACCATTATTGTTTCACTATGCCTGCGATCTATTTAGATTTCCCAGTGGTAACACAAAGATGCCACATAATGTTCTAGGCATGAACTTTCCTCCTTCCATGGTTATAGGTAACATTTTGTCCATAGGTAATTTAAAAATATACACTTAATAAAAATCAGTAACAACCTATTTTGACGACCTCTGTGGCACGTTGGGCGAAGGTACGCCTGCGACGCAGGAGGTTGCGGTTTCGATTCCCGCCTTGGGACAAATATTTGCACGATCTGCAGGTATTTGTTCCTAGTGTTCTGGTCGTTTTCTATGTATAATAAAAAATGTCTATCTATGTAAATTATGTAATGTATTGTATTATGTATATCAGTTGTCTAGTACCCATAACACAAGCTCTGCTTAGCTTGGGGCTAGATAATGCTGTGTGAATTGTCTAGCAATATTTATTAGATAGGTATATTATCTATCCATAGTTAATATACAAATATACACTTAATAAAAATCAGCAACAACCTTTTTTGATGACCTCTGTGGCGCGGTGGGCGAAGGTACGCCTGCGACGCAAGAGGTTGCGGGCTCGATTCCCGCCTTGGGACAAATATTTTTGTATGATCTGTAGGTTCCGGGTTCCGTTTGTAGTAATGTAACTAGTATTGTAACATACCATATTTATGTTTAACAGTTATCGATAACACAAGCTAACCATAACACAAGCTAACTATAACACAAGCTAACCATAACACAAGCTAACCATAACACAAGTTCTGATAAGCTTGGGGCTAATATTTCTTTTTAAGTTTTATTTCAGGTTTTAAATTAACAGTCGATTATTGTAATTTCCTAACTGTTTTTAGGGTTTCGAGATCGGTTTCGAAACCCTTATGGTATCGCTCTGTCCGTCCATCTTCTTTCTTAAATATCTCAGTACTGCCCTCTATGGTGCATAGCACCTCTGTGGTGTCTTGAGCTACCAAGCTAGAAACACCAAAACAAGCAACTACGGTGGAGTGAGTGAGACGCCAAATAGCTCAATAGGCATATTAATGGTTGCGCTACCAGCGGGTGCTTTGGATGCCGGCAACAACTTTGGCTGCGCAAGTGAGGTACCCTCCATGCAACTGTACACATTTTATTAGTGGCGCGACCGGTGGCGCCACCGTCATGTCTGATCATCATCATCTAGTCCACTGCTGGACATAGGCCTCCCCTAATGAGCGCAATAGCGCCCTGTCTTCAGCTTGCCGCATCCATCATCTGCCATCAGATGATGGATGCGGATCCGCGAATCGTTATCCCACCTGGTCGAATTGCTTCCTACACTTCGTTTGTCGAGATGCGATCTCCACACAAGAACACGTTTACCCCAGCGGTTGTCGGTTCTTCTCGAGATATGACCGGCCAACTGCCACTTCAGCTTGCTAATCCTTTGAGCTATCGATAACCTTGGTTCTCTGTCGGATGTATTCGTTGCGAATCCTATCCTTCAGAGAAACACCGAGCATGATGTCTGATGTCATGATGTCTCGTAATCAGCCAGTGCCCGGCTTTATGTTTTGAAAGTAGGCTGTAGGTTTAATTGAAACAAATTGTTAAAGATTAAAATTTGTATATTTGGTACTTCGTATATTTTTTCATTTACATTTTGAATCGATAAGAATTAATAGTTTATTCGTATAATCTTAGACGATTATAATTCAATAGTTTTTATAAAGAACAATATAAACGTAACGTATTTAGAATATTTAAAATAAAAATACTTAACAAATTCTATATAGGTTATGACTATAAGTATAAATAGTATTAGTTAATTTAGAACAATTTTTATTGAACAATTTTCTAATTATTAAGTTAAGATAGCCACCTATAAGGTATTTAGTTTAAAACTTTCTATAATATTTATTTGCTAAGTATGAAAGTAATGGCATTGTTTTTACAATAATTTAAGGCTGTTACTATTAAAATCAAAACAAATATCTATAATATATAATCTTAAATATTATAATATTCTTAAAAATAATTAAAACAACAAATTTTGCAGACTTTAATTTACCACACTTCATCAAAATAATATCTCTGAATGAATTAAGTCTTTAATCAAAACATTTTTTTGATGAATTTTAGTAATGATGTGTTTGAAATCAATAGTGAATGTTGATTTATATATTATTATAATATCTATTTTCTGTGACCATGAACAACTGTTGTTTTAAAATCCTTTCACAAACAATATTCCACAAATTCTCACCACAAAATCACTAATTATCAATCATACGTGATAACCACATAAAAGTTTAAAAAAAAAACACAATTTTGTGACATTTCAACATTTTGTCTATCTAATTTTTTAAAATCTTTATATTCTTGTATCACTCTCATAGGTGAGATAAGAATACATTTCGCAAATTAATGCAGATTTTTTTAAATTTCTTAAATAGAATCGCAACAAGTAGCAAGGGCTCTATGCTTGCTTGTTTTATCCTATTTATTTATTACTACTCCGTATCATCCAAAAATAATTGATTTAAACTTAAAACTTTACCTAAATTTAGATATTATAGTAGATTCACAGAACTCTAGGTTAGTTAGTACTATTTAAAATTAATATTCAAAACTACTGTTAGTTTGATTAAAATCACACGCACATTTGGAAGACGATATAAAATCTTAGAGGAAGAAACTAAACACCAATATATCGCTCAATATCTATTGCTTTTTTTTCAGTACAATGAATTAATTATATTAATATATTCAAGTTATATTAATATAGTAAACTAACGTTTTAACCATAACGGCAATGGTGTTGCAGTATTTATTAAATAGTCTTATTCTAATACTTATTGTAAATTCAATTTTTTTAATAGTATTTTGAAATTTCTCTAAAACAAGTTTCTAATTTACACCAATTTAGAATTAGATTGTCGTTGTGTTTTTTTGTTAAAGATATAATTATTTATTACTAAAAATATTAAAATAGATACAGTATTTACATGCAGGATGAAAAAGATTTTAAAAACTATTATCAGTCATAGGTATAGTTGATAAAATTTAAATAATTTATAACAAAATTTTAGCATTTACTACCTAATCATAAGTTTTGGTTTATCAATAAACTACATACAAATAAAGTAACGAAATATTAGTACTCTTTATACATTGAAGTATTTTATTTACACATAAAAATTTGGATGCTATACGAATATTATTAAGAATTTATATCATAAGATTAGAAATGTACAGGAAGTTTTTGGTGTTCATTTGGTATTAATTTTAAATTATCACTAAATCTTAAAATTTACTTTAATTATTACAATATTTACATTAAAAGCGACCAGCGCTATTGTTTAAAATATTAATATGAAACATTGCAAGCACTTATAACTATGTTTATTTAAAACTATGTTATTTTGTTTTACAAATTGTATTTTAGTGCATTTATTGTGCAGTGCGTGTTAGAGAGGCACACAGGCACAGTCATTTATTGTGCAGTGCGTGTTAGAGAGGCACACAGGCACAGTCATTTATTGTGCAGTGCGTGTTAGAGAGGCACACAGGCACAGTCATTTATTGTGCAGTGCGTGTTAGAGAGGCACACAGGCACAGTCATTTATTGTGCAGTGCGTGTTAGAGAGGCACACAGGCACAGTCATTTATTTTATTATTTAAATTATTAACGCAACAGTCTGTTTTACTATATGATTTTATTACCCAAGAATGATTTTCCCACAAACTCATGTATTTAACGTTAAAAAAAACACTAACTGACTGCACGTTGTAAGAGATGTTTAAAAAAATATTCAAGTATAAAATTTATTTTAAAGTAATAATTTGAAATTTCAGCAATACTTATAGTAAAACAGGCTGCCACTGGTATTTAACTTCATAAATTTAGAATATCTTGCAATTAGTTTGTTTCATATAAAGACATTTATTAAAGTAAGTATTAATGTGCAATATTAAAAATATCACAGTTAGATATAGAAGCTCAATATAAAAGGTATATATTTCAACTTAAAAACAAAATTAATTGTTGAAAAAACAGCAAAAGTGTTTTAAGAAGTGAGAACAGTGTTATCTAAATCTAATGCACGCGTATAGCCTTTAAGATAAAACCTATTTTCAACTTAATTATTCTAATGAATATTTTTTTTAAAGAAAACGGTAATTCTGCGAAATTTGCAAGATATTCCATAGATTTGAAGTCATATTTAAGACACCGCATCTTTACAATGAAGATTAATGTTACGTGCTTTATGATTTTGTGCTTTTATAATATTAAGTGATCTTTTTAATAACTATGAATTATTAACACAAATTCAAAGTGTGATACAAAATTTAAAAACAATAACTTAAGGGAAATCGATTTACACTGCGCGTGAGATCAAATTCTATGCGGTTTTTAATTTTTATTGCATCCTACAAGAAATAAAACCAGAAAGTAATTTGCGCAAACTATAAACTATAATAACCATGATAAAAGAAACTTTGAGAATACTTTTACGAATCTTTGAACAGAAGTTTTTCACAACTGCTTTAGTTCAATTAGTGGCCAAGTCTGAGATTATACAAAAAAACATTCGATAAACGTAATCGAAAACCATTGATGTCTTCTACGAAAAAGGCTTAGAATGATAGTAGACACAAACGAAGTGTAGCCAAAATCTAAATCAATCAATCTAAAACAATCTTTTAGGTTTCATAGTTAATGGTTTATGATGTGCGGCTAATAAATTTTCCGCTTGTTCTATTTCTTGTGGAACACCGAACAGAATAAAAACTACAAAGTCTGATGAGGTTTTAGTAGATTTCTTAATTATGCACTGTAGTATTTGTGTTAACCAATTTGAATATGTGAATTTAGACTATAAAATATAATAAAATTGTACTTTTGGTGAATCGTAGAACTACTCTATCAAAACCTATTTATCTATTTGTTAGGAAAATAATTAAAATAAATACTAATTATTAAACTCTATTTGCGGACAAAGCATGATTCTACATAAAACAATTTCCAATTCCTTTCTTATTATAGTACACAAGGAAATGTGTTAAAGTACCTAAGTATAATCAAATCCGTTAGTGTTGCAGTATTTTCTTTATTCTATATTATTATTATATCTATGGTTTTCTACGAGGTTTCAAAAATTCTACGAAAAAATAGTTTTTACAATTCCATTAAACCAAAAAATATAATTTGAGATCACTTCATCTACTACACATACAGTTTATTTTAGTTGCATTAATTTTATTTATTTATTTGTTTATGGCCTTAAAATGCCAAATAAAATTTACTATCAAAAGCAGTGATCTCAAAAATCAAATCTTAAAAATTAAAGCTAGGGATGAAAAATAGTTGTCTAATTTTCTACCAAATTTTTCTACGAAATCACCATTATTTCTTGCAACAAGTGGTTATCAAACTGGCTAACATTTCAATTTTTAATCACTCGTAGCAAATCTCATTCCGATATTGTCCTCAAAAACAAATCACGACCAAAAACGCCACTTGAAAAGAAAACACCAAAAATAGTAGTCCAATCTGAAGAATCAGAGTTCATGGATGACATGACTTGACATGATTAACGTACATTGTAAAAACCCGGTGCTGCGCGCCTCTCAGCCAACAGGATCCTGTTGGCGACGCATCTATAGCAGCACAGGTAGGCTAAACATCACTTGAACAGTATCCTTCTGAACGCTCTTCTAAAGTCCTTATTGAAAATCGTGTAAATAACAGGATTCAGTACTGAGTTCATGTACCCCAACCAGAAAGCTATTGCGAACGCACTGCCAGGTATATCACAACCATGACACGCAGCTTTGAGGATATAGAGGAAGAAAAATGGCAGCCAGCAAGCAATGAAGCTCCCCATTATCAACCCTAAGATCAGGGTAGCACGTTTCTCTTTCTTGCGCGCTAGCCTTTTCTTTTCTCTCTCTGGATCTCTTGGTTTATGAGGTTTGGGTAACGCAGGTTCTAATTCTGATTTGCTAGGTTGCGTTTTCTCCTGCCTCCTGTCTTTTTGTTTGAAGAGTCGTAGTTTGAGAGGCTTAACGCCGCCGCATCGACTGACGACTCCGCTGTCGGACGAGGAAGGTTCTAGTTCGGAGACCATATCGGCGTCGATGTTGACGCTCGGTGCTCGGCCCCTTGTCTGCTGGAGCGCTAGCTCTCCGTTGACTGACAAAGAGGAACTCCGATACGCGCAAGAAGCGAGAGGGTTTTTCGTCACTTGTGCGGATGTTACCACCTGGAACAGTTATCATTTGTTATAAAACTTTATTCTAGACTTTAAAAAAATCGTATGACTGGTAGTTAAAAACGAGAAAAAGCTGTCAAATCATGTGTTCCTTTTAAAACACAGCGATTGTTTAAATTGGACTGGACTGAACTCCAACTTTTAAGAGCTTAATGGATGTTGTTTTAAACTTTGATGCACTCTCTGGTGATTAGCATAATTGTTTTGTTGGTGCTATGTTTTGTACACCCATTTTTGAAAAGGGTTTCAATTAGCAAAAACAGTCTTTATTTAATCGATAAGTGCCCCCTGAAAATGATTTTAAAATTAAGGCAATTATTTTAATTCTTAATTTATTGCATTTTGAAGTTGAGCGTAACTAGACGAAAACGCCGGACGCAGTGAACGCCATATTGCTCTGTGGTCATGACGTCAGTTGGAAGCGAGATCTGAACAAATGCACTGATATTGCTGATGACAGTTGATACTTTTTAGTTTGCCTACACATCCGTATGACTTGACAACATTGCGCATACTATTTAATCTTTTTTAAACAGATTTAAAAAAGCTGATAACATCGAATTCAATTATTAAAATTTATTTTGTCATTTTATGAACTAAAACGAATATTATTTTCTGACTGCTTCTTGCCTAAACCATCTCAATAATATAATTTCAGATGTTTTTTCACATATGTATAGCAAAATACCTTGCAGCCTCTCTGTTATCACAGGGAGGCTGCAATGGGCCAACTCATAGACCGTTGTTAAGGTCAAGACCCACTTTGAGTCCCTGACGTGCATACGCCTACGGATTACATTTACCTTTAGAGTGTCCATCCTCATCAGGCGGTTGGTGGCTGTGTGTCTCCTGCTCAGGTCATGGATATGCTAGAAGCTAACTATTGGGAGTCGCATAAAACCCTCATTAGCGATATGTATCGCTTCTGGGCATATGCTGAGCGATGCCCCCTTTTTTGTCACTTATTTTCCTTTGTTTGTCTTTTCTTTTTAATTTGTGTTACTGTGACAAAAATAAAACCTTTTTACTTTTACTAACTATAGGTTAGGCCTAGACCCACTTTGAGGCCCTGAATGACGTCCCTATGCCGTGGTAATCCATAGGCCTAGACCCACTGTGAGACCGTGACGTATGCCTTGGAGTAGATTTACCTTCAGAGTGTCCTTCCTCTCATCAGGCGGCAGAGGCAGCGTGTCTCCTGCTTCACTCGTGGATATGTCAGAGGCCAGCTCACAGGTCACCGTAGGGATCTGCACCTGGGCTGTCTCAATTGTCGATATCTGGCTTTCGCTGAAACATAATAATTATTAATTAACCTAAAAATTATTAGGGATGTTTTCTTTTGGACCATTGATTTTTTTAAGGATCGGTCTCAAAGGGTGCGAACTGGATCATTGAGTCCTATACTGACAGACGACTGTAGGAATTTTCCAGCTTTACTTACCATCTAGGTAAGTAAAAGCTGTGTGCTTTTCCATAAAAAAACATCCTCAGTGGCTGGCTCCCGCCTATACAGCTAGGTGACCTACCTGTTACGAGAACTAGTGCACTATTTGTGAGTAGGTAGGTGCCTATTATTATTTTTGGTTAATTTGTTTTCACTTTCTTTTTCTTTATTTTCTTTTAACGTGTTATATAATGTAAAATTATGTGCTTGCTTATTAAGTGTAGGTACCTAAAGAACTAATTGACGACCTCTGCGACGCAGGAGGTTGCGGGTTCGATTCCCGCCTCGGGACAAATGTTTGCACTATCTGCAGGCATTTGTTAAGGGTGTTCTATTCGTTTTCTATGTATAGTAAAAAAATATCTACTACGTATTGTATTCAATTCTATTATATTATGTATATCAGTTATCTAGTACCCATAACACAAGCTCTGCTTAGCTTGGGGCTAGATAATGCTGTGTGAATTGTCCAGCATTATTTATTTATTTAATTAATATAGTTACATTTATTTGGTAACTTTTAATGTCCTGTTTCTGTGGGGACCTAATAAAAAGACTATCTATAAATCTATCCCGCTTTTAAATCAACGTATTCATTATAAAAAGTAAACAAAACAAAACAAGCTAGCAACACCATCCCCTAAAATACAGATCACCCCACCTGATACCATCCAATGTTATTAATTCCGCGCAAAAAATGCTGCCATTTTTCATAAAAACAGTTACAAAATTCTTCGTTCAAGGCTTTTTCCGTACCAATACACGATCTACTTGTCTTTATAGATCAAACATAGAAGGGAGGGGAACAAAGCATAACTTCGGTGGGAGATATATTTCCACATCGATAAAAAATAATCCCTTAAGACGATAACCCCACCCAAACTAGCGCCGCCATCTATTTTATCTTATTATTTAGTTGAACAAAGGTATTTTCAAATTTTTCAATGGGCAATTTGTGATACCTAAAATAATCTTTTTTTTAGTCTATAATAATTTTGGCCACAAAGTGCAACATCGCATATCTGCCTAAACTTTGGTCTCTTCATCGAAAAATCTCGCAGAACGCTGTCACGTCACGTTGTGGACTGTTTTTTCGAAGAAATAGTAATTTAAATTTTAGTCTGCACCGTGATAACACAAATTACAAAATAATTAACCGCTTCTTCGGTCATCTGTGTTATTATTATTTTTTTATTTGCTGGTTTGGGTGGCTTGAGTGTCACAGCGGCCACGATAGACCTAATTTGTGATCGCCACTTTATACGTTCACCCCTGAAGCATCATCTGTGCTATCTTATCACGCTACGATGTGAAAGTCAAATGACTGCTTCTACGCAAATACAGTCAACGTGACTGTACGCAACTACTACGTGTTGATCGAGACCAAAGCTTTAGAAGGAAGCATAGTAAAAATTTAGTGATAAAAAAAGCTTAAGTTCAGAGTTTTATGACCTACGGTGTCGAGGGTATTAATATAATATAATATTATATCTAATAGCTTCTGCCCGCGGCTTTGCATGCGAATAGTACATTCAATTGATTTAACCTATATTAATACAAATAATAATCTTAAATAGCCCACATTTTTATATTGAAATAAGGTATTTTTGTTCTTATTTTCAAAATTACTACCTACCGTAGATTCAAACTGATGTAATTTTAATAGTTTACCAGCGAAATTATTTAATTCTATTCAGTATTTTTTTTTATATTAACTGTCGTGCAGTGTTTTATTTTTTACCATAAATTCGTCACAAAATTGATCGTATACGCTACCCCTTAAATATTATGTAGGCTTCAATCGTTTTCCTTTGATGGGTGAGCTTGGGCGTTGGGCTACATAACGCCGCCGTTGATAGGATTCCATATTTATACGAAATTTTCTCTCACATGTTGTTCAAAGTGATTTTTTTATCGGGGACATATTTTCCAGTATTCGGATATTTTCGCTTATGTTTTTATATATTGGTGAGGTCGGTTTGCAGAAAGTTTCTTCATGAAAGTGTCATTTGCACAGGTGAGCGGTTTTTATAACATTAAAGTCATTTGTAACGGGATATTTACCATGATTTAATTTTTGAGTTTTCCAATATTTCGGTCACGAAATGGTTTTATTGGTTCTATTTAACTCAAAAATTAAATCATGGTAAATATCCCGTTATAAATGACTTTAATGTTAACATGATTGATGATAGTTTTGAAAGATTTTTTTAAAAATATTTCAATGTTGAAATAATTACTCGATTTTGTAAAATTAAGCACTGATGCTTTAAGTGTCAGTTTAAAAAATTCTTGATTTTGTTAAAAAATTGCTTATCCAGCGTTTTCTCCTGCGTTGGGTTTTGATAAAGTTGGTTAAAACCAACTTTTAAACACAGATGTTATTCCAGGTCAAATCCAACAAAATTTCAGTTCAGTCCATTTTGTTGTTTTACCCTGAAGAGGTAACAAACATTCCGGCATTTGCTTTTAAGTATAATATTAGTGCGTTAGTTGACTCTCGCCCGACTTGCTTCTTGGATTTATTCAATCTCAGTTTCGTTTAAGTTTACGTACCTGACCTCGGTATTTATTTTATTTATACATCTTAGGAAAAAGCTTTAGAATTAAAAAATTAAACACTAAACAAACGAAAATCTAAACAGCTTTCAAACATTGAATAGAATAAAATAGAAATATTATTTACGGGTACAAAACACGTTACAAAAATTCAAGTTTAAAAACATTGTAGAGCCACATTAATCGTTCAAGAAGGAGAAGGATAAAATAAGTATTTTATTATAGTGTACATCAACTTAATATTATAATTAATTATTAATGTAACTGGAAGGTTCTTGTATTTAGGAGAAAAATAATTTTATATCAAACATTATAATAACTTATCTGCTAAAGCTGTACTTTAACAATGTAGTATCTATTTCCTTAATTGTTATTGAAATGTTTTCTTATCGAAGCTACAAAACGATCGATAACATCTCAAGTAGCAGAAGTTGTCGCAACTTTAGTCGTTTTCGAACCATTTTATTGACTTCTGAGTAATATCGGCGAGTGCTGCACTAAGGTATGTAAGTACACCAGTGCACTAGAAATAAATTTATATGTCTGAGAGGTAGAAAGTGTCCTAGTTTATATTACGATTGAGATGGCCTTCGTTGGCGGGATGTTTTGAGCATTTCCCAAGTGGCTTTATATTTCTAGCGCAACACAAAAGAAGTTGTAAAAAGTCACAATTAGCATATGAACAACTCATTGCTGCGTAAACAAAGATAGCCTGCTAAAGTTATGAAGTGAATGAAATAGAAATGAATTTCGTTGGCGATCGCACACTATTTTTACACTGAACAGTTTTGGTTAATCCAATCTATCCAACATTATAATTATAAATGCGAAAGTGTGTTTGTTTGTTTGTTCTTCCTTCACACCCTAACTAAGCAACCTATTGACTTGATTTTGGCATAGAGTTAGTTGAAAGGATGTATAGTAACATCTGCTCTTTTTGTCATGGTAAAACATAAAATTCCCATGGGAGACTTTCCTCCCGTCACGACCTAACTTCATGAAATTTATCATTAAAAACAAATGAACGGAAAAAAGACCTTTTGTATCCCCTTACAAAATGTGAAACTACAACTAATGGCTATCTTAAAAAAACTACTAATGGCTTACATCGGATTGGTCGAGGGCATGGTCTGCGGGCCCTTTGGATGATTGCTGAAGCTTGTTTGTATGTAAAGTTAGAATTTTACATTACTTATTATTATTATTGCTAAGATGGCCCGACGGCATCGGATTGGTCGAGGGCATGGGCCGAGTGCCCTTTGGAGGGTTGCAGAAGCTTGTTTGTAAGATAAGCAGAATGTTACATTACCCATTATTATTACTGCTAAGATGGCCCGACGGCATCGGATTGGTCGAGGGCATGGGCCGAGTGCCCTTTGGAGGGTTGCAGAAGCTTGTTTGTAAGATAAGCAGAATGTTACATTACCCATTATTATTACTGCTAAGATGGCCCGACGGCATCGGATTGGTCGAGGGCATGGGCCGAGTGCCCTTTGGAGGGTTGCAGAAGCTTGTTTGCTGCTCGTTCTAAAACAAGAATATAAGTGATCATCTTCAGAGCAGCTTGGTCATCACTGATTATCTATTCTCGGCCCGATTGGTCTGTTGCGTGGCGTGACGATGGTAAACGGAATTTGGTACCAGCTCTGGTACCAAATTTCACTTACAACTTACAAACTTTGGATTTACTTATATCCTGGATTGACACATAAGCTACGTTTGATCTCGGAAAAATGCACAATTCCCATACGATGACCAAAATATACTAGATACTTTTGAACACATATTTTCATATTTTAAAGTTTACGCCATTGGAATGATGTTTGTTCGAAGACAACGTCAAAACTGAATGGAGAAAGTAATTTTCAGGATTAGTATAGATGCAATAATTACAAATATTAAATTTTGTGAATGGCTTGAGTACATAGATTCAAACTACGGAGTTCTGTACTGACCGGATTCCTCCTAGGGTTCTTCCTTATCCCGCGGCGCGCCCGCGCCTTCGCCGCGTAGTATATCCGGATGTACACGAACACCATAATGCACGACGGGATGTAGAAACTGCCCAGCGCTGAGTATATCACGTAGCCGATGTCATCTGATACCTGGAAATAAATGTTACCGGTTATAACATGTTATTTTTAAGACATTATTAAATTTTACGAATTCTTGTTATAGTGCTTGCCCGTACTATGTATCTCTAAGAATGGGGCACGGGTTCGAGTCCCACAGAAATCGAAAACTTTTGGGAACTTTTTACATTATTAAATGTCTTCACCTAGGTGTGAGGCTTACGCACTATAATACGACCTCTGTGGCATGGCGGGCGAATGTCCGACATCAACGTTGGGACAAATGTTGATCTACAAAATATTTGTTCCGGGTGTTCTGGGTATTTTATATGTATAATAAAAAACATATATCTATGCAAGGCATTGTTTTAAAAATTTCAGTCATGTTTATCTTACCGTTAAATGTTGTAATTAGGTATATGTTCGGTATTAATTTGTTTTATTTTTGTAATAATTTGTTATTATCGTGTGCACCATGTAAAAATCCGACACAATGAAAATTGTTTGAGAAATAAATAAATGAAATGAAATGTGCACGCAGCGCTTTGAAATACTTCATATCGCCATTGTGACAAAGCTGTTAGTGACAGTGGGATAACCGCATACCCACTCGGATTTCGTGGTAGTACCTACTCTAGGTGGGGAATACCATGTAAGAACAAGTTTGAGTGAGAGTGTGAGTATGTGTGCGTGTGTGTGAAATGATGGAAATGCCCATCTGGACACAGAAAGTAAAGTAAAGTTTATTCATAAAAAAGGCACTGGATAACATGTTGAGATGATTACTTAGTAGTATATCTAGGTGTAAATCTAGGTTTTGTAACTCGTGGTCGAGTTACTGTCTTCCGTACTAGTTAAGTACTGCATTACGGCAAGAAGTCTTGCTCTGCCCCAAATGGTAGGCGTTAAAATTTGTAGTAGGTACACAACTTATTATTTAGTGCTATATATATTTACAGAAAGAAACAAACATAGTACCTATTGTTAGAAAAATTAAAGTAATTAAAAATACAAGACAAAAGGTCGACATTCGCGGTTCCTACAGCTTCTGTCCTGTCTGGGTCTCAATCGGGGGGAGGGAAGGTGATGGATGAATGGGGTCGGCGAGTGTGTGGAACGGTGGGCTCGCCGGCCATGTATGGGAGGAAGAGGGGACGCCAGCCGGGCCGCGGTAGGTTTTTAATGTTCCCGCTGTTCAGCGAAAAACAAAAGAGAGGGTTACCGGAGAGGTTTTAGTGGGTATTACGTCCTTCTCAGGGCGTCGAGCCCCACATAATTCTGGTCCCCCCAGAACAGTATATTCGTAAACGAATGTAAAAAAAAGGTAGCGAATACCGCATAGGTCTAAAGATGCTTTTAGAAACTTAAATCTAGTCTCACAATCAATCAATCTCTCACACAAAGGCCTTATTATAATAGGTACCTAACCTACATCAAACCATCCATATTAATTAGGTGGTACCCAAAGCCGTCTTATCTAACATTTTGTGCTCTTTTCAAAGAATTTAATCTTTCCTCCTATTGTAAAACCACAATGGGAGATCACAATGGGAACCTATAGGCCGTGCCTTGACCGATTGGATACGATAAATATTGAAATTGGTTACTGAATTTGATATTGAATTGGTGAATATTTTTTTTACTATCATTATATTTTTTAAATCTTATGGATGCTGTAAGAGTAAGTTTCAGAAAATTATTCGCTTCTGCTTCTTACTTATAAACAATATATAATATTAGAATAGAACCTGTCATAATAAGTATACCTATCTTTAATAATGCATTATATTATATACGCTGTTGGCGTTCCTTTCTAATAAATAAAACCAACGCGCAGTTGCGTTGGTTTTGCAAAAGTTTTATTCTATTTAGTTCAAGCAGTGAATCGAAGTCTGTAATATCAATATCGTCAAGCTTATAATAGGTACCTAATAGGTACCTAATAGGTATCACAAAATGTGCGATAGATTTTTGAAATTTCTTTTGTAAAAAGGAATAATAAAGGTGGCGGCGCTAGTTTGGGTGGGGTATGCGCCTTAACAAAAACAATCAACCAAGCACATAAATAAACAAATAAAACACAGTAACTATTTATTAACTTCAACCTTTATTTTATTCGCCCCAGAACAAAGAGAAAGCTGACAAAACGGATAAAATGGCGACTAAAATTGCCACATTACGGAACGTACAGCCACTATAGCCATTCGGGGAACATTATGTTCCGCTTAATTAAAAATGGTAGCGATAAGACCGCCTTTTTATACGATTATCTGGTGAATAGAGAAAGCTTATCATCTGCAGTGACTTTTGTTTGGGTCTCTTTGTGCATGTGTTTGAAAGGTTAAGGAAAATGAGGGAAAACGTAACGTCTACCATACAAACAGTTTTAGGACATTCACCAGCTGACTAACGCCCTTAGACCGTTTAAAAGTAGACATAATACAAAATAAAATTATGGTAGGTCGCATTATATTTTATTTATTGTATGTATAATGTAATGTAGTTATTTTATTTTCTTTATCAAATGCCTACAATATAGACGATATTGTTCTTATATGTCGAATCCATCCCAAGGTTGCCTGGAAAAGATCGCTCAAAGCGATAAGGCCGCCCCGTGTACTTCCTTTATTCTATGCATTTCCTTCTGTATTGTATTTTGTGTTTATGTGGTACAGTAAAGAGTTTTCTATCTATCTATCTTTTACTAACAATATATGGATTTTGTGGTCTGAAATAAAATATTTTTATTTTTATTTCCCTTCATATGGAGGGAAACAGGAAGTGACGCACTATGCACCGTGTTATTTATTTTTGTTACAAAATTTAATTCTATTTTGTATAATTTTGAAACTGTGTGTGATTTTCTGTTTTTGTGATATGGATTTTTCGCCTGAAATAAACGAATTTTATTTTATTTTATTTATTTATTTAAAATTGACGAACATTAGTTTTCACTGAAAATCTATCAAAAATCGTTTTACTTATTCTAAAGCTGTTACAGTCCGCTCTCACTTTAATAATTGGAATATAATTCGCTTTTTTCCCATTTCATCGTAATTTTGGTAAGACTCTATTACATTTCTGTCAATTTAGTCTAGAGACAATTTCGTGACCAAAAAATATACGCTCAACATTAATATTCCACTATCAATCTCAAATATTTAGCCCGGGGCTGCGAAGGCCTAGGGCCGTGAAATTAAAATGATAACCGAAGGACATCCATTGTGTCAACAGTGGATCAAATCAATTTGTTTATATTCAATTATGGTCACGTCACGTAGGACCTTTTTATAATGTAGATAACACACGAGCGACATAAAAACGAACTGCGAACAATGACTGCGCCGGCCGAGTTGCCTTAATTTTGTCGCTCTTTCGCTGTAGTCGAGCAAAATAAAACAAAGGCCTATTATAAAGAATGACTTGCATGATTCAATGTAAAGTAGATGCAGTAATATTGTACAAATAATACAGAGGCGAAAGTTGGTGCAGATTTGTAAGTGTTTGTTTCTTAAAATCTCCAAAATTACTAAACTGATCATGATGAAACACTGAGGATATAAAAGACATCGAAATAAATGAAGATTTTTTGCCGCGTTTTAAACGCGGACAAAGCTTTTTAATTTTAATATTTTTTTTTTTAGTAACTGGTGGTTTGTTTAAAACGGAATAGGAATAAAATAAACTAGCAGAAAATTTATTACCACTCGCGCATGCGCTACTAATTCGGTAGTAATAAAGATGCATGACGTCATTACAAAGATTGTTAAAAATGCAGAGAAATTAATGAAAAAAAGGTTTTCTTTCACTCATTTAACCCTCGCAAATAAATTTGACGAATACCTACTGAGTTTGACTCTCGACAGCGAGACTCTACGTCACAACATTCGCCAGTGTAACCCACACCTTATATTATAGGTAGTGGAAAAAGGTTCTGTTTATTAAATAAAGTATATCCCGGCGTGTAATCTTATGATCCAAAGATCGTGGAAAATACTCCATTGTGAATCAATTCATGTGATTTACGGAATAGAGTGCTTTATTGAAAATCGCGGATATATCGTCGACGATTCTGATTTATGTATAGGGAAAATGTCGTATTGGAAATTATTATAACGGTCATCATCATCATTGTGGTAGATCGAGAACACACAATGGGTGTAAATGCTTCTATTATTAGGGTAGTGTGCCTATCTATCTAAATAAGTAACACAATACCAGAACATTTTATTGAACACCAACCAAAATATAATAGCACTATTATTCGTTTTCTATGTATAATAAAAATATCTATCTATCTAATGTATTATATTATGTATATCAGTTATCTAGTACCCATAACACAAGCTCTGCTTAGCTTGGGGCTAGATAATGCTGTGTGATTTGTCCAGGATTGTTTATTTATTATTATTTATTAAGTGTAAGTGCGAAAGTTTAGATGGATAAATGGTTGTTTGTTGCTCAATCACGCTAGAATGGCTTAACGGATCTAGATGAAATTTGGTACAGAGATAGGTTATAGTTTGGATTTTTTATCCCGAAATTCCCACGGGTACGGAAGGTCCAAAACGGACCAAAAAGATCCGTACCGGCAACGTTGCCTTATGGATTTCGAAACCGATCTCGTAACCCTAAAAAACAGCTTTATACATTTTAACACATTTTTAATTTAGTAAGCTAATTTAGTAGTATCTATAACTTCTAATAGAAATTCTCCGTAAAACTAATAAGATATTTTCCGGGCGTTACCTATAAGGAATCGAAAGAGGGTGTACTCGGAATACCTAATTAACTGCTCGATATTTTTCTCGAAATTGCAAATTGCTGAAATGACGGTTTCATTAAAATTTTATAGTGATGGGAAAGCTTTCAGGCATTTATTTACGGATTTTCTTTAATAAAAGAAAAGTCTTAGAGCTTTATCTCCGTATGGCCGTACAGGACATTTAACTTATTTGTTGTGCCTATATTATGATACATTGTTTGAAATAAACGCATTCAATGAATCAATAAAAAAAACTTACAATAGTGTACAATCGGCCGTCTTATCGCAAACAGCACAAGGACGCCGAGTGAACCATATTAGATATAATTAGTTATAAGTTCATGAAATATATATTGATGGTGCAATAAAGTTGTATTATTATTATATTATTATTATATACACATATTACTCAGAAAGAAAATAACAATCAAATAACAAATTTAAATTAAAACTAGTATTTACAATAGAAACAATTAAGCTATCTGCAAACTGTTGCAAACAATCTACAGGTAGCTCAACTGATCCATATCAATACCATTTGGAAGCGTGCCTAAGACACTGGCTGCATTGCCCCGCTGTATAGCAATGCTGATGCGCTGTGCCAGATACTCACCAGCTCTCGGGTCACGCGTCGCTTCGACTAGACGCTCAGATAATTTTTTGAAAACCCGCAATAAAGTAATATACAATTGTATTCATTTCAATATATTTTCAAATATTACGAAGTAACAAAATAAACAAAATTTGGCGCCCACAACTCTGGGGAATAGGGAATCTACCTGTTATTTTTACGCCAGTATGATAAATGAGAATAGTGAATTATATATCGGATAAAATAAAGTGATCAGCTTTACTTAGTTATTGCTTTAGTTTTCCGTATATAAAGGGTCCCATTTAGCCAATCCGACATATAGCTATCTGGAGAGGTAAAAAATAATCACTGTATCAGGCGGATCATTAATTTTTATCGGAGTGAAATTATACCATGCTTTTATAGTAATCTTACGCTTGCGACTTCACATGTTATTTTTCTCGATAAATGTAGCTTTGGTCCAGCTATAGGATCTATCTCAGTGCCTTTCGTAAATATTTGTATAGGCGTGAAAAAATGACAGACTTAACTTCACAATTTGCAGTTCAAATAAAATTATGGATCTGGTCATATTTCCATTTCCTTCACAGCATACGACTGCTGAACGTACCTCATCGAAATAACTGGGTCTTTACTAAGTATATTACCACGCTTGGCAGGTAGATTGATGATCGCAGTTAAGGTGTTAAAAAATAATATATAACAAGTAACTTCCGATTACACCTTCTTAATCCAGCGATATTTCCGTATAACCATCCGTAATCCGCACATTCCTTCCAGCCCTATTTTCATTATTCGCCCGGGAGACAAAAAGTCGTTTTGCAAACGGAAGAGCTCCTATTACTGACTTAGAATAGGATGTTCCTTCAACGACGCAATTTCAACTTAATGTCTGGTAATGCAAGGTCGATATTCTTCTGGGGCGACTCTGTGATTACATTTCAGAAGTTTCCGACAATGATTCCGTTTCGGAGGTAGCATTGTTGTGCTTCCTTTACATCGTGCGTGTGGGTGTCATTACTTTCCGAGAGATATGCTGTTGTATTATCTTTTTTTGGAACTAAGTTCCTTATCGCGCGTTGTGAAAGGGGGCTGGACGGAAAAAATCCCACGAAAAGTTGTAACGACACTTTTTGCTATAGTAAGCTATTGTAAGCCGTGCGGCGTGCGCATGTTTCTCTGTCTGTCTCTCTCTCTCTCTTATAGAAAGGAACTTCGTTCCATCCGGGTGTCCCTTGACACCTCTCAACTTTTTTTATTTATATTTAATGCATAGTACGTCATAAGGATTGTGTCTTGTAAATTCTTATTACACCTTAATTGTCAGAGATAAACCCCAAAAATTTACAACATTGGCGAGAATTGAGCCCGCAACCTAGCTGCCACTCCGTACAGGACTACGTTACCAAGGTCGTTACGGTCACTGAATTAGTGACAATCACTATGTGATCAATTGATAATCTTCCTCCTGATTCTTTTATTTTTGAGATGTATAAATTATCAAATAAATAATTTGCTGTTCAAAAGTAAACCCTTAGACTTTGCAGTCTCTAAGTATAGTAGGTTTTGTTCTACTAATTTAGTAACTTGCTAGCTCTAAACAAAGCACAGTTCATTACTCAACTGTCTGGACAGTGAGTAAAATCATTAGTCTTTATTAGGGGTTTTTACTGCAGAATTGATTGGTAGTGGATAGTATACAGAGAGATATCTAGAGGAAGCATCAGTGTTTGTGTTATAACAAAAATGTAGAAATTCGATCGCTGTTTGATTCAGATGTATAATTACGTGAGTGTTTCACAATTACTACTTTGTACCACGCATTTCTTCATTTTCTTTGGTTTTTTATTCGTTATCAAAATGCGGTCAATAAGCGGTAAACTCATATTCAAAAACACAAAACATTCGCGAATATTGAATACTGACCGAAAAAGTTTTCATGGGTTTTGTCTTTTCAAAAGAGTACTTTGGGGACTATTATACTTATTACTACTAGGTTGCATGTCGCTTTGTCTGTTCGTCACACACAGAATTTTTCTACCGCGAGTCCAATTTTTCATAAGACTTAGTCGGAGGGTGTATTATAATATAACGAAGACAAATTTTTGATACTAACAGCTTATTTAGCTTTTCGAGCGAAATTACAACGTTAGGTAATTCGTTTTTGCTCGTGACTATGCACACATTATATTTATAACCGACAAAAACCGAAGTCATTATTTTAGTTAGAATGTGTTTTTTAAGTACGCTAAACTTCTTCCGAATCTATTTAGTGGTACTATGTAGAGGTCCTATGTTACAAATGTATTCACACCTTCAAAACTTTTGTCTTTATAATATTAGTAGGATTCTGGTGCTGGGACGAGCACCTTAGTAGTAGTACTTGACAGGTGTAAACGAGGCATCAGTATTGTAACGTAAGTGAATTGTAGGGTGCACAATGGATGGTTATGATGCCGTTACTACAGGAATCCGGCTTGAAGGACCGTAAAGGTTTGGCTGTTACGGTACGGTCGGCTCGAAGGACCGTAAAGGTTTTGTTACTGTACGGATTATTATCTGTGGTTAATGTGAAATGTGTTCATGTTGTCTAGTTTAGGCAATTATTTAACGCAATGGGGTTTTTTAGGGTTTTATGGAGTTACTGAGACATTGGGGGTTAAATCTACCAAGAAAGGTAAGTAGGTACCCTTTTTATGCGAAAACCGAAAACAACACTTTTACTTAGGTTATCGGTAGAAATAAAAAATAATTATTTTTTGCTGAACAATAAGTACATTATTAATTACTAGTTTCTGCCCTTAGGGTTAGTTCCATCCCATCTGATTCATGGTATAGAAAGTAGCCTTTGTTTTAGTCCAGTCTAGTAGGTACCTGTATTTAATTCTAGACCGATCCGTTCAGTAGTATTGGCGTAGAGAGGTAACAAACAAACATCCTAAATTCTAAACATATAATTTTTCGTATATGCATAATATTAGTGTGAATATCATTCAGTAGGTATGTCAGTACCCAATTAGCCTTGATTCTTTTTCTTTTATTTATTCCCAAGTTTTTATAATCATCTTCTTTCCACACTTGGGCAAAACTTCACCATTTTTCGTCTTTTAGAACAAAAATTATACGAAAACCATCTTGCATTTTTATGAGATATTTTTTGTCTTAAATTTCATTTAAGTTTCTTGGATAAAACATATTACTTTTATGAACCATGACGTGCATGGACGTCAACGTCTCGTGGAGCTCTGCGGTGCGACCAGTGGCGCTCCGCAGAGCTCTGCAGCTGGGCAGTGAATGCGTTAAACCACCATTATATAAAAAAGAAGCAAAAATATTTGCATTCTATTAGGCATTCAAAGTAAAGAAAAGCCGAGCACAAAACATGCCCAAACATTTTTAATTCAAAACTTAATGAAAAGACTCCATCGCAATTTTGGGCTGGTGAATGCAAAAGTAGACTTAAAAACTTACGAGCTATTGCACTTTTCAAACAAATGTAGTTCATTAATAACGCCTATAAAGTTCTAAATCACTATGTAGTATAAAATAAAGTCGCTTCCCGCTCTGTCTGTCTGTCCCTATGTATGCTTAGATCTTTAAAACTATGCAACGGATTTTGATGCGGTTTGTTTAATCGATATTATGTAGTTATTCAAGAGGAAGGTTTAAATTCATAATACATGCAAAGTGCGAAGTCGGGGCGGGTCGCTAGTCTTAAACAAATAATGCTGGACAATTCACGTAACACCATCTAGCCACAAAGTAAGCAGAGTTTGTGTTATAGTTACTACATGACTGAATGAAATTAAATGTAATACAATAAAAAGTAGGTACACGCATATAGGTAAGTAGGTACAATAACTAAATATAAATATACAATAAAACAGAAAATACCAGAGTAAAGTACAGAAACAGTTAAAAACAATTCAATTCAATAACGTTTATTTCATTAAGCTTACAAAGTAAGCACTTAGACAAGTCAAATTAAATAATTTAAACAGGTAAAGAAATAGTAATTATTATCAAATAAGAAATAAGGCGTTATTGATTTTGTCCATTTAATTTTTTTGTCCACTAGTGGAAGAAGTGGAAAATAAACCACTAGTAAATGTATATATGACTTACAAACGAAAACATTATTATTTGCATATCTAAGTCTAAATATAATGTGATTTAGATACAGGTCAATATTTATATAAGACTAACTAAGCTTAAAATTATTTTTCTTTAATTGTCGGTGCGGCACTGGGCGACATCTGAACAAGCCTTTATATCATTGATGTAATCAATCATCTATGAATGAATAGGCTTTCTTTATTGATGTTTGTATGATGTCAGTGGGTACTAAGCAGCTCATCGTTGCATTGTTATATTTTATTAAACATAGAAAACACCCAGGATACGCGGAATAAATTTCTGCAAATCATACAAACATTTGCCCCAAGGCGGGAATCGTTGCGCCACAGAGGTCGTGAAATTCTGGCAAAAAGATATAAACAAAGATTACGATATTCTTTTTATACAGTCGTAGAAAATAATGTTTTCTCTTATAATGAACTGTAATGTTACCATATTAAATTTATATTTCCTTAGAGTAATATGAAATATTCAAAATACAGCCATTGAAAGGTTTCATGGAACCAAATTGTAAGGAATATGATCACAAAAATTGCTAATAGTGTTTTCAAATTACCATTCCAAAATGTTTTGAGAATCTCTATTTCATTTTACACGTCGCGCACGTGTTTGACAGTGAAAATGGTAAATATCCTAAACCTAGCAACAAACCTAACAATTTGATCACGGATGATCAAAAGGGCGGGCTCATACGATGAAAACTATAAGCATTACCAATATATTCCAAGCCCTTTTCACCAGCCGGGGTAGCGGACCAAAAAACGTCTTAAATTAAACCAACTTTGTATGAAATGAGCACCGCTAAGCTCTTAAACTCTAACTTTAGTTGTGGAGTTATTTGAGCGCCCCAAATACGGGATTGTGACGAGTCTGTGGCGGTCCAAAGATGTCGAAATGGTGGGACGGGATTAGACTTAATACGTGCACAATATACTAGTGGATTCCTTCTTGTTACATAAATTTAATTTATATTTATAGTTTAATTTAATCTAAAATCTTCACTAATATATTCACCAGTTAAAAGAGCTGGTGAGTATCTGGTGCAGTGCATCAGGATTGCCAAACAACAACAGGGCAATGCCGCCAGCGTCTTGGGGACGCTTGCATTGGTATTGATATGGATCATTTGAGCTACCTCCAGTTATTTGCAATAGTATGTATTTAGCCCAATGTTTCAATTGTAAATAGTTTTTTTTTCCATTAATTGTAATTTTCTTTGTTTGTTAACAAATATTATTATCTAATTCAATTAAATATGCGAGCTTGAAACTACAAAAGTAGGTTCTTGCAAGTTGGGTACGGGTTTCCATGCGATTTTCTAGCCGAGTTCGATAGGAGGATGTTCTTTGTTGATTTGTATGGACGTTCGTCAATTTTTGCGTCATTTATTGGCCGATTTGGGTGATTATTTTGCAGAATACAACTGCATAGAAAAATCCCGACATTGTCCCATAAAAATATTCCCGAGGGTTTATTATTTATCCTGCAAACCTTAAAAGGGATTCGATGGCGGTTTTTAGTTTTAACACAAATTTGATTCTTTTAAAATAATTAAATGTCGGGAATTAAAAGTACCAACTCAAAGAAATTAAATAAGTTCCCGAAATTTTTCGATCTCAGCAGGGTGGGGGGCAGGTTTGTGTCCTGCCGAAATCGTAAATTTTTGGGAAATCATTTAATTTCATAGAGATTACCCAGTCGTGTTAGTTACACCATTTATAACTCAAAAATGACGGAACGATTTTCATGGTTTTTGATTTGTTGGATTTCTCTTAGTCCGGAATAGAACAAGAAGTAAGTATATATTTACGAATACGAGTAAGTCACTATATATTTACAAAACAGCAATGTTTGTAAAGAGTAACCCTGATCTGTTCCCCTTGGCGCTGAAAGTGGTCGGAGCAGGCGCGATAAACACAAAGTCCGTCTCAACAATTTTATTGTTCAACAACAATGATGCGCAAAAGTATCTTCTGTAATGCTCCAATTATTTACATTAAAATGCCAGTAGAGCTGAGAGAACAACAACGCTCTCTATTTCAGAGTAAGCTAAAATCTCTGCTTTGTAATAAATGTTTCTATAATTTAAATGATTTTATGAATGACAAAATTTTTAATAATAAACATAAAAATATATTTATTTCAGCAAAAACACATTAGGTACAGTAGGTATTTAACTTAATGGGTAGGCAGGTAGAGTTTCATTATAATGTATTACAATGGTCTGTTAAACTGATCGAGGTTATTGCTGAGGGTTTGGAGACAATGTTTTTACTTATAGATCTCACACTAGGCGGAGCCTGTATCGTGAGATCCAAGCTGGTGATTCTTACAGACACATGCGTTTACTTTGTCTCGGTGTGAAACGTACAATACTTAGTTAACACTTAAATTATCTTATCTAGTGCTAAAGTTCACAATTGAGCGAGTCTAATAATTTTATCAGTACAATATAAATAATTTCTCTTTTGTATTTTTGGTGGTGAAAGGAGTATAGAAAAAATGGTTGACATTGATTTTCAACCACCTGAGAATCTGAAAGACAAAAATAACAAAACTTAACCTATAATTTTGACACAAACAAGGATAAAGAAATTAGTAGCTAACTTATTATTTTGAGAAAATTCTCAGTGTCCATGTAATTTAAGGTCAAAAGCCATTTGAATATGGTTTGTTTAGTTTCACGGACAGACATATCTCTAATATCACAAATTTTAACTACCTTGTTATATACATATGACCGTATATGCTGCCCAAAGCGGTGAGCAAAGGATTAGTTTACCTGTGGAGTAGGTATTTTAAAGACTCTTTTTGTGACCAATGTTGAGTAATTTTTTGAATTTATTAGTGTTCTATGTGCAGCTAAAGTAATGCGAAGAACAAAGAGTTGACGTACACTAAGGACCCCACATTCCTTATATAATTGTGCAGTTGGGTATCTGTACGGTTTTCTATACATGACCTTTAGTACAGAGCGTTGTGCTCTCTCTACTTTTATGATATAGGATTTTGCAGCGCTTCCCCAGCAAGTTATACAGTAAAGGATTAGTGATTGACACATAGCTAGATAAATAGAATTAAGGAGTTCAGGAGTGGAGAGTATAATATTATAATAGACTCATAATTGTTAACCTAATAACCGTTAAATTATTGTATTATCTAATGTACCTATTATTGTGACTGAAACTGTATTAACAATTTAATTGAAATTATGTTTATATGGATTTTGATTTTATTATAGATTATTAAGTATTAATTCTGAATTTTGTAACACGACATTGCACGCCATATTTTGGCAGAATACATTGATTCCATAAATATTACTTAACACCTATTTAACACATGTATTTCGCAATAAAGATACATTACTTTACTAAGTATTAAAAAAAATGGAAAATTTACGAAAAAAAAACTACCCGTGCGAAGCCGGGGCGGACCGCTGGTTTACAATAAATAAAACTTCCCATTGAAAAACGTCAAAAAATCACAAGCTCCGGCCACGGCTCGGCTCGGCCTCAAAAGCGCAGCCTTAAATCCAAGTGGCACAGCCTTCTCACCCTTCCAAAAGAAACATTGACATGATGGGAAACTTTAAACCAACTTCTGGCGTTCCAAGCTTAATTGAATTTAGATTACGGACCCCTAAAAGTTGCCAGAACATTTTAAACAAGTAAAATTTTAGATTTTCCGCTGCTAAGTAATATTTGAAGTTGATTTGAGAATAACTGTTATGATAAAAGGTTCACTCTACGAGCGAGGATCTCGCGGGCCAAAAATATCGCGGTGGTGGTGATGGCGATTTATAGTAGAAATACAATACAAGCGCGCTAACTGTCATTTTGACAGTTAGCTTCGCTGAAATAACATCGTATAAACGTTGTAAGATAGAAATGCCTGTGAAACACAGGCATTTATATCGACCGTAGCTTGTCTGACACGTTAATTTGTGTAAGAAAAAAATATTCTATTAGATCCTAGGATCTATTGCGAAGGCGCCTCATTGTTGAAATACACTACAGGCGCGCTAACTATCAGTCTGACAGCGTCGCTCAAATAACACCGTGTTAACGCTGTAAGATAGACCCGTAAAAAACAGGGATTTAGATTGACCGTAGCTTGTCTGACGCGCTAATTTTGGTAAAACAAACATAACGTACATTGTAGGTACATAACATATATTATATGCTACGATCTGCGTCAGTTCATTTCAGTTTGCACTATCGAACTATTTGCATCGTTTCGTTTCTCTCACAAAGGAGTTTATGTTGCGTTTTTATTATTTTATCTATTTTATATTTTATGTTCCTTATATCCGGAAGTTACATTTAAGTTACATTTTCCTGTCATGCGGATTTCCGCCGGCGTGCAGATCGGGTTCGCGTGCACACCCGAAACCTACAAGTTACTGGAAGTTTTTCTCTTTTTTTTTTCGTATCCGGAACGCGGTTTGACTGAAGCAATTATCATAGGTTTAGGGTAGATCGTACGCGGACCAAATCATCCGCACGCCAAAAAATCCTCATGACAGAATAAGAGACCTAAAAGATAGAAAAATTGAACAGAATATAGGAACAAGAAGAAATATGAGTAAATAACTATTATTAATGATATTAATAGCATACCAAAAGTATTATTTCCCGAAAAGAAAACGTATTGGGAATAAAGTCTAATAAAATATAATTACGTAAATAAATTAATTACAACATTCAGCAAATACTTGCTTAGAGTAATCAATTATCGTTGGAAACACACGGGAAATATTCGGATTACTATTTTTTTTATAGAATCATAATCGTAAAGTAATGTAAGCATAGCAGTTGTCTGACATGCCTTTAAAGATATTGAACTTGGTTTGGTTGTTGACGCGTTTGATAAGCTTTGCCAACCAAAATAATAATAAATACGATGACCTCTGTGGCACTGTGGGTGAAGGTCTGCCTACGACGCAGGAGGATGCGGGTTCGATTCCCGCCTCGGGACAAATGTTTGTACGATCTGCAGGCATTTGTTCAGGGTGTTCTGGTCGTTTTCTATGTATAATAAAAAATATCTATCTAAATATCTTATTATGTATATCAGATATCTAGTACCCATAGCACAAGCTCTGCTTAGCTTGGGGCTAGATAATGCTGTGTGGATTGTCTGGAATTATTATTTATTTATATATTATAATATGCGGTACGCACACTGGCGCCGCTAACTATTTTATTTTATTTATACGTTAAACAAAGGAATTTTCAATAAAACCATTGGGGAGTTTGTGATACCTATCATTAGCTTGTGATAATCTAATGATCCCCCGTTGGTCCCATAAAAAATCCAGAGATTATCCCTTGGTATTAGTTACTTATTTCGTAAAAATTAAAAAACGTACCTACCAATTATGTTTGAGTGACCAGATACAACAGTTTTAGTGTATTTGCACAAATTGTTTAAAAAAATTGATGAATCTTTTATCGCTGTTTATTATCTATTCATGAATTTGAAAAATATTTACCGGAATTTGGAGTCGGTTTATGGTTTTCTAAAACACTTCAAATTATTTTTAATAAGAACCAGAAAATACAATAAGAGTCTGTGTGTTTCTCCAATCCACACAAGAAGGTTTGGGGAGGTATCAAGGGGGTTCCAATTGTGGTTCACGTAATATTTGATATCGTTGACTTATTGTGTTAGGATAGGATAAAAACTTTGGGGTTTTATTCTCGTGTCGTGAGCATAGAAGTATATTATACTGGGCGCGGTGGTGGCGCAGTGGGGGAAGGATCGCCTGCGACTCAGGTGGTTGTGATTCGATTCCCGCCCTGGGACAAATGTACCATAATATTACATTTTGTACTAGCTTCGCGATTTCGCAAGCGTCGTTTAAGGTTATTTCTATACCATGGGAACTGATTTATGGGATTTAAAGTAGTCTATGTTACTTGCCATCCTTTCAACTAACTCTATGCTAAAAATCAAGTCGATTGTTTGCTTAATAAATGATTTGCTAAAGACTGCTGGCAGATGTTGGATGCGTCAAGCTGAAGACAGGGCGCTATGGGGCTCATTAGGGGAGGCCTATGTCCAACAGTGGAATATCACAGATCACATATGATTAAATTGAAAACCGACGCCATGTACGCTCAATAAGTTTTTATTACGATGCAGTGGACGCACAGCTTTAGGATAACCCATTTGTCCTTTATCCAGTTGATTTTACACAGCGATAACATTTTCATGAACCTTTGTAAAATTCTTGTCTTGTCAAAGTGGAGTAATAATTTTGTAATATATTATTCTCGACACGTGTCAGGCGTATTCTTTTATAGCGAGATAAAAAATATATTGTGTGCGCATTAATTACTAATTCGCTGGCTTTTTTGGCGTAGTGGAGGACGAAAGTCGCTTGTTTCACTTCTAACTAAACAACTTTCGTATGTTAGCATGCTTGCGTTTTGCACGCACTAATGAAGTACCAAGTCTATGGCAGTCCCTGGCATACAATGGTATGCCAGGGACTGCCATAGTAGCAGTAAATGTACTTCCCTACCAAATTTCATTTAGATCCGTTCAATCGTATAGGCGTGAAATGGTTTATGGTTAAAACGCGTTGTTTATTATGGCAACGTTATTTCTATCCCATGAGAACTGTTTTATGGGATAAAAAGTAGCTTAAGTTTGATTCCAGGCTTATAGCTACATCTATGCAAAATTTTAACCCGATCCGTTTAGAAGTTTTGGCGTGAAGAAGTAACAAACATCCATCCATCCATCTAAACTTTCGCATTTATATTATAAGTGCGATGTTCAGTAATGTTGGAACACTCAAAACAATGGTAAATATAATTAAAGGTAAAAATTCAGTTGTTTTTTTTTATTATGCATTATTATTAGTATGTAGGTACGTCTAATGTTCGACATTTTTTATCGTAAAAGTACTACCAAGTCCAACATGTTCGTAACACTCGTCGCAAAACATAACATGGATGAATCGCACTCCGACCCCATTTATCCCATTTCATCCCTCGAAATTCCTAATTACCGCGCGCGGAAACAACGTATTTTTATGTTTGAAACAAGTTCAAGATAAACATGGTTTGTACGAGGGTTTTAAGGGTTAGGTAATTGTGTACGGGTCGGTTGGCTGGGCTTTGACGGTCAAGTTTACGACGTGAAGGTCAAATTCTTATGAAAAATGTGAATCTTTTTAGCTTTTGGAAGCTGTAGGTGGAATTCTGTTTTTATAATAATTTGTCCACTGCTCAAACCTCTGCCTTTCATATTCCACATGGCACCTTCTTGGCGTTGTAGTCGTAAGAGCAAACTCATGAGACGAAGATTATGGTCTCTGTTTTTTCTGTTTCTTACACCTTCACTGCAATCACCAATCTCCCTTCTGCCAAGCGTAGTGTGATGGTGGATTTTATCACTACTCCTATTGTTTGGAAGAAGCATAGCATTTTCAGTCAACGCAGTGTTTACTGATGAGGATATATGGAGTTTGATTTCCTCATCAGTTTCTTCAAGTGGCAGTAGACAACAAATGCAAAAACCCGTCTGCACGTTACACGGATTAGATCCATCGACCTTCAGCTTCTAAAGCGCGCCACCTCCCGCCGCGCCAGTCTGCTCCACTTGAAAGCACTTATAAATTGGCTTCCACACAATGCTATTAAACAGCAGATAATGAGGTTTGCTACAACTCAATATTAGATTGAGGGCTCCTCAACTTGAGTAGTTGTGGCATCTTCAACTACAGCTTATTTGATAATAGCTTCGTTACTGTTTTCTTTATCTAATTCTTGAAGAAAACCAATTATTTTAATTTTCTCTGGTTTATTTCTTTTTGACCTCGCGCGAAAACTTGCACGCTCCGAGCCGTTTGGGCTGGAGGTTTATTATTTCCTACCTACTTATATCTTCGATAAAAGTAAGAAGGGGAGATTAGGTACTAGCTTCTCGAAAGGGGAAGGCTCAAATGAGGTCCAATTAGGTGCAATCACCTCAGTAATAGTCGCACCGGCGCCGACGGCGTTCGTGTTTTGCATGCGTGCTACTTTTGCTCTTTTCACTCGTAAGTACAAGAAATCTTTAAATTTTCTGATTATTCTGCTATATAGCGAATCATCGCTATTTGCAGACTGAGATAGAAATGTATTATGCATTCGTGCGTAAAATCTGAATCTGACCGACGACATCGTAGCGGGAGCGAAGAGTCAGTGGATGGAGGCCGCTCGGCTCTGGATTGCTATTAGTGCCGTAAGAAGATTATTTGCCTTTTTTTCGAATAATTATAAATAAATAAATTATGCTGGACAATTCACACAGCATTATCTAGCCCCAAGTTAAGCAGAGCTTGTGTTATGGGTACTAAATAACTGATATATGTACATAATATAATACAATACATAAATAAATATTTTTTTATTATATGTATAATAGAAAACGATCAGAATACCCTGAACAAATATCTGCAGAGCGTACACACATTTGTCCCGAGGCGGGAATCGAACACGTAACCTCCTGGGTTGCAGGCAGACCTTCGCCCACCGCGCCACAGAGGTCGTCATTAGTAAGATGAATCCGTATGAATTATATTATTATGTACTTTAGGACGATTTGGTAAGTTTCAATTCCCAAAGTACCAAGAGATCAGAAGTTCCTTGGATTGGAACTAAACACTAATAAACTAGCTGTTTAAATGTCACTGCGTACCTCTTTGCCTGGGAGTGAGGGAGAAGTTTCTTGTTAGATACGATTAATTGTTTATGTCAACTCTATGATTGAAATTCAATTAGAGTACCGAGTACAACTCGAATAAATGTTCCCTTTGGGTACTTATTAACAACATAAATACATTGATGAAAGACTAACATAGACTAGCTGGTAGGATTTTGAAATTTACGGAGGCATACAATAGAGAATTAACCTCTGGTACTGAAAGTAAAGGAGCTGGATTGTTCTATTTGAACTTTCGGTTAAACAATTATGATCTACATCGACATAGAACTCGTTAAATTCTAGCTATGCTGTTTTATCTTACCTACAGCACTCCCATGTAAAAAGAGACAACAATATAATTATGTGTGTGACCTATTTCTAAACTTGCAGGTTCTTGGGCGGGGTCACTGTAATGCACGACAATTTATTGTACGGCCGAATAATGTACACTCTGGTAATCCGTGTCAAGGCTTCCAATTATATTAAGTTTTGACACGGATTATCAAGGTGTACATTATGCGGCCGTACAATAAATTGTCGTGCATTATAGTGACCCCTTGGATGGATAACGAACTGTCTCCTGAATGTTTAGACGGCGCGGCTGGCCTGCTGAAACCCAGTGGTATATCCATCACCGTACAAGACGTTTGTGGCACCTATATCCTCAGAGGCTTTGGACAGCTGCAAAATTCAGTTGGTACAAAAATAATAATACAAAAAGGAAGAGGAATCTTGAAACATGACCTATTATTTCTGGCAACATAGAATCGTGATGTCATAGCAATGCATGATGGATTAAAAAGAAAAACTGACAGCGCAGAATTTACTTGGAAACAACAATCGATTTTTCGATTGATCGATATTTATCAATTTTGCACCAGACCTACTGCTGCGCACGGATGGGTTACACGCATGTGTTTCATGATTAGCTTTTCAAGAAAATGCATATTACGATAACGCCCACTGCAATCGACGGACACGCAACGCTCGAATATGAGATTAATAAAATAATTGCTATATGCGTGGCTTGCTTGAATATGGCGCCCACGCAGCTCAACGCTGGCAACACTATGGACGCGGTCCACGCGTGATTATAGCGGGAAGTGGGACGTCAAAACTGTGCTGTTTAGAATATAATATTGTGTGCTACATTGGAAACGAAGACCCATGTTGTAAAACAAACGAACCCACGCAGCTAAAATGCGTCGCAGTGGGCCAGCGGCTTAACAGCCATCGGAAACAATGGGTAGCTAAGTATTTAACTTAATTATGGCAAAACTATGACAACTATTGAGGGTATGACATTTTGACATTCATATCTTAATGCAAAAAAATACACTGCAAATGTAGTCACACAAAACTATGCTTTCTGAAAAATGTTGTCATAGAAATCTCGATCATACCTATAAACCAGCCAAACTTGATGTAAAATGTATGGAAGCACACCACAGTAAAAACGAAAACTAACTGGCTAGTCGTCAAGTTTCAGTTAAACACAGTAACACCAGTGATTAAGGTGGTTTGTTAAGAAAAATTTACGTCAAATTCATCTGGAGTACCTAAATATGTAGAACCTTTGTATAAATATGCAGTTATATGTACATACATATTTTTAATCCGTTTCCATGAAAACACTTCATACTGTCATACTGCGACTGGCAGTTTAATGCAAGCCTAAGCCGGGCTTATCTCTCGCGTACGTAAGGCCGGTTTTACACGATGGGGTAAACCGTTAAAAATCGTCCTCGTGCATCACGTTACAGCGCTAACCTTTTTACAGGAATTTGCTAGGGATGTGAACTATGTCGATACTTGAAACAAAAATTCATTAAATACATAGAATACCTTACTGTATATATATTACCTATTACGCCTAAACTTGTATACTAGGGTAGATTTAGCTATAATGTTAAAAAATATATTAAAACAATAAATCAGTATATATCCAATACTCAGAACACAACACAAGCTCTGCTTAGCTTGGGTATGATGTGAATTATAGTTACATTTTTATTAATAATAAATGCTTAGGTTGATGCAATTATAAAATTATTGAAGTATTTTATTGAATGAATTTCTAAATAACGTGTGGCATCCCATGGCTTATATTATTATTCTATTTATTCCGATAACATCTAACTAAACAATCGTCTTTAGGCCTTTTTTAGGGTAGAATAGATAAGAATTACATCGTATCATCAAGGAATTAATGTTTTAAGCATTTGATGACGCCGCAGCGTAATGCTTCTCTCTTCTACCCTAGACAATAATCGCCGTGCTTGACCACAATCGGATCGGATATTGTTAGTAGATAATTGCTAAAACAATAACTAGCATCTATGTATATCTTTAGCTAGCATGATTGTTAAAGTTTAAAATCAACATCACTTCAAATCCACATTATCGATATCGATTTACGAATTATTGAACATCGATAGCACCCCTTCCCTACCTAACACGTCTATAACAATTTATTCTGTAAATGTATATTTGCAGAGGCTTTTACAGAGATACTTTACTTAGGTACTTGTACTTTTTTCGCACAATAGATTAGCGTAAAAGCATAGTAATGTATGGTATTAATTTGTGCGGCGACAGATGGGGTATTTTATGGGGATAAAAAGTTTTATGTGTACGCAGAAACCGAGTTACTTAGGGGTGTGTTTAGGATAAGGAGTTTTATTTTTGCTTTGTCTTATTTTGCCTGGATGGATCCTTGGGGCTTTCTTCATCACAAAATTACAATATTTTTCAGTATTTTTTTGTCCGCTGGGGATCTGCCCTACTGTCACAACTAGGGGTAGGGCGGGACGAAACTATACCATCATTAACTATACCACCATAGTGTTGTCTGTCGTATGATTGCCAACCATAAGATTCACTTATCTACTAGGGTAGCATAAACTAGGACGAAGTAGATACATTTGATTTTATAAGTGAATCAGTGAATGTCCAATCTCAACTTTCTGTACCTCTCACCAATTTCTACTGTCCTGGTACTTTTTGCCGGAACACACACAGAAGTTCCACCTGATGTTAAAACGTTTAAATGCTCTACAATAGATCAAACCGCAATTTTGCAAACTAAATAAAAAAATCTTTTGCGGCGGTGATCGAATCCGCTACTTTCAGCAGTCCTACTTACCACACAGACCCGGTATACCCATTTGAAACTTGGCCGATTAAATCGAGATTTGTATCAATAAAAAGTTGATTAGCAAAACAAATCCAGTTTTAATTTGTAACGCGCCGCCATTTTGCGTCTCCAATAGCAAAACGGAAATCTTTGATTTGTATTTAATCAAGAAATAATTAGTGCCAAATTATTCAGCTAATTGGAATATTCCTGCCTTTGACAAGGCGAATTATTTTCTGATCAAGCATTTTGATAATTTCCGTTTATTATTTGTGTGATATTTTGTCGCTTGAAAACTTGTAGGTACCAACCACCAACTTACCCCATTTCTCCCCTACAATTGTACCGTAACACACTTACTACTTACTACGTTATTTAGTACTTATAGTCATCATCATCATCATCAGCCTATGTTAGTCTACAGCTGGACTAAGAAACATACAGATGTACGATGTTTAGTCAAGGACAAAAATCGTTAGCACTGTCTATAAGTAAATAATTCAAAATACAAAATTCCAAATTCCAAGTGCTTTATATTCTCTAGACCTTACAGGACTCTTGGACACGTCACAAAACTCTGATTACAAAAGTAAAAGTAGGAAAATAAAGTTGATCACTTTGTTTTTTGTCGGTTTATTCCGGAAATCCCCCACGTCCATCCCCCACGTGGGGGATTTCCGGAAAAAAAATCCGGAAATCCCCCAAATCGAATCGATCAGTCTCATGGGGGATATATCCTCTAGTTAATCTGATATTTTATAGTACGTTATAGTATTTATAATATTTTATAGTAGCGTTTTTACAAAGCATATGTTTGACAATTTGTTTAAATTTATTTATTGATAATTTTTGCAACTCACTTGGAGTTTTGTTGTATAAGCGTTTACATTGCCCTTTAAAATATACATTAATCTCGTGTAGCCTAGTTGTGGGCACAGATAGTTTCTTCTTATCTCTAGTATTTAAATGATGTATTTCGCTATTTTTGGAGAGCCGATTGATATACTTAAGAGTGTACCTACAACAAGTTTCCATAAATATATTGACTTAAAATACCTTATTGCACCACAAAAACATTGGAAATGGTACAGAAATAACAACGAAGTTCGAGCGAAGAACGATCGATCTCTTCCAGGCAACCTTGGGATGGACTGGACGGACACGGTGATAAAAACATAAAAGATGGTGTCAGTAAATAAAAATAAGAGAAAACAGCTTACACTACATACTTTCTGTTCCGTGCTACATACTTTAATACAGTAGATAACGTACAAACACTATAATAAACTTCATCATCAGCTTTTACTAGTCCACGGCTGGACATAGGCCTACCCTAATGAGCGCCATTTGTCTCCGTGCATCATTTGGGGGTTAATGCCCATAATCCCCACGTTAGGCATGCGGGTTGGGGATCGAAGTTTAGTGGTGGAATTGTTCTGCAGGGGGCGCTGCTGCCCACCCCCCGGTTTGTGTCCCTTAGTCGCCTCCTACGACACCCACGAGAGAGTTGGGGTGGTTACTATTCTATAGGCCGGCACCGGTAATAATAATAAACTTACATAAACATTAAAAAAGTTTAACTAATTTTTACAACGGTTAATAATGCTGATGAAGCAGTTTTTTAAGGTGATTTGGCAAGTCTGATGTCTTGGGGGAGAGCATACCATAGACGGGTCACTTCTACAATAAAAGATTTTTTTGTGGTAGAAAGTGGTAATGTGGGCAGGGACTTTAAAAATGAGATAAATAATGTACGTATGTACCTATGAGGAGAAAAGTATAAGGTACACAAAGACACATGGAATAGGTAGTATTATTTAAGTAGGTAGGTACCCATTTATTCTAACTACATGTAATTTTGAACCTTCTCTTTATAAACATAAAGGTCAGTGCTGATGTCCACAGACTTATTAATAACAAACTTTAACGAACTAATACAGACAGTTGTCAAAACTTTTGCTTTCATTACCGTTACGTCGAATATTCTCGTCAAAACAACTGTAAGAACCATCTGGCCCTTATGTCTATCACAATAAGGTATACAATCAAGTTTGGAAGTTTGAGACAATGCGAAGAGTTACGAAGTGGGTCGAGGTAGAGTTGGCAAAAAGACGGATAATATGCTTCAGTAAGCAGTGGATTATGTAACCACCCGTGGAGGTCTGCTCAGGTGTATCTGTGAATGTGTCACTTTTTTATCACTCATGCACGAACACATCTGAATACAAGCAGAAAAGGGAAAGCTTTTGACGCCCCACTAAGGGTTCTTCCCGTCATGCGGATTTCTGACGCCTTGCTAAACTTATACGAATAAACTCGCTGTGACCACAACCAGGCTAGGCTACACAAGAATAATGTATGTTTTAAAGGGCAATGTATACAAGTGCAAGTAATTTTTGCAAGTGTGTTGCAAAAATTATTAAAAGGCAATTAATTAAAAAAATTACAAACAATTTCATTTGCATTTGAAAACGTCGAGCAAAAAAAGAAATATCACTTTTCTTAACGATATCACTTTTGACGACCTCAGTGGCACAGCGGGCGAGAGTCTGCCTGCGACGCAAGAGGTTGCGGGTTCGATCCCCGCCTCGGAACAAATTTGTGTACGATCTGCAGAAATTTGTTCCGTTGGTCTGGGTGTTTTCTATGTATAATAAAAAATATCTATCTATGTAATGTATAATATTACGTATATCAGTTATCTAGTACCCATAACACAAGCTCTGCTTAGCTTGGGGCTAGATAATGGTGTGTGAATTGTCCAGCATTATTTATTTATTTATTTATTTATTAACATAAAAATCTTTATTACGAAAGAAAATCACAATCAAATAATATAATAGAATTAAAACTAGTATTTACAATTGAAACAATTGAGCTAACTGCAGATTGTTGAAAACAATCTTCAGGTGGCTCAACTGATCCATATCACTTTTCTTGTTTGTTGGTCACGCGGCAGAAATGAATACTGTGAAAAATTCAACGGTCTACCTAGGCAAGTACTACGGGTTATCAATAAGATACAGCCCGCTGACAGATGGACAGACGGACGGTCAAACTACTTTATTCTATTCTAATCCATTATGCACCCTTTGGGTCATCGTCATCATCATCAGCCTATATTTGTCCACTGCTGGACATAGGCCTCCCATAATGAGCGCCAAAGCGCCCTGTCTTCAGCTTGCCGCATCCAGCATCTGCCAGCAGTCTTTCGCAAATCGTCATCCCACCTGGTCGAAGCCCAGTCGTACCCTTTGGGTACGTAATCATAAAAAGGCTTGAATATATTTCAGTGAGTTTTAAAATAAGTTCGACCGTACAAAAAGGTCGGAACTTTCCGCTGACTCCTCTAGTGAATGCACCTCACTAAAGGAGTCAGCGGAAATTTCGCTTGTTTGTAACCACTGTCATTTCCTCTGGCACCGCGACCCAGGGTCAAAATACAATTAATTTGATGAATGCGCTTTATTATTGTTACCTTTTGACCTACAAGGCTAGATTTTGACTCCTTACAAGAAAATGAAAGGGTTTTTTGCCCTTTATCATGCTTTTTGTAGAGCTAATAGATTCTTTGCAACAGTCTGCAGTTAGCCGAGTTGTTTTAATTGTAAATACAATATTAAATTTTATGACGATTGTTTATAAATGTCAATATGTATTGTAACATTTTCAATGCAGATTGTAGGTAATTACTAGTTTTAATGTCGTTCTAATAGTTGATTGTAATTTTCTTTCCTTTATTAAATGCTTAATTAAAAAAATCTTGTCGTAGCAATGATACTGGGTGAATATCCTCCACTTTTCCTGAAATTTTCTCTTTAAAATCTATACACGACATGACAAAAGATTTCTCCTTAATCTCTATGTATGTATATCATGCATAAAAGCATGATATACAACAAAAGCCAAAACAGCACTGTTGAGTTGATGAAATCGATATATAATTTATTGGTAACAAGCAGCATCAGCATTGCCATACAGAGCGGGGCAATGCAGCCAGTGTCTTGGGCACGCTTCCGACGGGTATTGATATGGATCAGTTGAGCTATCTGTAGATTGTTTGCAACAGTTTGCAGATAGCTCAATTGTCTCTATTGTAAATTCTAGTTTTAATTTAATTATATTATTTGATTGTATATTTATTTCTTAATAAACATGTTATACTTTATTTCAGGCAACATTAGTCTAGTACAGGATGTAAATAAATACTAAAAACTACGGCTCATATAAAATATTTACCATAATCTAACATACATAAAAAAACCTATTTACTAGCACGTAGTGTCGGTGACGTGTGACACTCACTATGTGCTGCGACCGGTAATCGTACGCGAAAACGCCGAAACAGCACATTCTTCGGCCAGAGTTCTTCCTTAGTGAAGGTCGAAATATTCTCAGTTGGAATACGCACCACAAACGATTTAAAGTTATTTTAAGTTTAAAATTTATACTACGTTTGCGTGTAAATAAATGTATACTACATAAAAAGGTACAAAATGGCGTAGGCTCTTACTCGACTCGACATCCACGTACTGAGTTGTAGGGGTCGATTTTTCCGTCGCAGCGGGTTAAGTACCTATTCTAGTTTTATTTATTACAGTACAATAAACAGTATCATTTTATTTTATTGCCTTCGTAAAATGGCTTTTAGTGCCAAAGTAGCAATTAACGAACTCTGTAAATAAACAAAAACGGACCATTTTAAAGTTTTTCTTTGTTCCGTTAATGAAATGCCTGACTTTTAAACTTTTAACAAAGGATGCTATACAATATGTTCTCAGAATGGGAATTTTAAGATAAATAGAAAAGATATCTAGCGAGATTTTAAATTATTTAAGTCAAGATTTTTTTGTGTGCTATCGTTTAATTCTATTACTAGAGTTCTACTAACTGTAGATCTCACGAGCACTTAAAAATAAGATTTTCTGAAATAAAATATATCATGGGCCGAACACGGCATACAAAGCAGATTTTTTCATTTTCTGGAACTTCCTAGGGACGAATATGGCATAGCTAGATCTAATTAATATGTATCGAGTCATCAAAAACTTATTTTTAGCGCTTACGCCGCTTTGCTCTGTCCCGCTCCTATAAACGCAAAATCCTATCCCGATGTTTTTCACAAAATGCGGTCGTAGCTTCCTTATTTTTTTTTTTTTGCTTTTGATTTGATCAATGAGTTAGTATGACTGCATAGTTGAAGAATATTAAGACGTGATCTGAACTCGGCTGGGCCATGGCGATCGCAGAGTAAAAATTAACCCCTCGAACTCACTCCGTGGACGTCCACGTGGACGTAAGAACCGACTATAAGAACCTATTCTAGAGGAAAGGCAGCAACCTTTTTTGTGTACTTTGAACACCACTGTCTATAAATAAACAATAATAAACATACTACAACAAATGTCAGATATATGCCAACTACACTGAAATTTGAATATGGGTACCGACAGAAATAAAGAAATTATTTTTGCAATTTTAATTGTTTTGTAGACTGCTTGTAACAGTTTGCAGATAGCTCAATTGTTTCTATTGTAAATACTATGCTAGTCACTAGTAATTCTATTATTTGATCTTTATTCAGAAAGTAAATTTAAATTAAAACTAGTATTTATAATAGAAACAATTAAGCTAACAAACTGTTGCAAACAATCTACAGGTAGCTCAACTGATCCATATCAATACCAGTTGGAAGCGTGCCTAAGACACTGGCTGCATTGCCCCGCTGTATAGCAATGCTGATGCGCTGTGCCAGATACTCACCAGCTCTCGGGTCACGCGTCGCCTCCACCAGACGCGACGCTCAGATAATTTTTTGAAAACCCGGAAAGCCTCGGTACACCACGGACCTAGGGTCTCGACTCCAAGGGCAGCAAATGTGTAGGCTCTGTCGAGACCTGCATATTTGCGCCTCTTGAGATCTTACGCTAAATCTCCCGCCGCACCAGCCATCGCAGAAGTCTTAGAAAGATGGGAAGGCGCGGCGAGTGTGTCGACGCATGTAGCGTCCCACACAATAGGCTTCCCCAACTCCCATGGGTCTAGAGTCATGCCGTCGGGCCTCTTACCATCGTCACGCAACAGACCATTTGGTTCGAAAATAGCTGGTACGTTATGCGGTGGTAAAGGCCCGCCGGATGATGTCATTCAGGCTGGCATGACGAGATATCCGACCGGCACGATAGTACACGATAATCCGTGATGAATTATTTGATTGTTTTTTTTTTAATGAAGTTTTTATTTTGTAAATCGGTGTATTAGAGTATCCATTAGCCGAAACGAAATACGCAATGGCGTGTTGGAAAATTAACATAGTTTCGCAAAATGCACGGCCTGCAGCAAAATGGTAAAAATATAACATAATAATCCTTCATCGTAGAAGAGTTATTAATGTATGTTTACAATGTCTTATATATCGTAAACATACAGCATCAACTCATCCATTTGTTTACTAATGTTTATGATCAGCTATTTAAATTATTTATTGTAAGCAAACTATTGTATCGCGTATAAAACGCGTGAAACATATTTGTATTCATAAATAAATTGACAATCGCCAATAACAAACGTTTTCTTGATCGATTGGAAGGAGTGATATTTTAAATTATCTGTATTCGTTTAATTGTTTGTACGTCTAGTAAGTAAATATAACATTAGTGAATTGATAGTGAGTTCATGAAAGCTTTGGCGTTTTGTTTAAAAGTAAGTTTAACATTCACTTATTTCAGATCATAATAATTATGATCGTATGAACGTATATTATACGTTTTTGATTTTTGTTTGTTTTTCTATATTATTATCTTTAACATATGTGGTTTAGGTGATAGAGAAACATTTTATATACACAACAGAGACACAGTACAGAACAAAAATAAGAAGAATTTACGACAGTACCTACTTATATTACTTACACCATGGATACAAGATAAATAAGAAATAAATAAATAAATAATGCTGGACAATTCACACAGCATTATCTAGCACCAAGCTAAGCAGAGCTTGTGTTATGGGTACTAGATAACTGATATACATAATATAATACAATACATAGATACATTTTTTTATTATATATTTATATATATAGAAAGCAACCACTGATATTGTTTATTTATTATTTTCTATGTATGATAAAAAAAACTATCTATGTATTGTACTGTATTATGTATATCAGTTATCTAGTACACATAACACAAGCTCTGCTTAGCTTGGGGCTAGATAATGCTGTGTGAATTGTTCACCATTATTTTTTAACCAAGATAAATTAGTAGGCAAGCTTGGTAGTGGATAAGTCAGCTACCGAGCTTGGGCTCTGTGCTGTAACGGTTTTACTATACAAAATAGTTTATTTTTTTACTTAATCTAATACATTTCATTGGTTTGGGACCCTCTTTTAAGTAATAAAGTACCTGTGTTAGAGGGTCTCGCTCTGCAGCGCGGTTAATTAAGTATTATTAAATATTTTATGTTAAAATATTGACATAATTAAAATACTATACCTATACTATACCTAGTTATATTTGTTTAACAAGAGAGCAAAACAATTATTGTTTGTTGTATTCCGATTCAGCCTTGTATTATATGACTTAAGTAGATTGCTAAGCTAGTAAGGGATTATAAAGGCACAAAACCAACAAAAGCTTTCGAGTAAAACACGCAACTTTTCACCAAGAATCGTGAGAACATAATAATGTATTTTATAACACATTTGCTCGTAAAGGGTCTCTTATTTCACCAATTTCAATGCCTACCGTAATGTATCTCATTACGCACTTGTGCGGTAATGTAATGTAAAACGCACGGTTTAAAAAATTCTATGTCTATGGTTTATCAAGATGCTCCGTCTAAAACGAACGGTACTTTTTAAAATATTAGCAAAGAGTTTTTCTGCCAGAAAAGTGGTCAACATTTTATGAATAAAATTAAGTTTAGGAGATAAAATATCAAAAATAAACATTTAATTCTTTAATTTAATTAATTATGATCATAAATTACAACCATTTATACAGATAAATGGTAATTAATATTTTTGTGTTTTGTTAAAGAACAAAACACAAAAATATTAATTTACTTTATTAGTAATACTGGCTGTTATTGTGCATTTGCCTTAAAAAAAGCGCTGATGCGCGCGCATTGCTAATCTGTGAAGAAGTAAAAATTATTCCGGGCGCTTTTCTTTTTGCTGTATTGTTTTTACTTGAAAATGTCGTCAAGTAATGATGAATTTATGAATTCAATACCGCCAGAAGTCTCAGAGGCAGCGAAAAAGGCTACTCTAAGCCTCTTGCCCGAAAAAATCGACCGATAGATACTTACAAGCGTATTAAAATTTATTCGAAAGTCCGCGTTTTATTTATTTACTCGCAAATATGTTATATAACGTCGTATGACACACGTGCTAGCAATATTGCCTCGGCTGTAATTTTCAAATTTTCGCACGTGTATCATAATGTACCATAATGAGAGAGATCATTTTGGTCAACCTGGAGGTTACAGATGTTGTATATTTGCTCATTCAAGTCCAGCACGTAACGAACTGCTCATTCGCTTTCATAAATAAGCTGAGCTTCGTAAGCGTCTAAATAAAATAGTTTTAATTAAAAGAACGATACTCAATCCAGTTTTATTATTACAGAATCACAATCCGGAATAAGACTCCTACGCTCATAAAATGTTGTTAGTCTTTCTCCTCGTTGGTCAAGCAACCGCCGCTATTCTAGATCAACGAAAAAAAGGCATAAATTGCGACGGCTTGATATTCCACGACGTGTATTACGACCGCGAAATTCTTTTCCAAGGGCTTGGGAAACCGTACAACTTAGTCTTCCACAAATTCTCCGGCACTCTCTTCTTCAGCCACACAGTAGAAAAAGGAGCCTATGTCGATTTTAAAATCACTTACTGCCATGTTAACAAAAGAATCTGTAAAGACATCGAGGGTATCCCAGGAGGCTATGCAATAGCTTACGACGCGGTGAATGATGACATATATTTTGGCGGACACGAAGGTATATACAGATATAATTTCCTTACAAAAAATGCTGATTTTTTCACTGAGAAAGGCAAATCTATATGGGGACTATTTGTTAGGAAGAATTTCTACTATATAGAATACCCAAGTCAGAGCCTGCATGTGTTCCAAGACAATGGATTTGTAAAAGTATCTGAGTCTGTCGGCATAGAGATTGATAATTTCTTCATTTCCAAACACAATCACATTTACTTTTCTAACAGAACAGCATTATACAAACTTGAAAACGGTAGCAGAAGAGTGATACATCTCGATGATGAGATCAGTGTACGTCAAATAGCCGAAGATCATTACGGTGTTGTGTACTTTGTAGCAAGTGACGGAATTTATATGGAAGAAAGGCCCTACACTAAAATAAGAAAAGTCGCTTTAGTTGATCAAGCGTACGGTTTAACTTTCGATGAGAGTGACAGTTTGATTTATTCAAACGATAATGCCATATACAGATTACACCCGAGCGTTAACAGCGAAGTATGTTATACTCATATGACTCGAGCTATAACCGAAGAGGTGTCTACCAAAAAGAATGTTGATGCACTGTTGTTTGCAAAGGAACTTCTGCGGTCTGGGTTTTTTTGAGTTGAACTATTTTTTAAAACTGCTTCGAGGGCAATCGAAAAAACTCGGTTAAGTGCGTTAACCAGTGAATTGAACGCAGCAAATAAGTTGATTATTTTTTGTTCAGGTATTAACACGGTGAAATTTTAAGGTAAAATGCTTTATTCCTTACTGGACTCTTGGCTGCGGTGATGAAACAGAAAATGTACATCCAATTATTTTGTCTGCAATATATATTTCGTAGTTTTGTAAATACTTAGTTTATTCTTAGAATGTTTTAGACGTATTCAAATAAATTAATCTCAAGATTTTGTTTTGTATATTTCTTATGTTCGTTTGCTTTATGTTTGTCAATACAAAATAGGGCTTTATCTGAATCTTTAAGTCGTTAAAGTCTTGTTTTTTTTTTAAAACACCCTTATCCTTAAATTACTTACTGATATATGATCCGAGACGTCAAAACTCTAACCGCTTATGTTAAAATGGTCTGTTTACTTAAAAACAATTGATAAGCAGTGTTATAAATAACACTGTGATTTACACTATGATTTACATACATAATATCAATAGACAAAATGAGAAATAACAATGTATCAAGTTACCAAACTAGGTATATACATAAATAAGGGGGTTATTGTGTAAAACAATCGCAATTTGCATTCGGAAATTGCAAATGTCAACCAATAAAATGTTGATTTCACTACTGCTTATCGTTCCAACACTGGGTAAAATAGAATTTCAAGGCAAGAAAAATAAAGAACATAACATGTACGCAGAATGCAACGGTTTGATATTCAATGGTGTATATTACAAAAGAAAACTTATTTTCAATCAGTTTGAGAAACCACACAACCTTGTCATTCCCAATTTTTCTGGTGCACTTTTCTTCAGTCATACATTTTTAGCTGTAAAGAATAATAAGACGTATAAGGATTTTAAAATCTCCATCTGCATTTTAAAGTCACTAGATTGCACGGACGTAACTGGTATTCCAGGTGGCTATGCTATAGCATACGACACCTATAATGAAATTATGTATTTCGGTGGACACAATGGTATTTATAGATTCAATGTTTTTACAAATACTGCAGAATTATATAAAGAAAAAGGAAAGTCTATTTGGAGCCTATTTGTGAGGAAGAATATATATTATATAGAATACCCAAATCAGAGTCTTCACGTGCTTCAAAATGATCGATTCGTCGAAGTGGTGCAAGCTATTGGCATTGAGATTGATATATACTTCGTTTCCAGAAGCAATAATATTTACTTTGCAAACAAAACAGGGTTATATAAAGTTAAATACGGTGACGGAAGAGTAATAGATCTTGATAATGAGATCAATGTACGACAAATAGTAGAAGATAAGAGAGGTGTTGTGTACTTCGTCGCAAGTAACGGAATATACGTGGAAGATAATCATGTATGTGTACTCAGACTGATTGCTTTAGTTGAACAAGTTTACGGATTAGCATTTGACATGAAAGATAAGGTTGTTTATTCAACCGCTAACGCTATTTACAAATTGCATCCGACTCGAAACAGTGAAATGTGCTTTAATCGTTTGACTAAAACTCTAGGTCCCACGCCTGCAAAAGTAACTAGAAAATCTGTACTACAAATTGCAAAGGATTTTATTATACCAGATATTTTTGAGTTAAAACATGTAAGAGATATTATAAGAGATCATAGAAACAAATATTACGTTAAGAGCGTGTCTATCTACCCGCAATAAATGTTGTGCCAGTGTTCTTATTACTTATCATAATTTTATTTTTAAAAGTAATTAATAGGTTCCCATTATAAACTAGCCCAGTGCAATTACTTAACAAAAATTAATTGTTAAAAAATTAATCAATTAATTAACAAAAACTAATTATAACACACAAACGTTATATATCATAACTCGCGAATTAGGCTAGTTTCCAAAAAATCTAGCTAGTGTCAGTTAGATTATCAGAAGATATTGGGCAAGTATTTTTCATTTTGTCAATCAAACATTATGCGACAAAGATATAGCGCGTCAAAGTTTGAGAGTGGGGGCTCGTGACGTCACAAAGTCGCTAAGAGTGTCGCCCGGCGTGACGTCACGTGTAACTTTTACTACCAATTATCATCATAATTTATTATTTAACTGTCAAAAAAAAATACGTGTCCTATGTCTTCTGATAGATTATCAGAAGACATAGGACACGTATTTTTTTTAACTGACGAACTAGTTATTATTTTGAGGAAACAAGCCTCTGTGAGAAGGACCGCCAATTCGGATCGAATCAATATTGAAATGGTTGTTCTGCGCGTCAGTCGTTTAATAATCGTATGGAAACAGCCGGTGTAATGTCCCCCTTTACTTTTATAACTTATTTTTATTCTAAATTCAATTTGCACATGGCAATAATCTGCAAACCACGACCAATAAAATGTTGATTTTACTACTGCTTATTCCGCCTACGTTCGGGGAAAACGAAATTCGAGAAAAAGAAAATTCAACAGAATGTAACGGTTTGCTTTTCCATGATGTGTACTACGACAGTGAACTTATTTTCAAGCAGTTTGAGAAACCATACAACCTTGTTGTTCATAAATATTCTGGGGCACTATTCTTCAGTCATACATTCACGGTTATAGAAAATAATGCAACTTTCACGGACTTTAAAATCAGTTTCTGCTTTTTGGAGGAAAGAGATTGTAAGGATGTGAGTGGTATCCCAGGAGGCTACGCAATTGCTTACGATAGAGGAAATGACGACTTGTATCTTGGCGGACACGAGGGTATTTATAAATACAATTTCCTCACCAACGAGGCAGAGTTTTTCACAGAACAGGGAGTCTCAATCTGGGGATTGTTTGTAAAAAAGAATTTCTACTATATAGAATATCCAACTCAGACTTTGCGTATCTACCAGAACGGCGAATTCATCCCAGTAGCAGAAGCAATAGGCGTTGAGGTTGATAATTTTCTTATCTCAAAGCATAGCCATGTTTATTTGTCTAACAAAACAGCAGTGTACAAGCAGGAAAAAAATTCAAAGGAATTAATTACTTTATCCGATAATATTTTTGTACGGCAAATAGTAGAGGATAATTATGGAGAAGTTTATTTCGTTTCAAAGTATGGAATATACTGGGAAGAAAATCCAAAAAGATATCTTACGAAAATTGCTGATATTGACGATGTATATGGAATGGCTTTTGACGATAAGGGAAGAGTGATATTTTCGAATAAAGATAGTATAAAGAGACTGACACCTAAACCAGAAAAGCAAACATGCTATCCAGTAAGTACAACTGAACTGTATGAGAAGACTACTAACAGAGATGACGCTGTATTGGAGTACGCAAAGTATCTATTGCAAAATGACTTTAAATAGAAAGTTCCATTATAAACTAGCTGACCTGACAGACGTTGTCCTGTCATTTTAATCAAACTGACAACTGACAGTTATTTCAAACGTGCTTAGTAAAGAGTATAATAATAACGCTGGGGCTAAGGTTACATTTTTACACATTTTCATATTATACATTTTCTGCGCAATTTTCTCAATTTTTTTCTTTCTTATGGACCTTCTCCTGATAACAAAAACATCAAATAAAGAATTTGGCGGTCATAAAGTCAATGAAGTATATTGCTGTAATGTTACTTCCTGAATGATATTTCCAAAGTAAAATTTTTTTTGACCATTTATTTTCCAAGTTCTGCTTTGTTAGTTTTACAAATAGGACATTGCATTAAGGATTTTTGTTATAGTGCTTACCCACACTCTAGGTAGCTCTAAGAAATGTTTCTTCTGTAGGTGGAGCCACCGGCACTACAGTCCGTATGAGGTCCCAAAGATTTTCGATTAAACCGATTGAGACTTCTTGGCTTAGTTGGTTAGAGCACACCCGTACTGAGAGTATGGTGCGGGTTCGAAGAAGAGAGAATTTTTTGGGACTTTAAATCATTTCTTAATAGGACATTTGTTATAATTGATTGACCGTCATCATCTCATTACCGATAAATTTTATGCTAGTCTTAATTGTTAGATATTTCACTAACTTCAAACTTCAATAATGCCTTTATAATTCGATGGACTGATGACCGCTAATATTTATCAAAACAAAACTGTAAGACAATCAGTTAATTGTAATGATAATTTGAGATGAGTTGAAATATTTAGTAAACAATTGAATTATGATTTAAAACAAATGCCTCATAACAAAGTGTGTGCTCTTCTTGATTATACCTGTGATTAAATAATTTAAATAACGTGCGCTATTGATGTGATGGGACCTTTACTAGTAAGTATTATTTTAGTACCTAAGTCGTTAACAGTGTAGGGTAATGTCCTTATGACAGTAGAGTTGGCCATACGTGTTATATAAGACACGTAGTTTGAGACGTTCCACATAATATTAAGATAAAAAAGGTGGCGACGCTAGTGTGCGCCGGGGTATCGCCTTAAGACCAAGTTCGGTCTGGCGAGCCATATTAGAAGCTGATGGGCTCATAATAGAAAAGACAATCCGTGATGTCTATCGGGCTAAAGTCATTGTAATTGACGAGGAGGATTTTATATGGTAAAGGTCAAAATTACTCCAGCCACAGAAGGTATCGCCCAAGTGTCAAAAATCTAAATCTCGAAAATAGCATTCATGTCTTTAAAGGCTAGTTAGCAAAATTTTTAATAACTTATTCGATATTTGGTTGCTATTTTATAAGTCAGTTTATTTAGTCGTCGGGTACGCACTTATTGCTACTGAGGCGATTATCTGGAATTCACCATATTGCAGTTGCCTAAGGCTGAAGTTTGGATGTTTGTTGCCTGTTCACGAAAAAACGGAATGGAGCGGCAATATAATTATAAAACCTATGATATTTTTAATTTCAGAGAATCCTGTACTACATTCTAATGATATTGACCTTCTGCAAATACTATACAACTGAAATGATCTGCAATAAAATGAAATTTGGAGGCAAATTCTACGATAAGAAAGTTCTTTGGACAGGCTTGGCCAGGCCACACAACTTGCAAGTATTTAAAACTGAAAACATCCTAATTTTCAGCTACTCCACTGCTGAAATGTTCTCAGAACATGACTTCCAACTAGCTACCTTTAATTTGGAGAAAAATGAAAGCCATCTTATAAACGATGTACCAGGAGGCTGCGCCATAGCTATCGACCACGGAAACGACGATATTTACTTAGGTGGAAGCGACGGAATATACATATACAACAGCGTCACTGGCATAGCAGATATCTTCAAAGAAAAAGGAAAAAATATCTGGTCTCTATTCCATAGAAACCATCTGTTCTACATATCGTATCCAGAACAGAAGCTACATATGGCCATCGAAGGAAAATTCTCTGTAGTCCAAGAATTTAGAGATTTCGAAGTGGATGTGATACATATAACAGGTGGTGGTGAAATATATTTTGCAAATAAATCGGGGGCATACATATTTGACAGTGAAAACAAACAAGCAAATGTTATAAACGAGCTTATTGTTGTAAGACAGATTACTGAAGATTCTAAGGATAATTTATATATGGTTACAAATTTTGGTATATATAAAGGGCGGGAGTGGAAGAAATTGTCAGATGCTAATACTGTACATAGTTTGGCGTTTGATAAGGACGATAACATTATAATATCAGATGAGAGAAGTATAATAAAGCTGATTCCGAGTGTAATAGGCTGTTATAGAAATGTATGGTAACTTTGAATTTACAGAGAACATACTTACTTCTGGAAGTCTAGTATAGTGAAAAAAGTATTGATAAAATAATGATGAGTTCAAGTAGCACGATATATTGCTTGTTTTTAAATAAAGTCGTGGAATCACATGAAAATGTATTGTATTATGTACTATGCAATGATATATATTAAACTTAAATTTTATTTTATTTAATGGGGCAATGCAGCTAGCGTCTTGCGGACGCTTCGATTGAAATTGATTTGGATCAGTTGACCTACCTGTAAATTGTTTGGAACAGTCTGCAGCTCAATAGTTAATAATAATTTGTTGCTATTCATTTATTGTCATTTTCTTTGTTAATTATGTTTCAAATAAAATTGTTGTTCAGTGGATATTTGTTCAATAATGTAAGAAAAAACCAACATCGTCCCAAAATAGCTCTTTTATTAAAAAAATACACATTTTGGTTAGAAGTGCTTTAAAGTAAGATTTGACCTTGATATCCATCAATCAATCTTTATAGCTGGTCACCTCCGATTTATTTGTGAGTGTATCACTCATAGGCCCGAATTAAAAAGGTTGCCCAGACATTTAACTATGCTTTGTAACGATTTTCTAAAACGATACGACGAACGTTACTCAAGCATAGATCGATTGCTGAACATAGTTTTACAATAGGTACTAATATTACTTTTTTCGCTATTCATTTGCTGAATTTGATTTGTACGAATAAAAACCAAAAGATATTATAAGCAAACGAGCGTCGATAATAGTATGAGCAGATTCTTTCATGAATACATCTGAATCAACCATTAACGCAGCTAGCAAGAGGGAGTTCAGAACCGACAAGCCTACAGAGGTTTTGTGCTGGCGGCTAAGATCCACTTTGAGAGAAATAAGTCACAGGAATACCTTATTCTGTTAATAATGTATTCCTGTGATTTATTTGTATCAGCGTCCCTTTACCAGTCTAGAGCTGGACATAATTCTCCCCTAATAAGCGTCTCTTAACGATTAGGGGATAATGCCATAATCCCCACGCTGGGCAGTTTGGTGGTGGATCTATTCTACAGGATGCTGCTGGTGGTATTAAGTTTAGCGTAGGTACTATAAATAACAGAAATCACTGTCGTTCTGTTTATCTTGAATTGTAAAATCCCTTATGGTATTTCCTTTTCCTTTTATAAAGAGTTAGATTTAACGTCATCAAGTGTATAATAATACCTACGGTGGAAATTAAATGTCATGTCTTGGTCATCGTGCTTGGGATGATGCAAAATTTTAAATAAATAAAATTCGTTTATTTCAGGCAAAAAACCCATATCACAAATACAGAAAATTACGCACAGTTTCAAAATTATACAAAATAGAATTAAATTAGGTAACAAAAATAAATAACACGGTGCATACTGCTACCGCACGTCACTTCCTGTTTCCCTCCATATGAAGGGAAATCCAGTTCATAAAAATATAATTTTTGTAAACCTGGTCAGAGACAGCCTTCAAAATGCAATTTTTAGAGCGGACTAACCCACCCCAGAAAGATGCTACGCGAGAACGGACGATGGCGAAGAAGTCGGGCACTCCCGCTTCGGCGAACATGCTCGACGCAATGCAGCATCTCGGCAACCTCATAAGTGCCCGGTAGGCGTTATAGTACTGGTACTTTAAGTAAGCGCCAGAAATAATGTTGATATTAGTATTTTTTTAGTAACACTGTCTGACTGTCTTGTTACCTTTCACGATAGTGAAGGAATAGAGAGTGCACTGCACCTGTGTTTGCACGCACATCTGTGCATAAGATATGATGCATACCTGGCTAGTTCGTCTTTGAAACAGGCCCCCATTAAATTCGACTGGGAGGTTTCATCACCTTTCCACACCTGAAGACCCACGCTGAACAAATTCGCTAATTTGAAAGTATATGAATCCAGTTTGTGTATACTAGTAGCTGTGGCCAGTAAGTACCTAAGCTAGGTACTTACAGGTACTTAGAGGTAAATTCCAGAATAATGTAAATTTTATTTTGTAAAGGGATTATGACTTAACAGAAAAACAATTACAACTAATATTTACACTTACATCTATTTTCTATAAATCTAAGACGTCACCAGAATGCACTCTGCATTCTGGTGACGTCTGAGCCCAGAATGCTGGCAGCATTGCCACGTTAAATGGCGATGCTAATTCGTTGACCGAAATAAAAAACAGCATTCCGATCACCTGTGGACTTTATTAGGAGTTTTGTAAGATCTTTGTATATTGGGTGTGCCCCTAAAATATAATCAATATTACATTTCATAACAAAATATTTTTTTAAAAACAACATTGTCTTGGATTAAATGGTTTAAAAATACGCGTTCATTTGCAGTGGTTCCATTAAATACTTCATTTCGCTGCTGTAAAGAGCATCGTTTCATTCAGCCACAGACTCAACCTACATCCGTTGACACAAAATCTCAATTATACAAAAATACGATGCGGTTTTTGCATTTTCTAAAGTATTCGTGGTTTCGTTTCAGAGAACTAATACGTACGTAGTTTCCTCGATTGTTTCAAATGTAAATACTAGTTCTAATTTGTATAATATTTGATTGTAATTTTCTATTAAACTAAAGCAATATATTTCATTTCATTTATTTATTCCACCCAGTCGCAAAGCGAGCTATGGAAAGCTATGCTCGGAGTTTCTTTGAAGGACAGGATTCGCAACGAATACATCCGACAGAGAACCAAGGTTATCGACATAGCTCAAAGGATTAGCAAGCTGAAGTGGCAGTGGGCTGGCCATATCTCGAGAAGAACCGATAACCGCTGGGGTAAACGTGTTCTAGAGTGGAGACTGCGACTCGGCAAACGTAGTGTAGGACGCCCTCCGACCAGGTGGGATGACGATTTGCGAAAGACTGCTGGCCGATGCTGGATGCGGCAAGCTGAAAACAGGGCGCTATGGCGCTCATTAGGGGCGGCCTATGTCCAGCAATGGACCAGTATAGCCGATGATGATGATGTTGTAAACTTACAAAAATATCAAACGGTTCCCTAGAAATATCGACATACAAAAATTAAATAATAGAAATAAGAATAAACTCGCTGTGCCCACAACCAGGCTGTGGATTCACACAAGATTATCTTACAAAGGGCAAAAATTATCAATGAATAAATTTAAACAATTGTCAACATTTTCTTAAAAAGGTTTACTAAAAATATCAGATTATTAGTGCCAATATGGTAAAAATGTTAAGGTGAATAAATTGAATTTACTGAATTTACTGATTATCTGAAGGATAACAAAAACTTGGAAGGGGTCTTGCTGTAACTAGAAAACATCGACGAACAACAAACCTGTACCTAACTTGTTATAATAATAGTATTATAACAAGTTACAGGTTTGTTGTTCGTCTTAAAAATATTGTAGTAAAAAAAGCAAAGTGATAACTTTATTTGGTAGTTTTACTTAATGTAATTTGAATTTTTGTGACGTGTCCAAGATTCCTGTAAGCCTTACAGGAATCTTGAAAAAGTATAAAAAAAGTGCTTTATTTCCTTGAGACCTTACAGTGTAAGGTCACTTTTTTGTTTGATGTTTGGTGATATAGGTACACTATAATAATCACAGTAATATATATAACGTATGAATAATACGAAAGTTTAAATAGATGGATGGATGGATCGATGGATGTTTGTTGCTCAATCACGCCAGAACAGCTGAAGGAATCTGGATCAAATTTGGCACAGTGATAGATTATAGTCTGGAATAGCATATAGGCTATATATTTTATTTATAAATACTATTCTACGGGTATTTATCGCGTTTATTTACCTACCTATTTTTCACGCGGTTTACACACTGCCGTGGTCACGGGATGACCGGCTATATTTTATCTCGTAATTCCCACGGGAACGGAAACTACGCGGGTGAAACCGCGAGGCACTGCTAGTATACTAATAATATTATGTATGTAATATTAGAAGGGACAAAGCCCTAGGAACTTTAATAATCCATTTTCTATTTTCAAAAATCAAATATTAAATATCAATAACGTTTATTTCTTTAAGCTTACAAAATAAGCACTTAGACAAGTCAAATTTTATACTATAAACACGTTTATAAATAGTCATTATTATCAAATAAGAAACAAGGTGTTATTGATTTTGTCCACTTAAATTTTTTGTCCACTAGTGGAAGAAGTGGAAAATAAACCACTAGTAAGTGTATATATGACTTACAAACTAATACAGTATTTGCATATCTATTGCATTTTGAAGGCCCCAGTTACCGCTCTAATTCACACAGTCACATGACACAAGTATAATCTAAATAACCACACTGCAATTTCATTACCATTGATCCGCTAAAATCCGGTTTAAGCCGGACATGTTACCAGTAATTGAAAATTGCATCTGTTGGTGAATTTAATAGCCTTCGCCTTGCCAAAATTTGCACGATTTTTTTTTTTAAATTTCGGCCAGATATGCTCATCATTTGCATACAAAAACGTGCCCACACGGGCCTTACGCGAATTAAGTTTACTGCCATATAAAGTACTAAATCATATAAAATGGTATAGGCATTTTATTCGAATAAAAGCACGTATATCAAGGAATAACAAAAACTATTTTAAAGTTAAGCCCTAAAATATGTTTCAAAAAGTGTGGTGTTTTTTTTCAACGCTTTTTTTTCCAACTTACTCGGACAAACAAAATAAATTTCAGAATAAAAGCTGCGAAGCTAAATATTGCCGAACTGCATACATAAAATACCACAATTACCTATGCAAAATGTTTACGGTTCACAGACTAAAATTTTACACATTTTAGACGCAAGTGTTACAAAAGCAGAGCGATGGTCGGAGCATTCTTGCTCTTACTACATTTTTTAAAGATAAAAGGTAAAGATTTTTTATTTGCCAAAACAAGTGTTATGTCAGGTAGCAATAGCATTTTTTTTGATAAATTTTAGGAGCCATATCGACAACACACAACGATTTATCTTTAAATAGGTAGTAATTTAGTTTACAAAGAATAATCTTTTTACTGATTTTTTTCTGTTTGACCATAACTTAATACATGTAATAATTAGATATAACATAATTATTCATAATAGATAATCTGTACCTAGTTCGAAATTAACTACATTTCAACGACCATTACTCGCTTTCTGGTTGATGGTTCTACCATCAGCCTAAAAACGAGCAATGGTTAAGAAGGTCGGTGGAATTTTTTTACAGTAGTTCAAATTTGTCGGCAAAGATTTTTCAAGAAAACAGTCCGTAATCCGCTTTCGCTTCCGGTCCTGTTGTATACCAACACCCTTACGAACAACATTTTGTACAAAAATTGGCAACGCAGACCACCACGGAAACGAATTGAATTAAACAATTCCAGTGCGTTTTAGGATGCAATGTACATCCTCCATTTTAAAAAGGTTACGTATAAAACATTTCATATTCTTTTATTTACAAACTGGGTTCTGTCGGTGATAAGTCGTTCCGAGAAAAAAAATAACCTATTAGATATAGTGAAATTAAAGCCCTGAAAAATTATTCCAGGGCCTAAAATTCTTTCAGAAATGATGTCATGCGATATGTTCAAATTTCGAGCTCGATCCCATTCTTATGACAGCATTACAACACCAAAAACTTTTGCTAAATTCAATAATATTATTTTTAGTAGGTTATTAGATCTATTTAACAGTCCTAAAAATAAAAATATTGATCTGCAATAAAACTTATTAATTTGTTGACGGTAGACCCTCACATACCTGGACATTATACTTCTTTAATAAAAAAACACCGTAATCACATCATAACAGAAATCATAGCGACAACAATCTGAAATTAAATTACTCACGTACGTAGAATTTTTAAAGCCAAAATAAAATATGACGGTGTTTAAAATAAATACAATTTGTGCTAATTTCCTTCAAAAACAAGAGTCGAGCATTACTAAGGATGGGGTAATAGGAAAAATAACCGATGAAAGCTGGATTTGAAAACCGAAAAAATTCTATGTCTATGGAGAAAACATTATTCACTGGGGCAAAAACAAGTGATGTATTTTGATGGGGGCCTGAGTTTTAACCATAAACCCTAATAGATGACAATGTGCTATGGCGCTCATTAAGGCGTATACTAAGGCAAAAACAAGACAATTCGGTGTTTTCGACCCCGTTTTCTGACGAAGATATCGATTGTGGTGGTTTATTTTTATACGTAAACAGCATTAGTTGTATAAGTTATCAGTTGAGCTACCCGTAGATTGTTTGCAACTGTCCGCAGGTAACTCAATTGTAAAAACTAGTTCTGATTTGTTTCTATTCTTTCTATTAAACTTTATTTTATAGTTTATTTTATTAGTGTACCTATTGTTGTATTTTGTATGTGTGTGTTTCTGAAGTTACAAAAAAGATTTTTACTAAATCCGAAAATAATCAACTAATACACAAAAAATCGACAGTAAAGTTTAATTTGTTTGGGTTCCAAAAATCAGACGAAAGAAAGACCAAATCACACAACTCAAAAATCTTTCCCCTACAACTAAAGTTCTACATTAAGATGTGTTGTAATTAGTATCTAAGTCGGTCATTAGCCCCGATTCCCACCCCCCTCTCTAATCCCCTCGTTACCCTGAGTGTGTAGGGATTGACCTGGTAAGTTCTATCCGAGCTGGTTCTCAGTTGTTGGTTGATCTTTGTCTTTTGTTATTTTAATTCAAAGTAAATAAGATTAAAACTGTATCTTACACACGGCACCATTTCAGTTTTTACTGTGGAGTTTTTTAGCATCAGGTTCCGTCAACGCTAGTATATTATCCGGCGATGCAGGTTATGTTTTTTGATGTGATACATTCTTTTAATCATCTCACTCTCTCTTTTAATAAACCCCCAAGCATTCAATTTCAAACGCAATTTTGCTAAATGAAGTATCAAAAAACCCCGTTCTCTTTAATGGTTCGAAGGCCTTTGTCTTCTTATTTGGTGAAAAAACAACTGCATAAAAGAGGGTTGCAAATCCCTGTTTTTTTGCCAGATATGTAGCCAAAAGAACAATTGTTCAAATCAAGGAGACAAATCTTGATTAGAACATTACGAATAAATATTACACATCAAAAACCTTCTATATCACAGTTTTGGAGAGGTACATAGAGAAGAGTAGTTATAATCGTCACACTTGATATAAGAACGAGTCTTATTTTCAAAAAATCGTTGTTCCTTAGAAAAGGGCACGTATAATTATGCTAACTGAGCCGTTCACCCTGTGAATTTGAACTATGAAACATACAAAAATAAATCTATTTAACTATCGCAAACAAAACATTGTGTATTCCATCGGATATTTCAAATATTCTTTTTAGCAGTTTAAGCATTTAGAGCTCATATTAAAAGAAGCAAAACCAAGCAAGGAAACTTACACCTTATTACAAAAGCAATTAAAAGAACAATTCTTGTAACACCAACGCGTGGATTAAGTTAATTCAACTTTTCAATTACAACAGAAGTGTTGTGAATTTGCGGCCTTTCATGAAAATTACGCTACTTTTCCCAGCTTATTAGAATAATTACGCTTCAGAATATAAAGCGAGGCTTTTTTAGAATTACGTACTAATCAAAAGTCTAACCAATTATTCGTAAAGAACTTTTACCTACTGGACTTCAGGTGCTTACGCAAAAAACTGTTGAGTTAAGGGAAAACAATTCATAATATTCTTTTGAGTGTAAATTTAGCTGGTGCCACCATACGGCTTATCCAAGCTGCACCACACGGCTATTCTAAGCCAGGACCACACAGCTATTCTAAGCCAGCACCACACAGCTATTCTAAGCCAGGACCATACAGCTATTCTAAGCCAGCATCACACAGCTATTCTAAGCCAGCACCACACGGCTGTTCTTAACTACACCACACAGCTATTCTAAGCCAGCACCACATAGCTATTCTAAGCCAGCACCACACAGCTATTCTAAGCCAGCATCACACAGCTATTCTAAGCCAGCCCCACACAACTATTCTAATCCGGCACCACACGACTATTGGCTTCCTTCTGTGTATTTATTCAAAACCTTTGCAATCCACATTTACCCAACCAAACGTGATGATTATTGTAACCATTGGGTTTAAGTCATAAAAATTTGGAAGAATTTTCAGCTTCCTGATAAAGTGGACGTTGACTTTTCTGTGACTTCATGAAACGTTTGCGTTGGTGTGATAAAGTTCTAGCTATATTTTTACTAACTAAAAGAACTAATGCGATAAATCTCCGAGTTTTGCGGGAGCTTAGCTCGAACAATAACAAAACTATTTTGATTATTGCCAAACTATGTTTCAGAATACAATACCTAGGTCACAGATTAGTTTTACTCAGTTCGACTTGTTACTTAAATTGTGCGTTTATTTTCTCTCGTTTATTTTATTATGTCACATTTTTACAATATTTTATATTTTTTTTAAATATATACAGTCATTTATTTAACAGCAAAAAATAATTACAACTTATATTTACACTTACATCTATTTTCTATAAATTTAAGCCACCCAGGCAGAGTGCCCAGAATGCTGGCAGCATTGCCGCGTTGAATGGCAATGCTAATTCGTTGACCGAAATAAAAACCAGCATTCCGATCACCTGTGGACTCTATTAGTAGTTTTGTAAGATCTTTATAGATAACGTGTGCCCCAGGACCCCAAGGACCTAGGGTTTCCACCCCAAACACCTTTATTTACAAACTTTATTTACCTTATGGCGTTCATAATGATGTCCTATTCACTCCCCCACAACCAGCCAGAGTTTTGCCATTAGCATGACATATTGTAGTGCACAAACCAAATGCACTGTCTATTCCCCCTCTTTCATAGTCCGGTGGGAAGACCGACACAACCGGGGAGAAGCCACCCGCAGGACGAACGGCATTACTCGCTTTCTGAGACAGTAGAAGTACACACACATAGTGATGTAGCAACATCTCGACTCAGGGCTATTGTGATTTTTTTTGGTAGGAAACTTCTTATAACTATAATTTGCCGAAACAAAATTCAAAATTCAAAGTGCTTTAGGGATTCTCTAGACCGGTATTTGAACCCGCTACCATTTTGGGATCTCTTTATTAGTAGTTGGTGAGCTCCCAAACAGAACAACCGATTGTAATTTAAATGTTTTAATTTTTGATTTCCGACTAGCATTGTTATGGATCAGTTGGGCTTCCTGTGGATTGCTTACAACAGTCTGCAGTTAGCTCCATTGTTGATTGATTGATTGATTATATCTTTATTGCACCATCAGTAATTTACAGAATACTTAAACATAAACTGAATACTAACTACTTCTATTGTTTCAATTGAGAATACTAGTTCTAATTTGGTTATATTCTTAGATTGTAATTTTCTTTACTTCAAAAGGGACTTTACCTTATTGTTTTCTAAAGTGAGATATTTCAAAGTCACGTCGTTTTAGTTTCTTTTGTTTCTTTTAATTACTTTGTCGGATGCATAGAACAGAAAACGCCTAGAGCGTCAATGCGTTTATAATTCCTACTTGAAGTCTTTTTGAATGGACCAAGGTTCCCGAATTTAGAGCAATTCTAGTGTAAAGACACCTTACTCATATTAGACAATCATCTGGAAAGATTGGATTCGTACGGAGCCGTCATAGCCAGATATTAAGCATATTGGCGTATGATTTGGGACGCTGTAGGTTTTGTATACGAGTACAATATGCGGGGTTAATATTAAATTCCAAGCTATTTTTGAGACTAGATAACTGATTATAATACAATACATTACATAGATAGATATTTTTATTATACAATAGTGTATAGTGGTACAATAGTAATCTACCCCTATATTCTATGGCCTATGTTCATTAGGGATAATGTAGGATTCTAATGGTAAAATAATATTGAAATACAATACAAATAAAGAATTTGGAAATCGGTCCAGTATCTAGTTTCGGATCCTATTCAATCCAAACAAACAAATAAATCTTTCCTCTTCATAATACGCTTAGCTTGGGCTAGGTAATGCTGTGTGAATTGTCCAGCATTATTTATTTATTTATATTCACCTATGTTTTTTCTCTGTAGGTATACTTGTCATCTAAGTAGTACTATGTAGTCTTATATTGCTGTATCGAAGTTTGTTTTGTGTATTTTATTTTCTTTCTTTTTTTTACATATATGTGACGTCACGATAACATCTCGATCCTATCTTCAAATGGAAGTCCAGGGGACTTAGGTGACTATCCACGTGCACGGTCGCGGTTGAAGCCAGTCTGACATAAAATCATAAATTGTTACAAAATCCAGTTCAAAAAGCGTATGATTACCTACCTTTCCTAAAACAACTCCCATTTCTCCCCGGAATTTTCCATTTGCACCCTTTCAGTTGTAAATGTCAGTATAGGCAAAGCAATCCGAGTGTTTGTCAACTGAAATCAATTTAATTTCACATGGCATCAATCACCCTGTATAACCACGGCGTCAGAGAGAATGCGTATGTGATTGATTCTGTTAGGAATGATTAATAGCTTTTTTAGAGTTCTGTTTTGTGCCTACATTATTTACCGTTATTCATATTGTAACTAGATTTTCCCGCGGCTTTGAACACGCTTTTTAAAACGTAGTATTTACAATTGAAACAATTGAGCTAACTGCAGACTGTTGCAAACAATCTACAGGTAGCTCAACTGATCCATATCAATACCAGTCGCGCGCGTGCCCAAGACACTATGCAACCACATTGCCCCGCTGTATGGCAATGCTGATGCGCTGTGCCAGATACTCACCAGCTCTCGGGTCACACGTCGCTACATACATACCTACTCGCTTATTTTTCATATTTATGGTAAATATTTTTTATGATAAAGCGATTAATATAATAGATATAAAAATAATGTCAGTTTTCTTGAGTTGAGACCGCGGTGAATTGTCCAGCATTATTTATTATTATTATTATTAACTTGTCTAACATTCCTGTAAGGTAGGAAATGCAGCACTGTGACTCCATAATTTTGAAAAGTTCGCGTGTACATAAACGTGAAAATTTGGAAGTGTGTACATATCTGAGTAGCTGACTGTACTAGGTACTTCTATTATATTTACTGAAATAAATAATTTGTTCCTTGACTTGGAAAAACAGCCATTTAAGAGGATTTCGTTCCTATTTAAAGCAGAATATCCCTTTTAGAAACTTAAATTTATAATATTTTTTGACTAGATCACTTAAAAAACTGAGTTGATTTTAACTAAGTACTAAATAATTCACCGGCACCAGTTACATAAACACAACCTTACAAAACTGTTGGAATTTTCACTCAATTTACTTCCTCCAAATTCGCTCTCCCTAAATCCATGGCTCAAATCTCAGCCGTTATTTATAGGGCCTTCGGAACCAGATCTCTATAATATCTCAACATGACCTACCTACACTCGGTTCCAGAAACCAAGATTTTGTTTGTATGCAAAATCCTTTACCTGTGAAAACTTAACAAAAACAGAAAACAAAAAAGTATCAGCAAGGTTAAAGCCAAAACTTCAAATACGGTTTATTGCATATGAGCAACGATAATGTTTTTTATTGGAGTTTGAAAACGGACGAGAGGAATCATCAGCCTATTTTATCCACTGCCATAGTCCAGTCATAGGCCTCCCCTACTGAGCGCCATAACGCCCTGTCTGCAGGTTGATGCATCCTGCATCTGCCAGCAGTCTTTTGCAGATCGTCATCCCATCTGATCGGAGGGTGTCCTACACTACGATTTCCGAGTCGCGGTTTTCACTCAATAACACGTTTACCCCAGCGGTGTCGGTTCTTCTCAAAATATGGCCAGCCCACTGCCACTTCAGCTTGCTAATCCTTTGAGCTATCGATAACCTTGGTTCTCAGTCGGATGTATTCGTTGCATATCCTATCCTTCAGAGAAACTCCGAGCATAGCTCTCTCCATAGCTCGCTGGGCGACTTTAAACTGGTGGAACAGCCCTACCGTGAGTGTCCACGTCTCAGCTCCGTAGGTCTAAAGGGGATAAACTGATTGAAAACGAGAGGACATAAACGGATATAATTATGACTGAAAGCTATCCAAACCAAAATAAGTTTTGAAATTTTGTGAATTATTGCAACGATGATACCAGTGTCTCAAAATATTTTCCACAAATAACACATTTGGTACGTAACGCCTTTGTTTACAAAAAATATATTGGATCACATAGCCAAGCATAGTCCTTTCGTCGCCCCAGTAAATACATATTTATTGAGGTCTGAAAAGGGACGAAAACTTGTGCTCGGCGTCCCTCGGCATTAAAATTGTATGCTACTCAATAAATTTGGCGGTAGTTGAGAAAAGTTACGGGAATGCGTACCTTATGGCGGTGTGTATAAGCGATGTTTTAATGTTTAAGAAGACTTGCTTTAAAGAGATGACCTTTCTCCACATTTCTTCCGCAAAGGAAAGGTACGCCTGAGATGCAAATTGTCTCGCGCTATAGAATGTATATTTGTATAACCTGAGCAATTAAAGAATGGAATTGAGTACAATGTCATCTCTCGTGCTGGTCCACTCAGATCGGATTTGAATTGAGCTGAGCATGAGAAGTGACATCATTCAATATCGCATTCCTTTCTTTATGTTCGCAGGTAGTATAAGGTGGCGCAAGGTGAATTAAATAGCACTTGAAATTATTGTATAAATTATTTAATTAGAAAAATGTTCTTTATCTCTGTGACTCATGTTTACAAATAAAAAAATTCTAATTTGGAATTGGAATTACTTTTGCTTTTGAAGAACCTATTTTGTTCTTCATTTCAAGTTACTCCAGGACTAATTTATGGCTTACTAGTTCGTGCCCACACACGCTTTTTACCGGGATAAAAAGAAAGCAATGTCCATCTTCAGGTTACTGTCTACCTTCATGCCAAGTTTCATTAAGATTCGTTCAGCCTTTCAGGCGTAAAGATATATGATAAAATATATCACAAACACAACGATGTAGGTACACTAAGAAAAGGTCAAATTCATAAAAATAAAATGCTTACAGAAATAAAGTGATATTTTTAATTTCTGTCGCTTCTGTATAAACACTAAAGTAAAGAAGCGACGAATAAAACCTTTAGACTGTTAGTTGTTATTTTTCGAGTTGGAGCAAAACCCGTTCCAAGCTTTTTTATCTTCTAGATAATCTGATAATTTGTAGAAAGCTTTTTACAATTTGTTTAAATTTATTTACTGATAGATTTTGCAACTCACTAGGAGTTTTGTTGTAGAAGCGTATAATTACCTACACAAGATACATTAATCTTAAAAAGCCTAGTTGTGGCACAGTGACTTTATGTTTATTTTTAGTATTTATATTATGATACCATATAAAATGTTGTTATAGAAGTCCTCTAATATAAGTATTCAAAAATCCAAAAAACTTTAAACCATTGTTAAACACTTTTAAAACAAGACAACACAAAAACATGATTGTTGTGTGTGTTATATTGTTTTAAAAAGACTTGAACACTGAATTATGTTATTGATAAAACTGTCTCAAATTCGATCGATTCGGCCACGATAGCGGTATAATTGGAATGATCCTTTGCTCTAACAAGGCTCTAACACTATCACATATCACCATGAGCCCATCGAGTAAGTCAATTACCAGGGAATGGATACGTTCAGGTCGTAGAGACAAGTGTGGGGAGACTTGGCTAAGATCAATTCGCTTTGTGATACGATAGCCTCTAGCATAGTGAGGGGAGAAATACAAAGAATTATCTAGTTTTATAAGAGCGGGCCTAATGCGAAAAATTGTGATAAGGATAGCAGATTTTGCGTTCATAGGAGCGGGACAGAGTAAAACAACGACAGTGCGAAAATCTAGTTTATGCTTAATTTCTATTATTTATTCAAAATATAAACATTAAAAGAAAACTACAGGATAACTTAAATAAAACATTAGTCTGGATATGTAATTCTTAAAAAACATTGTGGCGTTGTCGCTGATAATTTAAAGCATTTCTATTAAAACAGTTTTTTCAGATGAATTTTGTATTTTTTTTATTAAAGAAAACAATTCATTTTCAAAAATTCTATTTGAGTACTCGACTTCTACAGATTTTTTCCCTGCCAACTGTATTTTTTTATTCTGAAAATTTACGTCCGTTACCATAAATGTAGGTGTTTAAAATTACACATTTTGCTTGAATTTTTGCATTAGGCGCGGCGCACACTTAATAAATCGGACTATTTCGTCAGTTAGATAATCAGAAGATATTCGAAACGTATTTTTTCTTTTGTCGTTTAAACATAAAATGATGAAGATATAAATAAATAATGCTGGACAATTCACACAGCATTATATTAGTTCCGCGTAACGTCACGCCGTGCGACACTTTTAACACTGCGGCGGCGCCGCGCCGGAGTATGACGTCACGTTCCCATTCTCCTAAATTTAGACGCGCTTTATCTTTTTCATTTTTGTTTGATTAACAAAAGAAAAAATAGGTGTCCAATATCTATACTGAGGACGGACTAAATAGAATTATATTTTTTACCCAGAAAACTACCCTATTGCAAGACGGATAAGTTATTCATTACTTACGAGCGATGTTTTTTGATCGTTTCTATGTGATTGATAATTTTTATTACATTTTCATTGTTGAACCTCATTGGATTACTCGTTTTTCAATAATTAACATTCCTTTTGCCATTATTTACATATTTCAAAGCTCTGTTGGAAAGCAGAATTTATTTCAATATGTATGTATGCTATGCTAGCTTCTGTCCAAGGCTACGCACGCGTTTTTCCTGAAAAGAAAATAGCCTTTGCCCTCTCAAATTTCATTGAGATCTGTTCAGCCGTTTAGGCGTGTTAAGGTATTAAACAGACAGATAGGTAGAAAGACAAACAGAGATAGTTACTTTCGAATATAAAATATTGGCATGGATTTTATTCGACCACATTTTTTTTGCAGATTAGAAGCAATTAGTCGATTATTAACTTCTAAATCTGTAAGGTGATATTTTACATAAAAATCATCACGCGCCATTGTGTTAAAAATATGTTTAATGATAAACTCGCCATGTCACATTAGGTTTAAGCAACCTGTTATATATATTTATATATGTATCTATAACGTTCAATAAATAGATTTGTTATAATTTGTTAATTACACTAAAAAAACATAGGCATATGCAGGAACACAAGAGGTGCCTATAGTATGCAAAATTCGAAATATACCAAGGTAAACGTGCGCCATATTATGCAAAGTATCTTCTCCGTCGAAACCTAAAGGGTTAAATATGGGGTATATAGCCCTTTAGGTTTCGACGATCTGATGCTGCAGCTCTCAAAACGGAATTCTACAACGGTTGGTGTCGATCGAAACTACGGAGTCGATTTTGATTGCTACCTCCCTAGCGTACATAGCAATTTGATACGTTAGGCATGATGCGATAGCGAAAGCGGATGCGGAAGAAAATGAAGATGCAAGATTGGAAGCAAGAGCGAATTTTTGAAAGTTTGTAAATTAAATCTTGTGCGCAGCTGGCAATCATTAAAATTTACAAAATTATGTTTCAGCTTATGAATCGCATCATACAGAAAGCTTACGCTTAGAGCGAGATTTACGCATTCTATTTCGCGCTTACGAGCTTTCTCAACTCTTCCTGTGGATGTCGTAGGAGGCGACAAAGGGATGTCCCTTTGTCGCCTCCAGGCGCTGCTGCCCGCCCCCCGGTGTATGTACACCGGGGGGCGGGCAGCAGCGCCTCTTGCAGAATAGATCTACCACCGAACTACGATCCCCAACCCGCATGCCTAGCGTAGGGATTATGGGCATTACCTCCATGAGATAAAAAATCAGGGGGAGGCCTGCGTCCAGCAGTGGACCATTATAGGCTGTCGAGGTGAGTACTGAGTAGGGACAGATTTTGTTCAGAAAGCTCCTCAACCTCCGTTGAGGAGCTTTCTGAACAAAATCTGACGCGCTCTTGAATATAGATGCGCGTTTGGTTGTGCACGGATGAAGAGGCATATGTTTCGAAAAGCGCGTTACAAAAGCAAGCTTTTCAAACCGCATAATGTGTACACAATCTTAGAGTATCTGTAACGTATACCAAGCGAGGGTTTTAGATATCGCATCAGTATGCACGGTTTTGGTTGCGGATGGTTTATTTGAGGGTTTAGTTATGCGAGTGTAGAATTTAGCGCTCGTAGCGTATAGGTACTTGGTACCTTAACACACATGATCAGCGATATTAGGGATCATTCAGATATTGGAGATATATCGCCAACTAGGTGGGATTTTGTTTGATTTGTCACCCTGAACAAGCTAGTCAAGTCTTGCACTGACTCTGCTAGTCTTGGCCATCCATAATACATGTTTGTTTTACCAGATAGGCAAAACGTATGTATGTATATGGACAGTGGGTTTTGGCCGAAAGGTGTCGTTTTCAGGAAGTTCATTAGACGCCTGTCAAAAGACAACGCGCGTGCGTCATCAGAAACTCGATGACTCAATTAATTTTAAATGTTTTTATCTATCTCTAAGGCATTTATTATTATGAGCCCTAATTAAGTTACTTTTTGTACACTTTCTTTGTTGCCTGAAATAAAGTATTATTATTATTATTAACAAACATGTATCTGACTCTTAAGTAATATACTAGTGGTGTCTTTTCGCTTCTTCCACTAGTGGACAACACAATTAAGTAAAGAGAAAATCAATAACACGTTGTTTATAATTTGATATTCGTGTATAGTTTTTATTCGATAATAATTTATAGATTAAAATTTGACTTCTCTAAGTACTTATTTTTAAAGCCTATGCATAAAGTTATTGACTGCATTCACTGCATTAATGCTGACCTTAGGTGTGTTCGTGATTGGAGCATGGCCTACGGTCTAAAGGTAAACCCCAGCAAATCACAAGCCATAATTATAGGTAGCTCTCGCACTTCTGCTAAAATTGACTGGTCCACTCTCCCTAAAATTGAATTCAATAGCGTTATAGTTCATTTTAGCAGAAGTGTTAAAAACCTTGGAGTCATCATGGATACTGACATGTCATGGGTCCCTCAAATGGATGCGGTGAGTCGCAAGATATTTGCATCCGCTGCTTCATTGAGAAGACTTCGTAACTTTCTCCCTACTGCTACTAAAATTGTGCTCGCTCAATCTCTCTTGCTTCCTATTCTCGATTATGCTGATGTCTGCTACCTCGATCTAACTGAGGAGCAGCTTAATAAGGTTGAACGGCTCCAAAACGTATGTATACGTTTTGTGTTTGGTCTACGTAAATATGACCACATTTCGGAATTCCGCAGAAAACTCAAATGGCTGCCTGTTCGTCTTCGCCGAAATTCCCATATCCTTTCTCTTCTTCATAACATTCTCTTTAACCCTGTCACTCCCTTGTATTTAAAGGAGCGTTTTGAATTCCTCCATAATTCTCATCCTCATCCTTCCCGTGTCCTCCGTTCGTCAGAAAATCTGGTTTTGAATATGCCACCTCACAAAACCAGTTTCTACGACAAATCCTTCTCCATCCAGGCCATAAGGTTGTGGAATGCACTACCAGAACCCATTAGAAAAGCAATATCCTTACCTGTTTTTAAATCTCACGTCAAGGAGTTTTTCCTGTCGGAATAGTGAATATTGGTACAAATTATTTATTTATTTATGTATTTAAGTATATTATTTATATTTTCTTCTTTTTCTTTTATGTGTTTATCTAGTCTATGTGTAAACATATTGAGTTAGGTAATTAGTAATATTTATTTATTTATTTAATGTAATTTTGTTTTTTAGTAAGTATTCTGTAATATTCATGTTTATTTTATCTTTTGTACACCCCCTGCCTTTCTTAAATTCATATAGTTCTTTCCATCCAAAGGTTGCCTGGAAGAGATCGCTTCTAAGCGATAAGGCCGCCCATTGTACTTGTCTCATGTTATATGTCTTTTTGTAATGTTCTTTTTCTGGTGTACAATAAAGTGTTTTGTATTGTATTGTATTGTATTGTATTGAAATTGAAAGCTAAAATCGTCATGCGGTACCGACATGGGTATCGGAGAATAATCAAAACTTGAAAACTATTAAAAAATCCGACAAAATCTCAAATTTTTAACCTTGTTCGCAAAATGTATAACAAAATGATACCCTATAAAATCTAGCTTTGTACACTATCGAAATTAATTAATTTCTTTCATTTATTTCACGCAATTTCAATTCGCGAATAATTATTGTGTTCAGTAATAGCAAAAATGATTACTAAAATCTTTTTGTATTTTCGACAATGTGTTGTTATTCTGTAACTAGACAATGTAAGCTATGTTCCTTCTCAAACAAAACGCAAGATATTTTTGTTTTTAATACAAAACAAATAGGACGAAAACATGTCGTTTTCGATGTAAAGTTATGCAAAATCGCATTTTGCATATTTTAGCTTATATTTCATTATAGGTGTTTATTATTACGAAAAAAGACATTCAGAGACCTAGATAAATACTATTCTTATACGAAAAACAACATGATATGGTGGCAAGATGCTTGAATTACAAATCATTTTGGTAGTACATTTGTATGGGCATCATCCGCAGGCATCTTAACTTCCGCCAAGTACATAGTAATAATGCTGGACAATTCACACAGCATTATCCAGCCCCAAGCTAAGCAGAGCTTGTATTAAGGTACTAATAATATATGTGTACATAGATAGTCGCATACTTGAAAAACACAACGCGCGCCTGAATGTAAAACCCGTATCTACGCATGCACTTCAGCTTCACAAAACAACAATTTGTCCAGCGACTACATCCTGATTGGAGGATTCACGAACTTAACCGAATTACACGACCTACGTCATAACTACGTAGTGCAGCCACGTATTCCGTAGCCTAGCCACGTAGTATGTAGCCCGGTATGTGTTGCCAACGAGCGAATGCGATTTGATAACTCTATTATATTGTCTGTTGGCAACCCAACAAGAATTATGTCTATAGATGACATGGGAGCAGAACAGGGTATTTTTCTCTATATGAGAAAAATCTAAAATATATTAAAGAAATAGCTTATGCAACAAGGCATCGCGAAATGTTAGTTTTAGATCACAAAATTAAAAAAAGATTTTTATAATTTAATTTTAAATTACAATAAATGTTTTGTGTTTTTTAAATCTGCGAAAGTTTCTAAGGTCTTTACAATTCCGTCTTCCAAAATAGGTACATAGCCAAAGGATCACTGGACTCTTTCAAAGCTTAGAGTGCTCGCCCATTGAATTTTGTACAATACATGTCCTGTATTATTTAAATAAAGGTTTTTATCCTATTGGCTTCGAACCTTAATTATGCTTAAATTAGAATTCAATCCACGTCCGGTTCTTAAATGAAAGACGTTTTCGATTCGTTTTCTGCATCTAAGTGAAAGGGTACCTGCTCTTGAGTTTTTTTTTAAATTTGATGTGCGTTTAGGGTCGAATTAATTTGCATTGGAGAACTTTTAGATAAAATTCCGCACATTTAGAAACGCTGAGAAAGTTCCATTTTAAAACGACTTAACGAAGAATTTCTGTTCGTTTCTATGAACGAATATTCGTCGACTATTTCGTCAATTATGGACCGATACAAAAAAAATATTTCGCCGCTATTGTGTAGGGCTTAGTATTTATCCCGTCAAGCTTAAAAAACCATCTTGTGAGTTGATATGTGCACCGTAGAACATATATGAAACATCATCACATGATAGTTTTCACAATCACTGGTAACGAATAGTTTCCATGGCAACAATCGTAAACAAGAGGTCTACTTTGAAACACAAATTATAAAGTTGTTCCGGGCTTAAAACTAATTCTAAATCTATTTTCTTTTAAGGGATTCTCTGGTTTATAGTTTTTTCTATGGCACTCATTAGGGGAGGCCTATGTCCAGATGTGGACTAATAATATAGGCTGATGATAATGAGGATTGTAGTCGTACAAAAATGCCATAATATTATCTATGGGTATCATCACTTTCTCTCTGTTTTGCGGCTTACAGGTAAGTTTTTCATACCAAAGAAGTTTTGAGTTAACGTTATATTGTTCTACCAAACTATTTAAACACCGTTTAATACGAAAAGGTACCAAAACATACCCACACTTGACATAAGCGACACGTTGGTACAGCGTACACCCTTGTGCAGTTGACTGTACAAATGAGTAACAGCTGAGTGACATTCCACCGCAAAATGTGTCTTAATAAAAGCGCTCAAAGTCTGTTTCCATTTCCTGAAATACCTCAAGTGCGACCTAACTCCACGTCTCAGACAGTCGAGCGAATACCTCACCTCTGTAATCAAAATACCGGCAATTCCGTACGTTTGTTTAAGATGTTATGTTCTATATACAGACCTGGCATTCTGTTATTAGTGATGGTAGACAGGGTGGCTTTTTGAGATGGCAGTGGATGGACAAGTCGGAAACCGCGAGAGTAAGCATAGGAACGCACTAGCAGCATAGACAAGCATAGACACTGTTGTGTTTAATTTGTCTATGCTAGCAGGTAGCCGTCGGGGTTGAAATTTTGTTAGAAATTTTATGGCGGTTTAGTTTGTGTGCGTACAATCACAGGCGGTTGCGTAATAACCACTGGATTAGTAGCTAGTCGCGCGGTTAGCCGCTCCTGCGGTTAAGGCGGCGATGATGTCAACAATTTTTCTTCGTCATCTTTATAGATAAAGCTTTAAAAAATAATTATCTATGGGACATAAGATCAGATCCATTTCGTTCGCGACGCAGGATTTTGCGGGTTCGACTCACGAGTGTTTTGGGTATTTTCGACGTATAAGACTGTTTTTCTATTGTCTTTCTATGTTCAAACGTCTACCTGTTGCCGTTATCAATACCGAGCAAAAATAAGAAGAAAAAAAACACGTTTGTTGTATGTTAGACCCATTAAATGTTTATTTTATTCTATTATATATTGTTTATATATTGTTATTCTATTGTATATTGTTTTTATTTATTGTTATAGCGGCAACAGAAATACATCATTTGTGAAAATTTCAACTTTTCTAACTATCACGGTTCATGAGACAGCCTGGTGACAGACAGACAAATACTGATAAATAATGATAACTCCAATAACTAGATAGGTAACCGCAACTAGTTAAAACTATAGTGACTGACTAGCAAGTCCAGTCAAATAGGAAACATTTCGAAACTTCTTGATTATCAAACTCAAACTTAGGTTCATTATACAGGATGATCTCGTAACCGAGTTGGATTGGGACACACTGTATAAATAGGCCTTTGTATTTTGTAACTGAGTTATGGTGGTATCTTAATCATAATGCATAAAATAGCACCAAATCAGAAAGTGAGATGATTGAAAACTTTTTGCATTTTCGACATTGTGTTGTTTTCTGTAACTAGACAAAGTAAGCTATGTTCCTTATCAAAAAAAAAAACGTAAGATATTAAGGATTTTTGTTATAGTGCTTACCCGCACTCTGGGCATCTCTAAGAAATGAAATAAGTTCCCAAAAATTTTCGACTTCGGCGGGACTCGAATTATTACTTCATTTCACGTAAGATATTGTTGTTTATAATACAAAATGACATTTTCGACGTATAAATATGCAAAATCGCATGTTGCATATTTTTGTATTATTAAAAAAAACAACCTATATACCATTTGAATACAAAAAACAACATGAATGGTGGAAATATGCTCGAATCACAAATCATTTTGGTAGAACGTTTGTATGGGCAAATCATCATCCGCAGGCCTCTTATAACAAGAAAAGATAACCCATTCACTGCCCAGCCTTCCTGATGCGACCCCGTTTGCGTTATGAGTAGTGAAAGTTTTGGTTTGCTATTTTTAAAATGCTATCCCCGGACGAGCTTTTGCTCTATCAAGTGTCTACTTTAAAATGCGGCAAATAATCTTCTGCTTAAACAACGCTGTTTTAGACATTACCCGGCTTAGGCCCTCAAATTCCTAGTCCCTAGGGACACATTTCCTAGATTTATGGCGTACTTTAAACGCTGGTTAGCGAAACCTTGTGGTTTAGACTCTATGGTGCGTCAAAGAAAGTCTAGAGTTAAACGGGCCAGTGAACTTCAGAGGGTGATGGTAAGCGTCAATTATTGTTATGAAGAAATATTTTATTTCATCATTATTATTGCTAGTAAGTATCACGTATCAAAATAAATAAATAATTCAAAACATTTTACAATTGGTTGTACATAAGAGGGGTTAATGCAACAAATAAATGCTTATAGGTAATTCATAAATATAGGTCTATGTCATTACAATTGTCATATTTTTCATACTGTTATAATAAAAGGTCGTTCAGAGGTTGTTCTTAATTTCTTCATTATTATTCTATTGAACCCTATTATCATCATCACAATAATATTGTAAATGCGAAAGTTTAGATGGAAGGATGGATAGATGTATGTTTGTTGCTCAATCACGCTAACGCAAACAGCTGAACGGGTCTGGATGAAATTTGGCTCAGAAATAGATTATAGTCTGGCATAGCACATAGGCTATATTTTATCACGAAATTCACACGGGAACGGGAACTACGCGGATAAAACAGCGAGGCACTACTAGTGATTTATAACGTAGCTTTCAGATTTATTCGTAGTGTTGTGTAAGTGTCGTTACAAAGCAAAAACAGAAAAAAATAACCTAAGAGCAAAGGTCTACTACGCCTTCGCTGCGAAAACCAACCAATGCTTACCGCTAGCTCTCTGGCTGAACAGACCTTTAGTCTGTTATATTTATAAGTACATGGCCGCTAACTATCGTATTTCACGGAAGTCTAGCCTTAAAATATTTTTAGAGTTGGGACTCAAGTGGTCTCCGAGGGTTTTGATCGCAGTTTTCTGGAAATATTACATAGGTAATTTGCTTTTTAGAAGCTTTGAGGGAATTCATTTTCCAATAACTAGCTAAGAAGAGTTTGGAATGCTTATGGAAATTATTCTTATGCTTATTTTCAGCAAACTTTGAAATTTCTAAAGTTTTTTAGTTTTGGTTCAGAGATTAATAATCTCAGCGTACTTCATACTTATTTCCACTGCTGAACTTGGTGGGGGGGGGGGGGGGGTCCATAGTCATCACGTTTAGCAGGTGTGGTGGTTGATACGACTCAAAATGTGGAAGGGGTGGATTCTTAAGCCGCGATCACCACTTTCATTTTAGAATATCATGTGTAAGGCTTTAAAGGAAGAATTTTATTTTGATTAACACAGCTCCACAGCAATATTTTTAACAACAAATTTTAGGATATAACTTTTTAATATAACTATGTTAACTATGTTTTTAGGGTTTAGTCACAAAAAGTGCAATAAAGCAAATTACAAAGTAAGCAGCTTAATATGTAACAAACACAAAAAGCTAATCTGACAGCCGAGTTCTTTAAAACGACCGTTTTTACGAAAGTAATTTGGACCCCAATTTAGGGATGTCACCAGTTTTTATTACAGTAAGATTTTAGCGTTACTTCTTATTTGCACACCCCTAGATTACATTCCTAACGTAAACAAATTACATGAGTTTGTTACAAATTAACTGGAAGCGCAAACGTGCGACATATAGTGGACTATTGTTGCTTGTATGACATTGGTGGGTAGTAGTATGAATCTTAAAGTAAGTAACTTTGTTATTGGTATTGACGCAAGAGGTTGCGGGTTCGATCCCCGCCTCGGAACAAATTTGTGTACGATCTGCAGAAATTTGTTCCGTTGGTCTGGGTGTTTTCTATGTATAATAAAAAATATCTATCTATGTAATGTATAATATTACGTATATCAGTTATCTAGTACCCATAACACAAGCTCTGCTTACCTTGGGGCTAGATAATGCTGTGTGAATTGTCCAGCATTATTTATTATTTATTTATTTATTAACTTTGTTATTAAGACAGACAGTGTTTGTTATGTTACCTAATGTACCAAGCAATGTAATGCAAATGGAGTATTTCAAAACTCTGGACGGACTGCGAGCACGAACCGAACCGAACCGAACCTACACGATTCTGTTTCTCGCGAACATAGCGTCAAGACCTAGATTTGTCGTGTTCGCCGTCGTCTCAACACAACCCGTCCACATTGGAGAACCAAGCACTGCGAGCTTTTTTATGTTCTTAGGAAAAACTGACAAACCGCGGATTGCACCAAGCTCACATTGAAATGCTTGTAGTGTGCTCGTAAAAGGATCGATTCGCGCTCGCAACGCGTACATACTTATTGAATTGGCTTTCATTGCATGTTACATTCCAAAAGTGTGGGCGACAAATTCTTCAATTTCATGGTACCTACATTTTATCTTCGTTGTGTTATCTGTACGCGGCATTAGACGTTACATACAACATTGTACAAATTAAGCTGAGCATGTTATGAGAACCAGATTATGATACCTATTTTGTCAAGTGAGTGTATGGTCGAGTCCTTAAATAATTACTATATAGATAAGTATACAGTGCAAGTATAAGTGCCTTAGAATTTTTACGACCAAAAATTTTCCCGTGGTGGGTGTCGTAAGAGGAGACTAAGAGACATACACCGGGGGGCGGGCAGCAGCACCTCTTGCAGAATAGACCACCGAATTGCGATCCCCAACACGTGTCCGTGCACGATGCCCTGCGTGGGGATTATGGGCATTACCCCCATGAGATGACAATTAGGCGGTTATCATTTGTCAGTGGCCTTGGCTAAAAGTTTGGAGCGAAAAAGTAAGAGAGTATTTTAGTATCGTATTTGTATTGACAGGCAAAGTGGCTCGTCTGCATCGCCCCTAAAAATTACTTCGTGTGTAAAGATAATGAGATTAAGTTGTATCTTTGTAATGTCTCACGAAACTGTGCGAATTTCTGTGTAAGAAAATTACTAATTATTTTATCAAGATTATTCTAGTGCGAATGAAAATTAATGTTTCTTTTAATTAATGCGATGTCTGTAGTTTTACATATACATACATACGTAAAGCATGAAATAAATACAAGATACACATAAGGACATTAAGCCTTATTACGGTGGAGTAAGGTTGAAAATGCACCACTTGAAGTGCGTTTTGAGCAAAAGCATTCGTCTTGAATAATTACTTGCATTTGAATTAAAATATCTAAATAATTTATGTTATTTTAGTGCTTTTACGGTTGCTATGAAATGTAAAATAATTACGGCAGCGTTGAGACATTTTTTTAAATTTGTTTTTCGGGATGGTTTCTTGTTGAAAACAGCCTCTCTCACTTTTGCTTCCATATAGCTGGGAGTAATCGTTTTCAGCGATAAGGCCGCCTGCTTCTTTGGTATAAGGCAACGTAATAATTATAATAATTTCGACTATAAGCCTGACTTGCTGTGATATTGAGATGTGGAGAGAAATAATTGCTTATTTCTTTAGGATATAAATAAATAATAATAAATAATAAATAAATAATCCTGGACAATTCACACATCATTATCTAGCCCCAAGCTAAGCAGATCTTGTGTTATGGGTACTAGATAACTGATATACATAATACAATACAATACACAGATAGATATTTTTTATTATATATAGAAAACGACCAGAACACCCTGAACAAATGTCTGCAGATCGTACACACATTTGTCCCGAGGCGGGAATCGAACCCGCAACCTTCTGCGTCACAGGCAGACCTTCGCCCACCGCGCCACATCGGTCGTCAAATGGCGTGTAATTGTCTTTTACAAACGTCTTGGTGAGGTAAGGAGATGGGAGGGGGTTACTACACACACAGGTACATTATGAAGTTAAGAAAATCATTATGAAGTTAACTTATATATTTAGGTACCTAATTGAATGATTATAAAATTCTTTAATGTCATAAAATCATTTTTCTTATTAGCCACCTACGAAGTTTTGTCTTAAATTTACTTGTAGGCAGTTCTCTTATGTTCATCATTCATCATCATCAGCCTATACCAGTCCACTGCTGGACATAGGCCTCCTCTAATGAGCGCCATAGCGCCCTGTCTTCAGCTTGCCGCATAAAGCATCTGCCAGCAGTCTTTCGCAAATCGTCATCCCACCTGGTCGGAGGGCGTCGGGTTCTCTTATATCTCTAGGAATTTTGTTGTACACTTTTACAGTCATGGTAGAGCAATTTTTCGTATTCAGTGCAGTTTTGTGTAAGGGCAAAATGAGACGAGTAGGGTCTCTATTTTTTAAAACTGAGTTATTTTTGTCTTTATAGTGGTTAATAGTGGTTGAGAAGGAGTACCGCGGAGTGAAGCTCCCCTGTATGTTGTAACTTAACGAATAAAGTTCAGGCATGTAAGGAATTAGTTTCTTCTTCGAAGGTAGGCGGAGACATCCAGCTTGGACTGACGTTGATTGAAAACTTGGAGTTTCTAACTTGTACTCATGTGTGGGGAAGATGGTCACGTTGTGCTTTCATTTGCAAATTAGAAGAACGCCTTAAATGGAGTTATTCCTGTCTCGTCCCACTTGATTCGGCCCAAATTGGGACCACTCAAGCAACTAAAATTATATGTCTTCCGCATATAATTGATTGATATGATTCGTCCCACTTTTTAAAGGCAGGCAAAAGTACTGTCAAACGCACACTTTTCATGTCAAAGTGCTTATTTGCTTGAATCGTTAGCAGTTCATACCTTTTAGGGCTGATTGATTGTTTCCTTTATTAACATACAACACCTATGTACCTGACTCACATGTATTTGATGCAATAAAAATATTACTTACTTACTTACTTGACACAATATCAGTGAGGTCACCGCTCTGTATCAGTGAATCTGCAATCCGGTACGGAATATTGTCAGAAAATCATCGGACGAATTGGGAATTGTTTCAATTCAGATAACGGTGCACCAAGAAAGTCTTTGCTTTTCTTACAAGTGAGCCTACGGCCAAAGTGGCCTATATTTTCCTCACGCGACAGGTCATGAGAGTTAAAAGTTGGTTTTAGGGTTCCGTACCTCGAAAGGTTACCGCAGTCAAAAGTTCCAACCTTTTATGTCCAAATATCCCCCCCCCCCCTATATCCGGAGTATTTACGGAGCGATCCATGTACAATGTATGTGGTGGATCTATATTTTACAGGAAAATACAGAGAAATCTGTAAAAAAAAACCTTTTTGAAAAATTTATATAAAAAAGGGATGGAAATTTTCGAAAGGGGAAGTGGGGTCCATCCCTGGGGAAATTTATCGTTTTGTACTTTTCAAAACAGTTTTCAAAATTTCTGTAGGTTTGATACTTTTTCAAACATTTTGATAAAAGTTGAAAAATTTTATAGTACCAGTAGGTAAGTTTAGGTCTAGGTAAGTAAAAAAAATTACATGACATTGTTATTTTAAATACAAACATTAAATTAATTCCATACCAAGTCCATATTTTAAAAAAATCTTATCTGCATTATGTTTTCCTATAATGAATTTAAATTACAAAAATGATAAAAATAATAATGTTTCTAATAAAGAGATCTATAAATGTTTCCTATTAGTCCAGTTTTTCTCGTTTAGCCTTATCCGTAAATGAGAATTCTTATGGTGTCATTTAAAAAATCCTTGAGGCTATAGAATGAATTTCTTTGAAAATAAAATGACGATGTGGATGACGATGTATCACGAAGGTCTAGACTAGAAAAAACCTATTCACTTTCGTCTTGTAGTTTCATTTTCGGCAATTGAACAGAAATTTCGGCTATTTCACAAATATCTCGTGCCTACGCTACGTTACCATGTCTCTCATCTATAAACATTCTGCCCCAGCCAGGGGCTATGATGACGTCATTAGTCCTGGTCCGTTTGAACCGGCGTTCCACCACGGCGTTAAGTGAACGTGAAATATATTGCCGGCGAAATAGCAGCGTTTAAAACGGTAATTTAAAATTTAAAGGAATAGTTTTTCATTTGGAGGAAATTGAGTTTATGGTGCTTGCTCTCGGCGAGGGTTTTAAAAGAATACCTGTTGTTGCATTGTGTTTTTATTTCACAACTAGCTTCTACCCGCAGTTTTGTTCACAATATTCCAGGATTCAAAGTAACCAAATGGCATTTCAGATCTAGAACTACGTCTTTGCAAAATTTGAGATTGATCAGTAAAATAGTTCTCTCTTAAAAACATCTCTTAGTACCTAAGCGAGCTGTGATCTTACGACAAAATCCCAACGCAAAGATCATCTGCATCACCAGCCCATATATGTCCACCGCTGGACATAGACCTCTTTTAATGGCCTTTTAACTCCTAACGTCATTACTTTGACACATCCAGCGCCTTTCGCAGATCCTCATCTCCCCCAGCCAGATAGCATCATAAACCACATTTGCCGAGTCGCGGTCTCCACTCAAGAACACGTTTACCCCAGCGGTTATCGCAGAGATAGGACATTAGAAATGGCCCAAAGGAGTGTGGTGTTGAAAAACCAAAAACATACGAAACGAAATACAAAAATTATTCAGTAAAGAGAATAAAATTGAAACCCTCTCTCTCGTACCCCTGTATATCATACGCGCGCGTCCCGCGGGCCCGATAACGGCCTAACACGGTTTTATTTATTTCTGACGCTGCGAAGGTTACCAGAATATTTTTCGTTCTAATTTTCGATAGTTTTAGGGCATTTTAGAACTTGTAAGTCATGGGGCCTGCAGATGATGATTTGCCCATTCAAATGTAGGTACGATCAAAATGGTTTGTTATTCGAACATATTTCCAGCAAATCATGTTGTTTTTTGTATTCGAATAGTATTTATCTAGGTTCTTGGTTGTTTTCTTCTTCATAATTATGATCTTCTTTGATTCTTCTGATGTTTTATTCTTAATACAGACAAAAAGGACATAATATTCGTCCTATTTGTTTTGTATTAAAAACAACATTATCTTACATTTGGTTTAATAAAGTACATACATAGCTTACATTGTCTTGTTACAGAATAACAACACAATGTCGAAAATACAAAAAGTTTTCAGTCATCTATTATGGTATTACGAAATATAATAATTTACGAATTGAAGTTGCGAGCAGCTCGGATGGATACGCTACGGAGCTGGCCTACCACCACCAAGCCTTCCCCTGGTTGAAACCCTATCACCAAAGAGGTGTCCTAGTATTATTTTTCCACCAAAAGATTTACTTACCAAAGTACTAGGGTAGCATAAACGCGGAGGAAGTAGATATTTGCATTTGAGTTTACCAGTGAATTTCCAATCATCTCTCTGTTTCTATAAACAACTTCTGCTCTCCTGGTACTTTAAATGCGTGAAAGTGCTGTCCAAACAAACTGTATTTTGTTTGTATTGCGACGATCTTTTTATTAACTAACTACGAATGAAGGAGGATAGATGATGTAGGTACGTTCGGCTGTTTAATGTTTTTTTTATGTTTATTCTTAGCCTATTACTCAGTCAATTGTTGACCGCTTTTGTTTTTTTATGGAGGTAGGTATTTTTATGTGTCCCAGGGACAGACGTAGGCCTTTTTATTCCGGAAAAGAGCGTGGGAAGCCGAGGGGACACATAAAAATTTTAAAAATATCTGTTTTGACTTTACCGTATCTGTTACCAAAAGGGAACGGATTGGATTTCGCGTTCATAGGAGCGAGACAGAGCAGAGCAGCGTAAATGCAATAACCAAGTTTTTGAAAAAAAAAAAAAAAAAGTATTATCTATTAATTATTTAACTTTTTTTACCTTTATAATTATTTTAATTAAACATTGATCTGGCTATGTGATATGTAAAAAAAACGCGTAATTCAATTACTCGGCTTCTAAAGGTTTTACCTTTCGTATTTTAAAAAAACGGTAGTAAAAAAACTTTTTAATATGAATATAATGCTGGACAATTCACACAGCATTATCTAGTCCCAAGCTAAACAAAGCTTGTGTTGAGTAATTGACTAACTACATACACAGATATTTTTTTTAGTTTACATAGAAAACGACCAGATAATATATGAACATTTAAGTATGGTATCATAAAATCAAGTGTATAAAAATACTGATTTGCTTGATTTATGCACACTTTCTTTTTTGGCTGTCCAACACAATAAGCGAGTTTTAGTCCAACACTAAATATCATTTCAGTTCAGCCTACTGAAAATACTTGAACCCCCAGACGCCAGTCTACGAGCCAAATTTCTATCCTACAAATCGCCATCCGAACTACGAGACCAGCCAAAAGTGCCCAAAATTCACGTTCCATTGAGTCGAATTCCAATAACGTATTTTAACGTTAAACGTTATAATAGCTGCTAAATGTAACCCAACGTGTGCCAATACCCTATATTCATACTGTGCTGCACTTTATACCGGGTGTTTCGAGGCTGCAGGTTGTTTGCATATGGCCGGCTTTGTTAGCAACACTGTACAGGCAATTTCAGTAACAATGTATTGAGCTGTATTCATTGCTAGCTATGCATGCGGTTTGATTTGTTTTACGAACTAAGGTATGACTGATGAATCAAAATCTCTTTATTTCGATATATTTTCTATTATTTATATTTATAAACAATAAGTATAAATTAAACATTGATAGAAATACATAACAGTAATTTTTTTTTCTGACGCTTCTGACTAAAGTAAGTGCTGAAGAAACCTTTAGCTTTTTGATGTTATTTTATGAGTTCAAGCAAAATTTGTCCTAAGCTTTTTTTTCTCTAGATAATCTGTCATATTTTTAACTTGTCGGTTTTGACAATTTGTTCGTATTTATTGTGTTTTCAGGGTGAGGCATTCATTTGTTATGACGTCAATGTTTGGTCCATCCTGTAGAACTAAACGGAAAAATGGTTAGATATCATAAAATACGTAACACCCGGTTGAAAAGCACACCCGGTTGAAAAGCACACCCTGTACAACGTCAGTTTAGTTTAGCCATTTTGAGCTCGTGCTCATGTCAAAGGAATTCCGGCTAAAGCCAGCTAGAATAAAGTTCAAATTGGGATGATCGCCCTAAATACTCTCGCCAGGTTAGATTTTACCTTTTTGCCGATTCACTTGTTACATAATTTGACGTCTTTTAAAAGCTATAAACCGACAAATTCCTAAATAGTCAAAATGGGGTTGCAAGGAACATAAAAATGCAAGGAAAATAATTATATATATATTTTATTCTTTTATTCATAATATTCCCTGGAGAAAAAAATTTATGGGATCTTTTCGCAGTCATCCATACATTAGTGGTTTTTTTAATAAGTCTATAATTGACGGTTAAATAATAATAATAAATAAATAAATAATGCTGGACAATTCACACAGCATTACCTAGCCCCAAGCTAAGCAGAGCTTGTGTTATGGGTACTAGATAACTGATATACATAATACAATAGACAGATAGATATTTTTTATTATATAAAACGACCAGAACACCCTGAACAAATGTCTGCAGATCGTACACACATTTGTCCCGAGGCGGGAATCGAACCCGCAACCTCCTGTGTCGCATGCAGACCTTCGCCCACCGCGCCGCAGAGGTCGTCAAATAGAAGAGCATACATATAAAAATTCATACAGCCCAACATAGAACTCCTCCTGAAGTCGGTAAAAATGACTTACCGAAACCTGCTTCAAGCTAGGTGGCCCGCTGGCTGACTTTTATCCGATGCCGTCCTTGTACAATTCGTATTCAATCAAACTAATTGAAAAACAAGAATTTAATTCAATAATATAGAAAAGTCACAAGGCTAATTCAAGAATTTATTCCCGTGAATTCTAGAGGTAGAAGCAAAATGCTCAGCAGAAATAAAATAATACTATTTCAGTTCACTCGGTCTGAGAACCACAGAGCTCCAATAATGTGAATAAAATAACAGCATTACTGGATTTACAGAACACCTGGACAGCAGGTCTTATTAATAAAAGTGGGTTATAGAATTTTTGGAAGTTTGTTATACTAGGTATTTTTATCGTGAACAGATCTTCGTCTGACCATAATTTCACCAAATATAAAATATTTTATTGGTAAATTAAAACTGTTACTTCGGTATACATAGCGTCGTCCAGCCCCAAAATAAACAGATTTCAATAAAATTTAATGTAATGTAAACGTATAAAAAAACTTTATGCCTAAATAAAATAAAGTAAACTTTATTTATGTGCCACCAAAAGGTGTCGAAGACGGTGGTGGCAATTGGGAATAGAGGGTATACTCTAAGACTTAGAGTATACCCTCTATTCCCAATTGCAATTAAGACTTAGAGTCTAAGTCTAAACTGTTGCAAGCTTTATAAATAAAACCTCACTTTTACGACGACATACAAAATGCATGTTTGATGAGATGAAATCTGCTGTGGCCATTTCAAATTCGACTTTTATTTCGTAGTTTTGAAGTTGTGATTCTGCATTTGATTTTGTAATAAAACTGGTTTGTTGCATTTACAATACAAAGCTATTTTGTTAGATTTAGTTTTTGATTTTCAAAAGTGGGATAAAATGCAATCGGTCGTATTTCTGTAGCAGCGTATTAATCATTGCCATACAAGGGTGGCAATGCAGCCAACGTCTTGGAAACCTACGATTAGTATTGACATGGATGGAGCTACCTCTGGATTGTTTGCAACAGTCTGCAGCTTGTTCAACCATTTCAACTATAGCCTGCTACGTTCCGTCAGCACATTCATTTTCTTTGACTGAGTGAAATAATTTAATATTTCAAAGACTTATTTTTATGAAGTGTGATGGATCTATCTATCATGTATTATTATTATGTATCAGTTATCATAACACAAGCTCTGCTTAGCTTGGGGCTAGATAATGCTGTGTGAATTGTCTTGCATTATTTATTTTATTTTATCAGCTCGAAAAAATGTCGGCACTTGCGAGAGCTTCGATATTTATTGAGACGACTTGTGTATTTATGAATATTTTTATTCTTTGATTAAGGTGGTTCGCGAAATTTTTACTTGTCGTTTTCGATTTTTTTTCTGCGTTAACAAGCAATAAAACTAGTAACACTAAAAGTAATTTCCCACAAATCGTAAAACATTTTTTATAAGATTATGACAGAACTAATTTCGATTTATTCGATAATTTCGATTTTAACATTTTTTCCAAAAATGTTGATGATTTTGTGATAAAAATCAACATTTTCCTAAAAAAAAAAAATAAGTTATTGACTAATATTTGGATGTAAGGCTATGTTGTTCATCTATTTGAATATTGAAGCCGACCAAGTGTGAGTCTAACTAGCGCACGAAGGGTTCCGTAACATTATCTATAAAAACGCAAACGCCTGTTGTATGGGACAGCCTGGTGACAGACGGACGGACAGCGGAGTCTTGATAATTACATCTGACAGAGAGCCAAGGTTATCGACATGGCTCATGGATTAGCAAGCTGTAGTGGCAGTGGGCTGGCCATATCTCGAGAAGAACCGACATCCGCTGGGGTAAGCGTGTTCTTGAGTGGATTCCGCGACTCTGCAAGTAGTGTAGGACGACCTGCGACCAGGTGTGATGACGATTTGCGATTGACTGCTGGCAAATGCTGGATGCGGCAAGCTGAAATTAGGGCGCTATGGCGCTCATTAGGGGAGGCCTATGTCCAGTAGTGGACTAATATAGGCTGTTGATGATGATGTTGATAAGCATGAGTGTGACCACAATTTCCTTGAAACATTTATCAAAATTGAAGCTAACCCTTGAAAAATTACCCAAGTAGAAAAACAAAAGGCTGGTCAGTAAAGCACCTATCTGTTACAAACCTACCTCTCCCCAAACGTTATCGCGCCATAAATAAGCGATCTAACGGCGAAATTTCCCAAATTTCCTCCATTTTTCACCGAAATCCTCCTTTTAGGTTCAAGATCCGTGACTCGCGACATCATTTCATAAATTCTGCGACACCTGTGTTGTTCGCGAACTTAAAATGTAGTTACTAGGTACAGTCCGCGACGAAGATTGCTAAACAACCAGCACGGAGTTTGTTGTTGTCTAGGGTAGAAAAGTGAAAAATTACGTCACTTCGTCATCGAATGCGTAAATAAAATTGTTTAAAATGCATTCCTTCACCTTAAATAATGTACGCAATGTATGGCGATGTTATGTCATTATTGTCTATTCTACCCTAGACAACAATCCCCGTGCTAGGGAGGCAGTAGATCAGAGTTTTAAAACAATATATTTATCTGGTATTTTATTTATCGCTTTTATGGCGGTGGTATGCGTGAAACTAGCGCCGCCACCTATATCATTATACTATAACATTGAGCATAAGAGCTTTCAAAAATCTATCGTACAGTTTGTAATAATTATTATTAATATAAGCTTTTTTAAGGCCACTCTAACTCCACTCTCTGTTTTATCTATTTAGATTTGCCAGTAGAAAATAGATATTGGTGGCCACCAAGGGCAACTTCGATATTCTGCCTTAACCTAAAAGAATAAAACTATTACAAAGGCGTTTAAAAAAACTATAAATAGGTAACATAAACTGTACGTTGTCTGTTCTTCTCGAAATATGGCCTGCCCACTGCCACTTCAGCTTGTTAATCGAATAAATAATAAGGACTGACAGTAACATAAGCTACTTTTTATCCCATAAATCAGTTCCCAAGGGATAGAAACAACCATAAACAACACGTGAAGAGCCGCGAGCAGCAGCTAGTTATTTAACAAAGTTTATATAATTTAAGTTGTTGACTGTACCCTCACTTTAATCTGTGATCTGAAAACAACCTTAAAATCATACTTATACGGTTGATATTAGAGAGTGAATTCTAAATGGGGTGACAAGAGTTTGAAAGAAATTTGTGCTTGCTAAGTGTTTTGTGAAAAATGCTTTTAGTATTTTGTGGTTATGATAACTTTTAGTACAAGTGTCTGAGAATATGCGAAGAAAGCAATTTTTTCTGATTATTAATAGCTCACTATACGACCGATGTAGCTTGGCGGTCGAAGGTCCGCCTGCGGTGCAGGAGGTTGCGGGTTCAATTCCCTACTTGCGACGAATGTTTGAACGATATGCAAATAATTGATCCGGCTGGTCAGGGCATTTTTTATGTCTGATAAATCAATATGTATATCAGTTATCTAGTACCCATAACACAAAACGCGGGCAGGACATAGTGAAATATCTCAGAAATGTAAAAGGAGTTACAAACTCAGCAGTATAAAACAGCCCGTTAGAGCACCTGGACCTAGTCTTGGCTAACCTTTCTAGATATTTGCATAGCACTTAGGTTTCGCTTTGTTCTAGAAATGTGATTTTGTTCAACTGATGCTTTAATAAAGCTACTTTTTTGGCAGCGGGAGTATAGCAAACGAAAAAGTAGGAAAGGATTAAAAAACGGAGATTTCCCCACTTAGAATAATTAGAATTAGGATCGGATTATTGTCTTTTAAGCCTCTCCAAGACAGATGACGCCATATGGCACATCATCATCATGAGGTTGTATTAGTCCACAGCTGGATATAGGCCTCCCCTAATGAGGGGAATAGCGCCTTGTATTCAGCTTGAAGCATCCAGCATCTGCCAGCAGTCTTTCTCAAATCGTCATCCCACCTAGTTGGAGGGCGTTCTACAGTACGTTTGCCGAGTCGCGGTCTCCACTCAAGAACACGTTTACTCCAGCAGTTGTCTGTTCTTCTCGAGATATGGCCAGCCCACTGCCACTTCAACTTGCTAATCCTTTGGGCTATGTCGATAACTTTGGTTCTCTGTCGGATGTATTTGTAGCGAATCATATCCTTCAGAGAAACTCCGAGCATAGGCTCTCTCCAAAGCTCGCTGGACGACTCAAAACTGGCAGACCAGCCCTACTGTGAGTGTCCATGTCTCAGCTCCGTAGGTCATGACGGGTAGGACGCAATGCTTGAAAACTTTCGTTTTCAAGAATTGCGATATGGATGACGAGAAGACTCGACGTAGTTTCCCGAACGCTGCCCAACCTAGCTGGATCCCCTCTTTGTCTCCTTTTCGAAATTATTTTTACCCAACTGCAGAATCTGCCCAAGCTTCGTGTACTCGGAAACAATTTCGAGAAGGTGGCCATGTACGGCAACTGGTCCCGGCACAAGTATTCATTTATGTATTCTTCAAACTGGACCAGGTGCAGTATAAGTTAGCACTGGGTATTAGGCACAAGTTTTTTTGCAGTAAGTTTACCTAGAACTACCTACCTGAAGCTTTAAAAGTGAAATATTAGATAAAAATATTGGAAAAAATATAGCAATGTCAGACGTTATGTCCGCCATGTTTGGATAATGAAGACAAAATGGCGCCGATTGAGAAGGTACCTTTGATGTTTCGGGATAAATATTTCAGCTTTGAAGAGTTGCCGATCCTTTTCACGGTTCGCGAGCTTCTCGACACATTTCAAGTTATTCTGGCTTGAAAAGGTTTTGTAAGAATCAATAAAAAATGCTGAATATTTTTATACTAGTTTTGGCCTGCGGTTTCGCGCGTGTTCTTTCTATAAAAACGTCACTTTCTTCAATCACATCTAAACCGAGTCATGGAGTAAAAGTGTACAATTTATTTCAGATCTAGACCTACATCTATGCATAATTTTAACCCGATACGTTCAGTAGTTAAGGCGTGAAGAAGTATAGAACCTCGCTAGACCCATTTATCCATTCATACGAACTTTTGTATTACTAATATTAGTGATATTTTCTAACTAGACTGTAGCTGCTGTCGCAGTTTTTTGTTCTAGATGATTATAAGACCAACTTTTGTTTTTCGTAACTTTAAGACTTTCTCCATAATGCACACATAGACTTCCTCTTGCATCGCCATGAGGCTGGTTAGTGAATGCGTTAAAAGCCCAACTAAAATACTAATAATTTGAAATAATCTGTCTTTCCGTTTGTCTGTCTTACCACTATCGGCATGGAGATAAAGGGTAACCCAGGAAAGGCCGCTACTTTTTAAACGGGTAAAACGCGAACGAAGCCCCGTGCATAAGCTAGTTATGAAACAGTTCACTATTTCCTTTATCTACTATCAAACTGGAAACTCATCTATAACCAACAGATAAAACAAATGGGCCCTTATTTATAAATTTATCGCGCACTTAAATGGATGCCCGAGTATAACTCAACTTTCTAAAGTTATTCGCTACTGGAGCCACCGGCTCTCAATGTTTAAACATGAAAGTCAGTGATTCTCAATGTTTTATTGAAAGAGCAACGTAGTAAATTGTCTCATCATTAAAATAAACTAAAAACCTTCATATCTAATAGAAATTTTAAACAGGTTTAAAAAGTTTTGAGGGATAAATAGTGTCTCTCAGGAATTCTTTTTTATGGACCATTTTGAAATTTTTCTTAATGTGACTGCAAATAAATTATCCATATCTAATCCATGAATGACGGAAAAATCGACGAATATACAAAAACGGATGCACAGAAGAATATAGAACCTTCTTCGTTTTTCAAACTCGGTTATTGAAATACACATCCAAAAAAGTATTCTTTGTTTACCAGAAGACAAATACCGACGAGTAATAAGTTCCAGTGACTTCAAAAACGAAGAAAAAGAAAGTATTCAAAGTCAAAGTCAATAACTTTATTTCTTTAGGCTTACAAAATTAGCACTTAGAAAAGTCAAATTTAATACTATAAACATGTTTATAAATACCTATTCATTATTATCAAATAAGAAAATGATGTTATTGATTTTATTCGCTTCAATTTTTTGTCCACTAGTGGAAAAAAGCGAAAAATAAACCACTAGTAAGTTTCATAAAAATTAATACATTATCTCAGTCTGAATATAATCTAATTTATATATAACTCAATATTTATATAAAACTAACTAAGCTTAACATTATTTTCCTTAAATACTATTGTCGGTGCGGAACTGGGCACATTATTTTGAAGATTATTTTGTTTGTTTAAAAACAATCCTTGGTTTTTTCTTGAAGAATTAACTTCGATCTGTCCCGTAAATATAAAAAACAAGGTTATAACTTCCTTCCTTCCATTGTTTCTTATTGTGTATATTCCCATACAGATAATTTTCGTTATTGTTAAAACCATGTGAAAAAATTCTATGTCTATGGTTAAAACATTACATTACAAGAAAATAATATAGATAGCCATAAGACCTATTACAATAGATAAAGCGCCCCTACCATAGTTTTATCTTTCAGTCAATTGTAGGTGAGGGAATTTGCGGCGACATAAGTAGCGCATTTATTCCTTATATCTGGCATCTTGGCCGCATAGGCAGTATTACGCCATTATTCTTTTTGCGGAGACTATCAGGTTTTATAGGCATGTTTTTACATGTTTTTTATCCAGCAAGGTTAAGGTATATTTTTGTTAGCCCGTGTCATTTGAATTCTTATTTGGGTAGGTTGAGTTTAAGGCGCATACCCCACCCAAACTAGCGCCACTACCTACTTTATCTTATTATTCCGTTTAACATAGGAAATTTCAAAAATCCATCGAACCGTTTGTGATACTTATTATAGGCTTTTTAGGCCTCTGTAATAGTTTTAATCTATTTAGTTTAGGTATTGAATTGAAAATAGATTTTGGTAGCCACCAAGGGCAACTTTGATTCATTGGGTTGGGTATGCACCTTAAAGCATTCATTTTAACATACTCGTAGCTTAGATGAAAGAAACTACAGATAAAGCGAGGCGAGTCAAAAATGTCAAGGTTGAAAAAAATCTATAATCTCTTGCAAATAGGATGACACACTATCTAGAGTTTTTTTCATCAACCATTTTTGCGTCTAAAGGTGCTCTCGCAATGAGCGGAACTACAATGGACCTGCGCGACACGGTGCGGCCAGTTATTCTTTGTATGAAATCCTATAAGACTGAACGCACTGCGCGTCAACAAAACTGCGCGGCCTTTTTGGTGATTTGTCCTAATTTGACGCGGCCGCGCAGTTCCGGTGTCGCGTAGTGCGAGGGCACCTTAATTCTAAATGATGTTGATTTTGAGACGATACCATTGTCGGAATTAAACGTTTTGTTAGCAGAATTGGGTCCCAGATAGACAGAGTTACAGGAGCTTTTCAACACTTTATTACGGTATCACTTCAATTAAGTAAGAATTTCAAACAGTAAGCATTCAAAGTGTTAGCAGGTCGCGGCGTTTGCAATAAGAGGAAACTTCAGCAGTGTTAATCGTTGTTTTGTTGAAGTTGGAAACGTAAAACGATTGTCTGTTGACTGGATTTAAAGGGTTAGTAGTTTTAGTACATGTTTAGTAATTAATGTTATAGATACGGTGTTATGTTTATTACAAACAGTTATTTTAATAAATCTTAAACCTGATGCCGTGTGGTGTTTGTCTTAGAACTTGCACCACCCCCAACTCTTCTCGTGGGTGTCGTAAGAGGCAACTAAGGGACATACACCGGACGGCGGGCAGCTACGCCACTTTCAGAATATATCTACCACCGAACTGCGATCCTCAAACCGCATACCCAGCGTGGGGATTATGGGCATTAGCATTATAAAAAAAAATTAAGTGCATCCAGCAGTGGACCATGAGGCTGTTGAGGTAAACCCGATACCAAGGACAAAAATAGGTAAAAAAAATATTGGAAAAATAAAGAGAAAATTAAGCAATTACAGGTGAAAAATATATAATATTTTGCTTGTGTGAATGTAATCTTTCAATAAAATATCAGTTAATTTATAATAATTGTCTTTTATCTTCAAAAATAACCGATGACGCTACTAATTGTCCAATTATTTTTGGATGAAACGTGACCTTTGTTAATATTAAGTGCTCTATCTAAAGAAAGAAGATAAATCTTATATTTTCACACTACGGTATAATAAATAGCCATTTATCTTAGTTAGGCTATGTTCTAAATGTAAGCTAAATTTCAGCTTGATCTACATATATAGTAGTTTTGGAGGTCATATGACACAAAGTAAATTCACATTTCACAAACTATTGGCTTGATAATAAAGTAGGATTACAGTATAAAAGTTTTTTACTATGCCTACTCAAGCTGCTGTCCGTCCGCGACGCAAGGACAGGCTACGCATGTTTGTCTAGCTTTTTTAACACGCTTGACACGAATACGAGATTGTCAAACAAACGAACACACGCAGCTAACATGCGCCGCGTGGCCGTGCACAGGACATGCAGCGGTGGGACGTCTGACTTTAGTTATGTCAAAGATAGATCCGTTCGATTGAAATTCGGTCTAACTCCCACTTAGCCAGCAGTAGTCGTGGCTATAAATAGAGTTGCATTCGCAGTCGGTGACCTAACTACTCACTGCACTTGGTCGAGGTGAATAGTTGCGAAGTTGAGGTGACAGTACTGTGCCCATAGTTTTTGGTTTCTTCTGGATAGTGAATATTTAGATAACATTGAAACTTAAGGATCCGGCGACAGCTGCTCGCAACTTCAATTGTAAATTATTGTGTTCCGTAATATCAAAAATGATGACTGAAAACTTTTGTATTTTCGACATCGTGTTGTTATTATATATAATTATACTATAAGCTATGTTCCTTAATAAATAAACAAAACGTAAAATATTGTTGTTTTTAATACAAAACAAATAGGACGAAAACATGTCATTTTCTACCTACCTACTTTATTACTAACCTGACTCTATTTTGTTCTATTAATTTATTAGAAAGCGCTTGGTACTGCAATTTCAAACAGTCGTCGCTTTAAAATTATTAAATCTAGATAACAAGATACTACATAGATAAGTTAGTAAATTTCTTAATAATTGTTTCTGCCCGCGGAATTCAAAGCATTTTTCTGAGAGAAAAGGAGGTTTTATATTTCTTTATTTTTAAGTAAATAAATAAAATAAATAAATAAATAATGCTGGACAATTCACACAGCATTATCTAGCCCCAAGGTAAGCAGAGCTTGTGTTATGGGTACTAGATAACTGATATACGTAATATTATACATTACATAGATAGATATTTTTTATTATACATAGTAAACACCCAGACCAACGGAACAAATTTCTGCAGATCGTACACAAATTTGTTCCGAGGCGGGGATCGAACCCGCAACCTCTTGCGTCGCAGGCAGACTCTCGCCCGCTGCGTCACTGAGGTCGTCAAAGTACCTAAAATATTAACACAAGATTAGTTACAAAATGAACCCTTGAGATATAAAATGCCTGAGATTAATGTACGATTTTTCAAAAGCAATAACTTTTGTAGTAATAGCAATTTGACTCAAAAACGTATTTTAAAAACGATTTAATCGAGTAGTTGTACGTGACAGTTCAAATAAAATTTATATCTTTTATATTATTCGAAACATTAAAACCGTGGTCCCTTTGGCGGTCACGTAGTTACCTAATACGTGCAGACGCATGTGGGCATTTTAACAAGAAATATTTTTAAAAGCTTTTTTTTGAAAACGATTGTTAAATTATTATCATTCTAAGCACCAGGTCTAATGCCTAATTTTATTTATTAAATTCAACTAATTGACGGGTTTCGACAAATTACCATGGATCTCTAAACTTGTGACTAAAAATGAACGACATAAAATGAGACGTGGTTTATTTTATGTGGTAACATGCCTTCATTTATAAATAAATAAAAAATGCTGGACAATTCACACAGCATCACCTAGCCCCAAGCTAAGCAGAGCTTGTGTTATGGTACTAGATAACTGAAATACATAACATAGATAGATATTTTTTATTATACATAGAAAACGACCTGTGACCAGAACTATAAATGAATTCATTCATTCAATTGAATTCAACGTCAATTTTGTTTTTTTTTTCAAAACAATACAATGCCTTAATTGTTTCAAACGTTCTAGGCCAGTATTTTGGTTTTGGTTAGAATATAGAAAGGGACTATAGGTAAATAATTAAAATAAGTATTACTTAATGTGAATCCATGTTGTTAATCATCCAAAGGGCAAACATCACAGCAGCGTGTCCCTGACAGCAGGTCATCCTAATCTGTCGAAACTTGCCAACTCGCAACCCTTGCCTTGCTAGTCTTAGACTGCATGGTCGCATACCGTGGTCCATGGTTGAATTACTGGTATTTACCACGTAAAATAAGTTAACCTTATTATTACGGCTTTGCTCTATTCATAATGGTGGATTCGACCAAAGTAGTAAGTAATCTTATCGTGATTATATTCCGCATATAATTATTACTCTGAATTTTTAAAGCTTTCATTTTACCAAATCTTATTCCAAAAATATCTGAATACCCGAAAAAAATCATAATACCGCCAAAATTGATGGACTAAACAAGTTATCGGAGGGTATTTTTTTAATGGTGGCCGCTAGAACAATAGCTGTTAAAAATATATAATAAATAAATAATGCTGGACAATTCACACAGCATTATCTAGCCCCAAGCTAAGCAGAGCTTGTGTTATTGGGTACTAGATAACTGATATACATAATATAACACAATATAGATATATATATTTTATTATACATATAAAACGACCAGAACACCCTGTACAAATGTCTGCAGATCGTACACACATTTGTCCCGAGGCGGGAATCGAACCTGCAACCTCCTGCGTCGCAGGCAGACCTTCGTCAACCGCGCCACAAAGGTCGTCATAATGATATAATTCAACATTATGTCCCATAACCTATCAAAATTAAGTAGACATGAAATCATGCTTCACGCTGTTGAAACAATTTTTTTAGAAACTATTTATTGTATTTAGATTTTAGTTGGCATACCTGTATATTCGTTTACCAGTAATTCATTAACCCTAGAGTAAAGAATAATAATTAAATAGAAAGTCTAGTATCATTAATTTGGGATGTAATGTGTATCGTCTTCTTACCTTTTTGTACCTACCAATCTTGTCAGTAATTCTAAACTGTAAAAAACCACTACTGAACGTAGGATTCTAGGATCTTTGTAAAAACCAATAGACCGAACACTGTAAACTTCTCTATACATTTTTATAATTCTCATGTAAGTGACCTGACCGTGTCTTTTTTTGAGAATTATTTTTAAACCTAAATATATTTTATTGGCTAGTCGACCAATACAATGGAAAAATGCTATGTTAGTAAGTCAAAAGAGTGAAATTATACTAAGGCAATTTACCTCGGATTTGGTCGAATCCACCTAATAGAGAACACCAACGTGACATTTTCTTTGATAACCACTGTATGAACCTTATTTGATTCTTATAAATACAGTGCTTAGTAACTTTCCTAATGTACGTTTTTGAATGCTTGTTAATTCTTCTTTTGAATTTGCTAGCTTTATTTAAAGAAGGCTTAGGTAGATACTTAATAATGCCATCGTAAATGTAATTTCCTTTATCTAGATTATAAGACGAGAGAACCTTATTGTCTAGACATTTTAATCTCTACGTTGTATATTAAAGATTCAGAAATGTATAAGAGGTCGTTTGTTTCAACGTAATTCTTCGTATCAACTGGTTCTATACATTTTCTTGTAACGAGTTCGTAACTTTTAATCGTGATAATCCTATGAGTTTCAGTTACGTAAATTCCTTTTATTTCACAATTGTTACAATGGGCTTTTACTCATGTACCTATATAATAGCTAGATGATGTTGTTTGGTTTATCCAACATGATTTATTTTATTAACTAATACCCATATATAACTGTACATTATTTAAGATTCTTTAAGATTGACAGTCTGTAGTTAAATCAATTGTAAATATTATGTATTTCTAATTTGTGTCTGTACAGCATCAACATCAGCATTATCTGGCCCCATGATAAGATGTGTTGATTGTCCAGCAATATTTATTTTTTCTTTGATTCAAATGTTTCGTTTGTTAATACAAACTTTATAAAGTTTGTTTATGTGCCGTGAAAAATATGAGCTTCATGTTATATCAGATAATAGACACCTAACGGGCTCTCGCTTAAAGCTTGTGTTATTGCATTTTGCCACTATAAAATGTCTAGATAAGTTACGAGTTAAAGCCCATTTGAATGCTTATTTTTATGCTTACATACAATTTAATGTTAAAGACAGCCGTGTGCGACCACGGCACCTACCATCCATACCCTCACCTGCCAGACGAACTTCGCCATTCTTGATTGATGTTTGCGAACTTAAAACAATATCTGTTTGCGGTAACTTCGAAGAATCCCTAACTTCGATGTTCTTATCAGTTCGATTGTTGGACTCCGCGAAATATCAGCGAGTTCCGAACTTTGGCTGTGAGGTCATGGTTGGCTGACACGAACTGGTGCGCCAGTTGGAAATAATCATAGCATCAGATCACACTAATATTATAAATGCGAAAGTTTTAATGAATAGATAGATGTTTGTTACTTCTTCTGGAAACTAGTTTAACATAAAGCATAAAAATGACTAATTTCTTCCCACGGGTTTTTACTCATTGTTTCTTTGAAAACGTGTTAAGATGTTTTATTTCCCATGGAACTGATTAACAGTACCCTTACTGTTATTCTAGTTCTGGGACCTATGAAAATTTCAGCACGATCCATTCGGTAGTTTTGAAAGAGGAGACGTAACAAACATCCATCTATCTAACTATTGCATTTATAATACCAGAGTGATGATGTCTTTCTAATCTAGTTTTGGCCAAGGCATCTGAAACTAACCAAGTATGCCCGACATTTTATAGTGCACAAGTGTGTCAGCAAAGACTAGTGCACTCTCTATTCCCTCACTCTCATAAGATGGGACAGGAGACCGACACGACCGTAGAGAGGTCAGACGCAGGTCCAACGGCATAACGTGCTTTTTAAGGCACGAGATTTTGACACCGCCAACTTTCTGACTCGGAGCTGCTACTTTGAATTTTTCTTGCTAAAAAATCAAGTTCCTGGTCAGGCCAAATTTGATATTTGGTAGACTAGGAGGTCCTAGTCCACTAAATATCAAATTTGGTCAGCTTGTTCAACCGCTGTCAATGAGGTCATTGACAGCGGTTGAACAAGCTGACCGCAGAGGCAGTCTAGTATGATACAAAGGTGTGTATCAGTTGAATCAATGATTTACTGCAATGCCGATCTGTGCAAGTGGTGGCGTAGTATTCGACCCCTTCAACTCAGCCCGTGGCTGTTGTAAGAGTTATGTTATGCACATTCAAACATATCGATATATACAACATAAATTGCTATGATTTAAAATGATGCCGTGGCTAGGCGCTAGAATGCCACGGTATCTAAGTCTGCGTTAGCCGTAAAGAACCTAACAGAGGAAAGGCACCAGCTACTTTCTTCAATCACACACTTGCCAAGCGTGGTGATTATGACAAAACCGACTTTGTGCCATATTCAACAGTGGACGACGTCGTTCGACCACAAAACCGTATATTAAACGTCTCTACGAAGAATCTTCTTAATATAGAAAAGTATAATATTGTATTTATTCATCAACAATCTACCAAAAGGTTTCTTATAATTTGAAACAGCAATTTCCACCCGCGAATAAGTCGGGAATACTAAAGCAAATGTTCATCTTAATATCTGGATTTCAACTGTAAAAAATGAAACTCCAAGTCCAAAGGCTTGGTGAAGGCAATTCCAGTGTCTGGACACAAAGTTATTGCTTGAGGGTAATCCGAGCGCGTTCGAAATGGGGTCCAAATTTTTGTTAGAGTAAATATATTTAGACAAATTTTGCCTTGACCCATTTAACATATTGTTCGGAACCATGGCGTCACGTAAATTGTGTCTGAAATTGTAGTTCATTAGAGACGTGTTAAAAACAACTCATCTATTATACCTAGACAATATGATTTTAATATGTGCACAAAAAAGCCGAAAGACTCTATTTTTACTATAAAACTTTTAAAACTATCATGGTTATTAACATTAAAATCATTTGTAACGGGATATTTACCATGATTCAATTTTTGAGTTTTCCAAACTCAAAACTCAAAAATCGATTTTTACTGTCTGAGATCGTATCAAATCATCGGCTATAAAGACACCATTACACATTGTTGAGATGATGTTAGATTATTTCGGTTCCCTTAGTGCGTTTGGTTTGAAAAGGCCCGCGTTCCTCTTATTGTCCAGTGAGCAAGTACTCCAAGTTTGATCCGAGCTTCATTAATAATTCAAGTTTTAATGGAGACCGTCTACTTGCGGCGTTTTCGGAATTAATGTAGATGGGTACCTACTTCTAATCATTTGCACGGCTCTAGGGGCAAAGATAATGATTGGAAAGATGATGTTATTGTTTCGAGAGGCAGCTGCTTCTACAAAGCTTCAAAAATAATGTGCAAAATATGATTATTTTAAAGACATCTGTTATTAGATAGGAAATAAATATAGAGGTGGGGTAGGATTCTATCACATATTGACATTATAGTTAAAAGCGTACTTAGATACTCATCATCCGTATTGTGGGAGCGATTTTACACACTCGACTGTATTCCGGATCTAGTAAACGATTGTTTCCAGTGGCAAAGGATCCGTAAAAAATGGTCCTGTAAAAACGAATCCGCTGTGTGAATCCGCCCTTACTCCTGAAGCTCAGCCTCCAAAGGATTAAAACGATACAGCGTGAGCAGTATATACCAATTTTTCAGCTTAACCTTGCTTTTCTCAATCATGGCATGTATATATAAATCGAACAAAACATTATATTAATATTACTTCAACAATTTTAAAGTTATAAAAACTTCGTTTTACCTACAACGTGTTATCCTGTTTTCGTCTGTAATTTAATAATTTACAGACGAAAATAGGATAACACGAACGATTAGATCCCACGCAATCCGTTGACCTCAAACTACAGAAATAAGTCGAAGGTGCTACGGCTTTGTAGCCGCGTAGGGTTCGTAGCTTCGTAGTGGCTCTACGAAACTTAGTGGTTCTACGAAACGTAGCGGTTCTACGAACTGCAGCGGTTCTACGAAATGGTGGTGCTACGATTTCGTAGCACTCGTAGCAACCGCGTAGAGGTGCTACGAAAAAATACTACTGTATTATTGGAGCGACCCAGGGTTCAGTTAATACTTCTTATTCGATGATGTATTCAACATTTCGTTTGAATGAAGGGTGTAGTTTCGAAATGAATCGGAAAGTACGTTTGTATGGGAGCTTAGGTACGTTTGCACCCACCTTAGCCAACTACGAGAAAACAAATTAACTAGTGATTTAACTCTTTCGACCCCGACCACCCTATAAAATACTTAAGACTTAGAAGAAGGAGGCAGTGTGTTTTTCCTCAATGACTTATGATATTTATTTTATTATTTTATATCTCCAATATAATAAACCCCGACCACCAACAACCCAGTAATTATATACATCTGCGTATAAAACTCTATATATCTTTTCAAAGGGATTGGTTTATTTATATGCAATCGAACGACACATTATATACATAAATACCGACCGGGTGACGTTTACGGACGCCTGCCTTTCTATGCCGGTGGACTGTCGGGGGAAAAGTAACTGGTATAGATTCTGAAACCTTTTCTGGCGGCACCATTCTTTACCAATACCTAGTTATTTGCGTTAATAAGTTTTAAGACCACGTTGACGGTCAAGAAAATGTCCTTTTTTAATTTTTTTGCATACCAAGTTATTTTATATTCTTCTTAAATCTGCACACTCACCTGAAACAAATAAAGACTAAATAAATAAGGATAGAATACAAATAAATGTAGACGTTATAGCGCACACCCTTTTTGTTTTGATTATTGGTGATTAGGAAAGTAGAAAGACTGGTGAGGGGCAGCTTACGAGTTATATAAAGAAGAACATTTATTTTATTTATTTTTATTTATTTATTTACTTTAATTAATACGGTAACACCAATTACATGTGTCCAGCAGTGGGAAACTATAAAAGTTACAGCAAATAATATGTTTCTCCGTAAAATCACTTTAATCGGGATATTTATTACGATAAAAGATAAATAGATAACTCGTTATTGTACCACACAAACACGAAATACAATACAAAAGGAAATACAAAGAATAAAGGAAGTACAAAGGGCGGCCTTATCGCTTTGAGCGATCTCTTCCAGGCAACCTTGGGATGGACTGGACATAAAAAAACAATATACATGGTGGCATGATGAAATTAATATCAACACAGATAAACAGCACAGTTTTACAAAAAACCATCTAGCCTAAAGAAATTGTTTGTTTTGCTTGGAGTTTTACTATTATTTGAATCAAATATCTGGGGCACACGTTATCTATAAAGATCTTACAAAACTACTAATAGAGTCCACAGGTGATCGGAATGCTTGCTTTTATTTCGGTCAACGAATTAGCATTGCCATTCAACGTGGCAATGCTGCCAGCATTCCGGTTTAAAGATTCTTTATTTCTCAAAGAACATAAAATATAGTTCACTTAAAAAGAGAAAAACAAACTACTTATTCTTATTTTAGCACATGTGTGCTTACCATTAACATAGTCTACGTAGTACAAAAGAAAAGAAAACAATGATACATAAAATAAAACAGCTTAATCTAATTATTTAAGTTTAGGAACAAAAGCTATTTGGTATTTGTCCCTGCCGTATAAAACCCACTATCCACCGTTTTTTATCCAATCACCCAAGAATAAAACAGCTAGACAAAGCAAAGGTGATGTTGTGATTTTAAACTACATTCAGGCCTACCCTAATTTTTAGGGTTTCATAGATCGGTTTTGAAACCCTTATGGTCTCGCTCTGTCCGTCCCCGCTCTTTCTTGAATATCTCAGTAACTACTGCAGCTATTAACTTGAAATTTGAAATAATGATACATTTCGTGCGCCATTACTGATTTTAAGAAAAAAATATATAAATAAATGAAAAATGAAAATGAATATTTTCAGTACAAATTTTGATGTTGAAATTTCAAAAGAGACCTAGGAAGGCAAATGGGGTATCAAATGAAAGGTATCGTTTTGTACATTTCAAAACACTTTTTGAAATTTCTGTAAATTTCATACTTTTTGAAATATTTCAAAAAAAGTCGAAAAATTGACCATACCCCCCCCCCCCCCTATCTCCGAAGATTGCACACCGATCCACGTACAATGTATTAGGCGTTTGTAGATATCAATCTATATTTTACAGGAAAAATATAGAGAAGTCTGTAATAATAATAGTTTTTGAAAAATGGTCAAAAAGGGGGAGAATTTTTTTTCAAAAGGGAGTGTGCCTACCTATGTGGGGTATCAAATGAAAGGTATCGTTTTGACCATTTCAAAACACTTTTTGAAATTTCTGTAAGTTTCATACTTTTTGAAATATTTCAAAAAAAGACGAAAAATTGACCATTCCCCCCCCCCCCCTAGCTCCGAAGATTGCAGACCGATCCATGTACAATGTACTAGGCGTTTGTAGACATCGATCTATATTTTACAGGAAAAATATAGAGAAGTCGGTAATAATAATAGTTTTTGAAAAATGGTCAAAAAGGAGGGGATTTTTTTTTCAAAAGTAGGGGTACCTACCCAAGTGGGATATCAAATGAAAGGTATCATTTTGACCATTTCAAAACACTTTTTGAAATTTCTGTAAGTTTCATACTTTTTGAAATATTTCAAAAAAAGACGAAAAATTGACCATTCCCCCCCCCCCCTAGCTCCGAAGATTGCAGACCGATCCATGTACAATGTATTAGGCGTTTGTAGACATCAATTTATATTTTACAGGAAAAATATAGAGAAGTCTGTAATAATAATAGTTTTTGAAAAATGGTCAAAAAGGGGGGGAAAATTTTTTCAAAAGGAGGGGTACCTGCCTATGTGGGGTATCAAATGAAAGGTATCGTTTTGACCATTTCAAAACACTTTTTGAAATTTCTGTAAGATTCATACTTTTTGAAATATTTTAAAAATAGTCGAAAAATTTACCTTTCCCCCCCCCCTATCTCCGAAGATTGCAGACTGATCCACGTGCAATGTATTAGGCGTTTGTAGATATCAATCTATATTTTACAGGAAAAATATAGAGAAGTCTGTTATAATAATAGTTTTTGAAAAATGGTCAAAAAGGGGGGGAAAATTTTTTCAAAAGGAGGGGTACCTGCCTATGTGGGGTATCAAATGAAAGGTATCGTTTTGACCATTTCAAAACACTTTTTGAAATTTCTGTAAGATTCATACTTTTTGAAATATTTCAAAAAAAGACGAAAAATTGACCATTCCCCCCCCCCTAGCTCCGAAGATTGCAGACCGATCCATTTACAATGTATTAAGCGTTTGTAGATATCAATCTATATTTTACAGGAAAAATATAGAGAAGTCTGTAATAATAATAGTTTTTGAAAAATGGTCAAAAAGGGGGGGAATTTTTTTTCAAAAGGAGGAGTTCCTGCCTATGTGGGGTATCAAATGAAACGTATCGTTTTGACCATTTCAAAACACTTTTTGAAATTTCTGTAAGTTTCATACTTTTTGAAATATTTCAATAATAGTCGAAAAATTTACCTTTCCCCCCCCCCTATCTCCGAAAATTGCAGACCGTTCCACGTACAATGTATTAGGCGTTTGTAGATATCAATCTATATTTTACAGGAAAAATATAGAGAAGTCTGTAATAATAATAGTTTTTGAAAAATGGTCAAAAAAGGGGATTTTTTTTCAAAAAGGGGTACCTACCCATGTGGGGTATCAAATGAAAGGTATCGTTTTGACCATTTCAAAACACTTTTTGAAATTTTTGTAAGTTTCATACTTTTTAAAATATTTCAGAAAATTGATTGTCCAAATAATTGGCAAATGTTTGAAACCCTCGGCGCGCGAGTTACACTCGCACTTGGCGAATCTTGTTTACCAGCTGGTGGCCGCCTGCTCGTAGGCCTGCGCTATTGTTTTTGCCAAGCGTTTTTTGTGCACATTGAAAAAATGCGTAATTAGTCTAGGTCATTCTGGGCACTCTGCCTTCTGGTGACGGCTTAGATTTTTAGAAAATAGATGTCAGTGTAAATATTAGTTGTAATCATTTTTATTTGTAATTAATTAAACTGCTTTAATTATTTTATTTTATTTAATTATATAAATAATTTAAAAAAAAAAACGTATTTTCCCCCGACATGTACCTCATCTCAACTGGAAGTCGTACGTTTGAGAGCTAGCCACCTCTCCCGCGTCATGTTTTTACGGACGGATGGGAATACAGCCTTTATGTTGTATAAATGTATGTATGTGTAGCTTATAATACAGGGTAAAGGTTGATGCACACATAACCAACTCTGAAATGAATTTAATCGTACACTGGTTTGGAGCCTGATCAGGAAGTTTTGTATTGAGTGCGGTAGATTCGCATTGGCCCTAAAAACAGTCTATAATAGTCGTAAAACCAACCCCTGTTTTAGGTCTAAACGAGTCTAGGGGTTATCTTTTTCTATCGTCCTCATCAAGGTAAAGAGAAATACAAATATGTACTAACTCCTGAAGTGTTAACAAAGAATGCTGAACGGCTTTGATTGATACGTTGATGATCCGATCCGAGTTGATATGTGTGCAACAACCTTTAGGTTAATTCGCTCAGATGTCCAATATGCCTGATTAGGCCCTTTTATATTTTGGACATTTGTCCGTTTTTGTTTCAATGAGCATTTTGCCTTTTTATTCGAAGGGTTATGATTTTGGGTGTGCGTTGTAACGAAATTATTTTTGTTTTTATTAACGAGGAAAAGGTAAAATATGCGGCATATTGATCCACGGTATAGAAAAATTATGTTTTGTCGGGTGTTTTAGCATCATCTAGCTCCGAAGTGAGCCAAGCTTGTGTTGAGTCAGTCAAATCAAATCAAAAATCTCATTATTTCCATTTTTACAATAAATTTACTCGGCAAACGTAGTGTAGGGCGCCCACCGACCAGGTGGGATGACGCGTTGCGAAAGACTGCTGACAGATGCTGGATGCATTAGGGAAGGCCTATGTCCAGCAGTGGACTAATATAGGCTGATGATGATGATGAATAAATGTAGTATGGAAATGTAAAATTCTTTAAAATGAACACTGACCTAGAAATTAGGTACTCTTTGGTATGTAGAGTAAAGTAAAGAAGCGATGAAGAAACCTTTAGACTGTTAGTTGTTATTTTTCGAGTTGGAGAAAAACCCGTCCCAAGCTTTTTTATCCATAAAGAAATAAATCACTCTCACTGATTTTGAAGTACCTATTATATTGTAAGTAACTTTTTGTGGTTATATTTTTTTAGCGTTTCTGTAGAGGGTTTTTCAATTTGCATTAAAAAAAAGAATTAGTTCCAAATATCTCATCAATAGATGGCTGGCTTATGGCTTCCGTCAACTGGAAAATAGGGTATGTCAATGTCATATAGGGTATGTCATAAAGGGAAAACAAACTTTTTCAGGTTTCTATCAGTGTTGCCAATTCAGCATTTTTTTAAAATGCTTAATCTGGCAGATCTAAATCAAATTAAAGTTTTCTAGTACGTCTATCTTGCATATCACATTTCAAGTACCCAAACCACAGTATCTGTTAAGATTGAGGCTGAATGTTGCTGTGTGAATTGTCCAGCGTTACTTATTTATTTACTAATAGTCTGTGTGTTTAGATAAAAACAGACAGGCTACGGAACCCTATAATAAATTCTACCTTCGAGAAGACCTAAAATACTTTATTTCTTTACATTCCCAAACGGAACATCAAAATATCGAAATATCCAGCAAACATTAAAAATCAGTTACCAGTCGGCAGGTGCATGACAACTGGCCGGTGGTATAAATATATGTACATACTCGTAACTCAAGGATTTGTATGGATTCGGTCCGATTGAATTTTTGAAATAATTTTAAAGAAATAAAGTAAATACCTTTATTGGTGCTACACTTGAATCTATAGTAACTGTTTTAGCTAGGACTTCGCCCTCTACAGTTTTTCCACTTTCTTAAGTATCTTTTATTCTGCAGCGCAACCGGCGCAATTTGTATAAAGCATAATAGGCGGGGCAGATGCTGGATGCGGCAAGCTGAAGACGGGGCGCTATGGCGCTCATTAGGGGAGGCCTATGTCCAGCAGTGGACTGAAAAAGGCTGATGATGATGATGATGATAATAGGCGGGGCATGCGGGTAGGGGATCGCAGTTCGGTAGTAGATCTATTCTGCCAGAGGCGCTGCTGCCCACCCCAGGTGTATGTTCCATTGAGACTGTAGTAAAATTGCCCCCCGCCCCTTCCCACCTCATTTTATTGTGGCAAATGATGCAACAAACACCCTGTATATATAACTTTTATTGTGCGCCGCGATTTTCAAATAATATTAGTGTGGTATCAGATGTAAAAAAGTTAAATGTCTATATACCCCTTGGCATACAAATAGTTCTGGAAATTAAAAACTGTATAATTCACTAAAAGTTAATTATATAGTTTTTCGATATGTAAAAAAGATCCAAAGTTGTGGAAAGACGTTTGCTTATACCTACCTGCTTTAATTTCCTCATCCTGCAACGAAAAGTAAAACGGAAACATCCGCCATATTGCAAAATGAACCCTACCACGTACACAATAATCACTTAAGTTCCATAACACCGAATTTTTTCGATAGGTCACGAATTCTATTAAGGCATTAGCATATTTCATTAACCGTTTACTGCGAGAAAGGCCCAACCCTTTTGTTGGGTCTTTCTGACCCGGGTCTGTTGGACCCGGGTCTAAGAGACTCGGAGTGAGTAGGGTCGCAAACAAAGCAAACCTTTGTGATCACTTTATAGCTCAAAGATTTTATGATGTTATGAGTAGTAATGGGTAATTTGTTTTAATGTGTTTATTAGAAAATAAAGGGTCATCTCCACGGCATTTTATGGCGATGCAAAATATATTTTACGAGCTATAAATAAAAAACATAGACAACAAAACAGCACAAAGTCAACCCTTTTATCAGTTTTGAAGGAAAACCGTTTCCAGCTGTTGTTTAATACCACATCGACAAAAGTCTAAGCAACTTGGTAAATTTCTAATTTTACGGATATATTTTAAATTATTGCTTTCCTTTTTAATTTATGTATATTATTTATTTCTTTAAGTGTAAAACTCGATAAATTTCTTTACAAAAAAAAACTGCCTATGCATAGCATCTTGGTATACGCTCAGGCTTACAAATACGAAAAAATGAAATTATTTAAATAATGAGAGTGGACTGTATTACGAAAATGAACGAATGCTACGAAACTAATGATAATGACAAAGTGATAGATGAACAATGATTTGAATGAGGAATATGATGAAATGCGTGATGTGAGGCACAAGTTAGGAGTCCTGTGGTAGCCTGGATCACTGCATCAATCACTCCTAATTCAAATCCGAAAAGGGTTGCTTCGCATGTAATTATGTTTTTTTTAACAATTACACTAATATCTCGGTAAAAATGTAAATTATTTAGTCAGGCGGCCAAATTAGATTTATCATTTAAAAGATCTTATTCGATGTTTAATTAAAACATGTAATGAAATGTATTAAATACTAGTTGTTGCCGCAACCTCGTCCACGCAAGACTTGATGTCATATTTTCATGATTCCGATAATATTCACGGTTTTAACGAATTATATTTTTTATCATTTAAAGGCGTTGTTTGACCACAATCTCACCTGATGGAACGTGAAGATGTGGTTGACGGTGTATCACGAAGGTCTAGAAGATACATAATCACTATTGTCTTGAAGAGACCCAGGTTGTAATTGACGGGAAAAACAGCAGCAGGGAGCGTGTTCCAAACCCCAGCGGTACGAATGATGAAGGCGGAGGAAAACCGCTTAGTGTGAGTGGACGGTATATCCACCAAGTAGGCAACTTTCAAATAGAGATAGGTAAAAACCTTCTGAATTTCAGAAAAAGATTAATAAAATGTGTCATTAGTAAGGAGAATCTTCAAGTAAAATTTTGTATTTTGCTTAGATATACAGATCATTGTGGCTTTAACTTTTAACCCCTATTTTGAAATTCTCACGATAATTCGTACTTTAGAATATTCTATAATTTATATTGAAATCAGTTAGATTATAGTACCCATAACACAAGCTCTGCTTACTTGGGGCCAGATGAAGTAGTTAGGATTCTCCAGAAATATTTAAGTTAATTTAATTAATTAATTAATTTCACCCTTCTGACTTTGTAAACCGAAAAACGTAAGAGAAGTTGCTGGTTCAAGCTAGTTTAGTATAAACAACCATAAATGTAATAAATTGATTGCTTTAAACAATCCCTTATTTCCCTTACCTTTGTAAAAGTAAGAAACTTTACCCATAACTTTTCTAAATACCAGCGAATTTCACAACTTTCGCGCTAAATAACGGTTCACGTGAAGCCTCCAGCGTTTCTGTATGTTAATAAAACGTTTCTATAACGTTAATAACAACGTTTCTGCCTAATTAATAAATAGGTTCCATACATCACAATGCTGAACCCTAAAATTATGTACGATTTTATTTATTGTGAGCGGGTTCTACACCGATATGAATTTGAGAAGTTTTTGCTTTTATTTTAAGAAGAATTCGTTAGTCTTACTTTTTTTACTATACGCATGGATGGCATGGTTTTAATAAACTAGGTACCTATGTATATCAAATAAAAGATAAAGGGTTAATTTAATCTCTTCAGTATATTTTTTGTCCACAATGTTATAGTGGTAGAAGTTGACAACTCATTTTGAGTATAGATAAGACTTAAACACTTTTGTACTTGTCCCGTAGCACACTTACGAGCCAACTACGAATTTTTTTATAGTAAAACTAGATTCTACCCGCGGCGGTTCAGTAGTTTTTTTTTGTAACTACTGTGTTCTTTTTTTTATTAGTGTCACGTGTGTTAAATCTACTCATTTTATGTATGCATGTAACCAATTTGATTTTGCACGTACTTTGAGGCAGAATGTAGTGAGACTATTTAATGTAAGACCTATTTACTGTACCTACATTTCAGCAAATAAAGAATTATGATTATGGCTTTGCACGCTTTGTTTCTATGGAAACGTTTCAAGGTTGTTTCTATCCCATGGAAACTGTTTTATAGGATAAAAGTAGCCTATGGTTTATTCCAGGCCTAGAATGAACTGTATGCAAAATTTAATACCGATCCGTAATTTTGGCGAGAGGAAGTTACAAACGTCGATCCATCCAAACTTTTGCATACATAATATGAGTTGTTCCGGTCAGATCCCCCTTGTTCTGATCCACCTTTCATGATTATTATTATGAGTTCGAAGATAACAAAGTGTCAAAATTTTTTGCAGTATTTTCTATCTAACTGCCTACACTAAAGTCACATAAACGTAATTCCCCTTGAAATTTTAGGGAACGAATCTCAAAAAACAAAATCAAATTGGCCTATCTCTTTAATGTCAGAGTATCAGTCGTTTTAACCCTTGAGAGCGCCCCGTGCTTTGAATCGGAAATTAGATTGAATTGATTTTTTGCATTCTTTTTACGGAAAGGTTGAAGATTAAGATAAAGCTGAAATTTGAGACAGGCACTTTGAAATAATTTCTTTTCAGAAAAGTTTTTTTCGCCTTTAGTTGGTAATATCACCTACTAGTTTCAAAGAGCTTTTTTCTATCTTACAGGAAATTATTATTTAAGTGGGATTTATTATTAAATATGTATTATTCCAGGCTTAGAAACGCGTGTTGGCAAAGTTTCAGCCAGATTCGTTCAGTAGTTTTGTGCTTTTCGAAACACGGGGTGTAACAGCGCCTGTAACTTGCCATGTAACTCCTGGCGGTTACTATGGTAATTTTTTGCGCTTTTAGTGCGCATGTAGTGTATGGTTTACGTATACTCTTAGTATAAACTTTGTCCAACTGAAGAACACCTTATTGAGTGACGAAAACGGGTCATCGAGTAAGTTAATACGGCTTATTCCAGTTGTCCCCCTTGACAAATCCCCCTTAAGAAGGAAAACTGGAAACTTACTATATAGTAACAAAAATGAAGGACCAACTTTTCAGGGGCGGTGCAGGTTTGATCACAGAATCCTGGTTTTTTTTTTTTTTTTTTAAATAAATAAATATAAAATGACCACTAAATTAGACAATGAACTGCTACACAAGTTTATTTATCATTTAAAATTAACTGAAAAGGCTTACGTACCTGAAAACATCTCATTTGCAAACTGAAAATATCTATACGGAACCCCTATTGGGCGAGCGGTCTCCGTGGTCAACGAACTGCACTATCGGTATGATAGGTACTTACGTACCACAATTACATTACAATTTTCATCCAGTAATTTACAGGCGGACCGATCAAACACAAACTCCTACACGAAAACTTTAACTTTAAAAGGAATTGATTGTCCCAAGCACATCACAATTAGCTTGCACGGTAGGTAGGTATCTAATTTCACTGTTCAAATAGGTACATTGTTATAATCTGTACACACTTTCTCCAAGATTTTATTTCCTTCACATTGAATGAAGGAAGAAATTGAATTTTCAAAACACGGTAGACGACAGGTCGGTAAACAAACACTTACTGAAGCGCTAAAAAAACTGAATATTTTTTTTGATAATATGCAAGGGGGAAACCCATAAACAAAATATATTCAGGGGGGAAAACTGGAATAAATCCCGTTAATAACTAGGTGTCAAAATTCTAAGGTAGTACTCCATACCACCATAACATCACAGTGAAAGCATACTTGAAATATAATAGATAACCCAGAACATCAAATGCTTAATCTAAATTCAATCTTCATTCACAGTTACAAAGCTCAAACTTCAGAATCAGTACAGCTATACCTCCAATTTCACAGCAGAAAGGTCACGTGCCTCTAATTTCGTTACGGTTTCGGGAAAATTGTTATTTTCTTTTAAAAGTTTGGTTCCTTTGTGGTGTAATGGAACGAACGATTTGAGCTTCAGATTTTGAAAGCGATTTAAGTAAGTAAATATTTCAAATAAGTTTTATTTACTACTTACTTAAATTTCATCAGCTTATACTAGTCCACTGCTGGACATAGGCCTCCCCTAATGAGTGCCATAGCGCCCTGTCTTCAGCTTGCCGCATCCAGCATCTGCCAGCAGTCTTTCGCAAATCGTCATCCCACCTGGTTGGAGGGCGTCCTACACTACGTTTGCCGAGTCGCGGTCTCCACTCAAGTAAATGTTTACCCCAGCGGTTGTCGGTTCTTCTCGAGATATGGCCAGCCCACTGTCATTTCAGCTTGCTAATACTTTGAGCTATGTCGATAACCTTGGTTCTCTGTCGGATGTATTCGTTGCGAATCCTATCCTTCAGAGAAACTCCGAGCATAGCTCTCTCCATAGCTCGCTGGGCGACTTTAAACTGGTGGTCCAGTGAAAGTGTAAGTGTTATAATATACTGGCAGATTTTTCAGCGAAAAGAAAAAAAAACCTAGATGTTGTAGGTAAGTCACAGACTTGATATTGGCGGCTGCGCTGAGGTAAGTTTATTTAGTTTATCGTAAGCTGCCATATACATATATTAGCAAGCTTTAAAATAAAAGCGGTACGGAACCCTTAAAATAATTCGCAATCTCTCTTTTCTGTAGGTAAGATTTTTGTACAAAAATCCTGATTTTGTAAAATACTGAGCTGAAAGTACGAAACCCAAGCTTTATTGTAATCTTATTTTAAAAAATTAGCTACATCTTGCAATATTTTTTGTGGCTTATCCCAGCTCATGAATTTAGTTTTTTTAAAGAATTTTATAAAGTGTTCTAGTTATTTTATTTAATATCTGATAGAATTATATTTTTGGGCTATTATGTAGAAGTAGTAAACAAGTTTACGTATCGAGTTCAGAGATAATTTTGTGTCTAACCTAGATGATTATTTGCAAAAGTAGTTTCTGTCCGCGGCTTCGCATGCGTTGTTTAAGGTTATTTTTATCCCATGGGAACTGATTTATGGGATGAAAATAATAATAATAATGATCATTTATTTCAGACCATAGAAAAGTTACAGATCTTATTTAACTTATTCTACAGTCCATAGTAATATACATATACCTTAAAACACACATACATAAACATTAAAAACTTAACTAATGACACGTTTTTCTGTGATAACGGCGACAACGTGTAAATGACGCAATCAGAGTGTCAGCTGGCGACGGTACACGGCGGTGTCTCCTTTCAGGCGGCCAGTGAAAAGCCTGATGAATGCCTATGTTACTCTCCATCCTTACAACTAACTCTATGACAAAAATCAAGTCGATTGGTTGCTTAGTGACGGCGTGAAGGAAGGACAAACAAACAAACTTTCAAAAAGAATATTAGTATAGAATGTGATAGAATGCGGCCTGCGTTGGACTTTAAGTCCAACGCAGGCTGGGGCGGGATGGCAAGGAATTTAAATGTTTACCACTGGACAGTGGACTTTTTTCCGTGTCAATGTTTAAGAATTTGACCTTTTCAAAGTGGAAATTTTTTGGATACAAAGACTTTTTGATTTGATTTGATTTGACATTCAAACGTATGTAATACAAATTATATATAAGTCCAGTCTGCGTTGGGCATAAAGAAATTATTTGGTGGTCTGTAATGCGCTTGTTGTTTTGAAATGTAACGTCGTATAAAATTTTATGATATCACCTAATGCGAGGTAAGTGCTCATACGCATGACAAAATTTCGATTTGTTTTCGAAAAAATATGATAAGGCATTCACTGCCCTGTTCTCACCGCCAGATTCAGCGAGCCATACATTAGGATGTATGTCATGGGCACAGAAAGTGTTATACTTCTCATTGAATGCTCGTGACGGTGTGAATGCGGTCCGTCTTGAACGTGAGATTAATGTGGAGGTGTGTAAGTGCAATTTTGAGAGCTAGCACGTTTCGGCAATTAACTACCCTGATCCAGGGAATTTTAGGACAGCTGGTATCACCAAGATTTCTCTGAGACTTATCGCTTTCAGCGCTGGCTAGGTCTCTTACGGGAGCTTAGCCAGCATTACAGAAACAGATAGACAGAAAACGGGATTGAAAAGTCTCATAGAGACATCAAACCTGTCCACACTCATAGAAAAGCTGAAAATAAGCTGTCAATCTCCAAAAGTCCTGGTCCGGTACTTCAAGGAACTGGGCTGGTTAGGGCTTGGTTAGGCAGGGGGATAATGCACAATACACTGCCATGCGAGATGTCAGTGCAGATCCCAGTTCCCCCACTTAGAATTAGAATGAGAATTAGCCAGCATTATGTTGAGTTAGGACCTTTATACAACAACTTTATACATTGTATCTATTATACAGGGTGTAATCGTTAAGTGTGCACAGGCGATTATTCCGTAACTATTGCAGATATCAAAAAACTTTAAACTGATATCGAAAGTACTTTACCTAATGAGTAAAATGACATTAATAACTTTTTAAAAATAAAACGAGAAATATCCAAAAAAAATACATTAATCACTCCCATACATTTAGTATGAGATAGTAGAAAGGTTTTAGTTTCCTTATTTTAAGTGGAATAGTACCTACTCATTTTACCCTGGTCATTTTATAATTATGTACGATATGAAGGTATTAATGAATTTCAAGTAGATACACGTGTAGATTAATTATCTTACCACTTCAAATTTATAATAAACCTTGTTTCAATATTGTATTGATTTGAACTAGCTGAAAAGCAACATACTAAATAAAAACAAAAAGAAAGATACTCTTTGGTGTTTGTGTGGTGTGGTATTCTTGGAGATCGGATCATTGGGCCATATTTTTACAGTGGAACCTTAAATGGACAGAGATATTTCTCCTTTGTACAAAACGATATGCTAAGTCTCTTAGAACCAATTCCAGACGATGAAAGAAGGTCGATAATTTTTCAACAAGATGGAGCACCTGCACATAATACAAATGTTGTAATGAATTTCTTACGAAACAATTATAATGGCTTAATAGCCAATAATAGTGCAACCCCTTGGCCTGCCAGATCCCCGGATCTCACGCCTTGTGATTTCTTCCTATGGGGATTTGTCAAAGACCACGTGTACGCTGAGAGAGTACACAGCCTAGAAGAGTTACAGAATCGTGTACGTCGTGCAATTGCTTTAATTACTCCGCAAATGTTAAGGAAAGTTCATTTCGAAACTGTAAATAGAGCTCGTCATTGTATTGCACAAGGAGGACGTCACTTCGAACATATGCTTTGAATACAAAATTTTGTACTTACTAAGAAATAAAATGTATGGGAGTGATTAATGTATTTTTTTTGGATATTTCTCGTTTTATTTTTAAAAAGTTATTAATGTCATTTTACTCATTAGGTAAAGTACTTTCGATATCAGTTTAAAGTTTTTTGATATCTGCAATAGTTACGGAATAATCGCCTGTGCACACTTAACGATTACACCCTGTATAAGTGTGTCTTGATTTATTTTGTTGCATTGTTGTTGTAAATAAAAGTATTTCCAACAATTTTTCTTCTTCTTCCATTTTCAACCAAGTTTTTTCAAGCAATCTTAATTTGTCGCAATGCTACGAACTCCAATTGACTCTAATAGCTCGCCACACGCTCCGTTTTGCTTGCGCAGTTCAGTTTGTGCAGTTATGATTACGACACTGGAGTCGTAAGAGGTGTCAGAGATTTTCGACAAAGCACATGTTCGATCCTGTTTATAGTATTAAATTTGACTTGTCTAAGTGCTTATTTTGTAAGCTTAAAAAAATAAACGTTATTGAATTAAATTGATCTAGTTGCTTATTTGGTTAGAGCGCACCCGTACTTAGTACGCAGTAGGTAAGTAAGGCGCGGGTTCCAACCCTGCAAAAATCATTTTTTTTGGGAAAGTGCGAGTTACGCACTATAAAGAACAAACATAAAATCTTTTTGTTCCTTTCGTGTACCAGGAATCAAATGAGGCTACAAGATGAAAAGGTTGTCAAATGGCGACCGTCGCAGGCAAAGGTTCGCCTGCGACGCAAGAACTTGCAGGTTCGATTTCCGCTGTATGGACAATTGTTTGTACGATCAGCAGATACTGGTTAAGGATCTGGGTGTTTTCTATTTAAATAAAAAATAACTATCTTTTTATTAAGAATATCAGTTATGTTTATTATTACCCATACAACAGCTCTGCTTAGCTTAGGGCTAGATAATGCTATATGAATTGTTCAACATTGATAATTCAAGTATTTATTTAAATAGATAGTAGCTTATTTAATACCTTAACTTGCAAAAGTCTCGCCGACTCGCTATTAGGTACTTGATTTTTTAATTGTTGAGTCACCAGAGAGGAGAGCAAGGTAAAAAAATAAAGAAACTTTTATTTCAGATAACTGATAGGTATCCATAATTTGTTAGTATCAAAAATATCTCTTATAATTAATGTTACTTTTTAAAGTACCTACGTAATAGGTAAATTGTAAAGTAACACCCAGTAATATCTGGCTGACTTTCCCAGCTATCCTCCACTTGCTACGCCATACTGTTTGAGCCTTGTTGAGTTATAACCGCGCACGTATCGCGCTGTACCTTTACATTTATTATAGCTTTTGTAGCCTTACGGCTCATATTACCTTGCGTTTGCACACTGTGTAATTTAGGCGGTAGTAGGAGGTAAACTAGCGCCACCGCCAATATAATATCGATAAATAAGCTGGCGTACTTTAAAAACTGTAAACCATCATTAAATTCCTAAATATTGAAAATAGGGTTAGAACTGTTGGAAGGAACAAGGAAAACTACGAAAGCGCGATTTATTTAGGTGGAGACATCTACTTAAAATTTGAGCCTAATTCAGTAGATGTGATGAGTGATGGATGACTCATGGATGAAACAGCGAATGAAAATGCCTCGTTTACGCCCGTTTGCATAGAAAGAAACCATTTGTTATAGATTGTAAAAATCATGTTTTTGATAGTTTTACGGTGCACTTGTCAATTCCTCAGACCATATAAAATTCAACTTTTAAATAACAAAGAAAGAAATATCAGAATCTATTAAGAATTTGCGAAGATAACTCCAAAACTGTTATAGTTAGTTGTGATTAAAATTTTTATTTGTATTTTTGAGTGTAACAAACTGTATTTATTTATTTATTATTCCAGGCGTTCCAAATAGGTATCAAAACGTAAAAATCGAAAAATAAACCTTTATAAGAAAACAGTGGCGCTAGTTTACCTGCTAGCACTGCCTTAATTACACTGATGGCAGGTATTGTATCGTTTGCGGTTGTAATAAGGTTTATATTAGCTTACGTTGTGGAGCTAGGGTATAATTGTAGGGTGATAAATGAAGTGAGATATATTTTGTGACGTGATTTAACTCGAAGTCAAGTATTAACCTGCCTATAGTAATATTATTTCTGTGAATATTAAGTCAAATTCATTATCAGCCTGTATTACTCCACAGCTGGACATAGGCCTCCCCTAAGAGCTTGACGCATCCAGCATGCCTGCAGTCCTTCGCAGGTCATCATCCCACCTGACCGGAGGACGTCCTACACTACGTTGCCGAGTTACGGTCTCAAGAACACGATTACTCCAACGGTTATCGGTTCTTCGCAAGATATGGCCAGCCCACTGCCACTTGAGCTCGCTAATCCTTTGAGCTATGTCGATAACCTTGGTTCTCTGTCGGAAGTATTATTGGCGAATCCTATCTTTCAGAGAAACTCCGAGCATAGCTCTCTCCATAGCTCGCTGGGCGACTTTAAACTGGTGGTCCAGCCCTACCGTGAATGTCCACGTCTCAGCTTCGTAGGTCATGACGGGTAGGACACACTGATTGAAAACATTCCTTTTCATCAAATCGTTTATTTCTAAGATAATAATATATTAACTGTGGAAAAAATTCTAAGAATTATTGTAGGAGTAAGACTTTATTTTATACAACATTGTACAAACTATGTTATATGTAAGACCTACAAAAATTAAAGATTTTTATTATTATTATATTATACATCCATAATAAATTAAATTTCAAAGTAACTCTGTCTGTCTGTCTGTTACCTCATCACGCCTAAACAGCTGAACGGATCTTTATAAAATTTAAAAGAGCGGTAAATGGTATCCCGCATCCTGAGACGCACATAGGCTAATTGAAAAGCAGCTAGTGATTTATAATATAGAACCCAACCTTATAAAACTTCTTAAGGGTAAAATTTTAGGCAAACCCCCAGCCAACATAAGGTATTATATTTATGTTGGCTATTCCATCGAGTCATGGAGGGAGCCACACATCAAGCTTATAGACTGTGTTCCCAATCCAGATCGAAGTCAAACAAATATGAAAGACGTTGGGAATCACATCATGGAACTGAAAAGAAGATGGGCTGGACACCTTGCAAGGAGACAAGATGTCAGATAGGTGCTAGTTGAATAAAAAAGCTTAGGACGAGTTTCGCTCGAACTCGAAAACTAACATTCTAACAAGGTAAAAGTTTCTTGTTCGCTTCTTTACTTCACCTTAAAAAGATTGAAGTGGACAAAAAATCAAAGTGATCACTTTATTTCTTAGTTTTACGTAATCTGAGTTTTGTGACGTGTCCAAGAGTCCTGTAAGGTCTAAAGTAAATAAAGCACTTTGAATTTCTAATTTTGAATAGTGTGTAGGAACAGGGTATCTACAGAAGCGTCGGATGTCCACCGGCGAGATGTGCGGATGGTCTAACGTCGTAGGGTGAACCTGAGGTTGGGACAGGACCTTGTAGTGTTCACACACAGTTGGTGAAGGCGTGCAGAGGGCGATTACTCACTGAATAGGAACAGGACAATTTGCGAAAGACTGCTGGCAGATGCTGGATGCGGCAAGCTGAAGACAGGGCGCTATGGCGCTCATTAGGGGAGGCCTATGTCCAGCAGTGGACTGATGTAGGCTGATGATGATGAGGAAGAGGACATTCGGGTGTTCGAACGTCCTCTTCCTCTTCTCCGTGAGGATCTTCTTTCCCGCGGAGGAATTTGCAAGTTTACAAGTAGGTCTGGCAATCAGGTGCAGAGCTGAAAACCTCGTGGTGGGTTTAGTCGATGGAGTCCGGCATTACCGTTATTTTGCCCCTTACGTAAAAACAAGATTTTTTCCGAGATCCAAGAGGATTCCTTCCTGCACTATAAAAAAGGACCGTGTGGAGTGCACACGTATTTGGAGGCCTATATATGTACATACAGCCAGAGCTGTGGGTGAAGTCGGGTGCGGATTATAAACTACTCATGTATTTTTTGTATTTTTGTTACAATTGAAAATACCTATATATAAATCCGCCAGTCAATCTGAAAATACATTCATACTAATAATATGAATTCGAAAGCAACTCTGTCTGTCTATCTATATTGAAATACTAAAAACATGAAATTTGTCTGTTACCCCTTTCTATCTGTCTGTCTATCTGTTACGTCACGTCTAAACGGCTGAACGGATCTCAATGACGTTTGGTAGGAAGGTAGATAGTATTCCGATGTCAGATATAGATAACTTTTATTCCGGAAAAAGGCGTTCGAAGACGCATGCATTACATAGTATTATTTCAATATATGAAAAACAAAACAATCTAACTGAGAAGGATACTCCATTTTAACATTTTATCCATGGAAACTGCAAGCAGCAAATTTAATAGAAATATATAATAACTTAAACTAGAATTTATAAGCTCTTCTTCCTTGAACCTGACAGCTAAACCGGATCCTCTCCAATGCATAATTAATAATTAATTAAAAAGCTTTCCACCCTTAATTAATAAGCGCTAAACTTATTTCAGAACAAATTAAATCTGTCAGTTGCTTTAACATACGAATGTTGCTTTACGTAATATGTTGGGTGTGGGGCCACGAAATACGCGTCGTCGGGCGGCTTTTTGGTGATTTGTTCTAAGTTGACGCACAGTACCGCGGCCGCAGTCCGCACTCATAATAATAAGCCATAACATAATTTTGACAGGTCAATATTCATAGCAAGTTATTCATAGCTTTAAATTGACAGCTGAACCGTCTGTTTCATTTTAAATACTGAACTTTTTTTGACGTGTCTTGTATAAAAAAAGTTCACTACTACTTGGTCGAGTTTCTAACATATTTTTTACACTGTTATTTCGGTTCAACGTACGATCTTTTGACCATAAGTGTTTGCTTGTAAGTATTCATCACCAAGCTGAGTTTATCGCCAAGATCATGGCCACACATCCACGGCCGCCATCCCAGGCATTGGAATGCAATAAGACGGTCCAAAGCTCGTGCCAGCGGAAAAACTACCCTGAGCACTAGAAAATAATACCCTCTGTCGCATACCACGACTATACTATAGTACGGACTTTAGGTATAGGTAGTGGACTTAGGGTCTACCTCCACAGGGCAAGATTTATCCTCGGCAATAGTCGCGCAGGGATTATCCATAAGGCGGATTAGGCAACTACCTAATTCCCAGCATCGACTTGGGGCCATGAAAAAAAAAAACGTTTCATCGAACGATTGAAAATTTAAGAAATTAAATCAGTTCCCAAAAATTTTCGACTTCGGCGGGATTAAAAATTTGTATACTGTTTCTTCGGAATTTCAACGCTTTTAATTCCCAAAACGGGATAGATGTTTGTACGACAGTTAGAACTATCATGTGTAAGTAATTTCAATCTAATGACAAAAGAAAATTATTTTTTCGTTATTGAACACAACAGTATCTAAGCTAAAACATCTTATTAACGATAAATTCTTTCAAGGCAGTATAATAACTACCTACTTAAATTACAACGTTTTTATATGTATAAAATCATATGCTCATTAGGGGAGGCCTATGTCCAGCAGTGGACAAATATAGGCTGATGATGATGATGATATGTATAAAATACAAGTAGGAATCAAAAAATTTCATGCATTTTTGTTATTGCTTTTCGTCGTATATTTACTCTTACATTTGATTTTGTACAAAATACGTAATAGTGTAAACTTGTAATTAGCCTTCAAGCAGCATACTAACAAACACCTCATTGTGAAAGCCTAGCTGTAAGTTTTCTTAAAAATTATAAATACTCGCCGCGACAAAACTCGCCCTTGGAGTAAGTCCTTAAAACCAAAGCTACTTGTGTGGCTTAAGTTTAGTTTGTTACTAGACTCGCGTTACAACGTACCTACAAAGGAGGTTATTCTCAGCCTCCTTAACCATTATTTTCTTGGCCGCTGAACCAAAATAAATCAGTACATTCCATTTACCGCTGTTTACAGTTTAGAGCTCGCTAATAGTGCGGCCGAATATAAAACAACCTTGTTTACTTTTTCGGGTAATTAGTCGAGTTGCGTTTACATCAAGCCAGTTTGACTCGCCACTAAGTAAGCGCCATGGCAAGCGTAGAGGGTCATTTAAATAGTTCCTGAGAAATTATCACATTACCGAAGCTCCTCGTCCTCTTCACCACACTTACGTTCACTGCTGAGCGTGCCCCTAAGCAAGGGATGTTTTACCAGTATTAACCCGAGTTTGCTGGCTCATACAGAATTTAAAATAATGACAAGTCTATTAAAGTCATTTATAACTGGATATTTACCATGATTCGATTTTTGAGTTTTCCAATGTTTAGGCACACTTTCATGCGCCATGATCACGGAAAAACAATAATGATAACCATGCTAGTTTTAAAAGTTTTATCGTGATCAAGCCCGCCAAAATCCCGAATCTGAAATGTCAAATCAAGCCGAATTGGTTTATCTCTATCCGACAGGCCTATTTATTATCTTATAACTAATATAAATTTCTCATAAAAGAGCTAATCAGAGGTACAGGAACTTATCTGTGTGTGTAGGTAGGCAATAAGCCTACCTTTTACGGCTGTACGGATCGTCATGAAAATTAGGTGTTGAATTATGGGCTAGAAAAGTACATACGACGTAACAAATAAAAAACAAGATCGTCCTGCAAACTAAAGGCAATTTTTTTTGTAATTCTACAGAAATTGATTTTTTTTGGGAACTTATTTTTTAAGAAAGCATGACAAACTTGAATAAGAACTCAATATTTCATTTGTAAAAAGTAAAACTGACGTATACTCGAATACCGTTTCCGTTTAACGAGTAAAAAGTCAAAGGTCCAACACTGTTGGCACTCTCCCAACTATTCACAGTTGTAGTTAGAATTTTACTTGACAGGTCGAAAGTCCACGACTTTACTGGGACTATATTGCAGATGCCTGCGTTTTAGGAGAACGATTTATGTTTATGCTAGAACAAGACAGCCCTCTATTTGTAATGCCATTTCTCGCAATAAATAAGAAACAGTTTTACTACCACTACTACATATTTACATACACTTACATATTTTTACCGTCAAAAGGTTTAGGTAATTAATATTATTACATAATTAACTTTTTACAACTTTTTACAAACCCGCCCGAGCTAAAATGCTGACTAAGAACAAAGTTTTGAAGTGGTCAGAAAACATTAATGCGTAACAGTTCCCGGATAGGTAGGTATATAATGTACCTTTTACCTGCAATTTTATAGGACTTTATGGTAGAGAGAAGTACCTACCTGCTTTCGAATAGTGAGTTACAATTAATCCACTTACTTCCCCGAATTACTGTCGAGATATAAACGCAGCACGATTTAACGCGTCATTTAGTTTAGGCGCGCTCTCCAAATTATTTATAATAATTTATTGGCCGCAATCGAGTAAAGCCGAAATAATGTTAAATTTTATTATTGCAGTTTCGCAGTTACGGTAATTCTAGTGACTAAAACCACTGATTATATAGGGTTATTGGTAAATTAGTAACACTACGGGAACTGCAGTTTCTGCCTATCATCATGAAAACATTCATGAAGAAGCTCGCTTCTTCATGAATGTTTTTATGATTATTTATCCATTTAGAATTAGGATCTGGATCCTAATTCTTTAAAAAAATATACTTTCTGGAACACAACAAACTAAAGACCAATCTTTCACTCCCATACTCACGGTTAATTCAGGGCAGAGCTGTTTTTCAGCTAAGTTTCAAATAAAATCTCTCTAACAAACGATTATTGAATCGAGGGGGGAACCTATTACTAATACCAAGTATAAGAATGAAGACCTGGCGTCTTCACAAACGTGTTCGTGATGATGGGCAGAATCTCACGTAATAGGATGGTAATTAGTGTTAAATAGTTGTGAGCAGGTAATTATTGAGATGTTCTGGACATTAATTGTATTGTATTGTCTTGGGATCTTTCTCCATACAATAGCAGAAAAAAATCCACACCGGCCCTTAACTGACGGTAAAATCTACGATCATACAAAAGAATAACTTATAGCCGAACATAAATCCTTCTCTTTTATTTTTCAGTTACTCGCGTCGGTAAAAACTGATTGCGACATTATAAAGAGAAATGAAGTGCATTCTAATTTCAATAATAGAGTTTTGAGACATTAGAGAAAAAAAAGTTAAGTAGGTACCTACTTACGAGTTGGACTCGCGTATCAAGGGTTCCGTACAAACTTGTATTAAAGAAAAAGGAAAATTATAAATGACATGTAGTTTTGATCTCCCTATCTCCAACGATTGGCGGTAGGATTTGAACCCACATCCTACATAGAGATAGGGGGATACTTAATTCTGACGCGCACTGTACATTAAAATGGATGAAAAAATGAGAGATTTACATCGGAAGTTGTTATGTTACAAGTTACGTTACGCTAATTGCTATTTGTTTGACGATCTTCTATGGCGCGGTGGGCGAAGGTCCGCCTGTGACGCAGGAGGTTGCGGGTACGAATCCCGCCTCAGAACAAATGTGTGTACGATCTGCAGACATTTGTTCAGGGTGTTCTGGTCGTTTTTATGTATAATAAAAAATATCTTTTTATGTATGAAGTCGATGGATGAAGGCGGCTCAGGACCGCTATCTATCTATGGCGTCGTATGGAGGAGTCCTATGTCCAGCAGTGGACGTGTTTATTCTGATATGATGATAATTAAATTGTTTATTATGGAACTCTGTTTTTACCATCTTTTCCTGTTTACTTTTTCTTTGTATTTTCTTGGTGTGCAATAAATTGTATTGTATTGTATTGTATTGTTACAACACCATTACACGCTACAGATTGATTAAAAAATTAGCTTCATTTCTAACTGGCAAGCAGCTGTTGTAGACCTTTGGTCAGTTCTATATAAATTACACTGACCAGCGGTTCGCGACCCCTGTCATAACTCAGGGGACGTCAACCTTTTTGTGAATTTATTAACTTGTGACATGAGGGACTCTTTCTTGGCTGTTTTAATTGTGTTATGAATTTATATTCTGTTTGCAGGACAAAAGGTTTTTTGTGATTGTTTTTATCTCTCAGAGGCGTTTTTGCTTTATCCTCATCTCGTTCAAAAATTACCACCTGTACCATTATTTTACAAAGTTTGAATTTTAAAATTCAGCAACTTTTTTGTTGCTACGCTTTTGGTTTTACTTGATTTTAGAATTTTGTAGATCTTTGTTGATTCTGTTACAGGTTAGTTTGCAAAAAGTAATTACTTACCTGTTTTTTTTACCAGAGGCAGCCCAAAAATATGAAAGCACTCTTCCTAGTAATAAAATTCTTGAATGAATTTCACTTATAAAGAACTTCAAAGCAGCGACTCGCCTACTATTCTCATTAGAAACTTCATAAAAGAAATCAATTTAAAGTTGAAAGCGATTGAATGAAGTACAAAGAGCATACTCCTCGGAACTCAAGTCGGTTAAAATTAAAGTAGGGATCCTTTTAAAACAAAGTTCAATGATATAACCATAGTACCAGTAAGTTTCATTTTATGTTGGGTAGTATTTTTCTTTCTTCCGATGGGTCTTGATTTAATTATCAATTTTAAACTTTATTCTAAACGGGATAAGGCATGATTTTTCTTGGTATTACTTTGGACTTAGCCAAAATTATTTAAATCAAATTACATTTTGTTAAAACTTATAAAAATAAATATAAATAATGCTGGACAATTCATGCAGCATTATCTAGCCCCAAGTGTTATGGGTACTAGATAACTGATATACATAACATAATTTTATTTATTTTTATTTATTTATTTACTTTAATTAATACGGTAACACCAATTACATTAATTAAAGGACAAAAACAAGTATACAATACAATACCTATTGCTATACAGCGGGGCAATGCAGCCAGTGTCTTAGGCACGCTTCCAACTGGTATTGATATGGATCAGTTGAGCTACCTGTAGATTGTTTGCAACAGTTTGCAGATAGCTTAATTGTTTCTATTGTAAATACTAGTTTTAATTTAAATTTGTTATTTGATTGTTCTACCTACATACATATTATATAGATTTTCTTATTACACCTACATAGAAAACGTTCAGAATACCCTGAACAATAGGTATTTGCAGATCGTACACACATTTGTTCCGAGGCGAGAATCAAACCCGTAACCTCATGCGTCTTCTATGGAAGATGCAGTTCATTTGCTAATTATTTAATATATTTTGATGAATATTCGTCTTACCTCAATGTGTTCCCTAATAAATACTTGAAAAATAAATACTTTTGTCATCACTCCTACCTTCTTTCGTCAAACTATGAAATTCATTCGTATTTAATTGATCGAGTGAGCGAAACGTCTCTGCATCAACTACTGGAAAAAGTATCGATTCTGTCAGAATGTACGAACTCCTCTACAGGTCGTATTTTACGACCTTTGACAAAGTAACCAAAGGACTAGCCTTGATGGATCTTACCCCTCTGCCAAGGACCATGATTTTTTAATCAAGGTCGTTTATAAAAACTACTTCTATAATCGATTTCATCAGTCGCAGTATCGTTATGGCCGAGTAAGGAGCTCTGATAAAAATGACTACCTGTGCGGTCAGCGTCTTTATAAAAAAATCAAACACCTTGAACAGACTAAAAGATGGTTGTTCATTTCACATGCGAGTATTTTTTTGTGTAAATAATTGTAATTTCCTCCAATTTGAATCGTTGCAAATTATTTTCATAGTGCATCCATTTTCCGAAATAATCAAGTAATATGAAAAAAAATCGAATTGCTTCGCGTCGTATTTGTATTTTATTTTCAATCATATCACCATTCTGTAAAGTCTTATTTTGAATAACTATGTCCAAATAAACGAGTATTTAACATTTTTTCGCAAGCTCTATGGGTACTCCCACGAGACTAGTGGGCGTTTTTGACAGGAGATAGTTTTATACTTATGGTAATTTATGCCAAATTTCCTTATCACAGGAATGTATTTTTGACCTTATTGCTTAACGCATAAGGTCACCCACGAATTTCTAAATTTGAATTTTGACTTCTACAAGCTTTGAGTTTTTATATACCGAGACTACCTGAAGGGATGGTTTACTCACTCTGTATCGATATCGATATAACTGAGTTAGTTCCGGCCGATTGACATTTTCTTAGGCATAGGTTTTTTTATCTTTCGCATTTTGAAGAAAAAGTCGTAGAGCACATATTTATCTGGATATTTGGTATTTGCCCTCTCTAAAAATATTAAATGTGATAATTGCCTTAAGGTTCAATTTGGTCCACGTGATGACAAAAGCTTTACAAATATCACAAAAACGAACGATAGCATTTTTGTTATAGTGCTTACCCGCACTCTGGGCATCACTAAGAAATGAACAATCTCAAAGATTTTCGACTAAACCGACTGAAGACTTCGTAGCTTAGTTGGTTAGAGCACACCCGTACTAAGGGTGGGGCGCAGGTTCGAGTCCCGCCGAAGTCGAAAATTTTAGGGAACCTATTTCATTTCTTACGCACGAAAGCGTTATCAAGCTTAGTCGTTTATGTGAAAAATTTATAAGACTAGGCCTAGACGACTACAAAAAGTTAAATAACAAATTTACAACTGCATACAAAATAACAAAAGGTCTTCATCACTTGAATGGTGATGATTTATTCTCAAATACACGATACAGATATTTATGTTAATCAAAAAAAATTAAGTAGCCACAGCTATGCTATCTATGCTATGATAGCTAGCTATATATATATATATATGTAAAAATATACAGATACCAGAATCTCATATATTGCAAAAAAGCGACCCTGAAAAATATATTAGGCACATTCACACAAAACTGATTCTTTAAAAAAAATTGTTTATTTGATATAATGTCGGTTCAGAATCAAGCGATGTCTAGCCAGGCATTACATACATCATTTAATAACCAGCTGATCCGCTTGCGATTTAATTCGCGTGAACTTTAGAATAAAAAAAGGTCGATATCAGCTGAAATCCTGGTATAGGAGTAGGAGCATACTTAAATCCGTATTCAAAAACCGTTTAAGCTCGTTTTGGATAATTTCGAAACATCCTGAAATCTGTATTCAGTCATTATCTGTTTTTTTTTATTTGAGTTTAAACATTAGTTATATTTTTATAATAGTGTAATTACAAAGAAACGATGTCACAAAAAATCTAATTACATTAAGTAAAACTATACAGTGATCATTTAGATTTTTTGTTCATTTCAATCTTTTTAAACGTAAAGAAGCGAACAAGAAACCAGAAAAGTTTTTTTAAGGCAGACCAGAAAATTGCGTCTGATGAACAATGAGAGAGAATTTATTACTAGCATTTTTTTTTTATTTTAGTTTTAATGTAAATCTATTCATTACTAAGTAATAATATTTTAATAATATGTATATTAAAAAATACATAATGGACTTGTCATGATTGTTTTAATTCGCTACCAAGTGAAAAACATGGACATCGGAAATCATCGATATTTATCAATCCCTACGAACTTTTGACTTTCATGCAGTAGTGATACCTGAATATATTTTCCCAAGATTTTTGGTAGTTTAGGCATAGGTTAAAAGTAATTTCTGGAGACTAATTTATACTAACAATTTTTTCAAATCTAATGATTTGAGTAAGTCCATTAATGATTATGATTTCATTCAGACAAATACATAGTAATGCCCACCAGGAAGCTGTAGTTTGCATAGGCATTAATTTTGACTATCTATCAAATAAAAATAAATAAATTAGAATTGTTTTAATTTCATTTTTTAAACAAAATATTTCACAAACTTTCAAATTTAAGTAAGTTATGATTATGTTATGAGGTAGTGAAGTTTGATAGTAGGTATCACCATAAATTTTCCCCATTCCTCCCATCCCGCTAAAAATGGCAGAATATTTTGTTTGTAGGAAAACAGGCGAGCCTCGTCCATTGACAGCGGGTTAAATTGTCTAAGTTTACGACCGATCTGGACGAAACTTGGTGTACAGATTCTACGATTTTATAGAATTTTTTTAGTCGTCGGGGTTTTTCATTAAAGGCTTAGTTCCTCCAAAAAGGGCAAAAGGGGGGGCTATCGAATATCTCCGCTTTAAGACATCTGATTTCGGTGGTTATTAGATAGACAGATATAATTTATTCATAAAAATTCGTTACATAGCTTGGTTATTAGTTCCTTAAAGCCTATGTTAGGTTTTTTTGTATTGTTTAGGAGTAGTAAAAGTTAAGTGCTCGCGAGGTCTACTGTTTATAGAACTACTAGTTTTTTAGATAGGTATATTATTTGTAACAAACCACAGTAACTAGCTCAACGGTACAGACAACGGAAAAATATCTATGACCTAGGCAATGCGCCACTCCAGCCATTATATAATAATATATCTGAAGAGCAAAGTTGATCTTTCCAATATTGGAAAATAGTTCATCCTTAGATCAGCTCGTTGGTTCAATGCAGGCGCGCCGATATTCACACAATAGCGGTAACTTGCAAGCTGAAGAGGGTGCCACGAGGCATAAGCGGAAGCGGATCGGACTTTGTTCGCTTTTGAGGCGATTGTTCATGCGGTTTTTGAGCCGCATACAAAACTGTCTTTTTCATCTACTATCATGAGAAAAATAAGAGATAAACGTCATTCCATCATCATCCAGCATCATTTCGCTCTATAGCTAATTTTTCTGTTTCAACTAGGTAAGTATCGATAAATTGTTTTAAAAAAAAAACGATTTCTGATTCGTTATTATTTATACTGTTTTTATATATTTACGGGACGATAATGTATGTGTTTTATAAAAGCTAATTTCTTATATTTCTATTTTCTATTGGTAATGAAATATCGGTAATGTCTCTATTTTAAAATTTGAAAAATTGTGTTTTGTTTTTTTTGGAATGAAATAACATAGACAATCGATAAAAAAATCTATACAATAGCGAATTAACTTGCCTAATCAGTTCATTATTGGAAGAGAAATCGACGAAAATATATAAAAAACTTACAGCCGAACATAGACAGTCGGCCTCTTAATTTCGTGAAAAAAAAAACGTGATTTTGCTATCGCCTCCGCTCATGCCTTCGGCCACAGCTTGCATTATGTATTTGCAGAGAAGAGCTGGTGAAGGTAGTGAGCTAACTATCCGTGATCCCACACAACTAGTTATATCTTATGAACTTGTGTTGCGTTTATAAGCTTAAAGCTCAAAGTTTATTGTTTCTTTTTGGATATAACAGAAACTCATTTTAATATTACTGAATAGTATACTCAGTACAAGTTACCGATTAAAAGCTTTAAAACAAGATTCGCCAAGTGCGAGTGTAACTCGCGCGCCGAGGGTTTCAAACATTTGCCAATTATTTGGACAATCAATTTTCTGAAATATTTTAAAAAGTATGAAACTTACAGAAATTTCAAAAAGTGTTTTAAATAGGCCGAAACGATACCTTTCATTTGATACCCCACATGGGTAGGTACCCCTTTTTGAAAAAAATCCTCTTTTTTGACCATTTTTCAAAAACTATTATTATTACAGACTTCTCTATATTTTTCCTGTAAAATATAGATTGATATCTACAAACGCCTAATACATTGTACATGGATCGGTCATCAATCTTCGGAACTAGGGGGGGGGGGAATGGTCAATTTTTCGTCTTTTTTTGAAATATTTCAAAAAGTATGAAACTTACATAAATTTCAAAAAGTGTTTTGAAATGGTCAAAACGATACCTTTCATTTGATACCCCACATAGGCAGGTACCCCTCCTTTTGAAAAAAAATTCCCCCCCTTTTTGACCATTTTTCAAAAACTATTATTATTACAGACTTCTCTATATTTTTCCTGTAAAATATAGATTGATATCTATAAACGCCTAATACATTGTACATGGATCGGTCTGCAATCTTCGGAGCTAGGGGGGGGGAATGGTCAATTTTTCGTCTTTTTTTGAAATATTTCAAAAAGTATGAAACTCACAGAAATTTCAAAAAGTGTTTTGAAATGGTCAAAACGATACCTTTCATTTGATACCCCACATAGGTAGGTACCCCCCCTTTTGAAAAAAAATTCCCCCCCTTTTTGACCATTTTTCAAAAACTATTTTTATTACAGACTTCTCTATATTTTTCCTGTAAAATATAGATCGATATCTACAAACGCCTAATACATTGTACGTGGATCGGTCTGCAATCTTCGGAGATAGGGGGGGGGGGAAAGGTCAATTTTTCGACTATTTTTGAAATATTTCAAAAAGTATGAAACTTACAGAAATTTCAAAAAGTGTTTTGAAATGGTCAAAACGATACCTTTCATTGGATACCCCACATAGGCAGGTACCCCTCCTTTTGAAAAAAAATTCCCCCCCTTTTTGACCATTTTTCAAAAACTATTATTATTACAGACTTCTCTATATTTTTCCTGTAAAATATAGATCGATGTCTACAAACGCCTAATACATTGTACATGGATCGGTCTGCAATCTTCGGAGCTAGGGGGGGGGGGAATGGTCAATTTTTCGTCTTTTTTTGAAATATTTCAAAAAGTATGAAACTTACAGAAATTTCAAAAAGTGTTTTGAAATGGTCAAAACGATACCTTTCATTTGATATCCCACTTGGGTAGGTACCCTTACTTTTGAAAAAAAAATCCCCTCCTTTTTGACCATTTTTCAAAAACTATTATTATTACCGACTTCTCTATATTTTTCCTGTAAAATATAGATCGATGTCTACAAACGCCTAGTACATTGTACATGGATCGGTCTGCAATCTTCGGAGCTAGGGGGGGGGGGAATGGTCAATTTTTCGTCTTTTTTTGAAATATTTCAAAAACTATGAAACTTACAGAAATTTCAAAAAGTGTTTTGATATGGTCAAAACGATACCTTTCATTTGATACCCCCACATAGGTAGGTACCCCCGCTTTTGAAAAAAAATTCTCCCCCTTTTTGACCATTTTTCAAAAACTATTATTATTACAGACTTCTCTATATTTTTCCTGTAAAATATAGATCGATATCTACAAACGCTTAATACATTGTACGTGGATCGGTGTGCAATCTTCGGAGATAGGGGGGGGGGGTATGGTCAATTTTTCGACTTTTTTTGAAATATTTCAAAAAGTATGAAATTTACAGAAATTTCAAAAAGTGTTTTAAAATGTACAAAACAATACCTTTCATTTGATACCCCATTTGCCTTCCTAGGTCTCTTTTGAAATTTCAACATCAAAATTTGTACTGAAAATATTCATTTTCATTTTTCATTTATTTATATATTTTTTTCTTAAAATCAGTAATGGCGCACAAAATGTATCATTATTTCAAATTTCAAGTTAATAGCTGCAGTAGTTACTGAGATATTCAAGAAAGAGCGGGGACGGACAAAGCGAGACCATAAGGGTTTCAAAACCGATCTTTGAAACCCTAAAAACCAACGATTCGACTTTTGCTTTTTCTCTATTTCTCGCAGAATGAAACGATGGCTTACAAAATGTGGCTAAAAACCATATAGACGAGTTTTTATACAAACAATAATACATGACAACAATAATATCTTATAATACCTTCAATGTACCTTTATTCTTGCAAATAAATATTATCATTCATTCATGCATTAGTATGCATGCGTCCAGCAGTGGACCAATATTATGATGTTGAGATTGAGAGATTGAAATTGATGCATTCGTAGGCTGAAGTGAAATTAGCAGGCTGAAGTGGCGATGGGCAGACCATATAGCTCGCAGAACCGATAACCGTGTTGGGGAGTAAAGGTTCTGGAGTAACAACCGCGATCCAATGCGAAATGGGGTGTGGGCACTGGTCAGACCCCCACTCGATGGAGTGACGACATTGTAGCGGTCAAAGGGAGTGGATGGAGGCGGTTCTGGATCGCTTTTCGTGGGGTCGTTTGACTCTAGTGCTGACTGCTAGTGAGTGCCTCAGCGATGACGAATCAGCTGCCCACGTAATCCTGGATTGCGAGGGAATAACAGCACAACCAACAGAAATCCTTAACTTGCTGAGGTCACTCAGTAAACAACGCATAATGGACCAAAAGAAGTCCAAATGCTGACAAAAGAGTACTTATCTACATCTACCATAGACAACAATCCCCGTGCTAGGGGGGGCTGAAGTACGTAAAATTGTCTCCGCTAGATAATCGAAGACGAAAAGGCGGAACAATCAAAATACAAGTTGTAGCTACTAAACTACTGTATATAATATATACAGTTACGTATAGTATATAATTATATCTGATATATACATCTATGTATCTGGTATAACTTAGTAACCCAAGTTAGACATACACCTACGATTCAACATATAACATTTCAGCGCCTAGGTTTACCTTGGTCTCCACTGATTGACTACTCGAGAGCTGCCAGCAAACACGAATATCTTAGTCGACCACAGAACATACCAGAGAACTTTGGGACCAACAACTTAGACAATTTAACCTTTTGTCAAAGACCAACAACTTGGACAATTTAACCGTTATTTTGTCAAAGACCAACAATAATCATAAATAGTTCACTTTACATTTTTCAGTTAATAAGGAAAACTGAGACATTTTGTACTTTATTTTTGCTAGCTTGGTTTTTTTTCATTGACCTGTGATTAGGTAGGTATTATATTAAAAACAAAGAACATCTAGCTAGATGGAAAACAATATATAATTTTATTATACTTATATCATTTATAATAATCTTCCAGCAAAAAGATAGTTGACGTATCTTCTCTTGTGCGGGTTCGATTTTAGCCGCCATTTTTTATGGATCTTTTTATTTTATTTAAATGTTTTATGAAATACCCCAAAAAGATCTTTTCGTCCTGTCATATCTATTATTATACGCGTGCCATAGAAGAAAAAAAAATTGCATTTGAACAAACCTTTAAGGTTGCGCTTTTTTGACACAATGTGCAATTTTATTGTATCTATCTATCAATTATATCTTTATTATATAATTGACGACCCCAATGACGCGGTGGGCAAATGTCTGCCTGCGACGCAGGTTGCTGGTTTGATTCCCGCCTCGGGACAAATATGTGAACGTTCTGCAGACATTTGTTCAGGGTGTTCTAGTCGTTTTCTATGTATACTAAAAATATCTATCTATGTATTATATTGTATTATGTATATCAGTTATCTAGTACCCATAACACAGTTCTGTTTAGCTTGGGGCTAGATAATGCTGTGTGAATTGTCCAGCATTATTTTTTTTATTATTTATTACCTTTGGTGGCTCTGCTTTAGTCCATTCTCACTTGTTCTACCTCCAGTACGAGATAGATCCGTTAATTATATGGACAAACCGCGTCATGTAAATCCAGCTCTATTGGCTCATCGGAATAATTAGAATAATTTGACATGCAGGGCGGCGCGTCAAATAAGATCTTAGATTATCATGACGTAGGTATTAGATCTGCAAGTCAATATACGTCATTTAGCGAGTGACGCACTCTTTGTTAGTTTTCATTGGCTGCATTTAGAAAACGAACTGAAAAGTGAAAAAAATGGGGCATAACACTCATTTTTTTTTGTCACAAAAAGTTTCTTAATAAACCACTAAAAATATGTCATTTTTATTTAATTGACAATGACGTATAATTTACATTTTCAGGTAACGTGCGTAATTTAACGAAAACTTCGGACGTTGTAGACACCAAATTGCAATGTAGTCATGACTTCAGTAAGCTGTGTATGTGCCTAAGCAAATGCGCTGATGTTACTGATTACAGTTGATATTTTCTAGTTTAAGTACACAGTTTTATGAAAAAAGTTTGAACTGAATTGAATCTAATTTATATATAAAAAATAGATTCAGGCGTTACTTTGCGGAAATCCATTGCAAAATATAAAGATGAAAATATTTAGTAACAATTCCGCGCAAGATCTTCTCCGATAAGTTCTAACAAAATGTAATCAGCGTCGTAGAAGAAAAAACACACCAACTACAAAATGAAGAAATCTATCAAAGCAAGACGTCAACTAGTTTCGTCTCTCCACGAGACATCATCAGGACACCACAATACTCGACCTTGACATTGAGAGCACTAAGCAAACTCCGGCAGGGTTCCACCAGAGATGTTACCACTCCGAGCTCCGGAGCTCGGAGAGGTAACATCTCTGGTGGAACCCTCCAAGAATATTCTTTCGATTATTAACAGCCTTTTTTTACCCGACTGCGTTTATTAAGTTGCTGATATTTACAGTCATATCATCACAGTTTGCAGCCTAAGCATAATTAGTTAAATCTGATAAGCATTTATCAGCCCGTGGGCGCCACTTGCCGTCAACAAGCGAGGCGAGCGCTACTTAGCTTGACAGTTCTTAATGAGTGAAGTTTCGTTCGGATATGTTGAAACTGGAGTTACGAGCCGTGAGATATCAGGAAAGCTGTGTGTGAGTTTTGGATATGAAATATTATTTGAAATAAAGTTCAACCGCAAAAATGTTTATATAATCATATCACTATAAAATGATTAGGCAATCATTTATATAGGCAATGATTATGACCAGCACTTTTGATTTGTTTTAAGAATATTTTGAGTGGAGACCGCGACTCGGCAACCGTAGTGTAGGACGACCTCCGACCAGGTGGGATGACGATTTGCGAAAGACTGCTGGCAGATGCTGGATGCGGCAAGCTGAAGACAGGGCGCTATGGCGCTCATTAGGGGAGGCCTATGTCCAGCAGTGGACTGGTATAGGCTGTTGATGAAGAATATTCTTGTAGAGGCTGAATTTTGTGAAGCAATCACTTGACCAATGGCATTGTATTGCATATTATAGTGATAGGTTTATTTAAACTTCTGTGAAATTACCAAAACTATTTTTGGGTTTTTGGGCTAAGATCCGCCTGCGACGCAGGAGGTTGCGGGTTCGATTCCCGCCTTGGGACAAATATTTATTCATATTTTTTAGGCAAGATACCATCCTAAAACAGCGAATTTCACTCTGTTTGTATAATTTAAAAAAAAAAAAACAGTGGTAGCGATTCTGTTGGCATAAAATCTAAACTAGCCTAAATTCAAAATTCAAAATTCAAAGTGCTTTATTTCCTTTAGACCTTACAGGACTCTTGGACACGTCACAAAAACTCAGATTACATAAAGTAAAACTAGGAAATAAAGCTATCTGCAAACTGTTGCAAACAATCTACAGGTAGCTCAACTGATCCATATCAATACCAGTTGGAAGCGTGCCTAAGACACTGGCTGCATTGCCCCGCTGTATAGCAATGCTGAAGCGCTGTGCCAGATACTCACCAGTTCTCGGGTCACGCGACGCTTCGTTCTGCACAGTTTGCAGATAGCTTAATTGTTTCTATTGTAAATACTAGTTTTAATTTAAATTTGTTATTTGATTGTTATTTTCTTTCTGAATAAAGATTTAAGGAAATAAAGTGATCAGTTTGATTTTTTGTCCACTTCAATCTTTTGAAGGTAAAGTAAAGAAGCGAACAAGAAACCTTTACCTTGTTAGAATGTTAGTTTTCGAGTTGGAGCAAAACTCGTCCCAAGCTTTTTTATCGTCTAGATAATCTGATATTTTATTGTAAGCCTTTTTACAAAGGATATGTTTGACAATTTGTTTGAATTTATTTATTGATAATTTTTGCAACTCACTTGGAGTTTTGTTGTAGAAGCGTATACATTGTCCTTTAAAAGATACATTAATCTTGTGTAGCCTAGTTGTGGGCACAGCGAGTTTATTCTTATTTCTAGTATTTAAATTATGTATATCGCTATTTTTGGGGAACCGATTGATATTCTTAGGAGTGTACAACAAGTTTTCATAAATATATTGACACGGTACTGTCATTGTATTTATTACTTTAAATTTATCACGTAGGGACTCTCTGGGACCCATAATCATAGATTGCACGAACAGCCCTCTTCTGCAGCACAAATACGGTGTTAATATCTGCAGCGTTCCCCCCGTAAAATTGTTGACGTCTCTTTTTTTTTCGATCGAACAATTTGGCGTCTCCCTGGGTTAGCCCAACTCAACTAACATAAAAATAAAGCAAAAAGCACACAATATTTACAAGCTAACAAGAATAGGTTCCTAGATATGTTTTAATTCAGAAAATTACGTAGCTTTTATGAATCCACTTACTTAACTTTATTAGTGTTTCAAGTTTTAGTAGCCATTTGTTTAAGTTGTGCCCTGGTTGCTGTAGCTATAGCGTGACAAAATCTCATTTTGTTGGGTTTTAACTAAAATTGAACCACAGGTTTTACTACTTGTTGACTTTATTTTTATTTATCTAATGAGATTTTTGTGAAATTTGAACTTTTTGTGTTCAGTGTACTCTGTAATTTCTTTAAGTAGGTACTCAAGAAGCTTACATAAATAATAATGATAAATTTATAAAATATTATAAAATATTTATAAAATATTTTATTCAGAAAGAAAATAACAATCAAATAACAAATTTAAATTAAAACTAGTATTTACAATAGAAACAATTAAGCTATCTGCAAACTGTTGCAAACAATCTACAGGTAGCTCAACTGATCCATATCAATACCAGTTGGAAGCGTGCCTAACCCCCGAATACTCAAACGCAACTCAGATTTAAGCACGTCTCAAAAAATTAATACCTAAATTGTAGTTGTATTACTAATAAATGAAATTAGTGGCGATTCTGCCAAAACTACTACTACTACTGCTGCTTATTTGCTCCTTATTTTAGGTGCGTACGTAAATAATACGTTAAATACTTAAAACAACCCGAAAAAACTGAGGAACCTATAAATGGTTAAAATAATTTGTGAACATAATACACTTTGCCGCACCTTTTACATACACTGCTACTTACTTGTTTTTTTTACATTAGGAAATGAAACGAAACCTAATAAAATACCTGTGCTTGATCTTTGAGCTATCTGCATATTATAACAAATCAAAAATAACTTAAAGTAAAACAAGAAAGTTAATTTTAGGTTAAGTACTGCGGGATCATTTATCTTTTTGGCAAATAATGATTAAATCGAGTAGGAATATTAAAGTCAAGTAAACCAATTTTAGCGCCTCGTCACCTAAGTTAACCTTAGATTTCTCAAAAACCGGAAAATCCTAGCTAATTTTGGAAATCTTGAAAATCATTTTTAAAATTTGGAAATCCTAGCTTTCTGCCACAAATCTAGATTAATAAATAGGGTCCTTTGAAACGTAACTAAGCTTAACTAAAGCAACTTAACTCGTAACTTAAATAAGAAGTCATGAGGGTATCATAAAATGTTCATAACTCTAGCTAACTACGTAGGCATTATCTTTTATGAAAGTTACTAAAAAGTATAGTTCAAACAAGTTATCTGTGGAACGGTCAAAATAGTTACTTCAGTCAGGTTTGAATATGGAACGTAGATAGGTCCATAGCAGCTATTAGTTTATTTATTTATTTTTCATCAACTTTACCATAACATAACATCATAACAGTAACTTATAATCTTAGAGAAATGATTTAATCTTTATGAAAATTTTTGTTCTACATGTTAAGTGAGTCTTTTGTCATTGGTACAGAGTATTTAATGGATAGCAGTTTGTTAACAGGAATTTGAAAGGATTTTATTAATTAATGAGCTATGAATTGAGTTGAATAGTTAGGTTATTATATAAAAATACATTATTCTCTCGTTTTCGTAGAACGAGAGAATATGTATTTTTATATAATAATAAGAATGGTCGGGTTTCCACGTGGTACAATCATTAATAATTTTTTAAAATAGAATTCACACCTAACTACTCGACTTCAAGCCACGGATTTTGAATAGGTATTCATTCATTTTTATTTTCACCAAAATAAAAAACTAACAGACTAAGGCCTAAAAAAAGAATTATAGCTCTGTTTACAGTTATCTTGTAGCACTGTGATGTTTGTAGAAATTTGGCTCAAGTGGTATAGTCTGTGTTTCTTAGAAGTTGCTTTTTAACTCGGATACCTTACTTTTGATTAAATCTAGGGTTCCGTACATAATCTAATCTAGTCTTATACGAGTGAGGTTTTTGGAATGATAGCGTTGAGTGTACAAGAATCAGTCTTACACACTACTCAACACTCAGTTCCGTTTTTACCATAAGGGCACATGGGGCCCATGCGTCACGGGGGCCCCGAAAGACAAAAAAACGAGCGTGCTTGCGTGCTCCGTCTGTCTGACTGTCAGGTCTTCATGATGACTTTTTTCCTATTTTTTAAAATCCATGAAATACACGCGGACGAAACTGTGGGCACAGCTAGTAGGGCCGTAAAATATCCCATTTGCGATATCTTACACTGACAAAGAAAAAGTCACAATATCTCTTTTAAATTAAAACGTCACAGCAAAAATTAGCATCACACTCGCTAATAACTTCCGGTACGAAATTGATCCTTATCACGTACCAATTAAGGCATTAAATTATGCTCAGCGCAGTGGCGCCACCTGTAATTTGTCACCGGGTTGGGTACCACCTGCTGTCTGCAAAGTCGAACGGAAGGTCCTTACTATTGGATCTCAAAAGTAGAGTAACCACCGAATACTCAAACGCAACTCGTATATTATAAGCTCGTCTCAAGTCCTACACGTATCAAGTACAGTTAAATCTGTACTGATTCAATAATCAGTAAAGATTTAACTGTAAAAAACTGTCTTAGTTTGTTGAAGTTTTTTTTAGTTTAAGTATGGCGGTCTTATCGTTTAATAGCAATCCCTACCAGACTCATTGTGTAAATAAATTCTTCGTCTGCTTTTGTACATTTTAATTTACGATAGGTAATGTAGATAACTTAGCTACTACCGGTAAATACCTACATTCAATTGAGTACAGACTAAGGCGTTGGTATCTAGAATTTGTGGCAACCTATGGTAGAGGTAACTGATTTTTCATGATTAAAATTTAGAGACTAATTAACTACACGTAGAACTGAATCTCAGAGTTCAGTAAAGTGATTCTCAAGATCTTTGCAATTTTTGAATGATCGCTATCCAAATCAAACTTTCTACTACTTCTATTATGCTCAAACTTATTAAGTTTGGTCAAAATTATTGAATAAAATTCCACGTCGACATAGCGAATATTTCCTAAATTATAGCTACGCTACATTGTAACTCAGAGTAGGCTGCACTGAGGGTAGCTGAGCTACGTCATAGCAATTCATTATTTGGGGCACATTACGCCTTTTGTGGGCTGGCGAAGCGCATAGGATGGCACGTGCCTTATCTTTAAATGACTTCAAAAATTGAGAAGTTTCTATATTTAGCTATATACGTATGGTTTTTTAACTTCTTTTGATAATATACATAGAACTTACAAATTAAGGTGAAAGGTTATCGAGGTCTCGCCAAGGGTATAAATGGGCAGCGCTGGATTATATGCCCCATGGTATAATTATTATATTATTTTGAATGTTTCCCAGGAATTTATTTGATAATAGCTGTGACCAGGGCTATGCGTAGAATTTCGTTTATGACATTAAATCAGTAAAGAATGCTACCAAATAATCACTGTCCAAGTATGCTGCGAGCTTTCCGTTTCCCCTACCACGTATCTCATACATACTATCTGGCATTGAAATAGGATGATTGCGGTTGTACCTATTAGGGTACGTTTGAAATTATTTTTAAGCGACTTTGAAAATATGATGAATGTTTCATCATCATCAGCATATGTGAGTCCACTAGGTTTGGCTGGCTATTATTATGTTTGTTTTTTATGTATGTTCCTGAACTATTTCCGAAGGATTAGTATTTAACCTGCAAAGCATCAAAACAGTCTAAGAATGGAAGCCAGTTTTCTTTTAGTTGTGTAGCCTGTTGAGTTATTTATTAATTTGTCTAGTAATTAGTTAGGTTCTAAACAGTGTTTAGTTAATCTACATAAGTAAAACTTTTGTGTTAAGTAAATAACTCTCAAAAACAAACAAAAATTAAAATCAAATTATTATTTTGCAGGCGCTTTAGTTACGCCTCATTCTCGTTCATAAACGAGTTTCACATCTACCACCTTTATTTCCTTACTCCCCTACTAACGACTCTCATGAAAATATTCCATTGTCGCATGATTTATATCAGCACCGAATAGCGGCCATCATGCCTTCGCCTGTCTAATTGTTTATTGTTGTGATTTATGACGTTTTAGCATTATGGTGACGAGAGGTAATTACATAATCTTTGCTTTTAAGGCAAATTTATTGTCTGATAACATACATCATTCTTGAAAATATAACCGCCTATTTTGCGTAGTCAGGTATAAGGCTATTTTGCTCTCAGAGAAACTGATAACACCTAACTTTAGCTTAACATTGTTAAACCTTGTTATTGTGTATTTCTTTTTCAATAAATAATTTCATTGCTCATCAGCACCATCAGCCTATATTAGTCGACAGCTGGATATAGGCCTCTCCAAATGAGCGCAATAGCGCCCTGTCTTCAGCTTGCCGCATCCAGTATCTGCCAGCAGTTTTTCCCAAATCGTCATCCCATTTGATTGGAGAGTGTCCTACACTACGTTTGCCCAGTCGCGGTCTCCATTCAAGAATACGTTTTCCTCAGCGGTTGTCGGTTCTTCTTGAGATATGGCGAGCCCACTGCCACTTCAGCTTACTAATCCTTTGAGCTATGTCGATAACCTTGGTTCTCTGTCAAAAAAAATTGCTTTACCAGCCTTTATTTTTATTTTTTTAGTTAGCGATGCTCGCGCATTATTTCTGTCACTTAGCCAATAATGAAATAACAATAATGAAATCATAGAAAAATATGAATCTATGCTTCAACTGTTATGGGACAAAAACGTCGATATTTAAAGAGTATCTACATAAAATGTTCGATGAAGGCTTTAAAATCATTACTAGTTTGATAGAACCATAATCTTGATCTTTGTACCTAATTCTACTTGCTCAATAATTTCCAACAATACCCCCAGAAATCAGAACAGCCAATGAAACGCGAAAAAAGTATGCGTGAGACGCCAGCAGAAAGTATTTAGATGAGCAAAATTATACAATAAAAATCACGTCCAGAAAATTCATAGCGCCATCTGTTTTCTGTCTTGCACAACTTTTCCTTTGTCTACCACTTTTACGAAGGCAAGTTCGCGGCTAATTTTAAAAATAGAACAACCCAGAATAAAAAGAATAAGAAACTGAAATGAGCTGAAGTGTCCACAGTCGTAATGAGACGGCCTTTGCTTCTCGGATTAAATGCAATCTTATTCCTTTAGGCTAAGACGCAATTTGCGATGTTCTTGGAAACATTCTTTGTAACGCCTTACAACCAAGTTTTAAAAGAACCATATTACAAAAAGATGCATTTTTGAGAACTTTGAAACTACTTAGTGTCATGTCTTACTGCCTTTCTTTTAAAAATGCGAGCGCGTATTTTTACCAAAGTAATAGGTAGGTACCTTTCCTATGACAGAGGTACAGGTTGTAAAGGTTGTTGTTGAAATGTGAAGATAAGTTGCTAATTAAAGTGTTCCTCTACGAACAAGAGCAATGGATTTTCATTTTTAATTGCACTATCTGTACCCTTGTATGTATCTAATCTACATTACTAAGAAAAGTATTTACCCATGAGAAAAGCAATAACAATTTCAAAGGAAAAATAAACCTTAAAATTTAAAATCGTACCCTTAACCCGAGGCCTCCTTTTATCCCAACATTTTGCTTAGAATAAAACCTTTTTCAAACAGGTTGAAATCAGGCGGCATTTTAATAAGGTCCAATATATTATTCACTTAGCTTTCTATGTGAAGGACTGAAGGTAAAGAAACCTGCCCTTATTAAATACTTAAGTTACAGTGCCAATGGGTTCTAAGCTAAAAGGTTATTATTTTATTCATTATTAAAATTTCATTATTGCTTAGTTATTAAGGACAGCAATTTAACTTCCTTTTAAATTGGTGTCAATTCCGATGTTTATTTTACTTGACAGCGCTAATATAATTCCATTTTTTTATCGATCAATTAGAAAGAGGGACGGTGTCATTTTGTATGCTTTAAAATAAGTTGATTTCAGACTAGTGTTCCGCCCCGCCTTCACACGGGTATATTCTATCGCCTATGTTCATGGATAATGTAGGTAAAGGTGAAAGAATATTTCAAATTAGTTCTGTAGTATTGGAGCCTATTTCATTCATACAAACAAAATTTGTTTAATCTTTCCTCTCCTTCAACACTGTTCATATGACATTCTAAACTCAAAAACAATCAACATGGACAATATTCGATTTCCGATTCAAATGAAACAGAGAACAAGTTCGAAAAATGAAAACAGTTGGTATTATTTCGAAAAAAGATCGAAATCTATTCAACTGGGCATCAACAAAGGTTGTAGAAATGAGTATTTATTACAAGAAGATTAATAAAAACTTACGATTCTTTGTTGCTAGCCCCGATAGGAATTTATATTTCGTCGTTTCTGAATAAAAAGTAATTTTCTTTATTTCCACTTCGCTGGTTAAGGCATGATCCCATTGGATGGAGGTAAGAGGGTAATTATAGTAAGGGGAGACTGAAAAATATGTCTAAATCTGCTTATATTTACGTGTGCATAGTAGGTATGTGTACCTACCAGCTGGGAATAAAAATTTTTGATCAGTTTTAAAACACCATGAAATAGTAGGCGCATTGTTGTTATATCATACGGATGTGTTGCTGTGTTGTGTTGTGTGTATGTTGCTGATGACAGTTGATGCGTTTTATGTATAAAGGCAACATCAGCGCCTTTGTTCAGGTTTGACATACAACTGGACGCCATATTGTTTTGTGGTCATCACAGAACAATATAATGCATCCAGCGTTTACGTCAAGTTACGTACGAAACTTGAAAACGTATTTAGGGCACAACTTAATATATTTTTTATATTTTTAGTGGTTCATTAGCACCATAGAACCTAATTGAGACACTTCAAAAATGGGTGTAATACCCCATTGGAGGTACCTCAACCAGTGTATAAAAAAATAAATAATACAAAGGTTTTTGGAAATAATCCATATTTTATACAGATGTGTCAAAAAATATCAGGCACATTTTCAGATTTGAAAAATGAAACAATATTTGATGCCAATCTACCACCAACTGAGAATGGAGTACGTAAACAGTTAGGAATCGCAAAAACGTTACTACGGTACCTCTCTTACCGCCCAAAAAATCTTCCCAGAAGGTAAACCTAATGCGTGATCTACTCAGATATATTACACCTGAATTAACTAGTTAGAGGAACCCTGTTAGTAATACCGATATAAAGTAAACTATTTTCTGTTCTATTCAAATAAATCCTTTTTCTATCATTCATTATCATTACATAGCTTTTTAAGTTTATGACGTACATGTTAAACCTCATTCACCGCATTTTAATAAAGAGAAAATATGGAATTATTCCGAAGTTCATATTTCGAATGAATCGAATCGTATTTCATATTTAGAACAAGTGCGTTTAAACGAACACTTAAAGCTCAAAGTGTATTGAAATAATTTGCGAGTTACACAGCTCGTTTAGTACAGCCGATACAAAACTTTGTATTGGGTTCATACAGTGGAGTAATACAACTCAAAAGTTTTATTAACTAAAACGAAAAGGCTAATGTACTTATAGAAAATCATTCGTACAGTCCCTTCTGTTCTGTTGTTTTACATTCTCTTCACACACTTTCCATCAGGTGAGATTGTGGTCAAACGGAAGTCTATAGACTACAAAAAAAGAAGTTGGTAGGTATAAAAGGTACTATTTTAGCTGCTTTATATAATTCAAATAAACAATTGGGTAAATATTGCTGGACCATTCATGCAGCATCATCTGATGCTAAGCTGAACATATAAATATTCAGACATAGGTAGGTACTAACAGTTCGACATCAGTTGACATTTTTAAGATTAATACCACAAAAAAAAAGAACTATTTTCAGTATTTTGAATAAAAACAGTATACAGAAATAAAAAGATATCTAAAGTAATCCATAAATAAATAATGCTGGACAATTCACACAGCATTATCTAGTCCCAAGCTAAGAAGAGTTTGTTTTATTTGTTATATACAGGGTTATTTGTTATTAGCTGATATCCTTTTGCGCGCTATTTTTGAACATGGCAACGAATTAGATTTCGGTTAAAAAAGGGTAAAAATCTCAAAAAAAAAATTGATTTTTCCCTAATCCGAATATGTTACGGTACCCTAAAAAAAAGTTTTTGTCGCATCACAAGGATCCCTAATTGCAGAGGGCGTCACGGCCACGCCCATGGGTGGATATCAAATCTAGTAAAGGTTTTGTCACATTTGTGCAATACCGTGGGTATAGCCCAGTCGGGTTAGAATTACAAATAGCAATAATTACCATCCCGTTTCTAGAATACTAAGCCCCACTTGCACAACAATATTTAAATGTCTAATTTTGATTAACTTTGACGTATTTGTATGGTTTGACAACTCACTAATCAAAATTAAGAAAGTTAATTATCGTTGTGCAAGCGGCACTTAGAGTAGAACGACAGACAAGTAGACTGAGGTGTTGAGATGTCTTCAACGAAGATGCGACCATGAGTTTTTAAGTAAAGGGCCAGCAGTCTAAACCATTGCAATTGCGCAGAGGAGTGAGACAGGGGATGACTTATCACCAAAACTATGGAGAGAGCTATGTTCGGAGTTTCTCTGAAGGATAGGATTCCTAACGAATACATCCGACAAAGGTGAAAGTCATCGACATAGCTCTAAGAATTCGCAAGCTGAAGTGGCACTGGACCGACCATATCTCGCGAAGAACCGATAACCGCTGGGGTAAACGTGTTCTTAAGTAGAGACCACGACTCCGTAAACGTAGTGTAGGACGCCCTCCAGCCAGATGGGATGACGACCTGCAAAAGACTGCAGGTTTGATGCGTCAAGCTGAAGACAGGAAGGCGCTATGGCGCTCATTAGGGTACGCCTATGTCCAGCAGGGGATTAACATAGGCTGATGCAATAATTTTGGAATAGTCAGCATCATCAACATGATGATGTCGATGAGTGGGAGTCTAAACTCAATGGTGACTAAACTCAACGAGTACGTAAAAGTGACGGAGAAGTAGAAGAAATAACGGAGTACCTGTGTAAACATTTTTCGTCAATAAAGGGCCATTTTTAAAAATTCTATAAAAATCATCTTGACTGAAATTTATCATTATTTTATTCTCTACATTTAGTTCCTTGCTAAAAAAATATTTCCGACCGATATCTCACGTATTACGCGATATTACGCGTGTTGAATGTAATTATGAAAAATATCAGTTAATATGGGGACGGCCTCTGTCGTCTAACCCGACTGCACTAGTAAGTACAAAATACCTTTTCAAACGAAAAGCACATTACAGATAGATGGTTACAATAAATCACATAGGTAGTTCGTGGTCTTTCTAGTGTTTTCAGGGTTAGAGAGTACAAATATGCACATATGTTCAATTTAGAGACAATTTGATCGCGCAGCGATGTATTTTTTTTTGTCGCGTACTCCAAATTACAATTACAAAACAGTTCGTTATCATTTTTTACTCAAAAATGCTCTTAATAGGGTCCTTTTTTTAATAACCTTCTTTAAGCAATGTCGACCTTTCCTAAATATGTAAAAAAACCTAGAGATCCAGGCTGTAGTCGCGGTGAAAACCCGATGTATTTGTTTCAAAGCCAGTGCATGAGTTTACCATTTAGTATTGGCGAACACAAAATAGTCGCCTGCCGTAGAGTTGCTAAGTCAAATGCTACCTCAGATCGCCCTCGGAATATAATTGTTACTCTATCTAATTCTTGCCTAGGAGATGAAGTAGGTACTTTCAGCTTTCAGTCGCTACAACCGCTCTAACCGAGAGAATGCCCTGAATACCACGCACACAACTGCCAATCGAAAGGCGTAGCATCTACGTTAGTTAAAACTGACTCCCGAATGCATAACTCTACACGCAGCGAGACACACACAATGTAGGTGAATTATAGGCGCGTCTACTTTACGTAGAAAGACGGTGATGATTCTTTGTTAATGGCAATATGAGTCTGGTTGGACTCTTTTCTGCCAGTGTCAAGTAATGGAAAATAATAGTAAAATATGAGTTATCCAGTTCTGAGAATGTTGATATTTTCACCAGAGCCTGTAGAAAGACGGCCGCACCAAAAGTATTCATCTCAAAAACAGGGACTGCGTGAATGAACTCGCGTAATTGTTATTTACCATATTATTCCATTGCTGTTTGAAAAATATTCTCGCGTGTGCTATTTCATATTTAAATTTACCAGCACTAACTATTTTATTTTCTGTAGGTAAATAGATTTATTTACTGCTTTAATTTTTCCGGTTCCTTAATTTATTTAACCAACTAGCTTTTCCCCGCGGTTTCACCCACGTTACATTCAAATATCACGTTTTTAGGGCAAACCAAAAAGTAGCCTATGTTACTCTTCATCCTTTCATCTAACTCTATGCCAAAAATCAAGTCGATTGGTTGCTTAGATAGGGCGTGAAGGAAAGACAAAGAAACAAACACACTTTCGCATTTATAATATTATTGGATTCTGTGTTTCTTGTGCAAACCTAGTTTTAATTACTTATCAAAAAATGTAATTTTTTTACTAAATTGTTAATCGACTGAAAACAAAAACCAAAGATTTTTTCAGAATATTCTAACATGTAATTTGGTTTACAAAAACCAATCTGGACGATGGTTTTTTTGATGGTGAGCTTAAAACTACGTGTTTTTGTATTTTCCAATTATTGATCACATCAACGTGTAAAAACGTATATTCGTGTTTAACTAACACTGTTTTGACTGATCTAATATTTTTTTTTACATCTGGCCATTAATTATCTTTATCACATTTGTTTCCCAACCCCAACTTATGTTTTGTTGCATTATGTGGCACCTGGACAGTGACGTTGTTCATGTCACTCCGGGGAGACACGTCGAATTTTCTTTGACCATTGACTTTGACTATTATTTTGCAAAAATATTATCCTAGCTAGGCTCAAAGGCTATCTATGACGTCACCAGCAGGGCTAAGATGCGCACCACGAAAGTCGTCGCGCACGTGACGACTTTATTAGTCGTCGTCAGTTGTTGAGGTGCCCATTCCACTCATCCAATTTCTTTGTCCAATGTACATTTGATCAAAGAACTTGGATGTCTTCATCCAATTTACTGCAACAGCGATACCTGAGCAAAGATTTGGATACTAGTTTCTGCCCGCGGCTTCGCACGCGTTGTTTCTATGAAAACGTAAATTAGGAATCTTGTACAAAGATTTTGGATGAGTGGAATGGGCATCCATCCAAGTAATTTAAAGTAAAAGATAAATTTGACCAAAAATTGAACAAATCACTTGACAAAGATATTGGATGCGTGGAATGGGCACCTTAGTCACCCCTCGTTTACACCAAGAAACATGTTTACAACTCGTTGCATGCAAAACTGTTATTCACTAGTCTCAAACACTCTTTCGTTCACACTGCGTAGCCAACAAGAATTACTTTAGTACTATACTTATAAATCTGTGACAAGAATTACACAATATAAAACACTGCTGCGTTTACACCTAAGCTTATGACATGTTCAAAACATTGACAGCGTTCTCACTGCAAAAAGCAGTCGTGTTTTAGATAAGTATTGTCTATTGGTGGAAATGTAAACTATTTAATACTTGATGCAAACACGTTTTACACTTTATCCATTTTTGTTGGATAAAGTTTTAAACTTTTCTTGTTTTGACATGAACTTTGTGAAATCCGAAACCGTAGACCTACCTTAACTTTACTTAAGTAATACATATTTTTAGATACCAATGTATACTCATTTCAAGTGAACTTGTCTGTTCTTTTTTGAGTATAAATAAAGTTCTTTAAACCGAAATCAAAGGAAATCTAATGTAATAAGTTGAAGGGGCCACATTGTTCTCGATGATTAGAATCAATAAAAAATCAAGAATACAGCTTTAGTAATACAATTGGAGGATAAAGTGGTGAAAAAGGAAGACTTAAGATCTTATTGAGCTATTGTACGTTCATAATGCTTTTGGAATAAGCACGAAAAAACTTGCTTTGCTTTGCAAATGGGCAAATTGTTATTTGATTTAAAAGAAAATATTTACAACTAGCTAGCTTTATGGTTTTTACCTTTGAACGAAACAAATTTCTTCCAACAAGTTGATAACATGTTGCGATAAATAGGTATCAATTGACATGACCAAAACATGCAGCGCACAGCGAGAAGTTTACAAATAATTTTATCCAACAAATTCATCATGTTTTAAACATGTACCTATACCTACCAGTGAAAACGTAAGACGAAAACATTACACAAAACTTGCAAATACCTGTTTTATACTTTGGTGAAAAAGAGGGGTAAGATGCGCGCCACGAAAGAGTTCAAATTCGTTGTCGAGTACTCCTTCTCGCGTAAAGCCAGCCACCTAGATGAACACTCGTTTATTTATTCAAATTGTCTTTGGTTTTAGTAAACTGCATATAAGAAATAAACTTCTTCGGTTCTTAGTTTTCGTCTCCATACTGGTAGTTGAAAATGAATGATGAAAACTTTGACGATGAAAATGTTCATTTCATTGACAGAATTGTTCCGAATAGTAGGAAAAGCCACGAATAAAAAAAAGAAGAAGCAATTCTATTCGCGCAGATATCAAACAATAACTGTTTGTTTTTATCATCTAAATTGTTAATGCCTAAATTATTGTGTCAATTATTATGCACGATTATTATGTGCCGTGTGGTGCCGGCCTAGAATAGTAACCACCTCAACTCTTCCCGTGGGTGTCGTATAGGAGGCGACTAAGGGACACAAACCGGGGGGCGGGCAGCAGCGCCCCCTGCAGAACAATTCCACCACTGAACTGCGATCCCTAACCCGCATACTCAGCGTGGGGATTATGGGCATTTCCCCCTCCCCCCAATGATGCAAGAAGACAAAAAATGGCCCCCAGTTCGCGGCCGCCTTGCTAGTCCTGGCCATGGTAACGGCGGGGTAGGTGGTGCTAGAAATCACCGGGCTACCTCAGGCTGCCACCAACAATTGACTCACGGTAGGGCAGGTCCATGAGTTTAAAGTCGCCCAGCGAGCTATGGAGAGAGCTATGCTCTGAGTTTCTCTGAAGGATAGGATTCGCAACGAATACATCCGACAGACAACTAAGTTTATCGACATAGCTCAGAGATTAGCAAGCTGAAGTGGCAGTGGGCTGGCAATATTTCGAGAAGAACCGACAACAGCTGGGGTAAACGTATTCTTCAGTGGAGACCGCCACTCGGCAAACGTAGTGTAGAATGCCCTCCGACCAGGTGGGCTGACGATTTACGAAAGACTGCTGGCAGATGCTGGATGCGGCAAGCTGAAGACAGAGCGCTATGGCGCTCATGAGTGGAGGCCTATGTCCAGCTGTGGACTGATATAGGCTGATGATGATGATGATTATCCACGAACCGACTATTTACGGGTGTTCAATGTTCTTGTATCGAGAGTTTAGGCATGGTCTGCACCATAAGCGCTCAAGTTCATCCCGTTGTTTATTTCACAGTATTGATAAATAGAAAGAGAGAGAGAGAGAGAGAAATATTTTTTTTTCCCAAAGATACATACTTAATAAAAAAGTCTTACATACTAGGTAAATAGGTTCCTACTTACTGTTACTTGCCTACCTACCTATTAAGGTAGGTTACTAATTTTAACAGCCGTAATCCTGCCATTTAACGATTCTGTTGATCCAGCAATAATTGTCAAATCAAGTACTTACTGCACAGACATAGGTTCCTAATACCTAGCATAAGTCATTTTTTTAAAGATCTCTCACATTGTATTAGTTTCGCAAAATAAAATACTTGAATATTTTTCTAAGCCAGGCCACGAAGGATGCCTTTATATCCACGCAGGATGGTTTTCCACACCTGTCTACCTACTAGAAGAAATAAATCTATTTTAGATATGTCAATAGCATCGCACTGGTAGCTTTCTTTTATTTATTAGTGTTTTTTCGCTTTCGCAAATGCGATTATTGCAAATACTATTTATTGACTTGAATTAAATTATATTTTGTTCAAGACTCCATCTCGTCACATCTTGTCGTAGAATAGAAAGACCAGAAACTACTCGAGTAAAACTGTCAAAAGTTGAGAAAATTAGACGCGCATCTTAGAGTTTGACGAAAAAGGTTACCACAGATAAGATATCATCATCATCATCATCAGCCTATACCAGTCCACTGCTGGACATAGGCCTCCCCTAATGAGCGCCATAGCGCCCTGTCTTCAGCTTGCCGCATCCAGCATCTGCCAGCAGTCTTTCGCAAATCGTCGTCCCACCTGGTAGGAGGGCGTCCTACACTACGTTTTCCGAGTCGCGGTCTCCACTCAAGAACACGTTTACCCCAGCGGTTGTCGGTTCTTCTCGAAATATGGCCAGCCCACTGCCATTTCAGCTTGCTAATCCTTTGAGCTATGTCGATAACCTTGGTTCTCTGTCGGATGTATTCGTTGCGAATTCTATCCTTCAGAGAAACTCCGAGCATAGCTCTCTCCATAGCTCGCTGAGCGACTTTAAACTGGTGGACCAGCCCTACCGTGAGTGTCCACGTCTCAGCTCCGTAGGTCATGACGGGTAGGACGCACTGATTGAAAACTTTCGTTTTCAAGCATTGCGGTATGGATGACGAGAAGACTCGACGTAGTTTCCCAAACGCTGCCCAACCTAGCTGGATCCTCCTCTTGGCCTCCTTCTCGAAATTGTTTTTACCCAACTGCAGAATCTGCCCAAGGTAAGTGTATTCGGAAACAATTTCGAGAAGGTGGCCATGTACGACGATCGGTCCCGGATCAATGTGGCCATTGATCATGACCTTGGTTTTATCCAAGTTCATGCCAAGACCGATGCGTCGTGAGGCTGAAGCTAGGCCGTCCAGCATCAGGTTCAGCTCCTCCAGCGACTCCGCCATCAAGACTATGTCATCAGCGAATCGCAGGTGTGAGATGTAATCGCCATTTATGTTTATGCCCTTACCTTTCCAGTCCAGCGTCTTAAACACATCTTCCAACGCGCTTGTGAACAGTTTCGGGGATATAACATCCCCCTGTCTCACACCTCTGCGCAGTTGGATGGGTTTAGAATGCTGGCCCTGTACTTGGACACTCATGGTGGCGGCATTATAAAGACATCTCAACACCTCGATATAACGATAGTCTACTTGGCAACGCTGTAAGGATTCCAGAACAGCCCAGGTTTCGACAGAGTCAAAGGCCTTTTCATAGTCCACAAAGGCCAGACACAGGGGCTGATTATACTCTTCGGACTTCTGTATAATCTGCCTCACTGTGTGTATGTGGTCTATGGTACCATATCCTCCGCGAAACCCGGCCTGTTCCGGTGGCTGGAACTCGTCGAGCCTCCTGGCGAGACGATTCGTGACCACTCGTGAGAAAAGCTTATAGACGTGGCTCAGGAGTGTGATGGGTCTGTAGTTTTTAAGGAGGGTTTTATCTCCCTTCTTAAAAAAGAGCACCACCAAACTCCCGCTCCACGCCTTTGGAGTTCTCCCACTGTGAAGGACGGCATTGAACAGGTTCTGCAGCTCCTGTATAACAGGGGCTCCTCCTGCCTTCAGAAGCTCTGAAGTAATGCCGTCTTCACCGGGGGCTTTTCCATTTTTAAGCTGCCTCAGAGCAATCCCGATCTCGTCTTGACTGATGTCTGGCAGTTCGTCGGTGTAGTGGCGTGTCAGGGTGGCTCGTGAATCGTGGTCGTCCCGTTGGGCACGAGGGGCATGTGCAGCGTATAAACGGCCATAGAAATCCTCTATCTCAGCAGAGATCTCCGGCTTCGACAATACGGTCCTCCCATCGTGCGTTTTAAGTTTCGTCAGGTGGCTCCTGCCAAGCTGCTGAGTGAATACTTTGGACCCTCGGTTTCGCTCTATCGCCTCTTCAATGAGGCGTGTGTTGGAGCTCCGAAGGTCGCGCCGTACCATCTTCGCAATTCGCTTGTTCAGGTCTGACCTCTCTGACGAAGTCGCCTGGGTGGTTTCCCGTCTTCTTGTCATCAACCCGAGAGTCTCGGCCGAGAGTTTGGATTTCTTGCCAGTACGCTGCTTTTTACAAAACTTGATGCCTTCGTGCCTCAGCGTTTCGACCAGATTGTGCAGGGTCTCGTCAGCGTCATCAGTGGGTTCCAAGGCAACAAATCTATCCCCGAGAAGCTGCTGGAACTTCTCGGTGCCCGATATTTGATATTTGATATTTGTCGGAGCGTGGACTTCATCAGACGGTTTCTTTCAAGCTTCAAGTTGATATTCAGAGAGCCTCGGAGGAGTCGGTGATCAGATCCGATATTGAACCTGTTGATCACTGAGACATCTCTGAATATGTGCTTGCTATCCGTCATGATGAAGTCGATCTCATTTTTGGTCACAGTGTCGGGGCTTCGCCATGTCCACTTCCTTTGAGGCTTCTTCTTAAAGAAGGAGTTCATTAAGAACAGCCCCTCTTTCTCAAGGAAGTTGACAAGCATTTGCCCCCTGTGATTCCTAACTCCATAACCATGCGGGCCTATTCGGGATTCGTTGCCATTCTGGGTTCCCACCTTGCCGTTAAAGTCTCCCATAACAACGTTGAAGTGGGCCTTGGTGGTGTTATGCAAGGCTTTGGATATGTCTTCGTACATATCCTCCACTTCATCATCCGAGTGTGCCGAGGTCGGTGCGTAGACCTGAATAACCTTCATGCTATACCGTTTGGATAGCCGAAGGATCAGGTACGCTACCCTGGTCGACACACTGGAGATTTCTTGGACGTTGTTAGAGAGGGCCTTATTGACGAGGAAACCTACGCCACCCTGGGATGTTTTATCACCCTCACGAAAGTAGAGAAGATGACCCGAGTCTAGGGTTATGGTGTCCTCCCCCTCTCTGCGGACTTCACATAACCCTAGAACATGCCATTTGATGTTCTCTAACTCCACTTCCAACTGCGCTAGATGTTGGTCAAGCCTCAGAGTGCGTCCGTTATACGTAGCCAGGGTCAGTTGTTGGTGGCAGCCTGAGGTAGCCCGGTGATTCCTAGCACCCCCTGCCAAGCCGTTACCATGGCCGCTGCCATGGCCAGGAATAGCGAGGCGGCTGGGAACTGGGGGCCACTTTTTGTTTTGTCGTACCATTGGGGGGTAATGCCCTTAATCCCCACGCTGGGCATGCGGGTTGGGGATCGCAGTTTCGTTTTGGAATCGTTCTGCAGGGGACGCTGCTGCCCGCCCCCCGGTTTATGTCCCTTAGTCGCCTCCTACGACACCCACGGGAAGAGTTGGGTTGGTACTATTCTAGGCCGGCACCACACAGCCAGATAAGATATAACTTCATTAAAATCTTTCACGTGATGAGACGTGAAGACTATTGGTGTTGCATGCTAGCATCTGTCGAAAAGTCGACCGACAGATTTTGTCCCTACCTATCGTTTTTTTTATCTGAACATTTATGTACGCAACCATAAAACTAAGTGTTTAGAAAAACACATTTGCTTGACTTTTGCATTAACACTCTTATGGCCTACGCTCTCTGCGTAGGCCTTATAAGAATGCGATAACGGTAACGGCCATAAAATGTACTAATAGTAATCTAAGTTACTGATAATTTTTCGCGTAAACGCTTTCTTAAATATGCAAGTGACATTAAAGTATGATTTGTTCGATATCAAATAAAAAAAATCACTACCCAGAGTGGCTGTGAAATCTGAGTGGGTATACAGTACACATACCCGGCAGTTTTTGCCTGCCGCTTTGGTTAGCGATAACCACATTAGATGTGAACAGGCCCTTAAGTAACTAATTCACTTTTGTGCTTCCCAGCTCTGGACCTGAGAATTGAGAGTTTGGAAGGCGGTATCCAAACTATTATTATGTATTCGAAAGTAAATCTGTCTGTCTGCAAGTTTTCACGCCTAGACGGTTGAACGAATTAATGGATGTCTGTTATTATTAGTGCATCGGCCCTCTCTCTCCAGCATGTAGGTAATCGATTTCGCCAGAAAAAAACGTGTAGCATATCTTACCTATGTAAGCAAGTTTATGGTTTTTAAAAAAAAAAATATGTAGAAACGTTTAATAAATAATGTGTAGGTATTCTGGATGTTTTTTACTTTCCTACTGAACTACCTTATCTGCCATTAAAGCCGTATCACGGTAGGTTAGTTAATAAAGGTGGTCTCTTATTGTCACTGGAAAAGTTACAAAAATACAATAACGAAGTAGCAGGCAACAGCTAGTTTTTCATATCATAAGAATTAAAAGGGGTGTTTTAAGGCGTTGTTAGAATAACTTTTATGTGGGATGAACTGGGCGGGGTGCCTTAAAGTGTTTTGATACAAATGTAATAATTGGGTTTTTCTTTTTTATGATTTATCAGCCTATCAAAAAAGTTAAACACTAACTTTAAATAACAACATTCAAAGATGCCATACCTAGATAGATTCGACACATAAGAACTCAAAGAATTTATTGTTTAACCATAGGATAGAGCAATTGAACCACCAGTACCTACAAATACGGAACGCCACTTTGTCTTTGCAAATCACATTGACTGAGAAGCCATTTAGTAAAATGAAGGCTACTTATCCAATACGTACTAACCTCTTTGTTGTATCCAAAAACGAAAACCTTCCTTGAAAAATAAACAAACTGACTTTCTTACTGACAAGTGTCAGTATGACAAAGTAATTTGATTTATCGAAATGTATTTTCGTGCTTTGTTTTGATAATTTTAATATGAAATACTTAATTTTGTTGCGTTAAATGTGGATTTGATTTGTGAAATCTGTCGATGGACCCTCGATAGGGCCAATAATAATCAGCTCCTTAATAATTTGTGTATGTCTTTGATAGAGAATTTATCAACTAGTGACCAGTTACTGTAGGTACCTTTCGTATTTGATTTTTTAACTAACAATAATAAGCTTATTTTGTTTCTCACCAGTGATTATTAATCTTTTGAGAAGTAAATAAATATCTTAAACCATACTTAGTTTGTTGCGTTCTTGACTCAAAACAAGCCTAGAGAAGCCTTTTGCTTGTTCCAAACATAACGGGAGTTTTAAATTGTATTGACAATCGTTTCCATAGATTTATGCGTCAATTACCGTTTAAACTTTTAAAGTATACCAGTCTCTACAAATTTAAACAGTACTTGTTACAAAGGACTTACCTGAGTATGTAAGTAATGTATCCATTCTGCTTTTACTTTACCAGTATGAAACATCTTAAATCCAATCATAATAGGGGCTTTATTTATTGGAACTAAACTTAAGCAAATTGTGGATCAAATGATTTCGGCAAAATTCATCACTGATACTTTGTAGGCATTTTTTGCCTCAATGCTTGGGTCTACACTAGTCTCTTTACTGAATGAACAGTGGGAGATTCAAATAAAGTGGGAGGGGTAGATCGATCTTTATTATATCCTTGGGTTCCGGACTAAAGTGCTTTTTTAGTTTGTATGGGAGGTGGATGTGATCAAATTTCAAGAATTAGGACCTGGCATCCTCACGAACGTCTTCGTGGTGATGGGCAGAACCTGCAGTTCGCGTAGTGTTACTAACTTAGCAGTAACCCTGTATACTAGATTACTGATATATTTACAAAAATGCCTTACATAGATTAAATAATATGATTTTTTGTTATATATCGAAACCGACCAGAACACCCGGAACAAAATATCTGTAAATAGTACAAATATGTGTCCCAAGGCAGGAATTGAACCCGCAACTTCCTACGTCGCAGGCGGACCTTCGCCCACCGCGCCACAGAAGTTATTAATGTAAATAAAATCTTTGGAAGATTTTCTTATAACATGACTGTGTTGAGAGTGCTAGCTAACCTGCATTTCACTGTCACACAGCGCGAATTAAAATTAATATTTGACGTTCATCGGAGTAGGAATTATTAATTGTTTCAATAATTATTGTGTAATTTCGTTAAAACTTTAGTAAATCGAGACTGGTTATAACGAAGTTCATTTAATTTTGTATTCTTACGGCTGGCTCGGGCGTTGAGACTTGGCGGGTTAAATATTACCTGAAACAAATAACAAATAATTAACCATCTACACTAATATTATAAAGAGAAAATATTAATATTTTTGAATGTAACGAATAACCTTAAAAACTGTTGGACCGATTTCAAAAATTCTTTTGCCGGTAAAGCTACATTATCACTGACTAACGTAGGCTATAGAATATACCCGTGTGAAGCTGGGACGGACCGCTAGTAGATAATATTTATGTACACGTCAGATTGACTTTTTGTGCCCACAGCTGGACATAAGCCTCCCCTGATGAGTCATCTAATTAGGCCGGAGTAGAAGTGAGGATCGCAGTGGAATACAAGTAAACCAGCCATGTGAAAATTGTCCAAGTCAAAGAACTGTTAGTTTTTTTACCGACTTCAGAAGGAGGTTCTACATTCGGTTGTATGTTTTTTTATATTCATACAGTCTCACTCTTCGCCAATTATGGACCAAATGTGATAATCTTTTTCCTTTTTACCCTTTGGGTATGGAACCCTATAATCAACTTTTGAAAAATCACCAATATTTTTGGTGATATTTTTCGTCCGTTCTTATTTACTTACTCACCCCTAAAAATAACATTTTAAATATTAAATAAGATAGCAACACTTCAAAAGCAAAAGCAATTTCTGTAGCGCATTTTATAACCCCTAAGATTGCATGAGAAAATTCCAAAGTGTAAAATGGTATAACCCATTTCCTTTAACATTTTACGCCATCAAAAAGAATGGGAAATGATACCTAAATATTTATGATTATGTACTTATATACGATGCTATGATTCGGGATGGGGTAGTTTTATGTAAACATGATTTTAGGGAGGGGGTGCTATCGATATAAAAAATTTAGAGTTTATCGATTGAAGACGATTATTTGCGTAACGTCAAAACAAAATACAATAGTAAATTCTCGGTTGAAATTGATTTCTGTCGAATAGTTCACCAATATTTATAAAAAAAAAACAAATTCTAACAAATTACTCGTTATATCTCGGTGAATAAAGTAAAAACAATACATGGTGGTTAGCTACCTTGATACAGCAAAAATCTGGTTCATGTTGTAATAAAATATTAAACTTTACATGATCAACGCGTACTTTATACGCGTACGACTGTACATCATACGTGTCCCATCACTAAAGAACACAGTAACTCCCCAGAGACAAGTAGAAACCTCCATGAATATAAACTGTGTGAATATATTCAATTCTCTTTACCACCACCTCTTTACACTTGTCGCTGATGGGAACTGAATGACTATAACGCACACTATAAAGAAAATTAGACATAGGAGTGCGTGCTCTAAGAAAAACATTTCTATATTTATTCTCTCCTTTATAAATTCATCCCCAAGAGTATTAGTACCTACTCTATAAGTACCAAACCTGCGTACTTATATTCTATAGAATGGAATTGAGAAGGACGTTATCTCTCAAACTGTCAGGCTCTGTTCGAATCAGTCTGAGCAGGACAGCAACATGAGACATCATTTTCTATACCATTATTTAAGTACACAAGTTAAATAATAAAAAAAATATTGGTGGACAATTCAAACAGCATTATCTAGCCCTAAGCTAAGCAGATCGTGTGTTATGGATACCGGATAATTGATATACATAATACATTACATAAATAGATATTTTTTCAAATTTGCCATTTTTATACATCATTTATAAATAAGATCAATCCGCCCTTCTTATAGTTTCTATAATGTAGAATAGAATAGAATTTATATTTATTTAGCACGTTATACACTTGTATATCAATGTTGCGTCATTAAACCACATTAGGCTTGTGTTGGTGCTAACACTCGTATTATACATAAATGATAGTTCAATTAAATAGTGTGTACATTGCGTTTGGATCATTTCCTATACCATAACCAACTAAATAAAAGAAATAAACTCGAAATTCAACAACCCAAAATTGATAACGATAATAACATTTTTTCAGACAATTTTTAGAGATCATTTATCGATATCGATATGTGTCGTGCAATCACTATTTAACACAGTAACCCAGTGACGTCCCTAGCGATACGTCGTAACCCCATGAATACAAAGTGACGTACAATGCACTTTGCCACATCAAGAATAACATTTTACATTGATATTAACGCTGATTTTTACAACACACGACTCATATGGGTTTTGAGGTTTGTTTTCAAGACATTTTTGGCGTATAAGGCAAAAGCCCGTTTAGATTTACATCGTGCCTGAAATGCTTGTATGTTGTTTCATTGTATCGTCCAAAAATAATTAGTTTCAGGTAATCTCGAACGAGTTTTGTGTTTGACGAATTTTACAGCCATGAGTTCCCCTTTCTTCACCTTAACAGCCTTTAATAGTCCACTGCTGGACGCAGGCCTCTCCCTGATTTTTTGTGTCATGGGAGGTAATGCCCATTATCCTCACGCTGGGCATGCAGGTTCGCAGTTCGGTGGTAGATCTTTTCTGCAAGAGGCGCTGCTGCCCGCACCCCGCGTATGTCCCTTAGTCGCCTCTTACGACACCCACGGGAAGAGTTGTAGTGGTGAAAATTCCAAGCCGGCACCACAGCCATCATCATTAAAGTATTATTACTAGTAACTCAGTGGCCATGACGCGGTTTCCATGTAACAGATTTATCAAACCGGGGCGCGACGACTTGCGAGCTTCAAATAAGAGATTTTGTGCTAAAAGTCAACATTTTCCCAAATGCTGGTTTTATCATGAGTTTATAGGAAATGGTTTAGAATTTGCGGCTTATTTCTTTTCCTCTAGTTTTATTGCTTGTGAAACGCAGAAAATATTAAAAACCACAAAAAAATAAAAACTCGCGGCAACCCGAGACGAACCACCTTAAGGGAGACAGAATTTCACGTTCATAGGAACGAGACATGGCATAGCAACCTAAGTCCAAATATCAATATCATTGTTTTAGCTTAATATCTATTAATTAGGACTTTATTTGAAAAAAACCTAAATATATTAAATGTTTTTTATATGTATGTGCTTAGTTCTATTACCATGCTTATTTCCAAGATCTTAACCTCTGTATTTATTGAGAAATTAAGGTTTTAGTAATCATTTAGAGGTAACTTTACTATTCGCGGAGGATATAGTACCATAGACCACATACACACAGTGAGGCAGATTATACAGAAGTCCGAAGAGTATAATCAGTCCCTGTGTCTGGCCTTTGTGGACTATGAAAAGGCCTTTGACTCTGTCGAAACCTGGGCTGTTCTGGAATCCTTACAGCGTTGCCAGTGCGTCCTACCGTCGTGCGTAATATTTAATAGTTTGGAAGATATTTATTTAGATCTGATGAAGTTAATTTGTGTTAGTATTAAGGTGTGTCCAGATTTTGTAACAGAACATACCATAAAACAGATATAATTATGTAACATTTCCTATAATGTGCACGTGTTTTTATTTAAAATTTTAACACTGGTCGTGTTTTGTATCATAAGTTACATTATCTATATTTATTAAATTAAAACACTTTCGAAGCCGCGGGTAGACGCTATTAATATATACAGCTGTTACGTTATTCACTGGGTGCAATTCATTAATCTTGGACGCGCGCAATTCGGGGACGGGATTATGCTGTAGCGAGTCTTGCTAAAACATTGTGCAGATTTTTTGTATTTTTATTTGGTAGGTTGTAAAATACTGGAGCGTATAATTGCTGTTGCTAGGATTTTCATCATCGTCGCCTATGCCTGATCACCAATTACAATTTTATTATAAGCTAACGAATGTTTGTATACAAAACCGAAAAAATCAGGTCAAAATCGAACTATGGCAAATGGCTCGATAAAGGACGCCAAAAAATCTTGGTGTTTGCGCTTACTGGCTACAATTGTTAATGAATGACCTCTAAGCTGGCAACAGAAAATGAGAAGAAGTTATACACTGCAACATACATCTGTATAGATAATTTGTATTTGGACGTAACTGTAAGTACCCAAGTAAACTAGGCAATTTCATTATAATATTATCACATACGGAGGCGTGCAAGTCACAAACATTTCACTCCAAACCAGAACTACAACGCACGAGGGAACCCAAATTCAATTCAAAGAACCATGCAATAAATAACCAGTAAACAGAATTAATTCAGAAATTCAACAAATACAATTATTTGGCGCCATTATTCAAGTAATGCCGGTTAAAACGTCTAAATAGCATAAATTATAGGCCCGAGGGAAATAGTTCGTGGCTCACTCTCGGATACAGCCATCCTTCATGTGCTAGCATTAATTTCTGGGATGAGCGTTTTTGCGTAGAAACTCGGGGGTTAAGTTACAAGCGAATAACAAATAATAATATGTACCTTGTACACCTAGGCGAGAACGTGTCTGATTACTATTGAGTGTCTCATTTGGGCTTGATAAGTTGATACAACACCAGGTAGGAATGGCACTTTCTCCCAAGTGATAGCTAAATAAATGCGGTCTATTATAACGACTGTATATTTGTCCTGTAGGATTTTACTAATTATTCGGTTCTTAGATTTATAATAATTGTTTCCGAAATGTTTTTAACTGGTCTATTTCATGCAAAGTACCAGGAAAGTAGAAATGCGTAGAATATTAAAGTTATGAAATGATTTCGCTTGAATTATTATAAAAAACAAACTAGGTATAATAATATGACGTTACGGTATAGCAAGCTGCCACAAACGGTGACTATGCTATAATATATATTTTTGCACTCATTAGCTCTGCGGCCGTCATGTCTTTCTGTACCAAAATATATCGTGCCCTATCTGTCAACATATTTTTTATATTCTATCTCTGTCTGTTGTGGGCTTAATACTAACAACGTTTATCACACTCAAAGTACCAGGAGTGTAGAAACGCATAGGATATAAAGTAAATTTACGAAAGGATGTCGAGCTTGAGTTAATATTTTCCATTGCTTTAAAATATTGAAGAGCTATGGAAAATATACCTTTTATACCTTGCTTTAATTTATGTTACAGCTCCGTCTGTTGTGGGCTTAATACTAACAGCGTTTATCTCAAAGTACCAGGAGGGTAGAAATGTATAGGATATATTTATTCCCGCTATGTCCTGTCCCTCAGACATTTACCTGGCAGAAACCCGTTCCCGCCATAACTTGCTTCATCCCGCCTTAATGAATTACGTTTCTGATGGCGCGGCAATTAAGAATAAGGTCTTCCAGGTCATAAGCTTCTTTATCGAACAAGATACTTAGGCATCATGTCACGAAAATTTGGATGGGTTTGTGAATGGATGGATGTATGTATGTTACTTCTTCATGCCAAAACTACTCACTGAACGGATCAGGCTGAAATTTTGATCATTATCATCATCAGCCTAATTACACTATACAAAATTCTTTATTATACACCACAAAATAAATCAAGAAACAGACATAGACATTAAACATAAAAGTACAATGGGTGGCCTTATCGCTTAGAAGCGATGTCTGCCAGGCAATCTTTGGAGGGAGAGAAATAATTATTATTGAATTATTATTCCACTGCTGGACATGCCTTCCCTAATGAGCGCTATAGAGTTCTGTCTTCAGCTTGCCGCATTCAGAATACCTGCAGTCTTTTGCAGGTCGTCATTCTACCTTGCCGGAGGGCGTTCTACTACTACTACTACGTTTACCGAGTTGCGGTCTTCACTCAAGGCCACGTTTACCCCAGTGGTTTCGGGTTCTTCGTGAGATATGTCCGGCCCACTGACACTTCAGCTTGCTAATTATTTAGGATACGCCGATAACTTTAATTCTCTGTCCGTTATCGTTACAAATCACGCGGGCAGTAACTAGTAGTGCATATATTTAGTTCTAGGCCTGATGTAAATAACAACTTACTTTATAACCTGGAAAAACTATGAAACCTTTTTATGGACTTTTATGCACTAACTGTTACAAGTTTTATCACTTTCGTTGTTACTATTTCTAAAATCCTAAAAACTTTTTAAAATAGTTCCATTAGGGTTCCATTTACTGCACTAAAACCATTTTTTCACTGTCAGGTTTGTTATTTATAAATGTGGACCAAGTAACTTTACATTTATGCTGTTGAAAATATCGACTTAAAAAAAACTGCGACATTTTTAAACTTCGGAAAGGCGCTTACCTATTTTTAAAGTGACTAAATAAAAAGGAAATAATCTAATGAAGTACCAAAATAATACAAAAGGCAACCTTGTCTTCTGAGATATGCACTCGCATCGAGTAACGGGTAACGGGATATTTGTCATGATTTGGTTTTTGAGCTTTCCGATATTTAGCATTCTATGATGTAATATTTATTGGAAAGCTAAAAAATCTAATGAAATTTTGGCTCAAAATCCAAAATATTCGAATGGTCAAAAATCAAATCAATTTGCCGTTGTAGAGGACTTTAGAAATAATACCTAACCATAATATTTAAAAAAATAATTATATTTTATGGTTCTACAAATTTTCTATGCAAATAAATGAAAAAGTATGAAGATGAAATATGTCACTGAAAGCAATTTCTCTCAAGCAATCTACATGGCGCATCGTAACAAGATAAAGCCACGTTTATAAACAACCACCAATACAGTGTCTAAATTACATTTAGTCTTCTGGGAGCTTGATGGATCGCACCGTCCATCGTTTTTGAAACATTTTTCCCAAACAATATCTATTTATAACGTTTAGCAGAGTTTGACAGATTGACAGATGGACTGACTATGTGCTTTTTATAGTCTTTACGCACTAAAAATAAAACATGGCCCAAAAATTGTAAGAGCAATACCGATAAGAATCTCGCGTCTTGACAGGTGTCAAATAACTCTGGATAATTCACACAGCACCATGTAACTCCAAAGAAAGATGAGCTTGTGTTATTAGTAATAGATTATGATGGATGGATAAGTAAGATACTCAATACTCAACATATTAATATAGATTCTAGGTCGAAGCGACGCGTGACCCGAGAGCTGGTGAGTATCTGGCACAGCGCATCTGCATTGCCATACAGCGGGGCAAATGCAGCCAGCGTTTTAGGCACGCGCGCGACCTATGTATGAATATGTTGAGATTATTTGCACAGTCTACAGTTAGCTCTATTGTTTCAATTGTAAATATTACTTTTTATTTTTTTCAATTATTTTATTGTAATTTTCGTTGTCAATAAAGAGATTATAGGCAAAACAAATATCATTATATGTATTAGAGACTTTGATATTTGAATGTACCTACTAGTGGTATCTTGTGTGAAGGATATTGTAAAGAATAATCAAAAACACGTAAATTCTTATTTCATAATAATTTAAAGCATAAAACTTGACTTGTCTAAGTACTTTTAAAGAAATAAAGTAGGTATACCAGCGGTCCGCCCCGGCTTCGCACGGGTAGTTATTTTTTCGTCAATTTTTAAATATTTTTAATACTTCTTATCCCAGTAGGCACACCTACTGAAGCGGGAATATCGAACCCAACTTCCTGTTGCAATATTCCCGAAAAAAACAAAATTAGCGCACAAGTCCTTTTGTTTGTCAATAAAGCTCTAAACATAATCATCGCACAAAAGTTAATTAAAACGTCAAATAAAACATAAAAACAATAAATCTTCATAAAAATTCCATAAATCACGAATAATTATAAATTCAACGCTTAGATACAACCGGGAAAAATACTCGGTTACTCATCTCGTCGGTTATCCGTAATATCCCGGATCAAAACGCTGTACGGATAATCCGGACAAAATAATCCACGCGATCAAAAACGGATGGGTGGGACCTTTTTCAACTAACCCCCGAAGTTTTAAATGAGATAAGGCTGTCAAAGATCAGACGCGCATAGCTAAAGTATGGCAATTTTTTTATTAGAATATGGGCTTTGCTGTGCGGTAGTCATCCCTAGCCTATATTTCACTGCTGGACATAGGCCTCCCCTAATGAGTGCCATAGAGCCCGTCTTCAGCTTGCTGCATCCTGCATCTGCCAGCAGTCTTTCGCAAATCGTCATCCCACTTGGTCGGAGGGCATCCTGCACTACATTTGCCGAGTCGCTGTCTCCTCTCAAGAACACGTTTACCCCAGCGGTTGTCGGTTCTTCTTGAGATATGGCCAGCCCACTGCCACTTCAGCTTACTAATCCTTTGAGCTATGTCGATAACCTTGCTTCTCTGTCGGATGTATTCGTTGGGAATATTATCCTTCAGAGAAACTCCGAGCATAGCTCTCTCCAGTAGCTCGCTGGGCGACTTTAAACTGGTTGACCAGCCCTACCGTGAGTGTCCACGTCTCAGCTCCGTAGGTCATGACGGGTAGGACGCACTGATTGAAAACTTTCGTTTTCAAGCATTGCGGTATGGATGACGAGAAGACTCGACGTAGTTTCCCAAACCTAGCTGGATCCTCCCTCCTCTTGGCATCTTTCTCGAAATTGTTTTTACCCAACTGCAGAATCTGCCAAAAGTAAGTGTACTCGGCAACAATTTCGAGAAGGTTAGGAGTGCGGTAGTATCGTTGGATAAATCTGCGTTTAGCTTTAGACTGTAATGAGGGTAGATCTGCTTTCCCCATCTGCGTTTAAAATTTTTAGTGTTTTCAGTTATTCATTCATGACCACGGGATTTGCAACTGCGCCAAAATAATTAAAAACTGAAACATTTCCGTTCGATTCATTAACTATCCATGATGTATATATCGAGAACTTTATTTGTGATTAGAGCACAGAGATTTGAAGGTAAGTTGTTTGTCAGAGTTAACATTACAACAGTACGTGAATGATGCAAGCCACTTACATACTAATCTCATGTACACATAGACAATCTAAGGGGCAAGGGGGAGGGGGAGAGGCAAGTTCTGTATAAGTGGCAATAAATGCGGCAACCGTGTCTGTCATTAAAATCTATTCGGATATCTAGTATACAGAAGTGATTGCGCATTTACAAATAAATAACACCATGTGTTTAAATAATCTTGATTAAAAACAGACAATTAAAATAAAATCATAGAATTAAATTAAAACTAGTATTTACAATTGATCTAATTGCAAACTGTTGCCAAAAATCTACAGGTTGCTCAACTGATCCAAATCAATACCAGTCGCGCGCGTGCCCAAGACGCTGGCTGCATTGCCCCGCTGTGTGGCAATGCTGATGCGCTGCGCCAGATACTCACCAGCACTCGGGTCACGCGTCGCTTCGACCCATAGAAAACTATACTTCTTGCTTCGACCAGACGCTCAGATAAAAAAAAAATAAGTAAAATGAAAGCCCAGTTTTTATCTCTTCTTATGATTTAAGTCAGTTACAGTACGTCAAAAAAAAACTAGTATAGTATAATCATAAGGCATGATCACCATTTCACTTTGACGAGGTTCCACAGGATAGAGCGCGGATTAAAAACATAAAATATTTATATTTTATACCGAAAAGCAGGCATTGTTTTATGTAGAACATAAATTACAGGCGTCGTCGATAAGAAGATAGCATTTCTAAATTTATGAGCTTGGTTGGTATCAGCTTTGGGATCACCTATACGGGTAGAGTACATCATCATCAGCCTATGCTAGTTCACTGCTGGACATAGGCCTCCCAATGAGCGCTATAGCGCCCTGTCTTCAGCTTGCCGCATCCAGCATCTGCCAGCAGTCTTTCGCAAATCGTCGTCCCACCTGGTTGGAGGGCGTCTTACACTACGTTTGCGAAGTCGCGGTCTCCACTCCACTCACGTTTACCCCAACGGTTATCAGTTCTTCGCGTGATATGGCCAGTCCACTGACACTTCAGCTTGTTAATTCTTAGGGCTTTGGTTCTCTGTCGGATGTATCCGTTACGAATCAACCTTTAGAGAAACTCTGAGCATAGCTCTTTCCATAGCGCGCTGAGCGTCTTTAAACTGGTGGACCAGCCCTACCGTGAGTGTCCACGTCTCAGCTCCATAGGTCATGACGGGTAGGACGCACTGATTGAAAAGCTTCGTTTTCAATTATTGCGGTAAGATGGCGAGAAGACTCGGCGTAGTTTAACAAACGCTGCCCAGCCCAGAACATACATAGGTACACAAGCTTAAGTACATAGGCCGCATTGCTCTAGCATCACTCCCGTAAAGCACATGCACGCCTCCGCCTTAGACTGAACCCGCATTGCGAAATCTCTCCGCGTGATTTTTTTTCTCCCGGATTATAATCTGCGTACCTACTGAATCTTAACCTACATACACGCACGGCGAAGAAAATCTTGCGCTATTTCTGTCAGTTTCTACCTAGTTCCCTAGCTAAGACTACCGGTTTATTATTGTGTTTATAATAAATAGGGTTTATTGAATTTCATCTTTATGTAAATCGTCAGCACTTACTTTGCCTAAAAAACATGTATTAACCTAGTTCAGGCACATGCATTATCTTATCCCTTAAATAAATAAGATAAGTACGCTTTGTAATCTGTTTAGTCCTAAGTTATTCTTGAATAAAATATTTTATTTATTTATTTATTTAGTTATTGTTTGTTATATTGATGGTTTTAGATATTTTTGATAGGATTTTCAGGCAAAACGCAGTTTTGGTATGTCTGTGTTGAAATGTTCAGTTAGTTGAATTCGACGTCAATCTGTTTCATAATTTAGTTATTTTATATGAAAAAAATGTCGCCAATGTAGTTAAAAATTCCCTAGATCAAGCGACTAAGTCATTAAAACAGAAAAACTGACACACAAAGCACGCGAATTTCAAAACTTAAAAAAAAACACGCGCAATTCAAAACACAGATTTGGTTGAGGAATTACTTCGGATTTTTTTCCGCAAGTGCGTAGCTTTATACAATTTCCAAACAGATTTTTTTTTAAAGAAAACGTTCTTGTTTTTCAAAATATCGTAGAACAAAAGTATTCGAAATTACGGGGTGAGACTAAAATATCATTGAGAACCTTTGAGCCGCGGGAAAATTATACGCTTCTCGCACTTGACCGATTTTTTACTACTCAAGATGGCGATCGACTTCGGGTAGTAGTGCAAGAGCCTACGAGGGTTTGCTTCATACGACGCCAGAAATAGCAGTCTTGAGCCGACTCCATTAATCATATTTTTTATATTTGATATACCTTCGTTTGACCACAATCTCAACTGACAATACCAATATCTATTCACTCTTGTCTTGAAGAGACCCAAGATGTAATTAACTAGAAAACAGCAAGGGAGCGTGTTCCAAACCCCAGCGGTACGACGGATGAAGGTGGAGGAAAACCGCTTAGTGCGAGTGGACGGTATATCCATCAAGTAGCGGTGGTAATGCGCTGTGCTTCTGCTTGTCCTGGAGTGGAAAGAGAATGGTAGAATTATGTCATGGAAGTCCTGTGAGCATTCACTGAAATGTATCCAATAAAACATCGAGAGATAATCGACCTTGCGGCGGTGTTGGAGACTTTGGACCTTATCAAGGTAGGTACTGCTCGTTCAACGACCCCCTGCAACCTGCGGTTTAATAATATTCCCTGGGCAAAATATATCTAATTACTTGCCTAAACATCCGCATTTATGTGATTAGTGTAACATGACAAAAGAAACTCAGGGTGCTTTATTTCCTTTAGACCTTACGGGACTCTTGGACACGTCACAAAATTCAGAAAACTTAAGTCAAACTAGAAAATAAAGTGATCATTTTTGTCCACTTCAATCTTTTTAAGGTAAAGTAAAGAAGCAAATATTTATTTTTATTGATAGCAATACTTTTATCTTGTCAGAATGTTAATTTTCGAGTTGCAGCAAGACTCGTACCCTTTTTTACGTTCTATGTAAGAAATGAAATAAGTTCCCAAAATTTTTCGACTTCGGCGGGACTCGAACGTTCTATGTAATCTGATATTTTGTAGTCCGTTGTACAAAGGATATGTTTTACAATTTGTTTAATTTTTTTTATTGATAACTATGCTTCTGACTTGGAGTTACGTTGTAACCTTGTAACCATAAAACCTAAGTATCTTGTTCAAAAAACAAGCTTATGGCCTAAAATATCTTTTTCTATTTGCGACGTCAGAAACGTAACTATTTAAGCGGCCATAACTTGCTTCAAGTTATGGTGGGAAAGGATTTCTACCTCTTACATCATGCGCTGAAACCCCCGCCAACTCTCCTACCACTCAACAAATTTTTCGAAGGCAAAGTTTCCCGCCAACTACGACTTGTCGATTTCAACAATGTCGAAATGTAGGTCTTGCGATATTGAATTTTGTCCAGCGCTGGGAAAGTTTTAATGGACTGTTTTATTTCATCCGACGAAGAGCTGTGTTTGCTTTTAATTGGTACTTCTTCTGTCCTATTAAAGGATTTATTTTTGGGATGGATTGATAGTTTTGGAAAAACCGACGACCGGCGTGGCGCGCCGCCCCGGGTGAAGGAACGCCTGCGATGCAGTAGGTTGCGGGTTCGATTCTCGCCGTAGGACAAATGTTTATAGAATCTGCAATTTTTTTTCGGTTCTTCTGGGTATATTATAAATATCGGTCATGTAGAACCCATAACACAATCTCTGCTTTGTCCAAAACTATTTCGACAAAATGATGCTGTGTGGATTAATAATTTTTTACAAGGTTAGGTAAAATAACTTAGAACAACCGACCCGTATTCAAAATCATCCCTTTTCAGCTTATTAGTACACAATATGTATACGTGGCACCTTGTGTAAGAGAGTGAACGAAACTAGCGCCACCTCGGATTTATTAGAATTTCGAATGTTATTACAAAAGTTCATTTTATCTTCATTTTATAATGACCATCTATATATTGTATTCTTACAAGAGAGTCTTACTTAATAAATAATAAGTCCTGACAATTTTTTTAAAACTATAGACCTTAGTTTGACCACAATCTCACCTGATGGAAAGTGACGATGTGGCCGACGACGATGTATCACGAAGGTCTAGAAAATACATATTCACTCTTGTTTTGAAGATACCCAGGTTGGAATTGACGCTTTGAAAAGATAACTTGAGTCAGTTGGACTTTAATGGTTACTCCACTGTCGTTACAGGTAGATGACATCTTAATGGTTACTCCACTGTCGTTACAGGTAGATGACATCTTAATGGTTACTCCACTGTCGTTACAGGTAGATGACATCTTAATGGTTACTCCACTGTCGTTACAGGTAGATGACATCTTAATGGTTACTCCACTGTCGTTACAGGTAGATGACATCTTAATGGTTACTCCACTGTCGTTACAGGTAGATGACATCTTAATGGTTACTCCACTGTCGTTACAGGTAGATGACATCTTAATGGTTACTCCACTGTCGTTACAGGTAGATGACATCTTATTGGTTACTCCACTGTCGTTACAGGTAGATGACATCTTAATGGTTACTCCACTGTCGTTACAGGTAGATGACATCTTAATGGTTACTCCACTGTCGTTACAGGTAGATGACATCTTAATTGGACACACGGCTAGGTAGGTCATCATTATCATCATTATAATGTTAGTCCACATCTGGACATAGGTCCCCCTAATAAGTCTTCAGCTTGACGCATCCAACCTGCACTGTTTCGCAGCTCGTGTTCCCACCTGGCCGGGGGGCGTCCTACACTACGTAGGTAGGTACTGGGCCCAAAAGCCCATTACCCTTAAACGACATTTATGGACATAGGTGGGTAGGTACCTTATATAACACTATCGGACCATAAACAAAACCTCGTGCCGCCACTAAATTACCCAGTTAAAGATTATTCACCGGACTTTTACCCAACCCTGGCAATCACAACAATCAAGAACATACCCTATTTCACCCGCCATAAGGCCCAAAATAATTCACGATGAAATAGGGTTGCCAGTGCCACTTCGTAATTGCGATAGTTTAGGGTAATAATTTTATTTACGTTCTCTCGTTTTCAGGGTTAGTTTTGGGGAAAACGGGTTTTTTCGAGCAGCAACCTTACCAATGTGTTTTAAGAGACTTTTGGGAGTTTTCATTTTGTATATTGCGAACAATAATTTTTGGAAAAGTGGAAAATTATACCGGGATTTTGGTAAGTATTATTTTCTGTCTCTTAAGATAGGCAAGTGGAATGTTGAAATTGTTGAATTGTTTGAAATTCAAGTCGTGAAAAAGAATGAATGAAAAAGATTGGTACAGTTAATTAAGCTTGAATTCTCATCAAAGAAGGATGGCGCGAAATTGTTACTAAATATTAAATCGTTTTAATTAATTAAGAATAAAGTGAAATTAAAGTACAATCTAGAAATATAAAGGTCACAGTTTGAATGAATTTAGATACATCAAAGATAAAAGTGATAGAAAGATAAATGAGAGATATATACCACAGAAACTGAAATATAGATACCATAACATAACAGAACAGGTGAATCAAGGTGTTGCGCGTTAGTCCCTCTCGCTTCGGCACAAAGTGGTCCGAAAAAGGAAAATTTTTAAAGGCAGGTTTTAGTCTCGACCGCACATTCTCATGTAAGAAGCATAAATCAATACAGAAACAACTTGTGTGTCTTGGTCACGCTTCCGACTGGTATTGATATAGATCATTTTAGCTACCTGTAGATTGTTTGCAACAGTCTGCAGTTAGCTCAATTGTTTCTATTGTAAATACTAGTTTTAATTTAATTATATTCATCATCATCATCAGCCTTTTTCAGTCCACTGCTGGACATAGGCCTCCCCTAATGAGCGCCATAGCGCCCTGTCTTCAGCTTGCCGCATCCAGCATCTGCCAGCAGTCTTTCGCAAATCGTCATCCCACCTGGTCGGAGGGCGTCCTACACTACGTTTGCCGTTGTTTGCGTGTTTTGTTAATTATATTATTTGGCTGTAATTTTATTTCTTAATAAATGTGTAACCTAGTAGAAACAAATACTTTTAAGATTTTGGTAGAAATTTTGCTATGTTACAAAATTGTTTATAGGTAGGTAGGTAGGAAATTTCCAGGTTGTGGAATGCACTACCAGAGCCCATTAGAAAAGCAATATCATGACCTGTTTTTAAATCTCGTGTCAAGGAGTTTTTCCTGTCGGAATAGTGAATATTGGTACAAATTATTTATTTATTTATGTACCTATTTAAGTAGTTTATTATATTTATATTCTTTTTTTTTATGTGTTTATCTAGTTTATGTGTAAATATATTGAGTTAGGTAAATTAGTTATTGTAAATACTAGTTTTAATTTAAATTTGTTATTTGATTGTTATTTTCTTTCTGAATAAATTGAGTTAGGTAATTTGTAATATTTATTTATTTATTTAATATAATTATGTTTTTCAATATTCTGTTATATTCATGTTTATTTTATTTTTTGTATACCCCCTGCCTTTCTTATATTCATATAGTTCTTTCCATCCAAAGGTTGTCAGGAAGAGATCGCTTCTAAGCGATAAGGCCGCCCATTGTACTTGTCTCATGTAATATCTCTTTTTGTAACGTTTTTTTTCTGGTGTACAATAAAGTGTTTTGTATTGTATTGTGGTTATTGTAAATTTCCTAATCGTCTAGAAGTCTAGACTCGAACTATTTTATGGGGCGTTACAAAATTATCTCTAGAGATAATGGAATAAAATATTTTATTGGTAAAAACTCGCAAAGTGACAAGCAAAAGCTCCTGATATAAAATATGTTGGTTCAATTTATTTCCCAGTAGTGGTACCAAATAGACAGACAAAATCTCATCAAAATGTCGATGTCAATGCAAATAAATTCGGATACGGTAGATATCAATAAAAACGTCGCTCGGATACGTCGTGCGTATTGCGGTGACGTTCTGCGATTCTAACCGAATAATACGGCGGGAAGAATAAGATCGAGTTATTACTACTGGAACTCGATAATACATAAAAATCATTAAATAGAATACGAGGTCATTTAATAGAATACCAAAGTTAATAAAGTCATGCAATGAATGTGGCGAGGTGGAACGAAGGTCCGCCTGCGACGCAGAAGGTTGCGAGTTCGATGCCCGCCTTGACAAAAAATCTTTGTACGATCTATAGATATTTGTTACAGGTCTATGGTTTTTTCCAATTTTTTTGAATTTTCCAAGCGAACCACGTGCACACAAAACCCAGGAATGAAATAAGTTTCCAAAAATGCGACTTCGGCGAAATCCTATTTCATTTCTTAGAGGTACCCAGAGAGCAGGTAAGCACTATAACAAATATCTAATTATCTATCTTTGACCTAAAACTATAAAATTTGGCAAGAAGCAAGATTCTAGCACAAATAAAAACAAAAATCTAAAAACCGTATATTTTTTATATCCCTTATGTATTTGTGAACAAATAACTTTTTATGAACTGTCCGCACGAAACCCTTGATGCGAGACGAACTCGCACTTGACGTTTTATTTAATCCGAAACCGCTGTAGTATTATGTAGTATGTAGATGTATAATAAGTAGCTTTGTAAAACGATTTTCCACCGCATGCAAATCAAGAAAATTTGCCAGGCAAGAACCACATCTAGAACCAATAGTTCGAAGCAGGATATTGGTTTATGCAAATAACGTGCTGAACGGAGAAAATCGACGGCGTGCTATCGAGTGTTAATTCTTTACGGAAATTCCCTTTGTGTATATGGTGTGGGAAGTGGGAACACATAGGTAAAAGATTTTGTAAGGGCACGGAAATCGGTTGTCGTTTTCTTATTTTATAATTTATTGTTAATCTCTTTTTTTTACTTGTAACATGGCGGTATTCATTAAGAATTGTAATGTATTGTAATGAGAAAGGCGGCTTGCTAATAGCAGTGGGGGTGTTAAAAATACATAGAAGGAAGCCACTGCCCTTTTTTTGGTAAGTTCTATCCGTCTCTTACGACATTCACGGGCTGAGTTGCTTTGGGGGACGATTCTTACGCCACGACACCACGTCTTTCCCCCACCATGCTGCAAAGGTCCATTAGAAACAATGGTGAGATGAGTAGGTACTTAAGTACTTGAACTGATTGATTGAGTCGTTAGTAATTAATTACATTATCACACGAAAAGGAGATTATTTAGTACCTTCAGTAAGTAATCTAATGATGATTATAGCGTTGGGATGATATATAGGTTTACTTCAAGGTAGTTCTTTGTTAATCACTTGTTAAGAGTGCACTTAAGCATAAAAAAATCAGTAGAAGGGGATGATAACCGTGAGTTCTGGGGCGATAATTTTAGGTGGAATTTTATTTAAATATACAAAAAGTGTGGTCCGCCCCGGCTTCGCACGGGTATATTCTATAGCCTATATTCATTACTGATAATAAAGGAACCTAATGGTGAAAGAATGTTTCAAATTGGACCAGTAGTTTTGGAGCCTATTCAATTCAAACAAACAAACAAATCTTGCCTCTCTAAAATATTAATAAAGTCTAACGTCACAAAATGCAAAATAATCCGTAAAAATAAACATTTTTTACTCAACAGAACCTCCGCTATCTAAAAACCAACTAAAATTTTATCACAGCATGCTGAAAATGTGTACTAAAAATACTTATAAACTTCAAAACTGTCGGAAAAATGCTCGAAAAATAATACTAAAACTAAACACTAGGCAAAACGACCACTTAGCACTTTGAACAAAACAATTTCAATCCTCTCCCATCGTAATAAGGCTGTTTTTATTCAGCGAAATTAGCTCTTACTGGATGGCGATAAGAAGTCCTTGTTTTTAGGGTTCCGTACGCAGAGGGTGACAATGAGACCAAACGTCAGTCTGCCAGCAGGCTGTATGATACAGCCCGTGAATGGTAATTATGTAGACAGTAAAAAAAACAGTGTGTGTAATATAAATGATGACAGTAACAAAAAAGCACCATTATTATGTATTTACACACTTCAGCTTGCTAATCCTTTGAGCTATGTCGATAACCTTGGTTCTCTGTCGGATGTATTCGTTGCGAATCCTATCCTTCAGAGAAAATCCGAGCATAGCTCGCTCCATAGCTCGCTGGACGACTTTAAACTGGTGGACCAGCCTTACCGTGAGTGTCCACGTCTCAGCTCCGAGGTCATATAACCTCAAATAAAAGTATAGAACCTTTCACGTACAAGTATTACACGCACTTGACCGGTCTGTTTAGGTTCGGATTGGATTGAACCTTATTGGGTGGAGATAAGAGCGAGACAGTTATTAACAGTTGATTGTTTAGTTAGCGGAGTTTTCCTTAATTTGAGCTTGCCCGCTCTTTCTGTTTCGTTTTTCGATTACTTTTGTTTTTATTAAGTTGGGAACCCCATTTCTTTCAATTGCACGTAGAATTAGTTCAGTGACCTACATTCTTGTTGGCAACTGGATTAAAAGTCTGCTACGGAATATAAGAAGAGATTATTTTAAGTAGAGCGCAAGTTTGAACCTAGATAATCCTCGTCTAGGTACCTCTTTGGAATTTTCAGACAATTTTCAGTTGTAGATCTTGAAGTTTGAGAGTTAGTTAGGTTTAAGCATTCTTTTTTGAATAAACTCAAAGTCAATAACTTTATTTCTTTAGGCTTACAAAATAGGCACTTAGACAAGACATCTAATTAACTTCTGTAAAGTTTATGGTTATGGTATAGGTTATTCCATTGTATAAGATCTCTTTAATGTACCTACTTGTGTACCTGTAAATATCCTTTCTATTTTTTGCAATTTACCGTGGTCGTTTATTTTGTTGGGGATTCAATTTTGATCGCCCTATTAGTTATATATTATTGAAGAATAGTTAGCAGGTAGTAAAAAATCACCAGCAGATATCACGCGTGCATAACAATATTACGCACTAGTGCATATTATGCGTAATATTAATGGCTGATGATAATAGAATTATCATCAGCCAGTAAGAGACATTTGCCTTCTTGCATAAAGACTCGACTTTTTGGTGTTCCACTTACAAAGAACATGCATTTAATTTGAATTTAGTTTTGAAAATGGAAGTGAAAGCGCCTTCTTGTTCATTGTTGGATGTTTTATTTGATTCTTCCTCCTTGGTAGAATGGAGTGGCTAGTAAATTTGCGTTACGATTTATGCAATACGTGTTTGTTTTTTCCTTGCAAGTGTGTTGTAAAAGTAAAATAAATAAATAAATAATGCTGAACAATTCACACATCATCATCTAGCCCCAAGGTAAGCAGAGCTTGTGTTATGGGTACTAGATGACTGATATACATAAAATAATACATTACATAGATAGACATTTTTTATAATATATAGAAAACGACCAGAACACCATGAACAAATATCTACAGATCGAACACACATTGAACCCCACCGCGCCAAATCGGTCGTCAAAAAAAGTGCGTATGATACTCATAAGCAACTTGCTCGCTAGACACTCGGCTGATTACATATGATACTCGTAAGCAACTTGCTCGCTAGACACTAGGCTGATTACGTATGATACTCGTAAGCAACTTGCTCGCTAGACACTCGGCTGATTACATATGATACTCGTAAGCAACTTGCTCGCTAGACACTAGGCTGATTACGTATGATACTCGTAAGCAACTTGCTCGCTAGACACTCGGCTGATTACGTATGATACTCGTAAGCAACTTGCTCGCTAGACACTCGGCTGATTACATATGATACTCGTAAGCAACTTGCTCGCTAGACACTAGGCTGATTACGTATGATACTCGTAAGCAACTTGCTCGCTAGACACTCGGCTGATTACATATGATACTCGTAAGCAACTTGCTCGCTAGACACTAGGCTGATTACGTATGATACTCGTAAGCAACTTGCTCGCTAGACACTCGGCTGATTACATATGATACTCGTAAGCAACTTGCTCGCTAGACACTAGGCTGATTACGTATGATACTCGTAAGCAACTTGCTCGCTAGACACTCGGCTGATTACGTATGATACTCGTAAGCAACTTGCTCGCTAGACACTCGGCTGATTACATATGATACTCGTAAGCAACTTGCTCGCTAGACACTAGGCTGATTACGTATGATACTCGTAAGCAACTTGCTCGCTAGACACTCGGCTGATTACATATGATACTCGTAAGCAACTTGCTCGCTAGACACTAGGCTGATTACGTATGATACTCGTAAGCAACTTGCTCGCTAGACACTCGGCTGATTACGTATGATACTCGTAAGCAACTTGCTCGCTAGACACTAGGCTGATTACGTATGATACTCGTAAGCAACTTGCTCGCTAGACACTCGGCTGATTACGTATGATACTCGTAAGCAACTTGCTCGCTAGACACTCGGCTGATTACGTATGATACTCGTAAGCAACTTGCTCGCTAGACACTCGGCTGATTACGTATGATACTCGTAAGCAACTTGCTCGCTAGACACTCGGCTGATTACGTATGATACTCGTAAGCAACTTGCTCGCTAGACACTCGGCTGATTACGTATGATACTCGTAAGCAACTTGCTCGCTAGACACTCGGCTGATTACGTATGATACTCGTAAGCAACTTGCTCGCTAGACACTCGGCTGATTACGTATGATACTCGTAAGCAACTTGCTCGCTAGACACTCGGCTGATTACGTATGATACTCGTAAGCAACTTGCTCGCTAGACACTCGGCTGATTACGTATGATACTCGTAAGCAACTTGCTCGCTAGACACTCGGCTGATTACGCCCTCGCCTCGGCTCTGCAACCCACAGCCTCGTGTATAATGAGCAACTTAGGTCACTTGTATCTGAATATAGATGGTACTATTATCGCACACCACGTGCGAAGCCGTGGACAGAAACTAGATATTTATACCTTTGGTTATTTAACCTAGTTAAACTAACAGACGGAAAAGCAGTCATTTTGTAATTTAAAGTAAGCAGTAGCTACATTTTTCGTTCCGTAATTGACAATGCTGGCTCGTAGTGAAAATTCTACGCCATTTTTCGTACAATACGGGCTGCTAACAAGCTGTTGCCCCCGGCTTTACTCAGCATGGTTGCGGTGCGGTTGCTAGGTATACAAATTATTGTTGAGTTATTCTTGCTGACAGGATACTGACAAAAGTTAAATTTTTGCAAGACACGTAATTGCAGGGCCTGTTTTAAACTGGATTAACACCTCGCTAGTTGAAAAACTAGCGTGTGTTAATTTTCATTCTCCCTCTGCATTTCAATAAAGGGATATCTCACCCGAATAATAAATTAAGAAAATTTAATGGGCTATTTCTTCCTTAGATCAATTTATTTATTACCATATTCTGCTGCCTGCGGCTTAGCTCGCATTTTCCAGGGGAAAAGTTACTATGTCCATCCAGAAGATACCATTTCCCTCAATGCCACACTAGGATCCGTTTAGCTGTTGTGGTGTAAAAAGGTTACTTAAAGATAGACAGATAGACGGACAGAATTACTTTCAAATATAATATTAGTATGGAAGTATCTGTACCCTAACGAAGTAAAATGGACACCCGGACAACGTTACCTTTCTTTGTACTTTTTAGAGTTCCGTCTCCAATGGTGAAACTGAGCAATGGCATGCAATGGCAGGCATCATTGACGACTTCTGTGGCGCGGTGGGCGAAGGTCCGCCTGCGACGCAAGCGGTTGCGGGTTCGCCTTGGGACAAATATTGTACGATCTGCAGGTACCTATTTGTTCCGGGAGTTTTCAATGTATAATAAAAAATATCTATCTATGTAATTTATTGTATTATGGATAGCTCATGAGCCCATCTAGGTAACTTAAATTTACCGAGTCCATTTCCTCACAAAATACAGAGTTACTATGACACTTTCAAGACTAATAATTTTAAGAAACAATTAAAGCTTATTAAGTTGACGTTAAGCACCTCTATACACCTATAGAATAGATAGCAATAAATTATTGAGTATTGAGAAAAAAATCTGTGATTTAAATTGAATGTTGTAAGGAACCTTTAAAGCGAAAACTTAACTCGGACTTTTAAAAATCGAAACTTGCTTGCAGAATTCCTGAAATTTTCAAGACATTCTGGTCAGTTTTAAATTTACTACGCTGGGTTATTGAAAATGTTGCATGTTTTGCATATTTGGTTTAATTTAATATACTAATATAATCTCAGCAAATATTTTCGAAAATGGCTTTATGATTGCATCCACATTGCATTAGTTTTTGCGTCGCTTTAAATTCCTTAGTGATACCAAAAATGCGATAAAATTAAAATTAAAACTCCTACAAAACGTTTACTTCTGGGAACGAAGAAAAACAGAACAGACGGACAGAGTGATTTTCGATAACATAATGTTGTGGGTACTAGACAAAATAACTGTGTATTTAATATAATTATAGATAAAAAAAAACAGACAAACAATAGAATTAATTTAAAACTAGTATTTACAATTGAGCTAACTGCAGACTATTGCAAACAATCTATACAGCTCAACTGATCCATATCAATAAATAAATAAATAAATAATGCTGGACAATTCACACAGCATTATCTAGCCCCAAGGTAAGCAGAGCTTGTGTTATGGGTACTAGATAACTGATATACGTAATATTATACATTACTTAGATAGATATTTTTATTATACATAGAAAACACCCAGACCAACGGAACAAATTTCTGCAGATCGTACACAAATTTGTTCCGAGGCGGGGATCGAACCCGCAACCTCTTGCGTCGCAGGCAGACTCTCGCCCGCTGCGCCACTGAGGTCGTCACCAGATATAGATAAATATTTTTAATTATATATAGAAAATACCCAGAACCAATCTGCATAATACAACGTACATTTATTCCGAGGCGGGAATCGAACCCGCAATCTCCTGGATCACAAGCGAACTTTCGTCCGCTGCGCCTCAGAGAACTTGGCCTCCTTGCTTTCTGTCCATTCATTTAGGTTCAATTTCACCGTTTGCTGCCAAAACTAAGATCATCAAAACGGAGTTCAGCTTGATCGAGTTCAAATTCGTAATACCTTTGTGACATGACAGTTATGAACTTGGCTAAGCGCTTCATCTTTATGTTGGGGAAATTCACTAATCTCGTTTGAAACACTAAACTAAGTTTATCTCATATTGAACGCGTTCAATTGCAACGGTAGGTATAACTGGACATTAGTCGTGAAAGTTAACAGAAAGATTTACATTAATAATTAGTATGGTTAATACGTAAAGTTGGTTTGTTGGTTGGTTTGGTTATTCCGACCGGATGGTATGACGATTTGCGAAAGACTGCTGGCAGATGCTGGATGCGGCAAACTGAAGACAGGGCGCTATGGCACTCATTAGGTCAATATCAAGCTGTGGACTAATAAAAGCTGATGATGATGATGATGATGGTTATTAGGAAGAATAAATTTCGCCCACGACATATTTATAGTCAATCTATAAAATCTACACATTTAGTACGCATTGCAGGACTATTCTGTTGGAAAAAAGCCAGTGAGAATATTAGAAGTTTGGGGCGATACTTGAGAAATGGCTGCTATTACGTTCTGTCATGAATGCTAAATAAAGAAAACAATAATTTATCTTTAACATTCGTGTAGAAAATCGATAAAATTGGTACTCCTAAATTTATCCCTGTGCAAGTAACGCACTATAAATAAAGCAAAAAGCTAAAATTGGTACTCTATTGGGATTATTCTATTTTCTGGGAGAAAGGAAGCCTATGTCAAACAATAGGAACAGCATTCATCTCCATGTACCATAGAGATCCGTTTGTTTTTAGTGGAGAAAGACAGGGTTTTTTTATTGCTCCATACCCAATAGGTAAAACGGGACCCTATTACTAAGACTCCGCTGTCTGTCTGTCTGTCACCAGGATGTATCTCATGAACCTTGTACACTGTAGACAGTTGAAGTTTTCACAGATGATGTATTTCTGTTGCCGCTATAACACTAAATACTAAAAAACATAATAAAAAATATATAAGGGGCCTCCTATACAAGAAACGTGATTTTTTTGTCGTTTTTATGGATAATGGTACAGAAACTCATAATTAAATGAGAGCGAAAGTTATAAAATCGCTTGAACATGAATAAAAATAAATTTTCGCTTAATGATAATGTATTTTGAAAAACTGGAAAATACAAAGATAGCTATTTCTTTTCCGATTATGTGTGCAAAATTTCATTGAAATCGGGGACGTAGTTTCCAAATGAACCGTACGTTTGTATGAGGGCTTAGATTAGAGGTTCCGACCCCCCTTCAACATCATCATCGGCCTTGTTCCGTCTATAGTGACGATTTAGGTAATGCCTGTGGTTAATGCCTGTCTTTAAATCTCGTGTCAAGGAGTTTTTCCTGACGGAATAGTGAATATTGGTACAAATTAATTGTTTATTTATTTATATAAGTAGTATATTATATATATATATATAAATACCAACTTGGGCACTAAGTTGATCCAGCCCGATTTCCCTGCAATCCGGACTCCACCTTTTCCCCCTTATTACTCGACTCCGGTTGTATAGATCTCGCCCGGAGTGGCAACGGCGCAAATTTGAAAGCGACGTTGCCAAACGTATTCATCGAGAAAGTGATGTACTCGACATTTTTTTCGTTACGATCTCGAACTCAATCGACTCCGTAACGGTCAAAATTCTGAAACGCTCAAACACTTGTTGGCTCCAATTTATATACCAAATCCAAAGTCGTAAGTTGATCTGATCCATTTATATTATCAAAATTAGAGCTTTATTTGATCCGACAAAGCGAAACTGAATATAAAGTAAAGTAGGTAACTTTTTCGAATACACTTCAGTATTTGTTGGCTCCGTTTATATTATATTTGCAGAGCTCCATACATTGCTAAATCCGCCTAGAGAAGACAAACCTAAACGACTCCGTAACGTTCAAAATTTTGAAATGCTCAAACACTTGTTGACTGAGTTTTATATACCAAATCCAAAGTCGTATGTTGATCTGATCCATTTATATTATCAAAATTAGAGCTTTATTTGATCCGACATAAGAAACTATCTTATGAAAGGTAGGTATATTTTTTTCGCATAAACTTCAGTATTTGTTGGCTCTGTATCTATAATATTTGCAGTGCTCCATACATTGCTGCATCCACCTTCACATGTGAAGGCTGAAATTGTTTTCATTATGACTCTAGAAGTCGAGTTGTGTGCGCACGTCATCATCAGCCTATACCAGTTCACTACTGGACATAGGCCTCCCCTAATGAGCGCCATAGCGCCCTGTCTTCAGCTTGCCGCATCCAGCATCTGCCAGCAGTCTTTCGCAAATCGTCATCCACCTGGTCGGAGGGCGTCCTACACTACGTTTTCCGAGTTGTGGTCTGCACTCAAGAACACGTTTACCCCAGCGGTTGTCGGTTCTTGGCCTGCCCACTGCCACTTCAGCTTGCTAATCCTTTGAGCTATGTAGATAACTTTGGTTCTCTGTCGGATGTATTCGTTGAGAATCCTATCTTTTAGAGAAACTCCGAGCATAGCTCTCTCCATAGCTCGCTGGGCGACTTTAAACTGGTGGAACAGCCCTACCGCGAGTGTCCTCATCTCATCTCCGTAGGTCATGACGGGAAGGACGCACTGATTGAAAACTTTCGTTTTCAAGCATTGCGGTATGGATGACGAGGAGACTTGACGTAGTTTGCCAAACGCGTCCCAACCTAGCTGGATCCTCCTCTTGGCCTTCTTCTCGAAATTGTTTTTACCCAACTGCAAAATCTGCCCAAGGTAAGTGTATTCGGAAACAATTTAAAGAAGATAGCCATGTACGACGACCGGTCCTGGATCAATGTGGCCATTGAACCTTGGTTTTTCCAAGTTCATGCCAAGACCGATGCGTCGTGAGGCTGAAGCTAGGCCGTCCAGCATCCGGTTAAGCTCCTCCAGCGACTCCGTCATCGAGACTGTCATCAGCAAATCGCAGATGTGAGATGTAATCGCCGTGTACGTTTACGATTATGTTGCGCAGTGCGCACGTATCAAGTGATAAATAATACAAGGTGTTTGTTGTTCTGGCTGTGTCATGTCGGCCTAGAATTGCACCACCCAACTCTTCCCGTGGGTGTGTGGCGACTAAGGGATATACACCGGGGGGTGGCAGCAGCGCCCCCCGAAGAACTGCCTCTAAGGAAGTGGAAATAGTGAAACCCCGACACTGAGACAAAAATTAGATCGTCTTCATCATAACGGACAGCAAGCACATATTCAGAGATGTCTCAGTGATCAACAGGTTCAATACAGCATCTGATCACCTCCGAGGCTCTTTGAATACCAACTTGAACCATGAAAGAAACCGTCTGATGAAGTCCATGCTCCAACCTAACCCTGTCCATTATCATAGCGGGCACCGAGAAGTTTCAGCAGCTTCTCGAGGAGTGTTTTGCTGCCTTGGAACCCACTGATGACGCTGACGAGACCCTACATAATTTGATAGAGGAGGGCATCAAGTTCTGCAATAAGCAGCGCACTGGGAAGAAGTCCAAACTCTCGGATGAGACTCTCGGTCTGATGGCAAAAAGACGGGAAACCATCCAAATAACTTTGTCAGAGCGGTCAGACCTGAACAAGCAAATTGCGAATATGGTACGGCGTGACCTTCGAAGCTCCAGCATACGCCGAAAACCAAGGGTTCAAAGTATTCACTTAGCAACATGGCAGGAGCCACCTGACGAAGCTTAAAACGCACGATGGGAGGACCGTATTGTCGAAGCCGGAGACCTCTGCCGAGATAGATAATTTCTATAGCCTTTTATACGCTGCACATGCATGCCCCTCGTGCGCAACGGGACGACTACAATTCCAGAGCCACCCTGACACGCCACTACACCAACAAACTGCCAGAAATCAGTCAAGACGAAATCGTGATGGCTCTGAGGCAGCTTAAAAATGGAAGAGCCCCCGGGAAAACGGCATTACTTCAAAGCTTCTGAAGGCAGGAGCAGCCCGTGTTATACAGGAGCTACAGAACCTGTTCTACACCTTCCATCACAGTGGAATAACTCCCAACTCAAAGCGTGGGGCGGCAGCTTGGTGGTGCTCTTTTTTGTGAAGGGAGATAAAACCCCTCTTAAAAACTACAGATTCATCACACTCCTGAGCCACAACTATCAGCTTTTCTCACGAGTAGTCACAAATCGTCTCGCCAGGAGATTCTACGAGTTCCAGCCACCGGAACAGACTGGGTTTCGCGGAGGATATGACACCATAGACCACATACACACAGTGCGGCAGATTATACAGAAGTCCGAAAAGTATAATCAGCCCCTGTGTCTGGCCTGAAAAGGCCTTTGAGTCTGTCGAAAACTGGGCTGTTCTGGAATCCTTACAGGGATGCCAAGTAGACTATCGTTATATCGAGGTGCTGAGATATCTGTATGATGCCGCCATCATGAGTATCCAAGTACAGGGCCAGCAGTTTAAACACAGGCTCAGCAATTACATCTCACACCTGCTATTCGCTGCTGACATAAGTCTTGATGGCGGAGTCGCTGGAAGAGCTGAACCTGATGCTGGACGGCCTAGCTTCAGCCTCACGCAGCATCGGTTTTGGCATGAACTTGGATAAAACCAAGGTCATTATCAATGACCACATTGATCCGGGAGCGGTCGTCGTACATAGCCACCTTCTCGAAATTGTTGCCGAGTACACTTACCTTGGGCAGAATTTCCAGTTGGGTAAAAAAAAATTCGAGAAGGAGGCCAAGAGGAGGATCTAGCTATGTTGGGCAGCGTTCGGGAAATTACGTCGAGTCTTTTCGTCACCCATTACGCAATGCTTGAAAACGAAAGTTTTCAGTCAGTCCTACCCGTCATGATCTAAGGAGCTGAGACGTGGACACTCACGGTAGGAAGAGTCTACTAATTCAAAGTCGCCCAGCGAGCTATGGAGAGAGCTTTGCTCGGAGTTTCTCTAAAGGATAGGATTCGCAACGAATACATCCGACAGAGAACAAGGTTATCGACATAGCAAGTTGAAGTGGCAGTGGGCTGGCCATATCTCTAGAAGAACCGACAACCGCTAGGGTAAACGTGTTCTTGACCTTGTGGAGACCGCGACTCGGCGAACGTAGTGTAGGACGCCCCCAATCACGATTTGCAAAAGACTGCTGCCAGATGCTGGATGCGGCCAGCTGAAGACAGGGCGCTATGGTGCTCATTAGGGGAGGCCTATGTCCAACAGTGGACTAACATTTTTACCAACCTTTGAAATTTCCTTTGTAATTTTGAAAAATCAGAGCCGAGATCCGCGCTTTAGTTGTTCTGCTTGAAATGTGTCGAACAAAACTGCTATAAACAAATCTGCTAAGATGTTTTATAAAAATCAGCAAAGAATCAAACTGATAATTTAAAATGTTAGATTTAGGTGAAACGAAAGGCTTAGGGTGCAAGCAACCAATGGCTGAGCTCGGTGGGCTCTGATTGGCTCATTTGAATCGGATCAACTAGTGCTAAAACGCCAAAAAGGTGGATTTGTATAAAACACACGTAATTATTATTATTTCTGATGGTGACACTTGTGGCTCCGTTCGGATCCACGTACGTACGGGTGATGCGGCATTGGATCAACTAATACCACCCGGATCAACAAGTGAAAACGGATCAAATAAATACTACCTATATGGCACGTTTGATCAACTAAGTGCCCATGGGGATATCTATATATATATATGTATATTCTTTTTTTTTTTAAGTATGTGTTTATCTAGTTTATGTGTAAATATATTGAGTTATTTTTTTTGTAATATTTATTTATTTAATATAATTATGTTTTTCAATATTCTGTTATATTCATGTTTATTTTATCTTTTGTACACCCCCTGCCTTTCTTATATTGTTGTGAGTTGCCTGGAAGAGATCGCTTCTAAGCGATAAGGCCGCCCATTGTACTCGTCTCATGTAATATGTCTTTTTTGTCATGTTCTTTTTCTGGTGTACAATAAAGTGTTTTGTATTGTATTGTATTAAGTTATTTTTACATTTTTTGGTGTGGCTGTGCAGCCCTATGCGCGAACGCATCGACCCCCCTTAAGTTTCAAGCACTATGATAATCAACACAAACTTTTGAAATAGAAAACACTAGGTATAAGAGATTTTCTATACCATAGAAAAACAGAGAGGCATAAATCTTATCGTACCTATACACACAAAGTATCAAGGGATAACCTTGAAAGGGCTTAGAATATAAAAATAATTGACAGATTGAAATTAAATTAATACCTAACGCTGGACAATTCACAAATCAATAACCAGCCCCAAACTAAACAGAGATTGTATTATGGGTACTAGATAACTGATATACATAATACATATAATGAATATTAATATAAAGCGACCTGATCACCCTAAACAAATATCTGCAGATCGTAAAAACATTTGTCTCAAAGCGGGAATCGAACCCGCGGCCTCCTGTGAGACACAGAGGCCGTCATTACAGCGGTAAGTTTACAGAGGTAGTTAATTAACATAAAAGTATCTACATGGCATCAAAATTATATCCGTAGGTATTGGCAAATCTATTGGTCAAATAGTCCTGTAGCCTATAGACTTGTTTTTCTAAATAATGACAAGGCTGACGACTATCCTGTCCATCGAGGCGATTCTTTATTGTCACATATTCACAAAGCCAACGCTTTAACAAAAAAGTAAAAAGACGTTGTACATTATAAATTGACAATAACTCAGGATATGAATACAAAATATGAAAATCATGTTTCATAATAGCCTATTTATGAATTTTAGCATAGAAAAGGTGTTCTTTGTAGCTTATAAAGCGTATTGTACAGAGAATAAAGGTTAATCCTGCATAATGCCCAATAATTTCAGATTTCTTTGGTGACGGAACGGTCTAGAAAGCTTTTTTCTATAAAATGTTTTAAACTTCTGGTTCCAAGTAGCAGAAAAAAGGATATTTTACAAAACTAACCCGGTTTCAGTTGGCTTACCATAGTTTTTTTCTGGGATGTTTCATCATCATCATCAGGCTACATTAGTCTACTGCTGGACATAGGCCTCTTCTAATGAGCACCATACGTCTTCAGCTGGGTTATAATACGCGTCTATAAATAAAAGAAAATAAACATTTTATGAAAATGGGAGGAGGCTTCTTATAATATAAGGAAGGAATCTAAAGCACGCATAAAATAGCTATATTTTTTACGCAGTGTTATAGACTTGCACAAATTATTAAATTAATTTCTTTGCGAACTCACATAGAAATTAACGTATTTTTGTTTCATTGCCTGCTTCGTCAAATATTTCACGCCCGTGGACCCTTGGAGCCATTATGGTCGCGGGCTATAAGGTTCAATATAATTTTCGTTCAGCGAACACTCAGGTTCTAGAATGATTTCCCCGCACATGCGCGTATTTATTGCCACATTTGATATTACAATTTGAATTTAGTCCAGTGATGTTTTTGAAGCTTCTGAAATCATTATTACTAGTTATAGTTTTGAAGAAATGACGATTACCTCGTATGTTTTAATTCCAAGTGCCCAAATGACACTCTCGGTACATATCGGACACTTTTTTCGCCTTGGTGTACAATGTACTATTACGGGGTCAGCGGTTAAAGGTTTCTATAGACTACGGTAACAGCTTCATATCACGCAGACCGCAAGCTTATATGCCACTTTTCTCGTATTCGGAAATCTACCTTATCAGCATACATAATGTTAGTTTTAGAAAAATTATTAGACGTAAAAAATACTTAAAACCGAGCACGTAACTTGATCAGATCCAACAATCATATTAGCACAAACGTAATATGTACGTCATACCGTAACTCCCTAACTTAATCGCTTACAAAACTCTGATTTCCTGACGTTTACAAATGATCGCCGATACAGAGGCGTTCATCGGCGAAATTCCAAACTTTCTTCCCCATATCAATCACATAAAACTTTTTATGAGGGTTTTTCGATGACGAACGAATATCTTAACGAAGGTAAGCTTTTTCTTTGAAGTGGCCCCTTTTAAGTTTGACAGGGAATGATGGGGAATTAACGTCAGCTGTCAAAATTGTTAGGATGTTTTTTAACTGCAGATAAACTGCGGTGGAAGAACATTCATATAATAATATGTAGGTACGAAAAAATTCTGCCAAACGGAGAACTGTTGACCACAATCCCACAAGAATAAAAGTGACTATTTGGCTGATGATGTATCACAAAGGCTTTTTAGAAAACGCCTTATTTATCCTTGTTCGAATGTTTATGGGCTGGAAAACAGTAGCGGGCAGCGCGTTTTAAACCTCAGCGGTACGAATGATGAATGTAGAGGAAAACCGCATCGTGCAAGTGTAAAATATATCCACAAGATAAAGGCACAAGATAAAGGTACAAAACACAGCAGAAAAATGCTGGATGCGGCTGAAAACAGGGTTCTATGACGCTAAAAGTGTATATGCAATGAGTTCAAAAAAGCATTTTATAAAACACAAAAAAAAAACAATTCTCTAAGTGAAACCGAAAAATATATTCTGATAAAAAGTTCACAACAAATCTATGCATATACTCCAATAAGGGCCCTATATCTACCCAGTGCAGTGCACTAGTATAGTATAGACTAATGGTGATCATCATGCTTATTCTACTAAATATTTTGTCCTTAACTCAAGCTTGACTAGTTTTTTAGTACGTATAATAAAAAGCGCTAAATTCGATTATGTGTTTCAGCGTGTAGGAGAACCAAACAACCACACTGTCGCCTTTATAAAATTAGTATGTCACTAGAGAATGCAAAAAACCTAATAAAAAGAATCCCACACAGCCTGGGAGTTGTAAAACAATAATTACTCGTAAAATAACACGTTAGCACGGTGGCAACACCCGATGGGTCCCGCGAGGGCAGTGCCAGTCTTATTGAGGAAAATAATATGGAATAGAATAGGTTTCTTGTGTGTGTTTCCAGGTGTAGCAATATGTTATTATTTTTAGCCTGGATCGTCTTATTTATTCCCTCAAGCTTAATAAACAGTATAACACTTTTGAAAATGCTCGACTAGCTAAATAAATAATAAATAAATAATGCTGGACAATTCACACAGCATTATCTAGCCCCAAGGTAAGCAGAGCTTGTGTTATGGGTACTAGATAACTGATATACGTAATATTATACATTACATAGATAGATATTTTTTATTATACATAGAAAACACCCAGACCAACGGAACAAATTTCTGCAGATCGTACACAAATTTGTTCCGAGGCGGGGATCGAACCCGCAACCTCTTGCGTCGCAGGCAGACTCTCGCCCGCTGCGCCACTGAGGTCGTCATAACTACGACTAGCTACACAATTTTGGTGATCATCGCCAATTTTTAATAGATTTTGACAATTATTTATTTGTTGTAAAATAAATAAATAAATAATGCTGGACAATTCACACAGCATTATCTAGCCCCAAGGTAAGCAGAGCTTGTGTTATGGGTACTAGATAACTGATATATGTAATATTATACATTACATAGATAGATATTTTTTATTATACATAGAAAAACACCCAGACCAACGGAACAAATTTCTGCAGATCGTACACAAATTTGTTCCGAGGCGGGGATCGAACCCGCAACCTCTTGCGTCGCAGGCAGACTCTCGCCCGCTGCGCCACTGAGGTCGTCCAAAACTAGTACTGATGCAATTGAGCTAACTGCAGACTGTTGCAAACAATCTTCAGGTAGTTCCATATCAATACCAGTCGCGCAAGTGCCCAAGACATTGCCCCGCTGTATGGCAATGCTGATGCGCTGTGCCAGATACTCACCAGCTTTCGGGTCACGAGTCGGTTCGACCAGACGCTCAGATTATTTTTTGAAACCCGGAGATCCTCGTTACCGAACAGCCCTAAGGGTCTGAACTCCAAGGAGAGCAAATGCGTAGGCTCAGTCGAGACCTACATTTTTGTTATTTAAAACATACCAAATTATGCATCGTATGTTTTCAACACTTGTGTGTGCGTAGGTAACGTGTGCTGTTCCCTATATGAATTTCCTCTGTGCCTCTAGCGGATACTAAGAGGAACTAATTTTCATAGTAGGTACGACAGCAATCCAATAGTTTCATACAAACGAGGATACTTTTCAAATCATTTTGAGTTATTTGCTGCGGTTTTGCAGTACAACTTTGACAAGTCAGCGATAGTAAATGAAAACTTTTCCGTTTTGCTATCGTGCAATATCATACTGTTCACACTGAAGCATATTAGTGCATTTCTGGAATCACAGCTCGATTTCTGATAGGTAGCTGAAACCAGGAAGTAATTCTGCATCAATCATCGTCGACTCTCGACGTAAACAAATCAACGTTGACTGCATCGGAAAACGATTAGCAGTCGTCGATTAGCCGAGCAATCACATCCGGAACTTTGATGTTACGAGTTACGGAATTACGTTACTTAAGATCGATATACCTTAAATGTGCGCGGATAAGGTCAAAAACGTGACGCTGAAATAACCTTTGCACAAACCAAAAACTACGCGACTTCTGTGACGTCATTGTTATATCAATACTGACGATGGATATATGGTGCTACCATATACCACGGACCCTTGCGAATGGAATATTTGAAAAACGTTGTCATAGAACAAAAGGAATAGATAATTAGATCTTGCTTGGATTAACTTAATGTTTAATACTAAATACTCATTTATTTATTGCATTCTATAGGTGTACAGAGGTGCTTAAAATCTAGGTATTTAGTGTCACTATAGACCCAGCTAGGCACAAAATATACTAAGGAGAGAGAGGAGGACGTCATCGTTGCTAGGTTAGATATATTTTAGTACTTTGTATTTTTCTTATTTTTTGTTGAAATATTCGTGTACTGTGTAGTATGCTTTTGTTATTAATAAAAGCTTTAATTGTTTTATAAATATTTAAGCGTTATTCTCATTTTTAAACACATCAGGTAATTTATTATATAATTTAATTGACATTACATAGGGGCTCGATGAGTGAAGTTTAAGTTTTGAATCTGGTCCTATAAGTTTGTGTTTCGTATAGAACGAGACCCCTCTCGTTCTTTACGAAACACATGTTGTATGTTTATGTATGTTTCTTCTCGGGTTTTATAGAATTCTTCATGGTTTACTATGAAACCATATATCGAACATGCTACCTACTACGTCATTTTCTTTCTCACAGCTCTTGGTCCACTACGCCACTAGGTCGTGCTATTTTGCGCTAAAAGCAAAAAAGCTCACCTGTCTGTCTCCCGCCAAATTTCCGTTTTACTTTGATCTCAACCCTCCTCTGTGTAGATCTTTGAAAATAATAATACGAGTAATAAGTTCTAAGTAATTTTCTACATCTCAAGTGAAACTATAGATATCTTTACTAACAAAGAAAATTATAATCAAATACTGCAATTAAATTAAACTGAGTATTTACAATTGAAACAATTCAGCTGACTCTTAATCTTCTAATTGAGCTACTTAATATTTTTGTTCCCAAGTTGAGCTACTTTACCAGAACTTATAACCAATTTATTTAAGTTGTTTCTAATACAAAGCTTACAACGGTGTAATTGTAGGTAGGTATGCATAAGCACTTAGGTAAGTTATTAGGAACTTTAATGAGATCTAGATATTTTTTTATTGGCAGTGGGCCGGTCATATCTCGAGAAGAACCGACAACCGCTGGGGTAAACGTGTTCTTGAGTGGAGACCGCGACTGGGCAAACAGTGTAGGACGCCCTCCGACTAGGTGGGATTACGATTTGGTCAAAAATGTACTTTCCAAATAAATGGCAAATGTTTGAAACAAATGCATTTGACGGATCTTGTTTTCATTAAGACTTGACTACTGTTTTTTTTTTCTTGTACTTTATTTATGTATTTATTCAAGATTGACTTATGGAATAGCATATATTCATATACCAGGGGCTTGTAGCCGCGCCACCTCTAAAACAATAAATACCACCTAACTGCGATCCCCAACTCGCATACCCAGCGTGGGGATTATGGGCATTTCCCCCCGAAGATAAAAACCAATGCCGCTCTTCAGGACGACGTCCGCGTCCAGCAGTGGATCAATATAGGCTGTTGAGGTGAGGTTGAGGATACATTCCAAAATATCAAACATTATTATAATTATAATTTAATCTCAGTTTATCGTGTGTAAAACCTACTCTATCTTTATATCTACTTCTTACATATTTCTTATTTATTGGCCTGAAAGCGTAGTTCTTTTGAGATATGAGTGCCACCTAAAATCTGAGTGCAGAGTTTTGGCGGAAAGGTGTCAAGTTCCGACGGTTCACTGACCTCGTTCCAGGGTCACCGCCATGCATCATCGTCAGCTGGCACCCTGATTGCGTCATCTTCACATCTTGCATTAATTTGTTGATATTTTATATTTTTGCGTACGTAAGTACGTTCGATTTTTAGAGACAAGGACGAGCGAACACCCCGCGGTGAAAGCGAGAAAGGGAGGCAAGAGCCGGCCTGCGCGCAATTTCACTGCTTTTTATTTATAAATTTGTTATTGCTCTGAAATAATACTCTTTCGCAAAAATATAAAACCATAATCCTCTAAAGTGTTTAGTTAAGTATTTTTTACTTATTATGTTAAGTAACTAGCAAATGAAACTGGTTTTCCGTAGTAAAAATGCAAAATTTAGAGGAAACTTTGCGATTTTTTTTCTATCGAGTCAAGTTGTGTCAATCGTGTTTCGGCTCCTAACAAAAATTCTTAACTTTCGATGCTCATCAAAAAAGATTTTACAAATTGTGTTTTCTTGCCTTAAAATTGATTTTCCGTATAGGCAAAACCTGAGTTTTGGGACCTACTTCACCTTAATTCGTTTTTAATATTGTATGTACTCGTATGTTAGTTTTAAGGTTTATACATAAGTATGGTCCGTAGCTTGAAGACTTGTAACTTAACTATAGTCTGAAATAAATAAATAATGCTGGACAATTCATAGAACATTATCTAGCCTCAAGATGAAAGAATGATATTATTAAAAAATAAATAATTATCTACACAAAAAAAGCTGGTGTAATGGGTAACAAATTACTATTTAAATATCTATTTCATAGTTCAATATAATTAGGACACATTTTATATATTTTAACACATTGACTGCCACTAAGGCACATGAACCTGTAGAATAGCTACTTAGACAGCGACGCATTTCTGCGGTTATACCATTTAGTACCTAATCGAAAACTGTTAAAAGCATTTCATAATTAAAGTTTAGAAAAACATAGCAAAAGTTCCGAAATAATGTTCTGTTTCTATGCGGAGTATATTTACACTACCAAATTTCTTTCAACTAATTTAGAACTTTACGCAGGTGGATATAGCGTTTATTTTAATGAAATGAAAAAGTTAATTGCGTAGTTTTGTAGACATAAGACATTTACCGTAGAGCTTCGTAGCACATTTGCTACGAAATACCGTAGCATTTTGCTACGAGAATGCTACGGCAAATATTTACACTTCATTAAAAAGAGCATAAAACCAAAAATCTGTTTTTTTTAATATTCTTGCATTAAAATTAGAATTATGTTATTCCTCAGGATACAATTTTAATCTCTATATGAAAACTAATCATAAACCGTTCAGCTGAGAATAAATTAAAGACAATCTAGTTACTTTTTACTTACAGTTATATTAGTAACATGAAAGTTTAGATGTTTGGATGGATGGATATTTATTTCTTTTTCACGACAAAACCACTTAACGGATCTGGCTGAAATCTTGCATACAGGTAGTTCTAAGCCTCGAATAAACATTAGGTTTCGTTTTATTCCATAAATCAGTTCTCATGGGATAGAAATAACCTTTAAAGGATTCCAAAGACAAACCGTGTGAAGCCGCGGGCAGATATTTATTATTATTTTTAGCAGAATCGGTAATAAATTAGTATGGAAGTAGCAAATATCCAACTCTTCCCGTGGGTGTCGTAAGAGGCGACTAAGGGACATACACCGGGGGCGGCAGCAGCGCTTCTTGCAAAATGGATTTAAGACCGAACTGCGATACCCAACCTGCATGTCCAGCGTGGGCATTATGGGCATTACCCCAATGAGATAAAAAATCAGGGGGAGGCCTGTGTCCAGTGCCTGTGTCCAACAGCCTATAATAGTCCAGTGGACTATTATAGGCCTCAACCTCCTCAACAGCCTATAATAATAGGCTGTTGAGGAGGTTGAGGTAGCAAATAGACGATTTACCTATCTTTCCAACTAAAAATTGGCCAAAGAACGTCTTTTTATAAAAAGTTAGTTTTGCATGAAAAAAATAAAAGCAGACAATTCCTAATTTTACAAAATAAAAATCAGTTTTCATGATATAACAACAAAAAGTCAGTATACGAGTATCCCATCGCTTTTACGATACAAACCGGATATTACAGTACAATGAAACAATGAAAACTTCGATCCTTAACAGCATCAATATTTGGTGTACTAAAGATCCGACATGTTAGGGTACCATGTTAGAGAGGAGAAAGCCTGGAGAAAGCCTTTTGTAGTAAATAAAAATAAATCATTAGAGAAATTTTTGATAACAAAAAATAATATAATAGAATAAAAACCAATTACAACTTGTATTTAAAATCAAAACGATTGAGTTTACGGCAGAAAACAGCAACATAACATGTTTTTTTACGATAATTTGTTTTCCCACTAACTGATCACTTTTCTTCAGATCGCTGAAGAAAAGAGAGAGATCAAGAATCAAAAAAGAGCCTCTCTCATATCCCGCTATGTAATAAGTCGTTTAATTGTGTTTTTACCTACTCGTATTTTAATTCTTTGAGAAAATCCTAATCCTGGGAGATAACAATCCTACTAAATCTCCCAAGAGAACAGAACAAAACTTTTTGCAATAATCTAATCTAAAACTCAACTCTTGACAACCATATCACAAAAAGTCTCATCCAAATCAAAATGAGGTAACCCAAAAAAATATACCTAGAGAAAGTAAACAAACAAACCAAAACAAAAGGAACCCTAATATGACGTTTTATGGAACACAAACCATTAACTGACCTTCCGGAAGTACGGAACCCGTCCGTCAAACACACGCTTGGCCAGTTTTGTTGTATCAGTGAGTTTTTACGGTAAACTGGACATCGTAAAAACAAAAATACTTTATTATTTAATAACTCAAAGGATTCCGGTGATTTTGTACGATTTTCGCTTTTGTTTCTGTATTATTGTGGGTTTTTACGAGTGGAAGTTATTACTTTACTACAAATAAAAAAATAGGAATTGTACACAGCTTTATCTAGCCCCAAAGTATTTAGCTTTTGCTATGGCAAAAGCTCAGCCCAAGCCATTTAAAAGTTTAGACATCCAAACTTTCGCATTTATAATATTAGTGATAGTATCTCATTCACTATCTTAACGTCGGTTTAACTGATAAATTTCGGATAAACGCTCTAAAGTTAGTGTTTCATAGATTAAGACGCTACTTCACGCTGCGTTTCGCTCGTAAACAACGTTCAATGGCTTTGAAAGGGCAGCTCGGCTAACAGACACAGGGAAATAAACATAGTTAGGTTAATTCCCATACTGCACCATCATCATCAGCATGTTTTAACAGCTGGACATAGGCCTCCAATATTGAGCGCTATAGCACCCTGTCTTCAGCTGGTCGCATCCAGCATCTGCCAGCAGTCCTTCGCAAATCGTCATCACACCTGGTCTGAGGGCGTTCTACACTTCGTTTGCCGAGTCGCGGTCTCCACTCAAGAACACGTTTACCCCAGCGGTTGTGGGTTTTTCTCGAAATATGGCCAGCTCACTGCCACTTCAGCTAGCTAATCCTTTGAGCTATGTCGATAACCTTAGTTTTCTGTCGGACTCTTAAAGCGTGCGTTATCAATTTTAGCCGAAAATAGAAAAAAAATATTGGATATACCTGTATCTGCCCACGCTGCGTCTTCCGCTTCGTAACTGTCACTCAATAGCCAAGGTTAATAAATAAAAAAATATGTTTGTTCTATTTACATATAAGGTGGGAGTTCCAACTCAACACCTCTCAACCTAATTAAGGCCTAGTGTTGTCCTTAAGCTGCTGCGGTCGTGCATTTTGTAGCTATTTTAACATAGTGATTAAGAAAAATTTTATTACATTTTTCAAGACAAACTGCTAATTAGAAATATTTAGTTTTTAGTTAAGTACGCGAAGAAAATAATATCAGCAGTCAGCCATAAATAATATTGAAAAAACATTACATAAAGGGGCGACTATGGAATTTTTTTCTATCAAGTAAAATTCATTTTCACATTTTTTGCTTCTTGTAACTACATGCGCCTTTAACTAGACTGGATCCTGAAGAGTCTTTTACATCCTCTTTTTCTGTAAAAGATACACATACGATTTCGCGTTCATAGGAGCGAGACAGGCATAGCAACGCAAGCCCAAAAATCAAGTTTTATCTTATTATCTAAATTAGGACATTATATAAAAAAACCGAAACATATAAATTGTTCTATAGACTTACTTCTATTACCATGTTTATTCTAAAGATCTTAACTTTTGTATTTAATGAAAAGTTAAGGTTTTAGTTAAAATTTAGAGGTAACTTGGCGATTTTTTTCTATTCAAGACCATTTTATGGAATCGTGTTTTCGAAACATAATATGATCGATAGAGTAAGTCCTGAACTTTACTTCCTTATTACATGGACAGACAGCTGGTTTATGAACCAGCTGTTTCTACCTAGTCTGTGGAAGTCTTCTGCTAACCTGGCGTCCTGTCAGTCCGGAAAGTTAGCACAAAGGGAGGGGCTACCATTTTGAAGTGTTGCGCTGTTGAACACGGCACAAGAAGCCACTTTGATTATGAATTATAATGTGATTGTTATGGCACTTGTGGTGTGGAACTTAAGCTGCAGGTTAAGGCGCATACCCCACCCAAACTAGCGCGCCGCCACCTGCTTTATCTTATTATTCCGTTTAAAAAAGGAAATTTCAAAATTTTCAATGGGCTATTCGTGATACTTATTATAGGCAAGCTTTTTTTTAATGCCTCCATCAGAGTTTTATTTTGTATGTTTAGGAGAAGATGAAATAATTGAGTTTGGTGGCCAAAGTCCAACATCGTATCTAAACTATACTGAATAAAACTATGATAAGGCATTAAAAAAAGGTAATCACACAAACTGCGCATTGAATGAAATTACCTTTGTTTAACGAAAAAATAAGATGAAATAGGTGGCGGCGCTAGTTTGGCTCGGAGTACCGTCTGGAGTACCGTGATGGGTATTATTATAACATGAAAAGTAACTTTAATCACTTTTTGAACGTTATAACTTCGTAAGGCTTTACATAAATTCTTATCTTGACGACCGATGTGGCGCGGTGGGTGAAGATCCGCCAGCGACTTTGGAGGTTTCGACTTTGATTTACGCCTTGGAAAAACTATTAAAACGATCTTCAAATATTTGTTTTGGGTGTTCTGGGTGTATAACAGAAATATCTATCTATGTAATGTATTGTATTATGTATATCAGTCATCTAGTACCTATCTATAACGCAAGCTCTGCTTAGCTTTGGGCTAGATGATGCTGTGTGAATTGTCCCCCAATTTTTATTCTGACTAGGGATGGCTAAATAATGTTTGAGTTGTCAAACCATACAAAGCATGCCGAATTTTATTTGTAACTACCGGCTTAACACATAATCAACAATCCTAGCACAAAATGCTTGATCTGACATAGTCACAAAAACAATTTATGGCTCTAGTAGGTACAACAAGCTCCAACCATAGCTCCATTGTGTAACAGGCCAGTACTTCCACCTGGTTTCACGCCAGCCTCTGATTAATGACCAGGAATTAATCTTCGTCATTAAGGATTTTAAAAATAGGATTTACTTGAAGGTAGGTTTGGGACGCGACTTTTAGAATTTTAGGTGTTACTTCCATTTTCTCCGGCTGTGGTATAAATTATAAGAGATGATCATAAAAAAGTTTGAAAGTCATCAATCAAAACACTCATTTTAATTCCGAAAGTGTTCTTAACATCATTTTATAGGAATTGGGAAAGACATTTTGAGAAAAAAGTGAGAAAGCGCAGACCGAGTCGGTTCTTTATAATTTTCAATCCATTAATTGTCACTTTCAATCAACTTAGTCAAGAAAAGGTTTTTGTCTTGACCCAGACTGACGTTAAGAATTATTTATTAATTTTCTGGACATACTTCTTTTCCACGTCAACACAGAGATTTGCTCTCCTCCACACTTCATGTTTATTAAAACAGATACACAGCAGCATTTCTTAGATTTCATTGTCATGGTAAATACTAAATTCTTCCTGTGAAAAGAGCAGAGCTTCTAAAACTTACCACTGAGCTCTTTCCTAGCGGCAAAAATTCTGTTTTTGGAGACTTTTAAGTTGAATTACCTGAAAATAAAAAATAATTTACATTATTAAAAAAATATAGGTACGTAATTCACATTTTTTTTGGATCACACCTACCACTGCTACTGTCATATTGGTTTAAAACATTGGACTTTCTAAATCAACTAAAAAATACACAAAACTAACAGAAGTCATATTATTATAAATACTATTTAACGGGTATTTATCGCGTTTATTTACCAATTTTTTCCCGACGTTTCGACAGGTTTACACACTGCCGTGGTCATTAAATAGTATTTATAATTATGTGTTCAGATCGCGTAAGTTTAAAACATTTAGAAGTCATATTGGCAAAGCTTGCGGCTCTGCGTTTTAACACCATAAAAGTCGCGTCTGAGAAAAGATATTCGATTAAGAATTTCCGGAGTAAAATGTTTTTACATAAATTCAGGCTTCGTTCATTAAAAATTACAAATGTTTAGAGAAAATGCCAATCAAGCTTATTTTTTGTTACGCGAAATTAATCCTAAATCGTACTGCTATAGGTTATTAAATAGGAACCTTTATGGATCCCAAAAGTATGTTTTAATATAGTACGTGTACAATTGAGTTTTTGGTGAAAAGATACTTAACCTACCCACTGCTTACAATAAGCATTATCCTGGCATGTTCCACTGATGGCCGAAGATCTTCCCTTGCTCTTCAAAATACTTCTCTTACAAAATATTTATAAAAAATACTAAAAAACCTTTCATCGTAAAGATTTGTATTATCCCGATTGACCCACCAAAGTGTAGAAAAAAATATTTATTTATTTATTTACAAGATTTTAGGAAAACTTACAGCTAGGTTTGATAAATAGAATTAAAAAATATAGAACATGCCTGGATAGACCAATGCATGTTTTTTGAAGGCTAATTACAAGTTTCCGCAAATAGTATATTTGAAATAGCATGATACAAAGTAATACAAAGTAAGTTGACGACTTATTAAAAATAACAAACATAATAAAACAAAGAAATAGTATTATATTTTTAATAATCATATTTATTGTTAGAATTTTACCTTTGTTGTTAAATAGGTACATGTCTGTTCTTTTGTTAGTAGTAGGTTTGTAGATATTTATTTACATAGAAAATAATAATTACCTATTTGTATGTATAAACCAGATAATATTTTATAATCGAACTAGCTCAATTGTTTCAAATGTAAATTCTAGTTTTTATTTAATTATATTATTAGATTTTAATTACAAACTTCAGTCTTCTTTCAAAAAGCCGTGCTGGCAGCATATCATGACCATATGGTCGATAAGGTATAATTTTGATTTAATAAAAGAGCTACATTAGAGCAATCTGTGGTTATAAAAGAAGGTTCAGCTGTCGACCATATTTCAAGGAACAACTCCTGACATTGACAGCCCGGGACTACTTACCAACAATCGACGACAAGACTGTTTACAACTTAAGCTCTAAGCTTAAACAACTCTCCTAAAGATAAAGAAAATTATTATTCTATTGCTAAATTGTGTTCAATTTGAACTTTTTCAATTCGACCTCTGTGGTGCGGTAGGCGAAGGTCTGCCTGCGACGCAGAAGGTTGCGAGTTCGATTTCCGCCTCGGGACAAAAACGTGTGTACGATCTGCAGACATTCGTTCAGGGTGTTCTGGTCGTTTTCTATGTATAAAAAAATACTACCATACAATACACAAGCTCTGCTTAGCTTGGGGCTAGATAATGCTGTGTGAATTGTACAGCATTATTTATTTATTTTTAATTTGTATTTCATAATCTACTAAGGCACGGTAGCTACATAAGTTTTTCGCCTTAGGAAAGTTTAAATGTTATATTACAGCGAAATACAAAACGTAAATAGAAACAATGTCTGTGAACCCGCGGGCGAGAGCTAGCAACATCGAAATAAGGACAAAGTTAGAGGCCCGCACAGAATACAAACGTTCTATTAGTTGGAAACAATCTTAAGTAATTCTAATACTAAGTTCTACTAACATTATTTCCCTAAGTTTGGTTTAAGTTATGAATGAGAGCGTTTTTGTGCGCTTCCATAATAACAACGCGTGCGAAGCCGCGGGCAAAAAGTAGAAGAGTTTGGAATTGTAACGTATACTTTGAACAAAAAGCTTTCTATTCATCGTACAGTTTGTGATACCTATTATAAGCTATTTTTAAGGCCTCTCTAATAGTTTTATTCTGTTTAGTTTAGCCTGTATATCGAAAATAGATTTTGGTGGCCACCAAGGGCAACTTCGTAATTCTGCCTAAACCTAATATAATAAAACTATTACAGTGGCGTTAAAAAAAGTAGGTATGACACACTGTACGTTTGATTTTTGATATTTCCTTAATCAATGTAGTAATAAAATAAAATAGGAGGCAGCGCCACTTTCACGCATACCACCGCCTTAAACTTACCTAGTCAATAAAATCGGGCCTTGATTCGACTAAATTAGTCGCTTCATTAAGAATAAAATGATTTCTTTATTTATGGCAACGTGTTTGGTTAGACAATTCTGCCAGTGTCAAGTAATGGAAAATAATTATAAATTGTATGAGTTAACAAATTATGAAGATTGTATGATATTTTGACCAGAGCCTAGTTCGTTATGCAGCTGGGTGTACACGTGCAGGTTAGCTTGGCTTGGGAGACGAGATGTTGGAGTCTCCCTTGTACCCCTCGCTTTATGAAAACATTGGTAGCGTTAAAGAATGACACATCTTGTCATTATAGCTTGCATGAAAGTTGAAAGAAACTACAGATAAAAGGACTAAAAATCATACGATCAATCGAAGTCTGCTATAAAAAATTGAATACAATAATAAATAATTTACAAAGAAAGGTATCATCACGCTAGGAATCGCTGCAATAGAATGTGTAGGGATGCTCAACGCCGCTATATTCACTCTTCACTCTCAAATACTGACCCAGCTAAAGCCTGGAAGTTTTTAAGAACTTTGGGAATTGGCAAGGCACGTCTAGAGGCGTGTACATCTAATATTAATATTGATTCACTTAACGTTCACTTTTCTTCGACATCTAACATGGATATAAATGTCAAAACTAGTACTCTCAACTATCTTTCTTCCCTGCCTATTCCTGACTATCCTTCGTTTAGCTTCAGTCCATTCGCCGCATGTGATGTTAAAAAGTGCATTTTGTCCATTTCCTCTAGCGCAATAGGAGGTGACAATATCGGTCGTAACATGATCACCCCTATTATTGACGAGATATTGCCTATGATAAGTCACCTCCTCAACTTTTCTATTCTCTCTGAAACCGTTCCGGCGGTGTGGAAGGAAGCCAATATAATTCCTCTTCCCAAAAAACCCAAGCCCTCTACATTTACAGATTTCCGACCCATATCTATCCTTCCTTTCCTTTCCAAGGTTCTTGAACGCCTTGTTCATGGCCAACTCAGTACGTTCCTCTCTTCTCATAACCTCCTAAATCCTTTCCAATCCGGTTTCCGTCCCGGTCACAGTACTGTTACTGCTCTTGTAAAGATCACTGACGATATCAGATCGGGAATGGAAAACGGACATCTAACCATTCTTACATTACTTGACTTTAGTAATGCCTTCAACACTGTTGATTTCGAAATCCTTCTTGGACTTTTGCACTCTATTAACATATCTCCATCAGCGATTGGCTGGTTTCGCAGTTATCTGCAGGGGCGCCGGCAGCGGATCCGTACTGACGACTCGTTCTCGTCTTGGTGCAATACCTCTGCTGGTGTACCGCAAGGCGGCGTATTATCTCCGCTTTTATTTGCATTGTTCATTAATTCTATCTCTGTTAAATTAACTTCTTCCTACCATCTCTATGCAGACGATCTACAAATTTACACTCAAGCCCCACTGCAAGACCTGTCCACCGCGATTCACTGCATTAATGCTGACCTTAGGTGTGTTCGTGATTGGAGCATGGCCTACGGTCTAAAGGTAAACCCCAGCAAATCACAAGCCATAATTATAGGTAGCTCTCGCACTTCTGCTAAAATTGACTGGTCCACTCTCCCTAAAATTGAATTCAATAGCGTTATAGTTCATTTTAGCAGAAGTGTTAAAAACCTTGGAGTCATCATGGATACTGACATGTCATGGGTCCCTCAAATGGATGCGGTGAGTCGCAAGATATTTGCATCCGCTGCTTCATTGAGAAGACTTCGTAACTTTCTCCCTACTGCTACTAAAATTGTGCTCGCTCAATCTCTCTTGCTTCCTATTCTCGATTATGCTGATGTCTGCTACCTCGATCTAACTGAGGAGCAGCTTAATAAGGTTGAACGGCTCCAAAACGTATGTATACGTTTTGTGTTTGGTCTACGTAAATATGACCACATTTCGGAATTCCGCAGAAAACTCAAATGGCTGCCTGTTCGTCTTCGCCGAAATTCCCATATCCTTTCTCTTCTTCATAACATTCTCTTTAACCCTGTCACTCCCTTGTATTTAAAGGAGCGTTTTGAATTCCTCCATAATTCTCATCCTCATCCTTCCCGTGTCCTCCGTTCGTCAGAAAATCTGGTTTTGAATATGCCACCTCACAAAACCAGTTTCTACGACAAATCCTTCTCCATCCAGGCCATAAGGTTGTGGAATGCACTACCAGAACCCATTAGAAAAGCAATATCCTTACCTGTTTTTAAATCTCACGTCAAGGAGTTTTTCCTGTCGGAATAGTGAATATTGGTACAAATTATTTATTTATTTATGTATTTAAGTATATTATTTATATTTTCTTCTTTTTCTTTTATGTGTTTATCTAGTCTATGTGTAAATATATTGAGTTAGGTAATTAGTAATATTTATTTATTTATTTAATGTAATTTTGTTTTTTAGTAAGTATTCTGTAATATTCATGTTTATTTTATCTTTTGTACACCCCCTGCCTTTCTTAAATTCATATAGTTCTTTCCATCCAAAGGTTGCCTGGAAGAGATCGCTTCTAAGCGATAAGGCCGCCCATTGTACTTGTCTCATGTTATATGTCTTTTTGTAATGTTCTTTTTCTGGTGTACAATAAAGTGTTTTGTATTGTATTGTATTGTAATTTATGTATTAAATATAAGTTTAGGTTTTAACTGTACCAAGTGTTGTTAGAACAAAACTCATACAATTGCTCGATACATCGAGTTATTATGTATTACGTTGACAGTTACGAACCAAATCTCGCGTAAGCCTCTCCCTTCCACCACCGCCTTGCCCGACCCACCCTGAGGCCTTATTACGCGATGCCCTAAACACTAAAATGCACTCAGCGACCCGAACACTTCAAAATACCAGATGAACAGCGTCTTTGAATGCTTTACTAAGTTTGCAAAATGTTCCTTAGATATTTGGAAGATGTTTGTAAGCTTGTTATAAGGGACGAATGCTCATGGGTTGTTGTCCTTTTCTCGCATTATCTGTTCTTCTGCTGGAAAAGGCATCCCTCTTGCTTATCCTCTGCCAGTGTCATCCTTTTGAAACTCATAACTACTAATTCATCATCAGCCTATATTAGGCTGGACATAGGCCTCCCCTAATGAGCGCCATAGCACCCTGTCTTCAGCTTGCCGCATCCAGCATCTGCCAGCAGTCTTTCGCAAAACGTCATCCCAGCTGGTCGGAGGGCGTCCTACAATACGTTTGCCGAGTCGCGAAGATTTATCAAATAGTTTATAGTAAAACAAAATTATTTATGAAATTAACTGTATATTGTCGTTTTTACTCAAATTTGCTGTCCACAAGTGAGTGTAAAAGATTACGTGTATTTTTTGTTCGATTTATATATAGCATAGCTCTATCCAGAGCTCGCTGGGCGACTTTAAACTGGTGAACCAACCCTTTATACTAATTAATAGTACGTAAATTAGAAATTAGGGGAGCCATATCTCCAACAACGGAGTAGCACGGGCTGATGATGCTGATAGTAAAGTATAAAAGTAGCAAAGTCAATACTGCATTCCTTTTTCGTAAATGGCCAGTCCCTCGTATATCAAAGGAGCGTTTACAAAAGGCGAGTAATCTGAAGGTTCGGATTGGCTATACTCGCGGCCTCTCGGGACCTGTATGGGTTATACGGAGCGGTGCTGCGTTGACATGATGCTAGTGAGAGTGCTACTTGCATAATAAGCTCAACATTAAACAGGCTTGGCTTGCGGCTTTTCCCAGAATAAAAATGCTGTTGTAAATTTGTTAGTATTTCCACGATTATTTTCATTTCTTTCAGTATTATATTTTGTCTTTCTGTGGCACGATATTTATTTATATATTTATCTATTTATGGTTATTCTAAGTACAGCACTACATTTAAGAACAATCTGTTTAGTAGGTTTGGTCATGGCATCCAAACATCTAATATTTCGCTGTCACAAGTGTGTGATATTAACAATGATTTGTTGTGATATATTGAGCACTTAAAAGGGGTGTATTTATGAAGATATGTGACCGAGTGGAGTTATATGATGCTTGACCATTCATGTTAATAACCATGATAGTTTTCAAAGATTTATTGACCAGTTATTTTGGGTATTGAAAGGTATAGATTTACGTTTCAAAATAAAGGCTTGTTGAGTAAAGTTATTATAGTCAACTGGATACTAGCAATTTGTAGTTCAGATCGTAAGTAATTGATTAAAAAGCTCATAATGGATATAGATAAAGGAAGAGTTTGTCCATTTCAAAAAACCTTAAAATTGAGAACGATTTGAAGCCACTGATAATAATTAAAATTTAGATTCACATACAGACTTATTAGATTAACTTCTATTAGGTATCGACTACATTTTCAAATAAAGGGCTTGAAACAAACCTAAAAAAATATTAACAATATGCTTATGATGAAATTTGTGAATACCGCTTTGAAACCCTTGATTTCTTATTTCTAAGTCTTACAAAACAACTTAAGACTTTAAGACTTGATTGAGCTTAGGGACAATATAAAATAGCTCAAACTATATCTCTAGGCTAGCCAATACCCTAAACACTATCCTCGTACAAACAAGGCTCCATCCATCGACAGGTATCCGATTTGTAAGAAAGTGGGACGTGCCGTAGCCTAAGTGTACACACAGACTGTTACTCACTCAGCCAGTGTATAAGGGATAATGGACAGTCCCCTGGGAAAACGGTAGTTTACAATCACTACACGCTGCCCCAGAAGAAATCAGAGGGGAAAAGCTGCTTATTATTGTAGCGGAAAATGCGGGAAAAGCTTATTGAGACTTGGCTGCCTCGTCGGTCTCACGGTCACAGGTTCAACCTCTGATAATGAGCTCCGGGGTTCAAGTCTCAAGTCTGAAATAAAGCTAAATAATGAAAAAATACTAATAAAAACAGATTTTTCTTCATTCCTGATACTTTTATTTTATTATATCGGTAGTAGGTAATCTTGACTTATCTACCCAGCACCATGCTGAGTTGATACCTGTTTGGCTCGACACTCAGTGGTTTGCCAGGCAGGTTGCGGAAGTAACTAGGTAGGCAACCAACTCCTTTTAGATTTTCGACAATTTATTTTGTACTAAGTAGGTAATCGTTATTATTTGTCTTTCTGATAAACTCAATTAGTATAGTTCCTTCCTAACTGTAATGTGTCGTGTCAAATAAATAATTTTATTTCATTTCATTCGATTTCATTATCTTTGTTTTACCTAACTCTTTATTATTTTGACATAGTAAAAAAATGTTGCACGCAGTACAGGTAAAATACCTTGTTTCCTATAATAACATACAACACCTATGTACCTGACTCACATGTATTTGATGCAATAAAAATATTACTTATTTACTTAGGTACCTACTTCATTGAATTTAAGCCCTTATTCAGTAAAAGGAAAATTGGTAACTACAATAGGAAATCACAAACACGCTAAAGCCGAAAGTCGCAAAAACAACAAAGCCCGATTTGCCGAACGCAATGTTGACAACGTTTACATTTTGCGGTGAACATTGGATAAGTTACACAGGTTTATTAAACAGCTAGTTCAAATTACACATGTCTGTCTGTTTGTTGTCATATCTGAATCGCAGAATCGCCAAGTTAGAAACTACCTATCTTTACAGTAAAGAAACCGTATAGACCGCACAGAACGGTTTCAACCTTGACAATTTTGACAAGCATTCTTCCATCTGTAGATTATTTCAGCTGAAGTAGACTGTATTTAGACGCCCCGAAGACGTCTAAATACAGTTCGGAAAAGTTTAATTTTCAAACTATGTCATAGGTAAGATAATTTTTAAAAGATTTAACTTTTTTTAGCTATTCTTTTTCAACGATGGTTATAAATGGGTATTTTGCTCTCGCTGTGTGTGCTTTATGCTGTGAAATAGACAAAAGTTTTAGAACAGAAGTTTTTACACCAGATTCAACAGAAGCTTGAGCCCAGCATTCAGCGTCAATTATCCGTGACGTCACCAATTCAGGCCTACAGTATACATATCATAAATGAGATCAAAAATTTATCTTAAAGTATGAACCAGCCGTTTTAACCCTAGTGTGAGCACTGACCAATCAGCAGAGTTCATTAAACAAGTAGGCCGGAGTCCATAAGCAGAAATATTTTACACGTCACTAATTTCAGCTTTTCTACCACAATAGATCTGTTATACCTGTTAAAAATACATAGCATATTTTGCAATTAGTGAATCATCATCATCATCATCAACCTATATTTGTCCACTGCTAGACATAGGCCTCCCCTAATGAGCGCCATAGCGCCCTGTCTTCAGCTTGCCGCATCCAGCATCTGCCAGCAGTCTTTCGCAAATCGCAAATTAGTGAATAAAGGACGGAATTAAAGGAAAATAGATGAATCACGAGCAAGTGAAGGATTCTAACGACTAAATCACGATCGCAGGGTGTGATTCAAGTGCTAGGATCCTGAGCGACGCGAGTGATTCATAGCCCTCAATATAAATCCGTTTTATTCAACAGTTGCATACTATAGGTACTTTATACCATGACTAAGTGAAAAAGAAAGATTTAAAAGAAAATAGACTTCTAACGAAGAAAAAGGGAAGGTTAAGGTAATTAAAATACACATTATAACTGGAACAAACTTTATATATAAATACTAAAGTACACTACTAATACTTTATATATATCTATTTCAAAGGACTCTGTTATATATTCTAAGTTATCATGAATAAGTTTGACATTTTGTATTTATCTTTTAATCATCTATCGTATTTTATTTAATTATTTTATTTTAATTTTTGATGTAGGTATTATGTACCGTTATATTTATATTCTAAGCTAATATTATTGGGTTTGACATTTGTAATTATCTTCTATCGACTGACATTTTTTATTTTTTGTTTATATTATTTTGTTATTTTAATTTTTGATGTAAGTATTTTAATAATTATTTGACGTGTGTGTAGTTAAGAGTTGCAAATTAATGTGTGTTTAGAAAATTGTTAAGTTTTTAGACTAAGGAGGTTACGCTATTGCATTGGGTGCCCCTGTAAAAATAGTTGTACATTTTTATGAAATAAATTAATTAATTAAACAATACCAGGCCGCCCTCTCTTTCATAAAATCAGGTTTTAAAACATCGTCTTCATAGCTGGAATGCAGTAAAAATTATTTATTATTAAGTGAACTAAGTTAGTAAACATTTGTGTTTGTAGAACTTACGCCAATTTACTAATGACAGCAAATAACACAAAACAGTTTTATTCTGATGCATAACTCCTTGTGGAAAATGTAGGCCAATCAAATTTGGAGGAGTTATTTGAACATGAAGTCGAGTATTCTTTGCACAAGGAGTTTGTGTTAGGTATTTTTTCGGAAGGACCATTGAGATGGAGGTCGAATATATTGGTGCTGCAAAAGCTGCCAGTATGTTTTTTTAAGGTATGCAAAGGCGAGTGTATGGGAATAAATATCTTTTACGTATCTGTCACTATTCTTTGAATACAAACCAGGCAAAACAAACCTAGTCAGATTGGTAGTCGTCTGTGAAAGTGGTTCTTTAATTGTTGAAAAGACGTAACTAACTTCACAATTCAACATTTCTGTCAGCAAAAGTAATAAAGCTATTTGCTGACTAATTATTTGACTGACTGAGACTTAAAACGGGCACGTAAACAGCGAGACAACAGAACTTTTAACAAGAACTAATTGTTCAACACTCAACTCAATACAACTCTTAAAACTTTGATGCACGGTTGGAGTGGACAACCCAATTTGTAATCTATTTAAATTGACAAGTGCCAAACTTTTCATTACACAACATTTCGTTAAATTCTACATTTTAAGTTGTATTTGAAGAAAAAACGTAAATCGGGCAATATAAAGCTTTTTAAATGTGCTAGTAGAGCAATTAATTAAACACAATTTTAAGGCAGATACTTGGATATAATTATCCAACAAAGTGTAAAACCTGAATTGCTTTTTTTAATTTCCAGTCGTATAATGGTGAATAAATACAAATATAATAATGAAGTTAATGTAAAATTTAAGTCACTCGTTATTTTGTCCGCGAAGAACTAGAGAGCACGATAATATACTGTAAATACGCCATAGAAGTAAGTGAATATCATTTTTTACCCTAACTAAATATACATATATCGCGTATGATTAGTTTTGTATTGATGACCTTTGTCGGTCGAAAAATCCCAAAGAATGTGAACTAAATGGATCGGCCTAGAATTGCAAAGACCTTCCATTGATTTTTGGGGGAAAAGTGCATTATTATCCTGCATACCTTTTTCAGTCTTTCTCTTGGTTTGTATGGGATAATTCGGTTTAATTCCACTAAGGGGACACAACAGAAACTCCATGTGATTCTTGAGTAGACCGAATGATTTTTTTATAATATGTTTTTATACCTACAAGATTGTGGCTAGCTGTATTAATGCTGTATAAGCTGTATTAATCCGTTGATAATAACTTTTTTATTTAACTAACTATGTATTTATTTTTTGGTTGAAATAAAATGAAATTGTGCAACTAGCAGTCCATATACTTTTATACAATGTAACTGTAATAGAAGGTAAATAGTCTTGTCTGAAGATTCCAACCATGTATCACCATTCTCTTTAACTTATTCTGTAGTAGCGGCCACGAGTTTGCCAATCCACAACATTTCGTTCAAATCTACATTTTGTTTCTACGTTTCTACAAGATTTTTGGAATTGCATTGTGTAGAACTTCCACGGAATTGGATTTGATTCTGGTTTGGATTCCGCTGTGACTGCGAAGTTATGCGCTTCTTTATTGATGTTGTTTTGTTTATTTTCTGCTACTGCTGTTATCTCTTTACGTACACCCCTTCTGAAAGATTACTAATACGATTAAAAATGGGGTGATTATGGGAAAACCAAATTGTTGGGGTTAGACATTTAGTGCAGTTGGCGTACTTATATCGTGTGCCAATAAAGTTTCGTAAAAGTACCTACCATTGACTTGAATTTTCATGATAAGGAAAAAAATATTTCTCAAATTATTAATAAAATTATCCCCAGTGGGAGGGCTAATGACAAAAATCACATCACACAAATATTATAAATGAAATTTAGATGGAAGGTAGTTTGTAACCTCTACACGCCAAAACTACTGAATGGAACGGGCTGAAATTTGACATACGGGTAGTTCATGGCCTGGAATAAAACATAGGTAAACATACTTATTATCCCATAAATCAGTTCAAATGGGGAAAAAAATAACCTTAAACAACGCATTCAAAGCCGTGGGCAGAAACTAGTTATGTACTAACTATTACCACTTTCAGAGTACAAAGGATGAAATAGGAGATTATCAGCAACATGTAGTAAGAAGTGTATCCCGTATGAGTGTGTGTGTGTGTGTGTGTGTGTGTGTGTAGGGTCTGTTTGAATAATATATCACTAGAAATTACAAAATTATTTATTCACAGACACAATATACTTACTGTGAAGTTACACGTAGTAAGTAAGGGAAAGGCATCATGGCTACATTAAAGCGCGTCACACACGGTGAAGATAATATAAAATATATATTATCTTAGAGCATATTTTAGAATATCGCTCACCATAGAAATCCTATGAACCATCACACACGACGAAGTTAATTTATATTTTATCTTCAGTATCTTAAGATACCGAGCGAATACGCAAATATGGAAATATATATTTCGTATCTTAATATGTTATCTTAAGATACGAACTCTAACAACGAATACGTGTGGCACCAACGCAGACTCGTAAGGAAATGAACAGGTTTTTTTGTATTATCGTATCTTAGCCGTGTGTGATAAGTGATAACCTAAGATACTATAATATTTTATATTAGGGCATCTTAAGATAAATATTATAGCATCTTCGTCGTCAAGCTTTTAAAAGGCGTTGGGGTCTCTTAGTCATCGCTTTGGCAGCAAGACGCCCATTGACCCTTTCACAGAGTTTGAGCTAAAATAGTAGTTGGTTAGGCCGATGGCATAAACCTTCTTCAATGGTGCCTAGTATAAGCACTGATGGAATTGGGCACTTCCCTAAAAAACTACCGAGTCAGTTACGATTCGTCGAATATCATAAAAAAAGCTCTTTGGCAATGCATGAAAAGCAACAAAACAATATGCGTTGACAGAGGATGTTTTGAAAAAAACACACATAAGCCTTATTTAAGGACTGTGTTTTTTAAATTATTAGAAAGTTTTTTGTTTAGTTTTTTGTTAAAATGTATCTGTCTAGCCTCTAATTAATACGAAAATAAGATTGTTTTTAAATTCTGCAGTTAGTTTGTATTTGGGTCTAAATGGGTTAAACTCAAGAAAATTATGTATTTCTGATTGAACTAATAAAGTTGTTTTATTCTTATTCTTTATTATTAAAATTCTTCGATAAAAAACATAAAGCTGAATTTTGTTTTTCATTACGTTGATAAAAAATAGACGCCACGAAAAATAGATCAAAAATAGATGAATAGCTCAAAGCTGTAAAGTTTCTTCAAAGCCCGCCACAAAACACACGCGAGTTAACTCCACGTAAGCTTTTATAATCCTCCTCGGCGCGACTTTCATTTGGTATAGGATTGTAAAAAATGCAAATTATTTAACGACGACCTCTGTGGCGCGGTAGCCGTGGTCCGGTTGTGACGGAGGAGGTTGCGGGTTATATGTTCTATGCCTTGGGACAAATCTTTCTAAGACCTGCATATATTTAGGTGATCTGGGTGTTTTATATGTTCAATAAGTTAATGTATCGACGTTATTTAATATTTTAGGAAGCGCATTGCGCGCCATTTTGTAAAAATGATTGGCATAGGAGTTTGCAGTCTTATGAGTGAGACGCATACGTTTTCGGAAAGCCTGAAATGGCGCCAAAATAAAGTTATTGTTTATTTACAAAAACACGCAACTAATCCAGAAAGTGTCTTATAGGAAACCCATAATTAGTAAAAACCTACAAATCAAGACAAGTAATAATAGACCGCAAGTTTCTGAGATCTCGAAAAAATGATTCTATTTATAGGTACAAATATTACTTATAGGTATTGCGCTCATTAGGGGAGCCCTATGTTCAGCAGTTGACTAATACAGGCTGATGATGATGATGACATATGTATATTACATTATTATATACATTATATTACAGTACACTTACATGTTTCTTTTTTGTATATTTCTTCAAACGTGTTTTCACATTAGTGAGCCAAGCCAGTCTAAACATTACACGAACCAAAAAATAGTATTAAATTTTACGTAAATCGAGTTGTTTTACCACGGGTATTCCCGTGAGTACCTACTGAGATCTAGGCCTCTAAATTCTTAGAAATTAAATAAGTTCCCTGAAATTTTCGATTTCGGCTGGATTCAAACCCGCGCCCCACCCCCGGTACGGGTGTGCTCTACTAAGCCACGAAATCAAGTACTCGCCGAGTCAAAAATCTCTGGGACTTCTTACGAACTCTAACGTCGACTTCATCGCTTCATCTATAGAGGAAACATTGAAGTTTCTCCAAACCTGTTCAAAGACTAAAGTTACATTTATTTCTATTTGACGAAGGTGTTGCCGTTTTTCAATTCTAATGTCTTTTTATTACAATGTTTAAGCAAGGTTTCAAGCTCCGTCGAAATCGAAATTTTTACTTATTTAATTAGAGTCTAAGTACTTAAATTACTACCCATAACACAAGCTCTGCTTGGGGCTCAATGACGTTTTGTGGAATATATCCATCATTTGACGACCTCAGTGGCGCAGCGGGCGAGAGTCTGCCTGCGACGCAAGAGGTTGCGGGTTCGATCCCCGCCTAGGAACAAATTTGTGTACGATCTGCAGAAATTTGTTCCGTTGGTCTGGGTGATTTCTATGTATAATAAAAAATATCTATAAGTAATGTATAATATTACGTATATCAGTTATCTAGTACCCATAACACAAGCTCTGCTTACCTTGAGGCTAGATAATGCTGTGTGAATTGTCCAGCATTATTTATTTATTAATTTATCATTAAAATTTCACTTGCAAATTGTTATAATTGTTTTTTAAAGTTGCTACATATTCTGAAGAGAATAGATTGTTAAAAAGTTAAAACGTACAAAGTACGTTTGTTTTCAAACCAGCTTTTGTGTAGTTTAAAACTTTATTGCAGCCAAGTTAATTAGTATGAGTGCAACTTACTAATGAGGAGAACGCTTTGTATTTTTTTAAACTAAAAATATAATAACTACAAAAGATGAGGCAGTGTGCAAGATTTTAAATTATAACTGGTGTTTATGGTAATATAACATAAGTAAGAGTATATCGTCGCCCAGCGGGCTATGGAGAGAGCTATGCTCGGAGTTTCTCTGAAGGATAGGATTCGCAACGAATACATCCGACAGAGAACCAAGGTTATCGACATAGCTCGAAGGATTAGCTAGCTGAAGTGGCAGTGGGCTGGCCATATCTCGAGCAGAATCGACAACCGCTGGGGTAAACGTGTGTCCCAGGGAGAAATGGAAAATTTTTGGGAGATTATTAATTTTTTTTACATCTTAACTGAACACAAAATAAAAAATCAGGGTCAGAAATAACAATCTGCAACTTGATTTTGCTAATTATAAATTAGATTTTAGAAAAGATTGTAGAAACTGAACTCAAACAGAATGTTTACTTATCCCGTTAATAATATTAAACATAACAATCCACTCTCAGATCCTCAGGCCCTGGACAGCAGCCAACGGATTCAAGGTCGCGCTTGAGCGTCTCGAATTTATGGGTTTCCTCTTGCGTAACGGATCCTAGAGACAGGGGCGGAGTAAGGAGTGGTTGGGGACTACATGTGACAAATAACAGATGTGACGAGAAATAATAAAATGAATACCTACTGTATATCGTAACCGCAAATGAATTTTTATTCAGAAAGAAAATAACAATCAAATAACAAATTTAAATTAAAACTAGTATTTACAATAGAAACAATTAAGCTAAAAAATTAGCAAATGAATTAGTTTGAAATTTAACATGTCTATGAGATTAGCTTGTGAGTTTAAAAAATTAATGCTATTCAATTCTATTTTCTTCCTGGTCCCCGATTAATCTTCAGTTATTCTGTGATCAATGCATGTAAACAATAATTATAATTGTTGTGTTCTACAATTCTAAATTTCCCGATTTTATTATCAAGGCTCAAGAATGAACGATACTTATTGCTTCACTCTCATTAATTATATAATATAAGCGGGATTTTATAGACCAAGAAAATTCGAAATAAGTTAATTCATATGTACTAAGTATTAAGTAGAATTTTATTATAACAGACGGACTCGTTGGTCTAGCGATCAGCTGATTTTACCACTGAAAATGAAGTCCTGGGTTAAAAATCCCGAGTCGGGTCAATAGTTGCTATTTTGATTTTTCTAGCGAGAATTTGAATCCGTTTTTACCAAAAATATTCATAATACTCAAATTACGCTTTTTTACGTTGTCATTGACTAAGATGGTAACAATTTTTAACTTATTTTCAATTTAGTGAACTAGCATTGTTGTTTGTTGTATTCCGTCGGTACCTTTAAGGCACAAATGAATAATGATTCCACGTCACAAAAGCTTTTTCTGTGGGGGTGTAGGTATTTGTGAGAGTTAACGCGACAAGTTCCCTTTGTACCACGTCCTAGATCCCACCCTGTGCGTGCCTAGGAAAACAGTTGATATAAGAATTTATGTGAATGGTCTAACAATATGTTTTAATAAAAAATATCGCGATCTCACTAAGCGGCGCGGCGGGAAGATTGAAAACAAAGATTTTTGACTATTTAGGGAAAATGTTTGCGCGTTTTTTTATTTCTCTCAATTAAAATTTCTGTATGTAGTACATATCGAACCTAATGATAAGGAAAAGCGGGGTTTTCTAATACAAGCATAATTATGCCTTAAATAGAACCCAACCCATGTTATTGTAACCTACCTATGTACAGAATAAAACATTTTTAATTTTAATTTCAATATTTTTTGTTTTTCTGTAGTTATTGATAGTGATTCTGTTGCCTCAAAACCTAAACTAAACTAGCGTAAAAATGTTGTGGTCCCCTTCGAGCAGAAGGGGACCACAACATTTTTACGATAGATTGAAAAAAAAATAGACGGCAGTTTAGTTTAGGTTTAAGACAGTCTATCCTATCAAGCTCAAAGTTTGTACAAATTTCTAAAGTATCTACACATAAAGGCTTTATTATTAAATGCGTGATGTTACGCTGCTGCATGTATGAGCCGTCCTTAAAACATAAAAAATATCATAACAAAATAACAAACATACCTAGATATGTAAGTCATAAGTCCTACCGCTAAGGCTTGGTACACACTGCCGACTTCTGTTTTTATAGGTAGAGTGTCTCTACAAGATAAGGGTGAATATGTGCCGGCTTAGAACTCGCACCACCCCAACTCTTCCCGTGGGTGTAGTAAGAGGCGACTAAGGGACATACACCAGCAGCGCCTCTTGCAGAATATATCTACCACCGAACTGCGATCCCAACCCGCACCGCATGCCTAGCGTGGGGATTATGCATTATCACCAATGAGATAAAAAATCAGGGGGAGGCCCGCGTCCAGCAGTGCACCATTATAGGCTGTTAAGGTTGAGGTGTCTTCTAGATCTTCGTAATAAACCTTCAATAGTGTAAAATACGTTTTAAAACCAATACGACTCATACCCTTAGGGATGGGTTCCGCCGTGTGCTTACGGAACCCTAAACCACAGGCGACGAAGCATGCGTTTCAATCAACAAAAATTTTATTATGCCCGATTGGTTCGTTGGAATTTGATTTTCAATTTTAATTCCTGGCCTTTGTAAAAGAATTTCTCAGTTGGTATTTTGGTTTATAATATTTTTCAATGTTTATTTTTGTAAGTCTTGTCATTAAAACAATAAGATTATCCTACACCAGAGTATAGTCTCTGGTTATATGTAATATAACCTTCTTGTTGAAATAAAATAAATAAATATACATATATGCGTCGATGCGTTGGGTCACTTTAATGCTCGACAATTTATTGTACGGCCGTATATTTGTACGTTGATAATCTGTGTCAAAACCTATTAAAATTGGAAGCAATGACACGGATTATCAAGGTGTACATTATTCTGCCGTACAATAAATTGTCGTCCATTATAGTGACCCGATACGTGGACAGCACGCTGTCTTCTAGAAATTGAGCCAGAGTCGCGTAAGATATGTTTTGATTTTTAGGTTTATTATATAATTTGTGTTAAAAGCTAAACCCCCTTCGAAAGATGAGTCCTTCAATTTTGTTACAACTTGTATATTAGCAGAGACCGCGACTCGGCAAACTCAGTGCCTTGCGGCCAGGTAGGATCGCGATCTGCAAAAGACTGGTGGCAGATGCTGGATAGGGAAAGCTGAAGACAGGGCGCTATGGCGCTCATTAGGGGAGGCGTATGTCCAGCGGTGGACTAATATAGGCTGATGATGATGATTGGATATGGGTACCTTTTGAATTTAATAATATCACTATAATAAAAAAAAACTTAGTGTAGTACCTTTGTTGGCCAACATTTTGTACATTAAAAAAATTATGACAATATATCTATAATATAACATTGCAATAAATATACCTACCTAAGGATGTTACAATATTCCGTGGGTAGAAAATAAAGTACTTATATTTGCATATCCAATTTCCCATGGCAAATTACACTGAGTATTTATGAATACATAAGAAATTCCATATCTATTTGTATGTAAATAACGTCTAATTTCTGACAATACAACAGTTACAAAATGATTCTGAGAATGCCAATTTTATTATCATGGCCTTATCTCAGCTCGCGGATTTAGACGTAACCTACATGTTAAATTTTGCGCACATTAAGTCAATACCGCTACCACACAGCATAATAACGTGCATTCAAATATGTTTTTAAACTCGTTTACTTAAGATATATTTTGCAGTGACTAAATACCTACCAAGCTTCAAACAAGTGGTCCCCGAGTTGTCAGGCATTTTATGCCGTCAATATAAAATTTATCTAAATGTAGCGAGTTAAACCGACGACCTCAGTGGCGCAGCGGGCGATAGTCTGCCTGCGACGCAAGAGGTTGCGGGTTCGATCCCCGCCTCGGAACAAATTTGTGTACGATCTGCAGAAATTTGTTCCGTTGGTCTGGGTGTTTTCTATTTATAATAAAAAATATCTATCTATGTAATGTATAATATTACGTATAATATCAGTTATCTAGTACCCATAACACAAGCTCTGCTTACCTTGGGGCTAGATAATGCTGTGTGAATTGTCCAGCATTATTTATTTATTTATTTAAAGACTAAATTTGAATGCACTTTTTTGTGCTAAAGCAGTGCTGACAGGTGTACGATAAGCTATATTACTATAAAAGTTCCAGATTGTATAAAAAAGTTGAACCTCTTAAGAGTCATAAAAAAGTTCTATCTGTCCCCTTGTGACTAACAGGGGGACAGATAAAACTATTTTTTCCTATTTGTTCCCCTAAGGGGACAGATCAGGGTGACAAATGGGAATAAACCCTTTTTTATACAATAATGCAAACGGCTAATGCAAAAATCAAGCAAAATGTGTACTTTTAAACACTTAGATTTATGGTAACGTACGTAAATGTTGAGAGTAAAAAAATACGGTAGGTGGGGAGAAAATGCGATAGAAGTCGAGTAATAGTATATAGCATTTATGAAAATAAACATTTGTATAAAAATAACTGTTTTATTTGTAATGCTCTAAATTATCAGCGACAACACCACATTATTTTTTACGTATTACATAGCCAGACTAATGTTTCATTTTAGAAATCGTTTTGTTTTTCTATTTAATGCTTATTGTTTTAGACAATAAGCAAAAACTTGATTGTTGCTTTGCTCAGTTCCGCTAAAAAACCTGATAATATGTATCACAACTGCACAGTTTCTTTTAATTCTTTTATTTAACGTTATAATAAAATAAAGTAGGTAGCGACGGCGGCGCTAGTGTGCGTCGGGGTACCGCCTTAATTGCAATGTCTAACTTGGGCAAATCTCTAACCTCCGATACAAACATACTTTTCGATTCGTCCCCAACTGGGGACGCAGTTTCCTAATGTTGATTTAAAGAAGTTTTGCATAAATAATCGGAAAAGAAACAGCTATGTTTTTAACGTTATATTTTTTCTAAATACGTACTAATCATCATTATATGATAGTGGAAATTCATTTTTATCCATTTTCAAGCGATTTTATTACTTTCGCTATCAATTTTGATAGCGATCGATTTTGATGGCCACCAAGGGATACTTCGATTCACTGCCTAAACTAAATAGAATAAAACTATAATATTACAGAGCCATTAAAATAAAGCTTATACTAGGTATCACAAACTGTACTATGGATTTCTGAAATTTCCTTTTTTCAACGGAATTATAAGATAAAGTAGGTGGCGGCGCTAGTTTGGGACTTAAAAAGGCGTAACATGCACTGCTGCACAATGAGTTTTTTAAAAATTCCTTTTAAACGTTATAATAAAATAGGTGGCGGCGCTAATGTGCCTCAGGGTACCGGCTCAATTCCATTGTCTAAGTCGCAACTTAGAATCAGCTTACCCACACACTCACACACATAAGTAAGTCTAGGTACCTACACGTACCCTTATAAATCAGACTTAAACCGGGATTAAGTAATTAAGTACAACATAACGCGGTTTCCTGGGATAATGTCTCCGATTTATGTTGTGTGGTGGGTCACTTCCGGTTCCGCCGGAAATGAGGTTTGCGGAGGATGTTTCTATTTTTGAATAAAGAACGTTGTTTGACAATCAAATTATTATCATGTAGTTTTCTTTATCCAAACATCATATTTATTTGCCGATTTTCGTTACTATAAAAAACCAGCTACATGTACTTACAACTATAGTTTTCAATTACAAATCATATTGCTCTTCTTCCACTTGTAGACGAATATTGAGGTGAAAAGAAATTACATTTTCTTATTTGATAAAAGTTACTAAATTTAAATTTGACTTGTCTATGACCTTATTTTGTAAGCCCAAAGAAGAACATTATTAATTTCTCATTTCTGACCCAACGCGGTCTTTATTTTTTCTCTTTTTCGCTAAAAAAGAGGGCCATATGGCAACCGATGTGGCGCGGTGGGCGAAGGTCTGCCTGCGACGCAGAAGGTTGCGGGTTCGATTCCCGCCTCGGGACAAATGTGTGTACGATCTGCAGACATTTGTTCAGGGTGTTCTGGTCGATTTCTATATATAATAAAAAATCTATGTATTGTATTACACATAATATAATACAATACATAGATAGAAGTTTTTATTATTCATAGAAAACGTCCAGAACTAACTCTGCAAAACATCGTTCCTATCTCGTATCACATTACTTCTCGTACACACATTTGTTTCAAGGCGGGAATCGAACCCTCAACCTACTGCGTCGCAGGCAGATATTCGCCCACCACGCCACAGATGTCGTCATTAATTTCAAGACGTACATTGTAGGCTACATAGACCACTATTTTTTATCTTTAACCTATTCGCCTGCAAAGCATGCTAAATGTTGCAAAACTTCTATAATATGATTATGGAGGTATGTTCAGAATGTGTGCGCCTATTATAATAATAATAATAATGCTGGACAATTCACACAGCATTATCTAGCCCCAAGCTAAGCAGAGCTTGTGTTATGGGTACTAGATAACTGATATACATAATATAATACATTACATAGATAGATATTTTTTTATTATACATAGAAAACGACCAGAACACCCTGAACAAATGTCTGCAGATCGTACTCACATTTGTCCCGAGGCGGGAATCGAACCCGCAACCTCCTGCGTCGCAGGCAAACCTTCGCCCACCGCGCCACAGAGGTCGTCATTATAACAAAGCAGCACAACATTCTCATACTCATACCATTAATCTGAGCTAAGCCATGTACAGACGGATGGTAAAAACATGGCGAAACTATATTATGGGTTTCTTGTCAGCTACGATACCCTAAAAAGTAACAGTAACCCCAAACTTATAAACAACTCTAACTCCACTCACGTAAGTTGATATTCCAACAAATCAAAGGAAATAAATTACATTTTTACAAGGATCTCGGATGAAAACTTGCTCAGATATAACTTTTTTGGCAACGGTGGGTGCTGTGAAGTAGAAAATATAGATCAGCTAGCTCACTACAAAATATATAGGCTTACGCACTTTAATACAAAAACCTTAAATTTGTATACTTATTAGAATGTAACTCAACGTATTATATAATATTTTTTTTAAATAAATAATAAATAGATAAATAATAATGCTGGACAATTTACACAGCATTATCTAGCCCCAAGCTAAGCAGAGCTTTCGCTATGGGTACTAGTTAACTGATATACGTTAAAAATTATAATACAATACATATATAGTTAGATATTTTTTATTATACATATAAAACGACCAGAACACCCGGAACAAATGTCTGTAGATCGCACACATACAAATTAATATACCTACCTAGGTAGTATGAATTGGTGGTGTGAACTAACCATGAGCTAACTAACGATTTTATAAGTAAATCATGTTGCTATATTTAAGTTTTTGTTAATAAAATAATTCTGAATATTATTTATGTAAGCGGTTAACTTTGAAATTAGTTTGTGATGAAGAACATCTACGTGGCTAGTGCGCAGCTTTTGCATTATATTGTATTAAAATTTTGCATTTTCGCAATAAGCTAACAAAAATACCAAGACCTGGCCACACACGTCTCTATGGTAGAATTATAGTAACTAGTCTATGATAGACAATATAATGTAATCGCATCGTCAAGATAATATTAAGCTTTTTGATCGTCATATAATGCGTACCTACATTAGTGAACTTGATAGAATGTTTTTTTTTACGTGTTCGATGACAAAGTGATGTTATTTTTCTCTATTCTACCCTAGAGTATACCTAACTAGAATCTATACCTAAGTTATTGACAAGAAATCGATCGCATTCTACCGACTAGGTAATAAATACCTATACGTCTAAACATGCCGTTCTTTTTTAATAAAGTATTTCATTTCATTCATTTCATTTCAAAGACAACAATCTCCATGCTTGGCCTCCTGGAACACATTACAGATCACTAACACAATTTGACCTGCTTCATGAATCGACCGCGCAACCAACTGTGTCTCAGTCTCAAGAATGTACTTCTTCTAGCAGATTTCTGCTTGAGTCAGCGTTGATATATTATTGAGTTTTGAGTTGTCATTTAACTACAGACCGTTCACCGTAATCTATATCTGTATAAAAGTATTACAAAGCAGAGGACGTCTTGCGGTGAACGGTCTTTAGTAGGTAGTATCAACTTCTTTTTTGCCGCCGCCGCACCGCTGGCTTTTCGCTACGACTCTGCCAATCTCTGTATCTTGACTAAAGTTATTGCAATTAATTTTTAATCGTGAGGTCCTAATCTTTTGACATAGACACTAGCAGTGATGTGGAAACACCGACACAGCGAGCGGTCCGTAAACAAGAAGAAACGACTGAAGAATCTTCATTTTAAGAAAAGTGGTCTAGCTGAATTAACAGCAACGCGACCGTAAAATCGGTGGATTGATCACGATTTCAGTGAAACTTTTTATCCCGCCTTATCTAATGAGTTATAAGGGCGGGATTGTGTTCTTTTACAACGGAATAAAGTCTCTTTTACAATAGGCGTGTCACTCCTAATCAGTGTCATTCTTTGCCATATCACTGGCGTTGAAGAAAATTGTTCTTATCTCTAAATGTAAAGTTCACAGAGTCTAATGTAGCGCTCGGCTTTTGTTGCCTTTCCAATAAAATAAAACTCCGTTTCTAAGGTATCTATAAGCTTGGAACTCAATATAGGGCAGCGATCTTTTGAAGAAGAATAGAGGTGGTCTTTGTGGTGATGATGATGATGATAATGGATACATGACAAAGACACACACATGCCTTTGTCATGTGTCATCCATCAGTTGAGATTGTGGTCAAACCTGAGGGTCAAACGAAGGTCTATTGACTTTTAAAAAAATGTTCAGTTTTGCACGGGTTATGCCATTTTTATTTGACGGGCCCAAACTAAAAGCATATTTCACAATAAATGTTATTATTTACTGTAAAACAGATATATAAGTTTTGGCAGACTATGGTATAACACCCATTATTGAAAAGTGTCTCAATCTGATGTTAAAGAATTAAAACACGACGAAAAATAAAACGAAAAATTATTCAATCAATAAGTGTTAAAAAAATCATGTAAAATTTACAATTATAGGTTTTGCGAGGAATTTGTCGAAAACTCTGGACGCAGTGGACGCCATTTTGTTCTGCAGTCATGAGGTCAGTTGGCTATGTATGTGGCTAAGCAAATAGAAATAGAATAGAACTTATTTATTTGTAACCTTACCAACTAAAACAAACATGACTTAAACTTAAAGGGCAAAGCTTCTGTTGGTAAGAGTCACAGAACAGTCTCGGTCTCAGCATGAGCTAGTTGTAAACACATTACAACCAACGCTGGTCTTCCGACAGAGCCGTTTAGTGACGTCACGGAAGATGACACATACGACACAAAACAAATAAAAATAAAACGTTAAAAAACATAACCTACGGCAACGATTGAGTAATAGATGCAGCAAATATATAGTGTCTGTCTGTGTATTTACTTTTACACAATAAAAAAACAAGATAAATAAATAAATAACGCTGGACAAGTGGACAAGATAATACAGAATGGGTTTACTTCGTACACAAGTAAAAATAATATTAGTATCCAATTGTACATAGCATCATTATATGATACTTATATCATTTTTATGACTCTCTTGTTTTTTCTGACCTTCAAAAATAAAGTTGCGCAGTTTTACTTTAAAACCAAATGCGCTGATGATGCTGATGGTAGTTGGTACTTTTTAGTTTACGTACTCACCCGTATGACGTTATAACATTATAACACCTACTATTTCATGGTGAATAGAAAAACTGTGTAATTTTTTTTACTTTAAAATGTATTTTATTATTTTATGTACTACTTTATACTATCATTTTCCGACTGCTTTTTGCCTTAGCTATCTCAATAATATATTTTTAAATGCATTTTCTTATGGAGTAAAATACTCTATTGCGTCAAACTAGACGCAGAGCTTTCCGACAAGAAGTTGAAGTTGAACTCAAAGCGCCATCTTGGGGCTAGATAATGCTGTGTGAACGGTCCAGCATTAATTATTTATTTTTATTTATCTTTTCAGACTGATCCAACTACATTTTTATTTGCGATTTAGAAACCGCCTCATTTACAGCAAGGGGCGGCTCCACACAAGAAGTTGAAAATGAGTGATAAATTAGAATAGAATAGAATAAAATTGAATATAACTTTATAGCACCATCAATACATCCTATCATTTAATTTGCTAATGAGGCAGTGGAGCGGCCAAATTTTACGTGTTCTTGGTTAGAAACCGTGGCTAGGCAGACGTATTGTATGACGCCCCCCGACCAGGTGGGATGAAGACCTGCAAAAGACTGCAGGTGCCCGATGCGGCATGATGAAACAGGGCGATATGGAGCTCATAAGGGGAGGCCTATCTCCAGGTGAGAATTAATATTGGCTGATGGTGATGATGTAATGATAATGATACGTCATCTCTGTACTTTATTTTTAGCCGAGTCTAAATTAAGTGAAATCTTTAACCTCACACATATATTATAATCTGTGGTCTCTTTCAGACAAAATGAAATATTCTCAGTCGTAAATCACGGTGAGGGAATGTCGCAGGGAATTAGAAAGAAAAGTTATTCCTAAACGCTCGGTTTTATCTCTCAGACTTCGGATTCGGATGGTTTCAATCAGCTGGTGGGAGTTTTAAGGGGTCTTGCCTTTTTATTTAATCATTGAGAGAATAACAAAATTACTATAAAATGTTTTTACTAAGCCATAGTAGAATTGAAGATTACCTCTTTTACGTATTTGATTCGTCTTAGCGATCGATTTCCATATCAGTTTTCAACTACTGTTTTACAGAGAGTACAAAAACCTTTAGGGCGCAGCCGCCCGTAGGTATATTGTTACAGTACCTAATAAGGTAGGTACCTAACCTACGAACAAATAATAAGTCAGGAAATCTAACTGCTCTCAAAAAATGACCCAACCAAAGTCGTGTCCAAGTAGGCGGGGCTTAAAAGTCGTGTCCAGCGCGTCATCAGTCTGTCATTTTTCTTGTTTGCGAGCACACGTGTAATCTGCGTAATTTTTCGTTATAATTTGTGAACTAGCTGTGAATTATCATGCCAGCATGTGTTGTGAAATGGTGCAGGAGCCATATAAGAATAAAATGTCCAGGGATCACGTGTCACTAGTAAGTAATAGCAAAATTATAATTTTATTCAAATACATTAGAAAACGAGATGGTAAATACTATGCAGAATGAAGTCAGTAAATTTGGACTGACTTGGTATTGATTTATGACTTATTTTTTATTTCATACAAAACGATATGATCAGTACTATGCAAACTGAAGTCATTACCTAATTTTTTTTATGAAATATAAATGTAAATCGATAAACTTTAGATATTTTTATAATAGTAATTTATATATTTGTTTTCTTTTAGTTTCCCTGCTGATCCTATTCGGCAAAATAAGTGCATGCAGTTAGGTTAGAAAGACAAGAGAATGACTGGATGCCAGTGAAAACCAGCAGAGTATGTTCCGTTCATTTTGACGAAAATGATTTTTATAAAACAAAAAAAGGATATACTATGTTACACAAAAATGCAGTACCAGTTTGCACAGTAAGATCCTACTGTAAAATTATTAGGATAATTGTTATGTAAAAAACAATTTAAAAAAATTAGTCTGAAATAATAGTTTTTTTTCTTCAGATGATTTAATTTTGTCCCCAAGAAAGATCTTTAAAATATACTATGGAAAATTAAAGGTTAATTTAAGGTTGTTTACCAAGGTTATCGACATAGCTCAAAGGATTAGCAAGCTGAAATGGCAGTGGGCTGGCCATATTTCGAGAAGAACCGACAACCGCTGGGGTAAACGTGTTCTTGAGTGGAGACCGCGACTCGGAAAACGTAGTGTAGGACGCCCTCCTACTAGGTGGGATGACGATTTGCGAAAGACTGCTGGCAGATGCTGGATGCGGCAAGCTGAAGACAGGGCGCTATGGCACTCATTAGGGGAGGCCTATGTCCAGCAGTGGACTGGTTGGTATAGGCTGATGATGATGATGATGGAAAATTAAAAAATAAACAATAATAAACAACAACTACAGTTAGTGATAGTGAGTAATGTCATCATCATCATCATTCTATATCAGTCCACTGCTGGACATAGGCCTCCCCTAATGAGCGCCATAGCGCCCTGTCTTCAGCTTGCCGCGTCCAGCATTTGCCAGCAGTCTTTCGCAAATCGTCATCCCACCTGGTCGGAGGGCGTCCTACACTACGTTTGCCGAGTCGCAGTCTCCACTCAAGAACACGTTTACCCCAGCGACCATTTACGCGATATTGTTCTGTGGTCATGACGTCAGTTGAAACTGAGACCTGAAAAAAATGCGCTGATGTTGCTGATGACAGTTCATACTTATTAGTACTTATCAGTCTGCAGTTAGCTCAATTGTTTCAGTCTTCAGTTAGCTATAAATACTAGTTCGTAGTAATTAATTTCTTAATTTGATTTTAATTTTCTTTGTTCATAAAGCGTATAAAGATTTACTTATTAGTTTGCTACACAGCCGTATGACATATTTCACGGTGTTTAAAATAAAATTAAAAATAACTGTAACATTGAAAGATTATTCCATTATTTTTGCCTAGGCTATCTCAATAATACATTTTTAAGTATTTTGTAATATACCTATCTATCTAGTAATATTGTAATAAATATAAAAAAAAACATGTTAAAATAAAAAACGCTATTCCTACCTTTCGTTTTATTATTTTAATTGGTTCGATCCACTTATTGCATACATCGTCCACGCCGATATGACGTAACTGTCATGGCAGACATTGCAGCATGCGCGCGAACCAATCACTGCTTTCGTTCAGCAAGGGCCGAACCAATCCCTGTTTACCTTCGATTTTAAACCAATCACCAATCATGCCATTTTGTAACTTTGGATGTGATTCGTTATTTGAATCATACGTCGTTTTGGTTATAAGTAGAACCACTTTTGGTTTGGCATTTGTTTTGAATTAGACTTCCTGACTTATTATTTGTTCGTAGTACCTAACGAATAAAAACAAAAACTATAAACTTAAACAACAAACATTTCCACGCGCAGCGAAAAGGTGCATATTCATGTTTAGAAATTGACGAAACACGATGGAAATCATATAGACTTAGAACTTTTTCACTACCTGTGATAGAAATCATAGACTTAGAATTTTTTCACTACCTATGATAGAAATCATAGACTTAGAATTTTTTCACTACCTATGATAGAAATCATAGACTTAGAATTTTTTCACATTGAAATCATGAATGCAACTGTCAAAACCAAAAATGTTCCCGATCTTCTGCGTTTGGCTCCAATGACACCAGTGTCTTAAAATATTTTCCAGCAACATTGCTTTTTATCTATAATCCACAAAAAACACAACAAAATAATAACTATGATGCTAGAACGAAGGCTTTTAATGTTTTTGCCAGCCTCCTAAGTCAAGTTCCATTCGCATCTATACTAATCTCTTTCTCCTCCTCAACAGCATTATCATTATAATGTCCACTGTTGAACGCAAACCTCCTCCTGATAATACTTATCTATAATATAGTATTGCCCTTGAAAAGCGTTCACTAAAACACTAAGGTAAAACAAGGGGGCCCTTGTTTTACCTTAGTAATTTAGAGTAACTTTTACGACGCAAGAGGTGAATGTCCTATATACTCACCTACTAGTAAAATGGAAGGAAATAGTGATATAATAGGCCCTATGTATTCCGAAATAACACGTCCCAACACCGTTCAATAACTCAGAATCTGTCTATTACATTGTATTATTATATTGAGAACATCTGTGTCCCTTGAAAATTGTCCCAGAGTTGCGTATTACAGGAACCTTCAATTTGAGGGAACATGGTCGACAATTTTGATACATTACGTCGAGCGTACCTAACCGTACGAGTTGATGTGACAGGGGCATTATTAAAATGGCTTTTAAGAGATGGGACTTCTTGAGACATTTTCGGTCGGTGAGGAACGAATTCGGCAGGTATTTACTGTTTTAATATTAAAAAGGTGAAAGATTGTAGGGATCTGTTTCTTTGAGAACAATACTAAATTTAATGTTGTGTTTCTGTTTTTGTAGATCTTGTTCTAGACATGAAAATGAAATATAAAAAGTCAAGTGCGAGTTGGACTCGCGCCTCCAGGGTTCTGTACAAACTTGTACACGAATCAAACTTTTTTTTGTTAATTATCTAAAAATTTACTGTTTATTTTTTTTCCATTTACTTGTTCTATGAAACCTTGCTAAATTCTTGCCAAATTTCATGATTCTAGCTAGGTCAACGGGAAGTACCCTATAGCTTTTGTGTGCATTAGATACCATTGCGAAATTAAAAAAAATCGGCATTAATGGCTGTAACTTTTGATTGCGTTGACATAGAAGTTTGATTATATCGCGGCTCCAAGAAATTACGAACTTGAGTACCTATATGATGTGAATTTCAACTCGATACCTCTGAATACATGATACAAATTGAACGTTTTGTCATAATTGGACAACAGAGGAATCGCTTTATTCACAGTTAAACTGAAATTGCCAAGCGAATGAATTAACTGTTGCAAACTTGAATGCACTGAAAACTAAGAGACTAACAGACATACAAACTAGGTACTTAATTATAGCAAATGCGGGTGGAAAGTGCATAGTTTTGTGCCAGAGTTCACGCTCTGTTGTACCAAGTGAATAAGTTTACAACAAAGTGGTTGTGTTCTTATAGTTTTTAGGGTTCCGTACCCAAAGGGTGAAAATGGGACACTATTATTAAGCCTCCGCTGTATGTCTGTCCGTCGGCGGGCTGTATCTTTGTATCTCATGAACCGTAAAAGGAAGATGGTTGAAATTTATTTCTTGTTTTACAAAAAATGAATTTCTTGTGTTGCTATAACAAAAAGTAATAAAAATGTAATAAAATTACAGCCGTAAGTAGTTCACTCTAAGAGCAGTGTTCGTTTCCGGCCAGACATCCCACGAGCTGCCCCCTTTTTGGTCCTGTAGCTGTTACACACACGGCGCATGGGGAAGAGTAGAAAGAAGAAGATAATATTGATAGATAGATATATTAGAGACTTTAACTTTAGTATTTTCTTTTGAAGACTTTTACAACCTAGTAGAATCAGCAATCTGTAAGGATCTAACGGATCCACGTGTCGCAAATAGAAACTGAACAAATATTTTCAAAATTTGACAGCTTTTTAACTCACACCGGAAGTCGAATATAAATTTTAGAACGTATCGGATAAATAAAATACACTAAAAAGTAAATAGAACCTTCAAAAACGGTAACTTTACCGAACTAGTTAAAGCTTCCCACCCGACACCCAATATTTATTGCATTAATCTATCGAATCCGCTTTGTAACCTCGTTACTAGTGATGGGAACTATCGATTAAAATTCAATCAACTTTATCAATACCTTGCTCCAATTTAATAGCTGCTCGTCTTTGCTCAACAAACGTCGAATGAAAGACCTGCCGATTATAATCTGTTTATGGTTTCTTACGTTAATCTGATCCATTATTTTTGATTGGTTTTATAAAACGTTTGTTATTCTGGGAAATCCTACTGAATGAGTTTTGTCGTTTTGTGTTTCTGCTTTGAAGTATTGTTATGTTGCTCATTTGAGTAAGTACTTACCATTTATTTTATCGATGATTATTTATTTGCAATAAGCTTATCATTTTCTTATACGAGTGAAAACGAAACCTTTATGTAACATGGGTCAATCTGTGACCTACCTAGGGAAAAATATGTCGCTCGGACCAGAAAAAAGATCGATTGACACCTCATTCATCAAAATGTGTTAGTAGTTTATTTGGTACGGTGAAGTAGAAAATACGTAAATGTGTATTACCTCACCTCAACCTCCTCAACAGCCTATAATAGTCCACTGCTGGACGCAGGCCTCCCCCTGATTTTTTATACTCATGGGGGGGTAATGACCATAATCCCAATGCGGTTGGGGATTGCAGTTCGGTGGTAGATCTATTCTGTAAGAGGCGCTGCTGCCCGCCCCCCGGTGTATGTCCCTTAGTCGCCTCTTACGATACCCACGGGAAGAGTTGGGGTGGTGCAAATTCTTAGCCGGCAAAACACGGCAAATATGTATTAACAAACAAAAATCTGGTAGATTTGGGCTTTATTTATGTACAACATTTTCAATATTCATCGTTATAATAATGTTTTATCGACATGTATGTTCCACGCACTGTTTTATTTAACTCCATCACATCCCTCTTCCATAAATAAATGTAGCAGTCTTCTTTAGCAGAGAAATGGCCGCAATTTTTAATTTTAATTCCTTTTGCTTTGTTACTTTGTATGTGTTACAGTGATGGAGACGTTTTACTGTTCCATATTAATTACAATTCACTGCACATACTCCATCGTGAGAAACTCAAATAATATGGAAGAAGTATTTATTGCATACTAGCTCCTGAACGCGGCTTTGCACACGTTGATTTATGAAATAAAATGTAGACAATGTTATATTTCAGATCTGGTTCTACCTATATGAAAAATTTCAGCCCGATCCGTGCAGTAGTTTTGGCGTAAAGAGCTTCTTTACGCCAAAACAAATATCCCTCCAAACATCGAAACTTTCGCATTTTTAATATTAGTGTGATTTGAGGGTTAATGAAAAGGTAAATCAGTCTCTTTTTCCAGTTTTGTATCGTGTATATTCAGTCAATTAATTTAATTTTACCCAACTTAAAAAAATAATTTTAGTAGGCTCCTACCTATAAACCGTTCACCGTAAGACGTTCCCTACCTGGTAACAATTCCCATTGCAGGGGACATCTTACCGTAAGCGGTCTGTTCTTTCCAATACTAAGGTGTCGACGAAAACCTTTTTAGCCAAAGGATCCACCGTACGGCTTAAAAAAACATATAGAAAATAAACTATGATAACCTCTGTAGTGTAATTTTTATTCCACGTTATCATTATGTTATTACGACACGATTGTTAGCCACCGGAATTGATTGTTGTACTAAACTAAAGTAACATAAATAGGCTTTAAATTCCTGATTACTGATAAAACACAGCCCGCAACAGACGGACGACAGACAGACAGGCAGACAGACAAGAAGGTTAGTAATAGGATTTATGTTGGGAACTTTGGCATACAAAACCCTAACTAAAACATCAACCCAGAGCCCGTATGCTGTAAAACGAAATCGAAATTTCTGATTCGTTTTTGTCCAAACGCTAATCTTATGCAAGCGACATAAAAGTTAGTTTTGCACAAAAACTAATCAGAAACTTCGACTAACTTTTTCTGGTTAGGTCCTCAGGGGCAGTCGTCCTTCGTTTTAGGCGATCCACCATCCACTTAGGTACCTCATCACTTCATCTATGCCTACACTTCTTGTTAACGCCCGTTACCATGGAAACCAATAGATAAGTGAGTAAAAATTATGATGTGATTATTTATTCTATTGAGAATTGGCGAAGATATCACCAAAATTGTTGTAGCTAGTCGAGATTTTTCTACAGAATTATGTTGTTTTTAGGCTTCATGGAATATAATATTCCATGAAAATTATTTTCTATACACAAAATATAAAAATAGTAGTAGTATTAGTACATAATATGTAATATTATAATCTTCGAGAATATAATTTTTATTTAACTAATTCAGTATTATTCGTTATACAATAAGCAGAAGTGAAAGTGTTATCACAATTTATCCATGACTGACGGAGAAATCGATAAGATAAATACTTACAGCAGCCGCATATAGAATTTCCCTTGGAGCCGGTAAAAATATATATATAAACGTATACCATAAAGTAGGAACATACAAAAGTCCTCAGCTAACGCAAAACTGTTGAATAAAAACATTCCCGTAATTTATAAGATTTCCCAGACTTACCCCACTCAAGGTAAGCCTACTTTGCAGACACCACGCATCCGAGATTGCCCGATATATTCCAAATCGTCCCATAAGTTACTTGACTTAGGCGGAATTGTTTCTCATTGATTTGATTTTGGTTTGATCCTTAAGTAGCTTAGGCACAGAGTAGGTAAAGTTTTTTACCATAAAAACCTACCTTTTGATTTAATTAACATTATTAAAATAAAATTAAAAGAGCAGTGGAAAAGCAACATCCATGAACTAGATAACTGCTGAGTGTTAACAAAAATAAATCTTTAATTAATGAATATAAATATTACAAAATAGTACTACTTAAATAAATTGATACCTGTAGAAACTGTTTACTTTATCATAGTTAGAAATGCTTTTGGAAAATATAGAAAAAAAATAGTAAAAATTGCTACTTGGAAAAAAACTTTGTCCGAAAATATAGTACACACTCCAAAAAAATGCCTGAAACCGTTTACGAAAAAAACGAAAACAATGCTTTCACTTTCAAAATGCTAACTCCCAAACGATAAACTCTTACACACACAACGCGACGTTAGCCAAAATACGGTCGCATTTCCCACAAAATATATTAAAAGAACAAAGATGCAGGGAGAAATTTAGGGCACACTTACCGGTAAATAGGGTAATTTAATAACTCTGCCTACCTCCTTGCCGATAGGGACTATCGATTTGCAATATTTACCCCAAAAGCTCACAGATTAGGACTGAATATATTATGCAGATGGTAACATTTTCGGGAGATTTTTACCAACCCTTTTTTTTAGGAAATGTAAGGTGGGTAATTTGATAGGTAAATGGCTGTTTAGATAAGTGCTCGGTTCTTATTTTAGAAAAACTTTTATTTTCACCTTCAAAACCAGGTTGTACTACCCTTTACAGACATGAACTAAAAAAAATATTTGCAGTAAAAATAATCTCTATATCATAAAGATTAAATATTTGTAAGTTGGTTTGTCAGTATTTTGTAATCTCTAATAGTCATGTTCTGGTTTGTTAATGCTTTTACCAACAAGAAAAAATATATGTTTTGTATGCGCGCGTAAACACGTATAGCACACAAACTGAGACGGAATTAGGCTTAACCTCAACAATCCCAACGCTGGGCATGCGGGTTGGGGATCGCTGGTCGGTGGTAGATATATTATGCAAGAGGCGCTGCTGTCCGCCCCCGGTGTATGTCCCTTAGTCGCCTTTCACGATAACCACCGGAAGAGTTGGGATGGTGCAAATTCTACACCACACGGCCACGCGGCTGGAATTATGGTCACATTTGCCAAAAAATGTGTTCCTAACAGTTTCAAGTAATGCGCAGAATGATTTTATCTTGCTCAGGGAAAGCAAATAAGTACCTACCTTTAAAATTTTCCTCCCAATTATGTTGTAAAAAGTCACACTATCCTTATTTACAGAATAGACGCCATAATTTGCTAATGGACAAAATTTACTGTTGTAAATGCTTCACACGTGTAGCAAAACCGTTCAATAAATCATTTTAGGAAGAAGAGTTCCGAAATACATTGTTTTAATGACTATTGGTTTACGCGGCTAACGCCAGCAAAAATTAGAGTCTACATGATGTCGTTTTCTATGTATAATAAAAAATATCTATCTATGTATTGTATTATATTATGTATATCAGTTATCTAGTACCCATAACACAAGCTCTGCTTAGCTTGGGGCTAGGTAATGCTGTGTGAATTGTCCAGTTTTTTTTTCTGACATCTTTTACAGTCATCATCATATTTCAGCCAATTCGGTTTAAAGATATTTATTCTCATACAACAAAAAATGTTTACATAAAATGAGATACAAAAAAAACTTAAAACTAATGCATGAGCTAATAAAATTAATGTTAGGTGCACCTCCGGGGCCGCGCGTCGCGCCGCCGCCGGCAGTCGGTATAGTGTTCATACATACATAGGTAGGTATAATAAGTAAACTAAATCTATATCTAAAATTTAAATAAAGAGTTATTTTAACAATTCTTGATGTAACAGTATTAATGAGCTAATTCGCCACTCTTTCCAACATAGTTTGTATGCGAGTTCAAACTGGGGTTACAGACAATAGCGAGGTTAGATTTACATGTAGTCTAAGTTTACACAGGAATGGTGAATAGAATGCAATAAGGTTATGAGTAACACGTTGGTTTACTAAGTAGATTTTGTTAAGCTATAAACGTATTTTTTTAGTTTTGTTTTGAACATGCCTAAGCTAGCACATTCCTTAATCTCGTTGGGCAAGCTATTGAATAACTGCACTCCCTCGTGAACAATGGTTTTCTTGCCGTAATTAGTGCGTGATTTAGCCAATTCTAGTTTGTATTTGTTTCTAAATGTATAGGGATTATTCTTTTTCCGTAATTGTAGGTTTGATTTTATTGACTTAGAAATAATATTTCTGATTAAGATGCAAGTTGAATATTTATACATTTGTCCAAGGTTTAATAGTTTAGTTTTATTATATACTTCTTTAGTAGGTGTTAGGTATTTATAATGATACAGTGTTTTTATAATTTTGTTTTGTGTCCTTTGCAGAGGATTTAAATTTGTATCAGCGGCAGATCCCCAGATTTCGATAAGATAATTTAAGTGTGATTTGACTAAGGAATTATAAATAATTAATCGTGCTTTGGCCGGAATGCAGTGTGTTATGTGGCGTAATGATATTAGTAAGGCCGTTAACTTTGACTTGACGTGATTGATGTGGGATTTCCATGTTAGTTTGTCATCCAACCATAAGCCGAGATATTTTTCTTTATCGCTTTGTTTAATTATATCATTATTTAAGACAAGAGGGGTAAAATTGGGAATAGGTTTGTTTATTGCAGCAAAAATCATGTACGATGTTTTTTTGGTGTTGATTGTTAAGAGATTAAATTTAAACCAATTAACACAAAAACCTTAATTAATTATACACATAAACCTTTATCATGGTCACTCCGTCCATTAGTGAAAACTATAAGAGAATCCGTTTCGTTGTTTAAGAGTAGCTGGCGGATAAACACACTGACTCGGAAGTCTTAGTTTTATATTATGTAGACTGAAGGTTCATTCTGCAAGTGATCATACATCATGCATGCTACTTACTTACTGATTATTTATGTATTCTACAGCAAGAAGAGTAATTAGTTCGATAGAGTTTCTACAGTTCGGAACTTTAAGTGGTCTCTAAATAGCTATAGGCTTGGAATAGATCAAACGGGTACAGCATATTCTTACTTTTATAATTTACTAGCGGCCCGCCGCGGCTTCGCACGGGTAGTTATTATTTCGTCAGTTTTCCAGTGTTTTAATACTTCTTATCCTATTTCAGACTAAAAATCAAAAACCATGAAAATCGGTTCCGTCGTTCTTGAGTTTTAAATGGTGTAACTAACACGACTAACTTGTATATATATAAAGATATGATATAAATAAATAAATAATTCTAGACAATTCACACAGCATTATCTAGCCCTAAGCTAAAAAAATATCCCAGAAATGTATTGCTGCATAGGTCTCAAGGGCAAACTTATAAAAAGATTATGGATAAAACATGCAGACCGATAAAGAAAACTTTTTTTACAAAGATTACTAAGCATAGGGGGACTGAAACTAACGTAGTCTAAGAAGTGAAATAAGATCCCATAAAATACGATTTCGGTGGGAATCGAACCCGCGCCCCACTTTCAGTACGGGTGTGCTCTAACCAACTAAGAGATACCCAGAGTGCGGGTTAGCTTTTTTAAATAAGTGGACTTCGTCCGCCAAATCATTCTCTTCAAACAAAACTTTATCAGTTTAAATTTGGACACGAAAATCGTCAAATCTAAAAGAAAGTCCAACTTTTTATCAGAAAACCTTTTTAAAAAACATTTTATCAAAGCAATTTCCACTAATATCTACATTTTCTTCACTTAACGTCTATATTTTCGTCACTTAATATCGACCTTTTCTTTCACTTATTAAACAAACCTCGTAAGGGAGGGTAGAACAATCGACGTCATTAATGAACCGGCGGAACCGGAAGCCGCCATTATCGCGGACACGCAAGTTTCCGCCGGAAACGGCCGCGGTAACCGCTTCCGGTTGAGTTTTTCACCGGAAATAGTAATAGTGCGCGCTTTCAATGATGTGATTAGGGACATTTTGACTTAGAAATATTGTTTTTGATTTTTTCATGTTAAGTTAAGATTAAAATTGCCACTAAATACGTTTTATAATATATATATTTTATCTCAAACGCAAATTTACTTGATATTACAACAGCTATTGTCTATCTCTTAGTTGACAAAACGCTATACAGCATCAAAGAGTTTTTAGAAAACGACTACAGTCACCTGGACATTAATTTCCCCATGAAGTTACCTGACACTATCGTAAAGTCACCTGACCTAGATTCTAATATTATATAAGGACCATATTATTTTTAATTTATCTACCGACTATTGCCCCTTTACAGCAAAATTGTATTTTTGTTGACAAGTCATAGTTTATACATCTAATTAAGTACCCATCATATTTTGTATATTTATTATTTGTGTGCCTATTTGACAATAAATGATCTTTATCTCAATATTATTATTATTATTAAAAACCTTGGATCCCACTGCAGGGCAAAGGCTCCTTCCATTTTTCTCTATGGGTAGCTAGACTTATCTCGTGATTTATCTCTATTTTGCAGACAAGTTTTATACTAATCCGTTCAGCCGTTTAATTATTTGCACACTTCCTATATTCTTATTTTACAAATTCTACATTACTTTTTTGGTGCCTAATTGGCAAGCTGAAATCGCAGTGGGTCGGCCAATATCTCGCGAAGAAACCAACGACCGCTGGGGTAAACGTATGTTTGAGTGGAGAACTCAACTCGGCAAACGTAGTGTAGGACGCTCTCCGGCCAGTAGGGATAACGACCGAGACTGCAGGCAGATGCTGGATGCGTCAAGTTGAAGACAGGGCGCTATGGCGCTCATTAGGGGATGCCTATATCCAGCAGTGTACCTACTAATATAGGTTGATGATGATAATGATGAAAAAATATAGGTGTATGTTTGTTTCTTCAAGCCAAAACTACGAAACGGGTCGGAGTTAAATTTTGCATAGAAATAAGTTTACACCTGGAAAAACACATAGTTTTTTTTTAACATAGTTAGTGGGTGTTGTGGTATGATATGCCGGAAGGTGAAGACCGTACGAAATTAGTTTTCCATTATACGGTTTCGTAAGAAAATTTGAAAAAAAAACTTAATTCGCCTCAAATTAATTTTATATGCTTTTCACCTCACGTCCGATCATGTCCCAACTAACCATCATTAGAATCAGTTCCCATAGGATAAATAACCTTTAAACCTTTCCATAGATCCTTCTTCCATCTTTCCATCCATCTTTGTTGACTTGGAATAACCTTACGTACTTATCCTCAGAAGCTCAGAACACGTGTGAAGCCGGGAGGAGAAACTAGTTACTTAATAAATTAACATAAGCCTTACTTTAACTTAACTAAAAGTAGAATCTTCTACATAAACAAAGAAAACCGTGAATAGTAAACAGCTACAATGTAAAATAGCTCCTAAGCCGATCGCTCAAGCTCTAAATCACGTTGATGTATTTCTTAATTAATTACAGGTGATTTCTACTCAAGCATGCGTGGTCGGAGTAAAACCTTTTTGCCGTATTTATACGGATTTGTTTACGAAGTACTTTCAAACCGACATATTTTCATGTAGCACATTTCGAAAGTAGCTGAATTTGTGAATTAAGAGAGGGTTAATTATAAATGACTTATTTTAAGCTACGTAGATGAGGACCTTTAGGATGGTTACAATTTTTTTTGTCGAATTTCTGATTAGTTTTTTTGACGATCTCTGTGGCGCGATGTGCGACGGTCCGCCTGCGACGCAGGTGGTTGCGAGTTCGATTTCTGTCTCGGGACAAATGTTTGTACGATCTGCAGATATTTTTTCCGGGCATTCTGTATTGGGCATGCCATTGGTCCCGTCTTTATCACATACGTTATTAATTACACGGACTTGTAAATACCTCAACTTCAACAGACTGCTAATTGCGTCGCCAGACTCTTTTCCAACTTGGCTGGACTGCTTTTTTGCTACTTGCGCCTTCCCATCTTCCTAGGACTTCCGTGAGGGCTGGTACGGAGGCAAATTTGGCTGTAAATCTCAAGAGACGCAAGTATGCAGGTCTCTACAGAGCCTACGCATTTGCTCCCCTTGTAGTCGAGACCCTAGATCCGTGGGGTACTGAGGCTCAAAAAAATATCTGAGCGTCTGGTCGAAGCGACGCGTGACCCGAGAGCTGGCGAGTATCTTTCACCAGCGTTGCCATACAGCGGGGCAATGCAGCCAGTTAGTATTTACAATTGAAACCTAATTTGTTTCTATTATTTGATTGTTATGTTCTTTATTAATAAAGTTGTCTTTGCTAGATTACTATCTAAAATACAGTTATAAAGTTTCGAATCAAACACCATTACTTATCTCAGAATATCGAACAATTGAAAATCGTCCCTTTCTTTTCGAGAACGCTCTAAGTTATGATCGTTTTTTTCCGTTTTTCTGATGTAATTGAACTTTCTCACCTTCGAATGGAAGCAGATGCGATCGCTTAGGAAATTAAATTGCCATCGGAGGAGTACCCATGAAGAATTTATTAAAATAAGTTACATTAAATGTATATTATTCTTTATTTACTCCTCCTTGTAGCATGTTCAAAAACAAATAGAAGCTTCAATATACAAAGATTTACTTTCAGATGATGTAGACACAAATCTCCTGCCAATAGAAACGCGTTTATTTAATTTCCCAAAAAACTGAATTAATAAGGTTTGCTGGAAGAGAACTCTTTTTAGGGTTAAGCTCGCCTTTGCGATACCTCTCTAGTAATAAGGTTTAAAATAAGAATTAAGAATAGGTGTTTGTTATTCAATCACGCCAGAACAGCTGAATGAATCTGGATGAAATTTGGCACAGAGTTATATATTATACCTAGTCTGGAATAGCACACAGGCTATTTATATAGCTATTTTATCCCGGAATTCCCACGAGAACTGAAACTACGAGGGTGAAACCGCGAGACGCTGCTAGTATTGCATATTAGAAAGTAACTCTGTCTGTCTGTCTGTTACTTTTTTAGCTCGCATGGGATTTTGTTCGTACGGGAAATGATAATTTCAACCTGTCTAAATTTGTTGGAATGTTTGTTACTTTATAACATTTATTCAATGACTGCTGCATTATTTATTAGCCAAAACTTATTCTGGTTTGGTCCTTATGAAGGAAATCTAAACTTCCGCGAAAATCACCCTTATTTACATTTCCTAAACGAATCAAAAGTTAGAATCGCATGATTTATCGAGTTAGCGAAAGCAACAAAAAGTAACGGAAACCAGCGAAAATTACCCCGAAACTAGGGTAATTACCCCCAAAACGAGGCAATTGAGTTACGTACGGAAAAGTTTGAATTATTCGGTTTCATTGCCTTTTGATGTGTACATACCTATAAGATGTGTGGTGAGGTCAAATTTTATATAACATGGATAACTTTTTGTGAAGCTACCTAAAGATAGTTTACAACAGTCTGCAGGTAGCTCTTCGGTTTCAGTTATCAATAAATAAATAAATAATGCTGGACAATTCACACAGCATTATCTAGCCCCAAGCTAAGCAGAGCTTGTGTTATGGGTACTAGATAACTGATATACATAATATTATACAATACATAGATAGATTTTTTTTTTATTATTTATAGAAAACGACCAGAACACCCTGAACAAATGTCTGCAGATCGTACACACATTTGTTCCGAGGCGGGAATCGAACCCGCAACCTTCTGCTTCGCAGGCAGACCTTCGCCCACCGCGCCACATCGGTCGTCAAACAATCAATCAATAAATACTAGTATTAATTTACTTTTTATAAATCAATCATCGTCATGGTCATCATCATCAGTTAGTTTGTCGGTTATTCTCGAGCATAGCTCTCTCCATAGCTCTCTCCATAGCTCTCTCCATAGCTCTCTCCATAGCTCTCTCCATAGCTCTCTCCATAGCTCTCTCCATAGCTCTCTCCATAGCTCTCTCCATAGCTCTCCAATTAATCAACTCTATTCAATAGTATTAATTTAATTATATGTCTTTCAATTCATCAATTGTATTTTTAAAAAGGAGTACGTTCTATGTTTGCTGACTTTTGTGTCAATTGTAAACCGAGTTTGATAATTTCTTTGTTTATATCATGATCCCAAAATAGTTTAATATTTTTATTTCTGAAGAATAAGTATACTTATGTCCCGAAAAACTAAAAAAAACATTATAATTACGTATTACGGATTGCAAGACGTTTTTTTTTTTGTTTTTTCAAAACAATAAAAAATTTAATAGTCTCAGTGTATAAATAAACAGAAATGATTCGATTTTTGCATACTTCTGCTGTCCCACTACAAAACAAAATTAAGTCTAATAGCCCTAAACGTATTTCATTAAGAAGTCTGGAAAAAAGATGCTCGTTTATAGTATTAATATCTGAATTTGTTTCAATAAGACACCAAACGTTATTTAAAAAAAAACATCTCTTTCCTTACGCTTGTTATAGGTTTCATCCAAAGTTTTCCATTTGTTAGAGAAGTAATATTACATCCAGGAAAAGGTCAAACAAAGGTAAACAAAAGACACGGTAACATTTTGTTTGTTTGTACAAGAAACTGTCATCTCCGGTGATTTTGGAATAATCAGTCTGGTTTGTTATTGTGTTGTGTTTTAGCGATAACAATAAAGGGTTAGGTAACTATCAAAACAGCTTGATGGATTTTGAGGACAAACAAAAGATTATTCTTACAAACGAGTACAACATTTTAAGCTAAATAAAGGACAATGCTTCTCTGGGCCACAAATGCTAAAGCATAACAAAAATGAGCATGTAATTAGGGGACTTTTTACATTAGCTTGAGAGTAAATAATGATGTTTATATCCTAACTCTGTAATTTGTAAAATAGCGCACTATTACAGATGATATAGTGGTTTCTCTGGGTTGCACTGAAAACCAAGTAAGGCTATATTTGTCGTAAGCCCTGCTGCGCACAAAATAAGGTAGATAGATAGAGAATACTTTATTCATCATCATTAAAAACAGATTATTTTAAATTTAACATAATACACAGAACAGCAATGGATTTGGCGGCCTTATCACTCAAAGCGATTTTTTCCAGGCAACCTGATAAACAGCAAAGCCTAGGTTTAATTTTGTGTCTTATAATATTTTTTTGCGTTGTAGATTTAGGATAAATAAAATCATTTTCTTTCTTTCTTTCTGTGTGAATTGTCCTTAATTCAGTCAATAAAGCTCATAAAAGAGTGTGGAAAAGTCGAAAGCAGAAAGTTTGACTTTAAAACTTTATTTGGACTAGTTAGGAGATTAACATACTATAAGTCCACACTGCTGTGAGGTGAGCCCTAGGAATAGGGCACAAAGAAGTTCCCTTTTTATACATCTCGTTACCGATGTGTCATAGGAAATTTTGTCATACTATTTAATGAACACTGAAAAAACTTAAATTCTAAGTAAGATGCATTTTTTTATGATGGAGAAGCTTAAAAACAAACGCACGAAGCCGTGGCCAGAAGCTTGTTATGAAGAAATTCGTTCCGTATAAATTTCGTGACGAGGTTTAAAACTCAGAGATTAGAAGCAAGAGGTTTTAAAATCTCTTATTTGAATACGTAATGGAATCCGATAAGACTTACTTACACTGCATTAAATTATTTGTTTAGTAGCACACAGTTTACTTAAAATTCTACTAAAGCTGCATAAAGTTATTTGTTCAGTAATATTTATTTACTTTGAGGACCCTTTTTACTAAATCGGGGGTAAATACTGAGTACAGTTTAAATGTGATTGTTTGGTCCTTTTTACAGACTTTTGAATAAATATTTTAGTAAAATGGCTTTTAACAATTCCGAGCATGTTTACATGTTTGAAACAGAATTATCTAGTCCTCAAGTCATCAGAATTTTTTATGGTTTGTAATACTATAAAAGTTATATGGTTATTGGTTTAAATTATTTATTAACAAACAAAATTACAATCAAATAATATAACATATTATTTATTTTATTACATTAAAACTAGTCTTTATAATTGGAACAATTGAGCTAACTGCTGACTGTTGCAAACAATCTACAGATAGCTCAACTGACTGATATAAATATTATAAATTCTTATAGGTAAGTTTTTCTCGCATAGTGGGTATCACTTTTCGGCGGCTGAACAGATCTTATTAAAATTTGGCAAGGATACTATGGTTAGTGTTCCAGGGCTTCTAATGAAAAAAGCGTACGTATTAGTTTCATTAATATACTGTAGTAGGTTCTACCCACTTATTTTTACCTAGATAGGTAACGTACATTTGTGAAGGTAACTTTCATTTGGTAAATGTATACTTACTTTCCCGTGACAAATTATTTTACTTTAGAATGTCGTAACCTTTGCTACGGTGCTACGTCGTAGCAACTGCTACGTTGATACTTCGTAGCTACCGCTACGGAGCTACGCCGTAACCGCTGCAACACCGGACTCACGGTAGCATACAAAAGATTTATCAGGTATCAATATCAGGTTTTGTTGAGCTACCCGTAGATTGTTTGCACCAGTCTGCAGTAAGCTTAATTGTTGCAGTTATAAATACTAGTTCTAATTTGTATCTATGTTCAACTGTGATTATTTTTGTTAATCAATATACAATATATAAAATAATATTGTAAGTCTATTTAAAACTTTGTAATTAGCTTCTTATTTATGCACACAGATCCCCGTTCAATCCAACGATCCTATCCATCCACGGTTGTCTGGTAGAGATCGCTCTTGAGCGATAAGACCGCCAATTGTTACACATTTGTTTTTACTTATTTTATTTTTGTTTGTTATGTATATTTATGTGTGCAATAAAGCATTTTCTATCTATCTATGTATACTAATTATTATTTTGATACGTTTTTCACAAATACGACTTAGCAGTTTTGATGCTTCGGTAGTAAACAGTGTACGTCGACCACATGAAAACACTCGAAAAACAATATCACTGATATATTCACCTTTATAAGTATTTTTTTTTTGATAAAATTGTTCGATATAATAAAATTAATTAATATAATGATATTTTATTATTTTGACGACCTCAGTGGCGCAGCGGGCGAGAGTCTGCCTGCGACGCAAGAGGTTGCGGGTTCGATCCCCGCCTCGGAACAAATTTGTGTACGATCTGCAGAAATTTGTTCCGTTGGTCTGGGTGTTTTCTATGTATAATAAAAAAAATATATCTACGTATTGTATTATATTATATATATCAGTTATCTAGTGCCCATAACACAAGCTCTGCTTAGCTTGGGGCTAGATAATGCTGTGTGAATTGTCCAGCATTATTTATTTATTTTATTATTTTATTTATTTATTACAAGCACATGCTCGTAATATCATTATATAATTATATGTGTACTTATGTATATTTGTAACTTGTACGTACACTTTGTAACATAACCAGTCAATTGGTTTCCCAAAAATAGCGGTATACATAATTTAAATACTAGAAATAATAATCCACAACTAGGCTACACAAGATTAGTGTATCTTTTAGAGGGCACTGCATACGTTTCTACAACATAACTCCAAGTGAGTTGCAAAAATTATCAACAAATAAATTCAAGCTTCTAGGTGCTTATTTTGTAAATCTAAAGAAAGAAATGTTATTGAATTGAAATGAAATAAAATTATCAAACATATCCTTTGTAAAAATTAAATATCAGATTATCTAGTTAGAGGATAAAAAAGCTTGGGACGAGTTTGTCCAACTAAAAAACTAACGTTTCTTGTTTGCTTTTTTACTATACCTTAAAAAGATTAAAGTGAACAAAAAATCAAAAGTGATTCCTTTATTTCCTAGTTTTACTTATGTAATCTGAAATATGTGACGTGTCCAAGAGTCTTGTAAGGTCTAATAGAAATAAAGGACATTGAATTTTGAATTTTAACCTTTCTATGAAATAAAATAATTTTTATAAACTGTGCCTTGCGAGTAAAAACATGGGCGCTAGTGTATAAGTGCGTAGCTCACGTAGGTAGGCTAAACATGAAGTGTTTCTGACTTTTCCCATTTACAAATTCGTTATCCTTCCTCTCGAGTTAAATTAAACGCTTAACCCAGAATTACGTCCGAAGCTTTTAAATCATAAAATAATCCGTAAAGCTAGAATTTTCACGAAATTATTTAATCTATTCAAATTGTATCTCGCAAAGAAGGGCAAATTCCTTTATAATTATAACAAATAGGTCGTTTTAGTCTGCCCTCTACGCTATTTCAATTTGCATAGCGATAAATTACAGTCAGAGAAGTAAAGCAAAACCACTCGGTTGGTGGTAGACTAAGATGATAACATCATCATGATCTTTTAATTACTGTATCATGTTAAGGTACTTGCATAAAAATGAGCAGAACTTTTGACTATAATTAATCAAGGGACACGCAATATGTAACCATTTAGTACCCTAAATGGTTACCACCCTACTACCGTAATGCACCCTACTACCGTAGGCTGCAATTAGTTTGCAAATTGGTAGGGTGCAATTGGAGAGAGGCAGATAATTTATATAATACTAGTTTTATTATTCATTTATTTAAATTTTTATTGCTAAAAATTAAATTACTTTAGGTATAACACATATTATTATACTATTTAAATTTTTAGCGTGTCCTGTGACACATAAGCCTCTTCCAGCCCTTTCCAGTGTTCTCTGCTGCGTGTGGAGTTTTATTATTAAGGTATGTCAAATAATATAAGGAAAAAATCAATTACAAGGCACCTTATGTTTCACTTAAAAATTCATTTAGTTCGTAGTAGATTTTTTAGAGAGCGTCTCTTATAATCTAATTTCAAAAAAATTTTTTTTTTTTGCTTTTTATCTTGTCTGGATTTTATTTAATATCCTTCTAATTTTATTATATATTTTTACTGCCCTTAAGTGTGTACTAGTTCGTGTAGTATTTATAATTTTGATGCTGGTTATTTTTCTATTACTCAATACTTTATTTTTATCGCACACGATAAAAAAAAGTACACAAATTGCTGTTGCGCAACGGGGCTTCCCTTTTGTGCAACACATTTAGTTCCTTATTGCCCTACTCCCTACCTACTGTAATTTTAGACGAATAGAAGATAGCCATTACTAACAACAAAAATTACAATATTATGTCATAAATTGGTATTCTTATATTTACTAGGAGACGAATGCCCTTGTTTTGGCCTTGTGTGTGTACAGATAGAAATAGGTAGGTATAATATACTCAGCTGAGACTGTATCTGTGCGTGCTTTCTGTGTAAAATCTTTTTTACTTTTATTGTTTTCATACTGTTAATGTTTCATAAAATTTCGTTTTTAAATTAGTTTCGTTCAAAAAACTCAAGAACTAAAGATTCAATAAGTTAATAAAAAAAAGGAAATGCTCCGTCTTCTGTCTGCAAAAAATATTTTTCAACTTAATGGGTACAGTCTACGACATATTGAAATGTTTTTCTTTCGATATTTCTGAGTGTTTTGTGCGCGTGCTAAGCTTAAAAGTAAAAATTATTAAATAGCACAATAACCAGGTTTTTTTTTAAATATGGCATTAACGTACTAGTTATACTATAGAAGCCATATTGACCTAGTGTGGGACCAAAGCCTAACATAGGGTACCTATTCACCTCCGACATTTTTGTGAGAATTTTTTTTACTAACTCCTCAACTTCCTCAACCCTATAATAGTCCTCTGCTGGACGTAGGCCTCCCCTTTACTTTTACTAACTACCTACTTGTAATAAATCTTTTTATTAACAAAGAAAATTACAAGCAAAAATTACAATAATTACAAACAATTGATTAGATTTATCGATATTAATGTTTTGTTTGTTTGTCCTGTTTAAGTTACAACTAATCTTATTTGTTAAAGTTAATAATATTGTAAACAGGCTTCCCGCGACACAGGCTTGCCTCGTGCGGGGGGGGGCCGCTAGTAATGTGTACCTTGTCTGTAGTAATTGGCAAATAAATAATTTTGTATTTGTATAACAATTAGTAGAATTAAATTAAAACTAGTATTTACAATTGAAACAATTCAGCTAACTGCAGACTGTTGCAACAATCTAGAGGTAGCATTGTCATAAAGCGGGGCAATGCAGCCAGCGTCTTGGGCAAGCTTCCGGACAGCTGTAGATTGCTGACTACATACTTTTAACTTATTACATATGCACTGTGTTTTTCTGACAATTAAGTTTTATTTTATTTTTAAACCTGAGCAACCCAGCAATATTTACTTAATTAGGTAATAAATTTAAATGTCAGTATAATAATAAAACAAACCACCAAATAAAAAATCATAAACCCTAGCAAATATGAATTACTGATTTGAACCGATTTAACACTCGCGTCTCGCGGGAAATCAGGTGAAAAATTCTGATTTAAAATCCTTTTGACGAAAACTCAGTTTTTGTTTCGATGTTGGCATTTTTTGTTATAATTTGAGTTAACTCGTCATGTTTGCGCACGTTAGATATCGAATGACTGGCGTTTTCGCAAATCCTTTGAATTTGAATAACATTGCTGATTTTTATGAATTAGGTACGGACAGTATTTTATAAAAATTAGCAAGTTAAATAGCAAACAACACACTAGACCAATAAAACCAATTCATTACTATTCATCATCATTATCAGCCTACGTTAGTCCACTGCTGGACATAGGCCTCCCCTAATCAGCGCCATAGTGCATTGTCAAGTCTTCAGCTTGACCCATCCAGCATCGGATTGCAGTCTTACGCAGGTCGTCATCCCACCTAGCCTGAATGAATGAATGAATGAAAAGTTTATTTAGCCTGGGAGGTCCTACACTTCGTTTACCTAGTCGTGATCTCCACTCAAGAACATGTTTACCCCAGCGGTGCTCAGTTCTTCGCAAGGTGTGGCTATGATTATTAATTATATTAAGACTCTTTCTTGGCTGACTGTACCTACTTAATTCTTCTCTTTTGAACTCTTGGCCTTAAGCCCAGTCTATGAAGCATGCCGTTCACATTCCTTATTTTATTGACGTATTCTTAAGTTATAAGATGATGCGATATAAAAAAAAATCAAATACTAGGCCCTGCCTATTGCGGGGCCACTAAAATGATAGTAATTCGTATGTATCGATGGAAAAACATTGACAAAAATTGAATTTTCAGATAATTTTATTACTTTTTCTCGCTTTGAATTATCGTAGTTTTTATTTCTACCAATAAAGTATCATCATTATCATCATGATGACGATGATACTACACAACCCCGCTTGCCCCTCACCGCTAACCTATACCAAAGGACCAAAATATCACTCCAGACGTTTTTCATTCGATCATGGTATCCGGCATCGCATACCGCAGCGTACTGCGTTATGCACAAGATACAAAGGTTTAATGCGGAGATTAAAATATAATACTTTATTTTATATCAATAAAGTACAGTTACAAAAAAATTCAACCACTAACAATTAGGTAGGTATCTAACTATTGTACTTTACGACACCTATTTACGAGTATTTCGTGATTCCACTCCACATGATTTTGTTAAGATAGAAAAATAAGTAAAAATTTACATTAATTTTTCGATTTTTAGGGTTTCAAAGATCGGTTTTGAAACCCTTATGGTCTCGCTTTGTCCGTCCCCGCTCTTTCTTGAATATCTCAGTAACTACTGCAGCTATTAACTTGAAATTTGAAATAATAATACATTTCGTGCGCCATTACTGATTTTAAGGAAAAAATATAAAAATAAATGAAAAATGAAAATGAATATTTTCAGTACAAATTTTGATGTTGAAATTTCAAAAGAGACCTGGGAAGGCAAATGGGGTATCAAATGAAAGGTATCGTTTTGTACATTTCAAAACACTTTTTGAAATTTCTGTAAATTTCATACTTTTTGAAATATTTCAATAAAAAATCGAAAAATTGACCATACCCCCCCTATCTCCGAAGATTGCAGACCGATCCACGTACAATGTATTAGGCGTTTATAGATGTAGATCTATATTTTACAGGAAAAATATAGAGAAGTCTGTAATAAAAATAGTTTTTGAAAAATGGACAAAAAGGGGGGGAATTTTTTTTCAAAAGGAGAGGTACCTGCCTATGTGGGGTATCAAATGAAAGGTATCGTTTTGACCATTTTAAAACACTTTTTGAAATTTCCGTTAGTTTCATACTTTTTGAAATATTTCAAAAATAGTCGAAAAATTAACCTTTCCCCCCCCCCTATCTCCGAAGATTGCAGACCGATCCACGTACAATGTATTAGGCGTTTGTAGATATCGATCTATATTTTACAGGAAAAATATAGAGAAGTCTGTAATAATAATAGTTCTTGAAAAATGGTCAAAAAAGGGGATTTTTTTTTCAAAAAGGGGTACCTACCCATGTGGGGTATCAAATGAAAGGTACCGTTTCGGCCTTTTTAAAACACGTTTTGAAATTTCTGTAAGTTTCATACTTTTTAAAATATTTCAGAAAATTGATTGTCCAAATAATTGGCACATGTTTGAAACCCTCGGCGCGCGAGTTACACTCGCACTTGGCGAATCTTGTTTTCGAAGGCCTTAGTGGCGTAGCGGGCGAAGATCCGTATTAAGCCTTGGTCTCTTGTGGTATGCGGTGCCGGAAACCATGATCATAATGAAAAACGTCTTAGAGTGATATTTTGGTCCTTTGATCTAGGTTAGCGGTGAGGAGCAAGCGCGGTTGTGTATTGGGTAGGTACTAAGCAGAGCGAGATGTCGCCTCGTTACCACGCTACGCTGTAAAAGCAAATGACCGAATCTTCGCACAGAAAGTCGAAAAAGAGAAGCTAAGTTGTGCCGCATACTGCAGCGTATTGCGTCCCGATCAAGATACCAAAGCTTAGGACACATTATTTATCCGGGTTCACAATATTAGTTCAAACAGCGATATAATACTCAACGGATACATAGTTGTCTTCCAGAATGAATATAACTAAATTTGTCTTTATTATTCCAGTCTATTAATCTATACTAATATTAAAATGCGAAAGTGTGTTTTGTTTGTTTTTCCTCCCTTCACGCCCTAACTAAGCAACCAATTGACTTGATTTTTAGCATAGAGTTAGGAGAAAGAATGGACAGTAAGATAGGCTACACAATTACACACTTTTTATCCCATCAATCAGTTCCCATGGGATAGAACTAGCAGCTGGTAATAAATAGGGTATATTTTGTGCCATTGTAGTGAAGTTGTTTGACCAAACACAACTCGAAAACTATTGGATCAGAGAGAAATTTTGAACTCGTTTTATTCCAAAAAATCATGCAATGCCGCGGGAGAAGCTAGTAATCTTACAACTCGCTTTTACCCACTAACTTGAATCCTTAAACGCAGCATGTCTTCACGTCTACAGCGGCGGCTGGATGTTCTATGGCAGTCGTTTGGTTCGGGTTCGAAGCTCGGCTGGCATTTATTTCAACTTCTTGCCAAAACTTACTAATTTAGCATCAGAGACTTGAGAGATTTCCTTTTATGTTTTACTCAGACCTCATAAAATGTTGCCGGAAACGCGCCATTTTAGTTTATTTTACGCGGAATGAGGAAGAAATCTTGCTGCAATTTTGTAGGATACCTTCATTCTACATTATTATTATCATCCTAGTGCGGATGTACACACTAAGTGGGTGAATATAAACCGGACAAGTGAAAGTCAGACTAACGCATGAAGGGTTTTGCACCTATCTATAAAAACAGCAAATAAAAAACACGTTTGTTGTATGAGAGTCGATTGAGATATTTGTCTTATTCTGTTTTTTATTAATTTTTGTTATTTAAAACTTTACTTTTTTTTTGGACTAAGGTACAAAAGACCCCACGGTCTTAATGCCGATGCATTTTCTACCTGCCGACCAATAACACATGTTTTATACAGGTGGTTAGCGTGCTAATATTAGTTTTACAAAATATAGATGCTACATAAATACATCATCTGTGAAAATTTCAACTGTCTAACTATCACGGTTCACAGCCTGGTGACAGACGGAGAGATGGACGGAGTCTTCGTAATAGAGTCCCGATTTACCCTTTGGGTACGGAACCCTAAAACAAATTAAACAACTAATGTTGGACGGAAAAAAGTTCTGTATTCGCTGTCGATCCTGTACTTCTCGCATCCAAGTATGCTGTAGCAATCTAACTGAGACCAGGTTTAGTAATTCGTAATTACTAAACCTTAAAAATATTTATTGGTTCCTTTTATCAATGAAGATATTGAATTCAATTGAAATATTCGTATCTAAACTCGAACTTAAAATTTATTCAAAAACATTTTATAAGGCAGGCATTTGCCAGAACATTCCTATAGTTTTAAAAGTGGTGAGTTACTATTTCTACTTTTCTAGAAAGAACGAATTCTAGTAAATAAATAAATAAATAACAGTTAAAATATTTAACACTTTTTCAAATTAAGTTCCAGGAAAGTCCATAAAATTCCGCACAGAATTCCGTACGTCCCTTTTAAAGCTTTTTCGTTCAGCGCGAAAATTGTTTACATATGCACACTCGTGGTTCTACTCGAAAACCGCAAGCTCCGGGGAATTTGCAAATTTACACCCTGTTTTTACGGTTCTTAGTTTCAAATTTGAATGTCTTGCACTTAGACGTTAATTAGTATGTATAAAGTATCTGAGTAAGCATTAGAGGATGAATAAGAAATGAATAGCTAAAGGAGTCTACACACTAAAGTTGGAAACGCCGCCGACAAAGCCCGGCGTGTTGTGTGTTGGCGGATGGTCGGCGACATGTTAGCTTCATATCTAAGAATCAATCACCGTTAAGAATGGATCAGCTTCATGAAATCATCAACTTTTGACAAGACGAGGAGTGTCTAAAAAAAAAATGAAAATTCACCAAAGTAATTTGTCGCTGACATGCGAACGTTTGTCGCGCACATATCGCAATAATTCGGCGGGTTTTGTTGACGACATGATTCCATAAATTGTTGTATTGTTGAATTATTGTATTTTTATTTATTATTATTTATTTTTATTTTATTGTTGTATTATTTACTCATTTTTCGACTCCATATTGCTGTGTTGTCATACTGTTAGTACGGTGAAATCGGACCCAATTCTGACGTAAGCATTTTGTAAGCTTTTGAACTTCGGTTTTAAGCTGATTTTAACACATTTTTGTGACGTTCTAGGCTAATTCTGGTAAAATATTGGGCACTCTGCATAAATGAGACTGTGAAATTGTTATAATGTTTGTCTAGAGCTACTTATGTAGAAGTTCATTGGATAAAAAGGCCCATTTATTCAACGCTACTTTACTTCGAACATTGTGGGAAAGTTTCTTAACATTATTCTGTAAAAGTTTGGTCTTTTAAGACAGAATGACTACAAAAAGTTCACTGGTTTTCTATCTTATTTTCCGATTTGTACAGCAACAATTTTTTGCCCGCGATTTCGCCTTCGTTGTTTTATGGATGAAAACGTTTAGAGGTTCAATATGAATGATCTAAGTGGGTGAACAATTAACCCTTTTTTTTGTTGGAAGAACATGGAAGTTATATCTCATAACAGAGACTTCTTCGGGATTACTCAGACCGCACTCACTCTGAAGAAGTCCTTCGATGGGGGTTGAATCTTTGGTGTTCAATACTCAATTATTTATTGCATTCTATAGGTGTACAGAGGTGCTTAAAATCTAGGTATTTAGTTTCACTATAGACCCTGCTGGGCACACAATATATTATGGAGAGAGAGGAGGACGTCATTGTTGCTAGGTTAGATATATTTTACTCGTATTATTCTTATTTTTCTTTTATTAAATCGCCAATTGTATATAGTATGCTTTTGTCTATACTAAGATTATAAATAGGAAAGATTTGTTTATTTGTTTGAAATGAATAGGCTTCGAAACAACTGGAGCGACTTAAAATAATCTTTCACCATTAGAATCCTGCATATCCGTTATGAACATTGGCTATAGAATATACCCGTATATACCCACAAAACCGGGGCGTCTAGTGTCCGTGATTAATAAAAACTTTAATTGTTTTGTTTTATTTAGTACTTCCAACTCAAACAAAGTTGATAGTTATCCAGCTTTAATTCACAATGAATATGTTAAAAGATTATTTCTATCCCACGGGAACTGGTTTATGGGATGAAAAGTAGATTATGTCCTTCCGAGAAACTTCCCTATTCAATTGAGTATGCATAGGTAAATTTACTTTCCCTAATGTTTTGGTAGTTAAGTAAACAACTGAACCTCAAATTCATCACCGTTACGCAAAAAGCAATCTTATTCGGTTCGTGGAAGGCCGTAAACACCACCGCAATCGGTTTAATATGTCAACCAATATAAACTTTCGTTTGTTGAAGGTTGAACCATATTTAAAGGAGGAACTATGACGCCATTTTGTGAAAAAGATTGGAATAGGATTACGCGTTCATAGGAGCAGGACAGAGCAGAGCGGCTTGAGCACAAAAATCAAGTTTTGCTTATTATCTGTTAATTAGGACATTTATTTGCAAAACTAAGCTGAAAATTCTCTAGGTGTTCTATTATCAAATATAGCGATGTCAATAAATAATCTTGTGAATGGTAATTTAGGAGAAAAACGGTAGTAACTAAGAAAAAAAGATGGATTTTTCACAATTATTTCTGATATTTACAATAGTTTTTAGTCATTTTTGAAAACATCTTTTTCGGATTCAAAATTGGAGTACAGTTCTTTACTACTGTACTTCCTTTGAAACAACTTATATATAAATAAATACTAGAAAATTCACACATCAGCACGTAGCCCCGGAGTTTCTCTGAAGGATAGGCCTTGAATTGAGACGAATACATCCGATAGAGAACCAAGGTTATCGACATAGCTCAAAGGATTAGCAAGCTGAAGTGGCAGTGTGCTGGACATAACGAACGAAGAACCGACAGCTGCTGCGGTAAACGTGTTCCTAAGTGAAGACCGCGTCTCCACAAACGTAGTTAAGAACACCACCGACCAGGTGGGATGACGATTTGCGAAAGACTGCTGGCGGATTCTGGATGCGGCAAGCTGAAGACAGGACGCTATGGCGCTCATTAGGGGAGGCCTATGTCCAGCAGTTGCCTAATAATTAGGCAGATGATGATCATGTAGCAAAAAATATCTGCTCATAACATCGTTGTATTTCTTTTATTAAAGGATTAGCAAGCTGAAGTGGCAGTGGGCTGGCCATATCTCGAGAAGAACCGACAACCGCTGGGGTAAACGTGTTCTTGAGTGGAGACCGCGACTCGGCAAACGTAGTGTAGGACGCCCTCCGACCAGGTGGGATGACGATTTGCGAAAGACTGCTGGCAGATGCTGGATGCGGCAAGCTGAAGACAGGGCGCTATGGCGCTCATTAGGGGAGGCCTATGTCCAGCAGTAGACAAATATAGGCTGATGATGATTTCTTTTATTATGTGTAATTTTCAGTGAAATAAACTGGGCTCAATTCTACTAACCAATTAATTTATAGTGTAAGGAGTGATCGAGAACAACCATTGCAAATTCAACTATCATAAAAACCACAAAAAATAACTTAGGGATTAAATTTTATCCAGTACATTTAAATAGTAAATGGATTCAGTTCGTATAAATAGATTCTGACTTTTAGAGTTCCGTAAGCCAAGAAAATTCATTACTCGCACATAAAGCTACGGTGAATGTTTACCTTTGGGTTCGTTACGGGGTTCATTTGAATGTCCAAAGGGTAGACGATAATCTGGGGTAAAAAGGGGTAAAAAACTGGGGTAAAAAGGTTATCTTGGTTGGCGTGTGGTTGTTTGCTTTGGGAGTCCTTACTGACAGCGGGAAAGTCAAAATTAACTGATGGGTACATACATACGAGCTCTTTTAATGTACTGTAGGTTACTTATATTGTAAACTTAGGACTGTTTCGGTATAAACATATAATTTAAAAAAATGGTCGGTTGCTTAAATGCGCCCTGATTTATAGCTTTTAATTCAGTACTGTTTTCTTTGTTTGTATGGCACAATAAAGTTAGTATCAGTTAGTATTAGTTAGTATTAGTTAGTATTAGTTAGTATTAGTTAGTATCTTTCTTTCAATCTATCTACTGATATGGCACTCATTTGGGGAGGCCTATATCCAGCAGTGGAGTAATATAGGCTGATGATGATGATGAATATACCTCTAGTGCAGTGGTTTAGCGGTCGCAGGGAATCGATGCAGCTATGGATGGAAGGCCTATATGAAGCAGTGGACTTATACGCTGATGATGATGATGTTGATAGTAAATTGATTTATTCCAAATTCGCCCCAATTTTTCGCCCCACATTCACACGTCAGTAGGATTTAACGATAGATTTCTGTTTTTGTGAAATCACAATGTTCGGCTTTTACAATAATATTTTCTGCCATTTTTGGCATTTGCTGCCAGTTTGACGTAACTAATGGCGACGTAGTGTCTAAAAGTATTAGTGTGACGAATGGGATTATAATATTTTCAATTATTTAGTATCCCGTTTGTCCCACTAATACGCATCGATGACGATAGGTGGGACAAACGGGACATAATTTTAATTCAGCTTATTATAATCCCATTTGTCCTACTAGTTGGAGGAAGCTGGTGAAACGAACGGGACATCACGATTATTAATAAATAAATAATGCTGGACAATTCACACAGCATTATCTAGCCCCAAGCTAAGCAGAGCTTGTGTTAAGGGTACTAGATAACTGATATTTAAAATACAATACATTACATAGATAGTTTTTTTTTACCATACATAGAAAACGACCAGAGCAAGAAATACCTGCAGATCGTACAAATATTTGTTCCAAGGCGGGAATCGAACCCGCGACCTCCTGCGTCGCAGGCGGATCTTCTCCCACCGCGCCACAGAGGTCGTTATTATGTGTAGCAACGTAATAATTATTGTTGGCACCAAGATCCACTAATACCAATAGCTGGATCGCTTTGAGATTAGTGCCTGTAATTTTAACAATTAGCCAGTACTGTCTCCCCGTGGCAGTGCGATATGCGTGCGTATTTCCCTCAGGATAATAAAAAAAAAAGGTGTAAGCAATTACTAAATAGAACTAAAAAATACCCTCACCCACGAACGTAAGTAAATGACACATCTATGCTCTAATATAGATCTACATTTAGCAGCGCCTCTCGGTTTTACTTTCGTAGTTCCTTTTCTGTGGGAATTCCGGGATAAAAATATAACCTATATGGTATTACAGACTATAACCTATCTCTGTGCCCAATTTCATCCAAATCCGTTCAGCCGTTCTGGCGTGATTGAGCAACAAACATCCATCCATCCATCCATCCATCTAAACTTTCGCATTTATAATATTAGTGTGATTAATGTGGATCTCTCTCTTGTTTTAGATATACATACATACTACATACATATCCCAAGGTTATCGAAATGTCTGGAAGAGTTTGTGCATTATGCTGCTGTTATCAATCTTTTCCCGTATTTTCTTGGTGGGCAATAAAGTTTACTGTGTGTGTGTGTGTGTGTGTAAAAAAGGTTCTATGAACATTTCCTAGCCTCAACATCAAATATTTAAGTAACTTTATATTATTTAGTAGGTAGGTATATATTTATTTTATGATAAATAATTTTTGTTTATGACATGTACAAATATAAGTATGTATGTTCATATTTGTAGCTGTAAGTATTTATTTCTTCTTCCACTACCAACATAAACAGTATTTTATTTACAGGCCACCGTCTATACTTTTTCAAATACTTCTTGTCCATCCTAAGGTTGCCTGGAAGAGATCGCTCTTAGCTATAAGGCCGCCCATTGTACATTATCTGTAATTGTTTTGGTTTTCTGTATAGGTATATGTTTTTTTGTAATTATTTGGTGTGCAATAAAGAATATTTGTATTGTATTGTATTGTACTGTTTTGTCTTTACAACTAAAAATAGCTCTCGTATTTAATAGTGCAGAGTTTATTTTAGGATAATTCAATATTTTTGTTTTGAACTAGCTGCTGTCCGCAGCTTTGCTCGCATAGTTTTAGGTTATTTCTATCCCATGGGAACTGATTTATGGGATAAAAAGTCCGATGTTACTCTCCAACCCTTGATTGGTTGCTAAGTTAGGGCGTGAAGGAAAGACAAACAAACAAGTATACAAACAAACATACTTTCTATTGTATAGGTGATGTGATGTGATGTGATTAGTGAGATGTAATTTAGGTGTGATTTTGAAACAAAAAGTGCTGGGTATCAACATCAACCCAGCACTTTTGTTTCCTCTATTGAAATGCACCTCCTACCTACACTTTTCCAAGTACTTAACTGAGCAGTAACTTGACCTAAACCTAAATGTTTCTCTATCTCTATCTCCAAAAAGAGTCAACTGGTCATTTGGCTCGCTAAAACTCATATTCGCATGGAAAGGATCGTTTATTCCTCACACTCAACTTCTACCCAGTAGCGAGTGCTCTCAACGCGCGCGTCTAGAACCGCACTCACCCTGAAGAAGTCCCTCATTGAGGGATGAAACGTTGGTGTTCTTCCAACACAAATAAGGTTCGTAGTTAACCCGCTTTCATCCGTAATGTATTCTTCAAACTACGATAGTTTTTACAGTAAAATACTACCCAGTAGTTTCCTTGCAGGTAACTTTGAATGATTGTAATTTCACTTCAAACAGAGCTGAAAGTTCTCAACAAAACCTTTCCGAACTTTCGCAACAATTCTAAAAATACAATTGTACAATGTACCACAAAAGTTTCTCCACAGTAATTACTCACGTAGGTTTCTAGGAACGTATTTGTTGTATTGAGGTGAACTTGTGTAAACTAAAAGTTGCCTTACTACTTTCACATTAAGGAATATTATAGACAAGTAACGGTAAAGACCGTCGGAAGTCGTGGTTAGTCTTTTGGTAACCGGCGATTATGGAAAATCTTTTTTTCCATACTCGCCAGTTACAATTAAGGATAGAATTCGTAACTAATACATCCGACATAGAACTAAGATTATCGACATAGCTCAAAGGATTAGCAAGCTGAAGTGGCAGTGGGCTGGCCATATCTCGAGAAGAACCGACAACCGCTGGGTTAAACGTGTTTTTGAGTGGAGACCGCGACTCGGCAAACTTAGTGTAGGATGTCCTCCGACCAGGTGGGATTACGATTTGTGAGAAACCTACGGCCTAACTAACCTACCCCGAAGCGATTATTTGAGAAGAGTTTAGTCACTTTGTAGAGGAGATTGGGAGATTAAAACCACTGTGTGTTCTGCTAAAGACAAACTTCATTTTATCCTAAACCTTGATAATGCCCATATAAAATATATTATATACATATAATATACATTCGTAATTAAAAATGTAATCTAGTTTTAAAGATTACTAAACTCTAGATAAGTATGTAAGATCTTGATATCCCTAAAAATGTTAAATACTAAAGCTAAATTACTAGGTAATTGCTCAAAAGTTTTAAGAAGCCTATGGCTTAGAAAACGCTTTTATTGTTTGTGTTGTATTGTTTCTAGGTAGTTTTAACACACACTGGAAATGTACTGTCTACTATTTATATTTAATAAAGAACTTTTAAAATTGAATTGAATTGATTGGAGATTGTAATGTCAATTAAAAAGTTTTCAAATGCTTGGTAACATATCAGGCTAACCTGTGAATGGTACACTGCGTCTGTACCACCAGCAAGGCTTTATGAACACTGCTGGAGCGTGTGGTCGTTATGTGGACCTAACAGCTCTACACCTACCTTGCACTGTGGAAACTGCTCCGTCGGCCGCGTGACCCGCCATCCCAGCAGTGGGGGTATGCAGACGAGGGCGCTCATGAGCCAAACGGCTGTTATCATGAGCATCGCTCGTGCTGGCGTGCGCTTCTTCAGGTAGTCCACTGCCTGAAACGAAAGGTCTGGTTCAATATAATGCAACTAACAATGCTAGATAATGCTGTGAATTGCCTTGCATTATTGATATATTCAATGATCTGAAGTTTAGGATATTGAGAAACAAAAATGGCGACTTTTTACATTATAAATAGGAAGGACGGAACTGCAGACGAATTAATACAATACACTTTATTGCACACCAAGAAAAAACAAAAAAAAAGAAAACAGGAAAAGATAGTAAAACAAAGTTGCACAATGAGCGGCCTTATCGCTAATAAATGAAAGTTGAAAGTTTTCAAAACAAGCTCCGATAATACCAGAGTCGATAAATATTTTCCAGTTACATTTCTTTGTTTTATGTAATCCCTTTGTTTTAATTATTATAAAATTCTTAATCATAGGTTTCATTTATTGATATTTTGTGCATACAGGTCTTAGGAGAACTTTTTCTTATTAAGTAAACAGTTCTTAAACTCTTCCCGTGGGTGTCGTAAGAGGCGACTAAGGGACACAAACCGAAGGCGGGCAACAGGGCCACCTGTAGAATAATAAATACCAACGAACTGCGATCCCCAACCCGCATGCCCAGCGTATGGATTATGGGCATTTTCCCTCAGGAGGTAAAAGCCAATAAGGCACTTTTCAGACGGAGGCCTGCGTCCAGCAGTGGATCAAAATAGGCTGTTGAGGTGAGGTAAAACGATGCATAATAACCCTGTTAAGGCGCAACAATATTTTTGGCTTCACTCTTATTAGAATCTAGGATTCTAGAGAAGACTAAAAATTCGTTTTTAAGGATTTTTGTTATAGTGCTTACCCGCACTCTGGGCATCTCTAAGAAATGAAATAAGTTCCCAAAAATTTTCGACTTCGGTGGGACTCGAACCCGCACCCCAACCTTAGTACGGGTGTGCTCTAACCAACTAAGCCACGAAGTCTCTGTCGGTTTTCGTCGACAATCTTTGGGACCTCTTACGGACTGTAGCGCCGGTGACTCCACCTACAGAGAAAACATTAAGGTTTCCAATGTTCAAAGACTAAAGTTACATTTAGTTCGTTTAACGAGAGGTGTTGCCGTTGCTAAATTCTAAGGATTTTTGTTATAGTGCTTACTCGTACTCTGGGCATCTCTAAGAATTAAAATAAGTTCCCAAAAACTTTCGACTTCGGCGGGACTCGAACCCGCACCCCACCTTTAGTACGGGTGTGCTCTAACCAACTAAGCCACGAAGTCTCTGTCGGTCTTCGTCGAAAATCTTTGGGATCTCTTACGGACTGTAGCGCCATTTATCAAACTTATAAGAAGTAGTGAGCGATCCAAGTTGTACCTCCTATGTATTAGTAAAACTACATAGGAACAACAACGGTATAAAATAGGGCTCTTCTATTAGTAGCGCGTGCGGGCGACAGCCGGGAACCACATCATATATCACACAAACAATTCCAAATGGCTCGATATTCGGGTAATCCGGGCGGTAGAGCGCGGCCGCTCTTCTCAATTTTGTTAGAAATTTATTGGAATAAAGTTATGTCTTAAAGCCATTAACACTTACTAAAAAAACACTTACAACCGATACCCATCAAGTGTTCTTTCTTTTAAAAGGTAGATCTACAGTTAATTAATGGACTAAATTGATTGGTGCAGTTTAATTTTATTATTGATTTTTGACATAATTTTCTGCACAACACAGGTCAAAGTTAAGGAACCAAGCAGCTGAACGTCGAATTATCTTTTAGTAAAAAAGCTGATGACCAAAGATTTATAATAATGTTGTTGACAGATTTTTATACCGCCCGTAAGATCTCTCGCATATAGAAAATGTGAAAACCATGTCTAAAATAGTTATCTCTTTCGCTTAGATTAGATATGTTTATATATGTTATATCTAGTGACTTTTTAATTAATATCTAGGTTGTTAAAATTAGTTTTTCCTATGGTTTTGTATACTCTAATGAGAGCTCAAGCTTCAAAATTAATCACGTGTTTTTTTTCTATAATCTGTCTCGATAATCCCGCCTTAACATGGCCACCTCTCGTTCTCGCTCGTTCTACCAATGCATATACTTATATAGCACTGCAAGCCCCCCCAACCAAGAACAAATACATACATTAACTTCTCCACCAATGGCGCGGCGCTACTTCACCCGTACGCATCGTCCAATGCATTTGTGCTCGTAATCTTACGAAATGTAGGGTCTGATTGATTGACGAAATGAAACGGCTTTTACTGGGCTTTGTTGTTACCTACCTTCCGCCTGCGGCTCCGCTTGTCTGCCGGCCACAATGACTACCGTTAAATTATGTACGTACGTTATCTATCACTTCAATATACAAAGTGCTACGTCATGTGTACTAAGCCAATAGGGGTGATTAAAGACCCCAAGAGGATCATTTTGTAAATATTTATATTTTAAATTTTGTACTAGATATTCGTGTTCTATTAAACGCAGTCTTGCATTATTTAACATTTAAAAATGTTTCATTTCTTCTGTTTTTTATTACAGAAATATAATGTAAATCCTTTGATATTAAGGATAATGATAGTAATGTAAGAATTTACGTAAAAGAACACAAATAATTATGTAAAAACAATATCAAAAGTAATATAGTTTTTTCGAAAACGTTAAAAATGTTTGAAATTCGAAAATTGTTTAACAATTAAAGTTGATGCCTTAAGGGTTCAGATTCACCCCATTTCGAGTTCGTACACATGTTTCTTGGCATCTAAGTTCTGCGAGATTCTACGAATCGGGATTATTTATATTTGAGGTCACAGAGAATAATGTATGCATATGGTTGGTATTTTATACTTACCTACATATATTTTTTTTAATTTAATTCGACTTTCTTTGTGGGACCTGACCAGCGAACGCAATTCTTGGAAAAGTTTGGGGGAGATCTTTGCTCAGTATAGGATAACAAAAGGTTCGGATAATATGAATGAACTTTACCTCAAACCCTAAAAACTCCACGGCAAAAGGCCTTCAATCTAGTATTTTTTCGAAAACTTTATTACAAAGTATTTTCTTGGAAAATAGTTCGCTTGTTTAGGAGATCTTGATCCTTTCGATACAAAGTCTATTTTAGCCTTTTCATCATTGAATGGGATGGTAACATTTTGAATTTTAACAAGCGGTTGACATTTACTTTGACGATGTTCCATTCTATTTTGACACGGGCGTATTTTAGAATATTTACTTTGAGAAGGTTATTTATTTTTATAATCATTTTAATTTTTATAAAAGCCTACCTCATCGTCATCATCATCATCAGCCTTTATTAGTCCACTGCTGGAGATAGGTCTCCCCTAAAACGCACCTACACTTAACGAAAATTCTAGGATTTCAAATTTCTATCACAAGTAATTTCAATCATCATCATCATCATCATCAGCCTTTTTCAGTCCACTGCTGGACATAGGCCTCCCCTAATGAGCGCCATAGCGCCCTGTCTTCAGCTTGCCGCATCCAGCATCTGCCAGCAGTCTTTCGCAAATCGTCATCCCACCTGGTCGGAGGGCGTCCACTACGTACACTACGTTTGCCGAGTCGCGGTCTCCACTCAAGAACACGTTTACTCCAGCGGTTGTCGGTTCTTCTCGAGATATGGCCATAAATAATATTATTTCAATGAAAGTATATAATAAAAGCGCCGTTAGGTTAAAACCTAACGGCGCTAAAGTCCCATAGAAAGTCCCAAAAATTTTCAAGTAGTCGCTTACTTGAAAAACTTGCCTTGTGGCTCAATAGGTATACTTTCCCGTACTGACTGGAAGGTCTGTACGGAACAGATACTGGTTCTAGTCCCGTCGAAGTCTTACGCTTACAAGCTACTAAGCTTACAAAATAAGCACTTAGACAAGTCAAATTTTATACTATAAACACGTTTATAAATAGTAATTATTATCAAATAAGAAACAAGGTGTTATTGATTTTGTCCATTTCAATTTTTTGTCCACTAGTGGAAGAAGTGGAAAATAAACCACTAGTAAGTGTATATATGACTTACAAACTAATACCTACAATATTTGCATATCTAAGTCTAAATATAATGTGATTTAGATACAGGTCAATATTTATGTAATACTAGATAAGCTTAACATTATTTCCCTTATATACTATAATATTGTCGGTGCGGAACTGGGCGACATCTGGCCAAGCATTTACATCATTGATGTAATCATCTATGGGGTAATAGGCTTTCTTTATAAGATTTCGTTTTATGTACTGTTTAAATTTACATCGTTATGTAGTATCTATTAATGTAGTTTTAGTAGTCGTATATTTTAACACTCACATCATAATTTAAACGCATTTGCCAGCACTATTTCTGTTTGTAGCACAAAGCTGTAATTCTCAATTGATTGGAAATAATATCCCCGTGTTATTTGCTGCTGTTACATTTCATTTACATCGGCTGACAACATCGTGCTTTCTATATCTAAGAGTATAAATAATCTCTAGAATCAAAATTGTTGGCAATTTCTGACACTGTAACTTACTGTTTCAATGATTGAAACTTGTGTTGTAAAGAAGTAAATTTGAGACGAGAAAAATAGAAGAAATTTAATACTAAATGTCAAGATTACCCAAAACTTCATTATGTCTATGTATAATTTTTCATTATTTATAATTAAAAAGATCTATAAATGTAATGTATTGTATTATGTATATATATCAGTTATCTAGTACCCATAACACAAGCTCTGCTAAGGTTTGGGCTAGATAATGTTGTGTGAATTGTCCAGCATTATTTATTTATTTTATTATTTATGTATGACGATGCGATGTCATTATTGTCTATTCTACCCTAGAAAACAATCCCCGTGCTAGGCCTACTGCTGTCAATGATGATGATGATGATGATGATGATTATTAAACATTCCCTTGTCTATAGTTAGACAGGCATCAAAACTATCTGTAAACAAAACTAAACTAAACATGTTAATTTTCCAGTACTAATGAATCATTAGCGTTCACCGATGAAATGTAACCGTCAGTTTATAAAACATGTCGACGCAGAGTAGAATTTAGATCGATGTTATTTCTAATCGCTTTATTTCTCTGTACACGTATTGTGGCGCATAACGTTGCAGGTTCAATTCCGGATACGTACGTACGGAACAGTACGTTGGATTTTGAAATTTCCTTTGTCCAACATAGTAATAATAATAATTTTGAACGTAGGCCTCTCCCAAATGCCATCAACTCCCAGATCAGAGAAAGAATTATTTTTGGCAAATTTTAACAGGTTAACTGTCAAAAAAAATATGTATACCTAAACCAATTTCATACCCCTAAACAAAAAAATGGTTTGTAATGTCCGGAACATTTCGATTCAATAGAGCGCGAGCGATATAATTTTTCAAGTAGCGGCATCTACTTGAAACTCGAGTGTAAGTCATTCAGTTTGTTGTGAACAATCATTTTTTTAAAACGAAAATTATCATGTGATGTTTTATACGTTTTATGGCACACATAGAAATTCCTTGAAAATCAAACTTCATTATCATCATCATCCTATAGTCCACGGCTAGACAAAGGGGAGGCTCTTATGTAAAAATCTTAAAATCAAACTTAAACAACTGATAATCAACCTATAAACAACGAGTGAATCTTAAAGACTTTGATGTTTCATCAAAATCTAAGTATTAAGAATTGGTAAGATATTGAAATCAGTTGGTATAATTTTAATGATTTATTTATCGCTCAACATGTGTTATTTATTGGGCACACGTTATCTATAAAGATCTTACAAAACTACTAATAGAGTCCACAGGTGATCGGAATGCTGGTTTTTATTTCGGTCAACGAATTAGCATTGCCATTCAACGTGGCAATGCTGCCAGCATTCTGGGCTCTCTGCCTTCTGGTGACGGCTTAGATTTTTAGTAAATAGATGTAAGTGTAAATATTAGTTGTAATTATTTTCTGCTGTTAAATAAATAAATAAATTTATTTCCCTTACTTTAAAAGGTACCTATAATACATGTAGCCGAGATCTCAATAAGACTAATAAAGTTACTGATAACGGTAAAAATGCTAAACTATTAAAACGCGACCCGATAAAACACGGTGAGTTGAATCAAATCGTATGAATATTTTATGATGAATTCAATAGAACATTAATACGATTTGATTCTACTATTGTATTTTGTCGGTTCGCGTATCGTTTCAACATTAAGAGTGCGCCTAATGCAAAAATCAAGCAAATTGTGTATTTTTAAACCCTTACATCTATGGTAACGAACGTAATATTTTAATACGATAGGTAGGGGAAAAACCCATAGAAGTCGAGTAATCGAATAGAATTTTCAAAAATAAACTGGTTTCTTTACAAAAAATTATACAAAAATCGCTTTAAAAAACTGTTTTAATTGAAATGCTCTAAAGTATCAGCGACAACACCATATAATTTTTTACGAATTACATAGCCAGACTACTGTTTTATTTAAGTAATCGTGTAGTTTTTCTATTTAATGCTTAAATTTTGAATAGATAAATTAAAATAATTAATAGAAAAGAAGCATAAACTAGATTTTTGCACTGACATTGCTTTACTCTGTCCCGCTCCTATGAACGCGAAATCCTATGCCTATCCTTTTCACATTTTTTTGCCTTAGGCCCCCGCTCTTAAGTTTCCACTTTTACACACCCACACATACCTAAGATACGTCTCCATGTCACAGAATGGAAGAAATCTTCCAAACTTCAAATGTGTCCCAAAATAACGTAGACCTCCTATTTTTCCATCCATTACTTGTTAGTGATGCTTTATACCAATTATGAGTCAGTGGTGCCGTTTGGCATCAACTTATCGTCGTTTCTATTTTAGGCTATAGTTTTTACTGAAACAATGTTGGCAACCAATATTTCGCGTTTTTGAATAGAATATAATAGAATACATTTTATTGGCTCACACACACATACACAGTAGGTACACAGAAAGATACAAAAAAAGAAAAACATAAAAATAATTAATACTACTTAAATAGTGAAGTGAAAAAAATAATAATAATTAAGCGTAATAGGTGTTTTTTTTGTATACCAGTGGTGAAGTTAGCTTGATATTAAAGTTATGAATATACTTGTATACAGTGTGGAAATTAAACTCAGGCCCTGGAGGGAAACTACTTAAAATCCTTAAGCTAGCTCATTTTACTTAAAGGAGACATTCCTTTATTTTTAAAAAGAAACAAATCTGCATTAAAATATTTTTTTAAACTCGCTTGCTTCGCCCGGGACTCGAACCAACTAAAATTTAAAAAAATAAACACTCTTTATTTTATTATACTAATCGGTAGTATTAATATTCAGGATAAAGTTTCTCTAAAAAATATTTGGTTACTGTTCACTTTTAACAAGTAAAAGACACGTAACAGTTCTGTTATCTCTCCAACACAACACGATTAGATGGCCTGCAAGAAGTCCAGACCTGACGCCCATGGACTTCTTTTTATGGGGTCATGTAAAAAATGTTGTTTATGAAACTTGCTATGAAACCGTTCAAGAGCTAAGGATTGCGGTAGAAAATGTTATCAGGGGCATACACCACAACACTTTGCTGAAGGCTACAAGAAATGAATTTCAACGGCGACTAATGTTGTGTAGCCGGAACGACGGGGCTCATTTCGAACAATTTATCAGTTAAATAATTTAAGTGTTACAAAATTGATAGTAAAATAAAGTTGATGTTAGATTTAACGATTATTTTTATTTTTAAGACCAAATGTTTGTTAGAGAAACTTTATCCTGAATATTAATACTACCGATTAGTATAATAAAATAAAGAGTGTTTATTTTTTTAAATTTTAGTTGGTTCGAGTCCCGGGCGAAGCAAGCGAGTTTAAAAAAATATTTTAATGCAGATTTGTTTCTTTTTAAAAATAAAGGAATGTCTCCTTTAAGTAAAATGAGCTAGCTTAAGGATTTTAAGTAGTTTCCCTCCAGGGCCTGAGTTTAATTTCCACACTGTATATAGACACTGATGGCAAGACTAAGCAGTAATATGGCCGGGCGCGTTCAGTAATATTTTTTTATGTGATTTACTGATAAATATGGTTTTATTTGTGTAATTAGTGTCATAACAGACACGGTTATAGATTTATCTTCATCATCAGCCTATATTAATCCACAGCTGGACATAGGCCTCCCCCTAATGAGCGCCATAGCGCCCTGTCTACATAGCAGCTTGCCGCATCCAGCATTTGCAAGCAGTCTTTTTTTAAATCGTGATCACACCTGGCCGGAGGGCATCCTACATTACGTTTGCCGAGTCGCGGTCTCCACTCAACAACACGTTTACCAAAGTGTTGTCGGTTATTCTCGAGATATGACCAGCCCACTGCCACTTCAGCTTGCTAATCCTTTGAGCTATGTCGATAACCTTGGTTCTCTGTCGGCTGTATTCGATGCGAATCCTATCCTTCAGAGAGACTCCGAGCATAGCTCTCTCCATAGCTCGCTGAACGACTTTAAACTGGTGGACCAGCCCTACCGTGAGTGTTCACGTCTCAGCTCCGTAGGTCATGACGGGTAGGACGCACTGATTGATAACTTTCGTTTTCAAGCATGGCGGTATGGATGACGAGAAGACTCGACCCGTTTTGCGTTACCGTGTAATTCAGTTTACAACTCAGTCAACAACATTGTTAAGGCAATAAGAATCAAGTACACTACCTAATAAAACTACGTGCACTTTCAGAAAGAGCTTTTTGGGAGCTCGTAAAGTTTACTGCATTTCGGAAACTAAATTTGGCGTTGAAATGAGTTCGTACACTTCGTTCAGTACTCTTATAGTAAGTGCTTGGATTCTAGTCATTTGGCTGTTTTGGCTAAGTATTTTTAAATAAAATCGGCCAAGTGCGAGCCGCACTCACACACGAAGGGTTTCAGTTCCTTTAAATATTAGTTTAATTTTAAATTAATTATTTATTTTTAAAGTGAATAGATCTAAACCTTAACATTCAGTGAAAACTTCTACCGTCTACCTGTTGCCGTTATCAAAATTGAGCAAAAACGAGCAAAAAAATCCATAACACAAGCTTTGTTAGCTTGGGGCTGGATAATGCTAAGTGAATTGTCCATCATTATCATTTATCATTATCATGTTTCTTAAGATGAAGTACACAAGCAGCATGAAAGACGGGCTTTAAGTGGGCAATGTCTGTTACCAACACTTTGAAGTAAGGTACAGGGGATACAAAGCTTTGCCGTCAAATCAAAGAAACTTCCAGCTTCAGCATCCCTGTATAAACAATCAACTGGTTGAGCTACTGTTGCGGAGAGCAGACTGGTCTGGAGGTGTTCTAAAGAAAAGTCCCTATTTACCTTAGGACTAAAAAAATACGTAGTATTTTAATGGAGAGGAGCTAATGTTACATTGCACGGTCTTAAGATGGGAAGGAAAATCTAAGCTTCCATACAAACGTACTTTTCGATTCATTTGAAAACAACATCCCCGATTTTAATGAATCTTTTCATACATAATCGGAAAAGAAATAGCTATGTTTGTATCTTTTCAGTTTTACAAAATATGTAATCATAATTAAATGAAAGCGAAACTTATAAAATCACTTGAAAATAGATAAAAATGAATTTTCGCTATCACTTATATCGTAGCCTATTTGAAAAAGTACATTCCCCAAAATATAGGTGTCCATGTTTATAGCAAATAAATAAATAATGTTGGGCAAATCACACAGCATCACCTAGCCCCAAGCTAAGCAGAGCTTGTGTTATGGGTACTAGATAACTGATATACATAATATAACACAATACCTACATAGATAGATATTTTTTATTACACATAGAAAACGACCAGAACACCCTAAACAAATGTCTGCAGATCGTACACACATTTGTTCCGAGGCAGGAATCGAACCTGCAACCTCCTGCGTCGCAGGCAGTCCTTCGCCCTCCACTCCACAGCGGTCGGCAAGCAAGGTATTAAAGCTAAGTTTAGTAAGACTACGAGAGACAAGAAACCTAATAAGATAATGCATTGCTGAGCTGTCCCTGCGCTCCGACCCTAACTTTCACTTAGTTTCAATTACCTAGCAGCAGTTGATAGCTAGTGAAAACAAAATGGAAGATGCAGCTGAATTCTGTGAGCTGAGAAGATAAGCTTGAAGTCAGTTTGGTTAATCTGCTTTGAGACGGTTTTACCAAACTAAATGTTTTAGACTAGGATTTTATACTTATTATCGTTACAAAATGTCGAACTGTCTTGATGAGTATCTAAATCTCCAATCCCAAATGATAAAGTAAATACAAAAGCATTCCGTTTTTGTGGCAAAAACTTAAATTAACTTTGAAAATATATAGTTACAAAATACGCACAAAATATGCACACTAGACTAAAATAAACTTAAACTTGTTTCATTTGTTAATGGTTTTCACAAATTAAACAAATAAACAATAGGTGAAAATTGGCGGTCTTATCGCTCAAAAGCAATTTCTGACAGACTACCTGGTATGGATAGGATTATCGGATATACATGGTGTAAGATCCAAAAATATTATAGTTTCTATTCCAAAGTAATATTACACCGTTTGCTAAATGTGTTTTTATCTCGAATCTAGTTACCTACTAGATTCGAAAAAAGTACATTCAAACACCGGCTCGGAAATAAACTGGTAGGTACCTATTTCTTGTGTTGATGGAAATAATAAGTTTGTTTCTTACCCAACATCTCCAAAAATGCTAAACAGATCAAGAAAATTTAGCGTACATTTGGACCATAATATCTACTTATTATACGGAAAATATGCGTTCGAAGCCACGTGCACTAGCTAGTCATCAACAAAAAACAATTAAACACAAAAAAATATGTTCGTATGTGCAGCTTTATACAGGCACCAAACTACATTTCAATATACCTACCACGTTGCTGCATCCTGTTTGGATTTCCGTAAAAGTATTTTTCGTAGTAGGTACGCTCTTCAATGTACCAGACAACGAACATTGGCACATGTATCCCATATTCCCTGGTACTTCAAATACAATACCAGGAGGTCTACTATGAAAAATCAACGAGGTTGACGAATGACGTCGGATTACACAAAACCAAGAACAGTCGATCCGTTCTTTCAATGACCGTATGTAAATTATTCACACGTATATTTCCTAGAGTTTCTCAGAGATCTGAAACGAAAAATGTCTGTTGCTAACGCGCCCAAACAAACTTGGTGGTAAGGTTGTTCGTTTCGTGATCGACGTCATCCGTCAACTTCGTTCGGTTTTTAAAGTAGCCCTCCTGCCGCCACAACAAACAGCACGCAACATCCAAATCCGCTGCGGCTTATAACGAACAGTTATTCGCGCCAGCCATTCAACAGATCAAACCGCTTAACTCGGCTGTGGTCTATGTTGTAAGTGATAGCGTAAGCAGACGCGTGTTTTTGAGTTTTGTCATCTTAGGGCTGGCTTATCATCGTCATTTTCATCAGCCCGTAATAATCCACGGCTGGAGATAGGCTTCCCCTAAAGCGCGTCATATCTTCAGCTTGCTGCATCCAGCTGCCAGGAGTATTTTGCACGTCATCATTTTTGGTAGCCAGAGGGCACTCAATACGGTACTACGTTTGCCAAGTTGCGTTCTCGACTCTAGAAACTCATATTTTGGCTTCTAACGACTGTTATTCACGCCAGCCAAGCAACAAATCAATGAAACTGCTTTACTCGGACGTGGCTAGTTGTATTGTAAGTGACAATTGGTAGTGGTAACTTTAGCGGTACTGGAACTGTTTGCTATGATTTCTATCAAGTTTTTTGATTAGTAATACACACAGAAGCCGGGCACCGCTGAAAAACAGCTGTGCTTTACGCTTAAAAACCCAGCTATATTGACATTTGAAAGCCCAACGGCCGTCGTAAATTGCATTTGTCTGACGAAGGCCACTAAATGGTTTTCAAGGCCTTTTAAATGGCTTTCAAATGTCAATTATAGGATCGTTGGTTTTAGCATGATTCCACAGCAGAGCTGCAACAATATTTTATGTTTTTATGTTCTGTCTCATTCATCTTCAACCGCGCTACTCTTACAACTTGGACCACACCCCGCGCATTCTAAATCCGCTGGCGAATGATTTGATCTCGTCTCTCCAAACGATTGATGCGGATCAACAAAATGCGCCATAATGCAAGTAATGCACTGTGATGCTGTAATGCATTTTATGGCGTTGGAAATACGCAACACGGTTACGGGACGGTAACCTTTGGGCTGGATTGTGCAGAGAATCTCGTTAGAAGGACTTATTGCGTATCGACCATAGACATAGAATTTTTTCATGGTATCGACGATGCGAAGCTTGAATATCTTGTCAAAGAGCAAAACCCACGTTTTTGTCATAAAAGGGTTTTTGTCATATATTTTACTTTATGAAAAAAATCCAAAAAAATATGAGAAAGCGTATGCGAAATGCAGTCGTTTTTTTTTAGTTCATAAAATTAATTTTAAAATTAAATTCAAAGTTTTCAGTTACCTATATAAATCTGTTAAAACACCATGAAATAGTAGGCGCAAGGAAATAGGTAAAATAAAAAGTTATAGTGATAGTGAATTTCAAGGGTAATTTTTCATTTAATTAAAAGTTTTTTTTTTGTAAAATACTGTAATAATAAACAATTAAAACAAGTATGTATATACTTGTAACTTATAACAATAACATTTACACTTAGTTTTAATGCATCATCAGAATCTAATTGAGACACTATTCAAAAATGTGTGTAATAGGATTATCTATCAAATCAAATCAAAAAGTCTTTTTTTCCATAAATACAAAAACTTACACTTAGAAAAGGTCAAATTCTTAAAATAAAACATTGACACGGAAATAAAGTGATAATTTTGATTTCGGTCGCTTCGGTATGTAGACTAAAGTAAAGAAGCGACGAAGAAACCGTTAATTGTTTTTTTCGAGTTGGAGCAAAACCCGTCCCAAGCTTTTTTATCTTCTAAATAATCTGATATTTGTAGTAAGCCTTTTTGCACAGAAAGGTTTTGACAATTTGTTTGAATTTATTTACTGATATATTTTGCAACTCACTATTGTTGCAGAAGCGTATACATTTTCCTTTAAAAGATACATTAATTTTGTGAAGCCTAGTTGTGGGCACAGCAAGTTTATGTTTATTTCTAGTGTTTATATTATTTTAGGGAAGCTTTTGATATTTTACGTTCATATTGACAGTGAAAGTCATTATGTTAATTTCTTTATCACGTTGGGATTCTCTGGGAGCCATATTATAGATTGCACGAACAGGCCTCTTTTGCAGCATAAATACTGTGTTAATATCTGCAGCGTTCCATTATCATTAAGGTAATAACCCTATTAGCCCATTCTGACGCCTTCCACTAGTAGTATATAAAGCCGTTTACTGACCGGTGTGGTGGTACATTACGTGTACCTACCACCACACTGGTGACGCTTTCCTCATAATGTATTTCTGTGGTACCTACCTATTGTTTATAGCTATTTAGATAATTTTTAGGCTAGTTTTTAGTATTGTTTTGAATGTAGTATGTTAATTTTAATTTTTTATGTTATTGTTTAATTAATTTTTCAACTGTTTGTACACTACCAACTCTTATATTTCTTATATCCCTTTCTCCATCCCTGGGTTGCCTGGGAGAAATCGCTCTCAGCGATAAGGCCGCCTATTGTACTGATAGTTTTCAAATTTAGATATAAGGTTTGTTTTTGTTATTTTTTATTTTAAGTGCAATTAAGTGTTCATTCATTCAGATTAAACCCAATATTTTACGCCGTATACTAAATGTGTTCCTGTGTTCGCGATTGAAACTAGCTGCGTGGCCGAATTTCCACTAGGAGGAACATCACCATCAATAGCACCTTTTTTCTATTCCTGTGGTCTGGTACATTTTTGCATTCATAAATATCTTGATTGAATATTGAAAGCCTAAACATTGGAATTCGTGTTACCAGCTCAGAATAAATAAATAATTTAATCAAAACAGCTCTCTTAATGCCATCTCACAAATGGCTCATCCAAAAGAAAATCCCACAACCCATTAGTACGACGCATCTATAAAAATGTAAATCACTCCGTCTCCTACAAAATTACATTTACCAAATACACCCCGATTCAAATATCCAGAAATCTCAAAATCCGCGACAAAAAATAAAATTAATGCCAATTTATGTGAGCGCCGTTTCTCTGATTTCACCATTATTCAATTTCCATATTCCCCCTAAGGGGTCGTCTACACTCTGCGGATTTTTATCGCTGAAACTGCTTATTAAAATGCTACCGTCGTAGACGATAATCTCTGTGACTACCAATTTTATAACAATCGACCGTTTAACGCGCAACCAAAATAATAATGATAGTTATTAGCTGGTATTTTTGTAAAGAACTTTTTCGTCACTTACTAGTTTAATTAACCTTATTGTTAGGAAACTAGTAAGTGACGAAAGTTTGTTAAAATCAGGTAAGCTTTATCACCATCATCATCAGCCAATAGTAGCCTATTTGGACATGGCCTCCCCTATGCACCACAGCGCCCTATATTCAGCTTGCCGCATTTAGCATCTGCCAGCAGTCTTTCACAAATCGTCATCCTGCCTGGTCGGAGGGTGCCCTACACTACGTTTGCCGACTCGCTGTCTTCACTCAAAAACACGTTTACCTCATCAGTCGTCTGTTCTTCTAGGTAAGCTTGTCCATTATTTACTAACTTCATTATGTTACGTCGTAAGATTGATATAAAAAGCATACCTTTGATGCTTTTTTATATCAATCTTACCGCAATTTAAAGATACATTTCTCCAATAACTAGCGGTCCGCCCTACATTTAGCACTGGTATTTACTATATGTCTATGCCTATGTTACTCAGTGATAATATACCTTTTTAACGGCAAAAGAATTTTTGAAATCGGTCCAGTAGTTAAAATACTAAATCTTTCCTCTTGATAATATTAGTGCAGGTGAACAGTTAAAATTCTCAAACGTTATTTAAACGTTTGAGAATTTTAACTATTTTAATCATCCATGAGTCAAAAAGCAATCGATTTTTACTAAAACCGAAGAGTAAGGTTAATTGACTATTTGGCCTTTTTCCTAAGCTGGACACTAATTAGACATGTCAAACGAATAGATAGAATAATCGCATCGGAACGTGAATCCGTGCCTTAATCACCCGTCTCTGTTAGCCTCCCTGTGCCGGAGCGAGAGAGCGTATGAGTGACATTAATACGCCTGTACGTAATCCTCCGCTAATATAGAGTGACATTTTACGTTTTAGAACGCTTTTGTTCCTCTTTGTACTTAGAGCGGTTTTCTTTTCCTCCTTTCATTCAATTTGTATATGAAAGAATCTGCATAATTATCTGAGAAAGTAGCGTAAAAGGTTTGTTGAACCTTTGATGGTGTAGTGGAGGAAAAGATGAGAAATGTTATATATTATTAAGTTTAGTTTTAAAGCGTTTATTTGTAACTAAAACTTATAATAGCTATAATAAACCTACAATTACAAAGACTTAAAAAAATATACACAAAATATAAATGATGAAACAATGAAAATACATTTTAACAGCTACAAAATGGTCCCAACTCAGCTTATGCAGGTATTTCACAGAAAAAAACCTGCACTGGTTTTCTGCTGGGACCGAGGAATTACAAATAAAAAATATAATATAAAAGCGAAGTATTACAGTTATTTTGTTACACAGTCGACATGACGGTATTGATTCCGAATCCTCAATAAAAACAATATAAAACTTTAAATAAAACAGTACGACATTTGCACTTTGTAAACAAGTTACGCAAAAAGCCTTCCGGGTGTCCATGGTGGTATAGAGTTGGAAACCTATCGATAATACTAAGACACATTTGACTTATCGTTTATACGCCTGAACAGCTTTGCTAGTCGATATAATTTAGTGTCCAAGTGATTGATTTTGAAATGGATTAATGGTTTTTTAATGCGTTTTATGATAAGTATCAAGGTAAATAAGATTAAAAAACCTTTGAATCCTTATGTAGAAGTAAAAAGTAAAGCTATAATATTGAACTCTTTATGTAGAGGTACATCACATAAAGAAAACAAATTATCTATTTCTTCTACTTCACAAGACAAAAAATAAAATTATCTGTGACTAATGAAACACATCAAACAATTAAAGTAACCAGAATAACAATAATTGGATGCACAGTTCCTTCCAGTTAAAAAAATCATCGACATATCGATAGACAATTAATCTTCGATATCACTCACTGCATCTCTCTTAAAACACACAAAAACATAACCACGAAAATCCAAACAAGACTAGTGATAACACCTGAATCATCGACATATCGATATTCAATAAATCATTGACATATCGATACCCCATAAACCATCGATACCAACATCCCTCCCTATCTGTCGTTTTATTTACTCCTTCTTATTACCATCTTGCCGCCGCTCTTGCCGTTTACTTACTCGCATGATATGCCGCCATTTTACTGACAGATCTTCGAGTTCGAGTGCTCTTCGGGAGGTTTTATTTATCTTTTGCCCATGTTTGCAGAAAAAGGCCGTGAAGTTTCAGATTTCTGAGATATTTCGATAGGTTGAAATTTCCCGTTCGCCACTACTACAAAAGGATGGTGAGATCAAAAAACACCCGAATTTTAATCTTGAAGATGGTTTTCGTCTCTCTTCCTCGTGGAATTCTGTGATAAATAAGTGTGTGCGTCGTGTCCCGTCTGTACAGCAATCAGACACGGTCAGTGACTACACTGACAGAATCAATGTCCAAGTTAACATTGCGACACACTAGTGTCGCAATGTTAACTTGGACATTGATTCTGAAGACAAATTGAGGGTAGTTGTGGAAACTGACGTCAATTCTGGGCTGTAACTCCGAGTACATCCAGTCGCCCCGTGACCACGATCGCTGTAACGCGATAGAAACGTTAGGGAAAGAAAAAGTGCGCGATAATGTTTCTATGGTAAAATTTTAAGGTTTTTTCTATTCCGTGGGAACTGATAAAAGTAGCCTATGTTTTATTCCGGGCCTAGAACCACCTGTACGCAAAAACGAATGCCCAATCCGTTCAGTAGTTTTGGCGTAAAGAAGTAACAAACATCCATCCATACATCCAAACATTCGCATTCTTAAGAGCGGGCCTATTGCGAAAATTTATGATAAGGATAGGCATAGGATTTCGCGTTCATAGAAATGGGACAGAGCAAAGCAACGTCAGTGCAAAAATTTAAGATTATGATTATTTTCTATTAATTATTAAAAATATAAGCATTAAATAGAAAAACTATACAATTTCTTAAATAAAACATTTGTCAGGCTATGTATTTCATAAAAAATTATGTGTTGTTGTCGCTGATGATAATTTAGAGCATTTCAATTAAAACAGTTTTTTTAGGTTAATTTTGTATATTTTTTATTAAAGAAACCAGTTCATTTTCAAAGATTCTATTCGATTACTCGACTTCTACAGGTTTTTCCCCACCTACATGATTTTTAAAATCTGAACATTTACTTCTGTTACCGCAAATGTATAACTGTTTAAAAAATACATATTTTGCTTGAATTTTGCTCATACCCACCCTTAAGTTTGAGTGATGGCACATTGGCCATATCTCGAGAAGAACCGGCAACCGCTGGGGTAACAGTGTTCTTTTGTGGAGACCGCGACTCGGTAAACGTAGTATAGGACGACCTCCGACCAGGTGGGATGACGATTTGCGAAAGACTGCTGGCAGATGCTGAATGCGGCACGCTGACAGGATGCTATGGCGCTCATTAGGGGAGGCCTATGTCCAGCCGTGGACTAATGTAGGCTGATGATGATGATGGCATATTTCTTTGAATTTTTCATTATTTTGTGCTGCGAACCGGGCTTATTCTCATCCAAATAGAAATAGGTTATAACATCCGTTGGTCGGTAAGGTGAAATATTTCAGTCGACTAAAGTTTTTCGTAGAGAATAGCGGTGCCGGGCGAAGCGTGAAGTTATGGCTCAATGGACATCCGCCTGCAACGGGCCCCGATTCTGTTGCTGTCTCGGGATTTAGGCGAACGTTTTATACAGCAAGTCAGGGGCCCAGTTCTGCTCAACCAATCGCTTCACGACATCAAGAGTCGACTAAGTGAAATCCAACGGCGATTGTTGAAAGTTGTTTATTATTCACAGAAAGAAGCTTCTACAAACTTGTTCTCTAATGTGCTCTAACAATCGACTTACGACAAAAAGTTAAGGGGTCGATTCTTGCGCCGCGATCGCGTCCAACATTTTCTTTAATTTCATTTTTCTTTAACAAGGAACAATTAATCTATATGAGAGTTACATCAATGGTTGGCGGAATTTACATAATATACCTTGGCCTTGGCGGGGTCGCCAACGTTCGATGGCGGACGCGGTGGGGTCGCAGGGGAGGAGGAGTGTCGGTATTGTGAGGGCCGCTCTCCCTATCCTCTGCGACCGTGTGGCAGGCGGCGCACAAACGGCAGAGACGGAAACACCCTGAGGGTTTTAGTGGGTTGGAGTCCCACATCATCGTACTGTCTCCCCGTGGCAGTGCGATATGCGTGCGCATTTCCATCAGGATAATAAAAAAAAAAAAAAAAAAAAAAAAGGGTGAGTGCGGTTCTAGACGCGGCGTTCCGCGTCTCCGAGCACTCATTAACATTTATTTTTCTGGGTCATCAGTGACCTGCCTTCTCTCATGTCCAATTGTCAGGCGACAGTTGACTTTCAGTTTCCCGCAATGTATAACAGAAATGGGCACCTACAAGTTATCCTTTGTCTCATACCAGTAATAAAATGTAAGCTACAAACATTCTTTATTCACTGTCAGTCTGTCTGTTATGGCGCACGGTTTAACAGTAAAATGCTATAACCCACGCAACTCAGAAGGTTCACTCTTGTTAAAATTTTAAATGAAATAAATGCTTGAAAACATTATAGTAGAAAACGTACGCTCATTTAAGTACTAGAAAACCTATTCGTGAGCAATTCTGACGACCTCTGTGGCGCGTTGAGCAAAGTGCCTGCGACGCAGGAGGTCGCAGGTTCAATTCCTCGGGCAAATGTTTGTATGATCTGCAAATATTTCAATCGGGGCGATGCTAGACGGCTTCAGTTAACCTGCAAGACTGATTGGGCCTCTTGGTCCTTGAAAAGGTGATTTTATTATGAAAGAATATGTGTATAACCAGAAAACCAAACTGCTGATCTATTTAGATCATTTTATTTGAGACTCGGATAAAGAAAAACATAAAATGTCCCAATTGGTATTTGTAGTAGTTAAGACAGGGCACTTTGGCGCTCATTAGGGGAGGCCTGTGTCCAGCTGTGGACTAATATAGGCTGATGATGTAGTAGTTATGTGAAAAGTGATCCTTCTGGTTCCAAAAGCTACATTGTTGTTAATCGGTACGACCTTGGAGTTTCTGACCAAGTTCCTAAAAGTTATAGCTCTGTGTTTATGAATGAGGATATTTTTTATTTGAAGTGATAAACCCGGAATATTCTGGGTTTTAAGCTGCAAAATATATGTCTTCATGGTTACTATGGTTTTTGATGGGACTGGGTTCTATTTTGATACATAAAACCTTTGGGCAAGATGGCGAAACAACATGATTTGACCATTGGTAATAATAACCATAATATTTTTTATTGAAGGCGTCCTTTTTTATCGTAGAACAAAGTGGACTTGTAAGTGTGTTGTGCTGGGGACTTATTCAGACTGATGATGATGATTTATAAAGGGTGTAAAAAATTAAAGACCTAAGTTTTAGCTTTAATAACAAACACCTTTTTTGCATTTTTCCTCGGTTGATTCTCATGACAAATATTTATAACAAAAAAGCGCATGCCTCAGTTTTTGCGTTAGTCTAGTTATCATTTTGTTTATTATTTATTTATTTTAAATCTAAAAGACGGGATTTCCCGCGTTCTGTTATCGAAGCTGGTCCTGCTCCCCCCTCCCTGAAATTTTGATTCGTCATTTTGTTAGTTGCATCGTGTATTTTGCACATTCAACATGTTTTTTTACTTCATTGAAATCGGGACGAAACGCACGATTTCGAAAAACTACATTTTCCCAAAACATACCAAATTCTTCATTCAATTCATGTTTAGAATTTTCAACAGAAAAACAGCTCTTCCTATCCTATTAAAAAACTGCATCTGTTTCTAGAATATTTCAAACAAACAACAAAAATTCGCTTTCATTTATCTAGATCAAATATGTGTAGTGTCCGTTTAGTAAAGAGGCGCGAATGGCGCAGCCGGTAGCATCGCTGGCAAATACGTAATATCGAGTTACATACATATACACACACGTGTTACATAAACATCAACCAAATTGAAAAGCGCCGCCTTTTGCGTCTTTTCAACCGACGACAATAAAAAATAGGTGGTTCGTCGTTTTTATCGTTTTTTAAATTATATCATCATCATCAGCCTTTAGTCCACACCTGGACATTAGGCCTCCCCTAATAAGCGCCATAGCGACCTATCTTCAGCTAGCCGCATCCAGCATCTACCAGCAGTCTTTCGAAAATCATCATCCCACCTGGTCTGAGGACGTCCTACACTTGCCGAGTCTTGGTCTCCACTCAAGAACACATTTACCCCTGCGGTTATCGGTTCTTCTCGAGATATGGCCAGCTCACTGCCACTTCAGCTTGCTAATCCTTTGAGCTATGTCGATAACCTTGGTTTTCTGTCGTACGTATTTGTTACGAATCCTATCCTTCAGAGAAACTCCGAGCATAGCTGTGTCCATAGCTCGATGGGCGACTTTAAACTGGTGGACCAGCCCTACCGTGAGTGTCCACGTCTCAGCTCCGTAGGTCATAACGGGTAGGTTGCTTGAAAACGAAAAACGAAAGTTTTCAAGCATTGCGGTATGGATGACGAGAAGACTCGACGTAGTTTCCCGAACGCTGACCAACCTAGCTGGATCCTCCTCTTAGCCTTCCTTCTTTTAGTTATGTATGTTTCTCGACATCTTCGCAAACTATGCTTTGCCTACGATATCTGATTATGATAAATAAATAAATAATGCTGGACAATTCATACAGCATTATCTAGCCCCAAGCTAAGCAGAGCTTGTGTTATGGGTACTAGATAACTGATATACATAATACAATACATTACATATATACATATTCTTATAATACATAGAAAACGACCAGAACACCCGGAACAAATACCTGCAGATAGTACAAATATTTGTCCCAAGGCGGGAATCGAACCTGCAACCTCCTGCGCAGCAGGTGTACCTTCGCCCAATGCGCTATATAGAGGTCGTCAAAGTTAGGATCAAGTGTTTTAATCAGACCTATCAGACGTCATTCAATTGATGCCTATATTCAACTTGATTTAATTCATTTGACGCTACTCTTTTTATCGATATCTGTTTATCGACAAGAAGCACCGACGTTTCCCCTCCCCATTTGCACTCAAATGTTGTGCGTTAACTTTTGCAAAGTTGACGCAATGCTGCAGCTTTTATCGATAAAATGTCGATGTTATCGATGGAAATATCAACATTATGTTTGCTTCTTAATATCTGATGTTTGCTAAGTGTTTGGCCTGTGATGTGTATTTAATAGTCGGACAGTTTACGCAAACTTGTACTTAGAATATTTTCATAGGATCTCAATATTTGTTTAGGTAAATAGGTTTTTGAGGCAGAAATTTCGCCCTTTTATGACGAGTACTGACCGGTGTGGAACGTTACACAAACACAAAACGTTACGTAACGCCGCCGTCAACTAAATTCCGCCTCGTAGCTTGTTGCGAGCGCATTCTTTCACTGTACTGCACAAACGCTCGCCGTGTTACACGTAACAATACGTTACGTAACACCGAACAGTACCCGGCTAAATTTTCATCTAAATTTTCACTGAAGTACTACATAAAGTATACAGGTTTCTCATCCCTGTTCTGGGTAATACATAAATATAACGATATTTATGTATTACCGGTTATCGACCTAGCTCATAGGATTAGCAAGCTGAAGTGGCAGTGGGCTGGCCATATTTCAAGAAGAACCGACAACCGCTGGGGTAAACGTGTTCTTGAGTGGAGACCGCGACTCGGAAAAGGTAGTGTAGGACGCCCTCCGACCAGGTGGGATGACGATTTGCGAAAGACTGCTGGCAGATGCTGGATGCGGCAAGCTGAGGACAGGGCGCTATGGCGCTCATTAGGGGAGGCCTATGTCCAGCAGTGGACTGGTATAGGCTGATGATGATGATGATGATGTTCTACTATGAAAGTAACATGGGATTGGTACAGTCAAATACAGAAATACCCCGACCACCTCTGTGGTGCGGTGGGCGTAGGTCTGCCTGCGACGCAGGAGGTTGCGGGTCCGATCCCCTCCTCGAGACAAATGTTTGTACGATCTGCAGACATTTGTTCAGTGTTCTAGTTGTTCTCTATATATTATGTATAACAAAAATATCTATCTATGTATGTGTTGTATTATATTATGCATATTAGTCAGTTGTCTAGGTACCCATAACACAAGCTCTGCTTAGCTTGGGGTTAGATAATGCTGTGTGAATTGTGTGTATATTAATATTTATTAAACTGAAAAGGAACAATGGCGTACTATTCGTTATTCAGACTTTTAGCTGAATGTCGCCTATTTGTAAACCACCTATTTTTACAAACGGGCTGGTTAAACAATCCGGCGGCGACAGTAAAATATACAACTGTTGTTTCGTTGATAAGCCTTAGTGTACTTTGTGTCAAGACTACCTAAGTAGTCAAAGTAACCTACAGGTGAAGCTTTTTTCTAAATAAAAGTAAAACAAACCGTTAAACATTTTTTGAGTTCAGCTAAAACTCGCTGCAGGGAGCCATGTAGAGTGGCACAGTGTGGTCTGCATCACAGAGAGTACAGTGTTAACAAGATAACACTCTCTTTAGTCGACGTAACGATAAACAAAAGAGGAAGAGGTTCTATGATCAGCTGTATGTATTTCGTCTCGATCGTCGATTTCTCCGTCAGTTATGGACTGATTTGGAAAATTCTTTCACTTTTGTATGGAAAATGATCCTAAAGTAAAATCAAAATTTTATTCCGATAGATAGATATTTGTTCCGTGAAATTAAAAAAACTGTATATTAAAGAATTTGAAGTGGTTTTTAAATACTTAAAATAACTTAATAAACAATCAAACAAATTCTTTTCACCTAAAAACTCTAATAAGATCCTAGATTTTAATCGTTGTTGATAACGCTTTAGGTCAAACAGCATCACATGAATTGTCGTGTGTCGTGTGACTCACGTCAAGAAAATAGCTCGACTTAGGATGACGCGAGGAATTCTTTTGTAGTTTTTAATATTTTCTGCATTCTCAATTATATTTTTCTTAGTTGTTTTTATTTATCTCTAGTTGCAAATCTGCCCACACTATGTCTTTGTCTAAACGAAGCTTAACTTCTGTATAACAAAGTGTTATGTGCTCCAAGCTATAAAGGGCACTGGTGCAAATGAGCTGGTGGTATTTTAAGAATGCTACTGGTTTACAGTTTACACTGTGCCTTTGTTGATAATGTCTCCCCAAGGGCTTGACAAAAACTCAAAGGTAAAAAATGAAATGAAAATATATTTATTCTCACAGTACAGATAAAAATACGTAGAAAACTACACGACATACCTAATATAAAAACTCAACACATACACATGACACAAAAATTATAACTTCAGCTACTATTCTAAAAATACCACGACAAAAACTTTAACTTGATGGTTTAAGATGCAATATTTGTCGACAGTTTTGTCTTGTTGGTGCGAATTTGAAAAAAAATGTACGACAAAATGGACGACAAACAGCCGTCGTGGTGCGTAATACGCACCACGACGGCTGTTTGTCGTCCATTTTATCGTACATTTTTTTTACGATACGCACTGCGTTTCGTAGCCTGGCTGGCGGTCGTGGCGTAAGAGTCGCTCCAACTCAGCTCGTGGATATCGTATGTGTCGCCAATTAAGGGGCTACCATACGCCGCCATTGTGTGAAAAGGATAGGCATAGGATTTTGCGTTCATAGGAGCGGGACAGAGCAGAGCGGCGTGTGTAATTCATGTGCAAAAATCAAGTTTTTGATTATAAATTATCTAAAAAAAAATTGTAGTAATTTTGAAAATCTAAAACGTACACA